>JAXDDX010000028.1:1017500-2370000 GCA_034670405.1 Hoplostethus atlanticus | reverse complement strand
GTCTGGCAAAAGATGACTTGGTTTTAGTGTATCCAGTTATCAATGAAGCATATCTTAAATTGTTTTGAACTAAGCTTTGGCATTTCATGGTCAAGTTATTGCTAATGCTCTTTGTGAATGATTAATATGGTTTTGCTCAGTTTTGAGAATATTTTTTTCTACAGTTATAGGTAAACACTGAACTCAGTTATTGACCGTCCCTGTTCAAGGAAGACTGAGCTAAAGTTCTGAACTAGAGTTGACCATGGTGCGCAATGTGGACGACCTGGACTTTTGCCTGTCCTCCCATTCACAGAGCATCCTGGAGGGCCTGCGCTCCCTTTGCTCTCACCCCAAACTGGTGGACGTGACTTTGAGTGCAAGGGGGCAGGACTTCCCCTGTCACCGTAGTGTTCTGGCCCTCTGCAGTACGTACTTCCACTCCATGTTTTCAGGGGACTTTATGGAGAGCACAGCTGCCCGTGTTGAGCTTCAGGATGTGGACCCAGATATCCTCAACTCCTTGCTGGACTTTGCCTACACGGGCAAGCTGACAATCAACCAGGGTAATGTAGAAGGATTGGTCTGCACCTCCAGTAAGCTGCAATTTCAGACAATACGAGCTGTTTGTAGCCGATACCTCCAGCACCAGATCGATGCAACCAACTGCCTGGGAATCCTGGAGTTTGGGGATATCCATGGCTGCCCAGAGGTAGTAGCCAAGGCATGGGCCTTCCTCTTGGAGAACTTTGAGGCTGTGCTGCAGGGTGAGGAGTTCCTGCTGCTGGGAAAAGACAGACTAGTTACATGTCTGTCCAACGAAGGACTACAAACACGGTCAGAGTGCACCCGAGTGGAGGCTGTCCTAACCTGGGTCAGGCACCACAAGGAATCTCGGCTCTGCCAGCTCCCTGAGCTCCTGGCCCTGACCCGCCTCTCCCTACTCAGCCCGGAGTACCTGGCTGAGAACCTGCTGAAGGACAGTCTGGTCCAGGCCTCTCCCAGCTGCAGGGAGGCTGTGGAAAATGTTCACAGAGAGGTTGGCGAGTTCACACTTTACCTCCCCCATACTTTGCTCTCTTATCATTGTTTGCTCAATCTGAGTAGATTTCCATTAACAATCACATGACATTTTCTTTTCTAGAAGATGGATTTGGCACCAGGATATATGGACCGAATCAACTCTCAGAGTCCACAGCCAAACCTGCAGGAGGTGCTGTTTGTAATGGGAGGTCGTTCACTGGATGACTCAGATGATGAAGATGAAGATGGGGACAGAGACCCAAGATTACTGCCCAGGAACTGTGCCTTCTACAACACGAAGACCCGTATACACATATTCTTATTATTCTCAAGTTTGAAATTTGTTTCAGTTCAAAGTGCATTTTACAATGAGGTCTCAGCACATTTTACAAAGCTCAGAAATGTGTTTGCAAAACAAAAAGAGAGAGGAGCAGAACAAAGGGGGATGACAAAAACAAGACAATAATGAGCAAACACAAAAGATGAACAACACTAATTTGTAAAATCTAAATACATGTATAAAGTCAAAGAATGGCGATAGAGGGTGTGGAGTGGATGTGCTTTCAGTCTTTCCTTAAAAACTGGGCCTGTTTGTGATTCAATGACAGGTTTGGGCTGGGCTTTGGATGATTGGTAGGCTAACAAAATTAGATAATCTTTTCTTATAATGGGAACCTTCTTAATAACTCCTTATTTTGCAGAGTTAGAAGAAGGCATTCATGTCAATGTTTTTGAAAAGATTGGAGTTACATCTCACTCCACATTTTCTGGCTCTGTCATGAGGTGTGACAACACAGCCCTCACATTTTAAGGCCAGGTCAGTACATTTTTATTTGTGCCTTTTTTGGACCAATGAGCAATAATTCACTTCATTTTCACTGCATTGAATTAAGTGAACATTTTTGATCACCTAACTTTGGTGACACAGGCCTTGAGGTCAGCTGTAGGGTTTTACCAGGGTTTCACTGATGTAGTTTTGTCATCTACATACTGTGTCTGTGAAAATTGTCATTTTCTTCTGTTTTTCCCTTTACTCTGTTTTTGACTAGGTCCCCTCACTTGATGTTCTATAACTTCTTAACTCTCCTTTTCTCTCCACAGAACAGTGGCATCAGCTGCCTAATTTTCCCAACCCTAACAAGTGGGGTTACTCCATGGTCTCACTAAACAATGATGTCTATGTGACAGGTTGGTCAAGTTTGTGTAACCCTTCAAAACACATAAACTGTATGTGGAAATATGAGTAAAGGTAAAAGAGCAATGAGAAATGGTTTTGAGGAGACTACACTGTAGTTTCTCTGGTGTGGAATGTAATGTATGCTCAGACTGTTGACAAAAGTGCTCTTGTCTGTCTGACAGGGGGCTCGCGAGGTTCAAATACCAACACCTGGTCAACCACAGAGACCTGGAAGTACATCACTCGAGAGGGGAGGTGGGTTACTGTGGCACCCATGCTCCGACCTCGGACTAACCACACATCGGCAACGCTGAACGGAGAGATTTACGTCATCGGAGGTAAGAAAATAAATACAGTCCTGCCTGTGGTGCCTTAAACCTGCAGAGGAATGGAAAACTGATGAACTGTACAGACTCATCTGCCCTTCGATGGCCTGGTTGTGGTCTTCTAGGTAGATGTCAAGAATTTGGTTGGTGTTCCATTGTGGATGAATAGCTTTAAATATGACCAATTTCTGAGAGTCCGACAGCAAAAGTGTATTGGTGCTACTGCTTCTGTTAGATGTAGATTATGTGATGATAAGTCAGAACATGATCCAGCTTTAATACTCTGCATACATTTTTTTCATTTTTTCTTTCTAGGTACAACACTGGACTATGTTGAGGTTGAACACTATGACCCTTACAATGACACCTGGGCCATTACATGCCCCGCCTTGAAATATGTGACAAACTTCACTGCCACTGCATGTCATGGGAAGCTCTATGTGATTGGCTCATGTGCCGTGAAGTACAATGCTTTGACCATGCAGTGCTACAACCCTGTTATAGGTAAGGATGATTGAAGCACCATATGCTAAACTCATTACACTGACTCATCATAAATACATTATTCTAGTGCCATTGTCTCTTTTGTTCCATACCGAGGACTTTTACTGAACCTATCCATATTTGATTTTGCATGGGTGTTTGTCTTATCCTTTATTATTCTGTTATTACATTTATCGGTTGCATTTATGTTTTGATTTGGGTTTTTTTTGTTGTTTTTTAGACGGCTGGAGTATCATTTGTTCACCCTTCATCCCTAAGTACTTGTCCTCTCCTCGCTCTGTCGCTGTGGATGGAGTAATTTATCTGATTGCCGACAACACTAAAAAGGTCTACTCTTATGACCCAGAAGTGAACATATGGCAAAAGGTGGGCTTAGGAATCCTTGTCAATGACTGCTGCCTAAGATCAAAATAATGCACTCACTACATTTTTGATCAAAAGTTGAACACGGACCTTTACGAACTGTCATTTATTCTCATGTATTTACTGTTGCTGTCAGTCCACAACTTGTATTGGGACAAATTGTATTACTAGTAAAGTAACAATGATAATGATATTTGGAAATTTTGGATACAATTACTTTTGACCTATCTTCACTGTCAGATGCTTAAAATGTAGCAACTTGCATAACAATGCATCTGAACAGTATTTCAGCCGTAGGATGCTACTTTAATGGCTATATAGCGAAAATAAACAATTTTACACTCCTGAAATGTTACTTAACCTCTGAATACAAACATAGTCCTACTCTTTGTCCTATCATCTTCACTCTTTCCTCTCTTCAGGTCCAGCTTCTCCACATGCTCCATGAAAATGGAGGCCTGGTGGTGCTGG
This sequence comes from Hoplostethus atlanticus, assembly GCA_034670405.1. Taxonomy (NCBI): domain Eukaryota; kingdom Metazoa; phylum Chordata; class Actinopteri; order Trachichthyiformes; family Trachichthyidae; genus Hoplostethus; species Hoplostethus atlanticus. The sequence continues at coordinate 2,366,157 of JAXDDX010000028.1, read as the reverse complement.
ATGGGCAGCTGTTTGTTACAGGAGGCCATTGGAAAGGTATGGAGGGAGACTATGGGGTGGAGGTGGAAGTGTACAACAGAGCATCTAACACCTGGAAAGTGGAGTGCTTCCTGCCAAGACTTTGGTTCTACAGTGGAACCTGTACCATCTTCCTTGACCAATCCCAGTGGCCTGAGCTTTTCCCGTTAGATGCAACCTAAATGGCTAAGCTCCTGACGGACTAAACTGAGGGTCATAGTGCACACAGTCCTCTCTCTGTCATTTGTTACAATGCAACTGGAATGTTAATGACAGGATTATAGGGATGCCATTGTACCTAGTATAGTGTGTTACTTGAATGCCAGATGTTCTCAGTTGTTTTTAGGGCCCTTTTGGCTGCTCGTAACATGTATTTATTTATACTTTGTGTCATGTGTTGGATTACATTTGTTGTATTGATTCTGCTCGTTGAATCATGAAATATTTATAGAAAATGCTGTTTTGATTTCTGACATTCATAAATGTCATTGTTTATTATTATTATTATTTAGCATTGTTATAAGTATTGTTATATGTCTGGAGCTTTCATCTGTAAATTTTAGAATCATGAATAAAATGTATTTCTTAACTACAGTCAGCCAGATGTATTAAATTCTCTGTCGAAAGGCATTGCACTGTCACTGTCCGCTTGTGTTTGCCTCGATGCTTTGATCATTAACCTATTGGTATCCAAGACGCTACAAAATAGCCTCTCGTGCGTCCCTCCTGCTATGGAAACGTCCAAGCCAGCATTCTATTTCTATGGCAACGGCCCGGAAGCGCGTGGTTACTTTGTCAACTTCGGCTGGGATTTTACTGGAGCTAAATTGTATGCAATCACTCTTAAAGTTTGTTCTTATAAAGAGAATGTTTTTGCAACTTGTGTAGCCTTTTTTCTATATACAAATGAAGCACAAATTGGCTATGCGCTTCAACTATACTTTATTTCCAATTACAACGTTTTTATGACATTGGTTTGCATTTTGTTTGACCCAACTTGGCTGCTTTCGTCTCGTGAAACGAAGCTATCAGAAGTAACCTTACTAGCGTGATATTGTTAAAGCTGAGTGACTGCAATGAGTTCTCAAGGGGACCAAGACATACAATCACGTGGACTGGAGGCTGTGATTCAGGTTGGTACAACATATTGCTCCCTGCCCTAGCATAACGAGTTGTTAAGACTGGAAGGAAGACCTGGCGGAGGAAAACATGACCGTAGCTTGTTGCACGTTACGCGGACCTAGCACTACTAGATTCAGTAGAGACAGCATCTGACATAGCCCAAGCGCCCTCAATGAAGTAATAGGCCCTTTTTCAGAAACACATATTAATGCCACCTCTTCTCAGGCTAATCCTGATATTGACCTCAAAGCAAAACAGTGTGGTTTAGAGTGATTGAACAAAGATAAATTAATACATTAATGACTAACTTGGGCCTTGACTGTACAGTAGTAGCTAACTGATGGATGGGTGGAATGGTGTGCTTGTAGAAGTTGGAGGAGTCTCTTCTCCACCCTGAGGGCAGCACAGGAGAGAAGACCCTGACCCTAAGAGGAGATGGACAGGACCCCAATGCACCTATGCCCGTCTCCACCCGCATCCGCCAGATCATCACCCGCAACCTAGCAGAGCAGCCTGCTGGTAGGGAAGAGAACTATAGTCCAAACTCACAGACCAAAAGATTTTGGCATAAGTAGATTCAGTACAGACATTGTATCTGTTCTATTATATCACACTTTATCAATTTACCTCATGTAGTAACATTTACCTCACCGTTAGTAGCTGATAGCCCATCTCTATCTGTTTCCTAATCCCAGGTGAGAGCTCTGAGGTCAGTGTGCTGGAGGAGAACAGGGCCCTGAGGGAGCAGCTGTCTCAGAGCCAGATGGACCGTGACCAGCTTCTAGCCAAACAGGCCACTCTCACAGATAGGGTAGGAGTGACACAGGGCAGCAACACAAAGATTAGTAAATGCTATAAATAAGGTTATTTGAACATGAATTCATGTAATTAAAAATGAACTGTTTATCATATATTATATCATAACTGATGAGAGATGATAATTGCAATAATTGAGATGATGATTGCTGTCTGATTATGTTAGTTAACCAGTTCATGAGCTTGGTTAAAAAATTGCTTCATTGGTTAATGATTAACAAATTATTTCCAACACAACACACCTAATGCATAGTAAGTGATTTCATCTGGATATTTCCTGCCAACTTCCTGCCAACTGCAGATAGATATCCTAATCTCGTCATTTTTGATTTGAACAGCAAGCACAGAAATAAAGTATGTCTACATATTATAATTTATAGTTATTTTCAACATTTATAATCTATGTACGCTGATGGCTTGTTTCCCATTTACTACTATTTTTTCTAGGAACAGTTTGCTATTTCTCAACCTTGCTGTGTCCTTTAGTAACTGAGATTGCCAAATATTGTTTATACTGACAGAAGTTAGTGCAGCTCTCAGGGGACTTGGAGTATGTAATAGATGGTAAAGACAGTTTTGTTTGGGGATGAGATCAAGAAAGTCAGTCACACTAGGGCATTGACTGCAAAGGGCCACAAACCTTTGAAATGGTATATGTTTACAACAAACATTAGTGTAACACCACTCTTTCCAACAGGGAAAGCCCTTTGGAGTTGGATAAACAAACAGTGGAGCAGGTTGAAACAGCTTGTATCACATGTACTGTATTTACTTCTGTTTGAAGTTGAAAAGTAGAAAGGTAGAACATGAATGAATGAATTTAAATTAGCATCAGCTCATACTTTATGTCACATAGTTATTTCACCTTTAATTGAAATGTAGAATTACGATTTACAAATTACAGTAAGTATAAGCACACCATCCATAATGTGTATGTGTGTGCATATGTGTGTGTGTGTGTGTGTGTCAGTGTGTATGTTTGTATGTGGAAATAAGAGGGGAGGTTCATGAAGGGTTTCCTTGTGGTCTGTCCAGGCAGAGCCAGACCCCCTGTGCTCATGAGGGCCGGCGTCTCCCTTCATAGCCCCCCATGGTTGCCCCCTCCACCCAGTGGGGAAAATTGTGAAGGTCACTGGCCTCCTCCCTAGAGGCCGTGGAAGAAAAAGCTCATTTTGCATAGTGCACAAAGCAGCCATTTGTGATAACACTACCCTTATTCTGCTGCTTAAATCTAATGAACTCCCACTGCTTGCCTTACTCCTGGAACTTATTTTAAAGCCAAGGCTATAAATATAACTTAATTAGCTTGGCAGATATATATAGAATATTTATGTTGTTGATATTTTTGGAGGTGTGAAAAGACTCTAAAGAGAAAAAAAAAGTAGTAAGTGTTGCTGGCATTTGATGGTCACACTGCTAGCTAGTAATTTGAAGAGTAAACAGGGCTGGGTTAGCACAGACAGAAGTTTAGTTTAGTTTTGTCACAAAGAATGGAGAAAATATCAATAATAATGCAAGTCAGAGTATTATCAGATAGTGCCTCAAAACTCAACATCTTCATCATGGCTCCTGTTGTGACTTGTCAGTTACAGTGCCAGCTGCTGTCCTCTCACCACTCATTCTGTCAGAATTTTTCACTGCAGAGCAGTATGATTGTTTGGCTGTGTGCTGCGATCTTAATGCAGTGTGCTAATCAGTGTCCTAGGGCAAAATACTGCCTTGGCTGTGATATCCACGCAGAGCTAACATGCTTACCTGGCTATGCAATACTCCCTCAACTTGCTGTCATTGCAGCATATGATCAATTTAATATGTCCATTCCCTTTGAGACCCATATCAAGCACAGTGTCCTCAGCTGCTCTTGAGCGAGCTGTCAGGCAGTATGTATCTAACATCCATAACATCCAGTCTTCATTTATATGCACCATATGTTTCTCAGCCTTGAATTAATAACTTATTGTATTAAAAAGCAGCTATTGGGAAGTGGAACTGGTCCATGAGAAGCTTTCAGACCTTTAACTGTCAACTTATCTGCAGGCATTAGCATTTGTCCATGTTACTGTGATAAGGATTCAAGATTACTTTACTGGCCGATTTACACATGGTAATTGGAATTTGTCTTTAATATTTGCATACCTATATTTTACATTCCCTAAGAAATAAGAGCCTAGGACCACCTGCAGTGTCCCTGGAGCAGTTTGTGGTTCACTAGCAAGGTAGGGACTGAGAAATAGCAGCCCATGTAATAGCAGTCATCCTGTAGTCACAGCTACAATACGCCCTCCTGTCAGTGCCAGGGATCAAACCATCAACCTTTTACTCGTTAGTCATCCTACCTCCCTTCAGACCAACCTGCTGCATATGCTTTGTAAACAGGTTGATACTATGTGGCGATGTGTTTGCCATTCCAGTACAGTTTGGGAAGTGCAGTATTTACCAAGCCAAAGACATGGAAAGCAATAGCAGGAAGGCTTTAACCTTTCCATGAGATCACTGCGTATTTGTTGCTGAGTGATTTCCCCAGAGATTCACTGACATTTACCATTCTTTATGCCACAGCAATGTGCGTTAATTGTGAAATGTCCTGAAATTATGTTGAGTCACTCTTAAATTTGATTACATAATCCAGACCTTTTCTGGTGGAATAAAATGCAGACTTAAAAGCATTTGTTAGTTTGACTGAGGCAATGTTGTCCCCTTTGACATGAATGTTGGAGAGCCAATACTACATATGCTTAACTATCAGAGTTTTTCTCCAGAATCCATCTTAAAGTGTCAAAATGCCAGTGAAAGCCGGTCCACCACAGAATGTCTGACACTTGGGAAGCATATTTATCCCTCAACTCCCCATTCGTCCCCAACTTTCCTTGAGTCCCTTTGACCTGACAGAAGACCATTAACGCAATACTGAAGTCACACCTGGACTCTGAAAGCCTTCCACTGTGTTTCTGTTAAGTCACTCAATGTGATCTCTGGTGACCCCAGAAAACTGCTGCTGAACCAGGATAAACCTTGACCCAGTTTGCAGAGTTGGATGGTCTCAGGAGACTGGAGAACATGGGGTGAATTCTGAACCCTCTGTGTTGCTTTTGGAGCCCTGCCAGCATGCGTTTTCTCAGGCATAGACATCCATACCTTACTGCCTGAGCACTTGGTGATTGGCTGTACAATGCTGCAATGTGGTAGTTAGTTGGATAAAGATACACTCTTGCTGAAGGATTTGTAACACCAACTGCTGTTTGCTAGTGCCCACTGGGATCTTGAATCCTCTGGGTTTTTGCATAAGGACCCTGTCAAACATAGTTGGAGCAGATAAAGTCTGTTTTTAGGGATTGTGTTACTGTCCCCTTCTCCCTGCTGTCCCTCTGTTTTCAGTTTGGTTTTCCTGCCGGCATAAACTCATTCATTTATGCTGCAGTTCGAAGGGAGTACTGCCAGAGTCCTACTCTCTCAGCTATCATGAAATTGTAAAAATTAATGGCCTTCCCCTGAGAAAATGGGCTTTAAAGCCCATCGCAGCACAGTATGTTTGATGAAAGCATTCCATTAAACCTTTTCAACATTTGACATTCGGCTACTCAAGTTACCTTCCTTTAAATTCAAACATCAAACATACTTTTCCAATTCTTTTTCAAATGTCAGTGGTGGCTAATCAGAAGTGAATTCTTGAACTGACAGAGTATCTGTGTGTAGGTTTTGCAGTGCATTGTTCTTACCAGAGGCATTGTGTTTAGTGTTAAAAGGCCAGTTGTGTGCTTGTAAGTATACTATATTTATTAGCTTGGCAATGTTTACACATACCATATAATGTAAATGTCACTCTGTATGCCATTACAGCAGCTGTCCCCATAACCAAAAAGTGTACACCATGGCAAAACCAATCCTCTCACTTCCATTCCCTCTGTTTGTTATCCCACATTGTGTAATTACCCTCAGTGATGATACATAAACAGCTTTCACAATCAGCTGGGGCTCTTTCACAGTCAGCGCTCAGGGGGTAATGGGAGAGGAAGGGGGAGCGGGTAAGTTGTTGAAGTAGGATAGTAAGTTTTGGGCAGCTTGGGGGCGATGGACATCCGCTCCAGCTGTGTTTAGGAATCTGACAGATAGTGCACTCCATTAATTCCCTTTATTAAGCCTCTGGGTCCAGGCCAAGCCAGGCAAAACGATTGCAGCTGTAACCCTTCACATGCTGGCTGGACTGTGTGTTCATGGCCAGATGTCGCTCTGGGTGAGTCAGAGAGAGAGAGAGAGAGAGAGAGAGAGAGAGAGAGGACTGAGAATGTGGATGAGTTGCTGGTTATGCCTGGAAACATCTCTCTGTATGGTTGTGTAACCAGTGTTATAGGTGCAGAGTGAACTAACCACATAAATGCAAAGCAAGATGTTTCACAAAACCTAGTTTAAGGATTAGATAACATGAGCAATTATCAAATTCTAAACCGTTGTGACATTAGGTCATTGAGAGAATACCATAATCATAACTTGGTAACTGAAATGGATTAGAGTTTGATCTACCACATGAACAAGGCAGCAAACTTTGGCACAAACACAAAAGCCTTCACAAGGGCCTTGAAAATGATTCTCTTGTTGCTTGTTGGCAGATGAATCAAAGCAAGATTATCCCTTGATGTTGTTTGGAATATTTATCAAAAGAGACAATATAAGGAGTGGCACAAATCATAAATATCAAGAAATATAAAAAGCTAATTCAAAGCACATTTTAAAAGCCTGAAAAAGTCTTTAACATTTGAAACATAAGCAGGACTCGAGAAACAGAGGGACATAGGAAAAAAAGAACCCTAGCAGCCATATGGAGACATAAAACATGCCACGACAAAAAGGCTGTTTTTGTATAAATTGCATTTTGACCATTATTGCAAAATGGCAGTAGATGACCTCAAAGAGCGGGGCTACATTGGGATTGAGCTCAGCCCACTTTAGGGGGCCGTGGAGGCTGCTCGAGAGTGATTGTACTCTGAGGCAGATCGTAAATAGCAAGGGTGTTCAGTGTGCACACTCCTGGGCCCCTAGTAAGCCCTATAAGCCCCTAAGTTAGGGCAGATGGACGGTTGGGGTTACTTGCTTCTTTCTTTTGCTCTTTTACAGTCACCAATGGTTGGGTGTGTTGTGAAGAACAATGAGTTCAAGCTCACTTGGCGATGGGGGTGATGAGACTTAATGATGCGAGCAGAGCAAGGGTGGAGATGGTGGCGTGCAGGAGTTAAGTAAAGGGGGGGGGGGGTCCTCCACAACACACTGTTATGGCGCCCTCTTGGGAGCTTCCTCCATGGAGCATGGCTAATCCAGAGCAGCCCCCGGCCTCCTGCTTTACAGCTGACTAGGGAGAAACCATAAAAAAAGGCTCCTCTCTGGTGTGTGGAGCTGGGGCGAGGCTCTGGCAAGAAGCCCACACACTAGCTATGTATGAAAAAGAGTAAACATCCCTCCCCATCAGGGCAGGGCTGGGACTGTAAGGGGTTGTCAGGGACACCTGGTCACTGAGTGCACAGAAAGGCAGACAGGGAAGAGGGTAGAGCAGTGGCAATTGTTGATGGATTGACTGACTGAAGTGTCCTTCACCAAACAACACATGCCCCTTCTGTAAAATAATGGAGATAATGTCATGTTTGGATACTTAGCCACATAGAAATGTAGCAAGCATTTGATTTGTGTAATTTCTGTGACTTTCCAGCTGGAGGAAAGGTGTGTTTCCTCTGTAATGCATGTTTTCTGATTGTGTTCATCACTTTCTTCTTAGAAAGGCCACACTCTTCTTAGAAAGGCCAAGACTTCAGTGGATTCAAACATTCCAGTTGTAGAAAACAGGCATGGTAGGCAGGTAACATTGCCCTTCATGGGTGGTGCATGGATGGCTCTCTCCAGGGCACGAGTTTTATCAGAATCAAATATTTGGCCTGGTGGATTGGGGGATTGGTTCCGTATGGGAAAAAAAACTGAGGTCTCACAGGGAAAGGTGTTGGCTGTAGCATTTGCGAATAAAATGTAAAAGCATAGACTCTACTTCCGGTAAAAACTTTTGTAGTGTTATGCTCCTTCTTATGCATCAGAATATCAGAAAAATAACGGTAATAAAGGTGAGTTCAATTCAGTCTTGTATGTAACTCTTAATACCCTTTCTGAATGACATTGTTGCAGCATGATCTAGGTTGTAGCCCCTTTCCCCAAAGTTGTAGCAGCATTAGTGCTCTACTTTTGTGCTGTAATAAACCTTGTGTGCTACGGCCATGTATTCAAGGTGTGTTTAAAAAGTACTTGTTTGTTGCTAATACACTGTAATTGTTACAGCTGTGCCAAAATACTTGAAAAGATGCATAATCAGTAATGCTCTACACACAGCTGTTTCCAGAAGTCCCTTTAAACACAGCTGCTGCATTTCTGTGTGTTTCAAATACTCCGCCCATGTTGTTCCTCCTTTCTCAGTCCCTTAAGCTGTCACCTCAACAACGGGCAGTAAAAGAAGCTTTTGTGCTCCCGGTCCTCAAACAAAAACTCTAAAAACACAGTGCCAAGTGCATGAGGGATGTTTTCATAGTTTGTAGTATAAAATTCTGAAATGGGCATTTGAAAATGTGTTAATAATGGTGGCAAAGTGGCTGGGCCCAGTGCTGAACAGTGAGACTATTGTCCTGGCTCTCTTGGAGCCTGCTGGAGAAATTAAGCACCCAGAAAAGAGATGAGGTACAGAGGAGAGGAGGGAGGGAGTGGGCCGCAGGGTTGATTTGAGGGGCTTGGATGGTGGTTTGGAGAGTGTTGCAGGAGAGGGGGCTCCCTCGCTCTCCTTCTCTTCCTCTCTGTTTTAAATGAGAAGTCGGCAAGGGCAGTTGGAGGCACGCAGTGTGTTGTACTGCGCTAGGGCCATGTGGTTTGTATTAGTGAGGACAGGGTGTCTGGCACCAGGATAGAGAGTGGGTGGTGCAGAGGGAGTTTAGGTTGTATGAGGTTGAGAGGTTACAGGACATTTGGATTTCAGATATGGGAGAGTATATGGAATTCCACAATGAGAAAGACCAGTACTTTTGTATACTTCTGAATGTCTTTGTGTTTAGATGCATTTGGTGTGGGGATTCTCTTTATTTTCAGTGTACAGGCAGACACAACCACATACAAACAATGCACACACTCACACACACACATATACTCTCCACACATACATAAACATACTGTACTTGGACATTCCATACACTGACATTAATCCTGTAACCCCTAACCCCAGTCTATCTACTGCATACTATGCACATGCAATAGCCTTACAAAAACATAGCCCTATGTATATTAAACACCTAGTCCAAATCAAATACATTCTTTGTACCATTTTCATAATTCATAATCACAATTAATCACAAACAGTTGTCACCACCCTATCCAGCTGGAGCAGATGCTGCTGTTGCAGACCACAGTGGACTCAGACCAGGACAGTGTATCAGCAGGCCACCTGCAATTGCAGAACGAGGAGAGAACTTACAGACGTAAACTGCAGGCCTATCAAGAGGGTCAGCAGAGACAGGCTCAACTTGTTCAGAAGCTGCAGACCAAGGTAACTGGAAGTGATGTTCAGAATTCAGACATTGTAAATAGAAATGTAAGAAATGAAGTTCACCTTGTTTGAAATGGTCTATCATTGTGTAACTCGTGTTTGTTTTATGCCAGGTTCTTCAGTACAAGAAGAGGTGTGGTGAACTAGAGGAACAGGTGCTGGAGAAAACCTCAGAGTCTGAGAAGCTAAGATTGTTGGTAAGTCACAGGGGACCGTTGTATCACCTTCGAGAGTCAATACTGGATTCACTGTAAAAGCACTCATTAAGCTGTTTTCCATGGTTTCACCATTAGGTTTTGCAAAAAGAAGTGTAGTTCCCCAATTACAATGTTTCTTTCCTGACAAAGATGATGGTAAGAGTACATATTCCATAATCACGCATCAGTAATTCTGGCTCCTTCCAACCACCTTTACAGTATGTACAAGAGAGGGGCTAAAATGTTGTTCAATACACTAACCATCTACAGTATTGCTAATTTGAACCTGTGACTTCCAAACTGACCAGCCTAATGGCATAGAGTGCTTAAGTGATGATCTGAATCTCACCATTAATGCCCAATTGTTCAGTTGTTTGAAGTCATCCAAGTTTCTACTGTAAATACGTTATAAATAGTAGGTAACTCTAGCTTACTACTGTAAATGCTACCATATACTGAAGTGTTATCACTATACCAGTCAGTGGTATTGTTTGTGTTCAGCTGCAGGCCCACCTCGACTCAGCCCAGCATCAGCAACGGACAGAACAGGACCTCAACATGGCTATCCAGAACAAGTCTGCTCAGCTGGAGGAGGAACAGAAGAGGTGAGCACTGGGTACCATGCCGTGCAGGTAGCCAGGGTAACCAGGCAATAAAGAAACGTCTATAGACTCTGTAGCAGCAAGAAATACATATTAGAGGGTTTTAGGAAAAAACTTTGGAATCCAGAAATCAGAAAATCCACACCAGCAGGGAGTCTCTATTTGGATGCAGACTCAGAGCAATAAATTCATGGATAAGCCTGTTAGAAATTTGCTCCCGTTTTTCTTTTTCTGTTTCTTGTTGAGAAGCAGGAAACAAGCCGAAATATTTCTGAGAAATGTGCAGAGCAGAGATATTCCCAGCAGTTTTCTGGGCTTTGCTGCTGTTTTTCTCTGCCCAGGCTGCATGGAGAGGTTTGGGTGAAGGCAGAGCCTGGCCTTGGTAGATAATCTCAGGATCCAATTTGTCAGAGTTAATTAGTGGGACCGTATTGGCTCTCTTCTCCAAAGCGTTTTAACGATGCCTCACTCTGAGTGGGGGGCGACCTCCGCAACTGATGCCAGCTTTTAAAGCCCCGTGATTTATGGAGCTATGGAGCTCTAATTGAAATGGTTATGGCACAAACCATCCCATTTCCCAATGCCCGATCATTTTTACTGCCTAGGAGCACCACTTACTGATGGGTTACCAAGCCTTATCCACTTAAGCACTTCTTCCAACTGTCATGTAGACTAGGTCCACAGCAATTAACTACCTGTTGTGTATTATTGGGATTATTGATCCCCTCTTTCCTCTTTTCTCAATTCCCTTTAAGCACTGTGTCATACATGCAAACATTGGTTTGGCTCCCTCTCAAACAGATAACTGAACATGGAAATCTGGCACGCTTTACTGTGACAGGGTGTGTGTAGAGTGTGAGAATGATGCAAACATTTTTGTAAATGACTCTACAAGCAAATCTGGTTGAAATTAAGACTTGAGTTGACACAGACTTTATAAAACTGTCACACATGTTCACTCTGTAAGCGTGGCTGGCAAGGGTGGATCTAAAGCTAGGGTTATGAGGCCATAAATGTTGGAGTGATATAGTGGCCACACAAATTATGGAGTTTGGGTGTTGGGGTAGGGTTGTTGGAGAGCGTCACGATAGTAGTTGTCAGGTGAGGGGTGCCAAGGTGCCTCTGGCTTCAGTGTAATGATGCTTGTTTTCCTCAGGTGTGCCAGCCTCAGCCAAGTCAACTCTGTCCTGCGGGACCAACTAGAGCAGGCAGGCACCGTCAACCAGGGGCTGACAGAGAGCTTATGGAAGGCCCGCGAAGACGTGGAGTTGAGTGACAACCGTCTACGCAGAGAACAAGAGGTAAGAGGAACCACGAGAATGAGGAGCTTGAGTTTGAAAAATAATACAGAAAGCTCAGAATAATCCCTTTCTGTACAGAGATTCCCAGAGAGTTCACATGGGGTAAGAATTCCATTCATAGCCAGTTTCGTCAATTCATTCTCATTCTTTGTTCATGTCATTGCTATGTTTTTTGAGCTGTTGTTTCCTGTGAAAACATTCCAACTGCTGAGAGGAAGGAAAATTTTTGCACAATGCAAAAAATCTGGCATCCATGCTGTAAATGGGCTACATCTGTTGATACAGGGAAATCCAATTGTTTGTATTTGTGCCAGTGTGTGTCCAAGAGTGTCAGCATTGTATCTGTTTGGGATCACAATAAAATGAGAGGTGCCACAGTGTCCTGAATGCTGGATAGCAACCTTTACCACCCACCCTCGAGTCTCCAGTCCCCTTGTTCCCTGTCTCGTTCTCCAGACGTGTGCCTCCCGGCTGGGTCACAACCAGGCTCGTGTCAGAGCACTGTGGCGCCAGGCTGCCTCCCTGCGGAGCACTTTCACCCAGCTAAGGACTTTCACTGACAGGTGAGCATGGCGCACTGCCAGAACCCCTCCAGCAACCCAGGATTCCACAGGCACCCCCACCATTCTTCTGTCTCACCCTCGACACTCCAACCACAGCCATCTATCTCAGCTAAGGATCAAAGTGGAGTAGGTCAACAGGGCCGTCTGCTCCCCTGCTCATTGTTTCCTCACTGGGGGACAGATGGTGCCTCTGCTCACTGTTGGAATCATCCATCAGGACAAAGCTGAAGCCTTTAAAACTTGGCTTATATCATGTTGAACCACTGTGAGCAGCATTGAGTATAGTAATTTGCTATAATAGTGATTACTCAACTCATAGATAGCTGTGATCATGTTGGAGGCTCTAACTTAAACAGGAGACACTTCAAAGTGAGCCACAATCCTCAAGCTTAATCACTACAGACATCCATCCTGTTCAGATACAAACAGATTGTTTTTTAATTACACTGATGGCTCACAATTGTAAAAGTGAAAACAGCATTCTGTGTTTCCTGTACCCTTTCAGATCTTTTATAAGTCACATTTTGTAAACCTTGATGCACATGTCTCTTCTCCGCAGGACTCTCTCTGATATGCGTGGGGAGTGTGTCATTGCTACCCGCCAGCTGCATGTTGCCTGTATGAACCTAGAGGCCAGGGTAACACAACAGAGCACCTCTAGTGGCATGGAGATGTCAGCACTGGAAAAGCAGCTGAAGGACAAGCTTAGGGAAGCCATGCAGCTCCAGGGTCGCTGGGATGCAGAGAAAGTTGAACTCAACTCCAGGTTAGGTCATCTCCTAATAGATGTTTTCACAAGGAGGTTGCTTGACAAGGAGGTTGCTTCACAAGGAGGTTACATGTCTTGCTTTTTAAATGGTCACGCAGTCTTACACAACAGACCTTTGAGTCACTGTTAGTTGATCAGGACTGTATCAAGGAAAATATTTGGGACTTCAAGGTCATGTACAGTGCAGTTCTTTCTATGATTGACAGGGGAGGCAAATTTGATCCTGCGAATGAAACCCCAGAAGTTTACAATTATGACTTTGATCATTTGATCATGCATTAAGTAATGCATACCTATATTTTCAGTGAACTGCTATTGTGCTAATGATATAGAAAAAAACAAGCCTTTTGTATCATCTCTTGTGCACCTCAGCCAGAGGACCTCAGGAATATCATTGCAACTGACAGGAAGTCTTTATATTCTGGACCTCAGTTGGCTTTTGATCAAAAGTCATTATAATCCCTGGGATTCTCGCTCTACCCTTATGCAGAGAATATGATAGTGTTGATAGTCTACTTTCATGAGGAGGATAACTTGTCAGTCATACATCTTCAATGTCTCAGGGAATTGTGTGTGTGTGTGTGTGTGTGTGTGTGTGTGTGTGTGTGTGTGTGTGTGTGTGTGTGTGTGTGTGTGTGTGTGTGTGTGCGTGTGGTGTGCGTGTGCGTGTGCGTGTGCGTGTGCTTGTCTGTCCATTTACATGCTTGTGTATCTAGGGTCCTGGAGCTGACTGAAATGGTGAAACACCTCCGGAGCCAGAGCAGTGAGAAAGATGCCAGCCTCACCACCATGCAGATCAGTCTGGACAAGATGGTGGGTCGTTGGGATGGTCCTAGGGGTGGTAGGTGGTGGATAGTTAGTGCTTAAGGGGGCTAAATTGGTTGTAGTCTGGACCCTGGTCTTGATAAACTCCATGACTTTCTTGTCTAAGGGGCTGGTGAATGTCAGGGGTGCTCTCTGTGTGCTTATCTGACCTCAATGGTTTCCTGCACAGGAGACAAGCAGAACAGAGGATAAAGCCGAGGTGGATGCCCTCCACACAGAGATCCAAGCCCTCCAACAAATCTTACGGCATGTTCGCCAGGTCAGTGCAGAACAAAGCATTGAGCTACATTAACATTAGCAAATACGAAAATCAGTGTATTTCTTTTTCTACTCTCCTTCCTTTTATCTTACCTGCCCAGTTGGTTGGTGGTGAGGGTGATAGTAGTGGCTCTGAAAGCGTGGCCTGCTCATCACCTCTCCATGGCTCTTCTCCCCTGAAGAACACTACCCTGATGGCTGTACAGAGTGCTCTCTCCAAGCACCAGAAACAAACACAGGTCCAACAAAAGTGGCTGGTCTTCCCAGCTGTTTTCTCATTATACTTGTTTTGTACTTGTTTCGTAAATGAACATGAGGAAGATATTTCGAAACTGATCTCTGAAACACGGTGAAGATGTATTTAATACATTGTAATGACTTTGTGTCCCAGTGTCTTAACCCACATACACACATGCATACAAACCACAGGACCTGCGTGGGTGTCTGGATGCTGCCCTGGAGCAAGTGAGCACACTGCGTAATCACCTGCAGGAGAGGGACACTGAAAGGAGGGAGCTGGAACAGAGGATCCAGGAAGTGAGGAGGGAATTCCAGGAGGCTAAAAAAGCCCTGGAGGAGAGCCACAGAGACAGCAACAGATATCGTTCCTCACTAGACCTCATCTCCAGGTAGCAAGCTGACACGGATGGCTCTTCCTGATGTCATGTAGATACACCTTAATAAAGTACTAAGTAAGAATCCTTTTTGTGGAATGGTGATTAGGCATTTGTCATCAGGACCCCGAGAGGCTGCATTAAAACCTTTTTTTTTTTTTTTTTGTTGTGTTCATGTTCCTAGTTTTATATTGTTTTATATTTCCTATACTTTGGTTGCAATTCAAGTAAGTGGCACTTTGAAAAAAATAAAATCAAAGTATAGAAAATATATACAAAAAGTGTCAAGTGATAATAATGATAATAATGATGATCATTATTATTATTATTGTACCACAATGGAGCTTTGCACTCTCTCTCACTCTCTCGCTCTCTCTTCCTTCCTTTCTTTCTCCATGTTTCCCAGTGAGAAGGGCAGCCTGGAGAAGCTGCTGTCAGGACTGCGGCAGGAGGTGGACTCCCAGTGTTCGGAGCTGGAGGTGCTGAGGGGCTCGTCACTGGAGCTCCAGAGGCAGAGGGACCTCCTGAGGCAGCAGAGGGAGGATCTGGAGAGGCAGCTGGCACGCCAGCGCACAGAGGCCCTAAGAGGGTACAGTACGAGCAGGGAGAATGACCGTTACACAATGCACATCCTGTCACTCGTGCTTGTTTTCAAGCTCTGTTTGTTTAGAGTTCAGATCAGTAACACATGTCATTCTCCGGCCGGCAATGCACCCGGATGACATTTGGAAGAAAATGTAAATGATTTACATTGCATTACTACACTCATGCAAGATGGTGACTTTTTTTCTCCTTGTGAGGTTTTCCTTTGCTTCAAAAATTTGATTAGCTGAGAATGAGAGCAGGACATGCGATCCAGCAAAAAAGTAACTCCCTTAGAGTTCTGGCCTTTGGCACCGACATTTCTCCATCTTTCAAAGTGGAGATGGATTACTGTTAAGGGATTGTGTTTATATAAATAATCTGTGTGTGCGTGTGTGTGTGTGTGTGTGTGTGTGTGTGTGTGTGAGAAAGAGGGGGGGGGGGGACACATATATGTGATACATTTTGTGTGTCTTTTAGTGAGAGGAGTCTCGAGCAACTTGAAGGGAAACACTCTGAACTGCGCAGGGAGCTTGTGATAATGAAGGAGGCTCTGAGTCAAGTCACCCTGCAGAAGGAGGTGTTGGAGGATGACAAGGCCAGCCTTGCTCTGGCTCTCAGCAAGGTAGACTGCTGTATATTGCACCAGATCAGGAAAGCCTGACTTATATTTCTGGATGCTCTCTGAGCGTCCTGATTGTTTTAATCCTTATGATACTGATGATATACTCCACAGATAGAGTCCCAGAGTGCCGAGCAGGAGTTAGCCCTCACTAAAATGCAGAGCCAGGAAGCTGCCTTGAAAGACTCTCTAGCCAAAATGGCTGCCCTGAGTGAAGGCTTAGCCAATGACAAGGTGGAACTCAACCGTATTCTGCTGCAGGTCAGTGCGCCTGAGGTTGTCCTGTAATGTTGATGGGAGGCACAACTGAATAGCTTTTAGGTAAACTCATTTTTGCCAGATCGAAACATTCAATAATTGGTGGTTTGCTTCCAGACAGAGGGTGAGAAGGCAGAGCTTGGTGAACGTAGGCGGGAGGCTGAGGTTGAGCGGGCAGCAGCCAGGGAGGAGACAGCACGGATGCAACAGGAGATGATGAATCTGGTTGCTGAGAAACAAGCCCTGGAGAGTTCCTATAGCCACCTCCAGGAGATCTGCCAGAGGCTAGAGGCAGAGCTTAGACTGCTGCAGAAGGAGAATGCTCAGACCCTGGATCAGTACTCACAGGTCAGGGACCCCAGGCCATCCAGCCACTCCATGCCCCCCCTCCTCCCAGCTCCGACCACCTGTGTGTTATTAAAAGCTTTCAGCAGGTTTATGGGCCTCGTTGTCACATTAAAACTAATCAGAGATATTGGATACATCTGCCATGGTACTCAACACCTTTCCCACAAATGGGATGTGGAGGAGAGTTTTGGCACGCTGTGTTTTATGAGTGACTTGGGACATGGGAAGCAAGGGATCCTCATGTACAAATGTGAGCGGGGAAAGATAGATATAACAGACATATAATATCCGAGCAGAAGAGAACGAGTGAAAGACCCAATAAATTAACACCTACAGTTCCAGTTACACATTCCCATTCTTCTTTAGCCAGATCCAGATCCATCCCTGTTTGGTCTCCCAAAGAATGGAAAGAATTCTGTCCTGTTTTATTATCTGTTCTCTGAATGTGAAACTGGGATATCCATGTTGATCTCAGCTAGAATGTTACAATCCTAAACAATTTGACAAATTCCGTCCAAACATTTTGAGATAACTTATCTGTAAAAATAAATCAGCCGTGTGTGAAACAAGTCCTGGAGTGGCCTCCATTGCACTAAGCTCATGTTTCATCCCCTTATTGGGAGCTATTCATATCCATAGCATTGGTGTAATTCATCCACTTTATATTTACCTAAGGAGAGGCTGAAAGACCATGTGCTAATATTTAGATAGTTCATTTTAGTTCAGTTCAAAATCAAGTTACAATGATTATTGCTTTTCAAACACTGTTACTGCACTGAAATATTAGAAGTTTCATTATAGATTGAGGAACAAATCTTTGATAGATGTGTGATACTATGTCAGGAAACGGCCTAAAGATGCCATCTTGAGAGCTGACAGGTTATAGTAAACAACTCTGCTGTTTCAGAATAGAGCCTTGTCATGGCTTGACTCAAACCAAGCGGATAAACCCTCGAATGACACTGAAACCTGTTTTTATTACTTTTTACTTTTTTACTGCCAGGTACATGAGTACCATGTAGAGTACAAATTCCATCACATACTGTATTTCACATACTGCATTTTAGTGAAACAGGTTCCCTGGTAACACTAATCCCAAAATCCATCTCAGCACTTTCTGACACAATGGAGTACATTTCTTTTTAAATATGCTGAAAAAATGGTTCCACAGTAGTTGTATGTGTGCCCAGTTGTGTTTTTCCTGATTGGTTACTGAAAAAAACTGTAAGCCCACTAATCATTTTTGATTTGCTTGCAGTGCATTTGATACGGTGCCATTTGACATCTGACATCAGCCACTTGAAATTTTAGAACATTTAATTTATGCACCGTAACATTGTAACAGTCAAATCAAGGGCATGTAGAGATCAGTTTCAGGACACCATGGCAGAAACCTTTCCCATCTGAACGTGCCTACGGAAAATAGAGGTTGGGTGATAATTCTCCATTTGAAGAAAAAACATTGTGGTTGGAGGGTAAATCTAAATTCATCTGACAGTAGTCCCATGCAAACCTATTACAAAAACCAAGAGAACTCTGTTAAGAGTTCCTACTATACTACAATTTAAAAAATGTCTATTTATATTGATATAATGATATATAGCTTTTGTTATGTCTACATGCAGCAAAACATATAAATTGATTGCCATGGATGTCAATTCATGTTCAAGTTGTGTGTGCTGGTCTCCAGGTCAACAGGCAAATGGAGGCCATGTCAGAGGAACTGTGTGTATGCAGGAAGGAGCTTGACACACAGGCCACAGCCCTGCAGAGAGCTGCCCATGACAGGGAGGAGCAGGCCAAGGACAAGGCTGCTCTGGATGTCCAGCTAACCTCTGTGGAGCGCAAGGCCTGTGGACTCACCCAGGAGCTGGTTGCTCTTAGGTGTGTGTGTGTGTGTGTGTGTGTGTGTGTGTGTGTGTGCGTGCGCATGTGTGCGCATGTGTGCGCATGTGTGCGTTTGTTTGTTTTAGTCAGACCAACTGGTAGTGTATTTTTAAGGTAGTTTTGAGCCTTTGAGCATATTTCACTTACTAAAGCATAGCTTGTCTCATGTAACAAGAGTCTTTAAGTAACATGGTTTTACTTGGAAACTATGCCAACCATGGATCATTGGATTTTATGACCTTCTGCACCTAGGGTTTCAAAGGTCTTGTTTTTCAGAACTCCAACCACTTTACCACTGTGTTCCAGAGCGGAGAAGGAGTCCCTGGAGATGGTTTTGTTTGAGAGCCAGGAGCTTGCCTCGTCTCTGGAGGCAGAGTGCACTAGGCTGGAGGAGGAGAGGCGCAGCTTGCTTCTGGCTAACGAGGCCTTGACGCGTGAGTAGCTCCCTCCCTCAGAGACCCTACTGTCCTCCCGTGCCAAGGCCCCTGGCCATGTGGCCTCTCCAACAACCCACTGGAGATCCATATTTCAGCTGTGAGCTCTACAGCAGCTGGGCTGCGGGATCGCTGGTGCTGCTTTGTCAGCTGACCAGGGTCCCGCCACACCACCCCAACAGACATGGAAATGTCAGTGCTAAGCTTGCATGTTCTACATAAAGCTATGGATGAATGTCCAGCGTGCATAACAATTCTAAATACAATAACATCTTACTGATTCTGAATTGTTCTTAGTGTGTCATGAATGTGTCTTCATCCAGTAATTGTGTGGGGTTTTGATTTGGTTGTGCATACATGGGTCTGTCCAGGTGATGCTTCTCGGATGCGAGTGGATGCAGAGCGGCAGGTGGCACAAGCAGCACAAGAGCAGAGTGCCTTGGAGGACAAGCTGTCCCAGGTGGAGAGGAATGCCCTGCTGACCCTGAACAACAGAGAACAAATCCACAGAGAGCAGCTAGAAGCTGAACGCAGATACAAGGTACAATATGGCATACAAGGTTGACTCTTGACTCGAGGTTGACTCAGACAAAATCGAGTCAGACAAATAGTTCTCTTTTATAACTCTTGGAGTGTGTGTGTGTGTGTTTGGTGGTTGACAGGAACAGCAGTGTGCGGAGTTGAAGGTTCAGCGGGAGCAGGCTGAGGAGCAGCTGCATAGGCAGTGTGAGGAGCTGCGTGTGCACAGCCAGACGGAGATGCAACAGGTGCAAGAGGAGCTGGCTAGGATGCAGCAGGACTGCACCCAAAGCCTGCTGCAGGCTGAGAGTGAGAAGCAGCAGGTATGTGTGATGGTCTTTTTTATTTTTCTAAAGCTTACAATATAGAATGTCAGAGAGTGTAGCAGGATTGCCTAGTGAGAGACTGTCTCATAGTCTGTGTCCATCAACAGTCATGTGTCCTGTCAACGTGTATTGATGCACTAAACCCCTATCTGCACACTCCTTGTAGCTAAATGACAAACATTGTGAGATAATCAAGTCCCCATGGCCAAACAATCTTCTCTTTATGATATAGTATTAGATATAACCTTGACCTTATACTTGGTTGTGCCCAGGCATTGTCCCAGAAAGAGGCAGAGATGGCTGCCCTGACAGAGAGGCTGGCAGCCCTGCAGCAGGATTTGGCCACAGCAGGCATGGAGATGGAACGCTTGAAGAGAGAGGCCCTGAGCAGACAACAGCAGGACAAGGTAAAATCCTGGCAGCTGCACTGGCTCTTGTCACTTCATAATTGGCATTGTATGTGTACTTCAATCTCTTGTCTTGTTTTAAATCTTAGCAACATTTACTGATATGGCATCAAATAATTGAGCTTTGAATCTTGATTGTTGAATCTTGATTGTTGAATCTTGACTCTTGACTCTTGGTTGTTGATATGGGACAAATATGGAAGATCACTGAACATTAATGTAAAACATCTATTTTTGTTTGTGCTTCTCTGTGTTTCAGAATACAATGGCTGTAGTGCAGTCTGAGCTGCAGGAGCTGCAGTCTCGCTTCGAGGAGTCTTTGAGCTCCCATGAGAGTGCTAAGAGGAGTCTTACTGAGCAAGTCAGAGAGCTAAACCAACAGAGAGAACATACACGGCAGGAAGTGAGGACCTTTTAAAACTTCACTTCCCACCATCTATGTTCTGCCTCCTTTACTTAACAAAGACCTCATGCTTGTCTTTTCAGTGGCACCAATGTACAGTATTGGTGGGAATGTTGACCCAAAGTGAATGTTTTATAGGCTGGGGGATGTATAATTTGAAGGAGAAATATAAGTAAAGGCAGGATGTATAGGGAGGATGTCACAAGATAGATGGGCAGAGGTTGTTTGTAGGGGCACGGAGACGGATAGGGAACAGCAGGCTTGTTTGGCTTGGCATGGTGTGGGAGGCCTGGGATCTGCTTCTAGGCCAGCTGTATGGGTGTTGTACCAATTAGTACCAGTGTAAGGGAGAGCCATTTACCATAGGCCTCTGTTGACATTGGCCGTGGCCACAGAGCTTAGCGTCAGGATGCCACCCGGTGCACAGTCTACAGAGCCAAATCCTACAAGGAGGGATGCTGTCCACCTTTAAAGACTCTCTCTCACTCTCTCACTCTCTCACTCTCTCTCTCTCTCTCTCTCTCTCTCTCTCTCTCTCTCTCTCTCTCTCTCTCTCTCTCTCTATCAGCTTCCAAGGAGGAGAATGTGGTCACATTGACCTTGATGTAAACAGAGCAGTGCAGTTAGAGACTATAACTTTGGCCCTTTGACATATTTGCTGGTACTGTGGGGGTTTTATCACCATGCTATAATGTGTATGGATGTAGTACACTAAATCTCATATCATCCGTTCAGGTTGTTTGAGTTCAGGTTTCCAGGCACTGAGTCCTTGGGCATTTTAATGAAATAATAAACTCACAGTCACCTCATTGAATATTACTCCAGTGTTTTATAGGCCTCACCATGCTTCTGATTTAAATGCTTGTTCTCCCTGGAAAAAGAGATTGTTTATCTGTGTGAGACTGGTTTGAATATAAAGCAAAATGAGGATCATCCTGTCTTCAGTCTGTCTCCTTAGTCTTGTCAAAGTATATTGAATGAGGTTGCATGGAGTCAGAGCAGAGGAGTGTTGGCGTTTGGACAACCCTCCCTACTGTAGATCAAGTCGGGCTATGACGACACTGTCATATTTGGCGGCCACCCCTGCTCCTTCCCATGTTTGATTATTTTCACTAGTCTCATCTCAGGATTCTCATGTCAGACAATGACAAAGCAGGAGTGAGAATTTGTGACAGAGACCAAGAGACGTAGAATGAAGGAGAGCGCAAGGGAGGGGAGAGGGAGGGGAAGGATACAGTCCCTGGTACCATAATATGAAATCAAAGTTTGAGTTAACCTCTTTTGTAAATAAGCTGGTGGGGGAGTGTTTATTTTCTCCCCTGCAGCAGCGAGAGGCTGGCTCCACTGGGACTCTAGGTCCCTCTCTCTCATCCACACAGCATAACACTGCTGCCCTCATTCTCTGCCCTTTTCCTCCACTCTGCACCAACAAATCAGAAAAAATAAAGTATAATTGGCCAGATCAGCAGTGGATTGTTTTTTCTCACACTAGAATTTATGAGAAGGAACCATCTTGTGTGGCCTCTGAACATAACACTCCATCTCCTCCTCATCCTGCTCCTCATCCTCCCCCTTCCTCTCCTCCCCCACCCCCTGGAGCTGCTGTTTATCATGTTGCCTTCTGAGGATTCTTTACACTGCGAGTTGCAGCAGGGAGATGGTGAGAGACAGCACCTGGCTACAGGCCCAACTGGCTCTTATCCATGGCCAGATAAGCTCTGTCCTCCCTAGTTCTCTCACTGAACTGCTACACACAACATGTTGCCATAAAACAGAATATAGGTCATACAATATCTGAGGTTGTGTGCAGAGCATAGGAGGAGATGTTGAGTTTGAGCTTCCAAGCCAGAAGACCTTGAATATCTGATCCATTCAGTATTGATAGTCAATCATAAATGTGTGTGTGAGCTTTTGATTTATGGACTCGCTGTATGTAGCAGCTTATTGGAAGTTTAGAATCTATTTTGAGGCTGTAGGGAATTTTGCTTATTTTGATTGTTTATATCAAATTGAAAACAGGCCTGTAACACAGATGGGTTTTGAAAGCTGCTAAAAGTCTACAAGAACTTTTCAAGAACTTATGTGAATATATATATATATATATATAAATGTGAATATACCTAACATTTATATGACCAAATAAATCCTCTATTGGGTGTTAAGGCCACTTTACACCCATGGTGTAATGAATGGATGGTTCCAAGATGTTAAGGCCACTTTACTTCTAGGACACCTTACACTCTTTTGTACTTTTATAACTTTGTACTTTTATAACTTTGTACTTTTATATTTGTCTTTATATTTGTTCTTAGCACTAGCGTAGGGTGCCAGAGAGGCATAAGAATTTCATTGCCAACTTTTGCTTTTTTGTGAATGTTTGTGCATATGATAATAAAAAACCTTGACCTTGACCTTGACCTTAACAGCTACTGTAAAACTACAGAACAATCCATAAAGGAAACATTTTGACAAGGTTATTACTGTTAAAGGGGAGATTACCTGGTAACCTAATCAATAATTGATTACCCTAATCAATAGGGAGTTTACTTTACTAAAGCCTAGTCAAATAAATGTTTAAACACTTTTGTTGAGTAGATCATGAAAAAGTTGCTATACTTTATTGTCATAGCATGCCATTTGTTGTCATAGAAGATTTATGATGGTTGAACTTAATAAGATGGGCCACTCTAGATTGGCAGTGTGGGTCTGTAATTTCTCTCTGCAGTTTTTTTACGAGGTCTTATGACATGGTGTTCTCTCTCCTCACCTTTGGTTGTCTCCATTCTGGACTTGAAGGTGGAGAGCCTGCGTCGGCAGCTGCAGGAGGCAGAGGATGGACGTGATGTGGGGTGCAGGGAGCTGATTGATGCCCATAGGGAGCTCCAGGAGTGTGCCCAGGAGAGGGATAACCAACGTAAAGAGGTCCTGGACCTGAGAAGGCTGTTGGGGGATGAGACCAGAGACAAAGAGGCCATCCAGGCCTCTAACCAGGAGCTGAGGGCTTTCATCAAGAGAGCAGAGAGTGACAACAATAGGTACAGGAGCCACTCAGGATTGCAGAACACATATAAATCCAATAGACATTGTTGTTGTTTGATGTTGTGTTAACTTAAAATAATATCTTGTTTAGTTTGAGACGAGCTGTGGAAGAGAGCGAGCAGAGAGTGGCAGTCTTAGAGGAATGTAGGAGCTCAATGCACCAAGAGACAGCCACTCTGCGGAGCAATATGAGAGAGCTGGAGAAGTCTCGCCTGAAGGCGCGCAGAGAGCTGCAGGAGCTGCGCAGACAGGTGAGGGCTTATTAAGGTCATTAGTTTCCATCTGATTTATTTTAAATAAGGGATTATAAGTAAAATGCCTTATCTTAATGTGAGCAGGTAAAGGTCCTTGAAGGCGAGAACAGCCGGCAGTGCCAGGACCTGCGGGAGCTGCAGGCGCGGGTGTGTCAGGAGGAGCAGAAGGAGGAGGAGGCGCGTCGTGAGGCTTTCACTCTGAAGCAGAGAGTCCTGGAGTGTGAGGCTGGCAAAGAAGCAGCCCTGAACGAGGTAGAAGGCCCCCGGGGATTAGTCTGTTAACAACATGCTAGAGCAAACATTCCCTCCATGCATGTATACTTGAAGAATACTTGCTATGTTCATGCAGAGAGAGAGAGAGAGAGAGAGAGAGAGAGAGAGAGAGAGAGAGAGAGAGAGAGAGAGAGAGAGAGAGAGAGAGAGAGAGAGAGAGAGAGAGAGAGAGAGAGAGAGAGAGAGAGAGAGAGAGAGAGAGAGAGAGAGAGAGAGAGAGAGAGAGAGAGAGAGAGAGAGAGAGAGAGAGAGAGAGAGAGAGAGAGCGAGAGCGAGAGACTATACTGGAGGGTCAACAGCATTTGGTACCATTTGTTTTAATTAAACAGGATGAGTTCATTGTTTCTTTTTCTTTTAACCCAAACTCTATTTCATTCCAAATTCCAAATCATATTGTATGTTTGGGCCACTTTGGTTTCAAAATGTAACTTTAAAGTATAGCTATGATATATAGAAAAGTAGACTTGGGGATAAAAAGGGTCACAAATGTAAAGTGTATTGTTGTTTACCTTATACCCTCGCCATAATCCCTGTATCCCATAATCTCCCATATCCCAGTCTAGTAAATAAACCTCAACCCCTATCACTGACACACTCTAATCTTCTCATCCCAAAGCTAACTTGCCCTATATAGATCCCCATTATTGATACAGTATAGTCTAAATATTATGGTTCACTTACTGTAGATTGCCTATAGAGATGTTTTTTGTCGCTGTAGTAATTTGTCTCAGCCTGTATTTCCAACATACCATCCTATTGAGCTCTAGTATGAAAGCCACACAGGCTGTGCAAACATGCACCAGTTATGATATTTGTATTCATCAGACACATTCACCTCATGGAAACTTACCACAGAGGAAGTTAAGCAAGAAAATATAAGGAGCAGAAAGTGGCTATTACACCTGTATAACTCAGCGTCATAGTACTTATTACTCATTACTCATAAAAAACACTGTCTGTTAATAGATATATGACCTAGTTCTCATGTAGACCAACAGTACACAAAAGGAATGAATACATACATACATGTTTAATTATAGGGCCTGTTATAACTTTGTTATTACGCTTTGTTTAGCCCAAAGCAAATGAAATGGGATAATATGATAGTATGGTAGTATCCCCGAATCCCAAGATAAAGCTGTCTCGCTATTTCAGAAATGGACTCAAATTTAATTGTTATGTGTTATGTTATGCTGGACCATTTGAGCATATTTACAAAGAAAGTACAAATATGTTTCTAATAAAAAAAACAAACTCAAAATTAGACTAGAATAGTACATGAATAGAATACGGCTATTCATACAATTGAATAAGGCTGGCCAAGAGAGTAAATTAGTTTTGTCCTGTGTTCTGTTTGTTTGTGCAGGCTGCAGGGTTGCAGCGTCGTGTGGTGCAGCTGGAGGAGGCAGAGCATCAAAACAGAGAGCTGCTGCAGGAAAGAGAGGCTTGTCTGCAGCAGAATGACCAGAGGCACAGAGAGACAACTGCCCAGCTTGAGGGAGCACTAGAGGACGCTAAGGGTCACGTCAGGGAACTCACCCTGCAGGCCAGCCTTGCAGAAGGCAAGGCACAGGGCCTGGAGGAGCAGCTGGGCCTGGGCGATGCCACACGTCGGGACCTGGAGCTCAAGTTGGCGGGGCTATATTCAGCTCTGCGCCGCACCCTGGGCATTGGCCGCACAGGGCTGTCACGCACCCCTGGGTCCCGTAGGCGGTCTCCCTCTCCCTGGAGAAATAATCTGCCAGTGAAAGGTATGGCCATGCAGTTTGAGTATGTGTAGTGCGTCATGCCATTAATAGTTTTTCTGTAGTCTCTTAACTATGAGAAGATACATTAATGACTGATATTTTAGGGGGACACAGTGTGGTAGATGGACTTGTGCCCTCCTTGTCTCGTGGTGAAGATGAAGAGCTGGAGGTGGACACAGTGCAAACAGCCCTCCGGGAATTCCAGCAGGAACTCAGGGACACACAAAGAGACAGGGTACAATATTTAATGTCTTTGAATGGGACTGCGGATCTAGAATTTGTCTTTCAGGTAGCCACAGGTCAGCCCCCCTAATTAAGTAATAAATGTTCATATTTAGCAGACTCTTCTACACATACTATGCTCTCAACGTTGTCCTGCAGGATGAAGCCAAGGCCCAGATAGTGAGTCTAAATCAACAAGTGACAGCTGTCCAAGGCAGCCAGGACAAGTCATACATCCAGCTGCTGCAACTGCAGAAGGCCTTGAGGGATTTAGAGGCGGGTGAGGAAGCTGCTGAATCCTCTAAACATGAATATCAGTTAGTAATTATGTTCAGAGTTATATCTAATTTACATGTTCCTCCAGGGAAACGAGAAATGGCAGAACGACTTCAAGGGGCACAGACCTCCCTTTCCTTGCAGGAGGAAGTAGCATGTCGTGGAGACAGGGAGAAGAGAAGCCTTGGGGAGGAGGTGGCTAAACTCAGGACCAGTCTGCAGGCTGCTGAGGCTGAATCACGGGCACTGCAAGTATGTTAAAAGCGTGATGTCCTGGGTTCAAATTTGTTGCATGTCATTCTTCCTCTTTCACCCAATCTTTCCTGACAATATCATATAACAACACAGCATCTTCAATGACTGTTGTGACAGTTCTGTGCCATTTCTCCACAGGAGAAGCTGGAGCGTTCGCAGGACTTAGAGTCTCGTGCAGGTGGAGAACAACGAAAGCTGAAGGAGTCTTTGGAGGTAGCGGAAAACAGGGTGAGCCTTCTGGGGCTGTCCCAGCTGCACCCTTGAGGGTGAACTACAAAGGGCCCAGCTCAGGGCAGCAGAGCTGGATGCAGAGGTGGGGGCATTGCAGGAAAGGCTGACGGAGCTGAGGAGGGAGCTGGGTGATAGCGAGGACCGGTGTGCTGCACTGAAGGTCAGTGAAGAGAGGCTGGCCACATCACTAGCTCGAGCTGAGCAGCATGAGAGCCAGCTGAGAGAGCAGCTCCACAACCTGTCAGCCTCTTTCAGTGACAACAGGGCCAGCACTGGAGCCATGCAGGAGCAGATAGCACAGCTCCAGAGGGCTCTGACTGTCAGTGAACAGGACAGAAGGCTGCTGCAGGTATGATCTATCACTTCATTACACCCACTAAAAGATAAGATAGTTAAAAAGATGAATAGGTGGGGTACAGAAACATGCTACAATTTGAAGAATAATATTTACTCAGGTCTGTTAAATAAAACAAATTATGTGCACTGTATATTTTTAAGGCTTTTCTACTCAGTCCAGCTAAGGATGGTTAATTGAAACAAAATAAGATGCATAGCTGAGCTTCCATTACTGTGCTTTGATTTACAGTGCAGCTATGTAACCTTTTCAGTTGAGGATTTCTTTTTCTATTTACCTTTGCTGCTGTGGTTTTCCTGAAGGACCTCAAAGACTATGCAATGAAATGCTCAGGCAAGCTCATTAATTCTTCAAGAGCTTCTCAGGAGAGCTTTCCGGGCTTAGTTTGGGACTGCACTTTAAAGATGCTGTGCAAACAAAAACACAGCATGCTTGGTATAAATCTCTTTCATTTTGTCAGCTCATGGCAATAAAAAAGAAGGGAAAACTCTTGCTCTTACTCTTTGAACACAATATGTCACAAACTGAAGAGGCAGAATATGAAGGAAGGTGGGAATTAAAGGGGCATCCTGAGTGCAAATTCATGTTTTTTTTAAAGTGACTGGCTCAATGCGTAGTTTATCGTAAAATGTGTGGGCCCATAGGAACGTCTAGACAAAACCCGAGATGCCCTTTCAGAGAGTAAGAAGCTGAACCACACACTGACAGAGTGGGCCCAGAACCTTCAGAGGGCCCAAGAGGATTCAGAGCTGAGGAGTTCTGAGCTGGAGAAACATAACAGGAACCTGAAGGAGGTGGGTCAGGATGAAAAAAAAAGTTTCATTATGTTATACTGTAAAGGTGTTCAGCAGTTCAAAGTTGAGACTCCATTTAGAAGCAGGGTGCGATTTGTCTGTACCGCAGAGCCTGAAACAGAGGCAGGAGGCTGAGCTCCAAGCCCAAGGGAGCTCCCAGCAGCTGCAGTGGGAGAAGGGGGAGCTCCAAGACAAGGTCACCAGCCTCCAGAACTCTCTGCAGAAGCTGCAGAGTGAGAGGACTGAGATGGAGAGGGTGCTGACACGTTTGGGTAAAGACAAGGCTTTACTCAGAAAGACACTAGAGAAGGTGAGCTGTCCTCTCCTCTATATTTTGACCCTTTTTTTTTGAAGATTAGTTCAAGAAGTTCTCCTTGCATCCTATATCACCTCTATGAAGTCAGACAGCAGTGTTTCTGATGAAGAGCTAATGGGCAATTTGTAGCCTTGGGTATTGATTACATTGACTTCACTTGGAAAATAAACTTGTCCCCAGACAATTTGTCCAGAGTATGCTGCGGTTTTTCATTAGCTTATTATTGTTTGTCCCTTTTTTCCACAGACTCCTCTTGTCTGTCACATATTGTATAAAGTGATCCTAAAATGATGGAAACATGTACGTGTACTGTGAGAATCAAGAGGCCCTGTGCAAGGCTTCTGTTACATGCATTACAGTAAGGCATGTGAGTGCAGAGCGATCATGGTAAAGTCGTTCACATTATGTCCCAATCATGCTGTTGTCAGGTAGAGCTGGAAAGGCTGAGGACGGAGGAGGAGGTAGCGTTGGCAGCCCAAGCAAAGGGGCAGTTGGGGCAGACAATCCACAGCCTTGAGCAGGAGCTGGCTGAAAAGCAGGTCGAGGTGCAGACCCTGCAGGTGAGAGGTCATAGGATTATGGCAATAAGTATTAGGAGACTTGCACCGTCAGGACGCTGAAGTAAAACATCCTCTCCTTGGTCTCTATTGGGAACAATTGAGTAAATAAGTGTGTGAACTGTGTCCAGGCCCAAACTTCCCAGTTGGAGCACTCTCACGCACAGCGCCTCCTGGAGGTGACAACTCGTCATCGCCAGGAAATGGATATGGAGACAGATCGTCTGAGGGCCACCCAGCTCCAAGCAGAGCAGGCCCTGGAGACCAGGGAGAAGGCCCATCGCCAGAGGGTCAAATGCCTGGACGAACAGGTATTGTATTTCCCAACTGTCTCTCTGTTTCGGTCTTTGTCTGCCTATCCTTCAACTTTATATTTTTCTGTCTTACATAGGTGCTCACTCTGAAGGAGCAGCTGGATCAGGAGACGAGAAGGCGACAGGCCTATGTCAATCAGATGCTCCAACCTGGTTTGTAATTAGCAGCCCTTCAGTGCGATACATGGCCTCCATGTTCACTGTTCTTCTGGCAGCTTTCCAATAACATTATCTTACAGACTATATTCACATTTTGAAGCACATACACACACAAACACACTCCCTAGCAGTTGCTCCCACACATGTCCACACTGGATTACATTAATCTGCAGGGAAACTCAACAACAACAAACAATGAAAGTTTTGTTTATAAGTGGACTGGATGTGCCAAATTGTTTTAAGGATTTTCTCTTGCTAGCTACGGTTGGCGTCTGTTCACACTGTGACATTTTGTTCAGGAAACAATGTAATGAAAGGTTTCCTTGGTTGGTGCTATGTCCTGCTCCTTTATTGATTCATCATATACTCATGTTCATCATGATTATCATGTGCTACTTTTTATATATGTCATAAATACTGTTTGTGTAACCCTGAAGAAAATGTGGTTTTAATATAAATGTTTTAAAATCGAAATATTTACAATCAGTGTTTACAAATTTGGATTGATTTCCATGCTACTCATTTACTTCATTATGTAATATTTTGTTTTGTCAGTCAATATCAGTGTCACTGTGGTCATTATGTTTCACAAAGCTTATGATTGTTTTTAATAAAATCAGGTTGTATCTGAGCACAGGGACAAGACAATTATTTTGGTACACAAATATGATGAGGTCTGATAAGCGATGAGGTTTATTCTGCCATGCACCACTTCCACAGGAAAGGTTTGAAAAGTCTCATTTATTTTGATGTTTCTGTAAACATTTTGCGCGACCAGAGTGCTTCTTCACGGCGTGTGGAGTACCAGAGTTTGGTTTGCACCATTAAAAGCCTGTGTGGATAAAGGGTTGTGGGTGAGATAATGACCTTCGCTCTCTGTTGCCAGTGCTGTCTTGGTGTTTTCTTTCAAAGATCATTGCAGACTCCAAGGTCTGTGGGGATCATCATTCCTTGAAAGTTTTACTGGCAATCATCCTGTTATCCTTGACAGCCTTAAAATCCCAAGATAATATGTGGTCTCTCCTTTGCTGATGCGTGTGTGTGTGCGTGTGCGTGTGCGCGTGCGTGTGCGTGTGTGTGTGTGTGTGTGTGTCTACATTTTGCAAGTACTATCTCACAAGCCATTTCACTATTTTCTTCATTACAATTCACACTCTTTCTTTCATCATACTTTTCATAACAGTGTACAAGCATGTCTTTTGATTGTATAACATGCTCCGGTACGCCTAGGTAACTGTACATAGTAAGAGTTTCAGGGAGAGGGGAAAGCCTTGTCAGAGTTTCTTTAAAGCAGCCCTTTCATTATCATAGATCCGCCCAGTGGTTATCCAGTTACCAGCCTCTTCTCAGCCATTGGCTGGAAGGGGCTAATTATGCAAGGTAGTGAATCCCTGTGGGGGAGGTGGGGCCAGAACTGAAAGAACTTCTTTGGCAGGCAGAATAGAGCTTTTATTGAGGATATTTCTAAGCTGACCATCAGGGACCAAATCGCTGGATTGTTTAAAAAAAAAAATCTCAGCCGAATCACTCTGCTCCCCCTTTTTCACTCCTTCCCTCATTTCATTTCTGTGAGACGGAGTGCAGCTCATGCAGCACCCAACAGCAAGCAGAATGCAAGGAATCTACAGTATTCCCCTGTCTCAGACAAGAAGCCCAGCTTACTACTAAAGGGCAAGAGAGGAAAAAGGCAGAGCAAAAGACCAGACAGAAGAGGACTCAGAGGGCTGCTGCTGTCTTGTCCTGCTCTGTTCTGCCCTGCTCTGCTCTGCTGCCTCAGGTGTGTGCTCCTCCCTCCCCTCTCCGCGGTGCCTGCTGTCAGCTCCATCCCTGGGTGGCTGAGGCCATGGTGTTGGTGCTGCGAGCCCTGCTGCCCTGCTTCTGCACCCTGCTGTCCCTGGACCTGCTGCCTGGGGTTGAACCCGCTGTCCCCCTGGAGGACTTCTACCCCTTTGGCCAGGACGAGGGGGACTCCCAGACCATCGCTCAGGACGACGGAGGCTCCGGCTTGGTGGAGATCTCTGTTGCTTTCCCCTTCTTTGGTGACAGGCACACGGGACTCTATGTAAGTAAAGAGCATACAGCTGTTGAAAGACAATGTTCCTCATTCACATGTGACCCGGTGCTTCATTTACTGTTGTTGTTGATACTGGTGTGTGTCTGTGTGTGTGTGCGCATGGCAGGTGGTAATCATAACCGGCATGATGTGGATTGTAAAAGAACCTCAGTAAGATGAACTTTTGTACACAGCCAACTATTACAATGCAGTATTTTGTGTGTGTGTGTGTGTGTGTGTGTGTGTGTGTGTGTGTGTGTGTGTGTGCAAGGTTTTGTGTGTAACCTCAGTTGTAGAATATCAAGTATTCCCCCATGGCTGAAATCATAATCCTCGACATTCTCTTCACTTTACATCTGCTCTCCTCGCACTTTGAGGGCTCTCATGTGCACAGAGGGAGAGTGAGAAAGAAACTATTAGCTGAACAGTGGTGAGCCCTGCTGTAGTACATCTACAAAGAGCTGTTAAAGGAAATGACAGTTTGTGTTCTTGCTGTAGTGGAGCATCTGTGAGCAGTTCTGTTTCAGAGTGGGGGAAAATATGTGTACTCAGGAGAGAAAGAGTGCTCATGGGAGGAAGCTGAATGGTTTGACAGGGATTTTCGCACACCACAGTGAAACACACTTTGATCTGCCTTTGTCATGTATGGGTTTCAGTTCCAGCACATGGAAAGGCAGAACTCCTTTAAATCAACACCACCTGTTGTGGTTATGCATCCATATTCGCTCTCCGAATCCCCATGTTCCCTCCTCACTCTGAACCCCGCCTCCCCTCTGTCGGTTCAAACCATAGCAGGAGAGGCTGAGATACTATGGCAACAATAGGCAAGGGCAAAGGTCACCTTTCTAATCAAAGCATGTAGGCAAAGAGAGTAGGAGAGTGAGGTCAGTCTCCCAATGCAGTGACACATACAAGAAGTGCTGTGAGCATTGTTTCATTGAGCTATAAACTCAATACTCTCACAACTGCTGGCACAAACCGGAGCACCTTTGTGTGTCTTGTGAGTGGTTATGAGTTTTGCAATGAATGCCAGCACTGTTATTCTGTAACAGTGCAGATACACAATAGTGATACTAGGTAGGTAGGTAGGTACTTTATTAATCCCCAAGGGGAAATGTGTTAGTCACAGCAGCCAAGTAACATAGAACAACAACAACATAGAATAACAGAACTAAGACAAGTAATAAAAGTTAAAGAATAAAAAATTGGGAAAAGGATACAAAAAATATACAAATGCTTAGTGCAAAAGAAAAAATAATCGTAATAATAATAATGTTCAAAAAGAAAAAACGAAAAAGTCCAGGGTGCAAAATGTGAAAATGTGCCAAAAGTGAAATGTTCAATAGGCAATAGTGGTGTGCGTGTGTGTGTATGAGGGGGTTAGTACAAGGATGAATTGTATAGTCTGATGGCGTTGGGCAAGAAGGACCTCCGATGTCGCTCTGTCATACACCGAGGCAGGATGAGTCTGCTGCTGAAAGTGCTCCTACAAGTTACAAACTCTGTCTGTTGATTTTAGATTAAATGATCAGGGCTTAGATAAAAATGTGCTGTCTAAGTTGTGAAGTGATGTGCTGCAGTTAACTGGACTATAACTCTGTAGTCACCCAAGGCATAACAGATTGAGGCAGGCAAAAAATACAGTCACATTCATTTGAAATGCTTCACCTGAATCCATGCTGCTGTAGGCCATACAAGCCACATGGTGATCTCTGCCACAAGAGAGCTGCATTGAACAGGTAATATTTCAGTGAATACTAAGGGGCAAATTCATATGAATAGTTTCTCCCAGGAGTTCATTCCAAGCCTTTGGGTCATTGCCATATGGAAGCCGTAGAACCAAGCAGATTTGAGACGGTTCTTGAGCTGTCTTATGGTGTTATCATAACTGATTCTGTTTAGCAATCCGTGTGCTTTAAAGTGTTTCCTTGAAACCCCTCACTGCAGCTTCCGTTGAACCCTTAACTGTCTCCCTTCCTGCAGCAAGACTTTAATACACTGACATCTTCTTATCTTTAGCAGTTGTGCTATTTCTGGTAACATTTAAGGACTGCCACAGCCATGCAAGACTTGGGAACAGCACAGTCTCTAATGTCCCATTAGCAAAACCTGAAATCCCTTTACAAACCCGTGTTTCCTCCCCCTAGCTCCTGCTCCAGTCCCACTCCTACCTCCTGGTAACCAGGCTGTCCCTTTGTTATGGTTTGTGTCTGGGAGTTTTCACATGTTGCTGGGATCTCTCCTCCTTCTCCTCCTCCGGGTCCCCCTCCTCCCATGCTTCAGATAACATGGCAGGGGTCTTCCCCCTGGAACTGTCCAGCTGCTTTATCTGAGAGATGACCAATCACTTTAACACAACACAGATGTATCTGCAAAGTGTCTTAGGGGCTTCCAAACAATGCAATTCACGGATTAACTAATCTTACGGATGGCCAGTGTAAAGAACATGAAGGAGGACATTCAAGGTCAGAGGGGAAAGAACACAAGTTTAAAAGCAGATGTGAGGGTAGATGGCTGCGATCAAAGGCATTTATTGGAGATAGATAAACTCTCATTGACTGTGGAAAGGTTCAAGCTTTCTGAGGCCTGTAGCAAACATTATGTTTACATGGTATAACATAATTCATCAAGTAATATTTATCAACTAATGTTGCCATTGCCTGTGATTGTAAATCAGCTACTAAAGAAACACAAATAGGTTTGGAAAGGATACTGCCAAGGACATAGTATAACTGCACTCCTCACAGATTGCACATCTGCTAATGCTCATCTGCTCTTCTGAAGAACTTCAACACTTTGTGCAATTTCACTCTTTGGAAACCAGTGAAGTATGCATTGTTTGAGCTTTATTCTTTGTACTCTGTGTGTGTGTGTTTGCATGCATGTGTGGCCACGCCTCTACCTGTACTTCTGTGGATTTAATTGAATGAGAGATGTTAGAACCAAACCGTCCACCATGGATAGGACAGGATATCCGCAGGTCCTTAAAAAGTCAATTTTCTAAATTGAATGCCTTAAAAAGCATTAAAATGTCTCAAATACAGTTATGAGCATGTACAATCTTAGATTAATACAGAACAGGGTTAGTAGTACAACATACATACAAAAAATGTTTTGCCATTTTCACCTCATGTCCCTTCATTTTCCTTTTTCTTATATTGCCCATTTATTGTTTCAGGACTTTCATTAGCTTTGTTAAATTAAAATGTCTTGAAAAGTCTTTCTGAAATGTGCAGATACCCTGATGGAAGTATTCGGTAATCTTTGGTAATTTGGAGAAATTTAAACTGAATAAATAAAAAAATAGATATTATTAAACAAATATGACTGACATAAGGGATTCACATCCAATGGTCAACCTTCTAGATCAATAGTGCCATGTATTATGGAAGTGGTCCTAGAGTCAAACCACATTTAGCCAGGCAGGATTTGAATGCCTTGGCTAAACTCTTAGGAGATACAGGTGAGCTGTGGTTGAGGGTTGAGTGTCCATGGACACTTGGTCTTGGCCTTGGTCTCATCAAATAATTGGACGTGGTGACTGTGAAACCTCCTTTTTGACAAGGAAAGGCTAATGTTTTCCTGAGCTGATCCTTGGGCACCTTTTTCATTTAGGGGTTTGCTTTGGCTTGACTTTTCCCAGATGAAAGTTTATTTTAGTCCATAAATTACTTGGCTCTAAAGAAAACCACCCAAGAAAAACCCTGGATATATCCGGCAAAGAATTCCCAAAAAATAACAAGGGTGTTGTAGAGTGAAGTGGCACCATTGAGAGAGAGAGAGAGAGAGAGAGAGAGAGAGAGAGAGAGAGAGAGAGAGAGAGAGAGAGAGAGAGAGAGAGAGAGAGAGAGAGAGAGAGAGAGAGAGAGAGAGAGAGAGAGAGAGAGAGAGAGAGAGAGAGAGAGAGAGAGAGAGAGAGAGAGAGAGAGAGAGAGAGAGAGAGAGAGAGAGAGAGAGAGAGAGAGAGAGAGAGAGAGAGAGAGAGAGAGAGAGAGAGAGAGAGAGAGAGAGAGAGAGAGAGAGAGTTCTTACAAGGTTGATTGATAGTACCTCTCCCTTGTGATTCTGACCTTGGTCATATTACAGCATAACACAAGGCAGCGCTGAACTCGCTCACTCTCACATAAGTGTAACACATAACCGCCCTTCACTAAATGTCTGTACTAGTTATGGCCTGGTTAAAATGTCTGATTAGAAGAAAAGTATGTGATCGTATATGTGAAAGTATAAGCTGCCAAGTTCAGTCAGTCATACAGGAATCATTGAAAATCCCTTGCAGGTCATGTCCATGTCAAAATGGTCCCATATTTAAAATGAATCCTCAACCAGGAGGAAGTTGAGTTGTTTAAACAGTTCCAGATGCTACCCGAGATTGGATTAGGTGACTAAACATATTCCGGTATTGGAGTATAAACTCTATTTAGTGTTCTGCATGATTTCCTACACTAATTTTGCTGTAAGATGGGTGACTTCCAGACCACCTCCACCACAGGTCTCTCATTAGTGGGTGTGTGGGTGTGGGAAGTTTGTAGTTTATGTTCATCCTCTCCTCTTCCATTCATCCAGCCCTGTGCCCTCTCTTGTTTTCCTCATGGTATCAGATAGCGCTCTGGCTGACCCCCGGGCCCTGCCCCTGCAGACTGTCGTCTCTTTCCCCACACTGGCCACGTTCTCACCACATCACGCTGATGTAGAGGGGAAGACTGTGGTCGGGCAATTAACAGAGCCCCCGTGCCGGGCCAAACAAAACTTCCTCTCCTGTTTTTACAGCAAAGTCCTCCAAATTATGGTTTTCGTACATGCAGGGAGCAAAGCCTAACCGTCTGACGTTGCTTTGTCACCGTCACATGCCACTGGCCTTGAATGCGGAAAGGCAAAGTTCACGCAGCGATTAGCAGAAACAGGATAGGTGCCATGGTGGGCAAAACCTGCACTTGCTGATAATAAGCAGAAATAGTCTATGAATGAAGGCCTTTCACGTGGATTCAACCCTTCAGGCCAGACAACTTTCCTCTCCACTCAGGCTTAACAGTCTGTTTCTCAGGATGTTCACAGTTTAGTTCAATGGCTGGTGTGACACTAACTGACTTTTCTGATAGAAGGCCTCTCTCCATACATTCAGTTTACTGAATGTTATTTCAAATTACCAACATCACCAATTGCCAGGTGTCGAGTCTCTCCCAAGCTTCCAGTGTGAACTAAAAATGAATCTCTTCAAGAAACATTTCACGTCCACCTCTCCCCGACCTTCCTACTCTATTTATACCTGATCTTGCTCCTGTCTTGATAAAAAATCTGAGCCTACTTTTCATTACCAAGCACTTTTCTATCATACATGTACATTCTAGTAACACAGGAGTATTTGTCCTGGGTACTGTGACTTTAACCTTAGTCCTTAATATTGGTTGCTTGTAATGCTTATTGTTGCACTCATTGTAATTTGCTGTATCACCTATAATCCACCTTTTGTATTTTACCTCTATAGGAAGTTCAGTTGGTTACTTTGGTGTTGGTAGATGTCTGAGGATTTTAAAGACAGTGAATGTCCTTCCTGGTGTGACGATTTGGCAAGCGTGTGAGCAGTAGAAAGCAGATTTTCTCAGCTGCTGTCATTTCACAGAATAAAAGTAGCGTCTGTTTGCTACATGGGAAGTGCAAACATCCGTTATGGGAGCGTCCCCTGCCCCATGCTGCTGTTTGCTCCAGAAGGTCAGAATACCTCTTTCTGTCCACCTTCGCCTCTCTTCCCAAACCCTTCCACTCCACCACAGACTAATCCTCCATCGGCAGAGAGTGGCTTGGGTAGAAATGGATTCCCAATGTTAACAAGTCACAGCATGAACAACGTGAGTGTCTACTGCCTGTACTAATTCAGCCTTACTCCCAACTATCTCCTCCTCAGGTAAACAACAATGGCCTCGTATCTTTCCTGAGGGAGGTGTCCCAGTTCACACCCGTAGCTTTTCCAATCGCCGGGGACCGAAGGGTTGTGGCACCGTTCTGGGCAGATGTGGACAACCGTCGGGCAGGGAAGGTGTTCTATAGAGAGAGTAAGAACCCCTCCATCCTGAAGAGGGCCACAACTGATGTCAGGATGTACTTCTCAGAATTCCCCAACTTCACTGCAACATGGATCCTCATCTCTACATGGCAGCAAGTTACTTTCTTTGGAGGCAACTCCCTCACGCCGGTATGAACTCACACTTCATTTACTACTGTAACTACTGTGTCTACAGCCTAGGACTGAGATTCAGTCTTAGATTCATCGTTATCAATAGTCATGGAAGGCAGAAGTGGTTTGACTAAAGCCTGTTCCTTTGTATGCAGGTAAATACTTTCCAAGTGGTGCTCATTACAGACGGAGAGCTTTCCTTCACTGTATTCCAGTACAATAACATCACTTGGACCACAGGCATGCATGCCAGCAGTGGAGGAGACCTGGCTGGGCTGGGTGGGATTGCAGCGCAGGTAAGATCACATGGTTATTTGCTCAGATACTCTCAACACTTGTGCACATTCACAGTGCACCCAAATGTACAGTGTACAATTAAACAAATTCGACCATGTCTCCAAACTGCAACTTAGCGATCTTTTGTGATGTCTATCTCTTTTTTACTCTCTTCCCAGGCAGGTTTCAATGCCGGCGATGGTAAGCGCTATTTCAACATCCCTGGCTCTCGCACAGATGATGTGGTGGATGTGGAGACAACCACCAATGTGGGCTACCCTGGGAGATGGGTCTTCCGTATAGACAATGCACATGTGGAAGTTGGTGGCTGCAATGACTCTGGTAAGACCTGGATGGTTATTCAAGATGCTTTTCCAGTCTTGATACTGTTGCCTCTAGGATTCCTGCTACACCATACGTTGTCCTCTTTCCACAGCATCAGTGTGCCCACACCTTCGACCGTGTCTGAATGGAGGTCAGTGCATCGATGACTGTATTACAGGCAACCCCTCCTTCACTTGCTCCTGCTTGGCTGGCTTCACTGGTCGAAGATGCCAGATCGGTGAGTTATGGTTGACAACTGACCTCCTGCTCTGTTTTGCTTGACACACTGTATACTCTGGATCAACCCATCCAGGCCACCCACCTGATCAGCCAGGAAAGAGAGTGTCAGCTCGTAAAAGCGGGATTTCACCTGACTTTCCAAGGGACAATGTGATAGGATATTTCCCTTAGTCACATCTGCTTGTAATACATGTATCAGGTTCCTACCAATTGTCTTCATTCTCCTCGGACATTACCTTACCAACCTTCTACACTACTTCCTTTGTATTTCTCTCTGTCTGTAGATGTAAACGAGTGTGCCTCATATCCTTGCCAGAATGGAGGGACCTGTAAAGACCTGATAAATAGTTTCATCTGTCAGTGTCCACCTGGATACACTGGGGCTCTGTGTGAAACAGGTACCGTGGACACTTTGACTTTTGTTTTCATCCTTTCTATACAGCTAAAACCTGCATACATATCCACTCTACTGGGTTTATCATTATATCTATCATTACTTCCTTC
Organism: Hoplostethus atlanticus; assembly: GCA_034670405.1. Classification (NCBI taxonomy): domain Eukaryota; kingdom Metazoa; phylum Chordata; class Actinopteri; order Trachichthyiformes; family Trachichthyidae; genus Hoplostethus; species Hoplostethus atlanticus. The sequence continues at coordinate 2,327,366 of JAXDDX010000028.1, read as the reverse complement.
TAGCGTATTCTCTGTAGAATTATCAATGTGTAAAATGCTCAAGAATACAAATAACAATGAAAGAAATCCTGTTAATAAATATTTAGATTTTTTTTTCCAGGTATAGGGGATGATTGAGCACTAGCAATAGTTAAAAGAAAAACAACATAGAGATCATTTTAATAAAGAGTGACAATTGAGCCCAAAAGAGGCTCTTAACATAGTGTGCTGAATCGGAAGGAACATGAAAATAAACCAACTTCTCACAGTCATAAATCCTCACTATGGTACAAGTAGAATTTGTGACAAAGTCAGAAAATAACTGAACAAATTCCAAGACCAAGCGGTTGATGTGGGTTAATGACAAAATGAAAAAAAATTATAACACCAATGCCTTGATTCAGGGATTATGGAAGGAAATAACCTGGTGCTATTGAAACATAAACCATTTAAATTGGTTTACAGTTGATTTCATTTTCAGATCTTTTTTTCAGTTTGATCATAGTGATCCCTAGAAACACTTTTTTTTGTCCATTTTAATAAAAAAAAACATCTCTGCCAATTTTGTTCTCCTTCTGCCTATTGCTCGTACTAAATGAGCCCTATACCTGAAAAAAAAAAAAACTCAATCAATGAAAGGTTTTTTTTGCCTCATTAAGCAGTTTCCACAAAAAGCATTTTAGAATGTCTTGGTCATTTCTGGGGCTGCTGTGTTTGCGCCTGTTCCCACAGTCCAGCCTGTGGAGATGTATCAAACCTCCTCTAATACCTTTCACAGCCAGCAGCGCATACTTGCAGAGTGAGGGGAGCAGTGTGGCGGATATATTAATCAGCTGAGTAAATATTCCATGAGTGTGTCTGTCTCTGTGTGTTTGCGTGTTGTTGCAGACATTGACGAGTGCAAAGACGGACCCTGCCTCAATAACGCGTTGTGTGTACAAGGTGTTGGCAGTTTCACCTGTGTGTGTGAGCCGGGTTACACTGGTGTCCTGTGTGAGACAGGTGAGCAGGGTTTCTCAGGGTCCGGGGGAAAGTGGGCATCACTCCTCAGAGGAAATATTTTCTGCTGCTTTCTACATCAAACTCTTTTGGCAGATGTCTTTGTCCATAGAGAGTTTCCCGGTCAACCTGAACAAATGGTTCCAAGTCAAGGATATGGTTGAAATGATTTGCAAATCACTTTTTTCTTGGGCCAGTCTCAAAAAAAATCCTTTCCTAATATAGCATTCAAATTTCCTCTTGTGATTGATTGTTGATGAAACATGAACTCATTGGGGAATTCAATTATTGGGCCCTGCACAGTTCATGAATCCTTGTTTCTACATGAGACCGGATTACTCCTAATACCAGACACCTGGTCAATGAAACTCTATGCCTGCAGAGGGGAAGTTCAGTGCTCTTAATCCAGCTCAGTGTCTTAAATAACCTTTTGCTTTTCCATGTGAAGATGGGAAGGTCTCAGCGTGAAATCCAATCTACATTGGCTCTATTTCTATCGGGATATCTCCATTGATGCTTAATTTGATTGTTTTTTTTGTGGATCCTCTAGACATAAATGAATGTGAATCCCAGCCCTGTCTGAATGGAGGAGAATGCATCGATCAGGTGACCAACTTCACCTGTATTTGTCCTGCTGCCTTCACTGGAACGCACTGTGAGACAGGTGACCTCATCGACTTGGTTGAATTCTGCCAGAGGAAGTAAAGAAGCATGTTTGGAAAAAAATGGTTCTTGATAGAAAATGTTTACATAGCCTGTAAGTCCTACTTTCTCCTCCCTGTTTGGCTTCCTGTAATATAACATTCTTCCAACTGGGACAAGCACAAAAGGAAACCTAATTTATCTGAGAATGAAATGAGGGTTTGTAGCTAAGAACTCTGTTTGAGTGGCCTGGTATGTTGGTTGAAAGGTTTTGTGGCATCTCCGGCATTAATGTGGTTCTTAATGGTTTGCCAGAGTTTCGACCTGGCATGGCTTCCCTTTGTTTTACGACTGTGGTATGTGCTATAGGTGTCTTGTGACTATCTGCACAAGTCTCACGTAAGACACTTTCTTGTCTTCCTCTCTCAGAGTTGGTGGTGCTTCAGGTGAATTCAACTCAAGCAGAAAATCAAACAGGTAAAAACAAGTACGAGTGCAGTTAAAGCTTTTTAAAAAGCAATTTTATTCTGGGTGTGTGATTAACCACCAGATCTGATGATGTCTATCCATAAACCACAGCCTTTTTGTGCTTTTCCATCTACAGTCCTCTGTGAAGGAGAAGATTGTGAGAAGCACCAGATTTGTGAATATACCAGCTCTGGGATCTACAATTGTACATGCACTTCAGGATACTATGGCGACAAGTGTGAAGGTAATGCACCGGGCCAGCCCACTCTTACACAGGTAGAGAGCAGACTGGGGGATTTTGAAGAGGAGCTGTGCTATCCCACAGGAATTTGGACCTCTGCCCTGGAAGTGGCTGCTGTGATGATGGATTATTGTAATTATAAAAACTGACACGGCCTCGCCCAGTTTACTACAGGAACCTGGGAACAACAGTTGCTTGATGTTGTGAATAATTGTTTTACAGCACTTTTTATTAGTTTACCAACAAGAGGAAGTGCTTTGTCTAGACTTAAAAAGGCCTCTTTATGAGTCAAAGCTGTCTTTGGTATTCAGGTCATTTCTTAAGACAGAGCTGTTGAAATATGCATGCTCTGACACCGCCACTTGCTTCTCTGGAAGTTGGCCATGGCACCACATTATAGTAGTGCTTTAAAGCACAGCTGCTGGTTGCATAACCACAGGCAATTTGTTCACAAAATATGTACAATGCTATTATCCTTGCCTAATGTTCCAGACCTTCCTTTGAGAAATGCATATGTCATTTTGTATTATGATTTATGCCTATGACTGAATCATATTGTGTGTGTTTTAGGAAGTAACTAGTGTGTTTTTAAAACTTAGGTTAGGCTCCTGTGAGAGATTTGTTTCACCCAACAAAACTGGCTGCGAGAAGTTTTTTTTCTTGCACCTAAAGCTCTTTAATAGTATTTGAGCTATTGCAAATGCATGCTACTTCTCACCCTTGAGCTGAAATAACTATCAGTGCTTATATAGGCTCTCTTAAATCTCCCAAATACTTTCCTGCCTGGCTCACTTGGAAGGCACAGTGGAAAAAGGAGCATGATCCTCCAAGGAAGAGAGAGTAGTGGGACTCAGGAGTGCCTAATCAGGCTCTCAGATCAAAGGCCTAGGCCGCACAGGTGGCCAATGAAAGTGGCTCTAGCAAATTAACAATCCATTAATTGCCCTCAGGGCCATACATTTTGGTCACAAAATATGCTCCATATCATCAGAAAAATAATACCCTCCACCGAGCTCCCGGGACTTCAAAGGGAAGCCATTTAGCAGTGATACGGCCACTTCCTTTGATCCACTGCTGCAATTAGGAAGGAGAGGAAAATAAAAACATTCTTACAATTTGTACTGAGCGGATGTGCAGTGTGCTGACTGGTGATCGTCTGGTCCTGTGAACTTTGTGGGAAAAGATGTGGGAAAGAGAAATGACAGTGAATCAATACATAGTTTACAGTATAGCAGATGAAAGAAACTCAACATACGGAACACATGTTGACCATTTATACCTTCTGCTGTGTTTACACTTTGGCCAACACTGAAAGCTTAAAACATACTAAAACACAACTGAACTGCTTGCTTTCAAGTAGCCCAAGCAAACTTAGTGGACCCCCCCCCCCCCGTCTTTGTCTCTCTGTGTCTGCAGAGGAATGTCTTTGCCAGAATGAAGGTGTATGCGTGGACCTCAATGGGACTTGTGAATGCCCCACAGGCTACACAGGACTCTACTGTCAGTTTGGTGTGTATGATATTCTGTACAGCCACAGAAGAAAGCATAATCCCACTTGTACTATCACTTGTCTAGCAAGAGTTTTTATTTAGACAGTCATGAGTATTTGCTGTATTGGAATGACCTCAGAATTTAGGTCCTCGGTAAGTTCACAGATGCCTCTGGCCACAATTTGTCTGAGTTTCAAAATCTCCTTCTCCCAGAGGTGACCCAGACACCGTGCAGTAACAGCAGACCTTGCCCCGATGGGGGTCCGTGTTTGGAATATGGTGGGACCTACCTATGTACCTGCCAGACTGGTGCAGCAGAGCTGGATCATAAGGACTTCTACCCTTATGGTAAGAGCCTGAGGCACCATCCCAACAGCAGGGTACTTTGCACTTACGTCTGCATTGCATAAGCAGCTGGTTACGATAGTGGCAAAATTCAATTAAATAAGATAGAATGGTCAAATTTACAGGTCACATTTAAAGTGTGGATAGAAATTTTGAAAATGTTTTATGTTGTTGTTGAATGCTTGTGCGGGATTTGTTTCAGCGCCATCACAAAATGACAAATGATCTAAGCTTTCTAATGGTTGGATCGAGCCCATGTGCTTCAATACAATGTAGGAGGTTTACGCTTTCCCACTGCAATGGAACACAGTCAAGTCTCGGTGTGTGTTTTTCAGTACAGCCCCGATCGGTCTGTGACTCCTCTCCATGTCTGAATGGGGGCTACTGCTATGAGCGCGATGGAGGCTACACCTGTGAATGCAAATATGGATACTGGGGGAAGCACTGTGAGAAAGGTAGGAGAACTGATGAAAAAGATTAACTGTACATCAGTTAATATTCTGAAGTGTCTTCATCCAAACATCTCTTTGAGTTCTGGGGCTTTTTCAGGTCCTACCCCAACTACAGGTTTAATTCACCGTGACTCGTGCCATTACAGTTAATGCTGTTTGAAATATGACAGTGGTGAAAGGCTTAAAACATTTTTTACTTATGACTGAGTTATGAACTATTTTACTGAATTATGACCTGAAATGTTCTACTGTAAGGTTTTTCACTGGAACAAATATTTTGCGTGTGTGCTGCGATGAAATCTAGATCCACTTCAAGGATTCCCTTCTCCCTGTGTCTTTCCAGTTAGACTCAATACCTGTGCCTCTGGTCCCTGCCGCAATGGAGGCTCCTGTAAGGAAGAGGCGGGGAGCTACCGGTGTGTGTGTCCATACAGGTTCACAGGAAAACACTGTGAAGTGGGTTAGTGCCCCCCCCTCACATACCCCACGCTCTGATGAGGAACCACAGCAGTTCAAAGCCATGAGGCTTTTCATCTTTGTGATTGCTTTTTTCAAACTTTGTCCTATAGCAATATTGTGTAACTGCTGCTACAACAATAATGGAGAACACTAGAGAGCCTCTCGGGAACTGCATTCTTGTAGTAACAAAGTTAAAACAACCCTTTGGCTTAATTTACAAGAATTTTCTTTTGACAGCATCTTTTTTGTATTTCATTAAAACGGGAAACCTTTTGTACAATGCACAGATTTTCTCATACAATGCATACGCATATGAAGATACATGCAATCTAATGTTGATTGTGGATGGGTTTTTTTTCCCAGGGAAGCCAGACCCTTGTGCCTCCAGCCCCTGTTTGAATGGGGGAACATGTTTTCACTACATAGGGAAGTATAAATGTGAGTGCACTGAGGCTTTCAGTGGCAGGCACTGTGAGATAAGGAGGAGCTCAGAACATTCCTCAGCAGGTGAGCAGACTGGATGCCACTCCACAATAATGTGCAAATCACACGCCAACGCTAAAGTTTCTACAATTTTAAAAGATAATCCTCAACTAGCTGTGTTGCTGGACTGGAGGCCCACATTTACAGATATAGAACAGCTAGGGCGACATGGACTATATGAATTAAGACCTGATAAAACTCTACAAGCATGCTGGAGGTATTTTAGGATGACAAAAAGCAAAACTGGAATGGGATACATTTTCCTATTTTAGGCCTCTCTGTTTGTGAAGATGTGTTAGCACGTAGCCATGCTGATTTCTAACAGTGTGTGTATTACTTTATTCCAGAGCTGGGCTGTGGGCCGCCGCCACAGGTGAAGCATGCTGAGGTCCAGTTCTCCGCTACAGTGCCAGGCTCCATGGCTCTTTACATGTGCCACCCAGGCTTCACCCCCGTGCCCAGAGCCACCCAGAGCATCTGTGGTATTCAGGGAGACTGGAGCCAGCCACCCGTCTGTGAGGGTCAGTAACACACTCCACATGGACTACAGTCATAAAATACAACAACACCACTCAGGACCCCTGTACAGCTGGCAGTAACATGCGTCTAGTATCCAGATTGTGTCTGGATCTGATGTAGCTGGATTATATTCACACCTGGTATTAAAATGTGTCTCCGGTATACACATTGAAATCCAATTTCCAAAACACAGGCAAAAATGCATGTTGCTTCCTCTCATAATATTTACGTCCTTAAAAATGGCTAAACTAAATAGCTTGTTTCACTTCCCCATCCACGAATATCCTGACAATTCATCCAAGTATCTTACTGTCCAAGCTGTCTGCCACCTGTTTGTTTTGCTTGTGCTTCCTTCCATATGAAAAAGTTTATTTCCGTTTACGTAGCTTCTGTACGTGGATTGGAAATGCATTACATTTACAATTTGTTGTTAATGTGTCCAAATGCATCTCTGACCACCTCTGGAGGGCTTTGGGATGATCAGATGTTCAACGCATTTACACCAGGACACAGGTTAATGCCAGGTGTAAAGGGGGTCTCAGATCCTCTGAGAGCCCTAATGAGGCAGATGTTACATTGGCAAGCTAAAATGGTCACATGAAATATTGACCTGTTGTTGTGGGTTAGTGTCGGTATTGATGTATATCATAAAGACGAGCTAGATTTACTATATGTAATCATTTCTTTGTTTTACATCATTACAGAGATCAATGAGTGCCTATCACAGCCTTGTCTAAATGGGGGTACATGTTGGGACCGGGTGGCGTCCTATCTGTGTGAGTGTGATGATGGCTTCAGTGGAAACCGCTGTCAGACAGGTACAATAAACCTCTTATGCCTGATCAAACACTATCACCTGTATGTACTCAATGCATGCCATATTAAATAAATAAAGTCTGTGCCACCGCATGCACACTTGCACATCCATGTATGTTTGTGTTTCATCTACCTTAAGACATAGATGAATGCCTGTCGGAACCTTGCAAGCATGGGGGAACATGTGAGGACCAGCCTGGCTCCTACCTCTGTCACTGCCTGCAAGGCTTCAAAGGCCAGAACTGCGAATTAGGTACAGCAGTCATTCAGTCTGCTACATTGCTGTCAACTTCACGGCTTGTCATACATATAATGAAACTGTAATATACGTATAAACTATACAGGCCAACAATCCAATTCTGCCTTTGTGTTTCTGGATGCCTGTGTGCAGAGCAGGATGGGTGTGAGTCCAACCCCTGTTTAAACGGAGGTGTGTGTCGGGGTTACAGATGGAATTATCTGTGTGTGTGCAAAGACGGTTTCTTTGGGGACCAATGCCAAATGTGTAAGTGGATTTGCATTGCCTCTCAAGTCTGTTATGATGATGATAAAGGCTAAGTCACACAGGACTTTCATGTAGTGCAGACTGTTGAGACATGAAGTATATTGTACTGAATGCGGTATAAGTGCAGTACACTATAGTAATTGCTTGTCTTTGTCACCCCCAAGTGGAGAATCCTTGTGTACTGCAACCTTGTGGAAACCGCGGCCTTTGCAGGAGTGACAGGAGAGGGAACTACAATTGTGTTTGCAGAATAGGGCACACAGGCAAGGACTGTGAGAAAGGTCAGTAAGAGTCCCATTCCTCCACATTGCCACACTGATATCCACATCACATCAATTTACAACAATTTGTCATTTGTCATCCCATACTCTGCAGCTCATTCTATGTACTGTAAAGACAACTTTTTAATTTTTTAATGTATGGATTAGACATGTAAGGTTGCCAATGTTCCCAGACCTGTTGCCTCCCTCTGGTCTCCATGTGCTGCGTGTGGAGGAGAATGAGGTGGAGCTGCGCTGGGATGAGCCAGACCCCTCCCATAGCCTGGTCAATGGCTTTGCTGTCACCTATGCCCCCCTGGGCCGGGGGAATCGCAAGTCAGACTTCCTTGACAGACAGCAGTCCACCCACGTCCTGCGGAGCCTGGTGCCTGGCCTGCTGTACAACATCTCCACCTTCTCTGTCAAACGCAACACCAACAGTAATGATATCAGCCAGCCTGCCATCGCGCTAATACGCACTAGTGAGCACACTCTTTTAATACAGTGATTGTAATATTAGTGGAAGTATGGATTGTTGTGCAAGTGTGTGTGTGGTTGTGTGTGTGCATGCTTGCGTGAACTTATATCTGTACGTGTGTGTTTCTGTGCTAGGACCACGGCGGGTGGAGCAGCTGCAGGTGGTGAATGTGTCTTCCTCTCAGGTTTGGCTGCGTTGGCTAGTTCAGGCGGCTCGTCACGCAGCAGTCAGCCAGGTGCGCGTGTCTCTAATGCCCTCAGATGGGAGCGGGGCTCGCACTGCCTTGCTCAACACAAGCACCACTGAGTATGCCTTCAGGTCAGGTTCTGCGCCATGCCTCAAAAGACCACTGTTACTCAAAATTTCCCTTTACAGATTTGCAGCATCATTTGTGTCCACTAGATGGTGCTGTTGAAGTACTGTGCCTCGAATGGCTTTGGTTCATGTTTTGATGTACATCTTTCAACCACTAGAGGCCACAGTTTCATCACTCTTGCCTAGCTCTTGACTGTAAATAGATATTAATATGTTGGGATGAGTTCAGGCATTAAGCTTGGTGACTTTCTTTGTGTTGCAATTTTTGTGTACCTATTTCTTTTCCCCAGTTCATTGCTTCCTGCGCAGATGTACACTGTGGATGTGTTGACTCAAAGTGGAATCAGACCAGATGAGTTTCCCTCTACCAGCCACTCAGCTGGACCACTGCAAGTCTGGACTAGTAGGTTACACTTCATCAATCTGCAATCCATTCACCCATTCTAACATTAAGTGCCTACAAAAATGGTCTTAGTAACTAAGACATTGATCATTGTGATGTTTTATTATTTTTTGATTTCAATTATGAAGCACATGTCACGACAGTATTTATAAATATGTGTTACAGGTAAAGGATTTCTTTTGCTTGATTGCATTCATTTGGAGGAGACAATATGTTTGGAAAGGCAGTAGCAACAAAACATTGTGGCTAGTCAACTAAGGATTTTTATAGTCAGGGAAAACCCCAACTAAAGACAAAGAGAACACTTTTCATGCCATCAGTACCACAATCTGTGACCATCTACTGTCTGTCTCCCTCAGGGCCTCTCCCCCCACAGAACCTGTCCCTGTCACATGTGACTACCAACTCAGCCTTGATCACCTGGAACCGCCACCCCAGGAATATCCCAGATGGCTTTGTGGTCAACGTGACCCGGGGGTTGAATACCAGGAGTCGCTTCCTACCTAATGGGAAGTTAGGGTCATATACCCTACGTGAACTGACCCCAGGACAGCACTACTATTTGGCTCTCACAGCCGTCAAGAACACTGGGCAGGAGCAGATCCACAGCATACCTCAACACTTAGCCTTCACTACCTGTGAGTACTTGAGTATGACAAACTCATTTTCTCATTTACATTAACCTACGCCATTTGATGGACGCTTGTTTCCAAAAGGCATACCAGTACCACGATTGCATATATTTTAAGCATAGGTGGTCACAGTGGGAATCATATACCTAACCGTGGCAATGTTTGTGCCATGTCCTACCCATCTAGCTAGACAGGACCACAGAACAGGACTGCATCGCATTTGTGGGATGTGATAGAACTGAATCACTCTATGAATCTAGCTTCACTGAATCTGACACGTATGAGACTTTCACAATATTATGAGTAAATGATTGTTAAAAAAGGTCTGTGCACATTTGCTTTGGCCCAGTACCAATGGAGGCCCGATGGGGTAGGAGAGAGAGACCAACAGCGATGGGGCAGGGGACCCATGTCAGTCGCACTCTTTCCCCATCTCAACCTCAGCACGTAGGAGGCACAGCAGAGACAGAGAACTCTGAGGAACTGCCAAGGTACCAAGAAGGGTGTTGAAGATGATGAAATGTCTTATATGCAATATCATACAAGTCATGATATGATATGAGTTTTGTTTCCTCTGTGCCTAAAAGTGGTGATTGTGCTGCCGATTGCTAACCAGATAGTGTTGTTTCTTATATTGTAGATACAAAGAACTTATTGACAGAAGGGGAAAGATAACAGCTCAGTTCACTCACATGCCCAGAAAAGCCATCCGACATCGTACCAGTAAGTACAAGAGGAAGCAACCATGTGATAAACATATAAGGGAGAGGGGATATAACTCTGCAAAAGTAGGCCACTTTTTTTCATTTCTGCATCTGTCAACCTCTATCCAACATGCTAGCCCAACACCTGATACATTTCTGAATTGCTCAAGATGTTACCTAAACAAATAAGAAGCATCCATGTTGATATCGTAATCACAAAGTCAGCAAGACAGCAGGTTAGATAAAATGGGACACCATAATTATTATCAAGTGCTAACTTAATAAACTGGAATACCAGTTTCTGTATGCCCTCTTTTCCCATGGGGAATCTACTTTCAGTTTTGCCTCATTTTCTTCCTTCCTCCCACTTGAAAATGTTGAAATGTTGATTTTGGGATGTTCTATGTCAAGCCAAGTTTATTTGTATAGCCCTTAATCACAGTTACAGTCTCAAAGGGCTTCACAATGGCCACATTATGAAAACAATAAATGACAGCACACAATACCCCCCAGTCTTGGACCCTCGCAGAGGACAAGGAAAAACTTCCATGAAACCTTTTAGGGGGGGAAAATGGAATAATCCTTGGGAGGGGCGACTCAGAGAGGGATCCCCTACCAGGACAGGTCAGGCGTTAAATGGGTGCTGAGGGGGGGCAATGTCAACAACTTTTCCTTCTAAGAAATATAGGTCAAACCTTTACAGTGTCCCACTTAATGTGACATCGCACTTTTGCTGAACTCTACAATCTTTCATTCACTTCGCCTTTTTACATTGATTCATAACAGGATTTCTTTTGCCTTGCAGAACCTGACCCGCCAATTAGGTTAGAGAGGATGGAAGAAACAACAAACAAAATCAGCCTTGCACTAGAGATCCAGGAGGAAGGCTTAAGAACACAGCCTGGTAGGTTCTCTGTGGTAGGGAGAGTTGTAGTTTGCTCCTGCACATGTTATTGATCACAGAAATTTGATTTGCCATTAGAAGTGAGATTAATGTAATGGAAAGAGCCTACTTATTACACCGCATTCACACGGCAAGCAACTTGATTGATGGGTCGCTCTATTCTGACGGACTGTGGGTGGTGCGAGATGCTCCGATTGCATCTATGTAGTGGTCTCGTTAAGTTGCAAAGTTTTGAACAGACAAATCATGCATTTTTCACTGCTTCGGAATTGCCTTTCATAACGTTACATTGCTGTGATGAGATAACATAGTTAGTTAGTAAGTGCTAATTATTTAGCATTAATCAAAAATAAACAGAAAAAAAATCATTATTAACATTAAAAACGTTATTAGTTACTTAATTACTATTAGTCTGCCTCCAGATTCAGACATGTAAGGAATACCATTCATGCCCAAAGTGTTATGCCAGTTCTAGCCCATTAAACGTTGAAAGAGGATACTAACCCTGAGAGAAAAGTATAAGATTTTACAAATTGAGTGAAAGCAAATTGACTGTACTCTGGGTCCTGTTGTCTTTCAGAGTTGCCCCGGGACTGCCGCAGTCTGCCCTGCCAGAATGGGGGTACATGTGTGAAGGGAAGTGACTCCTTCATCTGTGACTGCGCGACTGGGTTCAAGGGCAGACAGTGTGAACTCTGTAAGTTCCAAATAAAGAATAATCATGTTGAGGAATTCAAAAGTGAAACCATCTACTATTGCTTGTTGATATCAACCGCTGTCCTTTTGGAAGACCTATGGAAGACAGCCAGTAGGAATGCATCTACAGTATCCAGTGCCCTACTGAAGCTAATGAGTTTGGCAACACATTTAACTTTTTTTTGTCAAAGTAACTGATTTTATACTACCAAAGATAGTGTACTATGCTGTGCCCTGCCATGAGATCGCAGCAAATGCTGGAATATTTCGATATAGATGATCCAGTATCCAGTATGTGCATCCCATCAAAGAGTTTCTGACACCAACTATCTTATTCTATAAGAGAATGTATCAGTATCATTTCTTACAACAAAGAATTCCCATTAACACACCAGATCTTATGAAAAACTAAAAAACATATTTGCAGACAGAGGTTACTGCACAGTACAATGGTATTTGTATTCCTTCCCAAACACACACACAAAATGACAATATGATATTCATATTATCAGATGATGATCAGCTGATGACGCTGTACTTTAGGAGACACTGGACATACCCTTGCCCCTCTTGAGTATGTTTCTTCACCTAAACATCCAAAGTCAGATTGTTTAAACATTCCTTTCCTAAAACCATCCATCAGCCAGTGAGGAGGGCCAAGTTCCTTCCCACATGTCTCCTGAACCATCCAACACATTTTCCTTGCTGGCAATACTTAAAAACATTCATACTTCATGTTCTGTGACCACTGTTTGCAGTGTGCCAGCGAGTGCCGCACCCATGTACCCGTCTATACTCTGAAACAAAGAGTGTGCCTGTCTGGGAGGGTGGAGTGTGCCATTACCTGTAAGTCATATAAGGCAGGGATCTCCTGTTCTTGTCTTGCATGCTTATACTCATTATGACTGATGCACTGTTTATACCTTTGTATCACAAAGCTGATGTAATGCAGAGACTGTGTGTAATCGGACGGATCAGGTTGTTAAGCATATTTTACTCTTCACAGGTACAAAAGGACTTATAAAGTACAGCAGGATGTTTGTTATCGAGAGATTTGTGAACCATTGCTTCCCAAGAAAAATCAGAGTAAGTTCACATAGCTCTATGGGAATTGTGAATAAGTTATACTTAGCAAATAATCCGATATAATTCTTTTCACATGGCGATATTAACTTTCTTAACAGTCGGAAGAACAGACCGACAACAATGAAGGTTTGTTTTCTTCAACACAATCAACGTAAAGATGAAATCAGTTTCTTCTGGTGAAATGTTTCCTCATCAGAGTTACACTGATTCCACTGATGTATATACACTGTATGGGATCACACGATTTTCCTCAGTTAACCTAAAATCTTTTCCCCCCCTCTTTCTAGAGCACCTGGATACTGATGAAAGGACTATCATTGCTGTCATGTGAAAACCTTGTAACTTCAATTTTGGTGTTTATAATTTACTTGAATTGAAAACTGATTATGGTCATTTATGTGCTGAGAACCCACTGTAAAATTTCAAAAATGGATTTTGGAGATACAGTGTTTGTAGCTGCAAACTTCATGAAAGGACTTCAATCAATCAAACAAACAAAACGTGGACCCAAATCATCAATGGGATGGTGCAGATTGATGTTGTTTGATGACTGATTTTCACACAAACATGTCTGACAAAATTAATGGTAAGCAGTCCACTGCAGTATGTCCTGCATCAAGACCTCATATACCTCATATGCATGTCCATGCTGACACATTAGGAGAGGTTTTTATTTGTGATTCAATTGCAGCTTTGTCCCTCAGGGAAATTAGTGTAGACTGCCCAAGTCCCAATCATTTTCTTGCATCATCACCAGGCTCGCCATACAAAGAGGATGGGAAAATGGACATTTTCCCCAGACCCATTAAATTCATTTCTTCCTCAAATCAAGTAGTCTGACGATGGTTCACAGTATTTTCTGTGTAAAATATCATGACCTTCTCTGTCTCTTAGCAGGCATCACTGCTCGCTATTGTGTAAATAGTGTTTATAGACTGTTTTGTAGGTGAATATTTTAATAATAAAAATGTTAAAATGTTGTTTTGTTTTTTCTGATATCTTTTTGGAGTTGATAATTGCATTAGAAATTTTGGATTACATTTTCAAAATGGAGCCATCTGAGTGACATCAAGCCATGGTTTGACAATATTAGTTTTTGACTTTCATGAGCTTTTCATGGCACATGTATGCATAATAAGCCACTAAAGTGTTTTCATTAAAGTAAATGAATCGCTTTAAAATATTACACACACATGTCAATACACACCAGACATGGTCAATATTTTAATTTGGAGAGCCCTGGGTCCTCATGTATGAGTGTGTTTGCCCCATACTGCAAAAAATACATTTCTGTAAGGCTATCCAAAACATATTTTGGCGATTCAAAATATATATTGAAGAATGTCATCTATACAGATCTATTTTTGGCTTTTTTTTAGATTTTGAAACCTAGGCGTATCAAAACATTGTGAATATGTGAAGCACTGTAGCCTATATGTTCAATATATGTTTTCCATATGAGGCACAGAGATTGTACACAGTGTCATCATCAAAGGTTTGGTATTCATAACAATTACAGATTCAGCCCCAGGGTGTGTTTGAGGAAATGACCGATAACAGATCTAATTAATTTTTTTAATGTGATGTCAGCTCTCTGGCTCCCTAGTTGATCAACTGCCTTAATCTCTTCTGTGGGGAAAACAATAATTTTGGGCTACTCCGCTTGCTAGTTCACATTAACGACTGAACTGTTAGCAAACATTACATACATGCATAGAAGCACTGTGTATACAACAATGTGTGTTACTATAAAATAGCAGATTATGTATTGTCTTACGGTTTTAGAAAAGATTCAACCAGTGGCGGCTGGCCAATAGAGGGCGCTAGGGCGCCGCCCCACCACTGCCCACATCCTAGACTTCATTGAATAAGACTTTAAAAATTATTCTTTTTTTTTTTTTTTTTTTAAATGAGCGACGTAAATATTATATAGTTAGTGAGTAGAATGTATAATCTGCAATAAAATGTAGATTCAAATTGTTCTACGTTGTCTAAAGTTACTGCTAGGTTACGTATTTCCGGCCTGGGGCGCAAAAATCTTTGCCCATTGACTCTCGTTATAAATTGTACATGCGCAGTTCGCTCCTCAATAGGAAAGCTGCGCCCCACCAACGAACTGCGCATGTACAAACAGCATTTATCGAATGCTGCTGATTTACACACCACCAACCACTGGTTGGCAGCAGAGAGCGAGTGGCTCGTGGTACATCTGACATAAAATGCGCCAGAATGAGACAATATACTCGGTCGTTTTCAAGGAGCTGGTTTAGTAGGAAGGCTTGGCTAACTGTATGTAGTGACACCAATGCTTTATTTTGCTTTCCCTGCATCCTTTTTCAAACGACAGGTCTCAGACCCAGCATGGATTCAGACAGGTTTGAATGATTTAAACCACATATCAGAAAAAACAAAAGCAAATGTTTGGGAAAGTAAACATAGCTGCTTAGCTTGATGAAGGCTACAGGATAGGGATCTGTAAGCATAAAAATAAATAAAATAAACTGTGTCAAGTTCTGTGGCGCCATAGAGTCATTGAGAAATGTGCATCTCTCAAGGAGAGAAGGGCAAAATTTATGTACAAAAAGTTTAAGCCACAAGGTGGCAAAGTCATATGGCTTTGAGCCAGTTCACTCAGCGTTTTGATGGCACTGGGTATTTCAAATGTAATACCATATTAATTAATTTTTTTCTTAAATGTTATTTTCTATTAGGTCTTACTGTGTTCATAATTTTCTGCCATTGTCTCAGGGTTTTGTGTTGTCAGATTTCTGTTGCACTTATCGAGGCACTTTTCGCTTACTTTAGTCTTTCACCATTACATATTGTAGTATAAAAGATAATTATTATAAAGAATTTGCACTAATTGAAGTACCTTAACTTACCTTAAGCACGTTTCATTACAACAAATGTTCATTCAGCTCAGCAAATACAAATAAAGGCCTTTTCATTTATTTAAATACACTGATGATACCTTAGTACATGTTTGTTTGATTTTTGGTATAGCCCCCCCTGGAGAAAAATGCACCAGCCGCCACTGGATTCAACTATACCACCACGGATCACTGTATTGCAGCAGTCCATGCTAACTAACAGATGAAGAACCCAGAAGTAAATTCTCCTCTCATCTGACATCATCAAAATTCAATTGCATACAAGAAGAGGATCACGCCCTTGCTCCCCAGTACCTATCGGACCTACTCTCTACTTACACCCCTTCCCGTAATCTCCGTTCCTCCGACACGGGACTGCTCACCACCCCCCACACCAGGTGGCGGACTCTCGACTCCCTGTTGAGATCCGCAATGCTGGGTCCATTGAAGTTTTTAAACAGCGGCTGAAGACCTTCCTCTTCAGCCATGGGTACCCTGCCTTGGGTACCTTGAGAGGCGCTCTAAAAATGAAAATTGTTATTATTTACTCCTTCAAGGCCAGAGGATGGACAGAACGGAGAGACAGAGAGAGAGATGAACAAAGAGGCAGAAAGCTAGAGAGAGGATGCTATAGTAAGTGTGTACACATATACATCATATACAGCTAAGACAGCTGAATATTGCTGATCTGTGCAGGTGCACTTTGTTTGTGTGTGTGTGTCTCCACTAAGGATGCAGTATCAGCATGTGATAAAAAATAACATAGCGTTTGACCTTGAGAGGGCTAAATAACACCGGGGACATAATTACAGGATCCTTGTCTGATTCCATGTTATTTTCTTTTTTCCCCCCCATCTCTTAATCACTGCCCTTCCTACACTACCACCTTTGTCTGTTTTTATGCTTTTCAGTCAGTACGCTGTAATGACAACCACTTAAACATCCTTCACACCTGACCACTGAAAGCCAACATTGGAAAAGACTCATCCTGATATATTTAGACTTCTCAAAGAAATCAACTCATGAAACTTGCATTTTACCATTCAGACTTTGTAGTAATTATTAAAAAAGTATAAAGAAATTATGGCGGGTAACTCACACTCAAAGATCATGTGTAGGACTTCCTCTAAATCAGTGGTTCTCAACCCAGTCCTCAAGTCCTCTAACCCTGTCCTGCAGGTTTTAGCTCCAGCTCTACTCAGGCACACCTGAACCAATTAAGGTATCATGAAAATGTGAAGCCTCTAATTGGTTCAGGTGTTCAGCTGTTCTATGATTCTTCATACCTTATTAAGATATAGTCATACAGAATTTTAGGACAGCTCATGAGATTCAGGAGAGGGCCACCAATCAATTGGCGGTGCCCCTAAGTCCCGCCTCCTTTCATAATTACCCATTGTTTGATCCTTCATAACTTCTGAATCGTAGGAGAGAGTTGGTGGACGCCTCATTAGACTCAATAGAGGACTGACTGTCAATGTCCAGAGGCCCTGTCCTTCCCTTTCTTGATTGGCTGTTCTTTAATGCTTTATATCTTTTGAATGCTTGGTCATAGAAAGTTGGTAGACAGATCATTAGACTCAGGAGAGAGCTGTCTATCTACGTGTGATGTCTGGAAACCCCGGCCCTTTTGCTGATTGGCCATTCTTTGACCTTCTGTAACTTATGAATCATTGTTTCTCACAGAGAATTTTGGGATGGCTTGTTGGACACAGGACCAGTCTATCTGTCGCAAAGAAGGGGCTCTGTCACTAAATCCCACCCTATTTCCTGATTGGATTGTTTCATCCGTTATAATCCAGTGCAATCCAGAATCCAAATCTTGTCAGTTTCCTGGGTTTGGGGTCAATTCATTTACAGTTCAGTTTCAATAGGAACATTCATTTATTTCAGTTATGACATTTAACCTTGAAATCGCCCAGTGGCAAAACAACACTAAACATGAAAAATTGCAATATATAAAGAAATAATGAGCAATAGCAGTTTTTCAGTTGATCAAGTGAATTGATCCCAACAGTTCCAGTCAGCTGTTTAAGTGATATTAATGATTAACGACCCTAAGTGTCATCCACAATGTCCAGAGACCAGAGACTTTTACTAATGAAGGATCAATAGAAAACACAGAGCAGGACATGAAAGATGTCGACTGTTTGACTTGATGGAGAAAGTTTCCATACAAATAAGTTTTGGAAATATTGAAGTTTGTGAAAATCATGCTCCCCATACACACACATGGTAGAATGATATTACTTCTGCCTCTACTGCTGCTACTACTACTACTACTACAGCTTTTAATACCTCTAGTACTACTACCACTACTACAGTTAGTACTTTTAATACTACTACTAATACTACAAGTACAACTGTTAATACTTTTACTACTAATGTGTGTGCTGAAGCAAGCACACACATTAAGCTTTTCTAGTTGTATTTACCAGGTTGTTGGGTACATTTTTGTTTGTAAACTTTTGTTCAACTCACAAACAAAATTTTCCCGACAGCACCTGAAGGCAGCATTCCACTTCTGTCGTCAGAGCAGTGAGCGCCCCTCGCGCCCCCCTTCTTCTAATGAAAACTGGGATAGTAAGAAAAGGCAACGGGAGGAAGGACCATGGAGGGAGAAAGCTGGGTGTGTTAGCTTGCTACTCTATGGTACTTTTTTGCGCTTCTTACTTTTTTTCTTTCACGAATTAAATTGTATCGATACGGCGAGATCCGACATGTGTTTTTATGCAACATTCAAACATTCAACGGCAGTTTGAACGCGGACTATTAGCACAACCTGACTAAAGTTAGCCTGCTTTGGCTAGCTGTCGAGCTAGCAAGAAAGGACAAAAACCCAGGTGGAAAAAGAGTCAAGCAAAAAAGTGCGCTTCAGCGTTAGGTAGATAGTAATGTCGCCTTCGGGGATTAACTTCAGATACGGATGAGAAAGAAATCGGGGATTGGGGAACAAGGAGAACAACTGCGAGCCAGACGACAACTGCTATGTTGGGGTTGATTCACTGCTCTGGCAGCCCGTCTGAGTCCCGAGGTTGGCCACACTCGGTGCTGTGGAGACTTGGGGGCTTCTTCTTCCTCCTGCTGCTGGAAGGGGCCGGCTGCCTCGCCAACCCAAGCAGCGCTCCGGGCGTCAACAATAACAATCACCCCAGTGTCAACATATACATGAGTGTGGAGGAAGTGAAGAAGCTTTTGGGTAAGAATGACTTGAGTATGCCTGCATTTCAGAAGACTAATTCTCTCTTCACTTTGAGATCAGTGTTGCATATAGTAATAATATTCTGTGCATCCATTGTGGTTGAATGGTGCCAATCAGCTACATTTTGCTTTCTAGAGCTGTACTGAAACATGTACTTTGGTATTATTAAAATGCATGCAGTTATTAGGGCCCTTATCTAGGTTACTGGCCCACAGTGGGTATTATACCTGTGTGGCAAAGACGAAGAGGGCTTATCTATTCTACAGAGCTAATCAGTGATCATAATAGAAACTAGTGTTATTTAATCTTTTTGTTTGGGACTTAAAACAACAGATAAAGGTGATCATTTCTATTTTGCCTTTTCATCTGATTAATTCTCGAGGAAACTGAACTGCAAATATGATTAATTTCAGAAAAAAAGATTTATCACAAAGAATATGAGCATAGCATTTTGTACATCAAATGGGTGTATTACATTCAGTAAATTGTTTTTGAATGATGTGTTTGGTGAGCGGTCCTGACCCACATGTTGAGAACCACTGACTTAAACAAGTAATCCATTGTCAAAGACATTGGTTGGCTATATCCTAGATATGATATGGACTACATGTGTTTCATGCCTCAGGTTTCATCCATGTAATTAGTGTCTGCCTTGTGTTCAGTGTGTGGTGAGGCCATAGTAACATTGAAAAAAGTCAAATGAAAGAGTAATGCATTGATTAAAAATAGCCAGATCATGGGTATAAAGAAGTTGTAGCCAGTGACCATTTTGTGTGGGGAAAATACAGACTACCATTGTCATAGCTAGTCTTCAAAGGATAGTCTACATGCAGTAGCCTGTGCTCTAAAGAAGTATTGGGTATGGTTAGAATAAAGGAACAATGGAAAATAAATAATGTATGATGGGAGGGGGAAAGTTGTCTTAGATGCTGTTTCAGAATAGCTTAAACTGTTGATATAACTGGCTATTTAGAAGGCCTTGGCATTGGCTGATGACTTCTGCCTCATTAATTGGAGAGTTGCCATTCTGGAAATCATTGCTCCCCTCATGTGAAATGGATTATAGCATGAAGGTGATTATGTTGTTACTGTTATTTGTCAGGAACTGCACCCTTCACCATCAAAGTACTGGCAGACAGTTGGTAATCGACTTTGAGGAGCAGTCTTGTAGATATCAGGATGACTACATAGATGGAATACCTGAAAGATATTACAACACAATCTTTATGCTAAAACAGCCTAATTTATGAACTACTCAATAAATACAGCTAAAAATGTGAAAAAAATATATTGTTAGCTATATAGCAGGCAACTATTGTGTTGATGCCTATTCATTTGACCTAAGCAGTTAGCACCCACCACAGTAGGCTATCCAACTCTTTCACACTGCTGCCCAGATGCTTTTCAATTTACTGGCCATGGATAATTGCATGTAGCTACCTGCCAACCTTAAGGAAACAGTGTAGTATACAAAAGTATAGTTTTAAGCACACTCAACTACACAGCAATGTAAATGTAACACCCTTTTGAGTGATCACCTTCTATGATGAATCTTTATTATTATTATTTTTTTTAACTTTATGGGAGTAGTCTCCTTGTGGATGAGTCTGCCCCAGGGTGAGTGGCTACTGGATGGTGGTGTGAGCATGAAACTGATATAAACAATTTGTTGTCTCATTCTACAGTCTTAATCTAATTGAACACTTATGAGAGATTCTGTGACGGCCCCTGAGATTGTGTTTTCTACCATCATCAATGAAATGCCAAATGATGGCATTTCTTGTTGGAGAATGTTGTCTCATCTCTTGAATACAATTTCAGACACTTGTATGCCCACTCTTCTCAAGTATCCTCCTTAGACTCTTTCTGTTGGTGTTCCTTATTTTGGGACCTACCTGGTGGTCTGCAAATATAAAGCAGACAGATTGCCTTCAGAAGCACACAGTAAATGTAGAGAGCGAGAATGTAGTAGGGATACTACTAGGGATGGTGGGGGAGACGATGGAGTGATGGGGGTGAAAATTAGCAATCACTTGTCAAGCCAACCTTCCTTGACTAGACAAAAGCTAAGGGGCCATTGTGCAAACCATAACAGGTTCACAAGCTACATGCATTAACAATTGCTAAATTTAACTTAAAATTAAGGCTCCACGTAGGCCTTGGTCTTTCTAGGCCTGCAAAACGGACAGGTTTGTGCTTTTTTTTACCTTCTGTTTGGGCTACTGTTAGTCAAGGCATCCTGGCTGTATTAGTGACTGTATTCTGTTTTCAAATAAGCAAGTAGCCTACTGATTGGCCATAAGTTGTTAATATAGGGTTTGCTAAAGATGTTTGGGCGGTGCAGTTTGAAACTAGTCATTTACAGTGTGGGTGCCACTGCACAGCCTAATGAAGGGGTAAAAGTGTAAAAGCTAATATACAGTTGTGGTCAAAAGTTTACATACACTTGTAAAGAACATGTATATCATGGCAGTCTTGAGTTTCCAATGATTTCTACAACTCTTAATTTCTCTGTGATGAAATGATTGGGGCACATACTTCTTTGTCACAAAACACATTCATGAATTTTGGTTCTTTTATGAATTTATTATGGGTCTTCTGAAAGTGTGACCAAATCTGCTGGGTCAAAAATATACATACAGCAATGCTAATATTTGGTCAAATGTCCCTTGGCTATTTTCACCTCAATTAGGTGCTTTTGGTAGCCATCCACAAGCTTCTGGTTGAATCTTCTCTTGACAGAATTGGTGCAGTTCAACTAAATTTGTTGGCTTTCTGGCACGGACTTGTTTCTTCAGCACAGTCCACATGTTCTCGATGGGGTTTAAGTCAGGACTTTGGGAAGGCCATTCTAAAACCTTAATTCTAGCCTGATTTAGCAATTCCTTTACCACTTTTGATGTGCGTTTGATGTGTGTTTGTGATTTTTGGTGGTTCTTGGTTGACTCTTGACCATCCTGACCAATTGTCTCTCAGCAGCAGGTGATAGCTTGCATTTTCTTCCTGATCGTGGCAGTGACACAACTGTGCCATGCACTTTATAATTACAAACAATTGTTTGCACAGTTGATTTTGGGACCTGTAGCTGCTTTGAAATGGCTCCAAGTGACTTTCATGACTTGTTCAACTCAATGATCTGCTTTTTCATAGCCCGTGCTGAGCTCCTTAGACTTTCCCTTTGTGGCGTTTGTGGCTGAGTCTGAGTGTATCAAACAGGCCCTGTTTAAATTTGCTCAGAGAAGTCACCAGCTGTAGTCAATAATCACTCACAAGAAGTTAAGAGGCCATGCCACAAAGCAAATTTGATTGACACAACTTTCTACATCACCAAAACTGATAATTGCTGTATGTATATTTTTGACCCAGCAGATTTAGTCATATTTCCAGAAGACCTATAATAAATTTATGAAAGAACCAAAATTCATGAATGTTTTTTTGTGACAAAGAAGTATGTGCTCCAATCATTCCATCACAGAAAAATAAGAGTTGTAGAAATCATTGGAAACTCAAGAGTTCCATGATATATATATATATATATATGTTCTTTACAAGTGTATGACCACAACTGTAGCTTCTCACATTAACTACAACATAGCTACGGTGCTGCTGAAAATAAATTCACTTTGAACGTGTAGCGGAATTAACATTTGTCATCAAATTTAATTCATTTAGCACACAGAAAAATTTGCTTGTTTCTCTACTCGTCTATTCATTTGGGAGAAAGCATCATTGAAATGAGGCATTGGTTTTCCAGTAAGTCTGTTTGAACAGGAAATTGTCTTGGCTCGTCTCCTCATGCTGTATATGCTGTTGCTATTATTCAGCACTGCCAGCTAGGCAACAGAAATGTTGGTTTGCCTGTTGGTTTGTCGAGGCTCTATGATGTTATAACTCAACCATGA
This sequence comes from Hoplostethus atlanticus, assembly GCA_034670405.1. Lineage (NCBI taxonomy): Eukaryota > Metazoa > Chordata > Actinopteri > Trachichthyiformes > Trachichthyidae > Hoplostethus > Hoplostethus atlanticus. The sequence goes on along the minus strand of JAXDDX010000028.1, from coordinate 2,304,516 downwards.
TGATCATATCGATGCAGGTTTATTGCTGAAATATCGCTTCCATTGTGTTGTCAAACACTACATTTAATGGTTTCAAATATGTAAACAGGTGGACGGGTCTGTTTTGCACCCAGTCTTTGTTTGTAGCTATTTGCCCACATCTTTAGTACTCCGACCTTTAGAAACAGGGTTAGTGAGCAACAATCTGATAGACCGTGTAAGTGTCATTTGATGCTTGATGAAGATAGTGCTCTGTTTTGAGAAGAAGACTTGATTAGCTCAGCTGTCTCTGAAATCCTGGGTTCAATAGACATTTCTGCTTTCCCCTATCCCTCTCAGACATTTCCTCCCCTTCTCTCTGGGGTCTCCAGAAGTCTGTAATTCCTTTAACAGATCTTAATCTGCCACCGTTTTTGTAGTACTTTGAGTAGCTACAGAGAACTGGACCCCCTAGTTTAAGATTGAATCTACCTTGGCATTGTTGTAGTTACAGTAAAGCCTCCTTCAACAGCACTTTTGAAGGCCTTTGAATGATTACATTCTTTCTGCTTTGATTTCATTGTAGTCTTGTTTTTGCTCTGCAATGTTCTGGAGCCTACCTGGGCAAGATATGATTTGTGGGTACTGTCTGCCACCTTCTCCTGACACACATCCAAAGCAATGAAAGATCTTTTATACACTTGCAAACACAATATTTCTGAAAAAGTACTATAATCTGTGACATTTTAATAGAAATGGATGTCCATTTTGATAACTAGTGAAAGCGTTTACATTTTCTGTTCTAAACATGTGGTGTCAGGTAGGTCTTTCATGGGAAAAATCCTCTGGTGCACAAGAAGTGATTTATTTTATGTTTCCGGCAGCAGCAACAGTGGTTTGTTTGGATTAAATAGAAGAAGAACTGGGTAGTTATCATGACCAGCAATAGTCACCATGGCTGAACAGACAAAGAAATGACCTACAGAAACTCAAACTTTATCAGCAGAAAATGCAAAGAAGAAGATGCCACAGTACTGGTCACTGATCCACTGATAGGTAGGATAGCTTAAATAGGTCAGGCCTCTATGGTATATGTTCGGCTGGAATAATGGATGATTCTATATTCTACATTTTAAATTGTAAATTCTCACAGGAAAACTAGTTGACGAGATCAAAATCATTTTGTGGCCCAGTCTTTATTGATGGTTTTAATTTCTCTTGTATAGGCAGGTATGTGCCTCTCTTGTGGTTTGCTTGAAACCTCTCTGGCTGTGTGGAGAAATCTCCTAATGTTTATCGACTAAGTATGTGGAGCTAAAAGTATGTGAGGACAGAAATTTGTATGATGCAATGGCAACTCTAGGAAAAAATGTTGAAGGGAATGGAGACTGGCATCAGTTTCACAATCCCGATGGGCAGCCGGGGAATGTCGCTCTGCAGATTCATATAGAGGCTCACTGTGTGTGTGCTTGTTATTACATTGGCTCATGGCAGTGGTAAGGACACGAGAGGTCCTTTTGTCCCATCTGTGGCCTCTTTACCTGTCCAAAGGGCCCAGAACAGATCCATTCTTTTTTCCTGTCACAGGCTTAGATTTAAGATTTAATGTACCTTGGCATTGTTGTAGTTACAGTACAGCCTCCCTCAACAGCACTTTTGAAGGCCTTTGAATGATTAGGTACATTTTTCCTGCTTTGATTTCAGTCAGCCATTAATAGGCTGTCCTGGTTTGAGTGTTAGACACCAGATTGGATATATTTCAAGAGTGCACTGCTTTTCAGGTTATCCTGCTACCATTCCTGCATATACACACACTGCTTCCTGTTGACAAAAAAGGAATGTAATCTCATAAGATTGTTTTCAGCGCCCTGGAGTGTAGCCTTGCACTTTTCAGAATGCGAACATGAGATATTGGGCATTCGGGCATGAAAAATATTATCCTTAGACAAAGGCAGGATGCCATCAGTTTTTCATTGTAAACCACAGCCAGCACAGGTGTCACCTAGTAACAGGAGACTATGTACTGTAGTATTTGGCATCTACAATGATAAAAGCATGGCACTATGACCAACTTACACCCTGGGACATTATTTTCACAATACTGTGATAAAATCGTATATCCCAGTAAAACATGGAGACAATATTGTGATATAAAAATGTTATCACCTAACCCTAGTAGTAATAATACTAATAATGCAGTTAAATGTACTGATCTGGTCTTTTTGCTTTTGAAGATCAGAGTCAGCAGATGGACCTTCCTCTCAGGCACCAATTTATTTTGATAACTTTACCACACAACATGACTCCCAGGGGGACAGTAAGGAAAATGTACAGGAAAAACGACACGGCTGAAGTGAAATGGGGGTTTTGTATACACCGTGTATTTGGGTGAAGTACAAGTATCATCCCTGATTGTTTTTGCATGTAACTAATGGGTAGTGAACTACCTGTCTTATAAGTCCTTCACTGTGACAGGAGCTGCTTTCTTAACCTCTCAGCTCCCTCACTTCCTGCATTTCTTTCCCATCTCCAGTTCCCATACAGTATGTGTTGTCTCTCAAGGCCTGTCTCTCGGTGGCTCCAGTTGAAATCAATGTTGATGGGTTAAAGGAGAACCCTGTGAATTTGATGAGCGGGAACGTAGACACTAGCCAGAACTAGCCACTAGTGGGCTAGTTGACACAGGGATGGTCAGCAACAGCGACTAGTGGACAACACATATGACATGGACACGCTGACTAGCTGATAGAGGGCTAGTTGATATATAAAATTAGACATGCTGATGAATGGTCAGCAACAACAACTAGCAGAAAGGCACTAGTTGACAAACACATGATGTAGCTGACTGAGGGGTCAACGCATCACCTAGCTGATACAGGGCTAGTTGACAGCACACTATTCGACCAGCTGGCCGATGGAGGATCAGTGTCGTAGATTAGCTGGTGTGAGCTAAATGAGCGATAAGGAAATACCCCCCTTAGCTTGGCATAGAGGGGACCTATTACCAATATGCATTTACAAGCTCTTTCAGAGTACAAACACCACCACTAGAGATATGTAAAGCTGATCACCAAAATGATCATGGCAGAAGCATTCTTTGGATAGCTACAAGCTGGGGGATCAGGTCTAGTGAGGAAGCGTATGCAGATGATGATTGGCGGTTTAAGTGGTAGAGAGGCAGATGAACACCCTACATGGCAACTGAATTAGCAGCGGCAGTCCTAAAAGAGTGGCCTGAAAAGCTATGGGGCTACAGATTACGCTTATAAAACTATTGTTGGGCAAGCGTTTCTGGTGATTTCACTGCCCTCGTGAGGGCAACAACGCCACTGCCTTGGGCCCAACTCAGCAGGGTGGACGCCATCTCGGCGGACACATGCGTAATGCAGACGGACATGAGGGACCAGTAGGTCACCGGCCGCCGCGGCCGACTCGTGGGCCGGACGGGGCGCTCCTGGGGCAAAGTAACCCTTGGCCGGAACTGTGATTTAGACATGGGAGGTATGGAAGAATCCCCCCCCAAAACTCATCTGTGACAATGTTAATGGCATAGTTGAGGACATTGGAGGGAAGGGTGGAGGAAGCTAAACAAGAGATAAACAAGAGTCTGTTTGGATAGCAAAGACTAGATGACCCAACATGATAATGAATGATAATTTTTACAGCAGACAGAAAAGGAATGATGGCGTGGGCATGAGAATTTTGTATTTATTTATTTATTTATTTTTTGCTGAAATTGAGAAATCAACTCATGTTTAATTATTGACTCTATGTCTATAAATGAGTCACTTCCCACTTCCGTCTTCTTTTCACAGTTGAAACTGAGACTTGCTTACTTTGACCAGTGTTAAGCTGTGCTTGAAGCTGTTGTCCTGTGAGCCGCCTATCACGCAAGCTGTTGACTCTCAGAAACTTGTCTTCTGATTCTGTTGTGGCTTTGGGTCTGCCAGACCTCTTCCTGTCCTGAGTTTCCTGACCTGAGTTTCTTCCAGTTTCCAAGTGCCTTTTGATTGTGTAAGAAACTGTACTCACTGACACCTTGGCTCTGAAATGTACATTATTTTTCAGTTTTTGCTGACCTAAACTTTTTTTTTAACCTCTAGCAGTACGCTTACTTTTGTACCATTTCAGGTTATGCACTGGACTTGAATTGCTTCAATTTCAATAAAAACTGGAAAAATGGGGGTGTTCTAAAACTTTTGACCGGTAGTGTCAGATCTTTGATTTTTCTCTCCTATGGGCAGACTTACTGCACATGCGCTCCAGTGAATTGTGATCAAAAATCAAAATCATGACAACTGTGATGAAATATAGTATATGGTTCGATCACCATGCCCAATACTCCCTGGATTCTCAAAACTCTGCCAGATGAGGCAAGCAGTATCAACTTGTACTAGCATTAGTGCAGAGCAGCCTGGGCATCTCTTGCCACATCGTCAAAGGATTGTGCCACTTGAACTACTGACGACCTAGTCACTAGGCTAACTAGTTAGTGGAGAATAAATAACACTAGGTTGCAATTCAGCAAGTGTGAATTCAACTAATAAACGCTAGTCATGTGACATTTGCTGGTTGAACTAATTGTCTTAGTTCCCTCGGTAAGTTTAGCTACATTACAGTCTAATGAACTTTGACCCGACTATTCCATACTTTCAGGCAGCTTGATTCGAGGTAGCGGGAACACTCACACCTGAGCTGAAGTGCCTCATTATTTGCGGTGTATGCTGTCCAACACGGTGCTTTTACAACCTTTTCCGACACATTAAATCTCTTAATTAATGCAGATGTGTCTCTTTTTCTTTTGGACTGATAGGTTTTTTGTTTTTTTTACATTGAGTGTCATTTTTATTATGTTTGGCCAGTGCCTACATTGAGTTGCAAGTTAGACAACTTTTGAAGACAGCTGGCATTTCTTTTGGCATTTCACAGCTAATTTGTATAACAGCAAACCTCTCTGTTTAGCTTGGTTTAGTGAAGTTTAGCAGATTAAAAGTACTAACGTAGGTCAGTTTCTAATGTTACAATGAGCAGTTTTATTTAACTATGAAATTGTACATTTGCATTCACAAGAAACACTAAATTTGTACCAGATTTGTTGTAATTTCTTTCCCACTGCCGGAAACTGGCAGCAGGCCTTACAGAAGAGGATAGTGACGTTTTCCTCACACTGTCCCCACCACTCCATCCTCCACCCCTCGGCTGTTGAATTTTTTACAATATTAGTTATTTTGTTTTTTGTTGTCGCAGTGGGTTGTGTGGGCTCGGCATTTTCTATTACTGCTGGCTGCATGGTGCCAATATTTTCTGCTGCTTCAGGCTGTGTACTCGGTTGTTTTCTGATTTAAAAAACACTCAATTTTTCTCTCCCAGAAGGCACTGGAAAGAATCTCCCAGTTAAGTAGTGATATTCACAAATGAATATTTCACAACTCAATGAAAAACATGTCAACAGGGTTAAATGGAAAGAAGGGGGATTTTTTTGCCCTCTTAGTTTTAATTTCGCTGCCATTTTATGAACTTTCAAGTCAACGAGTCCCTCGTTAATTTGTGACCCAGGTGTACAGTTGTGTGATTTGTTCAGTTTTATTGTAACATCATGAAATAGTGACTCTGAACAGTTAATGTTTTTATTCAGTCTAATTTGGGATTGCTAGCAAAATTTCAATAGCGTCCACAGCGTTCATTTACAGATTTGGTGCAATAAAGGTCTATAAAGTTAATATATATATATTAAAGGAACCAATAAAGTAATCATGAAGGATTCGGATCGTTCAAAATCAAATTCACATAAATGTTTCACTTTGTAAAATGCAGTGTACTTAGTTGAGACTGGTCAAGAACATGTGCTTAGACAAGGAAGGACCGATATAATTCAGTCCCAGGAGGGGGGCAGAGGGGAGGCCCTGGTTAAGTAGCATAATGGCCTGAGAGACAAAGGTAGCCTTCCTTCTATTGGTTTGACACTGGGTCAGAGTGGACGCTGGCCCAGTGTCAACAGTTCAAAAGATACACATTATGTTGGTCCAGTCATCCATGATAGCATGGGCCTTTCGACAGTTTACTGCTTGTGGTAAGTGGAGACCGTCCTAATTAAGAGGCTTGTGATTTTGGAGCAGAATGACAGTGTAAGAGGTAGTTTGTGTTGCTGAGTGAGGTGAACCAACAGATGAATGACAATGTTATTGTTTTTTTTTTAAGGTGTTGCGACTCTAAAGGCATCGCATATTCTCCTGCACCTTTTAAAGAACATTCAGAGATTTAATTGCGTCCTGTCTAAATCAGTCTCTGATTAGATAAAAACCAGCAGGGCTTTGGGCCCCAAGGACCAGGTTTGAGGACCATTGCTTTAGAAGGCCTAAGGCCTGAGCTATGGCATTGGCTTTACAGGCTTCAAGGGCTTGCTCACTCTCTCCATGTCCTGACATTCTGAGCATCCATGTGATCATTCAGAAGATGAGGAATGAGGTCAAAATAGGATTTCTGTACACTCTATGCATATTTGCTGTTCCCTATAATAATGGCCTGTTTGAGCCTAGTTTTCCATGGAAGAGTCATCAGTGGAGTAGATCTCAAACTGTTTGCTCTGAGGGATTTTTCCTGGTGGAAAGTTAGCACTGAGAAGTTTTGGTCCTTGCGTGATGCTCTCAATGTGTCACTCGTGTTGCTGCGCACTATTAGTAGTGCAAATATTGTGCTTTTCCAGTCGAGTGAATGCCATAGCTGCCCAATCCAAAAGAACATTGCTGTGACAGGATTACGGATTCCACATTAAAATCAGTTTTTAGTTCTTTCCCAAAACTTTGCCTATTCCTTCCTTCACACAAGGAGACAGTCTTCAGCTAGTTGGAAGAGCCTAATTGGCCTTTTGTATTTGTTCCATGAGTAAATTCACCTGGTATTAGAGCTAAATAATTAACTAAATTATCTGTAATCAGAACAAAATAGCTTGTTCATCAACATCTTTCCCCTGGGAAAGCATGTCCCCAGACCCCCTTATCTGGCTACTTTATCTCTCTGGCTGGCTACTCAGTGTGCGTGTTGCAACACTGGTAATGGATCTTATGTATTGTTTGGCAAATGATAGGCTACTATTGTTTATATATATATATATATATATATATATGTATAGGTCAACATCAGGTCAACATCACTTTTGGAGGGTAAGAGTGATTAGAAGGTACCTGTCCAACAACAAAAATGCTTTTTTTTAGTACCACTTCATAATAAGAAAGTTAAAAACCTCCCACAAAGTTAATTTTGTGATTGATTGATTCTTTGATTGTTCTTTAGGCCAATGCCTGGCTTAAGAACTGTTCTATAAATTAGCCCTCAACGTAAACTATCCATCTTCCCACATATGCAACTAAGTTGCGTTATAGTTCAGGACAATCTACAGTACAAGCATAATTTAATTTACTCCTCTTGGTCAGTAACTTTTGTTTTGGTGCTGGCTGCACCATGTGGCCGGTAAAGTTAAGCCTGTGGTGTAAAAGAATAGATTATCTGTTTCATTTCAAAGATTGAAAAGAGGGCTTGAATTGGTCAAACCTACAATGGAATACAAATACAAAACCCTATTGGTCAGGACTATTTTACATAAAAGTGGAGGCTATCTTGGTCTGAGTGTCAGTCATGAGATTTTTTTCTTTTGCTTTAACGCCTGCCTGACTATCTCTTTTTTCTCATAAAAATATGTGGTGTCTAAAATCATCAGTGTATTCTGAAGAGCCCAGTGCATTTCAGCTATCCACCCTTCCTCCCTCCTCCAAAGAGCTGAAAGGCAGTCGGGCTCTGAAAAAGAGCCTGTGAACAGTGAGGGGATGATTGGCAGCGGTATTCATTTCATTCATGCCACTCTCCAAGGGTCCTGCAGTTGAATGGGGGAGCCCCCACTCTCATGTGTCTTTTGTCCAAGAACTGCTGCACTGCTGAGGGATTCTGTCAAGCAACAACCCATTTATAGTTTGCTGCCCTTCTGTTAAAATCAGATTTCACTTTTGGATTTTGTGCTAGTCCTCCTGAAATAGGAAGCCCTAAGCTGTATATTCTAGTGTAGCACAGTATAGGTTATTTTAACATGTTTGTATTCCCGCATTTTCTTTGTGTCTTTATGCCTGTTTAAATAGTAAATGTCTTTATAAATGTTTAGGTTTACTGTAATAGCATTCTACTGAGAGGTCTCATTCTTGTTCTGAATTAATTGATTTAATTATGCTATTATGCTGTGTGGAAATGTTAGGGGCATGATACGATTCATTTTCTGTTTGGAAATACACCTTGTTTTTCAAAAATTCCATACAAACTTTATGTATACACAGCTAAGGCATGCAAACTGTTGCTATATTCACATAGCTGTATTCACAAAGCTTCCTGTGTGAAACATGGTCCAAATTTAGATGAGAAGGGTGGTGTGTGAGGCCACTTAAATGACCCTGTAGTCGACTCCAGATTAAATCCTCCTGCCACAAACAGCTAATCATTTGTTCAGTAAACTGTTTTCTGTTTATTGAGTGAACTACGGTTCCCCATTCGGCAACAAAGAACCATCAAGAGTTGCCCATATTGGGATAGCGGCAGACGTTCTCAGATTCCTTTCCTTCCCTACATCATTTTCTGCCCTTGGGGTACTCCATGGAATAAAAGGAAGGGAAGCTGATGTATGACTTCTTTGAAGTATGTGAAAGAAAACCTCAGAGATGGTGACTTAGTGTGTGTTTTTCTCCTAGCTGTGGAATGCATTGAAACTTTACTGTTTTTGCACCAAAGCTGCTGTTACAGCCTAGCTGAAATGATGTTAACAACTTTTCAGTTTTTGGCTAAGCTTTTCTGAGAACATCCCACGTCGTGGTAGTCTTTTGCCTACCTCATGATTGTCCTTTCCTTGTCCTTTTTAGTCTTAGATGCCTCTCTGTGTTCCAAGTCACATCTGAAAGGGGTTTTCTGTTTTCTGACTTGTCAATCTCTGTCAACAACTTTTGGCCTGCTTATATGACCTCCTGCTAAGAAAGGTGTGTGGCTGCCAGTGAAGAATTCTCAGTGAGGGTTATACATGCTATACACCTAATTGGGTATCTTTTTGAGTAAAAAATTACCTAAATTAATATATTTAAGGGACACGTGACAAGTGAGTAAGTCCCCAACAAAAAAGAAATCCTGTTCCTACCATATATTTATACCAAAAGTACTTCCAAAAGTGACAAATTGTATGCTTTTATTTTGAAGGCACAATTGCCTCACTTATGGTAATATTCTGACCATCTCTGGCTGGCATGAGGGAGCTGCTTCACCTTTCCTCCACTGCCAGACACCTTAGCTTGGCACAGCTGGCACTTTGCTTCACTGAGCTTAAAGAATCGCCACACTGCAGAAACCTTTCCTTCTGCTGGGAAAGTATTTTATTGCACCAAAGTATCTGTATCGTGACAACTTGATTTGCTGATCTGTTATGAAAGCTGGATTGGTACAGATTCTGATACTACAGATTCTGCTGGTGCACCTCCATATACAACAGCAAATTCCTGAGACTGGTAAGGCTCCATTCATCTATTTTACCAAGACCTCACGAGGGGTTGTCCACTACCTGCTTTGCCAACATACAAGCTAGGTGCTGCCAGTGTGTTTGTGGTAATTGGCAGCCTTTAAAATTGACCAGTCAGACTTACTGGGAAGCCACTGACAAATGGTACTTGACTGATTAATTTGATTCCTTTGACTTTTTGCTTTGTAATTTGAAGTAGCTGCCACCGTGTCCACTCCAGACAATTTTTGGACTATCTCTGAGATGGCATCGAGTCTGGTTAGAGAAGTACAACAGAATAGGAGGTCCAGTGGCAGAGCAAAGAGGCAAAGATAACAGGCTTATCACTGTGTCACCAGAAACCTTTTTTTTCCTGGGCACTGGTCCAATTGGGCCAATGAGTGACCAGTGAACTGGCCCAAGTCGACATCTAACTGGCCCTGTGCCATCAGACAATCCTTATTGTCGAACTCTGCACATGTGTAAAGGCAGAAACATATATGGATGGACGATTGTGCGCAGTTGATTTAAAAAGTCAATTTAGTTGAAGTCCACCTATGGCCAATTTCAATTGATTAGACATGAATTGGAATGAAACCTATATGTCTATATAAGGTCCCACGGGTGACAGTCAGATGAGCACAAATCCGAGAAACTGTCCATAGAATTCAGAGACAGAATTGTGAGGAGGCATAGATCTGGGTAAGGGTATGAAAGTGTTTCTAAAGTGTACAGAGCACAGTGAAGAGAGCACAGTAGGCTCCATCATCAGAAAAATATGGAACTGCCCAGACTTCCTAGATTACGTTGTCCAACCAAGTTCAGCAAAGGAACAAGAAGGGCCATGGTCAGGGAGTTAAAATCCAAGGACCACTCTGACAGAACTACAGGAGTCCTTGGCTCTGATAGGAGATCTTGCCTACACATCAGAACAGCAACAAGGCACATGACGGCATGCCTGGAGTTTGCAAAAAGGCATGTGAAAGAGTCTTGAGTGCATGAGGCAAAAGATTCTGTGGTCTGATGAAATTAAAATTTTGCTCTAGCTGTAATGCAAAGCACTACACTATATGGCCAAAAGTCAGTGGACACCTGACCATCACACCTATATGAGCTTGCTGGACATCCCATTCTAAAACCATGGACATTAATATGGAGATGGACCCAGCTTTGCGGCTATAACAGCCGCCACTCTTCTGGGAAGGCTTTCCACAAGCTTTTGGAGTGTGTCTGTGGGAATTTGTGCCCATTCAGCCAAAAGAGCATTAGTGAGGTCAGGCAGTGATGTTGGACGAGAAGGCCTGGCTCGCAATCGGCGTTCTAATTCCTCCCAAAGGTGTTCAATGGGGTTGAGGTCAGGGCTCTGTGCAGGCCAATCGAGTTCCTCCACACCAAACTCGTCTAACCATATCTTTATGGACCTCGCTTTATGCACAGGGGCACAGTCATGTTGGAACAGCAAAGGGCCTTCCACAAACTGTTGCCACAAAGTTGGAAGCTGTCACAAAGTTGAAATTACCCTTCACTGGAACTAAGGGTACAAGCCCAAACCCTGAAAAACAGGGTGGCTGAAACACCTGAACACAATAAGTAGGGGTGTCCACTGACTTTTGGCCATATAGTGTATCTCTTGTTGAAAATGGGCACAGCCCATCACTCTTCTTAACACCAGGTTTCAGTGGCAGGGACTGGGAGACTTGAGACTACATGATCCCTACCGGAATTGGCCTGACAAAATCAAACATGTTTGAAAAAATCATGTGCCAGAGTTGGCAGTCTTGAGTCTTTTCACACGACAGGATAATCTGCACTGACCACCGGGCTCAAGTGCCACCCAGCTTCAACACACCCTGACAGTCGGGACGGTCCAGTTGGGCTTAGAATCAGTGTTAAAATCTAGTGTGACCTACACTTTATTGTAGCATAGAGCAGAGCATTGTTCCACAGTAGCTGAGTATGATTGCCTTTGGGCTGGCTGGAAAACGTGTTTGCTGGTGAAAGGATGTGCCCTTACAGACTTGTAAACTGCTTGTCAGTCCCGTTTATCTCTGTTTCAATCAGGCCAAAAGCAGGTCTCTTCGGCTTTCTGCTCTTCCAATGTCCCTGAAACCTAAGAGCATGAGATCCTCATCTCTTAGTCACCCCCTCTCCTGCCTCATGCCTGTGGATTTGTTTGGAGTTTCCAGTTGATAGAGTTTCGAGTCGGCCCTCATTTTCTCCTCCCCTGGTTAATGTGGCCAGTATCTCCTTAGTGAGAGGCTGGGGGGAGTGTTTATCTCCTGAGCACTCAGGGATGGAGGCTTTGGGAGGCACAGTGTGGACTCTGTGCACAGGAGGGTCTTTGTTATACCTGTCTTGGGCTCTGCCACCTGGCCACTACCATCTTTTGTTCTCCTCCTCCAAAGTCTGCAACATGATCCACAGCTTGCAAGAGAACACTGCATGTTATCTTTATATTTTGTGGAGCCTAAAATGTTGGATGGATTTATTATTCCAGATGTGTTGCTCTAGTCTGTATTTTTGTATTACCACCCATATGTGAAAGTGATAGGCGATTTTTGTACATTTTACAGATTGATTGACAGATTGACATGATGGAATATGGCTGCATAATTTCATGAAAAACAATTAAAATTGTAATAACTACTGCATTTTCCAAATCACAAAAGGCTACCATTTTTATATCTGAGGGAAGCAGTGGTACCCCATAGTTAGACAAGCAGGCTTGTGACCGGAAGGTTTGAATCTTTGGCCTGGCTGAGAAAATGTGGGTGGGTGAAGTGAATGAGTAATGCTCTCCCTTGAGCGAAGCACTTAAATCCCAGCTACTCTAGTGGAGCTGCACAGTGGCCAACGGTAGAAGGCTGTGGTTGTAACGGGCAGCCTCTACTTTCCCTGGAAAAACCTTTTTAGGTGCATTATTAGAGTAGCACAGAGCAACAGTAAATATCTCACATACAATCTCAACGCCATCTAGAGTCTAATTGGGGCTAATCCTTTGCGTACAGACGGACCCACAGACCCGCCACCACTGATGGACACACAGAGCCCAATTCTTTTGAGGTGCTCCTCCTAAGCACCTAAAGGTTTTAAAAAAGAAGCAATGTTCTGTGGTGAATCCCAGGTGAACAAATTAAGTTGCATTATATTCCAACTGACCAAATCTTAACATTTAGCATCACATTTTCCTCACATTTTCCACTCAAACAAATCACAATATTATTATTTTTTGTCATTATCATCCACCACTAAGATGGAATCAATTAACCCAGTGAATTGTCTGAAATTAAGAATGGCTTAAATTGAAATGTTTCCTGCTGTATGTCTAGTTCCTTATAAGACTAGCCGAGTATACTAATGACATCACAACCCATTCTGACTGGGTTGTATGTTATTTTCATCACACATAATATAATGCATAATATCTTATGTGGTGTGCCTCTTTTACTTAGAGGCTGGGTTTCTTAAAGACTCTTACACCCCTGTGATGTTGCAGACTCTTTTTCACAACAATTACCATTTTGTAATATGGCCCATTCATTTTTATTATGTCCCTCATCACTATCTCTGATTTAGCTGTGGTACTACATAGTTGGCCTCACTGGGTCTCTTCTGGCACGAAGGTAATGCCACCCTTATCTGTTTCTGGTGAGTCGTACTAAAATTATAGTGCTGGAATTTGCATACTTTCAGGAGTGCTTTTTTTATTTTACTTTCTTGACCTTAATAGTGGAAGCTGTTGAACCATGAAATTATTACGTTATTTAAGATTCTTTTTTCAGATTGAAATTATGCATTTTGCATTTTGCCCTGATTTTACATCTTCCAAAAGTGCACAGCAAAAATAAACAGCAGTGTTTCCCCTAGGATGGAGTTGTAGCAGCGGAGGTGAAGCACGCGCGCAAAGCACAAACATTTTGCAACACCACAACTTGCATCACCACACTTGTATATAATCAAACAGTGTTAATTTACTTAAATGTAATGACATTTTCAATGATAAAATAACTTACATTTGTGACGTTTCTGGTAGATCCTTTCTGGGAATCCAAAGAATATGTAATATCTCTGAGGGAATCTATCAAAGTTGTCTTTGAGATTGACACCTTTCGCGCGTCACGGTGGCCCTTGAGACACGACATAGAGAATACTCGTCTCGCGCATAGTAACGCCCGCCTCCAGGAGAAGAGAAACAATCGGTGCATGTGGAATAATAGCCTACTTTTAGCGAAACGAAACGTATCAAGATGGATCTTCCAAATGTTGTTTATTTCACAGATATGCGTTTCCTTGCGTATTCCTAACAAATGATTGCGTTTGTTGTAACGTTACTGTGCGATATTCACGTGAAGTCGCAGAACTGTTTTCCCTTTGGCGAATGATAATCCTGAATCCTGAATCCGTGATCAACATTGCTTGCTTGTTGACATCTACCCGGTGCTTGTTGTTATAATCGTTGTGCTGACATTATCATATAGCTACACTTAGGTAAGCGCAAAGTTTCTCGTTTATATGCTTTACTCACAAGTGTGTGAATTGACCTGGATATGAAGCGACCGTAGCGCAAAATAATATAGTTCCTAAAGAGAGAGGAACTACAGAAAGACAGAGCATTTGACGGCCATATATGACGTTGCTGAAAGTTATCTTTGCTTAGAAAGTTTGGACACAATCGCATTTCAAATGAGTTTATGACAGCAACTTTTCCATGAAAGCGCGCCACGTTTAAAAGGCCGTTTACTCCAGCATTTTGAAGGGGAGAGAGTGGATTGTTATGTTTTGTTTTTTGTTTACAAAAAAGTAAAAAATAAATAAAAATTCAGCAGCGGCGGTCATATTTCAGCAGCAGCTGGTTTCAGCAGCGGCGTTACGCTGGTAAGGCTTACTTAACAAATGGATGGGCCCGTTCTCCATTTAAAAAAATAAATAAATAATCATAAAATTAAAATGGCAGTTGAAATGGTGATCGACCAATCACTGATGCCGTATTTATCTGTTGGCCAATAAGGATTGGTGGCCGATTGATTGGTGCATCCCTAATGCAAACCAGCAGGATGATGTGGTGTGGCACTTTGTGACAGCTAGCCAACCAAGAACTCTGTTCCTGCTCCCGCTCACCTGGCTGCACAGATTTAATTGGTATCAAAGCAGTATGGTCACATGTAGGAACCACACAGAGTTGAACATGAGGAAGGCAATTATTGCAGCACTAATCTGTGTGTGTGTGACCTCTTAAGTGTGTGCCTGGGGTTTTGTACATGAGGGCCTGTGTATGGAGTATGTTTGCGATATATATTAACAAAATATCACATATTTTCAGATTTTATCATGATTTACGATTATAAATCATAATTTGCACAAGTTGATAATCAATCAGTGTAAAGCCATCAAGCAGTTCTTCAGGCTTGGTTAGACATTGGTCTATATAAGCCCCCTCCCTTTTCTGAGTATCTCCAGTTGGCAAAGGCCTGTGAATGTTTCTAATTGAGCCAATGTGAGAAAGGTCTATGAGCACAGTGCTCTGAGACAGCCCTGGGGTATGGGGGGAGCGTGGGCACATTCTTCCCATCTCTTTTAACTAGATCCTATGAGACTGACAGACAGGTTCCACTGTGAGACAGGGGCTTTCTAGGTCTGATAGTACTGCCCCTGGCCATGGTTGGGGATTTTACTACCTGCATTAACAACCACACATTAGACCCATATGACCTTTTGATGCTGTTTCAGTGAGAGTCCAGTGAAAAACCTTTCTTAGAGCCTTTTTTTTCTTGTTTTTTTTTTTAAAGCTTCACTTTGTTATAGCACATGATAAAGAAAACACTACATGCCAACCCATCTAGATCTCTGACTGTCACGTACTAAGGGATTTCCTAAGCATTCACTGAGGACAGAACAGTTGGATTGCTGGAGGTTGTGTGCTAATTCCAAAGGATCAGAACTTTTTATGTAAAGCATTCCACCACCTTCCTCTTAAGCCTTCCCTAACTCAGATTTTCCCCAGATAGGAAATTGTAGTCATAGTTTGAAGGTTGTCTCACTTGAGTATTTTGATGTGTTTCAGTTGGGCACTAAGAGCTCTCAAGTACTAACAGATGTAGTTAGTCCATGTCATTGAGAGGGAAGCCCCAAATCCAAGTTGGGTGTGTGTGTGCGTGCGCGTGCGCGTGCGCGTGTGCGTGTGCGTGTGCGTGCGCATGTGTTTAGTGATGTGTTTCAGTCTAAGAGATTACTTTATTTGTTGAGAACTGAAGGCATGTATGTCCAATGTTGTGTCTCTTCCTTTTGACTGCAGAGGGCACCTAGGCATTTTTTCAGGAAAGCGAGCTCTGCAATTTTCATCAGGTTTAATTTTATATCCTCTGTCCCCACACAGGCCTATATGCAGAACTTTATTATGTGCGGGATGATGTGGTGAATCATTATGCACTCTCCTTCACCCTGCCTGTGCCTAGTGAGACCAACAGCCTGCACTTCACATGGCATTCCAAGAGTAAGGTAGGGCTCAGCATCTGGCATTATCAGTTATTCACCTCAACACATGCATACCGGTGTGCATACGCACGTGAACCTGCATCCCACTTATGTGTATATTAATAACTTTATCCATCCCTGCATAGGTGGACTACCGGCTTGGCTTCCACGTGGACAACCCTGCTGCCATGAACCAACCACAGAGCAACATCTCCAGTCAGGGGGAGGTGCCCCGTGTTACTTCTGGTTTGTCAACCACCTAGCTCTTTCTGTGTCACATCCTCTTACTACACACTTGTAGTCTGTAGAGTTTCAAAAATAGCGGCAGTTCTTGAAAACTGTCAAATCTACACTGCCAGGGGTCACAGTGATATTTAAATACCAGCCAATTCGTATCAGGTTTCGGAAATGGTTTTAGCTGTGGCTGTGATCAGGCAACAGTTGAAACATTATCCTCTCCACTGCATCATGTAGTCTCACACACTTCATGAAAACAATTCCAAACTTGGCCTTGAAGGATATGGTTGCGTTGTCAATGGCAACATTGTGAAAATTCTGATGATACACATTCTGTGGTTTTCATATCTTGTGAATGTGTACAGTCAGTGGAATGTTGTCAAAGCAGTTTATGACAAAACTATTTGAAGCCTGCAAGTGTGTATGAACCCTTAAAGAAAAATATGCTGTCCTGTATCTCTGACATTTATGCATAGATTCTGGCCAGATGCTATGCATTACAGCAAGCCAGGTACTTCTCTAATCGTGTGTGTGTGTGTGTGTGTGTGTGTGTGTGTGTGTGTGTGTGTGTGTGTGTGTGTGTGTGTGTGTGTGTGTGTGTGTGTGTGTGTGTGTGTGTGTGTGTGTGTGTGTGTGTGTGTGTGTGTGTGTGTGTGTGTGTAGTCTTTAGAGTGGACCTCTTCTGTTCTGGCAAGGTGGATGGGGAGGCGGTTCTGACAGTGCAGCTCAACTTGACCATCCATGCCCACAACTTCACAGTGCTCAACTTCAAGAGGAGGAAAATGTGCTATAAAAGTAAGTTTCCAAACAAAGGCAGAGTTAGAAATTAGCATCAAGTAAGTAGTGCAGCCTCACACCATGTTTTTCACCTTTCCATTCAACATCATTTTTTAAACACCCTATTGTATTGACCCATTAGAAACTCTCCAGCACATACTGTTGTAGTGCTTAGCTGTAAAATATCTTCTTTCCAAAGTATATTCTGCCTTGAATGTCTGAAAGTGGAAGTGTGTGGGGAATGTAGCCTCTGTTGCTCACTCTTAAATGTCAGCACTGTGTATCAGATCCTTGGCATGTGGTGTTTCCTTCAAGAGTTACAGTGGGAAATGTACCAGTGTTTGTCTTCAGTTCTGTGCTATTTTCAAACCCACTGAAGATAATTACACATGGTCAAGAGGCTCCTTGTCATGTGCCATATGGAAACAAATTTATAGCCGGCTTATTTTGAGCATGAGTCAAATTAGCAGCCAGAGAAGAATAGTGTTTGTGTATGCCACAATGGTGCTCAAAATTTATGTTGGATGACCATTTCTGCTAAGCACCATTCTTGGAGTGTACCCATGTTGCATATTGTGGTAGTGTAGGACAGAAAATGGTGTCTGCATAGCTGGCCCTTAGTCATAATTGTCTCCCATGCTTACTGACTTACAGCCAGTGAAGGCCACACAGCATAGCCATCTTTACCACCACTTATCAAGGGTATTTGACTTACGAGTTTAGTAAAAAGCATCAGCTTTATTTGTCTCTGTCCTTACATCATTACTTGCAGTGCTGAATATCATGATTGTTTCACTGAAACCTGCCATTGACAAGTTGCTCTAATTCTCTTTCCCTCTCCCTCTGTGACAGGAATAGATTCTGACCCAAAGATCCCCTCACTCCCCAACAATAACACTCTTCAAAGGCCTGAATGTGAGTATTGCAAGCTTCACATCCTGCTCTACATTTGCCCCTCTGTACCAGCTCACATTGGCTAGACCTTACATGATCAAGGTGTATGATTCATAGCCCAAAGAGAGGGATGCATTCTCCCACTGAAGCACACTCCTTCAGCCCCCCTCCCCCCTGGAGCGGTTGGTCTCTTCCACTCTGGCTCAGGCTGTGCTTTATTCATTCCCTTTGCAAGCCCAGTGCCTCAGCAACAAAGCACCATTAGCGCTATGCCTCCCTTCTGCTTGGGTAGGCCTAAGGATCCTGCAGCCCTCAGAGGCTTTTAGAGATGGTGAAAGCTCTCAGACACTGGATCTTGGGCAGCGCCTCTGGTATTCCAGGCCTCCATTAAGCCTGAGTGGAGCACTTGGAGGGACTCTCACTCTCTGGCTCCCTTGTGCTCCCTCCCTTTCTCTCTTGCCACGCTCTCTCTCTCTCTCTCTCTCTCTCTCTCTCTCTCCCCCTCTCACTTTTGCTCTGTCTCTTCCATTGTGTTACCACATACCTTACTCTACCTCCTCTATAATGGCAAAACTATTGAAGCCTTCAGTAATGATAATGGTATTTTGTGCAATGACGCAGCTATGGTTACTCAATGCCCCATTTTCCTACAATGGCTCCTTTCCTGTTTCTGGCCTTTAACCCATTACCTGTTTTCAGTAATAGATGGTGTCACCACCCCCACAACCTCCACCCAGGTTTTCTACATCAGCGTGAGCGTCTGCTGCATTGTCATCTTCCTTGTGGCCATTGTCCTGGCCATCCTCCACCTACACAGCATGAAGAGAGTGGAGATGGAGGACAGGTTTGCCATGTTATCTCTTATTTCTCCTAGTGCGTCAGTCTCTTAATCATAGTGCCAGAGGAGAGAGGAAAAAGACCCCAGCCACTGTTTATATCAACTAAGCAAAGTACACCTAAATTGAAACAAACAGATATAACCAGCACACAACACAATGGATCTCCAGCCTTGTATCTGTCAGCGGTGAGTTATAAAGTTAGGTTAATATTTGCAGACTATTGCTGTTCAAAGAACTCAAAAATAGCTCACCGCTACAGAAAGGATTACATCAAGTTGAAACCTGCATTATAGCTTTCCCCTTATTCAATTCCTATAATCTCCACTCCAGGTGGCTCTAGGCAGCTGCGTTAGTTGAGTGATCAGATCCAGATATTGGTGTGCAATTAGATCAGCACATCCTGTAACTTCTGCTGCTGTTGATACAGAGGTCAGCCATCAGCTCCGTTGTTGATAGTCATAGAACAACAGTGTTCCTCACACAGAACAGTTGCTTACACTGTCATGGGAGTCTATCTAATGTGGTATTTGAGCTAAATTGAGGTGCTTTAATGATATTTTGTTGAATTGGCTTTATTTGATAACATTGCCCATGAGCTCTGACATGGTGGGATCCAAGTTTTAAACAAGGACATTTTGTTAGACTGAACAAGAAGAGTTGTAATGGGATTACCTCAGCTGAGTTCAGACTTGCATGTAGGTCAGGGTTGTTTTAAAGTGTGTTTTAGAGTGACTTTAGATCCCTGTTGGGGGGCAGGTGCCTCGCGAATGACTGTTCTACCCTTCTGTCTTTCAGTGTGAGTGACAGTGGAAGCTCCCAGGGTTTGTCTCAGCCGTCCACCCAGACCACACAGTATCTGAGGGCTGACACACCAAACAACGCAACCCCTGTCACCAGTAAGACCTGTTACTCCCTCTCCATGCCATAAAACTAACAAGCCGTGTTAGCAAGCAGCAAGCTTTTAGTTGTGGGATGCTACTGTGGGTGTTAGTTGCTAACTACAAAATGTCTAATAAATCGTCTCATTACATTCCCGCTGCTCTCATTAAGTCTCCTTGACTTCTTATTGTTGTAGTGAGAATCTCTTAGTGTTTGGTTGCTCTTGTGACAGGGTCAGATCAGTTCACCTTTGATTATAGGCACAGGTCAGATTAGGACTTGTTTTCATATGCATATGCCAGATGGGTAACCGTCAGAACTGCCTATAGCTGGACACTGGATTGTTCAAGCCCCCAGGCTGTTCACTAGCAATATGACAGTCACATATCCTTAAGCTCAAATTAACATTTTATTGTTCAATTTTCTTGAAAGTGGAATCTGTTTCCAGCCAAAGACACAACATAAGAAATTCACTTCAAACAGTGCACCTAATTTGCAGCAGGAAAACATGCAGGACACACAGAAGGACCACAGGCTAGCATCAGTACTTTCAGATGATGACAACCTGCCAGCAATTCTAAATAGTATATGCAAAGTTGGTTTGAGATTGAAGACTGCAGAACATTGATTGTTGCGCAGGTGTTATTGTGAGTACTGTTCTAATGGGAGTTAAATAACATTAGAAAATTTGGAACCTTCATTTTCAAGTAATATAAATATTTCAATGAAAATAAGACATCTTTCTGTACAAAGCATAAAGGAACAGGTTTTATAGTACATGATCATTATGTTATCCCTTTACACTCCTAAAGGATGTCAAAGCCTCGCTGAAGTTGAATACAGTTATTCAATACATTTTCAATACAGTTATTATACCCCAATGACAAGAGCAAAATGTTTTTAAACATAAAGTAGTATAGGCAAGAATTTTGATTTCAATCATGTTAGTAAAAGTTGAACACACCTTTTGGACATTGTGACATTGTTGCTTCAAAAGGCTTAACATTGAGTCCTTCATTTCCTTATTTTCTCACTCTTGTATCCCCAAATGTGCATGACTTTCCAAATAAGATAATTGGCTGCGAATGACCCAGTTAGCCTAACTGGAATCATAAGGTTGTAATAAACAAGACAGTTCCTGCAGTGGCGTTCCTCCCTCTTTGTCAGTGCTCTCTCTGTAAACTATCAGTGTCTGAACAATATGTGGACTGTGTGATTTCAGTCAGAATAACTGTGTAGCCGTTAGAGAAGTAGAGTGGTCCTTTGTTATTTTGGAGTTAGCTGAAACTTACCTTGCCAGAATTGATGTCTACTCTTTCTAGGTGCATGGGTTTCAATTGATATTAGTAATTAGTAACACACACACACACACACACACACACACACACACAAATATGAGGATGAGGGGTTTCTTATCCTTGACATTGGTCAATTTTATTCCAAAGGTCAAAAGGTTCACTTGGGAATAAAATTAGATGTTTCAAATGCAAATGTGTCAGTCAAGCAAGCAGCAGTACATACTGAAGAGTTTCCTACCACTTCCATACATAGCAATTTAAAGACATAAGCTATAGTAAGAGGTACACTTTATAACATTATACCTTTTGTTAGGTGTAAAATGGAAGACTTGCCTTCCTCAAAACAGTACTAGGATTGATTTTGTTAGTTTGTGTGATTTACTCTCCTACTCTCCTAATGGATGTAAAGCACATTTCCTCCAGTAGAGGTCCTTGTTCTTATTGGTGTGAGATAGGAGTGTGATTGTTCTGCCATGCCTGTCGGCAGGCATCTGGTGTAATTCTGCGTGATTTTGCACCGTATTGTTCTGAGGTGGAAATAATCTGGAATACCTTGCAAAGAAAACATGGCACTGAGGTTTAGTGATTACAGTCTAACTCACTGGGCGATAGGCAACAGCTCCCTACAAATCTGTTAAGCAGTTTTCCTTCACCATTTCAATGTTTTCTGAGGCATCTCATTACATGTAGGCCTAACCATTTTTTCACCCTGAATAGACCAGGTTTTCCCAAACCTTTTCATGCCAAGGCCTCCCATACAAATTAGGCCACAGGCCCCAATTAGATGAGATTTTGTGCGAGGGATCCAAGGGTTGTCCATTGTCAGATATGATTTGGTAGAGAGCTGGACAACTGTTTATACTATGGGTGGGGAGATATTGGTGGGGATAGTGCAACCTCTGATTGGAACATATGTTTAAATGTTTAATTGAAATAATAGTGAAATGAAATTATCCCCTGGACAACAGCTCATTCAGTGTGTTTTTATGTCTTATCATTAGTGTGTTTTGCATTATTGCCCCCTTGTGGAACCAATCCTCTTACACTCTGTGCATTTTGTTGTACCCACTTCCCTCTGTCTTATGCTTTGCTGAATGTGTTGACTGGCACCACCATCCACATACTTTTTTACCCAACCCCTGATGGGCAAGTTTACCCAACTTGCAAGCATGCCTTGTTTGATGGATGTCTTGTCTATGGACCGGAAATGTACAACTTTACATCCATTAAATCAGGTCATGTTGTAATTTGAGTGAGCTATCCATTAAACCACTTCTTTCTCACTCTCTCCCACCCTCCAATCCCTCCCCTATCCCTCTTGTCATCAGACAATCACCCTGGTTCTGCACCCATACTCCAGCTTGCTGCCGCCTCCTTCCCAAATCCCGGTGCTCCCTCTCACGAAACCAAAAGTAAGTTTCAATGCAGTCCTGAGACAAGAGTAAAGAGTCAAAAACTCTTTAGCACTCTTTAGCCATTTGTACCAGTAGCAGTAAGCATAAACACAGTTACTGTCCTTTTGCCATAGTATTCTTGTTTCTAGTCTACTACTCACTCTACTTAGTCAGGTGAGCATTTCTGTACCCCTGCATCTTGCTTACAGCTAGGGCTTTGCAAGCAGAAAGGGGGGAAAGTACCTCTTAATATTTATTATGTAAAAAGTAAATGAATAGAAGACTCCCAAGGACCTCTTGGTGGCTGGTTAGATCCTGGCCCATCCATTTCACCTGCCATGTTAAGTGTGCTAACCTTTTCTGTCACGTTTGTATTGTCATTTATTATGTAAGTGTTGTCTTTTTTATGTGTATTCATAACTAACTGCCACATACTTGAGCAGAAAAGTCAAGACAGCCCAAGTAGAATTTTTTTTTTAAATTTCAGATGTGGGATAATCTAGTTTAGGGTTAGTGCAATTTTTTAACAGTAACTGTATTCCAGTTACGGTTGAATGTAACCAGTCTGACCCCTAGGTGGCAGCAATACCTTGTGCTGTATTGCTCCTTACTACTGTATACAGTCTCCATTCTAGTAGAGATGTCTTGCACTGTCATCAGTCTTGCACTGATGTCTTGCACTGTTTAAATAGATTATTAATTTAATCTATTTAAACTATTTATTTAGCAAGGACTGCATCATTAAATGCAGATAGGACCCTTTTCTAGGCTTATCCTGTGTCTCACCATCATAATATTACCGCCTTAGTTTGACAAAATATCATGTATGTAGCACACAAGTACGAGAGAGATCCCCTGGGGCAAGTTACTGTCTTGGCCTCCAGCTCAATCTGGAGGCTGTTTGTTGGGGAATGTGTATGCCGGTCTTGTTGCTCAACGCTTGGTCTGTCTCATAGTTTTGATTAAGGTTGCTTTTGACTCTATTCCTCCAGTGGTGGTCAACCACAGTTATCTATGACTGCGCAACTGCACACAATTCAGCCTGGCATTGAACTTCTTATTAGCTGTGAGCTGCAGACATTGTGGGAAGCTTAGGTTATTTTTTTGTATATAAAGTCACGCCTACCTAGGTAAGCTGACAGCTATCAGCTGTCAGTGCGTAGAGAGGTTATGAAATAGAAGTGCTGTAATACTGGATTTCACATGAAGCTGCTTTGACATAACTGGTAGGGTACATATCTTGCTGACTGCTTTTCTTGTAATTGTTGTAATTCTTTGAATTCAAATCAGGGGCCTCTGTGTTTTTTGAAGAATTATTTGTGACATGAAGAAAGTGTGACTGTTATAACAAATAATGTGAAGCTTAGTGTGAGTCTGTGTTTGTGCCCTCCCTCCCAGGCTACCCATCCCTCCGCATAGAGAAGAATGACCTGAGGAGTGTGACCCTCATGGAAGCCAAAGCCAAGGTGAAAGACATTGCCATCTCCAGGGAGAGAGTCACACTACGGGATGTTTTGCATGAAGGTAGTTAGAAATTCTCTCTCTCTACACCTACCCACCCACCCATCCACCCACCACCAACCCCACCCCCCCCCCACCAACCCCTACCCACCCCCGTATGGAGTTCCCCAAGTTGTTCTGTCATTTCAGAAGTGTCACAGAACATAACAGCCTTGCAACACAAATCAGACAATGTCATACCATGTCCACCATGTTAGCTATAAATGTTTGTAAAGCCAAAGTAGAAGTTGTTTCTAAAACACTGATGTGTGGATTTGTTCATTTTAACCAAAGCTTTGTCAGCAACTGGCATTTAGTTACGGTGCGTTTACAGTGCGAGCGACTCAGTGTATGGGTCACTCTATTCCAGTTGTGGGCAATGCAGGGTTTGACTGCATCTGTTTAGTGGTCTAACCGTCTTAAAATAAATTATGTCAATTTAAGGTCTCAAAAAGTATTCAAATGTTGCTGCATGTCTCTTAGTACAACAGAGTTAGTGGTACAATATGTATCCTATCTGCTTTACTAAACACAGTTGGACTTTATGTCCTTTAACAATTCATTTTCTGGGGTCCTTTTTCTTGTACTGCCCTGATTTTGTTTTGGTTTTAAAAAGAATTTAAAAAGTCAAGCCTAATTGAAAATAAGCAGAAAACACTCAATAACATTACTTCAGAGCCTACCATCGACCCCAGGGCTTACCTTAATGACTGATGCAACCCAGAGCATAATTTTGAGACGTTTATTCCTGTTGGGGTTCGTATGGTCATGAAAAATCTGAAAAAGTCATGGAAATTGGAAATTGTTCTTCCAGGCCTGGAAATGGTGTTTAAAAAAATAAAATCCAGAAAGTTTTGGAAAAGTCCTGGAAATTAGTTTCATAAATCTTTTCACGCTCAACACACCTCAGTCGATAAAGTCTACCAGGGAGCGCTCATTTCCTAAATTAAAATGAATCATGAACGATGTGAGGATCAGTATAGGGCAGGAAAGACTGAATGGACTGGCTATTCTTTCTATATCGAGAACGTCAGAGCCCGGGAGCTAATTTGAAGGAGATTGTTGACAAAACGCAAGTCAAATGAGTAGACAAAGCACTTTTCAAGGGGACTGGTGTGGGGTTTCTGATGGGCCATGTCAGCCTGGGGTTTTGTAAGTTCAATTATTTTGCCGTCGTGCATCTGAATTATTGTGTTTTTGATTTGTGTGAGCAAATCCGCCATACTAACCATTCATACATACATACGTTTTATGATCCCCACATTATAGCATGTTGGGGAATGGGGATTATGTGTTTGTCGTCACCTTGGTGTCATAGATTGTGGGATATTGACTGCGATCAGGGTTGCCAGACTGGGGGATTTTCCCCTAAATGTAGGGGATTTAAAAAACGAATAGGGGAAGTTTTACAGTAAAAATGTATTGAAGTCAATGACAGATGGGGATTATAAAAGGAGGAATGGGTGACCAATTATGAGAAATTTGTATGGCACATCCCAGAATGTTTGGTCATGAAAATTTGGTTTGGAAGTCATGGAAATTCATTGGTCAAAATGTGTATAAACTCTGTCCTGTAGTCTTTCAAATAAAAGTTGTAGATAACTGGGGAGTTTTGAATGGCTGTAATCAACTTCTCATCAATTTTGCTTTTGTCAGGTGAAACTATTGCTCATGGAACAAAATCACATTGGTAGGGAAAGAAGGAAGCGCGGATATCTGATTGGCAAATGATGGCCAATGAGTGCGATAAGTTCAGCCGTGGAAATTTTTTGGCTGGCAAGTTTGTTGACCGGCCACACATTGGCCGAGTTTCCCTGGTTGCAGCTCTATAGGAAATTAATAGACTTCTGGTGACGCCTCGATCCTGTTGCTCACAGTGTGAACACATAACCATATGCCGACAGCAAAAACAGAATAGAATTTGAATGCCGAGCTATGAATGCATAAAGTGCATGGTTCAGAAAGTCTTGCTGCACTGCTGTCCAATGCTCTGCTATTGTCTCTTCCAATAACTATTGATCGTAGGTTTACAACAACTATAATTCATACCAATTAAGTTCATAAAAACGTACTTTCCATTTCCCCCTTTTTTTAGGCTTTGTAGTGGTTGTGGCCATAGTGGTTAGGATAAACCATATTAGTGCTGCACAGACCTGGTATTGAAAACTAGTTCACTCAGTATCCTAAGATTCTTACTGTGACCAGCTTCCAGTAGCAGCTGTCAAATTGTGAAAAATGCCTACCATTGAGGTTACAGATTTGGAGACAAATCTTCAGACAAAAATTAAAAAAAAAAAAAAAAGATTTACTCTCTAATATTTAGTCAGTCATTTGTCAGTTGATGCTTAATGAGCCAGACCGTATATTATGGGGACAAAATAATTAAAAGTGTTGAGGTAGTTTTTCTTCTCTATAGTTACATTTCTGCAATGTTTGCAATGGCCGTCATCTTTTCAAGTGAAACACAAAAATGGATCCATTATACCTAATGGTTTAAGTTAAGTTTAAGTTAAGTTGATCCCATCGCCACAAATTGGCAATTTTGCAACTTACAATATCTCAGGCATCTGTGTGTGTTTGGCCCATGGGCTTGGACCTCACCAATGGCCACTTGTGGCTATATTTAAATAGTTTTTGTTGTTGGGCAATCATTTTACCATTGTGATCAAAGTTCCCCACGCTGAAGACCTCGCCTTATCAGCTTGCCGTTTGGCCAAAACAAGTACAATTGTTTTGGCCAAAGCTGCTGGAACACTGAGTTTGAACACTGGATTGCCTCAGTGTTCTTCAGTTTTGTTTTGTTTTTCATCACATCCCTTGAAGACATTGTTTTGGTCCTTTTCCAACCTAGTCTTTATGTAAATACTGGAATGCGCAATATCGAGAAGCCATAAGGGTCAAAGTACCTTCACAATCAGGATACTCCACAGCCATCTGCCAGCAAACACTCTTGCAAGTCTGTTCTGTTGTTTATGTATCTGATTCCAAATACCTGATGCCAGTGCAGTTAGCTAGTCTTCAGGGGATCCACACATAACAGGCATTACATAGAAAATAACAACAAATAACAAAATCATCAGTATTATAAAAGAAAGAAGTAAAGAAACAGAATGAATTACAAAACATACAAGGGTGAGTCCCAGAAGGCTGAGAGCTAGCAGGTCCAGACAGGCCTGGCAGAGACGTTAGGGGTGGGAGGGAGACAGTTACACACTATTCCTGTTGTTATTCCTCATCACCACTCCTGTTGAAACACAGGGCCATGTTGGTCCTGGGGCTCAGTTTTTGTAAGTTTACGTTGATGGTTTATGTTCTTAGATGGCATTTTACCTCAGTCAAGGGTAGACTCCTGAAGCAATTGGTTGACAGTTTAGACAAAGGAGATTATGAACCTGCTCAGTGAGCACTGCTCACTATACCTTTCAACATTGTATGTATATCTGAGTTCTACATCATGAATGGTCCTCTAAGGTCAAGTGACTTGGTCTTGTTTTGGTTCTTGTCAGAGTTCCTCCAGTAACGTTAAAAGCAGTGCAAAATAAGAATAAAAAGCCTGTCCACCCCTGTCCACAGATCAGCCAGGCATGGCAGCCAGTGAGTGAGGTGACATTTTGGCCCATGAATGAGATGCCTCTGGCTCCTACTCTTGCCCTTTCCCTCAATAAAATCTATGGTTTGTCTTTCACAGGCACATTTGGCCGCATCTTTCATGGCGTGCTTTTGGATGAGAAGGACCCCAGCAAGGAAAAGCAGGTTTTTGTGAAAACAGTGAAAGGTATGCACTCCATTCTCTGTGTCTGTAATGTACAGTCAAACAACCTTTAAGTTATCATAGACATTAAAACATTACACTGGGAAGTGTATTGTAAGTGTGTTGTACCTTTTAATGTGCAACTTACCATCTTGGTAGAAAACAGAGGCGTTGCTAAGGAAAGTGAGCGTAGATGCCATGTTGACAATTTTGCCAAGTTCCAAGATTAAACTTAAGTTGTATGCAGTGCATTTTTTCTCAGTGGCCATATATATCTCTTTTCTCACCAACAGATCCCCACAGACGGCTCAGTCTCCCAGAACTAGTAGTCGCTTTTCTAATGGGTTTAACAGATGGTCATAGATGGTTTTAATCCAGTATACAAAAATATAGGGATAGACATCAATACATGTATTTACTAGTTCTAATTACAAGGTTTGCATGCAGGGGAAGTGGGGCCCTTAGGTGCTACTTTCAGACTCTTCGTTTGCACCGTGTCAGATTTCACTGCCAGTTGCCCTCTGAACTCTCCATTCTCTGATGTTTACTCAGGGTGGGTGGATACCAGTCAGTGAACAATGTGCTCATGCCAGTATTGGCTTTGTTGAACACTTCTTTCCTCCTCATGTGCTCCTGGGGTAGGAAACAATATTGCTTCCCATAAGTACCGAGCAGCGGCAAAAGCTGTATGCAGAGATTAAAAATTGGACCTCAGTCAGCTCGGCAAAAGTCAGTTTTTCTTCCAAAGTTTCCCACTACAGATGATGTAACTGTTAACAGAGGATTTGTGGCAGCTCCCACTGGAGGGGAAACAAAAAAAAAACTTCATGGGGTCATGCAGTTGTTTAAGTATATCCTGACATTTTTAAATGCTGTCAGTCACACCATTGTTATGGCAAGATTGCAATGAATTTGCAAATATGTTGCTAGTTCACTCTATTTTCCATTAATATATGTGTACTCTGTGATCTTATTGTCCCTCATGAAATTGCTCAGATCATGCCTCTGAGGTGCAGGTGACCATGATGCTGACTGAAAGTTGCAAGCTTCGTGGCCTTCACCATAGGTGAGTGGGAACAAACTTTCATCACAATAGAAATGTGTGGTGCTTATACACATTTTTGTGTTTGTGTGCTTGCTAATCTTCCACGCAGATTTTGTAACCCTATCAGCAGCTATAGTTTTGATGTTACATAGACATATAGTACATCAAAAAAATTGTTGCGAGCAGGTTGCCATTACTTTTCTAAGTGATCCATTGTACAGTTTTTGAGATGTTACATTTTTATTGCCCTCTCAACTTGTAACCAATTTGTATCCCCTTAAAACTGTGTTTTCCCTGGTGGTGTGTCTTAGCCTCAATTTCATAATTACACAGAAAATAACATAATTTACATTTTTATGGTTTGTTTTCTCATCTCTGGCTTCTCTTCAGAAAATGTACCTAATCATGTTTCTTGTTAACATGGCTGTCGGCTTATGCAATAATGACAGTTCCAGTTCTTAACTTAGCAAAAAGGACTGGTTTACTCTAACCCTACTGTCATCCTGTCAGAGCAGTTCATGCGGTGTTCTTTTGAATGGTTACATTTAAAAGCTGATGAAAGAACACCACAGTTTTGAAATAGTACATTTTGTCATAATCACTTCTCTGAAAATGTTTGAGTTAAATTCAACACTCGCACATTGCACTAAGGCTCTTACTCACATGTCATTTTTATACAATCATTATTTGACAGAAATTTCTATTTTCTGGTTTGATGGTAGTAAGCATATTCTGAGTTCATTATTGAATTGAATTTAAGGCTATAGTAGTATTAGTCATTAGGCATTCACTTTACTGTCATTTCAGCCCATGTCTTTCTGTGGCAGACATGGTCGTCATAATGTCAGCCCACACCTTCCTCTTTCCATTGTTGATGTCAGCGAGTCAATGATGGCAGTGTTTCAGTGACACTTCCTCTTCCACAGTTTGGCAATGATTATGGCTGAAATGATTATTCAACATTATCAACAATGTGGACTAATAAATTACGGAATATTTGTATTTGGAAAATAGCTGACACACACAAGAGCCCCGAAGTTGAGCCTGCAAGTAAGCATTCAAAAAAAACATCAAAGCACAATAAAGTGTGGGAACACTCCAGGAAAACGTCTGATAATGTTGGAACTTGTAATGTCCAGAGCTCGTAAGGACCAGTACAGTGCCATCTGAAGCTAATGTTGGCTAAAGTTAGTTTCAGTTTCTATCACCTGGGGTGATGAGGAAGACTGTTGATGTTTCTTCTGGAGCTGCTAAAACAGCTTTGTAATTATGACATTGACAATACTCTATTTACATTTACATCACTTGCTCCTGTTTTGTATATTTCCCCATCAGATCCATTATCCTATTAAGTCATGGGACACCTCATAAATAAATATTTTTTAGTCTAACCAATAGCAGGGGCAGCAGCAGCTTGTGGCTCTAGGTTGGTTCAGTATGCTGTGACATAACAGTCTGAATGCACATCTCTAATTTTGAATTGCTAACAAACATGAAGGCTTTTGTTAATCAAATACTGTTGAATCTTAAAACACTGAGGATAGTGTGGCTGGAGTGAGTTTAGTTCATTTGGAGATGTATTTTTTATAATTTCAATGACATGCAATATTGAATTTTGTACTGTTGTAAAACAGCAGTGTATAGTGATGTGTGTGTATATAGTGTGAGTGGTGTGTACTGTAGTAAAATAGTGTATAGCCTAGTAGTTTCTTTCAAAGAAAAAATCTAATTCAGAGAAATTAAAACTGGAAATGTCAGTTCAGGAAACCCATTTCTGCAATGCATTTCTGCTTTTTAAAGAGGGAAGAAAGCCAATACAAGACAAACTGATTGATACTGACTGAACTATAAAAAGATTAATTTGTTGTAACTCTCAATTCCAAGTGAGTAGTTTGCATATAAAGTTGATTAATCGTTGAATCATTGTACTAATCGTCCAATAATCAAAACAACTATATATTGCAGCCCTAGTTAGGATGCCCCCCCCGCTATTATGCACACCCAAATTGACGCACACTGTTCCTGGAAAGTTGTCTTCCACAAGTTGTCTTCCTCTTTCCAGAAATTTGTTGCCCATAAGTCAAGTGTGTACAGAGGATGGAGAGAAGCCCATGGTGCTGTTGCCCTTCATGGCTTGGGGGAATCTCAAGCTGTTCCTGCGGCAATGCAAGCTAGCCGAGGCCAACAACCCACAGGTGAGGTCCTGGCTCGACATATATTTGATGTAGCTGACAATTTCATGAGCATAACTCTCTGTATTGAGCCATGTATTTAGCTATGAAGTTTATTGCCCCAAAGATAATGGGAAAAGTCAGTTTCTACTTTGCTGGCAAGCTTAAAAGAACATTTTGTGTGTTTGCAACAATCGGCAACAAGTGACACCAACCAATAACTACTTCTTCCAGTGTTATTAGAAGGATTTTTAATGTAGTCTTAAAGCCTATGCTCAGGGCAGAGATTTGTATTGGGTATGCAAAGACAATCAGGCTTTTGTGCTGGTTAACCCCCAGGACTCTTTGATGTACTTGGCATAGCCACACTTTAGATCCAACCAATCAATCAGCTCCAAAAAAACAGCCCCCACTTAAAGGGGAAAACATTCCTTGAGATGTAGCAAACACTTTCCCATCGCAAGACGAAGCTTGCATGAATCAAAATCCTTTTCTAAAGTTTCAGGTAACACATCACCACTTTAATTCTCAGCAATTGCATCACTTTTGGCAGTTGTAGGAGCTGACAAAGACATAGTCATTAACTTATTCCTTGTGCTGTTGCAATAAACATCAAGCTATAAATCAACAGTGTAACAGTAGGGGGGAGATACCTGTCTGGAAGGTACTGAGGGAGCATAACATTACAATTTGGCATTCACTCTGGAAGTGAGCATCTGGTTTTGAAGGTATCTCTGTGAGGCCAAAAGGGGTTCAGTAAAGCTTGACATTTTCCATAGTTGTCATTTTTCCACTAACAATTTAACTTAAAAGTTAACTTAACTTAAAGGTTTATCTCCTGTTATAGGTTGCCAAGACCTTGTTTTTCCTCATGTTGTAGGGTTAAATTAATGTGTTTAGCCACACTGTCAGATAAGAGGGGAGCACATTAAACGCCATAAATCTATCTGCATCTGAGCCAGGGATCATCATGCAGTTGAGTGCATCTGAATTGGCAGTTTAAAATTAAATGGTGCACATAAGCAAGGTGCTGCACCATCAGGAGCTGCCTTACAGGGAATTGCCACATCAATGTCTCTATCTTATTTTTTGAGCTGTACAATATGTTTATATACATATAGCCATGCTTCAGTAATTGGTCTCAAAGTTGCATGCATGGAAAGCTTGCATGTCAAGCTAATACTGGCTAGTTGGGCAAGTAATGAGACAGAAGCACCCGAAGGGTCTGCCTAACCTTGCTGATTGTTTTTAACCATCCTGCACCAGTAAGAGCTTTCTCTCTTTGCAGAGACAGACATGCTGGCATTTGTCCACAGGACCATATTCAGTAGCTACAAGAACAAAACAAACCATTTTCATCCATGTCACACCCTAGCTCAAACATTTTGTAATGGATTTAAGTTAAAATGTCAACTTAATCATGTTGAGAAGTTTTCAGAATACCACAATAAAAACAAGTCAGCTATGCTCTTCGGTCCCCACTCCTCTCACTTTTGTTTTTCCTATCTATGTTTCAAGTGCATTCTCCCTTATTTCCTTTCAGGCTATCTCTCAACAAGACTTGGTTTACATGGCAATCCAAATTGCGTGTGGGATGAGCTACTTGGCTCGCAGGGAGGTCATACATAAAGACCTAGCTGCCAGGAACTGTGTGTGAGTGTTCATGACCCAGCTTACAGTTCTCATTTGTCTCTAGTTCTTTCAAGTTCTGCAAAATGATGTTTGTATCCTTAAACATTATCCATAAACTTATCCTTATCCATAAACTCTAAATGCCTGATTCAAATATCTTTCTGGGTAATCAACAAATCAGTATCTATTCTATCAAGACTATGTACTGTATTAAGGAAGAAAAGGGAGTCAGTGACTCAATGGTCAGAGCATAAAGAATGCCTGGCATCAGTACTCACATTGTGTTTGGAACTTACATACTAAAAAAAGATTTTTCTCTTGCCCCCTGACAGTATTGACGACAATATGCAGGTGAAGATCACAGACAACGCCCTATCCCGGGACCTGTTTCCTATGGACTATCACTGTCTGGGGGACAATGAGAACCGTCCCGTCCGCTGGATGGCCCTGGAAAGCCTGCTCAACAACGACTTTTCTAGTGCCAGCGACGTGGTGAGAACGGCAACTGCAAATATACAGTTCACTTGCTGCAGTGCAATCATTCAAAGTCTCCCTCTCCCAGTCACTAACTGTATATGGTTACTTCATCAACAGACACTGGTCGTTACAGTGAAAATAGTGCGTGACGTTTAACCTCTGCACTTTTGCATGGGTTTTTAATAGATAGGATTTTGAGGACTATGCCGGAAATGGCACCACTTATAGTCAAGCCATCCTTAGAAGCCTGGTCTCAGTGTGAGAGGGAAGGGAGGTATGGTGTTGAGCACAATGTGTCTCCGGCTGTTGCCGCTGTCCTGTCTCAGGATAACAAAGGGAGTGTTACTGTAGACAGTCAGGAAGCTTCACATGTCCTTTGAGACACCCCTCAGACAGTGTGCCCCAGCCAGACATGCCCCCACCCCTTTGCATTCCTACTATGGTCATTACACTTAGCAATCACCCCCTCTGCACTAACAGTAAAGAGAAGCCTGGCATAAACAGCCAACTAAGCTTTGGCGGGAATCCAGCAAAGTAACTCTGGCTAGGGAACATCATTACAAGTGCCAGTGTCACGCACATAAATACTCCATACTCTTATCTAAGGACAGTGGTTACGCACACCGGATATTCAGTAGGACAGAGTGTGAATGACTGTTGACATGATGAGGCCTACATGGGAATGTTGGCAGTGACCTGGGGAATGATGGGGAAACAAGGTGGATTTACTGTACAGTACATGTTTTTCCTCTGGAAGCCCTCCCTATTCATCACTATGCCCTCTGTCCTTGAACACTCCCTTTACTTCCTTTAAAGGCCGTGTGTCACCTCAGAAAAGGTTATGACACACTAACTTAACAGAAAGGGAGTTTAAGTTGTTCTGTGGATAAGTTTAGCTAAGTTAGTTGGATCATTGGCATGATCCCCAAATTTCCAAATCGGTGGAAATACAGGATGTGACATTTGTAGGGCAACAACTACTGTAACTACCTTAGTTCTCAGGCATGACCTTGTCTGGTGGGATATATTTTAATATAATTGTATACCAATTCTAACAATAACAATTATTGATACCCATAGGGACATTCTCCTTTCACTCGCTCTGACCTCCCTCCAGGGAGCTTCAGAACAGTGCCCTTGGAGCTGGCAGGCATTCAGTATCTTGCTCAACAACACTTGTGGGGTGGACATGGGGGCTTGAACAGAGGACCTCCTGGTGAAGGATGGTGTCCCTAAACACTAGGCCATCCTGCTGTTTACTTTCAAGCCCTTAACAAAACTTATACTCAGTATACATTTTCAGCATAATTTCCTTGCATTGTCTCCGTGGAACACTTTGTGCCTTGAATGCAAATTGGTGCCATTGGCTTTCTGCACGCTGGATAGAATCTAGGATATTTATCCTATTTAGTGACAACACTCTTTGAATCAATGGAAATATTTGGGAAATGACATTGTAACTACAGGATTAACTTGTGTTGTCCATCTCCAGGAAATAAACACTCTCACACTGGAACTGGGCGGGTATGGTAGTCTCAATGTTGATCTAGCCTGTAGTGTGTCCTGTTTTCACAGTGGGCCTTTGGAGTGACCTTGTGGGAGCTGATGACCCTGGGTCAGACCCCATACGTTGACATTGATCCTTTTGAGATGTCAGCCTACCTGAAGGATGGGTACAGAATAGCACAACCAATCAACTGTCCGGATGAACTGTACGTTGCTTTACCACACACACACACACACACACACACACACACACACACACACACAAATATCAAAATATAAATACAATGTTTTCTGAGACCTGATTATATGCATTTTAACTGATGATTGCTCAGAATATTCAGAGACAACAATATAGCTCTACTTTTATGAGAGTCTTGCTTCTCGTGCGTGTATCCTTGTATCCTAAGATCTTTGTGATGATGCAATTTACCAGCTCTTCACTATGTACTGTTCAGAATGGCACGCAATGTATATAATTTCACATGCGCTAGTTACATGCTTGCCAGCTGTAAGCATCATGGTAAATGAAAATATAACAATATAACAATGAAAAATAAAATAAAATCACCATTAATAGCTCACTACTACAACTTAACAAGTAACGTTATTACTGACATACACTGAGCAAGCACGTTACATCCTGAACAAAGGATTAAGCCCATTTACAACAGAGAAATCCAACAAATAATTTGCAAAACCAAAAATAAATAATCAGATATTGTAAAATTACAGTTTACCTTATCAGCAAATTAAGGGTTACTACCACAGTCAATTCAGACATGTAGTTCAACAATGACCTGAACAAAATGCTGCAGTCAACCGACAACAGGACATCTAGATGCTTGCCGCCACGGCTGCCAGTCATAAAAAGGAAATATGTGTGCCTCTTTGTGTTTGCTCTTGGTCATTACATTACATTAATGAATTAATTAAAATGTTTAAACCTCTACGGTGAGCCAACTGTGTAAGAGTTCAAGCTGCAGTCAGGCTTGTTATTGCAGACCCCCTCCAAATTAAGCCTGCTGTTCGCGAGACATTGTTTGTATAATATCTGCTTTTGAATTAAATTCAATGTCCAGCAGCTACCAGTTTTGCTTTTAAACTGAGGCTTATCAACATCCTGCAACTGTTAGGGCTGGCCAGGATTTACAGGCCAGGGTTGTCAAATTTTCCCAACACGGCTAAATTTACAGGCCCTTTCCCCACTATCCCACTAAGTTCCCAACTAGGCTGTCACTTTAGTCAATCTTAGAAAGGGTTTCAAATCTCCTGAAGGAACAGAAATTCAGTGATGGAAAACTTGATTGTACAACTTTCTCCTTCACTGACACAACCTCAACCACCCTTGTACATTTTGTTTTCTATTGTGAATTACAAAATATAACAGTATTTCTCAGCCAGGTTGATGCATGTGGTTGCAGTATATGAACGTGTGTTGGTTAGAACCCATCCATAATTTGTCTTTTCAATCAGAATTGTTATGTTATTGCACAGTGTGTGAAATATTCATTTAATCAACATTACTTCTTGAAACAATTTTCAAAACTGATTGTAGACAGATTTGATTGTTGACCAGTCTCTTTTGTTTCCCTTTCACAATGCTTTGTAGGTTTGCAGTAATGGCTTGTTGCTGGGCCCTGGACCCAGAGGAGAGGCCGAAGTTTCAACAGCTTGTTCAGTGTCTCACAGAATTCCATGCAGCATTGGGAGCCTACGTGTGAATACAAGCCTTGAGTTTTTTTACGAAGACCAGAAGCTTGTGGACGATACTAATCTTGAGGAATACATGTATGAAATTGTGCCTTATCAAAAGAAAGAGCAGACTTTCACCCTAATGTTTCTATTTTGTACAGTACTTTGGAGTTTTTATATAGTTGGAATTACATTTTTCAGCATAGCAAAGTTAAGTGGTTTGTTTTCAAAGTGGAGTAAGGATTCTTTGTTGAAGTAATATTATTTCATATTTCATATGCTTTGAAAGCATTTAGAAATGGCAGTTGTGGTGCAGTCCATTTGCCAAGAGGACCTAAATGATGGAAACATGTCCACATCTTTACAGCACATCACTGTTTAGGGGAACTGTTATACTTATGTGCCATCATACAGTATCATTTCTAAGCAATTTTAAGCTTCTGAGAACTTGGTTTTAAAGACAGTATTTTCTACAGTTTTGCAATTTAGTGAAACAATGTCAATTGGTTATTGTAGATGTGCTTTGGGTGAGAGTAATTCCACAGCAGAATGATATGGGTACCAAAGTAGACTTAAGGGCTTCATCTGTTGCTACATTTTCAACATGCTGCTTCACTCTATGTTAAGCTCTAGATTGGTACGAGAACCCTCTTGGGAGCCACACTTGTGTTTCATGTGTGGTATCAGACCTTTTTGGAGACCTCTCTCAATGGTACTTGGTTTCCTCTGGAAGACGCACTAAAAAACTCCCACAGATGAGTTGTCTTTTTCCCCGATTGACTGTACCAACGGTCAGTTAAGACGAGATGGCTGTTGCATCCCAAGCCCTCAGAATTTTTTGAACCTGCAGCGTGGATCAGACTGTGGAAGCCACAGTTAATACAAGGTTGACAGTGCATACTTGTATGAACTTGATTTTAAACGATTTCTGGAGTGAACTATGATCACTGTTTTCAGTTGGAATGCCCCCTCTCTCTCTTTGTACCTTTTTTGTATACCCAATATCACATATTCCACTCCTCCAAACAGGGTTATCGTTATTTTTCTATTTTATATGTTTGATTGTTTTGTGTCAAAACACAGCCTTTCACAGAATTTATAGAATGATTTTTGTGAATAACTAGAACACTAATAATCACTGTGAAACACAAAACTGCCTATCTGACTTGGTCTAATCTTATTCTCACACCTTAACATCTTTGTGATGTGTCTTTATGGTCACCGCATGTTGAATTAAGGGTATCTTGTAAACTGCTTCCTGAATTCATATCCAAAAATTAAACGGGATCTTTTAAGTATAGAATGGGTACTCATTCTTCAGTCCCATCATATGCATACAGTAGTATACCAATATCACTAGCCTTATCTGGTTTCTGCACTTAACATAAAACAATAGCCCCTTTCTCCCCCTGATAATGTCAATCAGAATACATGATGCCACACAGTGATTATAAATTACACCAGACAAGCCTAGTGCTTTGTTAAGCCAATATCAAATCACATTCATTTGTATAGCCCTTAATCACCGTTACAGTCTCAAAGGGCTTCACAGTGCCCAAAAACAATAAATGGTTAGTACACGACATCCCCCAGCCTTAGACCCTCACAGAGGACAAGGAAAAACTCCCCCCAAAAAAACCTTTTAGGGAAAAATTGGAAGAAACCTTGGGATGGGGCTACTCAGAGAGTGATCCCCCTACCAGGACAGGTTGGGCCTGCAATAGATGCCGAGTTTGGGCATCTATTGCAATAATAAAATAATGGTTGCATATAACTAAGTGATATGCAGTAGAGGTAGTTGGCTACAGCCATTAATGCTTAAGTGTCAATACTGTAGTTATGTTTTAGTTGCAAACCCCATATATCACCAGATAAGTGTACATATTTGCACACAATACAATGAGATTGTTATGGATTCTTGATCTTGCTTTTTCAGTGTCGTTATACAATGCATTTGCAGCAAGTCTGCAGCAAAAAAAACGATTCTGCTCCTAGCTTTTGATTGCCATATTACTTTACTCAAGGGGTCCATGTTTGTGCTCCTCACACCAAGTTATGCATCTGTTTATGCAATTCTGCCATAAATAACAACATTTTTAAACTTTGTTGCTGTAAAACTTGTCACAGACATTTCAATTATGTGGTAATATTTGAGCCATAGCTTTGTGGTGTTGGTGAAGCGGTGTGCTGCGAACTTCAACTTTACCACTGTTAGTCTTTGCTGATGCAGCTTGGCCTGTTTGCCGTATTTGTCACTGTTAATCACCTATTTTTGCTTTGAAAAGTCACATGTAAAAGTGCTAATTGTTAGACCTAATTTAATGCCAACCATTGGCATTCAACTTAAGGAGCCTCATCTGTGTAGCTGCATTTGTTAGTTCAGTCAGACAACTTATGTATTGACAAATATGAACATTTTATTGAGAATAAATGTAAATATTATATATTTTTTATTAATTTTACCTTTGCGTCAAGGATCTATGTCATATCACTCCCTACAAGCATAATTTAAAGCCAGCCAAAAGTGGAAGCATGAAGAAACAGCCCACAGGTGGTGCTGGGGAGCTGATCCGGACCTGTAGTCTAGTTGTCTGGCTGAACTAGCTCGCGGCTTCGCTTCATTTACTTCAAAGTTTAAGTGCTTTTTCATGTGGTGTTTTCATTATTTTATCTACCCTTAAGTATTTATTAGGAGAGATAAAACTGTAAAACAGGTGTGGTCCTAAATCCTAAGGCTGAGTCACATTTCATGTATCGGGTATTGTAAAATACCTGATAAACGTCTGTGACCCCATAGCAGCAAAAATGAATGCCCAAACCTCAACATCAACTTTCGTACTGATACTAAACCTTTGTGCCGCTCAGCAACCACTTTAACTACTGTTCAAGAACTATATTGACTCTTGTAACTTAATTATTGATCAAAAATCAAA
The DNA here is from genome assembly GCA_034670405.1 of Hoplostethus atlanticus. Taxonomy (NCBI): domain Eukaryota; kingdom Metazoa; phylum Chordata; class Actinopteri; order Trachichthyiformes; family Trachichthyidae; genus Hoplostethus; species Hoplostethus atlanticus. The sequence goes on along the minus strand of JAXDDX010000028.1, from coordinate 2,265,545 downwards.
AGTTTACTTAAAAAAATGCATCCTTCTTTTTTTTTTTTTTAAAGAAAGAACACATGTTACCACAGTTTAAAAGTAGTACAAGCAGCACAACATTGTATTAAAAAAAGACAGAAAAATAACGAAAATAACGATTAACTTATTTAGGCAAGCAATAGACTGTAATTCTTTAATAGTAGCTTAATAACGTGGTTGCTAGCGACATCTAAGTAGAGGTATGAGTGATGACTTAACGTTAGCGCATTGATTTACAGTTATGCGGTCACAGGTGTGCGTTTGTAGAATATTTTACAACGGCTTCGTACGTAACTCGGCCAAACAGAACAGAGCACCGGAATCATCTGTTATCTGATTCATACTTTCAAAACAATTACGCGTGGGGTTGTGGGCTGAGTCCAATTACATCACTGACAGTCATAAAAACCCAGTCCAGCTCACAGGAGGAAAAAGACTTTACACACAAACCTCGAGAGGCAACTTTCTTACCACTGCCTTTTTAGGGTATACGTGGACAGGACAACAGCTGAATGGCGATATATTCTTCCATAGAAATGAGGAAACCAAAGTCGTTATTTTGCAACATAAAGGTAGGCATCGATATTGTTATTATCACAGTTTTTGTGCAATCTGGGTTAAGAGTAAAGATAGATTGATAGAGATTATGATCAACGTGATGATATAATAATTTAATCCTGTTGTAAGATGATTGTAAGCAGTGACTTCTATTCCTAGACCGTCCTTGCTTCCAAGCTACTTAATGCATGAAGGTTGTTGTTGCTCCACATCTAGAAAGGTTCTTCCACATCGAATTTTATCAGTGCACTTAACTGGCGCTGTATCAACATAACACACAGAATATTAAAATAAAATCTTAAGATTTTCCTGGAGTATGCGTTTTTGGCAAACATTTTCACTTTCACCTTCACCTTGATCACTAAGTGACTGACTGATCGAAGTGGTCGATATTATTTTGTGTGCATAAATGTGTATGAGGTTGTACTGTAATAGGTTACCTCAAAATTCAATTTACAGCAGGTGGAAGCTATTGCAACATCTGTTTACTTAACACATGATTATTATTTATTTTTTTCTCTGGCAAATCTTGACTGTTTATTCAAAAAAAAAAGGAAATTCCACCTCTGTTTCACTTAACTCCCGTTTAGACAGATATGGTAGAGTGGGACAAAAGCAGCACTTTTTTGTGTTTCTGTTATTAAATAAATCCTTTGCAGTTTTGACATAACTTACATGTTCAACAATATTTTCTGAAATTCTGGCTCAAATGTTCGGTGTTACACTGAACACTCATGCGAAGTGAGCTCTAATTGGTAGAACAATGGTTATGTGATACATTATATTATCTATATTAAACCTTTGAGTGATGCTCAGCATGGAGCCTAACCATTAACACAAAATGTTTCTAATCAGGTCCCCCATATATGTATTTGGCTATTGGCTGCCCTACCCCTCACTGGTTTGAACTCACCCATCTCTGCTGCTTGCAGTTTGGATGCAATACAGTGCACAGATGATTTGGGATAGTTCATCAAACTCCAGTGCAAATATACACAGATATGGCATTACATCTGTACATTTACTTACATTTACATCTCTACATTTACTTAGAGACAGTGTGTAGGTCCAAATTAGATGTGCAGATTGAGAGTTATTCTTGGAGCTCCCACTCCCCATTTTATGTCATCACTTCAAAGCCCACCAATAAAAAAACAAGTTGTACAGTATATGTTGTGTGTGTGTGAGGTGGTTTAATTAGTATGGGTGACGGTAAAGCCACCATGACAAAGTATAAACTATATTATAATATCATATACTATGCTATAAACTATTCTCACATGGGTAAGTGGAGGAAGTACCGACCAAAACGGCAACTTAATTGTTCAATTGGTTCAAACTGACAGCTTACTGGGCTTTACATCTGTTCTGTCAGTAACTCTAATGCTAGAACTTTGGTTACTCTTGGCCTAATTGCAGCAAAGAAAATTGGCCCAGCTGCTTTCTCACAACAAACTAAATCACTCTGCAGTCCAAGTGCCAGGAGGTCAACAAAGGTTTCACTTGGAGCAATCACAACCATCCATCTTTTCTTGACATTAGTACATGCTGTACACTGTTTCTATTTGCTTAGTTTCATCAGTACATTCCGTTTGTCTTTTCACAACTTATCTAATGTGGGCTACACCTAGACTTATACCTAGGTTACACATAGAAGGTGTTTATACACAGGGGCTTACCCTAGTTTAACAGTACAAGTGATGGTTACCTGGTTTCAGTGCACTTCAAACACATCAAAGCACCTGAGGATATCTGCCATTTTTAGAGCATTTTAGCCCAGAATCCTGTCAGTTATATGTTATCTCACTGTGTGTCTTTGCGTTGGACTTGTAGTACAGAGAAATGAGAGAAAAGGGTCTTTGGCCAGCGAGAGGTCATGTTTGAGACCTTTGATCATGCTGCTATTGTGTAGCAAAATGTTTTAAGTTTGTTTCACAATGGAAGGGAAGTGATTCTGTGGCTATGAACAACTGCTTTCAAGTATATTGGGAGATTTGCTACTGAGCTTTTCCTTTTTCATTTTGTTACAGTGAGGTCAGACATTTTATTCTCATGTAGCAAAAACAGCTTCTTCATGGAAATCCATGGGTGTCCAGCCCAATGGCTCCAACACGTGTCCTTGAAATAAAACCGTTTGAAATTTAAGTCTGAACTTCCCTCAGTTCTTTCCTCGCAGCAGGTCTGAGGGCTGAAACAATAACATCCAGGGAGATTGTTTAAGAATGGTGAGGATGTCCATAATGCAGCAAAGCAGCAAATGTGTTTAAATTATTTGCACTAAAAGTTTCTTAGGAAACATCTCCAGCTTGTCAGCAATACACTGTACAGGTCCTGACAACAAGTCTGGGTCTCACCTAAGTGTGTTTGTTTATATATGACATAGTGGGTGATCAACAGAAACAAGTTATCAGAGAGATGATCCACTGCAGTTCCCAACAGCTGCTCTACTTCTGCTTTCAGCTGTATTTTCTTTTGACTAATTTTTCATATCTTCCTGCCCAAGTTTCAACATTATGCAACATCTCTGTATGAAGAATCACTGACCTAGTGTATTTTGCTGTTAATATTGATTGCGCACAAGAATGCTTTCTCCATTTCCCAATCTAAAGCTGACAGTTTTGGGACTCTAATGGATTATGTGCTGTTTTAACTGATTTAGTAGTCCCAGTATTGAAGCCAGACTGTCAGAAAGCCCAGAGGACAGTATATAATTTAGTTATCTATTGGCTATGAAACAGGATATTTGTATAAACCTTTTCTTAGAATAATAAAATAAAATGTCCAATGTCATAAAAGACTAAACTGGATTTAGCTTGACCCGAGGCTGTGATAGAAAAGAGATGTCCATAGGAACTGATAACTGTTTGTTTTGATCTAATTCATAAACAAATGACCTAATTTGCCCGCCTGAACAAACAGGTCCTATTGAAACATTTTGATAATTGAAGACCCTTTCATAGAAAATGAGGCTGAAATATTAGCAACGCTGTAAAAGCGTCTATTGTGTGTGCTAACAAACCATAAAGCCAAGCTTTAATAGCCAAGCATTAACTGTTCCAGTCGAATGGAGAGTGTATTCATCCTCAGCCTGCCTGACAGAAGGTTTGGATTTACTACTTGTGTTTTTATAGCGAATTCAATCCAAATCTCAATGTGTATTATCAGCATACTTCATGCATTCATGGCCTCTGGAGAAGCTGAATCTGTTTGAAGGGTTTCATACAATTTGTTACAAAGTAACAAACAAAGTTGTGTCCGTCTGCCAACACACAGAGAGGCAGTGCACTGGGAGTCCATCCAGTGGATGACTTTGATCTTTGCACATCTCTGGGTGTCAGAGAAAAATGACATAACAAAATAAATAAATAAAATCACTTGGTTACAATGATTCCTAGACCTCAATATTGGATCATACATTTCTATTATTATTATATTTTGTGATAGATGAATAGATGAATTACTGATCTGACCCATTGGTTTGTGATAAGATACGACTTCCACCTGTAGATAATGGCTCCTCACAGACCTGTTTTAAGAAAGAATTATGCAAGTGGCATCGTGGGGAGAATATGTTTTAGGCTTAGAGCCGGTTCTGTCTATGTGTGAGTGGAGACAAAGCAGTTTTTCTTTTGGAGTTGTCTCTGGACGTTTCTATGTAAGTGAAAACAGCAGGATTGAGACACAGTTTGCATTGTATGACCACAATGATCCAACTGTTGGATCTATCATTGTGACAGCTTTTTGATTTGTAGTAGCATACACTTGCCACAGTAATGATGGAAAAAGGTGGTAATTCATTAGACTCTTTCAGCATAATTGTGGTAGCTTTACATGACATACATAAGTCAATTAAGTTAATCTGCAACAGCTCACTTGTAGACAAGGCACTGCAATGAAGCAGAGCACTGGGCAATTCATTCCCACCCACAGATTTTGCATTTGTGCAACCATTATTATTCTTTGATCTGCCAGAATATTTTTTCACCGGATTTCTAAGAGACTCAATCCCCCTGTACTGTCCCCCAGCTCTTTGTCTTGTGCCAGGGCCTCCTGCAGCTCACTCAGCTGCTTTACAGCGCCTACTTCAAGAGCACCATCACCACTATTGAGAGACGCTTCGGCCTCAACAGCTACTCCTCAGGAACCATTTCCTCTCTCCATGAGGTAGGCGCCAAGCATAACATACCCTCTTAGTTTAAGCTCATGATAGATTTATTTCAAGGATACTGATGACATAGAAAAAATTCCAGAACAATCCCTGTATCAGAGTCATACATCCTGACAATTCAATTGGGACTTGAGCATTTTGGCACAATCATTTTATTTCAGCTAGTGGGCGAAGGCCGCCAAAGAATAATAAAAGAATGTATGTGCTTGTGGGGTGTTAGTTGTGTGTGCTTATGTGACATTTAAGTGTATCTCACTGATAACAGGTTCCCAGTATTCTCAGGTTTCAACTGTGCCAGGGTTGATCATGGTTCACTAGTCATGAATGAAATTGTTTTGTTGACATATGCCACCCACAACCTTTTAGTTACTGTATTGCTCAGGTCCCTCTCCTCTCCCTCTAATTCTAAAGATCACTGTGTGCCCACACTTGGCCTGAAAATGGCTGTTCTGTATCTCCTGTGGCTGTGTTTATTAAATAAGGAGACATTGCTTGTATGTGAACTGTGGCTGGACTGCATCCAGACTACACTGACTTCCGATCACAGTGCGACTCTGACTGTTTCCATGTCTGGTTTTGAAGATCCAATAGCAATCTTAGCAAGAGATCTTTTGCCATACCTGCTAATTAATGCATCCTAGTGTGATCAGATGGTAAAAGTTGCATTCAAATGTCAAGTGTAACTGTAACCATAGAGACAGCATGCTGGTCCTGTATCCTGTTTGAAATAGTCTGTGTCTGTTTCTTAGGTCAGTAACGCTGTGCTGATAGTGTTTGTGAGTTACCTAGGAAGTCGGGTTCACCGTCCTCGACTCATTGGAATTGGTGGACTACTGATGTCCATCAGTGCCATGATCCTGACCTTACCTCACTTTTTATCCCAACCCTATGAATACAGTTCCGTTTTACATGGTAAGACAAAGTTTCAACTGAGCCCTGCATTTAAGCCAACACTGCTACTCTATATCAATCAGCACTGCTATGACATCTAAGGTGACTCAGTCCAGAGCAGAGGAGTCATGAATGTACAAATATGTCAATCCAATTGATGAGACTCTATATTAGGACATGCGTTGAACACTGAGGTGTAGAACACTGGCTCACTCCACCTACAAACACTCAGTATCGCTCAATCAGAGTCATACTAGTGTTTGGTGTTTGACTTGTGCACAGGGAAGCACAGGGGCTGGAGCCTGCAGGTGCTCTCCAGCTGAACCCTTGCATGAATCAGATGGAAATTCTTAATATTTATGCAGTTTATGAAAGCTAAGGAGATTAGTATGATATCTCCTGGGCATTTCATTTGTTTTAACATTCTCCCCGTTCTTCCCTTTACTTTGCCCTTAGACAAAGTACACTGGCCTCATACAGTGTACCATTGAAGGGTCAGAGAAACTTCAGGAAATTAAAGTAGTCTGCCCATTTGTATTTACTGGCTTGCTATTAACTCACTGTCTTTGCTGTCTCTTTCCCTCTCTCTCTCTGTTTGACATTTGTTGTGGTCCAGATCGCCACGACATGTGTAACCTTCAGGTGAACTCAAGCACCCCAGAGTCCTGTGGCCGCAACAACACCAAGCATCTTGCCGATACTAATAACCCGTGGCCGCTCATGGCCTAGCGCTCAGCTGCTCTTTGGTGTGGGATCAGTACCCATCCAACCCTTTGGTATTTCCTATGTGGATGATTTTGCTGGGCCTGGAAACTCTCCTCTTTACATAGGTGAATGACCTGTAGTTCAGTGATGAATGATTTGTTTAGATAAACAGAACACAATCCAGAACATAATCTCAGGGCAATGGTGCAAGGCAGTGATGCAATACTGGGTTATTCTGCAAGATGGCATGTAAAACCCTATGATATCCTAGTAAGATGTATACCATAAATATCTGAATAGAACATCATTGAACAAGTGTAACCGGAGAGGTTCCTGCCTCACAGTCAGTCTGTTGTTCGCAGCCATTCTCTTTGCGGTATCTGTGTTTGGGCCTGCCTTTGGCTACCTGCTGGGCTCAGTCATGCTGAGGATCTACGTTGATGTGGACAGAAATGGCTCAGGTAATGGCTTTAAAGTCTTTAAAGATATCATATAGGTGTTGATAACCTGCTTAAAGTGGAATAAATTGCACAATGTAATGTTGTATGAGTCCACTGGTGCCTCAATATTCACTCTCCATTTTGCAGTGGCCAACCAAGAGCTGAGCCCCAGTGATCCCCGCTGGGTGGGGGCCTGGTGGATGGGCCTTCTCATCGCCTCTGGCTGCTTGGCACTTACCTCCATCCCCTACTTCTTCTTTCCTCGTAGAATGCCTTTGGAAGACAATGTAAGTCATACTCTCATTCACAGAGATCAGTAGATGACAGCTCCATTTCTATTGCTAAACATTCATTGAATATATCTTGCAAGGATTGCTTGCAATGAATTGTATGAATGGAACATACATTTGATGTTGGAGGAAAGTATAATTGTAGACTTAAGCTAGACAAAACTCATATCTCATATTTTACTGACACCTAGTGGCTTTATATCTGCATTGCATTGGTTTAGTTTTCCTGCCTTGCTCGTTCAGTCTTGAAGGTGCAAAATAAGGTACAACCTAAGGTGTACATTATAAGATATCATAATTTTACATGACATAAACCAAGGTGGTAATGACTCCAACCACAGTCTAGACTTCCAAAGCCACTGATTGTTCTTGCAATTTCTCCTTCATGCTTGTATGGAGACCTTTCATACTGTCTGCAGAAACATTTAAACACAAGATAAGATTAGAGAATTTCATCCCCTCCCTATCTGAACTGCATGGGTATCCATTGGCCCATTCAGCTGGGTCAAGGACTTGACCTGGCAATAACTTATAAATAATCTCTCCTTAGACGGACTTGATGTGAATCTTGACATGTTGTTGTGATTCAATATAGGAAAGAGAGCTTTAAGCAGGTCAACGATTCTATACGATTGCATTCATTTTTAGATTTGATCTGATACGATTTGATTTCATTCAGTGCCATGAAGAGTAATGCAGAGTTTATGGTGTTATGGTGTACTCATTCTGACTCTTTAACTTGCCATGGAACAGAAATTTCAAATTGAAGCTTTACAACATAAATTAACTTCTTCTTGACCTTCTTGATTAACTTGACCTACAGCTAGAAATATGAAATCTTCCATTCCACCCCACCAAAAAAGGAACAAAGGATAGAAATGAGTCACATCCAAATAGAACCACTGTGGAAGTGATGGTGTTTCTGTTAATTGAACTGATTGTGTCAGATTACAATGACAAAATAAGATGCAGTGGCAGGACACAGCTACATAATGTCTATGGTTAACATTGCAATTTTTGGCTTGCTGTAAAACAAATACACAGTATCTCTCACTAAGTGCAAAAATGCAGAGAATACGTATCATGAACAACCAGTCTACAGCTTGTTTAACAGCTTCAAACAAGTCTGAATGCACAAACACTTCCAAGTCATTGCTTTTAGCCATAAGTTGTTCCAAGTGATATTACCACATCATGTGAATATAGCATAAACTATTGCCACATTCACAGACAGAGGGAAGCTTTTCATAACAAAATGTGACATGGAAGGAGAAAGAAAGATGCAAAAGAAAGAAAGTCTCAAAAGATGGCTAATATGACAGCTTTCATCTGGTCCTGTAGCTTTGAATTGGAGCAGCTGTATCTTGCTGGCACAGCCTCCCTGATTCAAATCAGATAATGGTTACACCCCTAATAAATTGTGAAATCTAATGAAATTTAATCCCAGTGTCCTTGCTTTGCCTTTGTTAACATTTTGTCAAAATAAGAAACTATGCATGCATACATGCTCTCTAAAACACTTAATGTATTATTTCCTAGGTGATTGGAACTGAAACTGACATGAATGAAGACTCGAAGAAGCCAAATTCCTCTTTACTTGATTTCCTGAAGAGTAAGTTCTTTACATTCAGACTGGATGGCAAATGTAGGCAGTAGCTTAACAAATGGGCTTAGCAAACATGGCTACAACAGTGGTTGTAAGAATTAATACCCTCTTCAAACAAGCTGGTATTCTAGTGGCGATTTGATGTTTTGTAACAGAAAAATAAAGAGGGACTATTTGGCTTAAGTCTTCAGTATCAGTGCAATGATCACCTTTTTGTGTCTGTCCTTGTCTGCGTGTGACTGTGTCTGTGTCTGAACAGTGTTCCCAAGACTGTTTATCCAACTCCTGTTGAGCCCTCTCTTCCTGATCCTGGTCCTGGCTCAGTGTTGCTTTTCCTCAGTGCTTGCTGGTCTCTCAACCTTCCTGAATAAGTTTCTCGAGCACCAGTATAGCACTTCAGCCGCCTACAGCAGCCTACTTATAGGTAGGTAGTATCACAAACATAAGGATGGAGGGCAGCAAAATATCTTTTCAAGGTCACAATTGCCCCTTTCGGTCAATTTATGCCATTGATGTCAGCTTTTAAAAAAGGCAAGGAGTAATACACAACTAGGTGTAAATTAAATCATTTACTGGACATTGTTCGAGGCAAAGAACCACTCAATGTGAAACATTGAAACAAAATCTTGTAAAGAATGTGTATGGGTAGTTTTGGAAGTTTTGTTTTTGTTGTCACAGCTTTAATTGGACATATATGGCGTTTTCCGAGTGCAGGAACTATCCAGGAATTTAGTACTTAGTTCCAGCAACCTCAACCTTTCCGATCCTCTGGGATAGTTCCTGGCCCCCAAAACAGTTCCTGCAGCGAGGTTGTACTTTTTGGGGGACCAGGAACCATCGGGGCGGGCCTCTTAGATTAAATTTAAGTTAAATAATGTGTATGAGAACACCCATTGGAGATGTTAGGAAAACCGTAAATGCCATCTCTACTTGGAGTTCACTAAGCCCTCTATCGTCCCCAGGTGCTTTGAATCTGCCAACAGTAGCAGTGGGGATGCTGCTAGGTGGGGTAATCATGAAGAGGACAGGTCTCTCTCTGAAGGCCATTCCACGCTTCTCTGTGGTCATGCTGACCATCTCTCTCCTCCTCTGTATACCTCTATTCTTTATGGGCTGTCCCACCCGGAAGATTTCAGAGGTCAATCATAGGTGAGTGAGTAGGGAATAATCCTTGCAGATTCATATTTCCTATTTTCATATGATGATGCTTTCATGTGAGTGGCACTGTTTCTTGATATGATGACTGTTGTGACAAGTCAGGTGATTGGTTTGAGTGTTGAGTGCCTGAGACTCTCTGGAAATAGTGTTGCTGTGCTTGTCCACTTTCACACTGTTTTGGATGCTGATACATAGCTGTTCCAGAGATCATAGAGTTGAACTTGAAATTCTTCCAGAGCAACTTCATATCTGCTGAAAGGCCTGTCAGCTACAACTGTCCTTTCCTTGATGTGATATGATGTTCACAATAGATCATGCACACTGGAGGAATATTTATGAAAGTTTTATTCCATCATTCCACCACCAAATGACTACTGGCATTAAAGTGAAACTCATTATTGAGCAGTATTACAGTTAGTAACTATCTACCTTTATTTGCTTTCATTTTTTGAATTGAATTCTAAGTCTGTATCTAAGTTGAATTATATTAAAAACATAATAAACATGCAAGCATACCATTAGGATTTGGAATCAAGTCTCTATCTCTGTTAGTTTCATAGTTATGGCTAAAAAACTATAATTGTCTAATGGCGGAAATCCTTTATTTGGATCAATCTAATCAGTTATGTCTTGACCCAAGGCCTATCTGTCCACCAGATTTAATCAAAATCATAACATAACATAACAGACTTTTGTTTGGCTCTGTGCCACTGGCAGACACAAAGTATCGGGTATTGTTACTTCAAAAGCAAACAGATGCTAATCAAACACAGAATGCACAAACAATAGCTCTGAACTTCAGTTGCAGATACTTGTTTTTGTTGACTGATGTCTAAGACTCTTTCTCTGCCCCCCCCCCAGGTCTGTAGCCACATGTTATTCAAACTGCTCCTGTCTTAACAATGCTTTCAACCCAGTGTGTGGCTCTGATGGCATAGAGTACATATCTCCTTGCCGTGCTGGCTGCACCAACTTTACCTTTACCCCCAACAACACCTTCAGGGTTCAGGTGAGTGCCCATTCTATCCATTGACATTTACATTTTAGGCATTTAGCTGACACTTTTATCCAGAGTGACTTACAATATGTGTAATGGTGGAATAAGCTTAAATTCCTAAATCACAACATTAACATTACAAGCAAACAATAGCAAGGCATGTGGGTGTCAGAGTCTGTGCTCTGACAAAATATGTAATAAATTGTTCCTGTGACCCTACAGTGATTGTGTTAGATATATGTGCTGGTAGAGAATTACAAGGGAAATAAAGTGCTAAAGAGGCCAAAAGTTTTTCTTAAGATCCCCTTTATAAAACTGATATGTTTTTCAAAATATTGGATGGAGGAATAAGCTTTCGGTTATGGTATAATCAACCTTGTTTTCTATACAACGTAGCAGTGCTATAGGGAATGCATCCTACAAATTAAAAGCCATTGAGATGCATTGAGAGGCTATGTTTAAATTTGTTATTTAACTATCTTTTTAACTTTTTTAACTTTAAATTTAAGCCCCAAACATATTATTCATTTCTCATAGGCTGCAGGTAAAACATACAGCAAAGCATGGGAGCATTGATTAAAAGGCACAGACGTGTACCTGCATACCTGCACATACATCTCTGTAGACCCTCACCCATGTGCTGCATAATCAGACTCACAACCCAATAGCTTTCAGTCTCTGAGAGGTCAGAGCAGGCTGAGAAAGTGCTGTGCTACCAACACGACACGGGTGGTTCACAATCAATGTCCAATCAATGCCTAATTAGCCACAGGGCATATAGGAGGTATTTTAAGAGGGGCAGAATTACATTACTTAAACGTGTTACAGCTAGTGGGTGGATTATGGGACTGCTGAAAGAGTATTCGTCAATGTGACTCAGCATATGTGCCCACTGTATAATACTGAAGCACAGTCACAGACAGGTGATGGCTTGCCTAATGGATTAATCCTCAGTAATCACAGACTAATTATTTGCTCTTGCTTGTGGACTCTGGGACAAAGGAAAGACCCGGGAGCTGAGTGATTTGTTGCTGGGGAGCGTGCTTGGGAAATGCCATAGGGCAGTTAAACAAGCTGCACCTTAGTACTCAATTCTGAGCCGAGTATGCATACAACTCCTCAGCTTTGCATGGGTGTTTGGTATGCTGTTGTTCATTCCTGGCAATTGCAGAAAGTGGATAATTGGTTCTGAGCCACAGTGGCCTCTTGCAAACTCGTGCTGATCCCGGGCCTTAGCCTATATAACCCCATGCTAACTCTGGGCTCCTGTACTTCGACAATCTGAAAGGATAATTCCTTTTTTTAATGTGACATTGAGGTGGGTCTTTGGCCTGAGAGTAGTGTGGTATACACTACGAGTGACATCCTAGATCTCGAGTGTCTTCTGTGTTCATCTTAATGAAATGTAAGTGGGTTCAAATGAAAGACCGGAAGTTTGTTTTTCCAACATTATCCAATTCCTGAATATTGGAGGTCCATAAGGGTTCTGAATTGGTTTAGATGTTTATGCCTATTGCTAATATAAAGATCCAGCAGGATTGTTTTTATGGGCACATATATGCAAGCCTGTCTATCCTCACATTGGATCAAACCTGTTGGCAGGATTACGTCTCAAGGAATCACTAGCCTTAGCCCAAAGGGTTTAGGATAATACCATATTGATGTTTTCAAGTCTTACATTGTAGTTTCAGACTGTATGTTGTTTAAATTCGTGCAAATGTGTTTTTAAACTTTTGTTACATTAATACTGCTTTCTCTCTTTCTGGATACAGTCATATACCGACTGCAGGTGTATATCTGGCAGCCAGAGTCAGGCCCACCCAGGTTCCTGTCCAAACAGTTGCGCTCATTTTCTTCTCCCTGTCATGTTCATCATCTCTCTGGCAGGGCTGATTGCCAGCCTCACCCACAACCCCATATATATGATGCTGCTCAGGTAAGAAGAAATGAGATGTTATAGCATTTTACACGTAGCCTCCCCTCATGAAACCTAATTAATGACCTTTTAGCAGCAGATTTGCGTGAAAGTTGACGCCTTTTGAGACTGTGAACCACTTAAGATCATTTTTGCCTTTTTTATTTGATAACTGACAGAGAGACAAGAAAGATTGAGTGAGAGAGGGAGATGACATTTTAATTGACAATCTCAAGTTCTGGAACCACTGAACATTCTTCATCACTATAGGAAACTCATCTTCTTCATCAAGGTTCAATTTTTGGCCCCATCCATTTTCCATGATTCCACTTGGCGATATTCATAAATACAGTATTTCTTTCTATTGCTGATGACACACAGACTATACACACACACGTCTCTGAAACCCAGTGACTTGAAGACACTCTCGGAGTGCATTAGTCAAAAAGTTCTGGGTGTCACCAAATCTTCTGCAGTGAAATGGAAAAAAACAGAAGTAGTATTACTTGGCTCCCCCGAACACCTTTTGATCTGAATCATAATAACCTAGGCTCACTGTCAGCCAATGTGAAGCCAACTGCCAGAAATTTGGGAGTAATTTTTAATTCTGTTAAGTTCTGTACAGGTAAAGAGTGGTGCAGTCTAAGTATGAATTGCTATCTAGAATGACCCTTGCAAGTACTGTCGTTTAAGCCTCTAATTGTCTCCTGTTCATTTCAGAACTGTTCCACATGATGAGAAGTCATTTGCTATAGGAATACAATTTTTACTCATGCGAGTACTTGGTAAGGGAAGACACATTTTGTGTGTGTGGTGCTGTGTTCGTACGAATACCTAACATGTAATCTTAAATTAAGTATGATGTCCTTGTATTTCATTTAAATCAATTCACCCATGTTTATGCGACTCCTTTGAACCAAATGTTAGAGTGCCCTCTAGTGACTCTAGCTGAACCATACTGGGATGACTACTTGTGAACAGGGATTTTACCCTTAAAACTTTCTCTCTCTCTTGATTGCCAGCCTGGCTACCAGCCCCTGCTCTCTTTGGGACGGCCATTGACAGCTCATGTATCAAGTGGAAGTATGTGTGCGGAAAGAAGTTTAGCTGCAGTTACTATGACAACAACGTCTTGAGGAACCGGTTAGAAAACTTAAAATAAATATTATTATCACATATTGACATCAGTATGCTGTATGATGCTAATGCTTGATTTATCAAATATTAATGGTGCTAATGTTTAACTCCTGCAGGTACTTTGGCTTACAGATAGGTTTTAAACTCATGGGGATTGTCCTCCTGATGATGCTGGGGTGGAAGGTGCAGCGAACCAGGGAGTACAATCTGCAGAAGAGGTCTGAGGGACCACTGTGACCCTGCCTCTTACTGACTACAGTCTCTAGAGACATCTTCATGAGCTGACCTCTGTTTCTCAATGCTTTGTTGAGGTGTTTAATCCAAGTCTTTGAAGAATCATGTGCTGAGCAAAGCTGTCTCAGTGGGAATGCCACGGTCCAGACTTTGCTACTCTGACCTCAGTTTATGTAGGCCTAATTCCCGACCTGGAGCTTCACTGGTTGGAGTTAGGATATGAATGTTTCTAAATGGGGAATTTCAGATGCATTTCATAGCATGCCCTAAATGTTATAATGTGAGTTACTTTGATAATATGACCCAGTCTTAACAAAGCAAGACAGGACTGGATTTGGCTAAAACACTATTCTTGTGTAGTACCTCAGAACATTTTGCATTCGTCTACTGGGGATGGTTGAAAGACAGTTGAAAGAGTTTGTTTGATATTCATGTAAAGGATAAATGTCTTTGGCCATCCATCGCTTGTTCCTATTGCAGGAATTCATCCATTCAGGTCTTCTTGTTGCAAGTGGCAACTTAGCTAACTCTAGCTTAATATTTAAATTAATGTTTAAAGACGTTTGTCTCATACATAGAGGCATAGGTGACAATTGTAATGCTATATATTTTATACAGTGGTAATTGCATGTAATATAACACATTTAATCGCTATGCAACAGATTGTCATATCAAATACACTATTACTCATAAATGAAATTAGTTATCAGTTTGCTATGTACTGGCATGGTTCACATTTCTAATTTGTAGCCAATCATCCAATTATCCTGTTTTTATTACTGTGCAGTGAATGAATGTGTGAGCAAATAAAAATGATCCAAATAATTGAGTCTCTAAACTCGCAGGCAGTCTTAAGTCTTCTATACATTTCATTATCTCTGTCCCTATATGGAATATAATAAATACATGTATACTGCAGAATATGTGTTTAGAGATGTTTCACAATAGACAAAATTGGCCAAAAATGTATTTCTGCAAGTAGATATCACTCATTTGAAATAAATGTTGAGTGCAGATAGCCTATACTCTATGTTGTCAACAGCACAGAGGAAGAAAATCCACTTCCCTTCCAAAATATATTTATTTCAAATTAACATAATATATTAATATAATGTCTTAACCCTCAGGCATCATTATGGACATTTTTGTCCATTTGAGCAAATTTTTCCTCTTGATCTGGCCATCATTTTGGCTGTGTTAGTGCATATGGCACAATTTTTTTGTAAGAAAGTCTCTCTCTTGACACATTTTGGAATTCAAATTTAATTTTTCTAATAGATCAATAGAACACTGTGAAAAAAATTTACTACCCTCTTAAGTCATTAAGGACAAAAATGTCCACTTCCAAAAAACTGCTATAAAAACTTTACAGATTAATATTTTTTTCTGCTTTTTTCTGCATAAATCTCTTAAACAACTTCAGCCCTGCTCAAAACTACCAAACATTCAATCATTTTGAGGATTTTAACCCTTTAAATGCCAGTTTGATTACTTGATGTCACTGTTGTTATTTTTGAAAAAAACACAAAAATGTCTGTTTTTTCCAAAAAAAATATTAGCATCATGTAATCAAACTGGCATTTAAAGGGTTAAAATCCTGATAATTATTCAATATTTGATAGTTTTGATCAGGACTGAAGTTGATCAAAAGACTTAACCCAAAAAAGCAGAAAAAAATATTATTTTTATAGCAGTTTTTGGAAGTGGACATTTTTGTCCTTAATGACTTAAGAGGGTAGTAAATTAAACTGATGCCTGAGGGTTAAACATATCTAAAACATTTTCTGAAGTATATGTGAAGTTTTTTGCTTGTTTGTTTTGTTTATTTGCAGTCTGGGTCTCCCCCACCTCTCAAGACAAATTAGTACCAATGTGTTTAGTTTCTATATTCAACCGAGTGTGTGATTCACACAGGGCGATGACAGATTCACCCAGACGACTAGAGGAAAAGGTTTGAAATGTATTATTGTACAAAGTAGCCTACATTTCTCCCTCGGTTTCATATGACGTCATATTACAGAACGCTTGACAGTTTAACAGAATGAGGAGAGGCCGCGCATGCGCAGAAGCCCGCGAAAGGCAAGCCTCACGGTGCAGCAGTATTCCCATCACGGAGAGCGGGTTGAACGGGAAGAGACACCATCGCCTTTTACATCCAGCATCTTCATCATCCAAAGCCGAACTAGTGGGAACACGCGTTTATATTAAGACTGTCATCAGACATTAAGAACCCCCCCCAAAAAATGTCTGTGGGTAGTGACTTTGGGAACCCTTTAAGAAAATTCAAACTCGTCTTTCTGGGGGAGCAAAGTGGTAAGTCATGCTGAATTCTCATGAGAAGTTCCTATTTGGTGATGTGAACCCATTGCACCTGCTGCGTAGCACAGATAGTCAATCAGCAAGTTAAGTTAACATGTTAGTGCCTCATGGCCACAGGGCTCATTTGAGTTGTTTTTGAAAAATAAATAAATGTATATCTCTGAAGTATTTTAAGAGAGAAGTTTAAATATATATGTGTGTGTGTGTGTGTGTGTGTGTCAGGGGTGGGGGCATTATTTTAATCAAATTATGATGCTGAAAGGCTTTGCACAATGGACTGTGGATTTCTAGGCTACAGTCTTTAAGTTTTACAGTGAAAATGCTACTGCACTTGCATCCACCTTGTGATACATCTAAACTGGTTACTGGTAGTTTTAAACAAGCCGGGCTTATTTCGCTTGTGAGCCACATAGTTATTAGCATTTATGCGCATTACAGTTGCAAATAAATAAAATTCTCGCCATTCAAAATATACATGCTTATTATTATTATTTTTTTTAAATATATCTGGGTGTTGAGAAAATGCGTGCTGTTCTGCGTCTGATGGTATCTTAAATAATGATGCGGGAGAAAGAAGTTGGTGAATATCCCTGTGTGCGTTGAGACACACCCAGGTTGTCAGTGGCGATGAGATAACTTGTGTGGCTGCAGTCTCTGCCCTGGCATTGTCTCATCCTGCCTGCCGAGGCTGACTAACTTATTTGGGGTTTTTTTTGCATGCTGACTTGCTCTATGAAATAACGCATGAGTACATCTCGCTAAAACCTTCACACGGCACAAAATGAACGTTTCATGTACTGTAACAACCCTAACTAACTCATCGATTATTTATCTGATTCATCTCCGCCTCCATCCCAAGCTTTACTCGCCCATACCGCGAGACAACCCAAACGCTCCTCTTTTTCTCTGCCTTGAACGTGGCACCTAAATTGTTTTCCACAAGATTACACTGAGCTGAGCTGACACACGGTTTGAATTTTGAGAGACTTTGTCTTGTCTTCAACACTGATGAACAAGGCAGGTTCATGATCTTATTCAATACCAATATTGTGTCTGGGGCAGTTAAATAACATTTTATGATTAGTCATGGCCCAGTCCTTGAGTATTTCCTATGGACCATGTACAGTATTGGGGATCATATGTTACAAAATGTGCCAGTTTGTCCCATAATTTGAGAATTATTGTACATTTTTATAACATACAGTAGTACCACTGTTGTATGATTGTAATATTTAGCTACCATTCCCAGGTTTATAGACGTGTTTTCATTAAGAAGGGCATTGATGAAATCCATATATTACTGGAATTACTTTGTCTAACATCTACTGTATATCAAATCAGGGATTATCAGTGAAATGTTAGAAAGAGAAAACCCCAAATCTGATGAACACGGAGCTGCCACCAATCCATTGACGATGCCCTCAATACTCCAGTTAGTGTTTTGAGACAGATAATGGTGCATTGAGGTTCTGACATGCGATGTAATGCTTCAGTCTTTCTGATCTATAAAACTCAAGACACTTTTTCCTCTTGTCTTTTGTACACAATATGTTGTGTTTGTCCATCCATCTCTAAATACATCCCCAGATAGGGCACAAGCCTGTTGGATGGCTTTACTCTAGGGCAATGTTCTGATATTAAGTGCCAAGCAACGAGCCAAAAGGGATTTGGACTCACAAACACAATATGAAGGCTTGTACACTAATCACCAGACCATTTCAGATGGTTGGCTATTTGACATTATAAATATCGGCCTAACTGGGCAAATGGAGACATCAACTCTTGCCTGTTAGCATAACTTGTTCATTTAAAGGCAGTAAAAAGTAAAAAAAAGTCTTTCTAGGTTTCAGAATTGCATGCCATTGACACAAACTCCAGCAAAGGTGAATGAATCCATCTGATTGCTGATATATTCTATTTTTGAGCATGTGTTTGCCGCATCAAATTATATCTCAGTCTCATGCAAGCCTCATTGATTCATACTTCAAATTCACTTCTTATTTCTATGAGATCCAGAATGAGCAACTGGTGGTCATATAAATGATAATGCATCAGGTACATAGGAGCTAGAGCAACATCTGTCAGGTTACTGGAAGGAGGATGAAACAACAGGCTCTTCTGTGCTTTTAGTTTTTTGTAGATCCACATGAGCAAGGCAGTACAGTTTTTAGTGGTGTTTTTTAGTTTTCACTTCACTTGGGTACCATTATTCTTCTGGTGTGTGCTTGCATGCAGTGGGAGTTTCAGTATTACACCTCCATGTTGCTTTTGATAACTTAAGAGTCTACCACCAAGGTTTTCTATCTATCTATCTGTCTGTCTGTCTTTCTGTCTGTCTGTAAGGTTTTCTTGGGTCTATCTTGTAGGGGTTTGGAGACTGCTCTGGTTGGACTCTACCTGCAGTTTCTTTTAGTGCTGTTCTTGTAAAAGTGTCTGGGTTGTTGAACTATTGAGCCACTGGAGACCCTAAGGTGAAATTTATGGGTGAAGGGTCCCAGTCAGTCTGGGGGAGCCACGTCTACAGCAGGGAGCCTGTTATCACGCTGAGCACAGGGACTTTATTTTTCAGACAGTGCATCCAGACAGTGGCAGCTCCAGCCTCGTGTTTGATTGGGTCCTGTCCGATGAAACTGCGTCTCCCTGACATGTCTGCTGTAATTGCAGCTGGTGCCCATGCAGGCGTGAATCCCGTCGGCCCTGACACTATCATTTATTAATGTACATGACTGGACTCAAGTATGTCAGGAGCAGGGACATGAGCGGGGAAGCCATTGAAAAAAGGCTACATGTTTCACTGGGATGAAGGGTTCATATGTTGAGTAAAGGCCCATTTGGTTATTGTAGGAATGCTGGGAAAACTGCTGAGAGTTTGTTGGCCATTTTCAAGGGGCCTAGAAAACATGTTCTATTTTAATTTTTTTTTTCAAGGTTGAAGTTTTTACAATTTTTAAGCATTTTTTACTCTCTAAAATGACTGCAATAGTCTAATGAATTCACCATGTTAATCTTTGATATTAATGATAACTGTGAGAATAACATGTATTTTAGAGGATTACGATACAGGTGTGTTGCTCTGTTCAGTATAGCATGTGGTAGCACAGCATGTGGTGTATATTTAGTGGAAGGCACCAGCTAGCTTTGCATCATGGAAAGTATCATAGCACAATAATAAGTTGATTAAATAGCTTTTGGTTTTTGTCAAAAAGTGTATTCCTTTAAAGGGCTTAATTCCTGCAAACAGATTCCATAGTTTAATTTTGGTTTTGTTTTTTGCAACAAACATTCATTTGTTGCCACTTAGGTTAACAGCTTGTCTTGAGCACAGTAAGTTTAACTGTTGAAATATGGTGTGTGCATTAAAATGATCAGATTTCTATTCTCTAAATTTGTCTAACGAGGGAAATCTGGCATGATATTCTGTTGAGGTAAAAGAATCAACAGCGTCAGAGAGATGGGGGCGCCAGATTAAGTGGGTGGAAGTTGAACCTTTCATGCAGGCAGAATGTTAAATTAGCTGTCAGGAAGTCTCTCCTCCTGGATGCGTCTTTGGGCGTCCTCTACACTGCCTGTACAAAGGAGTCTGGCTATAGATTTCCTGGCCAAAGCCGAGGGCTTTAAGCTGGCAAATCAGCTGTTTTCAAGTCTGTGTGCCCACGCTCAATGCGGAAACAGTATTTTGCTAGCTCCAGCCTCTGAGCAATCAACAGGGTCATTGTTAGAGCACTGCAGATCGCTAGTACTTACATTTTCTTATTTATTGGGTCATAGATGTTTTTCCATAGGTAGGTTTTCAAGGCAGCGGTACTGCATGGTACTTTCTAAAACCCAATTGTTTGGCAGTAATCCCCTGTTGCATGCTTCATTTCACCTCAGACAAACAGATGGGAATACAGTTGGTAAATACATCAGCATGTCTGCCGTGAGATTTTGCTCACCGAATCCAAATGCCATCTTCCATTTTTCACAGCGATTGCCATAGCACAAAATAGCACTGGCTTCAAAATATTGCTGAATCACCGGACCAATATGCCACGAAGTAGGGTTTAGTTGGTACTGTAGTCTAGTGCATCAATCACTGTGTCTCCAGGCAACAGCTTTCTGAACAAATGAAACTCTGGGTTTTGGCTTGTTTGGACAGGGAGCAACTGACGCATTCCTCCCTGACTCTATAAACCACAGATACAGCTCCTACATATTTATTCAGTGATGTTAGGCCTGGCATTACCCTGCTGATGGATTCTGTCTAGATAGCTCCCTAATACAGCTCCGATTTTTCACAGGTGGTTTACAAGAATCAATGTTCAATTTGTATTGGATGTATTTACATTCGTGAGTACATGTGGCTTTGTCCCTGTCTAGGCAAAGACACGTCAAGGTTGATTTGAATCTGACTGCCAAAAACTGCGTCTGGGATTGGGTGTGTAGATAGTGTGTGTTCACGTTACGCATGAAGCCACTTCCACACTGAATTTGAGATAAATATTCAATGATGAGAATATTTGATTAGCGTGAATCGGAGGGGAAATGAGATGAAAAGGTTGAGAAGCACTGTTCTAGCAGGGCTTTGATTGTATTGTTGTGTAAATAGGGAAAGTGGTTGGGTGTGAACCTTGTACGTCATACTTTATCAAAGCATGATCTGTCGTATGTTGCAGTTCAGACCTCATCTGAGTCCACAGGAGCAGCTTTCTGTTTATTGTCAGTGGAGAAGCAACAGGAAGTGCGTCTTGATGACATCATAGATTAGAGCCTGGGTTATTCACACTCACAAACATTGATTAAACTGTCCAAGGCCAGAGGAACTTCATGTGGATTCTTGTTGAGGGTCGGTTGTGCTATTCATCAAACATATGTATACATCACTACTAACAGGCTCGCCTTTAAAGTGACTGTTTATTTTGCTTTTATTTTCTTGAACCTTTCTTGTCTTTTCATATCCCTCTGAACCTTCCTCTACTGATCTAGGTCTGTTCTGGTAGCTGTATGGGTTTGCGTTAGGTAACACATTTCTTTCTTTTGCCCATTTCACTCCTCTATGCTCATATATTTTAATAAGATTCACATACGTGTTTGTTTTGTCTAATCTCATTTAATCTCCAGCTCCCTGAAACTCAATATAATGTCTTGGTAAACGGTAGTGTTTCTCTGCTCTGTGGTGCTTTTGTTTGATCAATACTCATTTCATTAGACAGCTTGTGAAGCAATCGTCCATATTTAGCTTGTTTTATTATCGTGATATTAAACCTTTTTCTAAAACAGGTAGTTCCAGAAATGCCTGTCGGTCTTATATTGACAATATTTCATAATGACTGGAATTTTCACACCCGCCCTGATATCGACACCTAGACTTGCAAAACCAGTGCAGGCTAATGGTGAAAAGTCATTTCAGCACTCAGAAGTCACTGCTTGCTATATACTGTGTAGTTTCAAAAGCAAGTTCTAGTCAGATAGAGCATTGCCCATCACCTTCCTCAGCTTGAGCACTGACATGATTACTGTCAAAAACAATTCCCTTACCTCCCTCAGCCCAATTACAAAGATGGAAATCAGCTCTTGAGGATGGAATGTACAACTTGGCGAAACATATAATCAAAACATTTGACTAAAATAGGCTTATATCATATCACACTTACTACAGGGAAATGCTTTCAGGGAGAGTCATTGTGGTCTGTAATTTCAGCTTGCAGAATGTAAGATACATTGCTAAGTGGTACATTATCTATTCTATTTCATATTGTTTACATTTTTGGATTTGTGCATTTTTCTTTTCAAGTTTGGAATTTCATGTTGCGCATTTGAACTTTATAGTTATCAGGCAATTTAAGGATAAAAAGAAAGAAGGAAGAAAATCCTCTGAGCCACTGCAGTTTCTTATTGCATCAATGCTTTTAGGAAATGCCTCCCCCAAGTTACAAATATGCTACCATACAGTGACTGATAATCCACGTCAGCATTGGGAAACAGAGCCTGGACATTTCTTTCTCCCCACCCATCTTGTTCTGTCCAAGGATTTATGCAAAATTCTCTCCTTGAAACACAAACATGTTGACTGAGTCTGTCTTACAAGATTGGAGAGAGAGAGCGAGTGCGTGTGTGTGTGTGTGGTGTAAGGTGTCATGTGGTACATGAACCATGACAATACAAGGCCACACCCAAGAAAAAAAAAAAGAGCCATTTCATCAGAATTTGCCATAGGGTTTATTGAAATCCCTCCATAGCAAACATCAAAACCACAATGTCCTGAAAATTAGTCGAAACAAAAATCTTCTGTCTTTGTTGTGTAAGAAGTTGTGTAAGGCTCCAGGGTGTGAAGGGTGGAGCTGATGAGCTACTGATGTGATTCCACACGTCTGCAGGCTAGGTAAGCTTTGCAGGTTAGAGCAGAGTGGAGTCGGTCACGTTGCCTCACAGTAGGAGAGTTTTGACTCCGATAACGAGTCCGATATTTGGGATCTTAAATTTCCGACAACCGATATATGTGCTGATAGACTTTTGCTTCTTAAAGACCTTCTGAAAAATAAACATTTTGGTACAAAAATCTCTTTTACCACAGGACTGCAGCAATATAATGCTGTATGGCGATGTATATAGCTATATGTTTTTATGATCCCCTGGCATTTATAACAAAGCACATTACTGAATTCTCTTGGTACCTCATTAGTGGCACTTTTACTGATAAAGCTATATCTGAAGAAGGCTTATATCAGCCAATAATATCAGCTGACCGATATATCTGTCGGGCCCAACTTGACAGGTGAGCTCTGCTCTGCTGATCTCTGTCCCTGGTCCTCACAGTTTCCCTACCATCACAGAGGTGCCTAACCCTGAGTCTGTTAGCTCCATAGCCACACCTACATACTGTACATGCATTAAGTGAATGTTCTCTCAAGGTCTCTCCTGTCTCTTGATGTCTGTTTTCCCAACATCCTCACATTAGACTGAAACTGAATCCTGAGGCGTGGAAGGGACAGTCAGCTGTGAGGTAAATACAAGAGCTTCAGCTTGTAGGATTTGCCCCGACTGAGGGATTGAAAATAGGCTGTCGATACTGACTTGACAGAGGCTCTGTGTGTGTGTGTGTGTGTGTGTGTGTGTGTGTGTGTGTGTGTGTGTGTGTGTCTGTTTGTGCGTGCATGTGTGTATGCCAGCAGGAACATTAAAGTCTGTGGGAGTCCAGGTTACACTCCCAGAGCAGCAGCTTTGGTGCTTTAATATTGGGTGATCTAGCTGCATCTAAAGATAACTGTTAGTCTCTTTCATTTCACATCTCATTGCATCTTCCCAGCAAGTGTGCTTCTGCTCTGATGGATTGGGGGAAACAGCTCCCTGACAGCTTTGATCTGCTATTGATCGACTCAGCTGCCCATTAATGGGGGGTAATTGATCATAAGGCACTAGTCCCACCAGCCCATCCCTTCCGCCCATGACTTTGTATGTCCTGAAGCATGTACGCTGTTCCTCAACCAGGGCCTGTTCCCCTGTCAGAACCATCAGCAGTGTATGCTGTGCTTGCTAAGCCATTGCTTTTTACTGCTTCTAAGACATGCTTCCACATAAAAAGCTCACATATGTAGTGGGTTATTAAAGCTTTACTTGGAAAGATAGCAATCATCTGCCAAGGGGAGGTGCATCCTACTGCTGTGCCACATTACACAATTGGAGTAATATAGAGGGATATAGAGGGAAATTGGATTTGTGAAATTGCTTAGAAAAAATGAGGGGCCTAAAAATAATCTTAATAACTGAACAACTTAATAACCGAATTTGATTAAATGTTATTCTATTTTAAATCGAAAAAGTAGTGTTTTCTGACTTTTATGGGGTGCATTTAAGCCCGAGCCCTGCAGGAACTGGGCTTCAACCAAGGAATACCAAGCAGAGGGGCAATAGCTCTATACATATGCTGCACAGCTGACTGGGCGTGTTCCCAGAGGCCCATGGGAGAGCACAGCCTCACTTATACACTGTGCCCAGACTAAAACAGGATTGCAAATCTGTTTGCTGCCCAGGCAGTGATGTAGAGAAACTCTGATTTAGTCCTTTGTTCCAGTGAAAAGGTTCTGGAAGTCATATTTGACAAGAGAGTTTTACAAAGAGCGATAATAAAAGGACAAAAGTGGATGATGGTCTTATTACCATCAAGTGGTCCCACCATGCCTCTTTAGAGAAAGTTTCAAAGAGGAACTGCAACATGGATTCAGCAACTTTAAAAGTACCTCACCTCATTTAGTCCGATAGAGTTGTGAGCATTCTCTCAAATTCTGGGTGTTACAAAGGGGATTGGGTTGCTGCTGAGATCTCTTGCTATGACCCAACAGAGAGAGACAGACAGAAAGAGACAGAGACGGAGAGAATCCCATTTAAACAGAATCCCACAGCTGAACAGCTCTGTGAATAAAGTCCCTGCTGTGGAGGAAGGCTGTCATTTACCCAGTGTGAGACGTGCCACTCCACTGAGTTCAGCAGGTCTCCATCAGTATTTACTCTTCCCCAAGCTCCCCAGATGAGCCCTCATCACGGGGCTGCTGCAGCCGCCACTTCAGTCGGACCCAGGCACACGGGCAAATGTAATTAACACCCAATTTCTTTACAAGATTAATAAGGTCAGGGAGAGAGAGGCGTGCCTGCTCCAAGTGGTGCAACATTCAATGGTTTTTCATTTCACAGACAAGTGTGTTAACTTTAGGAATGCTGTTTTGATACCATCATCATTGTCTTCGTCATAATACTAGTGAGATAGATGAGATAGATACGTTCACTACAGTTTAAAATAGTAGGGGCGAATGTTTTATCTAACTTAGTGGACAAAGAAACGAATCACTACCAGATGACTCATAGAGGAAAAGGTGGTAGAGATGCCCCGGGGGCCACAACGCTGTAGAGGCACTCTGAATGCCTAACATGACTCATGATGTCACTCATTCAGGGGGGCTGCTATTTTTAGTTACATTAGTTTTTGTTCTTTTTTAATCAGATGCTGAATATTTCTGTCAAACCGAAGCTCTTTGCAGTGTTCATCATGTCAAGCTACACAGATACAGAGGAAGACAACTCATTTTTTCAAAGCCCTGTTTTTGTTTCCTGGGAATCTGAATTATTCTTTCCAAGCTGATGACTGTTCATATGAATGCTGTTAACCAATCTTTCAGCTGTGGGACCTTTAGCCCTGCAACTCTAGCCTGGAACCTAAGCACAGCGGCTACAGTGCTTGGTTTGTTTCTACTGTGGAGCCAAGAGCTAAAGGTAAAGGCAGTGTTGACTTTGAGAGAATGTGAGATCAGTCCTGGAATCAGCATTTATTTGCTGCGACCATCAGGACTGTTTTGATCCAAATGTCAAAGCAGTGGAACAAAGGGTAATACACACTTGGCACTTGAACTGAACTATTGTTTTGACCACTGCTGCCATGCTAACACACTGAGGTTTTTGCAGTTTTTCTCCAAAACTGTATTCTAGGTTATAGTGTGGAACTTCAGCTCTTGGCGTCAATCAACTGCAGTTTGATGTACAGCACATTGATGACCCACATACAGTTATTACTGCCAACATACAGTACATTTAAGGGACTTTGTAACTCCCAATAGCACCAAAGAAGTACCTCTAAGTCTCCTGCGACTGAATTAATTCTGTTGACAGAGATGTCTGAAAATGCTCCAATGCATCTTCCTATGCAATGCATGTGAGCAAAAGCTGGTCCTAAGTCAGCCTTAGCCACTGGTTACCACCATTCCCAAACAAAAATACTTCTTGGCTCTGTCTGCTCAGAGGCTCGGCTTGAATATTGAAGCTAGGTTTGCCTTACAGCGAAAAAGATCTTTGTCTGTTCAAAATTTGACGGATGTGATGGATAACTTATTATTTTTTGTTTAGAACTACAGCTAAAGTTACAGTTCACCTCCTGGCAAAGACACACAGCAGGGTCTATTTGTCAGTTTTTTCAACCATATTTCTTAATGTTTACGCTTACCTCTAATATTGAAGTAATGGGGTTTTCATTGGGGCATTTCAATATACTCAATGTACTGAGTATTTGTTATTCTTTGGGGTTTACGGTGTAAGGATTTTGCAGTGGCTAATGTGTTAGCATGAAACTGCAGATATTGACAGACCTCTGACACCAATTATATTCTGCAATTATTTGGGAAACTTGAGGAGATGGGATACTTCTTATCACTTCATATGAGATCCTCACTCACTGTAATGAGTTGATATTAAAATCTCTTTGGCTAAACAGTATATCAGTTTGTGCAACAGCTGGAGATCTAAAATTAGCTGCTAGTCAGTCAATCAAACAAATGAGCATTAAAATGGAGAATTCTAGCCCCATCTTTGTTCTATGTAGATGGTTGATTGCCTACAACGCCAGTGCATGGCAAATCAGTTCAACAAGTCCTCATTAAATAATGGCGTAGGTGGTAGATTTGCAATATGGACCTGGTCAAATCAGTTAATGAAAGGATTGAAATGATACGAGCTTTAAGAGAGCCAATGAACAAATACATACGATATACTTAGGCTAGGTGTTCAGGTTACTGTACATTATGAATAAAACCAATGAGACGGTAAAAGCTGAAAAAGCTCATACATTGTATAATAGTAATACTTTCCTGGTATGTTCTTGATTTTACTAACTTACCTACTGTAGATGAAGATCAAGATCAAGATAGTTTTAATCTCCCAATAACAAATGTCTGACTGGGCAAGTTCTACTAAGTTCTACTAGTGTCATGCCAAGCAAAGTAAAAGAAATAGACTTTCTGGTCACAGTTTAAAAAAAAAAAAAATATGACAAATGTCATATTTGACAATATGTCATATTTGGAAAAGAATACTGTATTTATTTTGAAGGCTGTCTTATCCTTTCCATCCAGAGTGATGTGGCTGTGTCTGCTTGACTCGCTGGCATGAGGCAGCCGTTGACTAACTCGTATGGAAAAGTGATAAATGACTCTTAAAACCTTTCAGACTGGTTGACGTTGTCAACAGTTTCACATGTAAAGCAAAGTGCATAAGTCTCCAACAATTAATTGAAACTGTTTTGATAAAACCATAACAGAGTTGGTAAGAGAGTAACTACATCAGTAAGTCCAAAACAGTAAAGTGGCTTTACTGGCGCTGAGTGCATCAAGATGTCTGACCTGACCTGACCTCTGTAGCGTGTTGCTGCCAATTACAGTACTGGAGCTGAAGAGCAATGACGATTTAACACGATGTACACAGTTCATTTATTAAAAAATAATATAATCAATGGTGTCATTGATATCAGTCCATTATATTGAAATGATCAAACTGACAATATTACAATTCTTGACATAATTTGAAATTTAATGAATAATAAATACAGTATTACGTTTCCACAAAGTGCAGGCTACCAACTGACAAAGTTACGTCGTAGCAATGGATCCTGGAATTTCACTTTTCCTGTTGTGACGATGCAAATTGTAACGTCACCGCAACAAAACTTTGGTCGTCTGATTACGTTGTCACTATTATGTCACTATTATGTCACTACTTTGTCACTATGTTGTCACTATTTTGTCACTACGTTGTCACTATGTTGTCACTATGTTGTCACTATTATGTCACTACTTTGTCACTACGTTGTCACTATGTTGTCACTATTATGTCACTACTTTGTCACTATGTTGTCACTACGTTGTCACTACGTTGTCACTATGTTGTCACTATGTTGCGGTGGTGAAATTTAGTTCAGACTAATATGAACTACTGAAACTAACCTAATCATTACTACTACTGCACTTTAGCCAATGTCAGTTTAAGATGTCACTATGATAGTACTTGTGTTTTTCCTTTAACGGTAAAGGAAATTGTAATTCGTCATCTCAGTGAGAGAAACCAGAGTATGTGTTTACATTTATAGAGATAGAGATAGTGATAGAGAATGGGGATTTCATACAAGGAGAGACTGAAAACCACTGAATATTAATCAGTAACTTTCCAAAATATTTTGGCACCTCACATCTCTGCTGGAATGTTGGACTTGTCAGGTGGGCGATTTGTTGTCATTTTCAAATTAATGTACATACACACAATTATTCTGGGCAATGGAGAAATAAGGTTGGAAGTGGCCTGTCCTCCATTTGGCAAGTCCAATACCCTTGAACCTTCTGCCAGACCAATGGCATGCAGTATTTTATCATTTTGCCCATGATCAATTTTGCAAACATTTTCCATGGTAAATTAAAAATCTGTCAGCCAGCTCACCCCGCATTTGTCTTTCTCTTTTGTTTTCCACCACAGCGGATCAATACCTCTGTCTAGGTTTCAGACGTTTCACAGTATCTCTATCTAGATTGAAGAAGTTGCTCTTGGTGGCTCCCAGTCAGACAGATCTTTCTCAGTTTTCATTATTGACAGCTGACTTTGTTCATGAGGCCAGAGATGATAGAGAGATTGAATCACCTTTTATTCAACACTTATTTATATATATATATATACAGTGGTGGTGGTGTATTTTTTGCAGTTAATTGTATGAGTCTGCTACAGTAACCATGCTATTGTAATGAGGATCTTTCATGGGCTAATACTGGAAATAATATAGTATGTGTCATTTCTGCAGCTTCCCAGCAGCCCTCTGCCTTGTAAGAATCTAATTTAAACATTAAAACGTCAAGCTGGCCTCTTTCAAGCCCTCTGGCCTCAAATGGCAGACATATGACTTCTACCTCCTCTCCCAAGGCAATCACAACCACCACCAGAGTCATATATTTCAGAACTGTGTCACACCTTGGTGGATACGCCAGTGTGTTCTAGTGTGTGTGTGTGTATGTGTGTTTCTATTGCTTTTAGTAAAGTAAAATGCCTCATTAGACTGCATAAGAGCTGAAATGGCTTTTGAGTGCATTATTTGTGCAGGGGGAGACTCAGCCTCTGTTGAGGTTGAAAGCGTGTTCATCCATTATTCAGAGGTATTGGTAAATGGATGTGTCCTGCTCAGAGTTCATATAGCAGTTTCTCCACAGGCTCAATCCATGTCACACACGTAAAACAATCAGTGCTGCACGACTCAATAAAAGAAATGCATTCCTTATTACATCTTATTGATTCTATTCACATAACTGATCATATAATGTGTTTTCTGATTCTGATAAATATGTAGAGTTAAATTGAATGGAGCTAAATAAGACCCTTGCTTTACCTCCAAAAATCAAAGTGTTTTTTCTGACAGGATTAAAAGGGAATGGTAATGACAACACAGGATACCTTGCTTTCTTCAGCATTTTGACCAAAACTGGGCTGTGACAAGGCATTTGACATCTGAATTAGATTGCCAAATGGCAACGGTCAAGATTTTAGCAGCAGAATGGTCCGATTTTATGTTTTCATTTTATCACTGGTCAAATCAGAACTGTGGCCCAGTCTTAGGAAAGAAAAATAATAGGCAGCTATATGGTACCTTGTTGCCTGGTCGTTAGAGAAGTGGCTGGAAGGTCCTTGGTTCAAACCTTGTGCAGGATACCAAAGCTTTTCACAAGGATAGCTGTGCCTTCTGCTTTGTTAGAGAGGAAACTGTATGATGTGTTTAGTTGTAGCTGAGGCCTCCTTGTGGTTTTAGGTCAACCTGAGTTTGCTTGTCGACAGTATTTTGTCAAATGATTTGCCCCAGATACAATTAGCTAGTCAGGCTTTTTGCAACATCCATAGAGAATGGTGACTGTGAATAATGTGTTGCAAGGTTGAAATTTGAGGCCACATATGCTAGTGCTTCATTACAGAATAATGTCGCAACGGCGTAAGAGTGGCAGCTCCTTTGACATTTTTAATATGTGTATAATTAACAAATTTAGATAGAAGGTATTACATTTACCTTCAATCTACCCAAAATGCCATCTGCTGTGTGGCATTTCCTGTTGGGATCTGTATGTCAGCTGCTGTGACTATGAATAAATAAGGCCACAGATGCAAGAGTCAATATCTCTCCTACTGGTTTGCCTCTCCTCCAGGTTTCTGCGCTCTCCCTCCTCAACGAGCAGCAGTCATAAATATCCACTTAATTTTTTTTCTCTTCCTTCTTTCGTTGATAAATATTGGATATCTGCTCTTTCCAGTGTGCCAAGCTCCCATCCCTGAGTCGTGTGAAGGCAAGGGAAGGCATGCACCGTTTTATTTTTATCTGTCTCCCCGTGAGTGGGAGTCGGGCCCAGGAAGCAGCGGCGTGCTCTGATTGGCTGCCAAGTCCTCAAGGGTATTCCATGATGTCTGCCGCCAAGTGACCACTGAGCAGTGGTTTTACCTGGCTGCTTGGCACTCAGCCTCAGGCCTGGATGGACAATATGGCCCATAGTAATTATTCAGCTTTCCAAAGCTTTGCATGATGTGTTGTAAAGTTTATTACTCTAGGTTGGGAAGAGAAAACAGTCCTGTTGTCTAGTCCATAGATCAATAGCCATCTGAAAGGAAATTCATTTGTAAGAGCTTTGGAGAAAGCCTTGGAGAGATGACATTCAATTATGGCTGGACAAAAGGGTACAAATCCCCATGATATATTGTTAGAATTAATTTAATTTACCCAACAAGGATGAAAGAGAAGAGAGGACTGGAATGTGTGGAGTAAATAGCACTGAGCTCAGGAGTCATGCTAAGTTAATTTGCTCTCCTGAGCAGGTTGAAAGGTTTGAATCAGAGAGTTTTATGGATATGCTTAATTTACAGAATCAACCATAATAGCTTTAAAATTTCCTCCAAATTTCACATTTACACTAGATGTCATCACCCTCTTAAGGATGGCTGCATTTTTAGAAAGCCTAGTTTATTGCAACCATTATAACCAACTCCACCTAAGCCAATGATTGTTACACACAGCCAGCATTAGAGAGCTAGGCTATTCATACTAGCATTGGGACCCACACAGTTTAAATATTTAACATAGTGTGGGTGAGCGTGAAAATGTACATTATTTATTTTCACATCCCTGAAAATAGCTTGTGCTTTCTGAATATATATATATATTGTTAAGTTAAGATTTTTAGAGTGGCAAAAAGATGTACTGAAAGCCTCCAACATGTCTTGGAAAATGTTCTTCTAATCAGTTTGTCTTGGGAAAACTCTCTCTCTTATTCTCTCTCTCTCTTGCTCTCTCTCGCACACTACTATCACACACACACACACACACAAACAGCATGCACATAATCCTGAAAAGCTCAACTCATCCAAATTGGTTAAATTGTGTCTACAGCCCTCATAACATGAGGTCATATAAATGAATGACAGTATTCTCCAGTATTCTCCAGGGTGAAACTCGAATTCAGACCAAGATTAAGTAAAAAATTGGGCACCCAACTTCAGACCCATTTCTCACTCCTATACCTGTAAGACGTCTACCCTCAAATAATATCCTATCTCTGACTGGTAGATCTTCATGTCTCAAATAAAAGCTAGGTTGAAATTGTCCATATTTCCAATCCAGAGCAAATAGACAGTAGCCTCAATAGTCCACAATGCAATGCGGTGAAATAATGAGAGCCACAACTCGACTGGAAAAACTCGCTCTCTTGCCGTTACTATCACTATCATTATTGTTCTTTCCACCTACACAGAAAACGAAAGCTTGGATTGGATACTCATTGTAAGTCTCTTTGGATGAAAGATTGGATACAAGTCCAAATGAGTTCTCTGGGGGTTGTCGAAGGGCATTCTGTAAAATGTAGGAAATCACTAACTCAAGTAGAGGTAAACTCGGCATGTTGAGGGAAAGTCGATGCAACAACATGGTAAATTACACTTCATCACAAAATAACTATTGAATTACATCCCTGATTAATGATATATAGCGGCGTAAGAGAATCTTCCTTTTGGAGAGGCCTTCATCAGGTGTCTCCTGACTGGACTCAGTGGACTCCTGGTGGTGAAAGTGCACGTTCTGCAACAGCAGGTGCTCTGTTCTCTCTGTTAATTGGCCCCGTGTTGCTAAGTCGCACAGCAGAGTCTTTGAAGCATCATAAAAAAACAGAGACTTCATTAACACACAGGCTGTAATTGGAAACCCACTAGACAGGAGTCCCCTATCTGCGTTGCCTCTTATTAAGCTGTCTATAAGTTGACTACATAATTGATCAGTAGTGTGAGGCCTGCTGAGGACGCTTTTAGTGATAGTGTTGCACATCTGCTAAATGTCATCAACGGTGATACTGTGCCTGCATGTTTGCTACTGTACTGTGCAGAGGCATGTGCATCAAAGATGATGGGAAATGTCTTTGTTCAGTCATTACATACAGACACAATTGATTTCATCCTGCACGATCGAGTTTCCAAGGAAATGAGAAATAGGTAGAGCATAACATGGTAAAGATGGACTGTAATAAAACAGTTCAAAGATGTTTTTAATACACAGTCATAATTGATGTACTAAAGAATAACATGAGTCAGATGGTACTTCCTATTTCTATATGTGATCAGCATCGTCTTACTGCAAGTCTAAATAGATGATGATGTCCCAGTGTTCACATACGATGCTCCCCAGGGACATTAATGATTTAAAAACCTTGCATAACTCTCATAAATTCATCCTCTCTAACCTCTACTGCAGGTACATAGAAGAAAAAAATAACTCCTCAAAAAGTAGCACAGTCATTTTAGTTTTGATGAAAAATTATATTTGGCAAAAGAAATTGTCAAAAATCTCCTCAATATCTGCAAATCTGTATACTGCAACGTTGAGGTGAGATGAATGTAATTGTTGTACATATCTCAAAACATAATGCAGACTTGTACCAAAACCAAGTTAAACTGATAATCCTCCAAAAGCTTGCTGGGCAATACCAACAAAGCACAACAAAAACAATGTAGTGTCCCATCCCTCCAGACAGGCACTAATCAAGGTAGCAGAAGAGATCAGGGCTTAGATGAGCTGGCCCTTATTCACAGCCGCAGGTCAACTTGGATGGTAGGCTGCCTCACAGAGCCGTACGTGGAGGTGGTTGGGGAAATATTAGGGTGCTGGTATGGTGAGACGTGGATTATCTTCCTTTGTGAATGGTGGACAGCTTTTTCCTCTGAGGAGAGCACTGTTATTTAGACTTCTTAGTGTGGCGGTTCGCTCAAGAGGACCTTGTTACGTTCTCTGTGTCTGAAGGCAAGTACACCTCTCCACATTAATTACAGTTTAATGGCAATCAATAACTGCCAGATCTTGTAGAAAAAGTTATATTGAATAGCAACCAAATGTCAAAATTAGACAATTTTGCGCAGATAGCCTTGGGGAAGTTGGAATCTGTGGGAGAGTACATCAGAAACACACTGAATGATACCAATGCATTAGTGCTTTCACACCATACGTGAACACGAGTGAACATGTATACTTACTGTATATTGTGTAGTTTAATAACAACACAGTAGACCTCTCAAGGGTTGAGAGTCATTTCTGTGTGCAGCAGCCATTACCACTGGCCTTTGTGCAACTGTTGTGTCCTATTTGTGAAAAGCACTCACTGAGCTTTTGCCCATTATGTTTCTTTGTGTCTAAATTATCAACTAAATTCCATTCAAAAGGAAAATGAGCTCATTATTTGAGCACTTTTGCTTTATATTGTTATTGACTAGCCAATTATGGTTGCACTTTATGTCGTTGAATGTTGGCCTTCCTTTTGAAATGTAATAAGCTACAGTGGCGTGGGAGCTTGCTCTGTAAACTCACCTCTATTATGACCTGAATGCTTTGCTATCTGCTGGTAAGATGAAGATTGATAAGATGGATGAGATAAGATGATAAGATAATGTGATAGATAAGATATCTGGGAAATGTTCAGAAATGAGGAGCTTATGTTGAGATATAATCAAGACTCTGCCTCCTAAATAATTTCTTTTTTGCCTTAAAGAAAATTCGCTAAATAATTGCAGCCATGAGCGTAACTAGGCTTCCCTCATCAACCCTGGTAATTAAATGAACACAAACAGACCTGGAGACATTATTCCAGTTGCATTTGAAGATATTGACAAGAATTGAATAACAATCGACTCTGTGATTCAGCCTCTTAACATTAGGAGGTTGGAATGGGATATGTTTTGTAGCCCTGTGTTTGACACATGAGTCATGTAATTCATTATCCATTAGGTTTTGTACTCAAATCAAATCAAATTTGCTATAATACACCTTTCCTCTCTGGGGAAGGAATTTGGATGTCCCTTCAGGATTGCTTACTGTTCATTACATACACTTAAAGAGATTGCTTCAATTAGAGGTAGAAATAACGGGCTGCTTTCTGCCCCTGTCATTTGAGGCTTTCAGCAGTGACTGAGAGGCTTGAGAGAGCCGAGTCTCAGGTTGCTTAGTGGACGAGGGGGATGAATCAGCAGTGAGGATGCTGGATAAGACTCTCCATCCTAATGTTCTCTCTCATGATGTTAACTGAACTTGAGAGACGCTCTCCATTTTATGCTGCTCTGACGTACCTCCTCCAACCCCACCCTCTTAATCTCCCTAAAGGTTATAAATAAGATTGAAAAGGTGAAGAAGATATGGAGGAATTGGAATACACGAGTAAGTCTCTAGCAATGTGCCTGTACAAAGAGAAAAGTGTGCTATGGTATCACCATGGTTACTTTCATTTGAGACTTTCATTGAGATTAATCATTGTTTTTGTTGCTGTTGTTGTTGTTTTGTTGTAGGGTTATGTTTATCATGCTGCATTTTTTTATCAGAGGGCAGCGTACAGTAAACAGCTAACATTTGGAGTGTGCGAGACTAGTCATGATGGGAATTTCAATTCCAAATAGAAAGTGATTGGTGCATTAAAAGTAGGACACCTCTGTAAGATAGATGATATATTGATAAATGAACATGAGATAATAAGCATAATCAGTAGGCCATGCATCAGATCCTTCCTGGCAGATATATGAGCCCAGTGAGGGCACAAATGCACATAATTAGTCTGCCTGATGAAAGCTCTTTCTATAAAGCCACTGTATAATTGCAACTGGTTGCTCATTGGGTTTCTGATTACTGACTGAATCCTTCCCTAAATATTTTGTGCCCAATTATATTTTCATTACATGAACAATACATTTAATTTTCGCAAACATTTATGAAAGAGAATCTACTCGACTCGGCAGTCCTTAAAATATAGGGCAGTACACTGTATGGTAGTCAGCACACTGTGGTCGTAGCTCTACAGAGTCCAGCCAGTGGTAGCCTGATAGTGCTGGTAAATGAAGAGGATGTGATTAGCTGCTCCTTTCGCTTTGCTTCAGTCACACTTATTAATGAAACCGCTGAGAAAACAATCTGAAAACAACACTCTCTGTATGAGGTCCACCATGTCAGACATCCCTCTTTTAGACGTGATTAACTGTAATGTAATATGCTTTATGCTCCTGAAATGATACATTATTTATTAGTCACATATCATAACCCACCGTCTCAATGATCCTCTGACTGTTTTGTATCTTTAAAACAACTTGTGGACCTCTCATGCCATATATTCAAAGGAAAGCGTATAACAATAGCAAATATTGTTTGTGGCTTGTATGTAGGCTCGTTTTTGCTGAGCTGGCCTTACACAACTACCACTATCAGCTGTCTTTTTGGCTTCACTTTGATGGCATACTTAGCGCTTGCTGTGCTTGATGATTTTTTAAGCCAGTAGTGTTATTATATACATTTCATTATATTGTTAAATACAATTATAAATACAACTACAATATCTAATCTAATCTAATAATTTGATATAATATATATAGTTATCTATAGTCTTTAGTCTATAGTGTATATAGTCTATAATCTATAGTCTATAATCTTTAGTCTTTTGTCTATAGTCTATAGTCTGTAGTTTATAGTCTATAGTCTATAGTAATAGTCTTTAGTCTTTAGTCTTTAGTCTATAGTAATAGTCTTTAGTCTTTAGGGTGCTTTCACACCTACCTTGTTTGGTCCGGACCTTCGGACTTTTCAGTTTGGTCCGAACCAAAATGGCAGGTGTGAAAGGTGCCTCGGGCCATGGTCCGGACCAAAGGACCAGAATTTGGTCCGACCAAAAGAGGTGGTCTCGGTCCGGATCAAACTGAACCAAGGTTCGGTTCGTTTGCAGTGTGAACACTTTTTTGGATGGTTCGAACTTTCGGACCAATTACAGGAAGTTGAGGCAGGGTATCGTCGGCGACGATATCATTTTTGCATGATGAGGACGTTCATTTGGCGGATTCGAACTAGTCTTGAGTACTGCGCTTGAAGTTGGTGCTGCTGGTAGTAATGCCATAATAATAATAATACTATAGTCAGTCCCACCAGGATTTCGCAGAGTTTTTTTTTCTGATTATTGCGGCCCAATATGATTGAATTTGCAGCGGCTTTTATAAAAAATTGCGATGCAATTTGGGATATTTTTCGTGTTATCTTGTGGTAAAACAGCAGGAATCGATGAAAATTTCGAGCCCCCCATCCTCCCCAAAACATTGTAAACTGCCCACTAGTAATCGTAACACATTAATACCTCCCGGGGCCGCCGGCTGAAAACTATACTACACATAATCTCTGTCTAGTGCCTTTCTTTGTATTTCATTCCTTTTTAATCCTAGTTTTCTTTACATTATTTTTGTTTGTTTTTTCCCTTTAGGCTGCAATGCAGCATATCTACAATTTGCCATCACATCATTAGTTGACCCGTCACGTTCCCGTCCCGCTCTAATCTGTCAGGTCTGTCAGTGCTGCCAGTTTGACACAGAGAAAAGGAGAGAGAGGTCCGGAGCGGAGAACGCACATCTAACTAGTCACCGGCCTGTTAGCAGCAAATCAACTTGAACAGTTTATAAAATGATTAGGCTACACCGCGGCGCGGCCCGTCCAACCGGCCCAAAGACCCACCGGCCCACCGGGATTCGTCCCGATTGGCCACTCCGGCATTGTCCTATCAAAGGCTCAGGATAACAAGAAAGCAAATGGTGCAAATTGCATATTTAAGTAAAAAAACAACCTCCCGAACATGTAGGAGTATTAATGTGGAAGCATTGTGCCAATTTGACCGTTTTATGCGGGAATATTGCGGGGTATTTTTTGGCAAAATGGAAGCTCTTGCAAGTATTCAGGCAATTAGTTTAATTTGCGTTAATTATTGCGATCGCAACATCCTGGAGGGACTGTATAGTGGCAACGAAATGAATCTGTTCATTCATTTCAATCAAACGGAAAAGGCTATCCGCCGAATTGACAACACGCCGACGTCAGACGCACGCCCCTCTACAAACCAATCAATGTCAAGTATAGGGAGACGCAGCCCACGTAGGTGATGACGACAGGACGTAGGTATGTCATCCAAAGGTCTTTAGTGCGCTCGCAAAATTGCAATGTGAAAGCAAAACTAACCGGATCAAATGTATACAATGTAACAAAAACATGAACCTTGGTTCGGACCTTGGTCCGGACTTTCAGGTGTGAAAACGCCCTCTTTAGTGTATAGTCTTTAGTCTTTAGTGTATAGTAATAGTCTTTAGTCTTTAGTCTATAGTCTATAGTAATAGTCTTTAGTCTATAGTAATAGTCTATAGTCTATAGTCTATAGTCTATAGTAATAGTCTTTAGTCTATAGTAATAGTCTTTAGTCTTTAGTCTATAGTAATAGTCTTTGTCTATAGTCTATAGTAATAGTCTATAGTAATAGTCTTTAGTCTATAGTCTATAGCCTATAGTAATAGTCTTTAGTCTTTAGTAATAGTCTTTTGTCTATAGTCTATAGTCTATAGTCTATAGTCTATAGTAATAGTCTTTAGTCTGTAGTTTATAGAGTATAGCCTATAGTAATAGTCTTTAGTCTATAGTCTATAGTCTATAGTAATAGTCTTTAGTCTTTAGTCTTTAGTCTATAGTCTTTTGTGTAGGTAGCTTGCTACAACATACTCAGGAGGGTCTACCTGCCCATAACTTTAAAAATGTTCACTGGACACTTTGAACATTACCTTGGATTTTGCTGTCATTCACCACTGGTTTCTTAAAAGGTAAAAAAGAGTCAGAAATTGTACGCTCTGTTTATCTATAACACCACTTCTCCTTTATGTGCTTCACTTTAGCTCGCTCCACCTGCTCCTATTACTGCTGATAGAATGACCTGTGCCCTCTGTGGGTGGACGACTTCATTGCATCACAATTTACTCTTGCGCCTCAATAAAATAGGAGCGAATTCAGATACATTTTTCAAAATTGAAATTACATTTTAGTGGCCCACACAGACTTTACAATGCAGGAAAAAAACGTCACTATTGTGCCTTACACTCAGAAATTCTTTTTTGGAAATTTCTACACAGCTATTTGCAGTTATATGTAGAAAGCGTGCCAAAGTACCAGCAGATAGAACTAGCTGAATTACAGCCCAGCAGCACACTGAAGGCCAAAATTGAATCTCTTGGAACAAGAGTTTTCCATTTTCATTCCACACACAATGCCACTGCTCCGCCCTCAGGCTGCCTCTGTGCTGAGCATGTTGGAAAGCATGTATTTGTGTGAATAAATGTTCTCCATGATGAAAAAATCAGGCCACAGCTTCTGTCATACAAACAATTTTTCACCATTCTCAACCTAGTACTTTACTCTAAGGATTAATAAACTTGCATCAAAGAAAATATGCAAGTGTGTGGTGGTATAGGCCAGACTTGTGGCTCAATACCATTGTGCTGCATTGCTGAGCATTATGCTTTTATTGAAGATGTTTTTTTAGAGTTTCAAGAATTAACAAAATGCTCTATATATGGTGAAAAGTATTTTTTTATTGTTATTATTGTTATTGAAGGTTATTGAACAAGCTTCTACTAATATTAGGAATTCATCAAGACAATAGCAGACATGTGACCTTTTTCTCCTTTTATCCACAAGGCTGATAAATATGGAGTAACATTTTAGTATGGCTGCATAGATTGATACATGAAGCCAATTGCTGGAATTATTGCTCAAGTGATGTAGCTGACTAGTTTTTCTTCTGGTGTGTTAAACAATAATTACAAGCTGTAGATATCCTTCTTTATGTAACAGTATAGCGATGTTCAACTGCCTGTAAACAACTGGTATATGGGAAATTACTATTAATGACATCATATAAATAAGACAACAGTGCAATGGTGCTTGAATTTTTCCTCATTGTGAATGTTTCCCATTGACAGATAATATACAATTTCTATGCATCTCACCCCCCCCCCCCCCCCCCCTCTCCCCATGTAACATGTTAAATGGGAAATTTCTCGCAAGTGTTTTGGGAATAGACCTGATGTCAGCAGCCACAGCATTGTAATTACATCTGGACCTGATGTCATTGATGACCTTCTGGTCACCCTCACACCCAGTAATGAGCTCCCTTGGTAGCAGTCACAGCCGTGGCAGCAACTATAACCACCCACTGCCACATTGATTGAGTATTTGAATGCAATATGCTGAGGCTGCTTGTCTCTCATTTTATGTCTTCTCTCTTTTTGTTGTGTTGCAGTTGGAAAGACGTCTCTGATCACACGGTTCATGTATGACAGCTTTGACAACACATATCAGGTAGGTGCTACCGGCCAGCACTGGGAGTGAAATGTTGTCTCATGGTGTGCTGTGTGCCTATAACCCCATAGTGAAACATACAGCTGTACATCGATCGAAGAGAAAATCAATTTTTAAGAAATGTGACTTCCAAAGCACGGTTTGTGACTTGCATCTGGATGTATTAGGATCTAACATTTAATATTGGAATGTGGCGTCACAGCAGCACTGGTAAATAAGTGAAATAAGAAAATGAGTCATGGGGAAATGACTCTTATTGCATTCTTGTATGTGTGTCTATCAGGGGGGGTGCTATAGCTGACATGGATGTTCAAACAGACACCTTCGAACTGAGCAAGATCAAGAGCACTGTGGGCCCTCAGGCTATGACTATTTCTAGGCCCTGTTCTCCACTGCAGGCTAATCTCACTCCCCATCCTAAACACAGGATATTGCTTATGCTGCTACCATACTTACAGAGGTCTTTGCAAGTTTCTGCAGAAACAAAGAAAGTTCTTTAATAAAACTATTATTGCTTTCTACAGCAAAAACGTAGCTGGTTATATAACAGAATGTAATTAAAAATAGATCTTACAAAGCCATTCCCGCCCGCATATTTATATATTGTGTGTGTGTGTGTGTGTGTGTGTGTGTGTGTGTGTGTGTGTGTGTGTGTGTTTAATCTTTTGGTACACTGTAGGCCTTTATTGAGGGAACTGCAGTATGTGAGAAGCATAAGGAGTGTAGTTTTAGAAACATTAAACTCTTCCCTTTTCACTGAGCCTAATTGCATCTGTGTATGGTGACACTAAAGGTTGGGAGCCCGTAAGAGATAGCCTCATTGTTTTGTTGACATTGTTGAATGTCACATGCATATTATTATTATTTTTTTTTTATTATTTATTTTCTAACATTTCTTCTAGCGATATCATTTTTAGCTTATTGAGTGATGTATTCAAGCCTGCGATGCCATTTTTGGCTGGGCCAGGTAGCGACCAGCCCAAGCAGTTTGTTTGTCACCTGGTGAGCAAGTTCTGAAGATGTTAGACCTTTTGATTCCGCGTGTTTACTTGATGTACTAAGATGCCCATAATGCATTGCTGCTGCATAACCTCCCTGGCTGTGCGTCAAGACTACAAATGTAAGTACACAATATTTATTTCACTATATGGTTTGTATGTCATCAATTATTATTAAAAAGCAAATAGTGCTGCTAGCTTGTTAGCTTGCGTCTGTAATTTACCACAGAGGTAAGCAACTAGCTAGCTTGCTTTGATTATGGTACTGTAAGGCTAGTACTAGTGGACCCAGACACAGACGAGAACAGGAGGCAGGGAGCAGGGTAAAGCAGGCTTTACTGGTAGAACAGCGAAACGAGGTACAAAACAGGCAAGAGCAACGGCTACACACTGCAGATAAGCACGGCTGCTAGACAACAGTCGTAGTGGCTGTAGGCAAAACTGACAAACAAGCAGAGAGCATGGTGAGGGCAGAGCATATATACACAGGTGATAGGTGATAGGGAACAGCTGAGCAGGTATGGAGGCTCTCAGAGACACGCCCACCAACCTGCAAGGAGGAGAGAGTGAGGGAGAGAGACAGAGGGAGAGAGACACACACATCACAACAAGAAGACAGGACTAGAATTCAGGGGAAAGTGAGGGTGAAGGCTGAACAGCCGTGACAGGTAGCTCACACTAGTTACTATAAGGTTGAGGTTGTGAACATGAAAGGAGAAATGTAGACGTACAGGTAGATGTATAACGTTAATGCCTTCCAACAATAACACAGTATATTGTCATTCCTTCCATCCAGGGGCTGATGAGGAGCTGTCTGACTGTCCAGGCTCTGGGTCGTTTGAAAGGATGATGGCAGCGGCCCTCACCTGGATCTCACCTCTGGGCATCATTTGTCAGAGTGTATATGATCAAATCTGTCTATATGTGTATATAGATATATGTGTTTGTTGGGTTTAAAATCCCACAGTCTCTTAGCAAAATGTTGATTAGATAAATCCTTATTTGTTTGTTTTATTAGCCTAAATTGTACTTACTATAAATTCCTTTAACATTCTTTTGCATGGTGCGATTTCCCCCTCCTTTACTAACTGGGTAACCCGTCTCTCAGCTACCCACTCACCACGGATAAATCCCCGCTTACTTCTTAACATCGGCTCACTACCACCAGGAATGTGAGTTGATTAATAAGAGAGTTGTTTTTGCTACATGTAGACATAATAGAGTACATTGTTCACTTTTCATTCAATGACTTCTCATTCAACAACATTATCAATGTCCTTGGAGCTTCGTCACAAATGGTACAAAGCCAGTCCTCTCCACTCTTCGATGTTCACACAAATGCTGATGCTGTGCTGTAATGAGATTTGGATGGCGCATTGTGAGTGGATTAAATAGTTTGTTACAGCTCCGTGGCGCTGTGCTTTCACAATTGCCGCTCTATCCTCTTATATTTCTACATTCATAAGTCATGAATGATTGCAGAGCCAGGCGTTCTACACCGACTGTTGAGGTTCATGTCTTTTGTGTTGTTAAGCTGCTGAATCTCCATGATGCACGAGTATG
Organism: Hoplostethus atlanticus; assembly: GCA_034670405.1. Lineage (NCBI taxonomy): Eukaryota > Metazoa > Chordata > Actinopteri > Trachichthyiformes > Trachichthyidae > Hoplostethus > Hoplostethus atlanticus. The sequence goes on along the minus strand of JAXDDX010000028.1, from coordinate 2,223,078 downwards.
TCTCTTTAAATATCATCTCATCCACGGATTGCTACGGTAAGGGCTTATATTTGGGCAAGCTTGGCTGTGGACACGCAGCAGCTGGGGAGCAAAGTGAGCATGACAACTGTTTACCCAGCATCTTCTTCTCATACTCGGACAACTTCTGAGCAGTGGGAGAGCAAATTAATGAATACCTTGTGCAAGGAATTAGCATTGGTTTCCAGCAGAATGGGGTTGATGCTATATTTTGAAATCCATTCTTGGTCTACAGTATTAGTAAACACTTCCAATCTTGGCCTTCAGTGTGCTGCTGGGCTGTAATTCAGCTAGTTCTATCTGCTGGTACTTTGATCCAATATCTTACAATATGTTCCAAAGTACTGTAGTGAGATTAATTGCTTCACAAGAGGCCAATAATGCATGGATAGTAAATGGGACGCAATCGTTTCCCCACATCATTTTGAGTGTAGCGCACTCATAAGTATCACAACCTTTAGTGAATGTGGGCTTCTGTGGTTTTCTGCGGCCTGTCTTGCTCCAAGGGCACTGCTGTAACTCAGTCTGAATGCAGCTGGATAAATTATGCCTGTGAAATCCAACAGCTGTCAAAGTGAGCACTAAGAGCAGCCAGTCTGAGGAGCATGGGAAGACATGGTTTTCTAGGCAAATGGCCTCCGTCACCGGCCTACTGGTGATGAGGGCCGAAGAGACAGAGAGCTCTCTTGACCCTCTATTCTCATCCTCCCATTTTAACTGGACAGACAGGATGCTGGATAAATCACATGTTCCTATTTATTTGCCCCGCGTTAACAGCCTGTGTACCAAATGATAATAGCCGCCTGCAAGGAATATGAAAATCAGATGTTTATTTTAGTCTAAAACAAAGCCATTTATAGACACCACTTAACCCTGGTCCCAGAAAACAACACTCTTCATTCCCTTCTCACAGTCAGCTCTTTGTTTTTTCAGATAGTGGATTAATGATTTTGTTATGGAAGCCATAGACTGTGCTTTATAGCCATAGATCAATGCCAAAGCTCAGTCTCTCTCTCTCTCTCTCTCTCTCTCTCTTGTGTGTGTGTGTGTATGTGTGTGTGTGTGTCCTGTCCTGTCCCCCAGTCCCCAGTGTCTTAATGTCATTTCTTCTTGGTGGCTGGCTCAGTGACAGGTGGGGCTGTAAATAATTTCACACAGGCTTTTTTCCAGTTCAGTTCCTGAGCTTTGAGTATTAATTAAAATGCTGTGTGCATCACCTCTTTTATAGTGTTTACGCTGCTGCTTAGAGAGGGAATGGATTCTAGATTTGCCCAGAAATGGTGGAGAGATAAGTGTGGGTATACAGAGAATATCTCTCTGATCTGAGGACAAATGAGAAAGATATATGAAGTTGTGATTTTCACTGAGCTACATATCATAGCGTGCTATTGCTTTCATCTAAACCTCTAGCCTCTGGTTACTTATATTTGAAAAGATCCAGTTTGACCTTATGAAGGAAGAGCGGCAGTATATTTGGAGGCCAAGAGCCATTAGAAAGATGAAACCGAGCATGGTCGTGGCTCTCGTCAGCAGGAGGATGGGAGTGAGCTGAGCCAGATCTGCTGGCTCTAAAGCAGCAGACTCCCATCAAGCAGCCACCCAGCCGAGAGAGACAGAGGCAGGCGTCCTTACTGCCTGGCAGCACATGCTAAAGGGCTCGGAGGCCTCCAGAGGCAGAAAGCTTTTGTCAGCTACAGAGGAGCTGTCAGTCAGGCCTGGCCACTAGGCTGTGACGGCATCAGGCCACAGCTCTGGAGATGTCTGTCTGCTCTACCCAAAAACTCCTCTACTTGGAGTACCTGTTAATCAGTAGACTTGAAAACTTTTTTTTTGAAAACATCGCTTCAATTATAATTCCAAGATGTGATATGTATTACCACGTTTGAGTGGAAGAAACATTGATTAGTTTCATAGATATGGTCTATGTATAGTCTTATTTTCATTACCTTTTGTTGTCTAACCTACCCCTCTATTCTTTACTGCTGTAACGATCCAATCAGGCATCACTAGTTTATCTTGTATTATATTATCAAGGTATTAAAGGATTAAAATCTACCCATAATGCCGTGTGACATGAGTGTTGTGAGTTAAATTGACCAATTATAGATGTGTGTTGGCACTACTCATCAGTATGGTTCAAATTTAGTATGGTGAAATTATGTTCTGCATGTCCTGCCAAATTCAGCCTGCTGTGAGACATTCTGTCTGTTGAAGGAGCCATTGACAGATCCACTCCGTCTTCAGATCCATGGCTTGGTCTCAAGTGAATCATAAGTACCACCTCTTATCTCTGAAGTCTGGCTGAGACTGAACTACACTCTCTGTCCAGTACCACAGAAGTGGGTTGGTCAGGATTGCTCACTGTAGGGACGCAGTTGTATATACAGGATGTTGACTCATCAGAGATTGATTGGAAGACAATCCCGTTGGATTACAAGTTTGTCACAGAATTATCAGAGAAGCCATCCTTAAGAGCTTTGTTGATCCTTACTGCTGCTGTCACCCCATAGCCACTAACAAACTTTCCCCTGATCTTTTCTGAAAGGCCCAATACATCACTGCAGTATGGTGCCCCCTGCTGAAACACTGTCATCCCACTACTGGCTTTGTGAATTGACTCATTGGCGTTGTATTGAAGTTTTGCTGGGTTGTGAGTGTTCCAAAATGTACAAACTCACAACTTCTAAAGAGTCTAAAGAGTGTAAAGAGTGTAAATCTACCAGATATATTGACATCATTTATCTCTACAGTAGTGTTACTAGGTTAGTAGTTACCAGACAGTGCCTCCTATGTTAATGCACCTGTGTTGACACGCCAAGCCCATTTCCATAAGGTGGAAAGCAGTAAATCTACTGTATGTTAAGTTTTACAGTCGATGGTGGATTCTCTGAGTCCAGTTGAAGCGCTACCTCTGAGCACATACTAGGGCACTGTCACTCTAAATCAGAAGTCTTTGTGATATTTTTAGTATACCAACCTCGGCTCTCTCTTGCTTTTTGTCTGATTTCCTTTAAGACACCTACTTGGACACCATGTCAGCATGTTCACATTTATTTTGTCCTTTTTCTACTATGGAAGCTATTCCTGCTTCCAGCATCTGTTATGATGGAAAACCCACCATAGCCATCACAGTGGTTTAGTGCAGTGGATTTACTGTGATTTACCAAGACCCTCTCTCCACACTGCAATGGGCCACAGACATACCTGCCATCCCTATTACCCAACAAGAGAAACACCCACACCCAACACACACGACAGTACACAAGGGCAGATGTGGGTCAATTAGTATATTATATATTTTATGCAAATATTTCGAAGCATTTTCTTTAAACTGCTTTAGTACCAGATACGAGAGGTTTACAGTATCAGAATAAATGAGAGTATCATAAAGAAGTATACTTGACTTTCTTTGATTCTGGGATTGTCTAAACATTCCACCTAAACACTATATATATAGTGCTTCTATATATACAGTATATGTATATATCAAAGACAAAATCTCAAAGAAAAAAACACCTACAATTAATAGCAAATACTATTTGTGCCAGGTTTGCTGCAGAGCTGCTGTTTGTAATCCCAAGGCCCAGGACAAAACTTTGCCTGGCAGCCAAGAAAATGGGTCGCCATGGGGCATATAATCATTCATACTGATGCAATTGCTTGCTGGCTGGTTGTGAGTGGCTTACATGGCTACTTTGGTAAGATTAACATTTCCTGGCATTTTCACCATGACTTGACTGTAGTGGATTCTGCATGGTCAACTGACAGTAGTGTTGTAGCTCTATATTACATGATGGAGTCTCCTCCAGCAAGACATAGCAGTATGTCACATGTCGTGAAAAACAATATCCAAGCCCACTATCTCTGAGTTAAAATGTCAAAACACATTTACGTAACTACTTCTAAATAAAAACAGATGAAAAATATAATTTCAATCAAATCACCTTGCTCTTTTTTGAAGAATCTTCTTTCCCCCTAGTCATCGGTAGCGTTGGCCAGGAAGTCACGGTCTGCATTCCAATGATGTGTGCTAGTTAATAATTAAAGGCAATATTAATAATTTCTCCGGATCTAATCTGTTCATGTATAGCTGTCTGTGTGGGATTCTATATTTAAACCAGGGACCAGGAGGAGCCGACAGCACCTCTGCCATAAAACTGTGCTTTTAACCTCATTGAATCTAATACTTTTGTCATCTCAATAATATTACTCAGGTTATAGTTTTCTCAGGCAACCCAAATTTTCAAATGACTTTTTGGGGATTTTTGGGGTAATGTAATTGAATTAGATCTAATTTAGACAACCTCATACAGGGATGTAGTCCGATTACCGTGGGTTCCAGTGCCATATGACGGCATATAATAGCTAATACCTTTTGAAGATCATTCTTCCAGAATAATTTGGGGGGAACTTGAAGTTCCTGTGACTCACCTTCGAGTCTCAGATAGGACAGATAGGAATTATAATTTTTCTTGTGCTTGTTGTTCTGACTGAGCCAGAGGAAGAGTATGAATGACGTCCTGTTCTTCATGCCAGACTCTCTAGTCCACTGCAGTGGCTGGCATTGCCAGGGAAACGAGTGCGTGAACGAGCTGCTGATGCCCAGTTCTGTCAAAGTGGGCAGTGGGCACCCTGCTGGACTGTCCATACTAGACACACACCAACATATACACTCACTCACTCACTCACTCACTCACTCACTCACTCACTCACTCACTACTGCCAATCACTTCTGAATGTTTTGTTGTTTTGTTTTTTAGTTTTCCCATTTTAAGAGACTTAAAATTGGTGTGTAAATTCAGTCTATGACTACAAAACAAAAACATGAAATACATCTTTGTAACTGTGTGATATGAGTGTTCATTGTTTCATGTCCAAAGCTGAAAAGTTAATAAACAAACTAAATAAACTGTCAAGTGTTGTAATGTACCAGGCATTTCTTTATTTGTACAGGATATGCCGTTTAACCTTGATTTCCAGGTCTTGATTTGTCAGAGCCAGAGCACCTGATGATTTCATGGCATGCGGCAAAGGGGAAAGTCATGAGCTTGGCTGTGGAAAGTACACATCCCTTGAAGAGGGAACACAGTGCCATCTGCCTTGTCACACACTGAGGGAACGAGTAGATCACTATTATACACGGCTACTGGTCAGAAACTGTATATTTAGATAGTACAGTTATTCCCTTTCATGTTAAAGGGAAATCTTTACACAATGTTAGCATGCAGGTTATCTAGAATAAGTTCATTTTACGAAGAACAGGCAATTAACAAACAACTTGATTATCCACCAAAAGACCCCCAAGAGCTGTAGGCTGTGTGCAAGCAATGGTAAGCACGAGTCTAATCTCTACTATTTATATATTTTATTGTTTCAATGTCAGAGCCTTTTTTGATTTGCTGTTGTATCAAGGGAAACTGATGCGTATGAGAATTTCTCTTGTATGGATTGCATCTTACATGAATTAAGGCACTGCATACCTGGATACAGATGCCTTTCTTGATGGAAGAACGTGATACGCCAAGAGGTCAGAATTTCTGCGATTATGATGTTATCCTTTATACGTCCCTCCCAGGGTTTGGGCCCAGTGGGGGGGTACTGACCTTCACTTGGCTGTGAGATTATACAGATTGCATGGAAAGGGAATCGCTGCAGGTGTGGAATGTACGGTAGCTCTGTTTGATCAGGACCGATATCCTGTAATGAGCAACTGCCAACTCAGTTCCACAGTAAATGCTCCGTCCTCTGCTTTTTCTTTTTTTCTGACAATGACGTTGATCCATGTTTATTCTCTCTCCTTATACTAGGCCACAATTGGAATCGACTTCCTGTCAAAAACCATGTATTTGGAAGACCGAACGGTAAGAACCTCAGTTACAGCCGCATAATATCATGGCAAAGATGTAAAATGTTTGTAATATGATGCTGTAAAGTGCCTCTCCAATGTCAACAGTACAACTCCTCATCTCAGATAGAAACCATTAAACATATACAAACAGATACAGGATTTCTGGTCCCTACAATATCTTGCATGCATTCAGATGTTACCCAACGGTGCTGGTGAACAGCATGTCACCTCTCTACCTTATGATATGGAAATTTATACAATCAAACCTGTGTGCATGTCTGTTTATTTCCTAGGGAAATCTTTCATACAGCAGCACGACCTTCAAAGTGTCAGAATGGGGAGTCTACTTATATAAATGTCTGAGTGTGAATCTTGCTGTGGGTGCATGCACACATGCAGCACGTATCTGATTGTGTATGTTTGTGTATGAATAAAAGATGCACCTGTGTGTGTGTGTGTGTGTGTGTGTGTGTGTGTGTGTGTGTGTGTGTGTGTGTGTCTGAGAGGGAGCCAACTGTTTCCAGGCTCTCTGCAGTAGCTAAATAATCTCATCCTGCTCAGCCTTGTCCCTCTGAACTCCAGGTGAGGTTGCAGCTATGGGACACAGCGGGACAAGAGCGCTTCAGGAGCCTCATTCCCAGTTATATACGGGACTCCACTGTGGCTGTGGTGGTCTACGACATTACAAGTGAGTGTCCCTCTCACTCATTCTCACTCATTCTCTCTCTCCCTCTCTTTCATACAGACATACGCCTGCTTTATATTTTTTGATCCATTTACTGTGTAGCCCCTTTTTGTACACACCTGCCAATATTCACCTATTATCATACTCCAAGTTCCTATGTAGGTTAATTAGCCAGCTGTACTCTCTATTTTCCCTGTGTTACTGTCATTGTAGGTAGCCAGAGATAATGTCCTCCTTTCTTCCCTGTCACTTTAAAGGGCCTTGGGGCATAAAGATCTCCTGTGGCCCAGAGGAGCAAAATCCAAGATGAGATCTCACAAATATCCCCTTCATTTCTCCTATAAAAAAAAATCCACTGAGCAATGACATGAGACTTATCGCATTGTCACTCAAATTATATTAGGGAGAAATAACCACACATAACCTGACATATTTCTAAGACCTTTTTTAGTTCCTTAAAAGCCTTTTGAATCCTTTTTGGTTTACTTGGTGGCTGTTATGGCTCTTTCAGTGGGGGACCACCCTTTCAGCAAAATTATGTGGTTCAGATTTTAGAGAATGCAACAGCCAGCGACAGTATAACAGAATAACAAAAGCTACTCCACAGCCAGCATGCTGTCGTGTTCAGAGGTTGTCCTTGCTCAACCACAGCGCTGCTGAAACCATGTAGATCACACCCTCAGGTTTTATGGAGCTTGTTTGTCATTTTTCATGACAAAAAGTGACATTTTCTCAAATCATCTCAAATGGCTTAACAATTTAATATGTATTTTATATGTATTTTATGTGAAAGAACCGAGGCACTTTAGCATCATTGCCCCCGGGAGATGAATTATATACCTGATTTTATGGGAAAACATGGTTGCTATCCCACAGGACCATGTTCTCTTTTCACCTTGAAACTGATGTGGGGTCTTTCTCATCAGATCCCTAGCCCAAGAATACAATATGACCCTTGGTCTGCATGCCAACAAGCCTGCAGGCTCAATAAACGTGGCAAATGGTCAAATGGGTTTATTAAGAACGTTGCTATTCTACAGAGCTTGGATTGTATAAAACACCATGGATGTGTAATTCCAATACTGAATGCATTTTATTGAATTTGAGGTCAGGTGACGTCTTGACATTATTGTTTCTATGATATTTTGCATGCATGTAATGTGTCAAAGTAGCACATGTAGGACTTGTTCTGAATACATCATTCTCAAGTTAATTGTAGTAATAACCATTAGTACCATGTCCTACAGCCTCTCTGAGTCACTTTATATCAATGTATTTAACGATTTCCCCTCCCTGCTGCTTTTGACGCATCACCTAATGTACAGGAAGGGATCAGCTGGAACACTTAGTGGAAGTGGAATCACAACAATTAGTCCACATGAAAACACAAAGCATATAACTTCGGCTACTGTTGGAAATAGTAGTAGTATATAGTAATAGTAGTGAGAGTAGTAACATCGAAATGAATGTCACGTACAAGCAGCATCTTTAATTTGATTCAGTTTCGTTTCTGCTCTTTCTCAACAGATGTTAATTCATTCCAGCAGACATCAAAATGGATTGACGATGTGAGAACGGAGAGAGGAAGTGATGTCATCATTATGCTTGTGGGCAATAAAACAGACCTGGCAGATAAGAGGTATGTAGTTATGCTTCATACCTCTGAACCTCTGTTCCTACATCACAGTTTCCCTCATAGTAAACACTTCTTGAGTTTTTTTTTGTTTTTTTTATATCTGAGGAGCATTTTTGTCAGAACCTTTGCTGTGAAATGCCCTTGGGGAAATATTTCAGTGACTTAGTACCTGGTTACACCTGAACAATTTTTCACTGTTTGCAAAAGGGAAGTTTTCTCTTGTTCTCTTTTGTCTATATATAACTGGTTAGCAAAGAGAAGGTAAGAAAGTGCTGATGGGAGAAGAATAAAGTTGGAAAAGGAAAGGAAATGGACAAGTTGAACTGAGATGGAGATGTTCAGAGAAACACCCTCAGTCTGCCACAACAGGGTGAAAAGGAAATGAAGCAGAGGGATAGATTAGAGGTAGAGTACTAGAAAACTTGAAAAAAGAGCAAAGTGAAGCAGAAACATAACTGACCTGGGGCCTCATTTATAAAACTTTGCGTAGATTCCATCCTAAAACATTGCGTACGCACAAACCTCAGAATCTACTAACGCAAGAAAATATTCAGATCTATAAAACCGTGCGGCGCACACCTGTACGCAGTCTTCTCTTTATAAATACCCACCTGCGGTGAATTGTGCGCTCGTGTACTCCTCCCAGTGTCCTCCCACTACTCCTCCCACAATCATCCATAAATGGTCAATGCTAAATAGGTCATGAATATGCCGACGTTGTTAAGGAGTCCTTTGTTGGACTATCAATGAGGGAAAGACGGAGACGGCAACTGTTTAAAAACAGTTTAAAAGTTATACAACATTGAGCTTAAGGAGCTACATATGAGAGAGTAAAATATGCTTAGCCCCTCAGTTGTATTTTTGCCCCCTCAGTTTAAGCTTTATGTATCTATAGAAAAATATTTCCATAGGTGTATGCTAGGGCGTCCATAGTAGCCCACTGAAACGGAGCGGAGGAGATCGATAGAGAGACAGACACGTCACTTAGTTCGGTTTCTCAGCCTGCTTGCTTTTCGTGGTGGTAAATACAAATTTCGGCCCTGATTCCATTCCCCCCATTGTGGAGAGAGAGAGAGAGAGAGAGAGAGAGAGAGAGAGAGAGAGAGTGAGAGAGATGCAAGCCGCAAACTGCTGTTTCTACGCGCCTCCCCCTGCTGATTTTGACAGAATCGTTATCGTTCATAAATTCTCTGCAGTGCTCCGTTCTTATGTGAGTCTCTGATTAATAAATGTATTCTTTGATTTTGAACAGTAGCCTCATGTTGTTGTTATTTAGCCTTTCTGAAGCTGTTGCATGGTTAAATCACTGAGTTTTATTTTATGAAAAATTTCCCCTTCAGTCACTTCATCCTGGCACCGGCCCGGTAAAATAATCAATAAAATAATGCCTTTGTATAAAAATAGGTTTTAAGTAGTGGCTTAACAGATACAACAGACCACAATCCCTGTGAAAGCACACTTATAAAACTATGTTTTTAAGAGGACTGAGCTTTATTTTGTGATCTCCCCATCGGGCGTCGCTGATTCCCGTGTCTGAAAAACTTTGCGGTGAGCTCTACGCATGGGTGAAAGGATGCGTAGAACTGCGCACCTTTTACCGCATAGAATTTTTCTATAAATCCCGACGTTTGCGGTAAAATATGCGTACGCACATTTCACCCCCGTTAACGCCATAAATGAGGCCCCTGGTGTCAAATGTATTAACAATGCATACGCTCAAAAACTGTGCTTGCACTACCTTCAATTAAAATTCATAGGATGTCATAGACTTGAGATAGAAAACGATCAATGATAAATGCTAAAAATGAAGCATGAAGAAGGCCTCCCTGTTGCTTATGTAACCTACATGGTGTGTAAGGACTACAGTCCCACTGATGATCCTGCATGCCGTTTGTTTCTTTTTGGTTTAAATGTCCCATGCCTCACACCCTCTAACACCCCTTTCACATACAAATCCCGGGGCTTACATGGGTTATTGAAACATTGGTCATTCCCACGTTGGACCCATTCAGACCACACTATTGTAACGGGTTCATCTCAGGTCACCGACCATTCAGACCAGACCGCACAAGACCTGTGTCACTGTATTTACATCGCGGAGGTATACGTCACTGCTGCATTCCCATCAGTATTCAATAGAGTAGTTTCACAAATACTTTCTCAAAATACATCTGTCCCTATGAGTAAGCATGCAGAAATTATAAATAAACCAATTTCATTTTGATTGTCAGCATTATTTGCCAGTACAGTAACAATCGCATTTACAGCATTGTTAACAGGGTTAGGGATATACCTTGTGCTGCAGAACAAATTCCCATTGGCATGCTTGCGACCCAACAAGTAACTGATTGCTGGGAAGGCAGGAAAAGTGCTGGTGATGGCAGTTTCCAGGATGTGTCTGACTGGTCAGTCAATAAACGTTCATGGCGGCCATAACAGCAGATAAAGCTCTGGTTTCAGGCTGCAGGGAGACTGCATAGGGCAGACATTGATAAGACTACAAAATGACACGATGCATAGCCAAGCAAGAATATGCTTGGATTTATATAATCTACTGATAATAAATTGTGCCATCTGTTTTCCACAATGTATTGAGGTGCATTTTCAAGATCTTGTATGTAAGATAGACTGAATAAAGTACTGTAGGTTAATAATCTAGTAGGTAGGTTAATAAGTAGGTAGGTTAATTAATGTAGGTTAATAATATAGGTTTTGTTTGTTTTGCTAGATGGTCCTTCATTAATCCACAGAATTAGGATGGGTGCCAAGCGAAATTCTTTTGACTGTTTGAAAGTCTTTTGAGAGAGAAAAAGTCTGCTGAAAACTAGTAAGCCTTTCCCTCATAATGTCTGGTCAATCTGTCTTTCCTAGAATTCAGTTGGGTTTTAATAGGGTCTGGAAGTTAATCCACAAGTAAATCTTCCTTGATAAAGAAGGAAAGGCTCTTACTAAACCCATTAGCATCACCTCAACATCCATTCAGCACTATCCTTATGCTAATTTGCCTCTCAATACAAGTAAATCAACCCTTTTACTGTGTATATGAGCTTGACAGGTTTTGCTCTGATCCATGCGGAAAAATGCAAACAGCATTTTCTGCTGCTTAAATTTCCCTGTGGCATTTCTCTACCGATATTCCTGTCATCCTCTGTCTTAACCCACACTGGTGGAACTTTGTTGAAACACTCTGAATTGTAAAAATCTTTTTCCACCTCCACCTTTTCAGCATTTAGTCCAAATTAAATCATGGTTAGTGACACGTCTCAGCCAGTGTGGTTGGGGATGTCACTGAGCAGCTATTGCAGTTCTACATGCACAAGATGTTGAAAATAATTTCAATAGTACTAATAAATCAGCTCAGTGGCCCCAGTGATGCTTCAGGATGGAGGTTCAATGATTAAATGGGACTGAAGCTATTTTATTTGGATTCAGTATATGATAGCAGAAATACACATGAACAAAAACATTGAACTGTGGGTCCAAGCGTGTCCTCTGTTCTGTAATGTTATATTCTGTAATGAAATGACTTGGTCACATGATCTGCCATCAATGTGAATAATCTCACTGTTATAAACAGGTAGAAAGTCATCCAACCTCTGAATATGAGTGGGTGGATGCTGTATTACACTTTAAAGCAGAGGCTTGACTCTGACATGGATGCACTGTGTTTTCCTGTTTTGCCGCTGTGACAAACTGAATGGAATCTATTTATAGGCGGCTGTGTGTAGCTGGAAAACGGTTTGTGCACTATTCTCCTACTAATGTACACTATATCTTCCCTTTAACAACACTGACACCTTTTACCGTTTTTGACAGACACAGATTCATGTGTTTCAGCCTGGTGTGGTGCAACATGATCATTTGTTTAGGGCAGCGGGTGTCATCCGACAGGTCTTGACACCCCGAGATGATTTATGGAATATGAAAAAAATATATCTCTTATACATAATTTATTGTAATGTTTTTTAATCTTTGTGATGAATTCCTTTTACTTGATAAATGAAGAATATTTGCAGACCTTGAGGCTTATTCCAATAACTGGGCAAGTAAAATAATCTGAAAAATCAGCATTTGGTGTCAAAAGCCACCAGCATATAGGCATCACTTCATTCTCAGGGGGTCCTCAGCCAAACCACTGGCCTACTGAAGTTGGTTTTAAATGATATAGTAGAATGCAGAAACCTTCAGAATATAAAATTGAGTTCATATTATGATGATAATAGTAGAGCTCCCTTAGTTGTATCTACTGGTGAAGGAAATAAGTGCATCACGGCGTTAAGTGAGAGGTTTATCAGGACAGAAGCAGTTGGAGCCTCCAGATGCTCTGCTAGTGTGCTTCAGTGTTGCTACGAAGACACATATTGTGTTTACATTATGCAATTGACTTGCCAACTGCCTGTCTGATGATGAATAAGCCTCAGTGTTGTTGAAGTTGGAACTCAGAGGCATGCATCCAGAAATAGCCACAGCGCTGGTGCAATTCTCTGTCAGGTGGTGTTATTATGTAAATACACATCCAGTGCCGTGCTTTTGTTCTTGCTGTGGAAACTTCTTTTCTTTTCTCACAGAGGTTGAATTTCTCTTTCTTCTGCACTGTTTATGCTTAGGTAGGGTTATTCGATGGGAGGGCGATCAATTAAATCTGATGTTTGTGTGTTTGGTGTTTTGGATGACAGGATCCCTTGACGATGTGCATGTCCTTAGACAAGCAACCACTTAGGAAGTGAGTTCAAATCAAAAGTAAGGAGGTGGTAGTTCTGGGTTAGTAAACGGCTGAGATTATCTTTGTGCTGAGAGGAACAAAGGAGCCAGACTGGTTACGTCATGGTTTTCCCAGAAGACCGGTGGCTGGGTGATTTAAGACGGGCTGTGTACTGAGCAGAACTGCACTGATCTTTATGTTGTATTAATGGACACCTGACAATCTCTGTGTGTGCGAGGAAGCCAAACACTGACTGCCAAATTCATTAAAATGTCATTAAAATAGGCTGTTATTAATTTCTCAGGGCATAATGTAATTAATCATTTTCACTCATCAGCTAATTAAGTCTGGTGTTTCCTCACAAGCCTAGAATAACACAGGAGGCTCAGCTGCAAGTCATGTGGTTGGCTTGTAATAATATAACAACTCATATGTTCAACTTCTATGTTGTGGCTATACCACACTGTAATATGATCTGTAATTCATTATGCCTCAGTGGTGTGATGATAATTCACTGCTCCATTCTCAGGCAAATCACAATTGAGGAAGGTGAACAGAGGGCTAAGGAGCTGAGTGTCATGTTCATCGAGACCAGTGCCAAGACGGGCTACAATGTCAAACAGGTGAGTGAGCTCTCTTCAGAGGAAGTTGGCTTGAGAGAGCTGCTGGAGATGCATGAGCCTCCTTCCTTCCATTCTGTCTACTGTACATCGCACCGCCGACAGATACAGTCATGGAATATTCCTGTAGATTATGATAGTGTTTTTTTTTTCATAAAGGAATACTGTATGTATGTATGTAAGCCCATACCATAATACCAGCACCTGTCCAAGATTGTGGTGTGTGTTTATTCCTTACTTTGCTGAGGATTTAACATCTATCAGTCAAAGTGTCTAAAGTTAGGACTGAGGGATTTCAGGGTTGCAGATGCAAGTGTAGCCTGGGTTAACAGAGCTAATCTGTCTTTAAACAGATCTTTGTTTGAAAACAATGCCTGCTTGTTAACTTAATAATAAGTTGTGAGATGAAGGCAAGCTGCAGTGAATAACAGCCGTAACAGCGGAGCTATATTGTGTCTGTCAGTGAATGGCGTTGCTGGCAGGCCCCTCTCCAACCCCATAGCGATGCAAACAGAGGGGCTCATTCTTCACCTTACTTAAAGACTGTGGATAATAATAGGAAAATGCAAAGATGAAAAACAAAGGTCACAGTCTTGCCTCCAAAGGCTCCAGTGTTCACAGTTCGGCTGTGTCATCGCCACACACTGAGGTGTTGTACAAAGCCAAGGGAGTAATTTAAACTGTTAGGCATGAATTTCACCATCATTCATGAGGATTAATGAGAAATATAGCAAGCCTATATACCCTATTGACTTGTTTTGTTTACTTGGAAGATTTCTGCTGACACTGTAACAAACAGGAGAAATGTTTTCCCTTAAGACTTTGTCATAGAAAGAAATACTAAGATATACCAAAAGACGTGTACGCAACTTTTGAGGGTTGTGTATTATTTGGTATCCCAACTACTTTAATTCATGGATCTTTTATATGAATGTTGCAGTCAAGAATTACATTGTCTCTGCTTTTTCATATGCTTCCTGCTCCATATATTCGAGGCCAAACTGGTAAACTTTATGACCCGCAATGAAATTAACAAGGTCTGGAACTTGACTGCACAGTTTCATATCAGAGGAAATTGGCTCAGGGATTTTAGAGACTGTTATGGAATGTCGTTTTTTTGATGATCTCCAGTTGGAAACCATCAAGAATGGAGGGTAACTGACCAATGATTCATAACAGTGTCCCTTGTAATACTGGATTTGAATTGCTGCTACCTTACTTCATTGATAGAACCAAAGAAAAATATATTAATATAGCTGATTTGTTAGTAATCCTGAAGCACCAAGATGTGACATTTGTTTTGGCCACACTCCACATTGTAAGTCACCTTCTCCAAGCCTGCTGGGAGTTGGCTGCTCCTTATGGTCCTCATGGGCAACACTACACTAGCCAGAGCCAGTGACAGGCAGGGGGCCTCTAGAAAGCAGTTTACCACCCATAATAGATCATCCTTCTTCTGTCTGTAATGTTGCTGATATAATGCAATGGACCTTGAATGCAGTGAGATGCACATGCTAACCACACTACTAACCATACACTACTAACTGTTAGTTGGCTGACACATGCTAACTAATTGCAAGCTGCAGCACCAATTATTTACAATAGGGAAAAGATTTAGCAGTACCAACGTTTGATTGGTTGCTGCTGGATGTTGCACAAAGAGGTGGTCAACCTTCCCTTGCTAACAGACAATGTGTCCTGAGATAAATAGAAAGTGAGATATGCCGCTTGTTAAAACCTCCTGGAATTTCAGCCCAAAGACATTCAGAGCTTGTATCCTGACCCTCTTTGGAAAGCTGGAATTACTTTGGCCTGTTTCATTAGTTCAACTAAAATAATATTTTAGACTTTAAATCCCAAGGCAGACAAATAACTATTTAATGTTGAAGTAGCTTGCCATTTTTACAGCGAGCAAGGAGTGGAAAAGGCCAGTGGCATTGAATTCATGTGATCCACCCAAACTTGCAACAATTGTCACAATTGCCTTAAATGAATGGAGACAGCTTTTCACCTTAAAATGGATGGATTCCCAGTGACGTCCCGCTTGAGCTGCCAGTGGGGTTAGCACAAAGTAAGTGCTGTGATGGAATATACTATACTACGGCTATGATCCAACACATCGGTTTGAGAAGATGGTAGCTACAGTGCATGCTGGGAGTGTCCTGTCTGATGAGTGAGCTGATTGAGTCCACATATGAGGATAGATTATCAGAGTAGTATATCCCTCACTGTGCAGAAGTCACAGTGTCCTCATTCTCTCTTTCTTTCTCTCCAGCTGTTTCGACGTGTGGCAGCTGCTCTTCCGGGGATGGAGAGTATGCAAGAAACGAGCAAAGAGGGGAGTATCCTTTGACACATTATCATATTATGAAAATCCAGGTTCAGAAAAAATCTTTTAATAATCCAATTCAATGATTTTTCAGCATGCCACTCGTGGTGCTTTCCTAACTGGCAACTCATATTTACCAATGTCAATTGAGCATGTCACAGCCTCGGCTATGGAAGCTATCAGGGATTACAGCTTTTTACTTTTTCTCGTATTCATTCTCATAAAACTGCCGCACAAATGTCTAACAGACTTTTCCTTTTGTACAGGAACTAGTATTTAATACTACAAAATAATACAAGTTACTCTAAAATGTATAACTTTTGAGATCATCTTTGATCCTCTCTTACGAAGTACACACACACACACACAGACAGTCTACAATTTACTTATCATGATAACTACATTTATGACCATTCTGCTATAAGCTTCTGTGTAATAAATTCAGTATCTCTCTTTACAACAGTGAGACACCCTTTATTCGTCAATTGTTTTAGTTTTGATGACAAAGCAGACAGTAAATCACCCACTCTAAAAGGACATTTCACACATAATGCATCTGCACTCCATTTTATCTCAGCATTTGATTGAATTGATTCTCAAAGAAAGATTTTTATTGTGGTCTTTATTTCATCATACTGTGTACTTTATATCTGGCTATGGATTTTATGATTTGAACTCTTAGAATTCTATATTTACCATAATAAGTATATAAAACAACTTTCTTTGCTACAGTATTCTTCTGTGAGCCTTTACGTTATGCTTTTTTTTTTGTTTTCAACATTTCACCAAGGTGTATTAACACTCCCTGGGTCCTCTAAATGGCACCACTGGACTAATTTACACTCATGAACACTCAAACCAAATGAAGACTATTTATATTTTTAGTTCTGTGTGCAAATCAACTGTTTAATTTTGCTTCTGATTGCTCCTCTGACAGCAGCAGTCTTTAATATTCCCCTCAACACACAAGGTAGGGTGCCATCTCTATGGTAACTATGGGTGATTTATGAAATTGCCTTTCATTTTAACGTGTGCATACAGCATTGTCATTATTCCTTCCATGTGAAGCTGTCTGACAAGGTGTCCTGATAGGTAGTTTGGCGTTCATCTACTGCAGTTACGTCACCATTTTCAAAGCACAAAGCAGATGTTGACCTTAGTGTAGTTTGGGAAAGCCTACATCTAGTCTTCCCTGTGTACTACCAATTATAGCCCACCAATCAGAATTTATTTGGAGTTGTCCAGCCTTTGCTAACCGCATGGCCTCAGTCATGAACTCAATAATCCAACAACCCTCTGAGCTGTTCAGATCACCATTTTGTTTTTATTGCGGTCGGCCAATTTTCGTGGTTGTAATGCATAACTCACATTCAGCCAATTAGCTTTATCTGTCTTCCTGTCTTTTATCAATGTTTTAATGAGGCGTAATGGACATGGGAGTAAGCGGTGTGAGGTGGAGGGTAGGGATGAGGATGATGTAGTTAAGGTTTACGACAAATTATAAGAGTGATGAATGACAGCCAATCTCTGTGCCTCTGCTGACATCGTCTCTTAATGGAGCAGCTCCTCTGTTGTTATTGCATCCTGACCAGTATCGATCTGGCTGTGAGAGGGGCAAAATCAGGCTACTGCAGTCCAGGCTACATGCATGTATGTGCATAGCCAGAGAGACCCTGTAGAACAAATAGCTTTTCATACACATGAAATTCATACAATTCATATCAAGCACAGTGCACTGGGATATTTACATTCTTGCTTATATTAAGTAACTACATGGATATGAATGGGCAAACAGTTAAAGCCAAAAAATGCATGACATACATAGACAGTGATGCATTTTGGGTAGAGATGCCCTCAGTCCCTTGTACTGTGCCTGTTGCAAATTGGGGATGGGTGGGTCACGGTAATTTATGGTGGATGTCAAGGCCTGTGGGGCACAATCCTGCACCTTTTTCGGTACAACAATTTCCTACCTAGACACTGCATATTATCTCTACTGCACCTCTGCAGATAGGGAGAGTACAGAGGGTGCTGGACTCAGTTCAAGTGGTGGGGTCATCCATGTTGATAAGAGAGAATGAGAAAAATACTCCACAGGACAGCTTATTCCTGATCAGAAGAAAACACCAGGTAGGGGGCATGGCATGCCACTCTTTGTGTTCACCAACTAATGAGGTTTTTATCTTTCCTCTAGCTTTTCTTTGTGCAGTAGTCCACAGCACATCCCTGTTACAGCATTATGTTGTCTCTTAGGTGATTGGTGTTATGTTCTGATGAGGCAGTTAAAGCTGCACTAGGCTGGATTTCTATGTAAAAATACAACTGTCTTATCAGCCTATATCACAAAGTGGAGCTGCAATAGAGAAACGTCCCCCTAACTGACACCCCATAGATTGATCCTTTTTACCCAAATACATTTCTGGTGTTGGGTATATACATGTCTCTTCCCACAGGAATTGATTAATTGAAACTTAGGAGAAATACAATCTGTCCCCTAAATAGGAGTGTGCGAGCGCTCCGTCCAGAGAAAGCTGGACTCACCAACGTTGGATCTTTTGCCTCTATTGTCCCTTTGGTATAAAGCGATCCCCAGATAGGCCAGCTTGGTAAACATGAGTGTACTTTACTGACATCACATCATGACCTACTCATCCAATGTCATCTATTGCAAGCTCTTACTCTCACATGCCCCCACAATAGTAAGAGTAAGTATTTCCCTCTGTCCAGAGGGTACCAGACTGGTCCCCTACGCATCCAGGGGCCAGGAAACACTTCGTACCGGAGCTGCTCATTTGGTTTGGTAATGTTGACTTTGAGATAGAGCCCCTGGATCCCCCTTCCTGTGGGAATGCTCAAGCATATGTAGCATTTAAAGACTGCCCTTCAAATGACACCGACAAGTCATGATGACATGCCAGCATGAAGGACGGAAAAAATCTATATGTACACTGACACACACACACACACCTCAACTGCAGCATTTGACAGTTAACGCCATCCCCAGCACCAGAACCCCATTGTAGGACGAGCATTTGAAGACCAGTAGGGAGCAGCATTCACATTCCAGTCTCATATACTCATATAGCTAACATATTAATATGTGGGTTACAATTTTGCAGGCCCCCTACCTACATTCATAATGTTTGACAGAAAAATGAATAAGTGCCTGCTGCCATGCTGCCATATTCACTAGCAATAGTATGTGAAAGCATTTGCAAGCACTCAATCATGAAACACATCATGTCTTTTTTCAGAAAGAGGAAGCGTGCACCTCATTCTCACAGTGCCAGAGAAACTAAATGCAATTGAATAATCAGATTCACTGTGAATAAAACCCTGTGTGCATTCTAAAAAACTGGAAAATCACTTTCTGGCTTTGACAGCAACAACTGATTGACTCACCAATGTGCATCAGCTTTAATCTTAACATGTAGCAAGCCCAACAATTGTAGCCAACATCCATATTAAATTTGATATTAGCCTACTAACACAAATTCCACTGAATCTGTTCTTCAATACAAAATACACCAGCAGTGTCAATTTAAATCAGTAGCCAATAATAAAAACCCCAACTCACCATTCAGTAGAGCTGGAGGCGACAATTCCCTTTTGAGTTAAATGAGTTTAAGACTTTTTCTATGTCCGTGGTGTTAGATAAGCTAAGTTATTTTTTTAGTTTTTTAGTTTTTAGTTTGCAAATGAACATTATTTACATTATATACATTGATTTACTACCCAGTCCTCAACACCCTCTCTCTCCAGATAGGTTGCCAGGCTCCAACATGTCCAAAGACTACCGTAATACATTTATTGTAATGTTTTGTTTCATTGATAAATTGTATAGATATATTTATTGTGGATTCACACAATAGATGTTTTGACTATTTGCGTTTTTGCTACCCTATCTGTAAGAAATTCTTATAGAAATAGACCCATTGGAAATAGCATCATCCGGTGGCGTTAAGGCCATACTACAGGCCTCCATTGAAAATACAAGGCTTGGGCTGAAGGAGGCACTATGGGAAGGTAAAAGAGAACTCTTTACTGCATTTTCTCTTAGGAAATATTTTTATAAGGGGAGAAATCCATTCAGTTGCGTTAAATGTAATTGAATACAACCTTTTGTTTCCTCCTTTGCTTCTAAAACAGAGTATGTTTCAAATGCTTCCTTAACGTTCTTCTCCAGTGATCGACATCAAGTTGGACAAACCACAGGAGCCCCCAACTACTGAAGGTGGCTGTTCCTGTTAATACTCAATACCATACTGGAAAACATCATTTACACCACATGCTTGTTATGTTGCTTCCTATTGGTTAACGTTGAGTTTGCACGTTGGAGTTTGGCCTCCTCACCTGATTATTGGTCATCGGTTGGAACTAGCAATATATGAATTTGATTATAAAATAGCGTAGCCTAGTTAGTTAATGAAACTGCCAAAAAGTCTTAAAAATTGCAAAAAATGAGATAAATATGTGAAAAAGGTCCCCAAGTTGCATATGTGTATACTTTTTTTGAAGTAGAAAGGTAGGTTTCCCCCTTTTATTTTGTATTTCCGTATATTCAGGGAAATCTCTGGAAGGTTTTTTAAAAGATGCAGACAACCGAGTTCTGTATTTGAGAGCTTGATTGGAGCTGACATTCTTAGAGGTTACAGGACAAAGCGAACAGTAACATCCGAGTATCTAATGCATGCATAGTTTTTGAGCATAGGTACTGTCTACCCGTGTACACAAGTTTGAATCTGTAAATCCTAACATTACACCAGTGACTGAACGCACTCTCTGATAATGACTAGTCAAAAGTCCTTTGTTTCTGAATACTGTTGAACTGGATTTGTATACTTGACTTTAGACTATCTTTTGTCATGTGTGTTTGTAAGTGTATGCTTTCTGTATAGGCAACCTTAGAATGCAGTTATAGAGGGCCACTGCCAAGTTGTATCATTCTAGAAACTCATGTTCTTGCCACATTACTGACAGACTTTTTGTCACCATTTATGTCATCATTTGTTTGCAGTATGTTATAGCCCCCCCCACTCACATTTATGTGACATCTGCTGTTGTTGCATTGCGTGATATCTTAGTAGTTGTGATTATGATAGTGCACATACGATATGTGAGCAGCGGACAGCAGGACTCTGCCTGGAGAATCAAAGCCCTTGCCTTGCCTCATAGAGGAACATGTCAAACACAAAGTTCCCTGTGTGGTAATCTGTACACTGTAATTTATGTTCTCTGAGAATCAGACCTTCACATAAGATCAGTGCACCATTTAATCTGGTGATGTTCATTGCATGAACGGTTTGATTCCTGTCAAACAAAGAAAAGACTAATTTGCACATATAGACCTTTCAGGTTAATATGAAGTTCTGAAAAGCTTCATTGTAAATATATAGCCACATAATTCAAGACCTGTTCAATCGTCATACAGACTGTCACGTGATGTTTCCCCACTAAGATGAGGTTTACTTTGCTGCTTGTGTTTAACTTGTTACTACTACTAAAGTTGGCATTATGCAATGTTGCAATGTTGTTTAAACTGATCCTGGTCAATTTTTAGAGCCAGGTATCGTAATGTGCTGGTGGTAAGGTCAACCAGTGTTAAGAACACTACTTTGATTTGAATTGTCCTTGAAGTGATATCTTACTGCACTTTTTAAGAACATGTTTTAGAATTATAGTGAAAATGTAAGTCTTACAAAAAACGGTAGAGTAATCATTATCTCCATAAGAGTACTGTGTCTTGAACTTTAGTGTAGAACATTTATGAATTCTTCACGCATTTCCAAAAGAGGAGCACTCTTGTGAATACTAGTGAACCTTTCTAACCCACGTAATGAGCCAAATAATAAGAAGCTGAGTTGGATCCAATACTACAGGGCATCTTAGCTGGAACACACACTGTTTAGTGGGTTTGGGAATGATGAAGACAGGTTGAATTGCAGATGTATGATGAATGATGAATTATAGAGAAAACCCCTTGAAATGAACAACTTCATGTAATTTATTTGTTTTCTTTGCTACTGGTTGTTTATACAAAAACTCCTTGACAGCCACGTGATGTTATGTGAGGAGAGATCTGGAACCGACTCTTAAACTGTTTAGACTAACATTAGCAAGGCAGTTGTTTGATTGAATGTCCCACTGAAATTCTCCAAACTTTAACTGGCATGGGAAAGGTGGAGACATGTGACCATTCATGTTCAGACACCAGGTTAATTACAGTTGTGAACTTAGTGTCATGTTCAATGTACCCACTAATGCCTGCTCAAATGTACCAAAAAGAAAGAGTAGGTGTGTCATTGTGTATGACCTCTGTATTGCTGCCTCTTCTTTTCCTCTTCTGTTTCTGTGCAGAGTATTTATTATCCTGAAGCAGGAATGTATTGCTCTCACTATTGACCATGGAGCCTTGTAAGGAGAGCACTTTTTGGGAAAGGGCGTGGGTATTTATTTATAATTGAGGACAAAATGATTGATCAGTTGCCATATACTTGTTTGTATTTGTACTTATACTTGTTTGCTATTCCCCTTATATGAGAATAGATTCCACCCTTGTTTACCACAGGAATAGGACTGTTGTAACATTCCTAGAAATGGACCAATATTTCAGTGATGCAGCAACAAATGTGTTTGTGTGTTGGGGTCTGCTTTTGAGGGTGGAGGCCATGGCCATTCCCTGAGGGTGTGTATGTTCTGTCACAGCTCTGTGGAGCAGAATTGATTAATTCAGAGCTGGCTCTCCATTCACACTGTACAGAGATCAAGCATGTCTCTCCAAATGATCAATAAAGATGTCTTATTACCAAAGTCATGCAGAGTTCATTTTTTCTTTGACAGACCATAACCTTTAACCAAATGTGTGGACTTCTTTTCCTTAATCATATGGGTACAACACAACCAAAACATCAGAAAGACAGATCAAACTGATCCAAGCAATCCAAGCTTTCCATTACTCTAACCTAGAATCACCCCACCCATTGTAGGCTCCCTTACGCCGAATTGAGTCTTTCTCTTCCCTGTTATTTTGATGGATATGTTTCTAATAGCATCACTATTCAGCTTGATAAGAATTTAATTTGTCTGTGAAAGGTCTGAAACCCCGACAAAATATCAAATAAAATTATACTTGTTATATGCGATAAGAAAAGATCATGACGTGCATCTGTGGTTAATGTCTGCAGTATGTGATACTGTAGGTTACTAATCACGAAGCAAAGGAGCCTGCATCAACGTTAAACAGGGCTTGTGCATGTTGTGGCATGCATGCAGTTTCACAAATCTGGGTTCTAGTTTGACATAACAACACATCTGCCTTTAAACTGGTATTTCCACCAGTGACTAAGGGTAAAGCCTGATATATCATAGTTTCGTTAGAGGCTTGCTGTGCTTTAAGATATGCAGTAGTTAGAAGAGAGTAGTGTAGAGACAACAAAACTGCACATCAATTTCTAGATAAGTGCGCTACCTCAGGTATTTGTTTTCCTCTAAGTATTCAAAACACAGTCATTGGAAGAGGCATTCTCAAAGAAAAGCACAAATGTGTGGGGTAATGTGCATCAATGTGTGAACTGACTTGTATCATTGTTTTGTTTCAGCTGGACTCAGTCCAACAACAGTCCTACTTCAAAAATGCATGTTTGTGGCACCCCATATGATAAGTGCCTTACTAGCTTTAATTCAGTCTGACCTGGTGTGCTCCACCCTAATACCACCGGTTTGTGCTGTCAGAGCTACATTGGAATCCAGTAAAATCCAGTAAAATCCAGTAAATTCATTGTGAATTTGTGAGCGGTACTGTACCATTCTCACAAACCTGTTACTATGTTCTTTGTGGGGTTGTTGCCTTCCTGTCTTATCCCAGATTGTAGCTTTGACAGGCAATATTATTATTACATTTAGATGTTGCTCCATACATGGCATTATGGAAGAGGTGCGGTCAGGCATTATGGTGAGGACATGACTTAAGCATGAAAAACCACAGAAGGCAAATCCTCATGGCCACCAAACCGTCACAACAAGAAAACAATTTCTTGCTTTATTCAGCATGTCAGTAAATAACAGGCAAGTAGAACAATCTTTAACAGTGACCGATATCCAACCATAACAGTGACCTTGTTATTCTACTCTACATGTGTTTAACCTCTTTTCCCCTCAGGACAGTAAGCACAGCCCGGACAGCTTATGTGCATATTTACTGCTTGTGGATGGAGGTGAAACTGTCTGAATATTTTTGAATTGATCTGTGCACATAAGGTAACACAATGGGAGAAAGGCCGTTTTCATGAGACTGATGTTCCAATACTCTGGTATCTTCTAATGGAAGACTTGCCAGATGCTCAATGAATGGAGTTAATAATCCACTTTCATGGATGGATGAATCTTTTGTGACATGTTATTGTTCTTTATCATGCCCACAAAAGTAATCTCCACCACATTATAGTATTCAGAAAATCTCCCACTGGCATCACTTTTATTTTCAGTCACTTAAATACTTAAATGCTCCATGAATGATGTACAGAGGAAAGTAGAAAATTGTCGTATATTTCCTCCGTTTTTAGCTTCTTCAAATGACGCTATCACTTCCATATTTTCAAACCCACATGGTATGACCTTAGGGTGCTGACTATATTGTAACATCACCCTAAAACCACTCATTACTAACATCACTGATGCAAATAAAGAAAAAATACTCTTGAAAAAAATACTTTTATTAAAATACTTTTATTAAACATGTTGTCAACTAGTCAAGCTACCATAAATAAAAAACAGGTAATAAATTAAACATCTTATGTTCGGCCAAGGACATGGGGAAGGAAACATCCTCAGGAGGCCATCTGTTATGAGGGGGTCTTGACTACTAGTGGGACGTTGGCCCCACTGGGACAGCTGAACCAAATCCCACACCACCAGCTGTGGGGAATTAAGCCTATAGAATAAATAATGGGAAGACAGGGCACATTTGGCTGTGAAGACAATGTCTGGTCAGGAACACATGGATAGATACTTGGTTTTAACAGTCGTAACGTTCCTTTCTGGGTTTTACAAGGTTGAATGAGGCCTTCTAGTAACCTATACAATGCTCAAATAAGTTTATGTCCTGAGAGGATTTCTGACTTGGCACATAATCGTCGAACCACCTCCTTTCTTTATACATCTTAAAAAGTGTGTTCGGTTGAAAGCCTGCGCCAGGATTTCATCTCCCTTTCAAAAAAGACAGAAACAGAAAAGTATTGGTCCACATTGTAATAAAATATACTATCTTGCTTAACATTTCCTTATATGTGATAGCACATGGCATATGAATAAATTCTATTGCATTGCACATTACTTTTTAGACGTTTCTAGAACAGGGTATGAGTGCAGGTGGAGAAACAACATGTACAGAGTTTTGAAACATCAGGAGGGTAAAGCAGTGAAATGATGAACTATTTATAACAAAGTCAGAACTTACACATTGCAACCAGGCACAATCCTCTCTTGGTGCTGCTTTGTTAGACTAAACTTCCTGAAGAACGCTGGGAGTTTGAGCTTTGTTCTGGAGTAGCTGGAAGAAAGGCTGAAAGGTAAAGAAGAGTTTATGTGTTACACAGGAGTGGAGCAAGATGTAGCACTACAGAGCCATAGTGTATTGATTAACACTGCTGTGTCTAAGGCTCAGTATGGTTGGAAACTTTTAGGATACAGGTTCCAATACTTTAATTCAATACTTTAATGATAGTTTTGAAAGCACATTTTGATATTTCTCTGGCTTTTTGAAATATAATGATACCGCACTCAATGGAATTTCTGAGTGCAAATGCCCATAAACAAGAAGAAAACTTGGTACGGTACTGATAAGTAATGTTTTTCGATACCCAGTATTAACTGTGTCCCTTTTGTGTATATCTGTGTGCATGTGTGTGTATTTGTGCTGTTGAACCCACCATTCTGCTTGAGGTGAGGGTTGTTGTTTGGCCTCCATACTCTCTTCCTCAACTTCTTGTTTCAGTGCTGCTTCCTCCTCTGCTTCTGCTTCCATGTTCTCTGGTATCTGGTCCCATACCTTGCTGTTGACCCACAGTGCTTCCTGCAGACTGAGGCCACGTCCTATGCAGGTCATCCGACGACACAAAGGGCAACTCACAGTGAGCAGCCCACTCTTGGCTTCGGACATAGTCTCCAGGCAAGGCTCACAGAACGTGTGTCTACAGTGGAGCACCCTGGGGATCCTGTCCAACCGTGAGTATGGCAGGTAGCATACACTACACTCCCTGTCCTCACACAGAACCATAGTCAAGCTGACCTGGGAGAGTATAATGTGACAAGTCTACTGCAAGGAAAATACCCCTTTCTGGATGAGAAGTACAGTTAGTAACCTTGCTGAGAGTCTCAGTAGACTGACTGTAGACTTGTTATCTCTAGCAACTGGTTATGCCAGTAAAAGGGGTTGGTGAGGTAGACGGTTGCTCACAGACCCAGGTTTCCAGTTTGCTTCTCTCTGTTTAATTTAAAAGATGTAACAGTCATTACAGGTGGTAAAAGCCTTTTTACATCAAGAACAATTATTTTTTGCAAAGAACTCACATAGTAGTTAAAGAAAAAATGACTTTCTCTATGACAGCTTGCACACTGGCTATGAAACTTTAATTTCATTCATAATTCTCTGATAAGGCTTTCATTCTTCTTTTGTTATTTAACAAATCAATCAATACAGATGAGTCTAGTGAATGTTTAACACGGTAAGACTGTCCACGGGCAGGACATAAAACTTAAAAGCTCTGAAACGTAGAAATGAAACACAATGAAAAGTAGATTAGGCCTAATTGTTATTGTGGTATAGTAAGCATCCTACATAGGGTGAATCTATACATCAGACCAACTGTCAATCATTCAATAATCCTTTGTTTATTGTTGTGACTAAATACAGAATAAGCAAATAGACAACTTCCATGCAATTTGATCTACTACTCAACATTAGTGGGAATAAAGTTAAGATAGTCATAAAATATATCCTACTTACATCTATGAAATATTCCACGTGTAGACTTGATGTTCCTTTCAGCCTATGTTAAAGTAAGCCCTACTGTACAGCACAGGCACACTGCCGAGAAAACAGAGGAAAAGCCGGCTCGACAGGCCGCCTGTTAGTAGTTTGTCTGTTGTGGGGGGCGGGACAGAGACATCTCTCTCTCTCTCTCCCTTTCTCCTCTCACTGGCCCTTCCCAACCGGCACAACAGCTGTGGAGGCAGGATGGTCGAGACAGTGGTAAAGCACAAAGGGGGGGTCACTGGGCTCCCTGTCTCACTAGCTTGAACTCCCAGGCTGGCTGGCTGTGAGCTGATTCCCTTTGTGTTGTGTTTGACAGAGGGCAGGTGGAGAAAATGGTGTGAGGGGGGTTGAAGGAAGGAAGGGTTGGATAGAGCAAACAGTGATATCAGAACTTCTCCCATGTTCCAAAAAGGGTATCACGTGATGGCAAACGTGGACATCTTATAAATCAGATGAACTGATGTGCAGGTGTTGGTGGTGCAACGGTGTGATGATCTGGCTTGTAGTAGGTTTCACAGACAGAGAGACAGACACATATCTAGATAGATAGATAATCAGTCCAATGTCAAAGGAGCACTGTCCTATAATAAAAACAAAAATAATCTGTGTTAGCCGTGTGATGCTGGTGACCTGTCCAGGGTGTTTCCCTGTCTTCCACCCAATGCATGCTGGGATAGGCTCCAGCTTCCCATGACCCTGAATAATGAATGTAACACAACGCATGGTAATAAACATTATAACTACAGGAAGATAAATACCAGATAGATAAAAAAGATAAAAAGACAAATAAAACGTGCATTTAATTAATGCTTTAATTCCCAAACCCAAAACATTTTAAATTCTTGGTAACTGGGGTGAAATTATTTTCTTTCTTCGTTAACTGGGTGATGTAGATATTGGCGGGAGATCTCTCTATCACCCCAGGGAATGACAATAACACTTTCTACAGATGTACAAACCGAATATATTCAGAAAACATTAATTAAAAAGGGTGGGCTCGTCCGGGATTTGAACCCGGGACCTCTCGCACCCAAAGCGAGAATCATACCCCTAGACCAACGAGCCACACTTTCACTTTCGCATATTCGCACTGAAAGCTCTCTACTAACCTATGACTGTATAAAAGTATATATCTATATTAATACGCTAAGCGAAATTCAGCCCTGTATTTATGTGGCACTTTCCAAGCACTTGGTTTTGCAAATTTTCTGCCACGAGGTCATGGTTTACAGTGAATTTTGTAGAGCTAAGAATCGCGGTAAAGCACGGCCTGCCATAGAATTCTCGCTAAATCACACAGTAAGTACTAAAATAATGGGCTCGTCCGGGATTTGAACCCGGGACCTCTCGCACCCGAAGCGAGAATCATACCCCTAGACCAACGAGCCACGTGCGCAAAACAGCGATTCGCCACGTAATCACTCCTACAATCAGATAATTGTCAGTGTGTTCATAAAATGTAGAATGTGGGTTTCTTCTATTGACTGTTTCTTATCGTTGGATTCATTTACAATTCCCATCACTCTAACTAAACATAAATGAATGTAGGCTAAGTCCTCTTTTTATATCTTTGTATATTGCGTTTATAATGGCTTATTCACTAATGTATATGAGTTTATGTTAAATTCAAATCTGAAGAAAATATGATTTGCAGGACTATTCGTAGGGAATGTGAACTTGTGAAAACGGCTAGCAAGTGTAAATTTATTGAAATTTACATGAATTTATTTTTCTGTCACGAAAAGTAATCTCCGTTAGTCCCTAAATAAATATATCCGTTAACGGATATATAAATGTCTGGCGGGTTAGTGATAATCAAAGAATTGGAGTAGACAGAAGAGAACCTAAATTGTTATTTAGCGTATTACGCTTGCTGTAATACGGCACCCATTTCAACTGTGATATCCCATTGTTGTCATGAAAGATTGATGTGATGAGATGAAATGAAGCTTTAACGGAGCGGAGACGGTTGTGAAAATAAGTATCAGTACAATGCATGGCAGCCATTTTACCAGCACCAAGGAAGATTACAGAGATGCTTCCGCCTTACGCGGTGTTCTATACGATACAATTCTATGGTGCAGTTAAACAGCAAATGTAAACACAGGCTAGCTTTAGCTAGACACATAGAAAGTAACGTTAGCTACTAAAGTTAACTATTTTAGATGTTGCTGATGTGCAGCTACTTTAAACTAACAGACTAAACTACAGGTATCCCGTAAACTAACTTGAGCCATTAACGGCAATTAACTGACTAACGCTAACGTTAGTAATATTGCCGAAGAGGTTGCTAGGTTAGTTAACGTTAGCTAATATTAGAAACCTGTGTTGCCCACGCAGCTAATATATACAGCATTTGATAAGGCTTTAAAACTTAGACAATATATCACCCAGTAGATGGAGGCTTCTTTGGGATCTCTGCAAAACCGTGACCTAAGGTAACGTAAGCTAAGTAGCCCAGCCAGTAGCGTTAGCTACTTTTATACAAGTTATACAACCGAGATACCAGTTTGTTACATTATTCGTCTAGTTATTACCCAGCAAGGACATTCATTGATTTACTTCTTCCTCTCAACATCTATACGTCAGCTCTGTCCTGTTATCATGTGAGCCAGAGCTTCAAGAACTGATGCGCCAGATTGACATTATGGTCAATCATCAGAAGAGTGAATGGGAGGCTGAAATCCAGGCTATGGAGCAACGCCTGCAAAGTGGGGAAGAGGAGCTTCTGTCATCTAGGAATCTGATTGAGCGAAGGAACTTGGAGGTGCACTAGAAGATCTTACTATATTTTTCTCTTTTGTTTCCCAGTCACTGCAAGTTATAAATGTATCAAGGGTTTAAACATCTGATTTCTCACTGTTTTGCTTGGTCCTGAAAGATGCACAAAGTCAGAGAGGCTGTAGTGTCTCTGTTCGACCTCCAAGGTTCTGGGTTTCAGAGGTTGAAACTGGTAGTGGAGAAGAAATTGATGCAGGTGAATCAGACTGCAACAAGTGTCAGGCTTCTCTGTTTCAATGCACGAGTTTTTCATTTCCCATGCTGAAGTAAATGACTAGGGAACTGGAGATGAGCTAACCCTCATTCAACACTTCCATGAAGCAGACTAATGGAATGGCAGTTTGATGATATGCTCTTATTTTGAGTGAGAAAAAACAGAACACTAATTACAAACATCAAGTTTCTTTAGTTACGGCACGGGGAGTTTAACCAGACTGGGGGCATGGATTGATCCTTTACTACTCGATGTTGAAATAAAGGATTGACTAAAGAGAGAGAGATGACAATATCAGCAATCCACGATCCATCTTATCATGGAATTATCAGGTGTTTTTTTTTATGTTAAGGCACAGTCAAGATGGTTTGACCGTGTATTTTCTGCATGACAGTGATGTTATTATACAGATGTGTGTTATACTTGTGTTTTTCTCTACAATCATTCCCTACAATCCTGCTTTTTGGTTAACTGATCATAGATTGGATTGCTCCGCAAGCAGCTAGAGGACGTCCAGACTGGTAGACAAGAGTTAGTTACCAAGTATGAAGAGCAATTCCAGAACATCCGTGATGAGGTGAGAGAATCCTGCCAATTACACACTAAAACACTCAATCAATTAATCTGTCAAGGATTTCATCAAGTAATTAAGCTATATATTTTTGTACCTTACCAATGTGTCCACATGCCTTGGAAATTCCTTAGGTAAACGATAGGTTAAGGATTTTAAGGACACAAGTCTATCTCCTCAACCTTGGTCAGAGTAACACTGTTTGGTGATTTTTTTTAGCAGGTTTAACTTTCATTAACTATCATTTTAAAAAGCAGCTTCATAATTTTATAATGTTACAAACTGAACAGTCTTGTATGACCCTTACCATAATCCTGTCATGTGCAAATTAGTGAGCTTCAGAAAACAAATGATGTTGATAAATGTTACATCAGACACCAGAACATTCCATTTATGTCCTTGTATTTCTAATTGAATATAATTTTGAAGGTCATTGAAAAATCTTTGAATTTGATACCCTAGTTAATTTGGGAACCCTGTTTTAGAGATTTGCGATGCAATGAAAAAATGTAATTAAAAAGTCATCTGTGTAAGAATGCTGAACAAAGTTGTTTTTTCTTCTTCTTACAGTTAGATAAATTAAAGAGGAGCTATCAGAAGCTTCAGCGAAAACAGCTCAAGGAGGCCAGCGGAGGACCAAACGATAAAGAGACGGACCGTTCAGAAGTGACCCGTCTCAGTGACAAGATCGAGGTACATTAACATTGGTCCAACCTTTTCTGATCCTGACTTTGCCTCTGGTTAACTGCAAAATTGCTCCTTAATGCCATCTACTGGTTATGTTGAGCATAATCACCCTTGCCTTTCTCCTCAGGAATATCGCCAACACTCGATAGAGTGGGAGCAGCAGAGTGTCCAGTATCAACAACAACTGACAACACTGGAGGCCCAGAAGGAAAGCCTGGCTGAGCAGCTCACACACATAAAAGTAATAACTAAAAGCAAAATACTAACCTGAACATGTGATATCAGTTCAGACAGAAAATGTAATTCTGACACAAAGGGGATTTTCCTGAATCACCAATGATGATTTCATGTAAATTGTGTGTCATTTGATCTCCAGTCCCAAGGGGCATCCTGGCAAAAAGAGAGGGAGGACAGAGACTGCTGGTTAGAGCTGAAGCGTCTGCGTGCCCAGCTAGAGAGGGCTCAGGGCACCTTGCACTCCCAGGAACTTGAGCTGGAGCGCCTCCGACACCTCCAGGTGTGGCTAGGGCAGTACCAGAGTGAGCAGAAGGTTAGCAGCTTGGTAGGAATCTCTGCAAAGAAGGAGAACCGGTGCAAACTAGCAGAACAGAACCTGCTGTACACAGTGATTGATGGAACTGCTTGCTGTTTTTTACACCATGGCTTTGGCATCAGAGTTGTTATGTTAGAGCCAGAAATATTGAGCAACAGTGAGGCAGTTGCACAGTTTAGAGGAATGTCACTCACAGAAAACTGACATTGATCTTTTTGATTAACAGCAATAGTAGATTTGTGCTGCAAACTAGGAGGCTGATATAATATTTTCTTGACTGAAGAGACATTATTCTGCTACAGGTGCTTGCAGAGGAAAGGGAAGAGCTCCATGCCACCTTGGACTCCCAGGACACATTTGTAAAAAGAACTGGTCTTCAGCGGCAAAAGCTTCATAATGAGGTTGCCAGACTTAACCAAGTCCTGCAAGCTAAAGATCAAGTCATTCGGTGGGTGGATCTTTTTCTGTAAATAATAGGTATTGAATCTGTTATGACATAGTATAGCAATAATACCAGAGAAGGTGTTATTTACTGTTATTGTGGGTATGAAGCGCAGCCATTGGCATGGTTACCGATGCTTGTTTACTCTTTGAAACTTTTTCTTCAAAGAGCATACATTAAAAACTGGAAAAAACAAGAAAGATTGTAAACTACCTCTCTGGTTACCACGAGTTAGTATAGCAACCATTGAAGCATGACTAGCCATGGAAGGTGTCTTTGACCTATCAGAATGCTTGGCTCTAGGTCTTTGACCAATCATTACTTGTCTTAAGAGTATGTTGTAAAAAATAGAAGAAAAAAGAGAATGGGGCTGTTGTCTCAGCATTCAGTGGATAACCCTGTGTATGCAGTTCTCTGGAGGACTGTCTGGGAGCTCAGGGGTATACTGGCGTGGGAACCCTCAGACAAGATCTGGAGAAGGCTGCAACCAAGCTGCAGTGTGCACACGCTTGTGAGGTTCATCTCAAGGCTGAGCTAGCACGACTCAAAGAGAGGTGAATGCTGGGCTTTTTATAAGACTACTACAGAACTATTTTGGACTTAAATGCTTGACCATTATGCTTTTATATGTTTTGAATGTGCCATATTAGCATCTATTTTCCTTGGATGTTATTTCCTCAGACTGGAGAAAGTGAGCAGACAGAGAGGTGAATACTCAAAGAGAGAGCAAGAATTAAAGAGCATTAAAGAGGAACACGATCACTCTGTTGCTGAACTGAAAAAGGTGAGAAAAGTTCCCTGATTGGTAGGGGTGCACTGATTGATTGGCCACCGATCATAATCGGCCGATAAACATTCATCAGTAGCATAGGCATGTTGTCCATCTGGCATTGACAGTTCATTTCTGATGTTGAGTTTTGAATTTCACAGCCTATGATCATAGATTAGAACCAGTTTAATATATTGGACAGAAGGCAGAGCTGATGCTGCCGTAATGAAAAATGTATTACATTTTTAACTTATTAACATCTCTGTTGCAAGTTATGAACCTATTTGTCACCATTCTTACATTCATTCTGTAGCTCCGGGAAGAGCTGCATAGGGCCAAGCAGACCCATAGCGGCGAGGTCGAGGGAATGAGAAAGGAGGTCTCAAAGCTAATCACTGAGCTGCACCAACGTGACATCACCATCGCCACACTGAGCAGCTCTGCCTCCAGCAATGAGCGGCAGCTCCGTGGGGAAGTGGAGCGGGCAAAGCGTAAGGCAGCAGAGATAAAGGTGAACAGAGGAACAAGAGTAGCTCTTTCAAATGATCAAGTTTGGTCTAAAGGAAAAAGCCAAAATTAAGGAAACACCAACATAAAGTGTCTAGTAGGGTGTTGGGTCACCTCAAGCTACCAGAACAGCTTCAGTGTGCCTTGGCATAGATTCTCCAAGCATCTGGAAGTCTTTTATATATTCCCTGGGAAATTCCATCATTAATGTTTGGTTGATTGCAGCGAAAAATGGTGTCTCAGTCAGGTGCTAATGTCTCAGATGTTCATTTAGGTCTGGTGGCTCAAACTGCCGTAGCATATGGTTTATATCATTTTAATGCTCATCAATGCTTTTAACAATCACCTGTGAACCATTTAATGGAGCTTTGTTATCCTGAAAGAGACCACATCAAAACAGAGATGCTTCACCACAGGATAAATATGTAATACCTCAGAATGGCTTTGTTTTTATTGCTTTATTTGTTTTTTGAGGTGACTTATACCTTTCTCATGTGTTTCTATTTTGTCAGTTACCTGTAAATGTTATGAATACTGAAATAACTTACTGTTTCTCTGCCATACTCAGGTGACTCAGGTGCAGCTGGAGGCTCTGAAGATTGAGAATCAGCATCTGAATGATCTGCTAGGGAGATTGGAGTCTCGATCGCCCAAGGTTTGGCCTGCTTTGGCCGCAGTCATTAATTCACAGACAGGACCAAACAGTCCAGTTTTTTCTTAATTTGGGATTCACTGCTTCACTCACTCAATCACTTTGCTCTCCTCAGAGGGGGGATTCCTCACTTGCATCCCTGAGGGAGAGTTATGTGTCGTCTCTGAGCAGCCTGGAGCAGGAGAATAGGCAGCTAAGGCAGGAAGTGGCTGAGATTCATGCCCGCCTTGAGGCCTCCACCCAGACCTGGCAGGACAAATATGACAGAGTCCTGCTCAACCAGGCCAAAAATGCCCAACCACAGTCTACACAGGACAGGTACGTAGTACCCATGACTTGCAGTGACGTATTTGAAACAGAAAGATATTTACGAAAGATTGAAGTCATGGGAGGATGTAACCCTTACACATCACTGACACCACTAAAATTTGTTGGTAATGTATACATATATCTTGTTCACAACTCAACTCAATATTCAGTACAAAACCAACTTTTTGGGAAACTGAACCGGTGGTCAACTTACCCTTTATGTGACAAGAGAATTGACAAAGAATATGCTGGTTGCCTACGGCCACTTAACATACTGTAAGCTAACGCATTAACATGTGCACAGGACAGAGATATCTACCAGACACAAGAGATGATTTTGGTTGGATGTTATTGTTTTATTCTGTAGTAATGAAGATATCAGACGCCACAAACACAGGGAGGAGATGCAAGCCATGAAAGCTACGATGCAGGAGAACACCACTCGCTATGAGGGGGAGATCCAGAGGCTCCTCAAACAGCTGGAGAACCTCTCCCATTCCTCCAGACAGCAGCACTGTGGCCAGGCCCAAGAAAGCAGGTCTAATTCTCTGCCCTCCTCTTCCTCCTCATGCTCATCAAACACTAGAAAAAGATTGGCCAGGACAAACTCAGTGCCTACCGCCATTCCCAGTGATTATGTTGCTGAGGGCCAGAGCTCCAGTTCTGAAGAGACTTTGAGCCTAGTGTCCAGAGAAGACATCATGCCAATGGTGAGGCTAGTCACAAGCAAGGAGCCCAGTCCTTAGTGGAGTATATATGTTTTGTAATCACTTGTTAAGCTACTTCTATGTTCATCTTTAGTCCAGTCAGACAATTTGGATAGACAAAGTTCCACTGTCCTGTCTTAGTGGTACATTTTTAGCATAGCATCCTACAGTTGTGTGTTTCTCCTCTCTTCCAGGAGGTTTTAACAGTGTCACCTGCAGGCGGCATGGTCTCTCGTTTCTTGGTGGAGGAGGGCTTGCGCTCTCAGGAGCTGCTCCGAAGACTGGACACCCACATCCAGGGTATGAGAGAAGACAACATCAGGACAGTGTTCAAATACTTACCTAGTGGCTCAGGACCTGGCCCTGACCACACTTCCCCTGGACAGAGTAATCAGTGATCGAGTAGGATGGAATGCAACGTATGATAAAAGTGCCTTCAACTGCACTCTTACTCAAGACTTTTTTGTATTTCTAAGTAATTTGTGGAGCCAGTGGAGAGTGACTGAGAAGTTGGGGGAAAGACGAGGAAGACACAGTGTGTAAGCTGGACTTACAACTCGTAAGCATATGTTATGTACCCACTTGACTGAACTTCAGAGCTCCCCCATCTACTCTCATTTTAACAGAGTTTGCACAGCTATACATCAGTGTGTGTGCTTTTGCTTTTGTGTGTTTGTAATGGAGGTCAGTTTGTTTTAACTTGTAGGTTTTCTGATGCTACCAGATATCCATAATAGAATCCAATGTTTTTGCCTTTGCCTCCTAAACATAATTAAATATGTCCTCATGTATCTCTGGTCTAAAGATGCACAATGTGTGGGCTGCAGTTCCCAAGAGCAAAGGCTTTTTGTGTTCATACATGCTTAACATTTGAGCAGACATCCTCCAGAGAAATTAATGTTATAGTGAGCCAAGGGGTGATCATCCACTCTACAGGTATGTCGTGACAGGGAAAATACCACATGTCTGTCCAGAGAGCAGGGAGGGAGAAGGCAGCGTATAGCTCTCCTCATTTTCACAGCTACACACACACACACACACACACACACACCAGCCACCCTGCAGAGGCCCTCCTACTTGTCTAACAAAGTTTCAATAGAGGAATGTGAGCACCATGCCAATGCTGTCATGAACCTTCCCCTGCAGCCTGCCTTTTGCTCATCATGAGAAAGCTTATGGAATGTTAATATCAACCATGTGGGACGTTGAACTTCAGAAATGCTGAAAGGCCAGGGGGAAATAGTTGTATTTTATTGATGGGCTAATGCAGTAAACACTGGTAGTATCACAATGTGAAATAAAGGGGAACATTTCCATTTATCAAGGAATAACGTGTTTACCCTTTCTGTCCAAAGATTAGAGAGTTCTGGAAATATGTGTAGCGGTTCCTCAGTCCAGTGGTATTTGGTAGCCCTTATTATTAGCACTGCGAGTCCCAACAAACAGGACTGAGGAATTTGGCAGGACAGGCATTCCTCTGTCTTTCTCTCTGGAGTGAGGTGAAACGTTTTGATATGTAGAGATTCCTTTAAGGGGCCTAGTGGAAGGGAGGAATAGTAAGGCTGATTTAGGTCTAGGGAGAGTTGGAATGGCAGTACAGACTTAGTTTGTAGTTACCTAATGATCCACAGGAGAAATTTGCTTTAGGCTACAAGATTATTGAGTAATTGTTAAATTGAGTGGTTTGATAAATTGAATTACTCTTATTAGACTCTTATTGCATCAGTACAAATGTTATTGTTAATGACTGCAACTAGTGGTATGATACAGAAAAATACCTTATTTCTATGGAATTCTCCAGTGTTTTAACAGGTTAATGAATACCTCTACTTTTGGTTTTCCATCTAGTTCTTTATGTTTATAATAAGCATATTGGTTATTGCTAAATTGTAATGACTTACATAGAAAAATATGGTGCTTCCAGATGTAAGTTATGGGAAGGCTGTTAGACATGCTAAACTTGCTATGCAGCATCATCAGACCCTCACCAGTAAACGATTCACATATTTTTTCAAATCTCAAAAATTGAGCCCACAGTGCATGAAAATGGCTGACTGTAAATGTTACTGTACAAAGTCACTAAAATAAATAAATAATAAAGAATGAATATCCATGAGAATAAACTCTAGTCCTCTAATAGGGATTGATTTAGACCTGGGATGCTAGGTGAAGGCAACTAACTGTCTGATAGGATAGAAAACCTGCAGTACTCTGGGCCCTGAGAACCACTGCCTTAGGGAAGGAAAGTCCTAATTGTGCCCCTGGTGGCTGTTTGTGTTTTGGGTGTATCTTGAAAAAAATGCTTGTGAAGAATTGCAGTGTTTTCTCGTTAGACCTTTATACTCACTTATACACTTTATACAAGCATCTGCAAATGTGTCTAATCCTTTTGATTCTATCAAGTTTATTGAGTTATTAATGTTTCAAGACCCTGATTGTGAAATTGCATCAGGAACTCTTGAGGCAGTTAAATGTGAGAAAAGAGCACATTAGTCTCAAATTGCCTTACCTGCCATGCTAATAACAAGCAGCAGGGGGCACAATAAAATGCACGGCTCCTGTTCTAAGGTCACCAGCAATAAATGAATCTCCCCAAGGTAGATATTGTAGTTTCCCAATACTGCTGTTGTGTGATACAGCCCAATGAACTTTAGGGTCTAGAGGCCTAGTTTGGGATTTGATGTTTTGATCAGTAAAGCCTAGTAGCACTTTCCTAGCTCAAGCATAGTTTTCATGCATATCATTTTATTAAAAAAATAAGAGCTGGTAGGAAAAAAATGGAGCTGGTAGGAATTCAGTTCCTGCTGACACGGGGGCTTTAACCTGAGTCCTCTGGATGAAGGATGGTTTCCCTACTCGTTATTTCACCCTGCTGCCTTAAAATGATAATACTTCTCCAGCAGTGTCTAACACTGTTGAACAGCTGACTTCACAAAACAGACTCAGTTACTTTTTCAGTGGTTACATGCAGCCAAATTATCTGTTTACACTAATCACCTCGACCTCACATGAACTGACCTTATGTAAACATCTAAACCAGACAAGAGTAATCGAACTTTCTTTTTCAGTCCAATGGAAAATTAAAACTGATAATGATTTTTTCCCCCACACACAAGAAGAGTTAACCCAGCGCAATAGTCTGACCACTGTTCATTTGTGTTGGGTAAAGAATCCAGTTACAGACAGCATGTAATTGTAGTCACTGGCCTGTCAACTTGTATTCACAAGATTCCAGCGCTCCAAAATGACTTTACACTGAGAATACCATACCATACCCTCTGAACCGCTGCTCTGCCGCTGACATTCTGTAGAAGCATTTTCCTGACGTCATTCAATCTGTGGAAAATATTTCACATTCTGTTGAGGACAGTTCTGTTGGAAGATGCTCAGAAGTGATATGACTTGAGGTACGGTGCTTATTAGCCCATGACTGTTCTAATCAGCTAATAATAATAATCTCCACCATCATCTTCATCTTTACTGTCTGCTTGTCTTTTACTCATCAGAGTAATAAGACTGATAGACAGATTGCTTGCATGGACAGCTCTGTTATCTCTCTTAGCTAGAGTGGCTGAGAGGCAATGCAGGTTGATGAGATTGGCTTTGACCAGGGAAGTCCTGGAGACCGCCAGGGGATTCCAGATCATGAGAAGGAAAAACATCTCTGATTCTCCGAGGCTTGGATCATCAAACCATTTAACTGAATATTTTCCTGCAATTGGCATGCGGTAAACACTTTTGTTAAGCATGTATTAAAACTATTTCTAAAACTGTTTTAATTGTGTTTGAAATTGTTTTCACAGTTGCTCAAACAGGGCAGCTTTCCATCTCCATGTAGCTCACAGTAAGTAACATTTCTTCATGTTGCTCCTGAGAGATGAGCTCCTCCACTCACACGTTCTACCTTGATGGAGAATGATAAGCGTATCTTTTAGCTAAATGGCTGAACTTCCTTAACAAGATAAGAAGGGAAAGTGACTTTTCCCACGATTGTTGCTGCCTGCATGCATTCTTTGTCGCACATTCCATGGCGGGGCCTCAGAGAGCATGCCTCTCGTGCTTTGTGTCTGTCCATGTCCCACTTCTAGTTCTAACCATGTCCCTTATTTGATGGGAATGTCTCATTGTTCTTGAATCTAAACATGCTTGGGGAAGGGGAGGTTAAGGGAGTGGGTGCAGGTTGGCTGGACTGCTCGTGTGCTGTGGAACTCCAGACATTTGCTACAGGATGCTTGGAATGCTGCAGAGACAGAGGGGCGCGCTCTTATCGGCCTGCGTGGCCAAGAGGGCCCGCTCTGTGCCAAGGGAACCCTGCCAAAGAGGCCTAGAGGAAAAGAGTCATTCCTCTAAAACACAATGACCCGAGACCACACCAATGCACACGCTAAACTATGTGTTTAAAGAGGACATCCCAACACTGAATAAGTAGACTGGACGATTTACTGGTGACTCCCATGCCTTGTCTGAATCCTAGAGCATGACTGTTGAAGGATTGTCCCAGAACGACATCCCCCGTCTAGCCTGGTCCTAAGCAGGGAACAAGTTGCTCAGATGGAGTTGACAAGGAGCAATGATGAGTCTGGTTTTGCTTGGCTGCTTGGAGCACCCCCCCTTTTTAATCAAGCAATTGATTAAAACACATTGTGGTTTATTTCATTAAGGTGTGCCACTTCCCCTGATGAGTGGAGTGACACCAACAGCCACTGTGTTTATTTACCTTAAATCTAAAGCTTAATTCAGAAAGCTGATGAACTTTGAACAGAAAACTAGGTGTTATGATAAATCAAATCTCCCAGAACTGTCCCTATGTATGATTAGCTTCCTCCTTCATTCTCATGTAAACAGACACAGCGTTACCTTTTTTCAATTCCAAATTATTTCAAGTCTTGGAAAGTGGAGCATCTTACATGCGATGTAGTCAAAGGAGGAATGCTTTGATGCAGGGTTCTTTTATGTAAAAACTATTTAGACCTTTCACTGTTCATTCATGGCTAATGAGGGCATCCATGGAACCTCTCTTGTAATGAGTTTGAGTTTGGAGCTGCCCTGTCACCACAAACACCCCAGGCCAGCCCCACTCTATGCCCTAGGTTATGACTTGTTATGCAGTGACATACAGATTTATTTAGTGTGACCTTTTGTGTAGCGTTTTGTGTTTCAAGATCGTGGCATGAACCATAACATGATCCTTCATACAATACAGCAGGAGCTGGGGACATGTGACCAATTCTTTTGAATGGTATATGACTTTTCAAATGGGATGATTATATAAGATGAAATGTTAGGGAAGTTGGATGTCAGTCTATGAAGTTTGATATGCCTATGCCTGAAAAAACACAATAGGAACGTTGTAAAAATGTGATTATAATCTACACTGCACACTGCACAAGCATCCTTGGATACACTGATGGATTGACGCGGGGAACAGTAAGTTTACATTCTTTCCCTGGTACTGACGTAAACAGCTGAACATGTTTTGATTTTTTAAGTCTTTTCAACAGAAATGCCTGAAGAGACGCCCTTCCTCATTTCCGGCGTCGAAAAGATTCTGATCTTTCCATGAACGTTGGGAAATGCAGTGGGTTACACATGTCACACTACCTGTAACTTAAGTAGATTGTAAAATTATCGTCAAGCATTGTCATGAAGTAGAATAAGCTGTATTGACTTCTTTTCTATTCTCATATATCATCTAACCTTGGATATTGTAAAGGATATAGACATCACAGGTTTATACTACCTGTCTCATTGTCCTATACCCATCAGTTAGTTTAGTTTAGTGTGTCAAACAAAATTATTTCATTATAACGTGATTCCACTAGTGCTTTGGTGAACTGTTTGGTGCTCCAGGTTTGTGAAGTTTGGGCCAAATCCAACTGATCTAATGTCAACTGTCCCTATTGTATTATCACAAAAGGCTTTGTCTGATACGTTCAAGCAATCAGTAATTTGATATGCCTCGGAAAGTTGTTGTTTTGCCAAAGTGTGACTTGATATCAAAATGTCCACTAACACCATACGCCAGTGGTCTGCAGTCATGAACCATCAAGGCCCAAGAGGATGGAGGTTTTCGTTCCAACCAAACACTACACCACTAGTTGGTTGAAGGTGTGTTAACTAGCGAAATCAGCTGGTGTAGTGTTTGGTTGGAATGAAAACCTCCATACTCTTGGGCCTTGATAGACTACTGTTGTACACTAGCTACAGCTGGATATCTGATATGGGACAGGGGGAAGTCGTTTCACACTTCATTGGTTTTTGGCTATTCATGCAGCTGTTGTCACTTGGGGCTGGGGGGGTACCAGCAGTGTCATCCTAATTACCACTGAAATAAGCAGAGAGGTGAAATCACTGTATCACCTCTTTAAAAGGTGGAAAAAATAGTGGCTTTGTGTTATTATAGCTTGGCGTCACATTTTTCTAATGCCACTTCTTCTTTATCTGGAGTCTCAATAGACCATTGAAATGCCCTTCCAGTCAGCCTGACAGTATTCAACCAACCTCCCCTAATTTCATGCTTGGGTCCACGTTGCTCCTTATGTGTTTTTAAAGTCTTGATTATACAGGTTGTAAAATTGTCAGTGTTGTTGAAGATCAGAGAGATCACCTGTGGTGATCACTCTGCAGGGTTGCTGTGTCATAAATCAACATGTTCTCGGGACTGTTTCCTTGTATCTGTTCTTTTAAAATACTCATTTACAAATGGACATACATTACATACTTTGGTCACACATTCCCAAAGAGTCAATTTGTTTTTACTCAGAAGAACTAACAAAGGCAACATTTCAAAATATGCAGGGAGAGGCCAAAAGAATGTATGGCATCCTTTACACAAACATAAGTGGAGTTCTGGTGTGAGAGTGAGTTTTATAGTAGTTTAGAGAAATATATAAGCCATTTGTTCAAATGATGGTGTGTACTTTTCTGTCAGCATAATACACAAAAGGGTTTGAGTGATTCTTCGTGTATCCAGGGATTCACATTTTCTAGAGAGGAGTGAAAGAAATCAAAATCTCATTTCAGATTGACTTTAAAATGTGTTTTGTTCACAATTATTTTTTGTGTTTAAAATAAAATCACATAGGAATGTCCTCACATCTATGCTTGGTTTTTGTAAGTAAGCGGAATGAAGTGCACTTATAGGCAGCGATGCTAGACCTTGATGCACTTCAAACTCAAGGTTTGTTTTACTCAATATCACATTCTACCCTGTCACTGGGTTTTTATTTCCTTTGAGCTGGCCTCTTCAGGTCAGGCTCAGGTCCTCTCTTGCTGAATGGGCTTGCTGGACTTGACTTATAGGGTTTTTCTTTATCTTTCCTCATCTATCTCTGGAGCCCTGGTCTGTGGACATCATCAGCCACATAATGGCCACCTGACTGTGCTATCAGTGGACTGCAGGTCTCCTCTCCTGGCCTTAACACCCCTCACCCCCAACTTGCACATGTTGCGTTACCAAGAGAGGCTGAATTTGTATGCAAATGACAGTGTTTCCTGTCCTCTATCTTTTGTGGCCATGGTGGGATTTCCTCATTCCTGGCGGCTGACCCCTCCTCTTCTGTCTCCTGTTCTCTTTAACCTCAGTCTACCATCTGGAGATAGGGGTTATCCTAGCCTCTCTGAGGCTCCTTAGTTGATATTTGTGCAGTCATCCCTTTATTTGCTAAAGCTTTCTACTGGCAGAGATGGAGTTTTCTTTAATGAATATCACCACTAACAATGAATATCTTTTTTTGTTGTTGTGAAAGCCCTTAAAAACAGCGTGGTGATATTTGTTCCCCTTTGTCTAGGTATTTGTCTTTGGATTTGCTTGCAAGTAATGCACAAACATGATACATTTTTTGATTAACAGTGGTTAGCATTTTCCCCTGAAGCCTAACAGTCTCAGTCCTTGCTTGGAAAAATGCTGCAAAATCAAACCGTTTCCACAATAAAGGGAGAAAAGAGGAAACATTGTTGTTTAAGAATGAAAAGTGTCAAGGCAACATGATGAATTGTTGTTAGCTCAAAGTGCTCTCAATCGAAGGCTAGGAAGATTTCATTATCAGAGTGAATGACATCATTGACTCAATTCACTTGATAGTGTTTATCTGAATAGAGTCACCCTTCAGTATACAAAAGAGTTGAATATTTTTTTCAGGCACATGTCTCCAAGATTTGAGGTAGAATGGAATGAGCTTGGTCTGGCTTTGTGCCATGGTGAAAACCAGCGCAGGGGAGATTCAGTGTCTATATGTTGACTGGAAATGTAGACAAATCATGTAGTAATTGTAGTTATTGCCTCTAGGCAGTGGATATAAAAAGTCCAGTCAAGTCAAGTCTTTTATTTGAGCAAAACAAAGACTACATCGATGCAGAAAATGGAATTTATTTTAAAAGCTTCCTGAAATGTGTTACTTTATCAAGTATTGTTTTTTATTCAGCCAATCAGGACTTTTGATTTGCTCCCAACTAGTGACATCACAAACAAGATTAGTTATTAACAGTGGTTAGCATTTTCCCATTTAAATCTTTTTTCTCACTTAAAGACACAATTTGATATTTTTTGTATATCACTTATGGATAATACACACATACTGTATATTGTTTAAAAGGTGTGGCATGCTGATGGAAAAATAACTTGAAATACAAGTGCATTTTACAGACATAAACTAATAAACTTAGTTGTAGCTGCTACATAGCCCCCGCAGCATATTGAGCATATAAGTTGTACTGCAACATATTTCTAATTTGATTTAACAGGGATTTTATGACATACATTTTGTCAAGATATTTACTGGTAGTAAATATGGCCAAGGGAAGTGACAATATTCACTGTGTTGTTACCAGTAAAAAGCTCTATTTTTTGACATCCATCAATTCATTGTGGCCAATCATGAATAAAGGTTAGGATATATGTTCTGTGTCTGGCCGGAAACACTCTCTCCAGACACCACAGTGAAAATGGCAGGAATTGGCCTCAGAAATCCAAAGAAACATCCGTAATTTTAGAAAGGAATTCGACATTCCTTTGCAGTTGACTGAGCCCAGTCTTCCAGAGTACCTCCTATCAGGAAGTGCTGCACAATGGGAGCAAATTGCCAGAAACACAAAGTCAGACTTTTGGGACAGAGGTGGGGGCAGACAGAGGAAACTGTCAGGCAATGCTTACAGAAACTATTGGTTGAATTTTACCCATTGCTACCAAACCATATACTTTAATCTCAACAATACATATTTCCATTCACAATTTTAATAGTCAAACATTTTAGGTGGTTAGATCAGTATTTAAATAAATACTTTAGGTATTTACTCATAATATTCACAGCCGAGAACTGCATTACTCCACCTTTGATAAGTTTTATTATTACTTGTTAGACCCAAAGAACGATCCGATCATAAGCAAAGGGGTGGCACCGCTACACAAAACTCAAACTCATTC
Organism: Hoplostethus atlanticus; assembly: GCA_034670405.1. Lineage (NCBI taxonomy): Eukaryota > Metazoa > Chordata > Actinopteri > Trachichthyiformes > Trachichthyidae > Hoplostethus > Hoplostethus atlanticus. The sequence goes on along the minus strand of JAXDDX010000028.1, from coordinate 2,178,595 downwards.
AGCCTCAAATTGGTAACAGAGCTGTTCATACAAGGACTGAAACTATGTGCCAGCTAAACAAATAAGTTGTTTTAACTAGGATAGAATTGCAAAAAGTTGATATTCCATCTGCAAACAACTCAACTTAAATATAATACAAGCCTACCTATGTACTCATATTCAATATGCCCATTAAACCCTCAAATACATATAGTATTAAAACATTTTCTTATTTTAGCTGTTGCTTTTTGTTTTATTGTAAACTGCCAGCCTTAACCCCATTCTCTACCAGTTTTAGAATAGAAATCTTTGTGTTTAACCCTCGCCTTCCAGTAGCAGGGCTGTGAGGTATTTGGCCTCTGTCCCAGAGGTCCACCACCTGCCCTCTGTCTGAGAGAGTGCTGTTTCTAGGCTTCGAGCACAGAGGCATCCATCTCATTTCAATGGCTGATGAACAGATTGGGGTTCTCCAGTCAGCCTGGCCCTAGGAGACATCTTTATCTGGCCGGGAAGTGATGGCTTACCCGGCCATCTGCTTCCACAGGGGCTACAGCATGCCTGCCTGCATGGGGAGGGGGCAGGCGAGCTTATATGCGCATGTGCATGCAAGCATGTGTGTAACCTGAGATTCATTGTTCAGGCTTGTAATGACTATCATTTTGGACCCAAGAAATGATTGATGGTGTGAATTAAAATGGCAAGTTTTCTAAATGAGGAAAAAAGGTTGGTCTGTACTGTCAAATTAATCTATTGGCCATTTGTTCAGAGTTGTAAGTTGACTGCAGTTGATGTGACATTAAATGCTTCTCCCACCTGCTCTCAACATAATGGCTTTTGGAATTTGGACTGGAGAAAGGGAAGGTTCATTCTCATTTGTATAGGTCCTCTCTTAAACAGGTGGTAGGTTCACTGTTAGTGTGGAGTACAAGTAGAAGATTACATACTTGAATTAAATTAAATGCCCCCCCCCTCTCTCCCTCTCCCCCACTCTGTGTGTCTGTGTGTGTGTGCATGTAATTTTGTATTTATGGACTGTACACTTGGTGTGCTTTCTGTTTTGTATACACTACATTGCTGTTCTATTGAATTTGCAGATGTCCATATGGTAGAGGGCTGACAGGTGCATCTGCCACTAAGCTCGAGGGCAGCAGATAGCCTGTGCTATGCCTTTGTTTGCACAAAACATCTGCTACATAGCCTGAAGCCCTATATGTGATATCCTGCTACTACTATCCTTCTGGATGGGTTAATTGCAAAATTTGTCACCAAAATCTTTTTAAAATGTACCCCTTGACCTGATCATATGCTGGTGTTTTGCAGGGGATTATCACTGAAAACTTTGATTTCTAGGTTTGTTCTTGGTTGTTGATGTTAATGTATGAGACATACATGAATGAACCCCAGAGGCTGGCTTGGGTCCAGGCTATCAGTGTCTCAGTGATTCTCATCAGATTGTTCACTGTTACATACACTGAAACTTAAACTGCCTATATCACTTGTTTCCAAAACATTCTTTAGGTTTTTAAAATAAACATTAGGCAAAAAGTATGTTTGAGTGGTATGTTTACACAAGGTCTGTGTTGTGAGCCAAACAAAAGCTGCTTGTATTCCTAAAAAGGCTAAATTGGGCCTGACACCTTGAAATAGTTTCTCAAACAGTGACATCAAGTGATGTTTGAGCCTCAGCTGTTCTTAACTAGAACACAAATTCACTTAATTTCATTCTAGCACCGTACCAGTCTTATTCCACTAACTTCCTATAATACTTTTGGATTTAGAAGCTGTAATTTTTCTATTCTATATTTTTTGCATTATTACAACACTGTGAAAATCCTTTCCTAGCCTCCCACACCCAGCCTTACCCAATCCTTAATCTTTTCAATACTACACTTTATTCCCAAAACATCATAGAGCTCAGATCTCCTTTGTTCCATTTTAACACAATGCCAAAGATTATTGTTGAGGTTGAGATTTGTTGTGAAACCAGGCCTTAATTATTTTTACTTGTGTCATAACTTACCTGTCTGTCTATATTTAAGCGATCATTAATTGGTTGGGGTGCTTTAGAGTGATTTGGTGAGCACCAAGGGACTCCATATAGTTTGGATCTCTCAAACAGAGCAAGTCTTTGTTCTTTGTCTGGATACGGTGTATTGGCTGGCTCCAAAGCTCCTATTGTGTTTTGTGCAGCAGAAAAATGTAACCTGCTTTTGAAGGCAGTTGTCAAACATTTTAAGTTATATTAAAATTCAAAGAGCACACATAGACAGGGATTCATGAAATAGTCTGCCTTAACCCTCGTTATGATGCATGCTACACCTGGTTATAGCTTGTTATACATTATTTGAGTTTACAGAACAACCTTATGACATTCTATTCAAATCTGTCTGTCTGTCTGTCTTGATCAGCACCTTAATCAACACTTAACTGGTCAGGATGGATTTGGTTAGGCAAATTAGATAGCAGGAGGGCAGCATAGATGACTAGATGACTATCACCACAGCAGTTGCACTCTGACCCCTGGCATAGCCAGAGGGCCAGCAACCTCTGGCTAATTGCAAATATAGTGCTTGGATTATTGTCGAAACAGCTGAGCAAAATTCAGTAAGATACTTAAAATTCTATGCACCAGTTACTTTATACCTCCATCCTGTTATTCCTGCTGATTAATACCCAATACTTTTATTCTGAAACTCTTGAATGTCTTGCATCAGTCATTTATACTAATGAGCTATCCAAGTTCTGCCAGGAAGCTTCAGCAGGCTGCAGTGCTACACACTCCACAAACTATTTTTAAATAAATTGTTTTAACTGAATATGTGAGTTGCCCTGATTTAACTACTGTTAATATTGCAATATTGGTAATTCCCAATTACCACTGCATCGTTGTACTATGTTATCTTATTGTATTGTTTGTTGTACGTACTGATCTTTTCTTAGTATTTTTTGAAAAAGTTTCTCATTTCACTGTGCATTTGTATAAGGTAGAATGACAATAAATGAAATAAATTGAGACCTGAATGAAAACCATTAAAGAAGAGAGAATCCTACATGGAACTGATGCCCTTGCCTAATCTGTATACAGTGTCACCAACAGGAGAAGCCCTTGTAAGCAGTTTCTTCTTTCATGACTTGTTTAGTGTGACTTGTTTACTTTTGTAGCAAAGTGTGGAATTTCTTGTGTCGGCAGGTGCGAGACCGTTTCTCGCTAGACCTGCAACAACGCTGACTTGTGTAAATGTTGTCCACCTCCAGTTGTTTCACAGCCCCCGAGTATGGCCGCAGATGTTTGTTAAGAGCTTTTTTCCGAGACAGGAAAGAGCCGGAACGTGTCCCTCTGCCAACGGGGCGTTTTGCTTTCAGGGATGACACCAACCTTTACCTAGAAATGATTGATTGCGTTGGTAACATAATATTTGTTCTGTGTACTCAATGAAAGTGCTATGAGTGATAGGAAAATTGTCCCTGCTGACATTTTAAAACCTTGAGTAAAACTGAAACGAAGATCACAAATCAACTCACATGAGAACAAAGTAGGGCAACCTCATAAAGAAGTTATGTAAGTCTTTTATGCAACTTCTTTATGAGGTTATAATTCACAGCTACTGTCCAAGAAGAGCTGTGCTTATGAATTAGGACAGCCATGCACCGGTATTATTCATTAGAGTACCCCATTAAATGGATAGTGTCAGTGGCTGCTGCTTGGCCCCCCTTCTTCCCCAATAAGAGCAGACTGGAGGCTCAATCAGACCCCATGGACATGGTAATGTGAGGAATGCGGCCATTTCCTCCTTTGCAGGAAAACAAAAGGAGTGGCTGAAGCGCCAGGCTCGTCCCACCTCCCATAACAAGGCCGGTGCTCCCGGATCACAGACTGTATTGTGTTGCCCCAGTCAGCCCAGACCAGACCCATTAACAGGTTTTTCACAGGTTCTGATGGCCTATCTTAAATATCAGTCCTGATGGTAAATGCATTTCAAACCATGCAGTGAATCGTTGAATGTCTTAAACCACTATAGCATTTCTTCTAATTGTACAAGTGCAACCATGTTGTTTGAGTCTTCATATTTATATCTTTAACTTTGAGCTGTTCTTGTGACTATTTGATGAAAAAATATATAACATTTTTCAAATCAACGTCATCATGTTTTATAGATTCTTGGGTTTATTGCTTTTTTCCCCATACCTGCCCCTTGGTGAAATATGTACTAACAATCCACCTCCCTTGAGAATGTGCCGCCTTGTCAAATCTGCAATTATTCACCACTAATATCAACAGGGACAAGTGCAGAATATTTCTTTAACCCCTTTATTTATTTAGCTTTATAACTTAGGAAAAATAAGGTTTTTGATAAATCTCTACATAACACTCATGAAACCCCAAAATACAACAGCGATAGCCTATATGGGAAAGGTAAAAAAAGTAAGAAAGTGAAATGCAGCAGTATTTCCCTTTAATGCTAGCAGCCTACTGCAGCCACTTAAAGTCCACAAAGAAAAGTGAAAGAGCAGCAAGGTCACAGACATTGGCACTTGGCAACTGGAGTCCTAATGGTGGCTCTATCCTGTCCCGTGCTGCTACCTCAAGCTTGATCTGTATTGAAACCATCCACAACTCTCTTTTGATGAAAGAAGTTGCACCACCAGTCATGCTTATGCCAGTCCGTTTGGCTGGGTGGCCTTGTGTATTTAACAAGGCACTCGTGTAAACAACCAATGTTACGAGGTTCACTTGCTTTAATCGACCAGGTCCTGTGGTTGAAAAAGCATTAGCTTTACACCCTAGAATTCCCTGTGGTATCTGTTTTCTTGTAATCATGTTTCTGTTTAGAAGTGATGTCTGTATCTGTGTAATGATGCTGTCAGATCAATAACATGGAAGAATCAAAGTATATTTAGGCTCTAGTGTTTTTTACAAAGAAGTTCACTCAACACTTAGTACAGAAATCTCAGAAGAGCAGCGAATGAGGATGAATCATGATGTTGATTTACAAATGTTACAGTGCTCCTATCTAGTATATATGTGTCTGTCTATATGAAACTATATAACTAGTTAGTTTTGGATGCAGTGTGTGACCTTTTACTGGTAATTTGTGTATACCGACAACTGATGCATGTTGGCTGTGCTACCCATGTGCTACAGATACAGAGCCTACAGAATAAATACTGCAGAAATGTCTTCCAAATAAACAGCTTATACCATAAAGCACAATGGAAACAGAAGGCCACTTGTGAACTATTTTACTTGGGTGGAACATGGCCACTTTTGCCACACACATCCCCATAGGAGTTCAAGAGCAGTCATACTCCAACAATAGCTGCTTTGAGGTCACCACGGGCTTTCAGGAGGTTTGTGTAGCTTTCAATATTGATAACTGCAAACAGACAAAATTACTTCCCAAAAAATAGTGCCACAAATAACAATATCTAGGTCTATTTTCTCATGTTTGTATTAGTGTTAGAAATATGAGCTTGAGGTGAGGTTATGTAAACAAGAGTACTTTAAATGAAACACTTTAGTTTATCATGCTCAGTACTCATACTCAGTATATCAGGAGGAAACTGATGACAGACCCAAAGGTTATATTTTCTGTTCTATGGGCTGTGCTTGTTTCCTTATGGAGAAAAAAGTCCTGGGAACTGTGAGTGCACAAAATGAAGTAGTATTAGTTGCATTTGCTTATCGACATAAAAACCATCTCAGCCTTCTCCAAGAGAGACAGAGCACAACATGTTTCAGGATTTCTTTTTCTTACTAAACTGCCTGCTAATCCTCAAACTAATCATCAGACATCTTTGCTGTTGGTGGCTTGAGGCAATATACAATATCCATATTGATCTGGCTATGTATTGACACAATCAACTGTGTGATCCATGTTTACAAAAGTGCTTTCTGAGTAGCTATTCTCTTTGGCTTCAGGTGTGTGTGAAAGATGTAATCCAGGGGTGACGTTCTTTATGAATATGATCCTTTATTGCCTATATCACTTATTAGTTTGTGCTTACGTAGTAAAGTTTGGTGGTTTGAATTATTGCCCAACTACAGCTAATCAAAAAGTACTGGGTAAACTAGTCACGGCACCTTACATTGCAAAATGGTCGTGTGACAGGCATAATACAAAGTGTTATCAACCTGTTTATCTTGATGACCCAAATGAATCATGCAACGGCAAAACATATTTACTCTTATCAGTTGTCGAAGCAATCAACATTTTTTTGCAACTGTTGGACTTCAACTGCCATGCAAATCACTGGGTGGGCATTTGCCTGAGAGATGTGTGTTTGAGATAAAGCAACCTGCATATGTTGTCTGGAGAGAGTTGACAAGTGGAGACCTGTTACCACCCTACATCCCTACAACCTCCACCAACCTCCTGAGCATGACCCTTTTCATACAAAAATGGCAGCATAAACAAAATGATGCATTCAGTTAAAATGACTAAAATCCAATATGTGGTTGCCCAGCCCCCACTGCCAGCTGAGCTGATTCAGGGTCTCTACATGCATGTTTATGAAGAATGTGTTGCTGGTGCTAGTGGTGGAGGGGAGAACAGCAGATGGCAGGGCTGTCCCCATCATGTCTGCTTTGGGGAGAACAATGCATCTCTCAGACCTCTCATTAAGGAGGGGAAGGGGATTTCAGTCCACGGACAGCTGGCAGGCAGCATGCCTTGCACCCGCCCCTCTCCCACCGTGTCCACACAGACACACACTCTACAATTAACTGGCACGGGCCATGGCTTAAATATTTACCAGGCACATGCAAACAATAGGCTGTTCATGGAATAATGATTAATCCATGCCTCAATTAAATGCAAACTTTTCTTTTCATTCATTGTGGTGATTATTATAGGATCTATTGCCAGCTGGCAACAGGAACAGACATATTGCTTATATTCTTGATTTTCTGAAGCTTGTATATTGCTGTATGCTTCTTTTCTTGCTGCTTTGTACACCCCCTGCTGCATAACTGCAATTTCCCCTCGGGGACAATAAAGAGCCATCTAACGTATGTAGTAACCACACACCATACTTTAGTGTTCTACTTACTGAAATTCTAGAAAATCATAATGTGTTCTGCTTTTCATGATCACACTTTTGACCATTTGTACCACCTTTTTGATGAGAGAGGTAGAGCAAAATACTGTATGTGTGTGTGCTTGTCTTGTCAGTATGTCTGTGACAGTTTTGGATTGAGACTGTAAGTTGTGGCCTACATTTTAGATTTTTCTTGCCCTATAAAGACCATTTCTGAATCTATATTCTCATTTTGCACATTAATCAACATAGCATCCATAATGAAAAATCACTATAATATTCCTATAAGATCCCTATGGGGACTTAGAGTCTATCTGTGATACTCAACAGTGAGGTTATAATGACTTTATTGTACTTGATGGTATTTTCTTAATCTCCTATGGTCTCTATCATCTAACGTTCCTCAAACTATAATGGACTTAAAGATCCAATAATTGATGTGGGACCTATAGGTACTTACAGATCCAAAAACTATACCCAACAATACAAACAACAACAACAAGCTCTGTTTTGCATGACACAGGCAACCAGCTGAGATCGTGGTGCTGTTCCGAATCCAATTTTTTGCTTGCCCTGCCCCCTTTTTTCTGTGCTCTGCTTTTGATCGCAGAGGGACTTGGAGCCTTTTGCATTCCAGGCATTCCAGTCGCAGCGAACAATCGGCCCTCAGTTATTTATTAGTGCGGTGCTGCTCTCCCTCCTGCTCAGTCTGCAGGGAGAGCTTCCCATCGGCGCACACGCACACCACGCTGCTCTCCGACTACAAGGGAAAAAAGCAGGAAAGCCTGATACTTGTAGGAATTGTTTCACTGAGCGTAAAACTCACGAGAGATTACCCAGTCTACGGTTTTGGTGTGTGATGAGACTGTAGTTTGGTAAGTGTTGTTTTTTTCACTACCAGATTTATCACTCGCTCCTGACGGGTTTTCCGCGTTTTGCTTTACACATAGTGGATGGTATTCGGATGCCAGTTAACAAGACGTCGCACTGGCAGGGATTTTTAGCATGATACAATATAGTATTAACTCTTGAGTTTAGTTTAGAGTAGAGAACTCGTTCTTATGTGATAAAGATTATCTTTTAGTCAAGGACAGCTTTCAGATACTTTAGAACATGCAATTAGCCTATATTGAAATACTGAGCGGGTAACATCGGATGTATATAATATCTAAAATAAATAGCATTTAAAAAAAATTGTTTTGTTGCCTCGGTATGTTTCTTGTAGGACCATATCTTACGTCTTTGAAGAATTCTGTTTATTTGTAACTTGTCATATTGTGCGCATGAGGTCGGTATTTTAAATATAACTTATTTGTCGTGCAATGATATATCCTGATACTAAAGCAGATACTTGTTCTCTCTACAGATTTGTGGTGTTCCCAGTATCAAAACTACCAGTTTTAGACAACCTTTTACTCATTTCCCATTGAATGAGATGAGAACTGCTGAGGAGTCTTCTGGGACGGTCCTGCACCGTCTTATCCAAGAGCAGCTGCGCTACGGAAATCTGACTGATACCCGCACACTTCTGGCTATCCAGCAGCAGGCCCTGCGTGGAGGCAGCAGTGGTGGGGGCACAGGCAGTCCCCGCTCCTCTCTGGAGAGCCTTACTCAGGAGGAGTCTCAGTACATCCAGATGTCAACACGGCAAGAGCCTCAAGGCCAGGAGCACCAGGGGGATTGCCAGCACTCGGAGAGCCCTGTGTGCCATCTGTACCAGCTCCATGGAGAAGAGCTGCCAACCTATGAGGAGGCTAAGGCCCACTCCCAGTACCTGATCTCTCAGAAGGGGCAAGCCAAGCTGGTAGGCCCTGGCGTGGACATTATGGGGAGTCAAGGCGAGGGTCAATGGGACGTGAAGCGGGAGCATGCTCGCTCCCTTAGTGAGAGGCTCATGCAGCTCTCTCTGGAGAGGAATGGACCTAGAGACAGTCAACCAATGAGCTCCTCACACAGCTATCCCCAGCTGTACAACAATCGTACAAACCCCGTGGCACTTCACGGGCAAGGGGCCCAACAGTGCCCAGACCAGCGTGGCCCACCACCGGAATATCCTTTCTGTGTCAGGCTTCCTGGATATATGCTCAGCCACTCACAGGAGCATGGACACTACTACAAAGAGCCTCCTCCCCCCTTCCATTCACAGCATCACAGGTAATCACCATAGATTGAAGGCTTTTTACTATGTAATGCTGTTCAAGATTGTAAATAGACTGCTCACTTAGATGAAAGCAAACTAGTTGGTCTTCATTACAGTATAAGTATAATGTTTAGTAGGATACTGCCCTGGGTAATACATAGCTGAGGACAATACCTCCCTTTAGTATTCATTCAGACCATGCCAATTGTGGTTTTCAGCAGTGTTTTAATGAATTACTCATGTCTCCTGTCAGTAGGTATGTGTCTGCTCAGTCCCAGGTGGCTCACAACAGCATCTACCGCACAGTGAGCCCTGCTGGCCCAGAGCTATTCACCACCGCCTCCAGCAACGCCAGCAATAACTCAGTTCAGATGGACGTGTTGATGCGGGAGAATGAAAGGCTCAGGAAGGAGCTGGAGGTCTACACTGAGAAGGCAGCCAGGCTACAGAAGGTGAGAGAAGGTGGTGTGATAAATGGAGCTATTGGCTCACAGAGGGTGTGGAAACCATAAAACAATAGCTGTTTGCCAGTGCTGCATATCAGAGTGATAAGCCACCTGGCAGTGAAGGAGTCTGCACACTGGATGGGATCACAGCAATTGTTTTACCTTGTGGAGGAGTCACTGTGACATAGGCAGATTTCCCAAATATCAACTCTTCCATGTGTATGTCAGCCAGTTATCATATTTATTTCACACAACCCTCCTTTTAAGAGCAGCCTACAATTATCATAAAGCTTTGGTTTCTGCTGTTTGGGAATATAAAAAATGTGCTCTACCAGTTAGGTGTGTCTTAACACACAACACAGTTGAGACTAATCTTCCCATTCCAGAGTCTGGAATGCCTACACATCCTGTTCCCTTTGTCTTTCAAAGCATACTGGCATATTGCCATGAAGGGAGATAAATGCCCTGACACCTGGGTCCCATAAATGTTCACTAAGGAATGTTGAGCTTTCAGTTGCACGTATTGTTAAAAAGCCATTTGTCTGCAGGCTTATACAGTGAACTGAAAGACACTGAACACAGATATGACTGATCAACTATATTGACTATTGCAATTTAATCCACTGTCCAAACCAATGGGAATGTCTTTTCAATGCCCTTTCTTCTCATATTTTCCTCCCAGCTGGAGTTGGAGATCCAAAGGATATCTGAAGCTTATGAGACCCTGATGAAAGGCTCTGCCAAGCGGGAAAGTCTGGAGAAAACAATGAGGAACAAACTAGAGGGAGAGATTAAGAGGCTGCATGACTTTAATAGAGACCTGAGAGGTATGAATGACCACGTTTACCATAGCTGTCCTCCTACTTCTCAACCTGACTTCAAAGTTAATTGAATGTGTGTAAACGACATCTTTTATTTATTTTCCTTTGTAAATTGCAGAACGCCTTGAGACGGCTACCAAACAGCAGGTGGCCAAGGAAGCTGAATGTACGGACCAGAAACAGCATGTGTTTGCTAAACTCCTTGAGCAAAGTGAGTTTATAAATGCATTGATTTTTTTAATACGTGGAAATATCTTCTTCGTCATACCATTTAACATTTTCTTGGCTAGGCTTATGGTTGAGGAAAGTAGAAAGATTTCACAATCTATTTATTGGGCCCGATTTTACTAATCACACTGCATTGTGAAGCAGTTCACAAAGGAAGGGACATAGTTTAGTGGGGATCGGTTTCCTACTACATTGACGAGCTGTTTTAAGGCTGGGGCCGCATATGTGGACACAAATGTCTCCTCTAATGTTAATAGTTGCTCTTGGCACTTAAACGCCAGCCATTTTTCATAGCAGCAGTAAATGTGGCCTGGATTCCAGGAATTTTTTTTAAGGTATTTCAGGCTGTTCCGGCATTGGAAGTGCCCCTCTCCCCTCTGCTCAGAATTGCATAGCTGCTGACCTCCCTTCTCAAGGGGAACTAATAAGACTGGGGCTCCAGGGCATCCATTCCCAACTCAACGTGACCCCTGGCTAGCTTGCTCTCCTTGTTTGGGCATTTCTTTACCTCAGGATTTGAAGTCATCATCGGTCAGTTGTGAATAACTCTTTTTCTGCTCTATGCAGGGATGTATTGGAGGGTAAACCCACCTAAACTCTGTTTACTCACCTGTTTGTGGAATAGAGTTTTAGGCTGATATATCTTGGTGTACGTTAGTAGTATCAAATAGATCTGATGTAAGTTATGTGATGATAGGGTCTTTCATACTGGTCTGTTACACATTGGGGTGATTCTTGCAGTTCCCTCGGCTTTTGACGTGATGGACTGATACACACATAGTTTGTCTTTCCTGTTATTTGGCCACAGCAGAAACAAAATGGCGCAAATGTAAAATACAATTGTGAGATGTGTGGATTATACTTTTTTTCTGCATGGAATGCTTGAATTTTATTTTGAGATGCTTGTTTACTTCATGTCCTTAGAGGCATTCCAGAGCTTTTCCCAGTACAAAGCTATGCTTGTGTGCATAAGTGGATAAGAAGAAGTCTGCATTCCCTCCACAGGCATGCACTCTGCTTGTGTAATCACTCCCCGTTTAAAGTGGCACATGAGACAAACGGGTTTTTGCTTTCTAGACGTTTTGAATGTTTGAAGTTTTGATTTGAATCTGGACTAGTTTTGATACTTGAATGAGTAAATGTGAAATATTTTTATAATCTAATCAAATCAAATGCCTTCCCGCATCATGTAAATGTCTCTTGTTGGGTCACATTCCATTCAAACAATGGTGATTGCTTACGTAGCAGCTTGATTGACCCCATCACTGCCAACTGAATAGTATTGATATGCACCCTTCTTCAGTATTGCAGTGACGTTAGCATTACATTGCCCAGGAGAATAGGACATGACGGCCTTCTATCTTTCAGGAACATGTGACTATTGTAGCTTGTTGCATCTCTTAACACCATTCTCTTCTCTTTTCTCTCTTCTCTATCTCAGATGAAGAGCAGCAGCGAGAGCGTGAACGCCTGGAGAGGCAGATTCAGCATCTGCGTGTCTCTGGGGAGGAGTGGCTGCGGAGACGGGAGGTGCTCGAGCAGGCTCTGGGCTCAGCACAGGCCCGCAACCAGCAGCTGGAGGAAGAGCTGCAAAGGAAGAGAGCCTATGTTGAGAAGGTGGAGCGGCTGCAGAGCGCGCTGGCTCAGCTACAGGCTGCATGTGAGAAGAGGGAAGCCCTGGAGCTGCGGCTACGCATTCGGCTGGAGCAGGAGCTGAAAAGCCTTAGGGCACAGCAGGTGACGAGAAGATCCTCATTATATTGACTTGTGCATCCTCTTCATGCCTGCAGCATACATTCAAAATCAGTTTTTTCCCCCCTTCAAGCCTAATGCTGACTATTGTTGCGTCTTATCTCATAGGGGCAGTCTGACCCCCTGGCCTCAGAGCTGAGCTCCTACACTTTACAGCAACAGCTGAGGGAGAGAGAGGAACGTATCCTGGCCCTAGAGGCAGACATCACCAAGTGGGAGCAGAAGTACCTGGAGGAGAGCACTATGAGGCAGTTTGCCATGGATGCAGCTGCCACTGCTGCAGCACAGAGGTACATTTGACCATCTAGAATTATGGGACTGATGGAAACATCCAGCAATTACAGTTGGAGTGCATTTTAGTGATCAAGTATTTTAACACTTGTCTTTATTAACAGAGATACAACCATCATCAATCACTCACCCCGGCATTCACCTAACACCAGTTTCAATGAAGCCCTGCCATTATCCAGTCATAGACACCAGGAGATGGAAACTAGGTACGCATCTTTATCTATCCTTGCTCACATTCTGAAAGTTTCAGTGATGTTTATTTGCCAGTTTGTGTCTGCTGGGCGTATGTGCACTCATGATGTATTACTTGTGAATGTGTTAAGGATCAGGGCACTTCATGCACAGCTCCTGGAGAAGGATGCTGTGATCAAGGTCCTCCAGCAGCGTTCCAGATGGGAGCATGGCAAGCTGGAGAAACAGGGGCTTCGGCTGGCCAGGTCTGTCCCCTCCATCAACACTGTGGCCAGCAGCCCAGCAGACTGCACCACCAAGGGGAAAGGTGAGTGCAAGAGTGTGGGATCACAGTTCATGCAAGACCAGGGAATTTTGAATCTAAAATGACACATGCTATTAAGCGACAACTGGTAGATTGGTCGGTGTCGCCAGACAGAATGTACATTTCCTAAAAAAAATGGAGTAGGAGACAACCCTTTGGTGCCCCTTAAATAGACAACGTGTTTTTAAACTGGAATGCATATCATCTCTCACTCCAGAATAGAAGATCCAGAATAGTCATGGGAAGTACAGAGTAGAGCAGAGCAGATGTTTGGGAGTGTACATGTGTAGATGTGAGCTGGTAATTAAGCAGCTTCCTCTTTTTGTCTGCATTTACAGGGAAGAGCCTCTCAGATGACCAGACAGGTGCTGCTTTGCTGGCACCACAATCCTGTGCAGTGCCTAAGGTCCAGAGCCGAGACTCCAGCACCCAGAGTGACGCGTCCCCACAGGAGCCTGAGCTGACGGCAGAGCCTAGCAAGCTAGCAGCTTCCTCTGGTGGGTACATCGTTACATTAAGCATCGGTTTGCCCCAATTCTTAGGTGATCTGCCACAGCTGCTATCAGAAAACTGCTATCAGATTAATTTAGGAAATAAGTCTGTCCCTGGTCTGTCCTGCTATTTAAAGTGTAACCAGACCCAGGGTCAGGACCGACCGAGGAAGTAGATACTAATAAGTTAAAGCTTTGTTGATAAAACCATACTCTTCAGTGACACAAGGATGCAAATAGCATCCCTCGCCTTATTTATTTGCTTTAGCAAACAATTTTTTCTAATGTGCTAATTTTGTCTTCAATGTAGACAACTTGGAGGAACTGAAGGCACCACTCCAGACATTCAAGAGCATCAACGGCGCAGAGGTGGTTGAAATCCTTATTTGAAATCCTGGAGTGCCGACTACAGCTCATGTGACCACCAACAATGATAGTCAATGTGGACAGTGACGTCTTCAGAAGCTACATCCGACCGCAGGGAACGACAGCATGCAAAAGACATCTCCCTGGGCGTCGGGCAGTTTCACATTAATCAACATGTGTTACTGGAAAAGAGAATCCAGAGTGTGTCAGTTTGGGGAGGAGAGCTGAGCTTTCCTCTACTGTTTCTGCACACCCAAAAAACTTCTGAGCGTTGCCACGTTCCCTCACCAGGCACCTGGACCGTGTTCTGCATTACGATAGGAATTGGACTGCATATTTGCATATATGTTGTGCATGTAATTTGTTATTTTTTTAGTATGGTATTTATATTTATAAGTGCTGCGCATAGTATGATGTGACTTTTCCTGTATGAAAGAAGAGGAAGAAAAGGATCCACTCAGTTACTCACTTCTGCCTTGCTCTGCTTCCCTTTTTTTCCAACAATATACAAATGACTCACTTTCTTGGATCAAGTATGCAATCTGCCTATGGTCACTTTGGTTGTTCTGGAATTGCCAATAGCCTCCCTATTACTGTCCTATTACTGTCCTTTTGAAACCAATGGGAGTACTTAGACAAGTCAGAAGAAGCATCCTCTGCACGCCATGTTTTAGGATTATTCTGTGTAACAGAAAGCTTGAGTGTATATACTAATTAACTCAACATCAGCATTCCCTAACCTAAATTAACCACACAGTTTCTCCTTTTAAAAGACAGTTGGGGCCCTACAGATCAGCAGAGGATGGGATTGACAGTGTTTCACAGGGGTCTTATTTTGAAGATCCCAGGTTAATGTTTGGGGCCTCGGACGGCTACTGCCCAGCATTCCGCTCCCCTCTGCTGACATGCTGAAGCTAATCTTCTCACATTCCTCTCTGAGGGAATGCTCCCGTTAAAGAAAAAGGCTATCTAAAGTCTGACCCCTCGCCCTTGTTAAAATGGCATGCATTCTGAACACAATTCTTTTTCGGGGTCTTGTTATTTCTTCTGAGCCGTGATGGCTGAACGTCTAAATCGTCTAATGAGAGCAACATGGAACTACCCAACTATATTTGGCCTGCATTTGCCATTCTATTTGTTGTCACCAACCCTGCTAATTCAACTATGCTTTCTTCTCCATTGCTCTCAGTATCTCACATTTCCGTGCTTAGAATGACCTGTACATCGACTCTTGTACTAAATTCTCCCTGCATAGTGTAGGATTAGCGAACACTGCTGAATGTAGATCTCCCCCCCCCGGAAATGCAAGAGTGTTTAGTAGGACTGTATTTAACTGGAATGTGCCAGGATTCAGAATTGTTGTCCTCTTTGAAGGGGAATACCGCTAAACCTAAGTTTTCACTACTGACAAATAGTCAGAAATAAGTCTTTTTGTCTTTTTACCTTTGATGTCGGACGGATGTAGAGCTCTGTTGAGAAGGTTTTTGTGAAGGTGATTGAGAGAGCCAGGATGATTTCCTGGGCAAAGTGATACATTGTCTTATTCAGCACTAATACAAAAAACTTAGTTGGCTGTAAGACCTCAAACAAGACCTCATTGTCAATGGAGTAGCTCCAGGCTGTGCATCCTGATGACATCACAGACTAGAGTATTAGCCGAGGTCCTAAAAATAGCATGTGAATTCTTATATTTGACTGGTATTCCCCTTTTTTAATTTTAATTTTATTTTCTCTCACAATGCATTTGCTGGTCAATGCAATGTGTCAGATTGAGTTGCTTTTTAAATTTTAAAATTCCTTCACGACTTGGACTGTTTACATAAAGGGCTGTTTGAGGTGAGAGAAGTTAATATATTTTGTAGTTTTTTCATTTGTACATTTTTATTTGTTTTCCTTTGCGATGCCAAAGATTTACAATACTTTTAAGTTATATCTGATGACATTCAAATACAAAAGGTTCTATTAAGATGCCTTGCTCCAGCTGGTTGACCCATTTTGATGTTGCTGTGAACTTTTGTAATGGAAAATTTTGTATATGCTATTAACATTTAACATTAATAGATTAAAATTCTTAATATATGTCTGATGAAAGATTTCTGTCCATTTTTTAACTTCAATAGAGTTTTAATAAGTTCTGCAAACCAAAGTGTGTTTGTGTCATGGGGGAGCATCCTGCTTGCCTGTTGGCTACTGCCAGTATTGGCAATGCACATGGTCTCAATAAACTCCAATCTTGGGGTGAATGCAACGTATCTTCCTTAGTACAAATAAAACAAAGAGTTTGCTAGTTTTTTCCCCCTCATAAATTTAATAACTAATTTAATCTAAAACTAATCCATTAGTCAACTATGTGTCCCACACTATTCCAGTGTGTATAGTATTGTACTGTATTGTACTGTGGTATTGAGGGGGGTCTATTGCTAGTAGGAAGGTGTCACCAATCGGGGATAAGCAAATAAGTTTGCACAAGCATTGTGTGGGACCAGATACCTTTATTTCCAATTACCAATGAAGTAGCTTTTTATATGGGTGTGACATTACCGTGGCACCATCTTTGACAATACTCTCAAGTTTGAGGCCATCATCAAAAACCCCACCAGGGACCATAAAACTGGACTCATAGTGCATAACTTCTTCTGTTGACAGCACTGTGTTTGTCCTTCATTTGCTGGTTCACATTGCTCATAGTTTGTAAGTTTCTCTTAACTGAATACCTGTGATCCATTTATGGGTTTAAGGAACAACATGCAACATTTTTTCATGGCATTTACCCTTCCTTCACTGGCAAAATATAGCGCTGGCAGTCTGTTTTTCATTAGCCGTAATCAAACAAGTCTCTCACGACAGAGAAATGTCAATGGCATTGAACTGTAAGCTGTACTTTGTACACTGTACACTAAACAACTGAAAATACTAGAATTTGACATACTAAGGAGTGCATCTCTCACAGAGGAACTAATTTAATATGATGTAAAATTTTAAACTTGTGCAGTCTCATAATAACCATTGTTGTGCTAAAGCATTTAAAGCATTTAATGATATGAAGGTATAAGGTATAAAGATATAATGACCCACTTCACTCAATGCAATAAATGGATGTGGTGTAAAATGAAATGAAATGTAAAAAAACACATCATTTTCTGTCTGATGATCTCTGTATACAAGTTGATTCTTGAATTCCAAGTCTCTAATGATATTGTGTTTCAGGACAGAGCATTCTTAGTTTGTATCTTGTAAATATTAGATCTCCATCTAATCTAATATCCTCAATCCTCAATCCATCTGTGCAGCCGCCACATTCAATTTGCCTGCTGTTGTTGAAATGACTATTTTTCAGCAAGCTTTGCTCCTCTCAGTGAGCTTGGGGTGGCATTCCATAAATGCCATACGTTTTCTTCCTGCTGGCTTTACTTATGGTAGATGAGTGCCACTTTTCTCAGCTCAGAAAAACAAGAATGATGAATCAGTATCTGTTGAATACCTTTTCAAATGGGACACGTGTAACCCAGCAAGCTCAGTGATTTACCATTATTTGGCTCAGAATGATCACATTTCAGATATTTTATCTAGCCCCTAATGCCAGTATGTCTGAGGCAAGAGCCCCCACATAACTCTGGGATGTTGGTGGTTCTGTAGGTGAAAGGTTATGATTACGTGACTCAGAGCAGTGCCAAGTTTGAACGACTTCGCAGAGGGAGGCTCATTCCCCTTGCCCCTAGCCGAGTATCATCATCCAGCCAAGATGGCCGGGGAATCTATGCATTCCACAGACATCTGGAGTTTTCTAAGAATTACGATTGTAGTCAGAGCTATTGTGTTTATGACCATGATTTCATCAGACTCCCAACAGCTGTAAATAATTCTCACTTCATCACATCAATCTTATTGGCTCCAGAAAGATTTTGTTATGTTGAAGCATAATAATGCAGAGTTTTTGTTGGCTTTACATGGTCAATCAAGTGTAGCTTTATATGAAATAATGTGATAATACACAGCGTGTGTACATTTTCTCTTACTATGTTTATATTGTTGTGGATTTAGTCTGCTTAGTTATATTCATCTTACCTCTACTGTTATTGTACCATTTTAGTTAAAAATGTGTATTATCATACCAGTAAATCAATAGTGTCAGACAGCAATAGAAGGGACACTCAGTAAGAAATCATCAGCCTCTATTTGGAGGCTTTTGAGCACATTTTGCACCAAAGCCTGTGAAAAATACTTGGAAAAATAACTCTGTGGAGGACTGTGTTTTGCCTTAATTTCCATGGAGATTCCAAAACTTCCTGCCTAGAGCAGTCATGGAATGTACCCCCACCCCCTTACTTTTCCACATAAATCAGGGCACCGTCCTCTAATTTTAGGTCTGCAATTGAGTTGAAGCAAACTTCTCAGATAGCAAGCCACTAGCAGAAAATCTACGGGTCAATCTTGGCAGCAACAGTGTGTCGCAGTACCTGATGGTGGTATGAAGGTGAATTTCCTGTGACCCAGCAGTGGTAAGAGCTCCACAACTGTCCTGCTCCTCTTTTGCACATGTACCACTCATCTGCCATCCTCTGCCAGTTTCTCCTCACTCCTCTACCTGGTTTGAAATTTAGCCATGATAATTTAATGGAATGTTGCCCACTAGCTTGAAAGGTAGTCTAGAGCCAGTGTGGATGAATTAACCACATCTGCTACTCAGGAGAAGCAACCTCTAACATGGGGGGTGTTTATACTAACAGAAACATTTCATAAAAGGCAATATCCTCCATGAAACATTTATTATTTGCTTGGTGTGAGGCCCACCAAAGCTATCTGGCTAGCTAGTCTAGGTTTGCCCTGTGGTTTCCAGTGATTCACCTGAGCTGCATAGTCCAGCTAGACTGATTCATAGTCAGAAGAAAATGGATGAATGAGTCAAAATGTACTGTGTCTGGAGTGACATAGCAAGGCATGGAGTGGAGGATGATATTCAGGGCAACTGAAGACAATGGCACGAGTCAGCAGCAAAGACGAGACACCAAACAGCCAGGTGCAGGCTCATCACTTGTCCTGCTTATTTTGGAGTCTACTAGGGCAATGAATACTGACACATATGGATGATGGCATGATAGTATGTTCAATGGCAGAGATCATAAGAACAATGGCTGCACTAATTTGTGCACAAAAGAGCTAGTGCTTAATCTAATTTTAGAGGTCAACACAGAGTATAACTCACAAAGTACAGCTCATACATTTACAGTTGCGCCTGTGCCTGCCTATAGATTACAGTTGAGAAATACCCAAGATCTATGTTGTATTTTGTCACTATCCAGAAAGAAATATCATATTTTAAAGGATCTGAGAACCGTTCCAAGATAAACTACCAAGAGACATTATGAATAGCCTATTTCTCGCATGAGGTGATTTGTTTTCCCAGAACATTTCCTGTCAACAGGCATTCACTGCCTGCTCCATTTCTGTGGTTCATAGTCACATTTGAAAATTCTCCTTGACATTTCCCTCTACCTACATATATGTGAAAATAAATTTCTCTGAAGCTACATTTCATGACAATCCAGATAAGATCCTCAACCATGTGAGCCGTAATATCCAAAGAATGTTTGCTATGAGGGTTTCACAATTTCCCAGTTAAAGCAACATACCAACAGGTGTGTGTGAGTGAGCACAGCTGGAGAATGTAGTGTTCATGCCTCAGCATGCAAGAATCTTTTATATAACCCTTTATGCCCCAAGTGTATGTAAATGATCCGTTTGACTAGCCCTCTATGGGATTGTGGACTGAAGAGCATGCACTCAAATAGATGACATGCTGAAATTAAAAATGACAAAAGGTCAATGATATTGTGTCTGAGCAGTGACCTCTAGATCGGTGTTTTGACACAGGCACCACAGAGACTTTTCTTGTTTTCTTTTTACTTTCGTTGCCATGCAAGCTTATGCCCCAAGCCTGGTGGAGAATTTGTACCATTAGGAAAGATGGAACATGCAAGGAAAAAGATCTTGAGGTTAAATTCCCACAATGGCAAGGCTCTCCTTGAATATCATTTCCTTTCCTTTACTCCAGCAAGATAATTTAGGGTACATGAATCTAGGATGACTGACATTCCAACGCATACAGTAATAGATCCAGTTGGTTAAATGCTTATGTGATGTGTTGTTTTCATTGTGTATTAAGTAACACTGGAAAGAATTAAGGCATCTCCTTCGTTCCATACTTAATCTTCAAAACTATCAAGGTTCATATATCATATAACTGCCTTGAGCCTTGGCCTGGGCATC
This sequence comes from Hoplostethus atlanticus, assembly GCA_034670405.1. Classification (NCBI taxonomy): domain Eukaryota; kingdom Metazoa; phylum Chordata; class Actinopteri; order Trachichthyiformes; family Trachichthyidae; genus Hoplostethus; species Hoplostethus atlanticus. The sequence continues at coordinate 2,158,280 of JAXDDX010000028.1, read as the reverse complement.
AAGCAATCCAATCATATGCTGTGGGAGACTTTCTGTAAGGGCAAGTGACAGAAATAATGCATACCACCTTGGAAAAATAGCTGTGGTCCACAAGATCACACAGACCCAGAAAGCCAGGTCATGTATTTAAGATATATGGGTGATGTAATGGAGCTGTGAATGTGGAGGTAATATGATGCTCACGTCTCCCAATATTACCTCTAATGGCAGGCTTTTTATGTCCAAAATGGTGAGCCCTCGTTTCCCTGTGGCGCCCTATCCATGTCTATCCTTAGCATTACTGGTTGTCTCGCATTGTATCAGTATCAGTGATGACCCTCAAACTTGCTGAATATTGCATTTTGCTGGAGAAGGGTCCAGCTGCAGACCTCCACTCTCATCACCCTACCTCCACATTTTGCTGAGCTAAATCCCAGCATTAACGCCCACAATTTAATTCCAGGTTGTTTGTAAGAGTCATATTACCTGTTTGAGGTTCATGTGAAGATAGTCAGGGATTAACATTTCAGAACATTTGAGAAATGTTGCAACTGAAAAAACATCTGCTATCTTGATCTCTTGGAATGATACCTGGAGAGAAACCAGACAGGGAATCTAAATGAGGGATGCAATCACACACATGCTTGAGATATAACCATTCATAATGAGACTAAAATGTATTAAGCCCTTGAGCCCCACACTTTCTCACTCAGGCATTAACCCCAAATGGCTTAAGAATCACACGAGTAATGCAACGGCACCATCAATGCTAATAAAGTTGTGGCCTGGGTAGCTAAACAAGTCCTATAAACCAGACTGCATGACAAAGATCCAAAACTGCACGGCCGTTCTTAAAACCTTTTACAGCAAAGGCACTATTTGTGTTAAACATAATGAACAGAATCACTACCACTCAACCGATTATTGTTTCCCTTATATCCACTGACCTAAAACAATTCTGTGGCTTACTACTGCCGTCTAGTGTCTCATTGAAAGTAGTGATGTTGCATTACTGTACTAACTAGACAGTCATCCTCCGTCTGCAGGAGCGAACAGCTCCAATCCATTTGTAAGCAGCAAACGTTTCTTCCCTATTTACTCATGTACGTCACGTATCCGGATGCGACAACGAAAAGCACAGAAGTAGATGAAAAGTTATTCTTATAAATCGAACAGGCTGACTACATCTGCGTACAAAATCGAATTTTCCCAGTAATATGGCTAGGGATTTTTCGTGATATCCCCGCCCCGCGTTTATGAGTTGGTCTCCCTCCCTGGTTTAGGTTGGTCGAAACATTTCCGGTGCCCCGGTTGGTCAGGGATTTGTGGATCTCTTCACTGATTGGTTGAATGAAACGGGGAGGTCTGTTCCTTCCTGAGCGTTCTTCCGGTTTACATGTTGTTGGAAAAAAGAGAAGACGAATGGAAAATTTGTAATAAAAAACGACCATTGCTTAATAACTCTGCGATACGGTAACTTCTACATACTAAAAGAAACATGTTCGTTTATGCAGTCCTGTGAAGTATCCGCAACCGAGCTCTTTAGAAAGTTCAGAATTTTTGCATGAAAAGCAGGCGGTACCAGCGATTGTAACGTTAGCTTGCTTGCTAACAGATAGCTGGCTAACGAGCTAGCTCTTTTTACTTATACGGCTATCGAGCCACAAACAGTGGCTTCTGTGCACTTTATCTGAATGAGCCAATGTCGTTTTCGATTGAGTCGGAATAAGATAGCCAAGCAGACTTTGCTGTACTTGACTGACAACCTATATGTTAACTTAACGTTTGCTAAATTACGTTACAGTTACTGTCGGGCAGTTGTGTCAAATGCCCATAATGTTATTGGCTATTCACAATGGTGCGCCCAAATACCTTGCTCTCTTGTGGTGTTAATTACATTGCATGCTAGTTATATCCAGTGTATTAACATCAGCTACCTAACGTTACCTACTCATTCTTTGCTCCCTTGCTCATTAGCTAGCTGATCCCGCAATACCCCCTACGATATAGTTTATGTCCTCATGCAGCCTTGTTAAGGGATAATTAACTTGCAAGCTTTTATGTCTGTGTCCTTTCTCCCATCTCTCAATATTTCATATACAACCAATAATGTTAAATTAACATTATCTTAAATAAATCTGATATTAGCTTTATTGGTACTCTGCATTCGTTTTAGGTCATAACTTGCTAAAATGAGCTCCCAGCAATTCCCGAGACATGGGCTGCCTGTTTCCAGTGGGGGAGCACCCCAAATCCCTGCTGGTGGAAACTTGGTTCCTGTGAATCAGTCATCAAATCAACCAGGTATGTGGAATCACTACATATTTTACATATTGTGAAGAAGATATCTTTCTAAAGTTTGTGCACAGAACACACCATAAAAGGGTGAAAAAAATCTTCGTTCATCAGGTCATTCTTTTCCATTAGCTGGTGGAGATATGGACAGCAGTCGTGATGCTGACCATGGGCAGCAGGATCATCCACCTAGTGGGGGTGGAGGAACCATGGCATTCAGAGATGACAAGCAAGAGACTGTGGTGGTCAGACCTTACCCGCAAGTCCAGACACATGGCCAGCCCCAAGCCTCTCCCCAGACGGTCCCCATCCAGCCTGGCACCCCTGTGACTGTGTCTGCTTCTTCTGTCCACCTCCCTTCTGGCCAGCCTGCAGCCCTCACTGAGGGACAAATGAAGGTGAGGAATACATCTGTTGCATCTCTGATATAAGGAATGCCTGAACCACTTTTAACCAAACACAATTTATTCAAGCTAACAGTGGCTAAGATGAAAATGTGTACACTGGTCTTGAAGAGTACATCGTTGCTGAATATTGAAGAATATATCCACTTGAAATGCATTCCTTAAGCCTAGGTCATGCAAGTTCATCTTTACTCTGATTGGACCATTTCGACCATTGGGTTGCGTTGGGGCTAGTTGGGGCAGATCTAGGGCACTTTGGACTGAGAGGGGATGCTGATTATCTTGTAATGTGAAAGGGTTCAACACTTTGGCCCTCCTGACAACTCCAGACCAGTCAGAGCTGGACACAAAGGTGTTTGATTTTGTGGGGCCCAGTCTGGGCTGGCTCATGTAGTGTGAAGTGGTCCAGGACTCACCAAGACTGAAATCTGAGAGAGAAGACATTTTTAACAGCAACAATTTCCACTCACATAGACAACTTAAATGGGTATATACATTTTAATCTTGGCAACTGTTAGCTTGAATAAATAGTGTTCTTTTCGCATTATAAGTGGTGCCCCACTAGTTATGTTTCTAGTATTTAAGTTGCTTTGTCACTCTTTGCGGTTCTCTGCACACCTCAGGTGTGTGTTATGAATTTGTTTCTCATTTGTTGTTTTGTCCTCCATTTTTAAGGCTGTCTTGAAGTCACCTATGCCAAGTCGTCTCATTGCCCCAGCACCAGCTTCCAACCAGGGCCATCTCCCCATACCCCCAAAGGTGCCTGGTCATATTACTGTCACGTTAGAGAGCAGTATTGCTCCATCCTCGACAATTCCTGTGGCAACCATCAGTGGTCAGCAGGTAAATGCACTGAATATTGACTTAGTGTATGCTATTATGTCTTCATTGCTGATTACTGATGTTCTGGGCTTTCCTTGTGTCTCAGGGTCACTCCAGTAACCTACACCACCTAATGCCAGCTAACATCCAGATCATTAGGAGCAGTGCCCCTGCACTGCAGATTGGGACCCCTGCAGTCCCTCCTCAGACTTTCACTTCCCATTTACCCCGAGGTATGCATGGTTTAATAAGTATGACAACATTTAACAATATGTCGGCTTGTCCTTCAAAGAGTAATTAATTCACCTTTCATTTTTAGCAGTGCATGTTCACTGATCGATGTGATATTTGTCCTGTAGGGGCTGCTGCTGCAGCTGTGATGTCAAGCTCTAAAACTGTCCTGCGGCCAGCCTCTGGAGCAAGTGCAGGCCCTGGTCAGCCCACAGTGCAGCATATCATCCACCAGACCATTCAGGTGCCCTGATGTATATAAATTTAAAGCAACATAATTGTGAAGGACATTGAGAGACATGCCATATAACAATGTCGTCACCTTTTGTCTACAGTCTCGCCCTGCTGTTACCACCTCCACGGCTGTACTCCCAACCGTGGTAGCCCCTATTTCTGCAACCAGAACTCAGTCCCCAGTGATCAGTCCAACAGTCACACACTCTGCAGAGATGGTGCATGGGTAAGTAATAATGTGATAACATTTCCATGTCTAGAGCATATGCAGAGATGGTGCATGTATAAGTACTAAGACTAATAATAAGTCAATCATTATTTTATAAGGGCCTTCCTTATAAATTCCATGCTTTTTGTGTCTGGACAACTGTTGTTAATATGTAGTCATTCAAATATTTCAGCAATATAATACTGACTGAAAGGACTGGTAATTTAGTCTTTTTGACTCTTTCAGGCGCCCAGGGTTGACCATTCACCCCCCTCCAGCCACCATCAGTATTCAGAGACCTCAGACATCCCGTGACACTGCCACACGTATTACACTGCCCTCACACCCTGCAATTGGAGCTCCAAAGCCCCAGCCTCCGCACACCATGACACAGGTTGGAGCTCCCCAACTACAAAAATAATGGCTGGTCATTTGGTATAATGCCTGAAGTACTTTGAAAATAATCGTTGTTGTTTTTTCCCCACAGAAATCTATCTTCAGTACTGTGACACCAGTAGCTGCAGCAACTGTGGCACCAATTGTTGCCACTAACACTATGCCGTCAACCACCACAATAGGTATGGCCTTTCTCTGTATCAATATCCAATGTATAGTCATTGACAAAAGTATTGTGATAGTAGGGTGGAAGAGGTTATTTTTAAAGTTTGTTCCTGAAATTGCCATTATGACTATACATTAGTTTGCATATTAAAAGATATATGAGGAAAAAATATTACTGACTGACTAAACGTCCAAGCTCTGAGATGGTGCAACAACCAAACACCATTGGTCTCCCAATGTTTTTTGCTTTCAACCTATTTCAGAGATGTGCATATAGCATCTGACTTCTCTTTCTGCCTCTTTCCAATCCTGTCCCCTATCACACAAGCAACCCCCCTTCACAATGAGACAGGGACCATAACCCATTTAATCTGATATGCTCCAAGAAACCTTTAATACTGCAAATTGTTTCCTTGTTTAATTCCAGGAATGCTCATAAATACTTCTACTGTGTAGATGTCGCTTAGCTAGCACACACAACATTGTAAAACCCTGATGTGAAACACTGATTTAGGCTAACTCCTCCTTTTTTATGTCATATATGGTCCTGAGAGTAGTTCAAGAACCAGACTGGACTGGAATGTATGGTTTGGGCCTGCACAGCCCATACAAATATTTGGCAAAATGTAGTTGGTTACACCTGATCCTTAGTTCTAGTATCATCCACATTGAGCATAAAGTAAAGTTTCTCTTGGTTGCTCCCAGGCTAAAGGAACAAAATATATATAATAGACACACCACACAAAGAAGAATGTTTATGTCGATCTATCTAATCTATTCATCAATCAATCAATCAATCAATCAGTCAGTCAATCAAAGTCCCAATCCTGTCTTTCTCCTTTACCTTTAGGCACTGTGCCACATACCCAAATGGCCAGTAGCACTATTGTCACCATGACAATGGCCTCACACTCCTCTCATGCTACAGCAGTGACCACCTCTGCCATCCCAGTTGGTAAGTTCACCCTTTACTTACAGGCCCATTATTCTTCTCACATGATGGAACAGTTGAGTGCTTTGTAAGCAGGACACGCTACTCTAAGCTTGATTAATTTGTAGCATGTTTAAGTGTACATTTTCTCACAGCTCTCCTTTTGTGTCCTTCACAGCTAAAGTGGTCCCTCAGCCCATTGCCCACACTTCCCCCCGGGTCCAGCCTGACTATCCAGGAGAGAGAGCCAACCTCATCCCCATCTCAGGCCACCGGTCCTCTCCTAACCCTGTCACCATGGAAGCAAGAAGTGACAACAGGTGAACACAGATGTCTGATGCTGGTGACGTGATTGTGACTTTTAGACTAATAAGACACAGAAAAACCAAACCATTAATTTCATTTGTAAACGTATATTATTTATGTTGTCTCTAGGGCTGCACAAGTAATTGTGTATAATCTTATATCACGATTTTAGTTGTCTGAATTAATCCTAAAATCTGACAATATGTAGACATTTAATTCTATTTCGAACACCACTGTATATGAAGTGCTGTCATTAATGTACTATACACACTGTGAGCAATCACATATGTCGAGTGTGCAGCATACAACACATTTGTCTCAATTTACACGATTGATTAGATGATAGAAATCTCTCCAAGCGCAAACACAAAATTGTTTAGTCGCCAAAATGGATTATCACTCATTTGGAAATGTTTTGGTTACAAATCAGACGATGTCAAACAAGCCATATACTGTGCAAACTTAGAGCTGTTGTTGCACATCAAAGTTATACCATCAATCTATTCAGTCACCTGAAGAATTATCACAAAATCCAGTACAATGAGTGCCAATGAAAGCCAAGGTTACTGCAGCATCCCGCTCTTGTCCTCTCCCTGCTGCATACACATGCACACATCTAGACCACTGTACTTAAAGAATATACTAAAATATACCATATATACTGTATATATATATATATATATGACATATAAAATATAGAAATGAATACACCTCAAAATCAGGTACTTTGTTTAGATGGTAACAAATCTTTGTTTATTCTTGGTTATTTCCGTTTCAAGGCCATCTGTGCCGGTGCAGTTCCAATATTTCCTGCCTACCTACTCCTCGTCTCCGTACCCTTTGACCCATACTTACACCCCCATCACAAGCTCTGTATCCACCATCCGCCAGTATCCTGGTAAGCACAACTAGTGGATTTTGTGTTTTTGATATTGATTTCTCTCAAGACATACACATTGTTTTAACAACAGTACAAATGTAATGAATTCACAGGAAAAGGATTTATTTTCATTGCATTTCTTAATGCCTTTGCCACTGACTATATCCTTCTTTTTTGATAAGTTACTCCTCAAGCTCCAAGTTCAGCGTTGCCCACTCAGGCTGGAGTAGGAGTGGCCACCACTGTCCACCTCAACCCTATGCAGCTGATGGCAGTGGACCGGATTGGTCTGCAATCTGCACAAATCAGCACCCAAGGGATCCAGCCAGCACCAATTGCTGCACAGGGTATTCAGCCTGCACCGATAGGAGTGCAGGGTTTGCACACTTCTGCATCAATCACCACACAAGGAATACAACAGGCACCAATAGTCACTCAGCAACAGCAGCAGCCACAGTCGGAAGCAAAATCTGGTAATTACAGCACAGATATTGCCTCAGTGTTACTGTGAGTGATCTATCGGTGTTAATCTGTTAATCATTTATAATGTGAGTTTTGTTCCACTCAGGGATTGTTTTGGCTGACGGCTTTGTAGCTAGCCCCATCAGCAGCACATTCAGCACTACCCAGCCAGTAGCCACCATGGTGCAAGCACATGCCCAGGGAGGAGTAGGAGGAGCCCCCACCCTGGTCTCCTCACCCAGACCCAGCATCCTCCGCAAGAAGCCTACAAATGAAGGGTGAGCGTAGCATCAGCACTTGAGTCACTGTCTTTTAATGTATCTTGATTGATGTACACTGGCACTATGTCCAATAAACTTGTATTGTTTAGCCTGATTCAAATAATACATTCTAGTCTATTAAGGCCATTGTATTGAAATCCAGTTAAAACCCGACAGCATCCTTGCTTTGCCACTGATCATTTTGATAAAAAAAAATGTTGAAATGGGATGTCTAGATGTTTCCTTTAAACAAATATAACCTTGCCTGGCTTTGTGTGTTTCAGTTGTGTTCGTAAGAATCTCATCCCTGCCCAGCCTAGCGAACCCAGTGGCAGAATTGAGAGTGGCGTGAGAGGAGCAGGATCTCCCAGACCTGCAGGGTGAGCTTCTGTCACATCAATTACATTCATATTCACTTCCTGTCATAATATAATAGTTTTGATATGAGTCTGTAACATGACCTTTTTAATCTCTTTCAGTGTGAAACCCAAAGCTGAGGTGCACATGACCATGGCCCCTCCCGTCATGGCTACAGTAGAGGCACTTCCTTCTCAGGGAGGGGAGCAGCAGGCTGTGTCCTCCAATGCACAGCACCTAGCCCAGGCCATACCAACCATGCTGGGCCCCCCAGGGCCTGTGCCCCCCTCCCAGCCCTCCACCGTGCTCTCTGCCTTGCCAGCAGCCATGGCTGTCACGCCGCCTGTTTCTGCCTCAATGGCCAACACTGTGGCCTCTCCCACTCAGCCTGCAGCCAGTAGCACTGCAGCTTGTGCTGCCAGTTCTGCCTGTCCAGATATGAAGATCAAGCAGGAGGTGGAGCCCATGGATGCTTCCCAGTCAGGTAAGGAGCTTGTCTTCCCTCCACATCTCATCATTGATGCGACCAGAGAAAATTATTATTATGCAAACAAGTAACTGAAATGTACATGTACGTGACTGACATGTGTGCACCCCCCATCCTCAGATCCCAATGTGAACCTGTCGTCAGCCCCAACCCTCACCACCCAGGCCTCTTCCTTGAACACTCCTGCCTCAGGAGACCTGATCCCAGGGGCCTCCCCCAGGAAGAAGCCCCGCAAGCAGCAGCATGTTATTTCTACAGAGGAGAGCGAGATGGTGGAGACCAATAGCACAGACGAGGAGAGGGCCACTGGCAGGCCCCTTACCGGCAGGGCTGAACGGCGTGAATCTCCTCCAAGGGAATACATTGGTATGTAATTCCATCACTAGTCATTCACAATGACGATCTTACCTTTGACAGGTATTTTATCAACACTATCACTTGTTCACCATGTGTCTTGTTTTTCAGACGAGGAAGGAGTGCGCTATGTGCCAGTCAGGCCACGGCCACCTGTTACCCTTTTGCGTCACTATCGGAACCCCTGGAAAGCTGCTTACCATCACTTCCAGAGGTACAGCGACATCCGTGTCAAAGGTCAGTAGCTCTCTGTGTGCAGACAGAAATGCCTACCTTCTATCTTGTGTACACAATAATTTTGGAGTTTATGTGGATGAGTGATGTTTGCTCGTCCTTCCTGATAACAATTCTTTGCTTCTTTCACAGAGGAGAAGAAGGGATCCTTACAGGATATGGCCAATCAGAGAGGGGTGGCTTGCAGAGCACAAGGCTGGAAAATTCACCTCTGTGCTGCACAGCTGAGGCAGCTGGTGAGTGCATTACACTGACCGGTCGAAGGGGGGTGCTAAAGTTACAGGTCAAAACAATGTGCTATATCTGTTACTGATTGGCCCTTAGGGGCTCTGCATCATTTGTGGGGATGACATGTTTACTGTTGCCTTGTTTTGATTTGTTTTTGGGCTGTGCTGCCCACAAACGCTTTGTAATGTTTTCACCGTCGCCAGGTGAAAACAATGTCTACTGCTTTCAGTGATTGGATGTCACTCCTCCATCCGTGTCTATTTGAGTCTGTCAATTCAGTTGTGTGGAGGGAAGGTCATTCTTCAACAACAGCCATTTTCCAGTGATTGGACAAAGGTGAACACCGTGTGTATCTGTGACTTTATCTCTAGTCGAGTTTGGAGCATGATGTGTACAGCCGCCTCTCCACCCTTCAAGAGGGCCTGATTCCAAAGAAGAGAGCAGGGGCTGATGACGACCTTCACCGAATCAACGAGCTTATACAGGTACGTTTATTAAAGTTAATTCCTCCGTCAATTTGTCCTTTAAAATGAACAAAGGATGATCTGATATCATCATTGTATGTAAGCTATTCTGAAGCTATATAAATTAAGTAGGTGCAGTACTTGTGTATCAGTTTATGGGTGTAAAGGGTTGCTCAGTATGCTCAGATGAGCAAATCTTCCACTACTCTCATACGCTGTGCACTACTGCTGTGCACCTGAACCGGGGAGGAGCATGGTCCCAGCGTGGGGAATAATATAATCTTTCATCTTACAAACTTTTTTTCTTTTAAATTTATTTTTTAAATAAATGACATTGTTCCAAAACATGTTATATGATTGAAAAGTTTTCTTTTTCCATTTAGCATATCAAGTCTAATATTTAATGCATCTGTTAAAATCTCAGCTGTCAAAAGATGAGGTGTGAACTGCTTAATAGAGTACCGTCCCTTATTTTTGGCCTAGGAGTTTTAGTATTGCCAGCACATCTAAAGAGCTATTCCCAAATTGTTGTTTGTACCAAACAGGTTTTCTTTCTTCCCTCATCAAGACAAAAATCCTCATCATTTGTGTAGATTAAGTGGTTTGAATTTGGTTTGTCCTCAGGGTAACATGCAGCGCTGTAAGTTGGTGATGGACCAAGTGACTGAGGCCAGAGACACCATGATGAAAGTGCTGGACCACAAAGAGAAGGTCCTGAAGCTGCTCAACAAGAACGGTGCTGTCAAGAAGTCCTCTAAACTGAAGCGTAAAGAACGGGCATAGTAGGGACCTACTCTTCTGTCGCTGCCACCACTGTCCCCTCTGATGGGGTGAAGGAGCTGCTCAGAATTTGGTGCTATGATTTGCTGCGCACAATCCAGGCACCCTCCCTATCTGCCTGACAGTGGACAGAGAAAGGTGACAGGAGGGGATCAAGACCTCACAAGCAGAAAATCCCATCAGGAGTTGGTTCTCATTCAAGACACAGCACTCGTACCGAGTGTGGAGAATTGTAGGTTGTATTAGATTGGCCAATTGGCTGGCCCCTTCACTTTCCCCCCCGGTTTTGTTATTCTATTTTTGAAGACCTGAGAGACCATTTGTAGTAAATGTTTTTGTTTCTGCCTCTTAAGAGAATGTGTTAAAAATCGTATGTTATGTGGAGATCTCTGATATTTGGCCCCCTCCACTATATGATGCTGTGTTAAGGGAGCACTATCTCAGATCCAGTTTGCCCTGTCAGTGATAAAGTATTTTAATTAAGGTGAAAGACCAGAGTAAATAATAATCTAAAAGGAATCCTTTAGTAAACTGTGTGTATACAGACTAATCTCAATCTCGCCCTTGTGCTCTTCTCATCAATCTGTGCCTTCATTTTCTCGGTGACCCTGAGGGGGAGAGGGACGTGTGAATGCTGTCCACATGCTATCAAAATACTCCTCTTAAAATTGATCATAGTAAGAATAGGGTCAGAGGTCAATTTCACAGCATCACTTTTTTCTCAGAGCACTCTGCATTATATTTATGTTAGGTTCAGATTTGATTATTGTCGGCCACAAGTTTAGGTTTGAATATTCTACTCAGTCAGTGGATTGAGGGGAAAACTTACTATTAGGAAGCCAAACGTGGCACTTTGAATTGACTGAATTTCCCAAAAGATGCTTTTAAACAGTAAATTGTATCGTTCTATGTTTGTTTGATAATGGGAACATACTGAATATGCATAACGCAGGGTTACCTTTTCATGTAAAACTGCTTTGAATCGTCCATCAAAGTCAGTGATGTACATTTATTTGGTTTCAGAAGGTACAGTGCTTGAAAGAAAGAGCGTCCTTGTATTTAGACTGGTGGAATGCATTCTTGTAAATCACTGTAAATGTGCTTTTGGTTTTCCATTGATCTGGTTCTTTTCAAGTTTTGTACTTTATGAGACATTTTGTGCTGTGTGATGTGGCGCTTCATTTGCAGAGTGTAACAATAACGTTATGAGATGAAGTGAGCCTGAAACATTTAGCTTGTACATTGTTTTTGTCTGTGTAATTATAGTAAAGCTACTTCAACAATACAAGCTACCCACTAGTCTATAGTTTTTCTGTCACATTGGTTAATAGAGGCATATTGCTCCTTATCACTTTACACTCATGATCACAAATGCTTTAAAGATTTTTGTGTTTTGTTTTTGTTCCTTGATGTTAATTTTCTATTTCATCCATAAAAGTAGGAACAGGTGGCCCAGAGATGGATAAAAAATAAAACCTATTTTAGTGCCAAGGAAACCCTCTTGACCTAGTTACACAGACAACACCCAGGGAATATCAGGCTCATATCCTGTAAAGATGAGTGGGTGAGATGAGATGTGGTTCCTGTAAGGAGCATGTGCACACCCTGTTACTTCCTTTAGATGTTGATTTGATGTGTGACACCTATTTATGATGTCGTATTTCAGCCCTTCATTTGTTTTTGCTGCTGACATCTACATATCTTTGGCTCAGTCTGCCCACGGATAATGAATTTCCATACATGAATTTCCATACTCACTCACTACACATGGAAAGTATGAACTTCTAGATACACTTTCACACCTGTAGAGTGAACCTATGAATTTCTACACGACATTCCACTCCTCTTCACTATCTGCTATTTACAACATAATTGCCTCCAACTACAGCAGAAAGTCTTGACCTGTGACGTCAATGGCTAAGGATCAGCTTAAGTGACATTTCATAATTCATAACCACCCTGTGTTCAGTAATCACTTGTTTTAATTATTGAGAATATTGAAAAGTACCATGCTGAACATGGGAAAATAGTACAGCCCACATCATTATTTCTATGTATTGATTTGATATTAGTTTTGATGAAGCAAATGAGTACAGGGTTTCCACACCACCTAGAAATGTGACAATTCTCCGATCTTTCTTTATTTGAAAACGACGTCAACGTGGTTGAAGTCCCTGAAATGGCTTTGGTATTTGTGATGTTATTTTCAAGGTTAGGAAATCTACTGTTATTTAAAAAATACTGTAGGCTGATACTGTAAAATGGTTTATTTAATGAAATACACACTTGTATATAATAAAAGGCACTGTAGCACTGTGTCTAGTTAGAGATCAATGTGAAATCCAGCATGAGTTTCTTGCCAGAATAACATGGAAGATACATTTATCAACTTGACATTTCTATGAAACTGAATAAGAAACTCATTGAATGTTTGGTCTGTGTGTGAATTCAGTACAGATCTCTCCTGTCCCCAAGTCCTCTGGGTAGAATTGCACTGGGTATCTCTATCTTTGCAGGAGCAAAGTCGAAGGGCCATAAAGGGGTGCAGTGCCGGTAAAGCTCTTTACTTCCTGATTCGTATACATTCAAGGAAAACTACGCACTGGCTGGGGCTTACACCAGCATACAGACGGGGGGAAACCACCAAAGGAAGTAATATTCCTAGGTAAGAGTTGACATGACACATATGAAACTGTCTTCAATTCAGTGTTTATAATAATATTGATAAGAAATGTCTTTCTATGTCATTACTTACATGAGATTCGATACAAATTCATTCATGAAAGTGTTTCTGAAGTGAATGTCATATTCATACCATGATTGATTATTTTGATGTACATCAATATACATGAAATAATTAGGGATATTGAGCATTTGGATGTTTTCCTTTCAAAATTGTTGCAACTCCATCTATGTTGCTATTAGTACACCCTTAAATCCCTTATTCAAGTGTATTGAATAACCTAATGGACAGTAATATTGGTTTTGCTAGTACGTTTTGTCACGCAGTTAATGAAAGGGGTTTGAATGGCAGCCATTGTGCTGACAAGATGACAGGTTGACTAATGAAAGGGGTTTGAATGGCAGCCATTGTGCTGACAAGATGACAGGTTGACTTAAAAGGATGATACAAGTTTGCCATTCTCTTTTCAGGTTGGATAAAGATTTCTACTATGCTGCATTTGAGGAAGGTAAAATTTATATCACCATCTACCATTTCTGCAAAAACAATAGATAGTTAGAAAATGCTCGTGCCACTCTGTTGAAAAAGTGTTAACAGCCTCAGCACTTGTTTTTTTCACCGCTACTTATGTTTCCACAACCAGGGTGATTATGTGTGGGTGGACTCTGGCGCTGAGGTGCCGATTGGGGCGGAGGTCAAGCTGACCGACACTGGGCAGCTTCAGTTGATCGATGATGAAGGAAAGGTACATAACCCACGATAGATTACTTTTATCTGCTCCGTGATCAATCCATGTCTCATGATGTTAATTCTTTTATGACAAACATACAGGAGCACAAGATCAACAACAAGAAAAAGGATGCCATCCGACCCATGCACCCCACCTCTGTGAATGGTGTGGATGACATGATAAGGCTTGGGGACCTCAACGAGGCAGGGCTTCTCAGGAACCTCCTGGTGCGACACAAAGAAGGCCTCATCTACGTATGTTGGCAGAACCACTTATTTTTATGATAGGTCCATAACTTGCTGTGGGAATGCTTCCTCGTCTATGTCTATCGTTTTCTCTGAATTGGCTCCCTGTCTTAGACTTTGCCCTGTAGTAAGTCACAGTGTTGTTTGTCTCCATAGAGACGAATGAGGCTCTGTTGACAGAGAACGTCCCACTGTGCCCCTGCCACGGCATCAAAGCACGCTAGTGTGTCTTCTATTATGAATCGGACCGTTTTGTAATATAAAAATACTGGATGCTGGGGGCAAAATTTACTGGGACTGATATTCTCTATATTTAACAGAGCTTTGTGTGAAATTTTTAACCCATGCTTATAATTTACCATTGAATCACAGTGCATGCCCAGTACACTACTGCCTGACTAAACAGGGGGTCATTGGGGTGACGTGCTGATTGACAATGTGCTTATAACATAATCTCTTGTTTATTGGACTCCTCTGTGTATAGACTAGCACACACTCGCCAACATTGCTGCTGTGTGACAGATAACATCCCTCTCTGTATTCAGACATACACAGGCTCCATTCTGGTTGCAGTCAACCCTTACCAGCTGCTGCCCATCTACACCACTGAGCAGGTGCACATGTACACCGATCGACGGCTGGGTGAACTGCCCCCACATGTGTTCGCTATCGCAGACAGCTGCTTTTTCAACATGCGCCGCCACCAAAAGAACCAGTGCTGTGTCATCAGGTCCTGCTCCTGTCTTACTAACACGCTACAAAGATGTTTAGATGCTTGAAGAACATACAACAAATGTTTTGGATAGCTTAATTTATAAGAAAATGTGTAAGGAACATTTTCTTACACATTTTCTTATACTTCTCTTATAAGAGAAGCTATTAGATGCTTCATGATTTATATGTGCTTACTTGTCTCTTTCCCTGTCAGTGGAGAGTCAGGAGCAGGGAAAACCGAAAGCACCAAGCTGATGCTGCAGTTCCTGGCTGCTGTGAGCGGCCAGCGCACCTGGATAGAGCAGCAGATTCTTGAAGCCAACCCGATCTTGGAGGGTATGAGCACAACGCCAACATACAGGCCACTGAGCTGTTAGAAGACAGTCTTCATAATGAGTTGAACTCTTTTTTTTTTTTTTCCCTTTCCTTGTTCAGCCTTTGGTAATGCCAAAACCATTCGCAATGATAACTCCAGTCGCTTTGGGAAGTACATTGACATCACCTTCACCAAGGGCGGGGCCATTGAAGGGGCCCGCATTGAGCATTACCTGCTGGAGAAGTCCCGTGTTTGTCGTCAGGTGGGGAAATCGATGAGCTGAACTTTTATACGGGTAGTAACATGGTACAAGTCAAGTGTGCATGTGATAAGTGACATGTAACTACTTTTCTTATGCAGGCACCTGAGGAAAGAAACTACCACATCTTTTACTGCATGCTGATGGGCATGCCAGCTGAGCAGAAGAAGATTCTTTCCTTAGGGAACCCTTCTCAGTACAACTATCTGACCATGGTACTACAATATTTTCGGCTAACTTTGTAATTTAACATAAAGCAATCCAAACTAGATAGATTCAGGATGTGTACATACATACACATCAGTCAGAGAAGCATTAATATTAGCTCTAAGCTAAGTGACTGCATTGGCAGGGTAACTGCACTAGCTGTGAAGGACGTGATGACATCAAGGAATACGCCCACTTCCGCTCAGCCCTGAAGATCCTGATGTTCACAGAGAATGACTCCTGGGAAATCTCCAAACTGCTCGCTGCTATCCTTCACCTGGGCAATGTGGACTTTGAGGGTCAGGAGAGTGCTATACAATATATGTATATTATACACTGTGTAATAGGAAGATGACATATATAACCTTATATAGAGCTGTTTAATACATTTCTATTCATATTGACACACATATGAACTGTTGAGTTCCTTACCATTATTGTTTTTCTTGCATCATTTCAGGCACCATAGTAAATAACATGGAGGGCTGTGACATCCGCACATCATCCCATTTCGACATTGCCTGCACACTTTTGGAGGTCTGTAGTTTTTCAGTTTTTCATAAGAGCAAGTATTATCAAAGAAGAGTTTAGATGAGATGCTCTGACTGTATTTGTCCCTTTACCTCAGGTGGATCCCAAGGCACTGGAGAAGAGCCTGACTCAGCGCTCCTTCATGACCGCCAGGGAGAGTGTGACCAAATCTCTCACCTCTGCCCAGGCCACGGATGGCAAGGATGCCTTTGTCAAAGTAACATAAATCACACCTGATCTTACTTTTTTTTTTTTTTTGTAGCAACTTTTTAGCACCAAAATAAAATAAAAAACTTGTAACACCACTTCTGGATTTAAGAAATGCAATATTTAACACTTTAATATTTATAGGTAATTGCAATTTCACACAAGCAATTTCACCACGTTTCCCAAAAATGTAAGGGTTTAATTGCACAGACCAAACTATTTATATAAATTGCAATTTTCTTTTCATTATTTTCCCACATGTATATGGATTTATTGTCTCTCCTCTTTTTCTCTAAACCCCCCCCCCCCCCCGATCTCTATGTCTTTTGTGTGTGTGTGATCTTTGTCCAGGCCATTTATGGAAGACTTTTCATCTGGGTGGTCGACAAAATCAACGCCACAGTTTTCAAGCCGCTTCCTGAGGATTCCGAAGAGGTCCGACAGTCAATAGGCTTGCTTGACATCTTCGGCTTTGAGAACTTTAACAAAAACAGGTCAGCATTCATGACAGTTCTTCAACATTAGAGCTCTACTGCTGCTCTTGGATGAAGAACACATTTTAAATCTCACTAAAATGCATCCATCTTTCTTTCCTTTTTCGGTGGGATTTTTTTGCACTGTGCAGCTTTGAGCAACTGTGCATCAACTTTGCCAACGAGCAGTTGCAGCAGTTCTTTGTCAGACATGTTTTTAAGTTGGAGCAGGAGGAGTACGCCCGTGAAAACATTGTCTGGACGCACATTGACTACAACGACAACCAAGGCACACTGGATGTGTTGGCCAGCAAGCCCCTCAACATGCTGGCCCTTATTGATGAGGAAAGCAACTTCCCCAAGGTCATTATCCTTCTTGCACATTTATGAAATTGTATTGTTAACAAAGCAAATGAGGGTTTAATTCTCTTCTTTTGTTTGTCTGTAGGGTACAGATACCACAATGCTGCAGAAGATGAACCAGGTCCATGGGAAAGGGTGCGTCTATATTCCCCCCAAGAACAACTATGAGACACAGTTTGGAATCAAACATTTTGCTGGAGTGGTCTACTATGATTCAAAAGGTACTTCTAAAAACATCAACAAAGACCAAGTCACTGCTCTCTGTGGCGTCCTCATTTTTTTACTGCTTCATCTCCCTTGTTTTTAGGCTTCCTTGAGAAAAACCGGGATGCTGTCAGCTCCGATCTGATCCAGCTGGTGGAGACCTCCACCAACAAGCTCCTCAAGCAGGCCTTCCATACTGAGCTCTCCTCCAGTACAGTCAAGAGCAGCGCCAACCCTAAGATGACCATCAACACCCCCAAGAACTCCCTCCGGGTCAGTGCAGCCTTTCGAGATCTTGAGCTCCAGCATGATACACATGTATATTCAGTTGTCATCTACAAATAAAACATTCTATATATGTCTTACTTACTGCATTTTTAATGGGCCTGTCTACGACATAGCAAGTGACTGATGCTAAGAAGCGTGTGCCAACTTTGACTGGCCAGTTCCGTCAGTCCCTGGATGCCCTGATGAAGACACTGTCTGCATGCCAGCCATATTTCATACGCTGCATCAAACCCAATGACTTCAAGAAGCCCATGGTGAGGAGAGAGACAAAATAAAACTGTGTCTTTATTTCAAATTGGTCTAAATAGTTTCTTATTACAAAATGTATTTTGAAACTATATAAAAACTGTACAGAATCTGTAAGTTAAGTGTAAGTAAAACAACAGCATATGTGTCTGTATGTCTCAGTTGTTTGACAGAGAGCTGTGTATGCGCCAGCTCCGTTACTCTGGCATGATGGAGACAATCAAGATCCGGAAGGCTGGCTATCCCATCCGCTACACCTTTGATGAGTTCCTAGATCGCTACCGCGTCCTACTGAAAAACTCCCTCTGTGATCCCAAAACGGTGAGTTGGAGTTTATAACATGAAGCATAATTTCGTGTTTAACACCCTCACAGCCTCATGTCTTCTCTTGCTGTGTATGTCATGGATATATTTTTCTTTCCTAACAGGAAACTGAAGAGAAATGCTGTGAAAGCATTTGTGAGAATGTGCTTGCTGATAAAAGTGACTGGAAGACTGGCAAGACAAAAATATTTCTGAAGGTGCTGTATTGCATTGATACATACACAGTCTTTTGTTGCAGATCATTATCAAGATATCATATTTGTCCATCCAAATTTTTAAAATGTTTTCTATTTCTATTTACTCTTAGGACTTCCATGACACCACGCTCGAACTGAAGCGAATGAAAGAGCTGCATAAGAAAGCACTTTTGATCCAGAGAGTCCTGAAGGGCTACAAACACAGGTATGGGACACAACGCTGCATGATGAGCTGTTGTTTGTTCATGCGACATGCCACTTTGACGTCTGTACGTTTCATACCCTCTGCAGGAGAGAGTTCCTGAGGAAAAAGGAAGCTGCCCTTGTTATTCAGAAATACTGGAGAGGACACAAAGGCAGAAAGCTGTACAAAGTGGTGGGTCACCATTGACCATGTGAATGTATAACAGCTTGAGAATGTGAGCATGACTTGCAACAAATGCACAATTATGAATTGATTCTAGGTCCAGCTGGGCTTTGCTCGGCTGCAGGCAAAAGTCCGCTCTCGCCAGCTCGAACACCAGTTCAAGAAGGAGCGGGTAGCAGTCCTACTTCTGCAGGCCAGGACCAGGGGATACCTAGCCAGGAAAGAGTGGATGCGCAAGAAAGATGCTGTGATCCTCCTGCAAGCGTACACCAGGGGCATGCTGGCAAGAAAGACTCTCAAAAAGATGAAAAGAGATGTAAGTCTGGGTTAGTGAGTAAGAAGTACTCCCTTCCCTCAGCAACTATTGTCAAAGTACCCATGAACAAGGCCCTCAACCCCAAACTACTTTAGTGCTGCTACTCAGTGGCCAGGTGCACAAGACTGTGGTTAAACTGGGTAACTTTCAGGTGTAAGTGTGTGTATACATTTAACCTTCATTCCTACCTTCAGTGAGGATGCATTGTTAATCACACATGGGTAAAAAAACTAAATTTGATGAAGCTCTTTTTATGTGTTTCTGATCTTGGTGTGTGTTATTTCCTTCAGATGTTCCTCTCTGCTCAAGAGAAACAAAAAGAAGAGTTGGCCAATTTGGAGCGGCAGAGACGTTTGGAGGAAGTGCTGAGGCAGAAGAAAGAGACGCAGGCCAATTCCCAAGTAGAATCCATAACAGACCAGGAAATGGTGGACGATATCTTTGGCTTCATCCACAGTATGGTTGGAGGGCAGGAGGGGAAAGCACCTGTAGGATTTGAGGTTAGGGAACTGAAAGAGTAATGTACATGTTGTAACATATACTGGAGAGAGAGTACTATTGCACAGAGCCTGGAGGACTAACAAATCAGACCCAGTGTCCATTAAAATGTCATATTCTATGCCACAGTCACAGCATAATATTTTCACCTGTTTCTATTTTCAGGGTTTTGAGGGGAAAAGGACAGTTCTTGAAGAGATAGACATAGATGACTTCCCCATGGTGGAGGACTTTCCAGAGGAAGATTATGATGAACCGGATGATTACTCCTTCTCCAAATTTGCCTCCATGTACTTCCAGGGTGCAGCCACCCCCACCCATATCCGCCAGAGGCTTAGACAGCCCCTACTCTACCACGAGGACGAAGGAGATGTCCTGGTACATCTCTGATTCCAACTGCATTCATCATTTCAATCATCATATCACTCTTATTTCATATTTGGGTATTATTTCATGATGGATTTTCCATTGTGTTATCCCTAGGCTTCTCTGACAGTGTGGTGGATCATCCTGAGGTTCATGGGAGACCTCCCTGAGCCTAAGAAGCAGGTCCAGGTTCAGGGCACCTCCATGAAAGACCACTTGCTCTCACATGATGTGATTTCCAGAAAGGACAGACGTCTCAGTCACATGGTGGGCCTGGACCAGGTGAATATACTTAAAAAAAACTTCAAGTTAATGAATGGCTCCTATAGTACTGCATTGTATTGTAGAATAACATCAAATTATCAGAAACTTTAAATGGTAATTTGATCAACTGCTACGTGTCTTTTGTAGAGGGTGCTAAGGAATAAAAAAGACACGAACATGTCCACAGTCCCTGAGGAGGCACCACAGAACAGAAAAGCTTCCACTTTCACAGACCTACTAACGAGAAACAGGAAGGTTTCTGCTGTGCCCAATGAAAACCGAAAGGTTTACACTGCCCCAGAAGGCAGCCCTCGGAGCAGGAAGGGATCCATGTTCACTGACCTACTGGCTAGGACTAGAAAGACGTCCACTTTACCAGAAAATGGAATCTCAGAATCCCCTACTCAGGTTCGCAGGAAGCCCTCTGTCATCATGGAAGAGGTGAGACGTAACCCAAACGCAGGCCACAACATTTCTCTAACTTTTTAAGTCTAACTCGTCAACTTATTGATGACGATTCTGTGGTATTTCTTAAAGTCTGATGATCAGGCTGAGGTGCCCAAACCTTTGACCATGCAGACTGTGAATGAGGAGAGTGATGTAATGACAGGAGAGGGACCCACTCTGGACCGGCCGATGACGTCTCTTGAAAAGCTCCACATCATTGTGGGATATGCCATTGTCAGACGTGACCTCAGGTTACCTAGTTGTGATTTTTACAATTCATAAGTCTGTTTTAGACTTTTCATAAACACGTGTCTAATGTGTTAATTCTCTCCCCAGAGATGAGATTTACTGTCAGATCTGCAAACAACTTCAGGATAATAATAATCGCAACAACTTCTTCCGTGGTTGGATCCTCCTGTCCCTCTGTCTGGGCATTTTCCCTCCAACTGAGCACTTCATTAAGGTAAATACAGCAACTGCATTGACTGATTTAGCCTCATAAACAGTATGCTACATTCTCTGATGATTTGGCTTAGCACTTTTTTTCTTTTGACTTGGCAGTACCTACAAAGTTTCATTCGTTCGGCTCCTGGGGGATATGCTCCCTACTGTGCTGAGAGGCTGCGGCGCACCATAATGAATGGAGTACGTGGGGAGCCTCCAAGCTGGTTGGAGCTACAGGTACTGAGATTGACACAAGCTGCTCCTGCTAATACGACATTAACACTTGAAGGAATATATAGTAGTTGCCAAGACCATTTAACAACAGGGTCATTTCTTTCTGCGCTGTGATAGGCAACCAAAACAAAAAAGCCCATTGCTGTGTCTATGACCCTGATGGACGGCCGCACAATTAGCCTGCCTGTTGATTCAGCATCTACCTCCAAAGAAATCTGCCACATCCTCTCCCAAAAAGTCAAACTGAAAGACACCTTTGGCTTTTCTGTCTATGTGGCCTTGTATGAAAAGGTAGGCATTTGCACCATCGGCCAAACACCTATGACTGGACTCGTTTAGATATGTTCCTTTGATATTTGGTGAGTAGATCTATTATGACAAATTTCTCATCGTGACTCTTGGTACCTTTCTACAAACCCCTTGTGACCCATTCTCTCTGAACTTTCTCACTTTCTTTGCCTCTCCCGAAGGTGTGGGCACTGGGCACTGGCCGGGAGCATGTGATGGATGCCATCTCCCTGTGTGAGCAGGAGGTCAAGAGGAAAGGTGGGCAGGAGCAGCATGCCCCTTGGCGCCTCTACTACCGCAAGGAAATCTTCACCCCCTGGCATGACTGCAAAGAGGACAGCGTCAGCACCGAACTCATCTACAAACAGATTGTCCATGGTCTGAAGTTGGGAGAGTACCGGTGTCAAAAGGTCGGATTATGTTTAGAGTCCATTGTGCTGATTTACATTGACAAGAGCTGTTAAGTAAAAAGTATTTTATAAAATTCCCTCAGTACCCTCAGATGTAACCCCTGTGGTATATTTTTCCCCTTTTTTTACTTCACACAGGAGGATGATTTCGTTGAGCTTGCTGCCAAACATTTATACATCCAGCATGGCTCAGACAGCAGTCCAGAAAATGTTAAGGATGCTGTTCAAGACTGCATCAACACCTCTCTGCTGGAGGCCAAGTCAGAGGACAAATGGTTGCAAATGGTCAGCACTGCTCACGCTCAGGTGAGTTACATCCCATATCAGAAAATGCAGCGTAGAGGACAATTGACTGTTGAGCATCTCTTAGGATTAAAAATGCTCTCAACAAGGCCTAGGGTAGATTTAATCCTTCTTTCTGGTTTTCTTACCCCATGTAAGGGTCCATATATCGGTTCAAGGAAAAAGGCAGTTAATGTAAAGGCAGAGGTGGTTGAGTATGCCCGTCAGAAGTGGCCCATGTTCTTCTCCAGGTTCTTTGAGGTCGTCAAGCTGTCAGGTAAGCATCTAGTCACCTACCTTCTGTTTGTGTAATTACTTAATTTATGTTTTAGATAATGGCATTAATATCTTCATATAGCAAATATAATTATATAAATATTATATAAGACTTGTAGCACCTATGGGTCACACAAAATGGATAATGTGGGTGTAAGGGGTAGATGGGGAGAGCTGGCCTGGCTTCATCAGAAACACTTATTCTTAAACTTTAATTCTTAAAATAAAATTATGATCGAAATAATCTCTTGACTATATATTATTTCAGACCTGTCAGTGTTACCAGTCAGTATAGATCTGTAAATCTTGCCTCAGCACATTTTACCATGGATCGTCTCTATTCTTGACTCTAAATCTTTAAAGGGAGCATGCTTGTCCATGAAGGGGTAAACACAGATGAGTAACTAAATTACATTCATTTAAAAAACAACAACATCAAAGTAATTCAATGCTAATTCGGCATCAGGTATAGGAAATACCACATGTATTTTATTCATTTCTATCTTTTTTTTTAATCACAGTAGAACTTAACATGCACATTACAAACATTTCTGCACTAAGGGCTTCCTCGGCATGGGGAGACCTATCATTACTGTATAATGATCAGCGGCGAGGCCCAACTGTTTTCAAGCAGGCACTGCTCAGCAATTAGATTTTTATTTTTTTTATTTTTTGTAAATCCATGTCAGACTGGAATATGCAAGGCTATTTAAAGATACAGCTTACCACTGGGTATAAGACTCTAGCAAAGTAGTTGATTAAGAGAGAATAAGTTGGCCAGGAACACAATCTCAATATTAATGCTATTTGGGTTGTGAGCAACCAATAAGCAATAGGATAAATTCTGTCTTGGGGTGAATCCTGGGTGAGAGTGAGATATCCCTTTAGCTAGATGTAATAATCACAACTGGCAGACAGCCTTGACAACATGCTGGTAGAGGTACAGAGATTACAGGATACTAACTAGATTCCTAAAGGCATTTTAAGCATATCCAGTTTCCCCAATGAACAAATTGTAGTTGTTCACCCAACTAGACAGTGTCTATGGTGCCCAATCTACAAGCTGAATACATTTCATGACTTATAAAACCTACATTTCTTACCTCATAAAACACTGGTCACATCAGGACCAAAGACTTTCCCTTCTGGCCAAAATGTTTCTCCATCGACTTTAGTCCATGATGTCAAGTGAGACCCCCTCTCCTGTGGGTCGATGATTGGGCCTTTAGTAAACATTAATGCTTAAGCTTCCCCTCCAGCCTGGCTTAAAGGATACACACAGCAGGAAGTGTGAGGAGCACTTATCTGATAACAGGAATAAAACTCATATTTCCCATGAGTCATGGTTTATTGGGCTTGTTTACTCCATGGACGTTTTTAGGTCCTGCTCTGCCCAAGAGCAAGTTCATTGTGGCCATTAACTGGACTGGTATCGCATTCCTGGATGAGAAAGAGAGGCGGCTGCTGGAGCTCTCCTACCCAGAAGTCACCGGGGTCAACACCATAAGGTACACACAGTTATCACCCAGACAGGACAGTTTGTTGGAATGTGTTCTGCGTTACTGATTCTCCTGTGATTCCCCAGGGAGGGTAAAACAAGTGGCCAGTCGATTTGCCTCCTGACACTGAAAGGAGACTTCACCCTGAGTGGGGCCATGGCTGAGGACATAGCAGAGCTGATCCACATGTTCCTTAGTGGACTGAGAGAGCGCTCCCAGTATGCTGTGGCCCTGATGGAAGTCAACAAGCAGGGTCAGAGCACCAGGGGGTTTTATTTCACCTCTGGGATTTATACTGCACATAGTCACAGATTCTTCTTCCTGACATTGTCACAGCTGAATTATTTTACTCTGCATGTTTTGTTTAGTACTGCACTGGCAGCTCTTCAGTGACTCATTCGTTGTCTCATCTTCCTCTGTAGATGACCCCACATTCCTGAGCTTCAAGAAAGGAGAGCTCATTGTCATCATCAAAGATGATGAATTTTCTCTTGAAAGTGGATGGATAAATGGCAAAATCGAGCAAACAGGGCAAACGGGAGCTGTCTCCACTGAGGTCATCTTAGTCCTACCCACCCTCAGCAAACCCACCAATGAGGTCATGGTATGGAGATGCCAATGCCGTACCTCTCTCAGATGAGTTATTGTGTGCCAGATCAGAGAAGCATTAAAGGTAGTGTGTCTTTATTTCAGAGCCTCATCAACCTGTCCCCTAACCAGAGGAAGAGCATCATACAGGCCACCCAGAAAGAAACAGGCATAGTGCAGAAATTGCCCCCTGCCACTTTGAAAGAGTTCTCCCTTGAGTATTTCAGGTACCTGGATACACTCTCTCTATTTTGCCATATAGTCTGTCACATGTCTCAGTGGATTATTTTATCAAGCTATGTCATTTTGGGAGAGTTGTTCTACAGTAGGCTACTAAATGCAGGGGTCTTGTTTCCTGATCCTAGGCAGTCCATTAAGGATGTGAACCGTCAGGTGATTTCCAAGAACGCGGCTCCTGAGAGGCTGTGGGCCAACTCCAGAGAGCCCCTCAGACAGCCCCTCCTCCAGAGACTGGTGGGCAACTCTGAGCTCAGTCACAGAGCCTGCCTGGCCTTCACTGATATCCTCCACATCCCGCCTTTATACCAAGCAACAGCATTTCTAAACATATTTTCTACCAGTTCTCCTTTTGGCATAGGGATATCACACACTACATCTACTATATACACATTTACCATTTACAAAGGTTTAGTTTGTCTATAGCGTGTTCATTATCAGGGTTTTATTTTTCCGAGTTTATCAGGCCAGGATGATTATTGTACCTTGACCGTTCTATACCTATCCTGAAGTATATGGGAGATTACCCCACCAAGCAGATGCAGAGTTCTCTTGCGCTCACCGAACAGATCTTTGGACCAGCCACTCAAAATGAGGCACTCAGAGATGAGATCTATTGCCAGATCATGAAGCAGATGACCAGCAATAACAACCGGTATGCTTGCCACTGTGTGCTTCACTGTCACCATCAAACATTAAATTACATTTTGACGTTACAGCATAGGGAGGCTCTCACATTTAAAGGCAACAGTATAGACTTCATGTTGATTCTTGGTTTGAAATCAGTGTGATAGAGGCAAAAGGTACTTGGATCACTGTCAGGCACAAGCAGTGGTGATTCAGTAATATTTCTATTTTAAATAAAGCAATTGGTTAGAGGTCTAAATAATCACATTCTCTTCCTGTAATGACATGTCGGTTTGTTATTGGAGTGTTCTAGCAAATAGGTGGCTCAGAGTGCTTTCAAGGGGAGTGAAGAAAGTGAGTGAATATCTAGTATTAGTATTTTTTTTTCTTGAGAAGGCTGAGAGCAGCCAGAAGTGGTGTCTTAACCACATCACCATCTCTCGGCACACAAGATCAAGTTTAATACACACCGAGTGTTGAATGAAATCGTTAACTAAAGATTAAGAGGTCAGAGTCAAGTCGTGATTTACTTGAGTGTATTTATTTGCAATAGCTGAGCGCTCAGGAGAGATCCACACACAGTATAGGGTGTACAGATGTCTGAAGAAAGAGAAGTTGGGAGTGAGGTTTCATCGAGGCACAAGGCCATTTGTCAAGTCAAAACAACACCTGCACAGATAATAACACGACTAAACATTAGCAGTTCCCTCAGAAACAAAACTAAAATGTAGAACAGTCACACAGAGGAAATCATAGCAAATGGTTGCCCTAAAGAAGTTTAGTTAGTTTCAGTTGTGCTTTACAGTATGCTCAATAGCTCTGTCTGCAGCTGTGTCCATCCTGTGTCTTCTGTGCCACCCAGGTTCAGCTTGGAAAAGGGCTGGCAGCTGCTGTGGCTGTGCTGTGGCCTGTTTCCTCCCAGCCAGTCACTTCTCAAACACACCCAGCGCTTCCTGGAGTCACGCCGCAGAGAGCCCCTGGCCTCGGACTGTCTGCAGCGGTTGCAGGGCTCGTTGAGGTAGCCTCGGTTTATTCCAGTGTCTGAAGTGAAGAGTTTATGTTAGACGCCTATCCTCACCACTGATTTCATAATATACAGTGACAGGATAATTGATAGAGCAGCAAATGTTGCACATAGTAAAGCACACGGCAGCAACAGTCGAGGCACTTTTCCCCTGGATAGCAGCCAGTCATACACCACTACTGGTGTGGTGGTGACAGTAAATGTAACGGCTGTGGTGCCTTGTGTTTCAAAGGTCTCCGTGGGTAATGGCTGTACTGCAGCTTCATTGAAAAAAAATTATTTGTCTAAGCCTGTGCTGTTTTGGTGTAGGATGGAACCCAGGAAGCTACCACCACATCAGGTGGAGGTGGACGCCATCCAGCAGAACAGCACCCAGATCTTACAAAAAATCCGCTTTCCCAGTGAAACAGAGGAGGTATGACAATGAAACTGTGCTGTTGAAGAGGTTTACTTAGTCTACACATATGGCACTGTGTCCATGTTGGAACACACACTGACCCCCCTCCTCCTTCCTCAGGTATTTGAGGTGGCAACCAGCACCAGGATCAGGGACCTCATCCAGACCATTGCAAAAAAGCTCAATCTGGTTTCAGCAGATGGCTTCAGCATCTTTGTCAAAACATCTGACAAGGTTAATTTGATAACATTTACGAATCATTGACATCTTCAATCGTCATCTCTGATACAAGACCTTGAAATTGATACTGTTTCTAAGCCATCTTGGTCATAAACAAATCTGTCACGGTGTTCATTTCAGGTTCTCAGTTTGAACGACTCAGACTACTTCTTTGACAGTCTGAGACAAATCACTGATTGGTCCAACAAACCCAAGAGGGCCATGGATGGTAAAAATAGATAATCTAATTGGAATGTCATTGTACCTGTGGATGGTGTCTTTACCTTTAACCAACCACTGTGTGTGTGTGTGTGTGTACACAGCAGGCGAGCCAGTAAACACATCCTACCTTGTGTTCTTCATGAGGAAGTTGTGGTTCAATGTGATCCCTGGTAGAGACCCAGATGCTGATCTTATCTTCCATTACCCGCAGGTACATGAAAATGAGGCAGCTCAACCAGTATCACATTGTATAATACATATTACACATGATGTATAAAATAACCTCTGATCTAAGACTTATGAACTATCTTTATGGCTTCCAGGAGCTGCCTAAGTACCTGAGAGGATATCACGTCTGCAGCAAGGAGGAAATGGTCAAACTCGGGGCTCTGCTCTTCAGGGTGAAGGCCAACAATGACAAGAGCCAGTTTGTCATGATTCCCAAGATGCTGAAGGAGCTGGTGCCCAATGACCAACTGAAGGCCATGTCTGAAAATGAGTGGAAGAAGGTAAGAGGGGCCTTCTTTTCATTGCCTATGATATTAAGGTTCTCTTGTCTGTCATCATAGAGTTTAATAGACTCCTCAATGTGCCAACATGTCCTTCCTGTGTTTCCCATCTGGATTCAATACACATTGTCTCAGGGCTAGGGGTGATTTCACTAACCACTTCAATACAAACACTTTTATGAAACAAGAGTATTGTATCATAAACAGGAATTGTAATGTGTCTATTTCATATATTTATTTCCAGAACATCGTTGCCGCTTATAACAAGCAAGCTGATACAACTGTTGAAGAAGCAAAGATGACATTCTTGAAGGTGGTTTGCCGGTGGCCGACGTTTGGCTGTGCGTTCTTTGAAGTGAAGGTATGGGCCGGGATGATTTGGTTGGTTTATCTATTTCTCGCTCTCTCGCTCTCTCATTCCCTCACACCCTGTCCCTCGAAGCCAAACTAACAGCATGCACAAGTACAATAAACAAACTCTCATGATTACAGAAAACATTCATTCTTTTTCCATTTTCATGTTTTTTTTCCAGCAAACATCAGAACCAAATTTTCCAGATATCGTGCGAATTGCCATCAGCAAGCAAGGAGTCACGATCATCCACCCTAAAACCAAGGTGATAAATCAACAATAGTCAATAACAGTAACCACACTCCATTCAACTTTTCTCTTGAACTTTTATTTTGAAACAAAATAGAGATTGCAGAAAGAATAAACAACTCTTTCCTCTTATCAAGGATGTTCTGGCAACTCATCCCTTCAACCACATCGCTAACTGGTGCAGTGGGAGTACCTACTTTCACATGACTATTGGCAGTTTAGTCAAGGGGAACAAATTCCTGTGTGAAACGTCATTGGTAAGAAATGTAGCATTTCTGTTGCTAACACTAAATGATAAATATCTGTAGGTAATCTCTTGTTGATGTATTTTCTTTATTTCTGTCTCCAGGGCTACAAGATGGATGACCTCATAACCGCCTATGTCAACATGTACCTGAAAGAGAGGAAGATCCAAACCAGGAACGAGCGCTTCAACATCTGAGTAGCTATAGATGATGATGTTGTAGATGAAGTAGCATGAACATAAATGCCACTTAGTGCGTTAATTCTGCAACTGTACCAATACACACACACACACACACACACACACACATAAAAGTACATTAACATTATACATACACTGTGAGAGATAATTTACTGTACAAAACAAAGTTGTGGATTTCTTACATTTTCTTTCAAATGAAGGGTTGTTTATCACTGACACAAGTAACACTAATTGAAAACTAAATGGACTAACTTCTTGTACAAGCTAATATTGATACTATTGTCTAGGGATTAGCAGAGGTCCTCCCTCAGGTGTTGCCCTGCCTGCATTAAAACAATGAATAGGTCTATATCTTTAGGAAATTAGAAACTGATGCTGGACAATGATGCTGACTTTAAGATGAAAAACTATTTGATGAGACATTCATGAGACTAACTTTGTTAAGAGATGATTTTTTGCCAAAATTGACAAATAAAACATTCTCTGTGCTGACGCCTGTGTTTTTGAGCCAACCTTCACAGCAGTACTAATAATATATTTGCGATGGCAGGCACTTACACAAGGCGATGTTTTTGCTTCAGGGCCACGAGACGCACAACAGACACTGAGGAGAAGCTTAACAAAAGTGTGGGCCGCCCCAATTAGTGGTTGGCAGTAGATTAACAGGGTAGTAATGTCAAGGCTTCTTCACAGTCCTGCCTAGATAGTGGCTTCATTCAGGTCTGCAGAATACCATTTGCATATCGATGTTACAGGCCGGGGAGAGAAAGGGCCGATGTGTCTGACACACAGCTGGGAGCTCCATGTATGAAAGAAATATTATCCTCCCTCAGCCAGTGGGTCTTCTCTCCACATCTGTCAGATGGCTATATGACTGATTATTTTGGGCATTCCAATTCAGGATGCCCCCAGGAGGCCAGAAACCAACAAGGGCCTCTGTTTTCTCCAGGCTCCCCCTCCCTCCCTCTTGTTTTTCACTGCTCTCCTAAGGGGGCATGGGGCCCTCTTTACAACTTAGAAACAGACTGTCTACAAAGGATCATCTCTGAGACTTTAGTCATAAACTACTCAATTAACTGCACAGTCCATCTTCTATCTAATGATGGGAGGGTGGTGGTTGGGGGGGCTTCATGGTAAAGGCATTTGGTACACCACTAGGCTACGTTTCCATGGAGTCATACCCGACGTCTCATTGCAACTAAGGCGCGCCATTCTTCTCTCTGCTACTAAAATGTGCTGCTTATTCTGACTTGGGCTATTGTTGAGTGCACAAGTGGCCCTCTGAGGAGAGAGGATGGAGAAGAAAGGGTGGGGTCAAGGTTCAAACGAGAGGCTCCCATTGGGACTCCCTTTCTGTTATCAAATTTGTTGAGACACAAAAAGAGCTACAGTCTCATTCCCAAGAACATCTTGACAGAGAGAAAGGGGGTTATAGGACAGCATTCCTTCCGTCAGCACTCCCGCTCGTACACAGCTCAGCGTTCAAACTCCCTGTCTGCATTTTGCAAGACGTACAACTGCTGTGCAATCCTCTGCTCCTGCACCAATTGTTGTCCACTCTGCCAGCAACTGGACTGCTCCCTCACCAACCTTCCTTCAAGTAGTGCACTCTCTGCAGAGCGCTGGATAGCTGGGTAAGTCTTTTTACCTCGGCTTTTTTATAAAGCAAAAGTAATGTATTTATTATCCATCAACTTTACAAAAAGTTACAAATGTCCTTATATTGTTTTTATATGTAACTAAACAGAACTGAACAAATAGTTGTTCTCCTTGATAGCAGAGCTTTAGGCTTTAGTGAAACCTCTCAAGTTCACATTATTTAATACTAGTTATTTGTCCAACATCTGTCTTTTTAAATGCTTCAGTTTTAATTGTCATGTAAACCCCAAAACACCTCTAGTTTCTGCAAGGCATATGATGGCAATCTGTCATCTGCTTTTTGACAGTGGATGGATGATTATCAGGTGGACTCATATTGCTTGAGTATTTTATCCCATTACTAAAATCTCACATTTACTTCATTCCACCCGGTTGTTTCTTTGACAAGTTTTAGCATGAGAGCATTGCACAGAGCTGGCAGCACTGAGCTGTCACAATTTGATCACAATGAAGTGCTTTGAAAAATCTCTGAAAAGCCCAAAGCCAAGACGCTTGGTCTCTTTGTCATGTGAATGCCTGCACAGATTTGCTTACCCAGATCATTGTGATACTGGCATATTTTGGGATTGTCTCTGTTTAGGATTAAGCTCTGGGGATTGGTATTTGTGGAAGCTTTTGTATTCAAGCATGCTGCTCCCAGTTTGTTATCCCTGGAGGGACAGCAACCTTTTCTTTGAGAGACTTGTGCTCCTGAATGCTTGGAGTCAGAGCATTGGCTGAGAAATGCCCTTCCTTGTGAGTCCCACAGCTCCACTTAGTGCAGGATTCACACTGCACACACACAGAGAAGAGCCATGCTGCTGCATCGGTACGGATCCTTATGGGCCAGAAGTCTCTGGACAATGTGCTAGTGAAACAGAGCTGCAGCTTAGTTGGATAACGTACGTTTCAGCCTCCTCTCCATTGTTTCCACAGCTTTGTAGGTCAGCTTCTGTTAAGGAGTTCTTACTTTGTTTGTTGAGGTATCTGCATTATATATTTTGTAACCTCTCCAAATACTCCCCTCAGCTCCAACATCGAGGGATAACAACTTCTTCCGTTTAACACATTTTTTGGTATTATCATTGGATCCTCTTGTTTCAAGGTTCTATTATCTCTTACTCTGACCAGTGAAGCCTTTTGGTTCTCAGATTAATTGATCTGAGTTGAGTTGTACCAGAGTTGTTTGTGTAGTTGTTAGAAATACAAAATACAGAAAAATAAAAGTGGAAATTCCAACAGAGTGAGAGGAGTGGCAGCTTGCACTGCTGCAGCTTGCCAGAGTTGTGGGAGGGATGGGTGTGGGGTAATTATTATCTTTTTTCAACATAAGGCATAAGGGACACTTCCACACCCTATAGGGCTGGCCTTCCTGTGACATAGTTGAGTGTATGTGTTCAAGCCTATGAAGAATGCTTGAAATTGCCCTTAATATCTGGGTTGGGTGCAACTTAAAATTATATTTTGCTAGCGATGGACTCAAGCAGTTAACAAGGAGCTAGGATACAATCACAGTTCTTCTCTCCAAAAGTCAGCAGAAATAATCCTTTAAAGGTAAATATTCATAGTTAGTTCATAGTTCATAGTATCTGCGCTACTTATATGGGGGCATATGTACATTACCCAGGAACTGACACAGTCTATTGTCTTTACCTACAACTCGTGTGGGTGTGTGTGTGAATAGAGGTTGGGGTGTTATATTAACACTATACACATACTCTGCACCTTACTGCTATTTGCACTTCTGGTTAGACGCCAAACTGCATTTCGTTGTCTCAGTACTACTGTCTACTAATAAAGTTGAATCTAATCTAATCTAATCTAATCTAATATGGTTTCATGTCACGGTGCCAGTGTGACAATGTGGTAATGTGGTGTCTACATATCCACAGAGAGCAGTTCCAACTCACCGTCTCTTACCTGAAATGAAAAAGATGTATTGCTATGTTGTAATTCTAACTGATTTAGCATTATCTTGATATGTAGGTAAAAATGTAATGTCTCTTTCTATCACCTCAGCCACAAAAATGGAGTCTACAATAGAGGTAACCTCCCTGCTGTCCAATCAGTCATCAGAGAGCTGTGCAGCTGTGGACAACACTGTTGAGAACCTGTTGTTTGGAGGCTTCTACATCCTGGTTTTCCTCCTGGCCCTGAATGGTAACGGCCTGGCCCTCTGGATCTTCTCTCACCAGCGTGGCACCTCCTCCCCAGCTAACGTCTTCTTGATACACCTAGCTGTGGCAGACTTGTCATATGTGATCATCCTACCACTGAGGGCCACCTACCACCTCACTGGAGGTCACTGGCCCTTTGGTGAGGTGCCCTGCAGAATGGCTGGCTTTCTGTTCTATGTCAACATGTATGCCAGCCTGTACTTCCTGGCTTGTGTAGCAGGGGACCGCTATCTGGCTGTGGTTCATGCTGTAAGATCGCTGAAGATTCGCCGTGCCCGCTATGCACATATCATCAGCTTCTCTCTATGGGCCCTGGTAACTGTCGCCATGGCGCCCCTGCTGGTCACCCGCCAGACTGCAGAGGTGAATGGCA
Source organism: Hoplostethus atlanticus (assembly GCA_034670405.1). NCBI lineage: Eukaryota > Metazoa > Chordata > Actinopteri > Trachichthyiformes > Trachichthyidae > Hoplostethus > Hoplostethus atlanticus. Next base: position 2,125,068 of record JAXDDX010000028.1, on the reverse strand, counting down.
TGACAGTGTGTCTGCAACTGTACAGAGAGAAGGCTTCACGCCATGCACTCATCTCATTAGCCGTGGCCTTCACCCCACCTTTCCTGGTCACCCTGTCCTGCTACCTGCTCATCATCCACAGCCTGCATCAAGGCTCCAGGCTAGAGCCAGCTCTCAAACTGAGGGCCCTGCGGACCATCGGCCTGGTCATGCTCATCTACGTGGTCTGTTTCCTGCCATATCATGCCAGCAGGGCCACCTTCATCCTGGGCTATAGCCACCCTGACGTGTCCTGCCAGACACGAAGGGGCCTGAGCTTAGCCAACCGCCTCACCTCCTCCCTCACCTGCCTGAACGGTGCTTTGGACCCACTGATCTACCTCTTTGGGGCGGAGAAGTTCCGCGGCACTATGATGAGACTGTTTTGCAGACATAAGGCTGGGGTCTCAGGGGCCACCAGTGGAGAGTTGAAGGGAACCCATGAGAGCTCTGTGAGTGCAAAGTCTGAGTTTTGAGATGGGGAGATTTGAACTCATGCGGACTTCAGCTTTCATAGCTATGGGAACTTAAAACAGAGCAAAGAGTCATATGCAGGGAATGTGACATTGTGCTGTATCATTGAAAATCCCACAAAAACGTTGTGTCTAAAACCCCAAATTGTATTGCTAGTTACATTATACAGAGAATTGAGTATTTTAGTGTTACCGTCTGTAGTATGCCCTACAATAGACTGTCTCCCTGCCTCCCACCCCATGCTGGAATGGGCTCCAGCCCCCTGCAACCCTGAAAAGGAGAGAAGTGAGGAGAGAAAATGAATGAATGAATGCCTCTAGTATGCATTTTGTTTGTATGCTTCACTCTACATACCTACTGTTTAGAAATGGACAACTGCATTACATGATGTTTCATGTTGATGTTGGAAATGTTTTTATATCACACACCACAAGATGCATATTTTGTGTCGACTTTCAACGTGTACCTCCTGTAATTGTTTTGTAATCTTACGCCAAATATGATAAATGCTCATTAGTTAGCTTGTAATTGCAATGTTTTATCTACACCTGTATTCTTTTCAACTGAACTAGAGACTGCTGGGAGACACCAGTTTTACCTTTACTTTGTTTTTGCTAGACAAATCTTTCGATGTTTGTTTGTCTGTTTGAAGTGTTAATTGTAAATAGTCTTCAGTATCCAGCTTCTTAATCATTCTATGCTATGTATATATTGCGTTGTCCAGAGTGTTATATTGCACTACTGCTTAAAAAACTATTAATCCTGTATTACTGTGAACCAATTTTGCTACACATATCATCTGCAGCTGAAGTGATGACTGAGGCAGGAAGGCATGATTCAGACACAGCAGATATATAAATACTCTCTGTGACTTAAAGTTGTAAATGTAAAAAACTTTTAAACTAAATTACATTTCGAATGTTATAACCTTTAAGAAAAGGTATGATTTCATGTGTTCGGTCTATTTAATCCTCATGTGGTCATATGTGTTCTCTATACTATCATGCCTAGAGCTTTGATGTGCTCTTTGTGAAAGTGGTAGCCGTGTCTCTGACACCGGGTAGAAACCCTGCAGTGACTTCTCTTTTCATACCATGTGACTCAAGTTGTGGTTTGTGAGCAGCTCAATTTCTTCTCTTATTTGTGCAAGATTTCCTGTCCATCACACAGAGATGGCAAGCCATTCTATACTTGTATTTCCTGAATATGAGCTTTAAAGAGGAACCCAAGCTTTCCTGATTCATATTAGACACTTACATAGTCAGCTATGAGACTGTTTTCTAAAAACATCTGTTTGTTTTATTCCAAGCCAATGGACAAAGATGATGTTAGCTCTATAAATGAATTTGGGAAACCTGTCACTTCCTGTCACTGTGAATAAATTAAATTACTCAACATATTAACCTTATTTAATTACTTCAGTTTTCAGATGAATCTGTTAGACTTCTTCAACCAAACTGCCTACACATGTATTGCCTTTTTTATTGGAGAGTCCAGAGTAACAGATAGATATTGGGATCCTGGTTAATCATTAGAATTATGTGATAAAGGTTTCTACCCAGCAGCGAAAGCCTAAGTTTCCACTTACAGCTTTGTGTGATCTGTAGCAGTACAGTCAGAGTGGACGGCTGTGAGGCCCTCCTCTCAAACCCCTCAAATGAGGAAGTTCAGAGTTGTGTTGGTAGCAGCTTCCTTTTACAGCTTTCGCCCTGCTAACAGGAAGAGACAGGATGAACAAGCAAGAGAAGGGACGCGCACACAGTGAAATATGAAAACAGCTAGAAAGAAACACTGAATCTATTTAGCTTTGTTGTTGTACATTTTGAGAGCAGATGCAAAACTCCTGACCTTAGTCTCTGGAGTGAGAATAAGGATGCCAAGTTATCAACCTTGGTACCATGGCAATATAACTCGATCCAAAGCTGAGGATCTCCTCTCCAAAGCAGCGAGGGATGGAAGCTTCCTTCTCCGGGGCAGTGAGTCAATACAAGGCGCATATGCCCTCTGTGTCTTGTAAGTAAATATTACTTGTTTCTATCTACCACACATGCAGCTGACAGTTCACCGTGATACTATGTAACAGAATGGCTAGTGGATGATCCTCATTCTTGTCTCTTGTTCAAGGAATCATCAAAAAATGCAACTGGGTATGATCTTAACTAATGGGAAAAAAAACTGTACAATAGGAAATGTTATTATGTGTGTTTAGCATTAAGTGTTAAGAAAAAAAGTCTTTCTAAACTTAATACAACTTAATAGAACATTTCTTTTAGATGTTGCAGTATGTCATGAGATATTTATTATATCATAGTACATTTGTTTGCACACCGATGCAATGCAAGTTCCCTCTTTATTTGCATACCACAAGGCAACACCCTTTGGCCTTTGCAACTTTGTATCTTTTTGCTTCGGTCAACTTGAAATGCTACCGAAAAAAAACTGATCCTCAGTAGCACACTAAGTAGAAGATCCTGAGGCCATTGGTTATATCAGCCAGGATGTTCCTTCACTTTATATGACAGACATTCACCTTTTATTATCTTAACAACAGATACCAGAACTGTGTATACACATACAGAATCCTGCCAAATGAGGAGAAGAAGATCTCTGTCCAGGTACGTCAAACCATCTGGCAGATGTCACACTTGTGTTCCAACTTCAAATTAATTCATCTGGTTATGTAATAATCACTGCCAAGTATTGATAGTTGAGGCTGAAATAAGGGCTGAAATGCTGCAGCACCAATAACAATGTAATCTAATGTAAAACTGATATATTTGGAAAAATACTTCATTGGCTGGTAGTAACATTTTTCTCAAATGAATGAAAATTTGCAATTGCATCAAACGTTGAGGCAACTTAAAACCACATTTATATTAACTATACCAGAAGTATTCCTTGCATCTCTAAACATCTTCTCACCATTTGGACGACTTTCCCTCCTATATACTGTATATTTATAAGCAAATAAACTGCTAACAGTGGCAAATGCATGACATGCAAAAAACTGTATGCTTAACTAAATATTAAATGGGTTGCTTCTGTGAGTCTGTGAATGTGTAACACTTCCTCCACTCAGTCAGTGACTAACAGTGACTCTCATGCAAGCATGCAGTCTGCTTTCAGATGGAAAGAACCTTCACTTCACAGTTGCCCCCTTAAGACTTGTGCTTAAATAACAAGACTAAGTGTGTCTAGTGGTGGCTGGGCATTATGGTTGTATGGTAAATAGACTATGTTTATAATTCTATAAAATATTTGCTCTACAGTGTAGGGGCTCTGACGGAAAATAATCACCTTTCATTTTCAGTCTAGACTAAGGAACAGCCAGAGGATCTCTGCCCAAGGATCTAAAAGTAATCAGTAAAATCTTAATCAATCGATCAATTAAAATTGCATGATCAACTGTATCAAAGGTCGCACAGGTCGCATAAATAATCTGCACCTGCTGCTAAGAGAAGGTGATTTGTTTCTTTAAACTTTACTAAGAAACAGTCTCCTCTAGGAATAATAGGGAGATAGGTGCAAAGTGGACCTAAAATAGCAGAAACGTAGACGGCAGCTTGGCAGGAGGTGAGATTTGCAGTCTTATATTTTCAACTTCTTGGGTGATGCATTGGAGGAATTCGTCACACATATCTGAGGATGGTTCTGCAGTATAACTAGGAGAGGGAAAGATATGTTTATTTGAAATGAAACAAACAAAATACATTTTTCATGAAATAAATCATTTTGTGATCACAAGTCTTTAAATGGCAGGACACCGCTACTTGCTATATTTTTTGTTTGTGGTTGACATTGCAATGTTTGGTATGCTGTAAATCATGAACTCAAATGTGTCATTCACTAGGTGCATGTCTGTTAAATGTGAAACAGCTGATCAGGAGCAACCAAACTTGTCTACAAAAAACTTCTTAACAGCTTCAAACAGGTTCCAACCCACTAACATTTCCACGTCTTGCTTTTAACCATCAAGTCTGCTGGAAGCCGCAGACAGTGCAATCCACAGTGACAATGGTGCAATGTATTGCGCTGGACTGCAAGTTAAGTTATTTTTGACTTGACCTGACAGGCCCGGCCAGCTACACCGCTCTACATGTCAAGATTAGTAACGATTTCATAACGAGAGACAAAGAGTGTTATCTGTCTACTGTGTTCTGTTATGTAGGCGTCCGAGGGCGTCCCTATCAGGTTCTTCACCGTGTTGTCTGAGCTGGTGGAGGCGTACTACAGTCCCAATATGGGTCTTGTCACACAACTGCAGTTCCCGGTCCAGAAGGAGGAGGAGGTAGAGGAGGAGCCAGGTCAACCACTTCGACATTATCTGTACAGTGGCGAACTATAGATATTGATGACAAAATCATGATCAGATGATGTACTGAAACAACTTGTGTGTGCTAAAACCTGCTATGGTCTTTGCTCTGCAGAGCCCATTAACCATCCACCACAACTACCACCCAGGAACTACACAGCCGATGTCAAGGATGGTGACTCAAAGTGCCCTGAGCATCCCTGCATGTCCTTATCAGACACCTATCTGCAGAGACTGCAAAATGTGGACTTGTCAGCGTATGATCACATTTTCCTGAAACTATGAATTGCATTCATGCACCGAGTCACAACTACCTACATCCAGTCTATATATAGTGATACAGATTATGCACTGGCACTATACAGTGTGTACTCTAGCATTAATACCACTGCATGTGTACTGTTTGAAAAGTATTATTTAAAATGCCCAAATATACATAATATAAATAATTAAAAATAGTAGGGAGCAAGACCAATCAAATTGCTGGGCTGGAAAGTACCCGTTGTGTAAAGTATGAGATAACAGTGATCCAAGTGATCCTGTGATGTGTATTCCAGAGTGCCAGAGGACCACCAAAAGGCTATCCAAGAGTACTTCAGGACCTCAATATGCTTGGATGCTGAACAAGTACACAATGGTAACCCCAACCTCCCCTGTCTGAAGAAGCTGACAATGACAATCTGCAAGAATCTAAACAGGTACAATAACTAGCCGGTGCACTATATAGACCGCAAGGTATCTCCACAACATTGATATTTAGCCTAAACTCGCTTTAACCATGCTCTTCTTTGTGTGCGGTAGTGAAATTTCCCGTGCCCTGCCAACCCTGGAGGCCTTTCAGAAAGCGTTGGACCAACAGCTCTCCCCAGGGATTGGGCGATCCAGGGGTCACGTAGGTGGCTCTTGTAATCCATTGTTGTTATTTGGCCACTTTGATTCCCCTCAATTATTATTGAGACATGGACTGAACAAACTACATATGCTCACCACAAAGACTGTACACAACCGCCCTCCCCATCCCTCTCATACACATACACAGACAAAAAATTTGACTGTGGGTTGTTTGTGCTTCCATTTTTAGATCTATGCAGATTCAGGCCAAGCTATATCCTTTAGAGTTGAGCAACTAACAAAACTGCTCTACTCAATAGAAGAGAAGGTAATGTATCATATGATATAATGACAACTCATTTTCACTAGACTGATAGTTTCACACCAATAGATGATGTAAGTTACAGTTACAAGTTGGTTTGAAGTTGTAGTTCAATGAAAATGGTTAAGAAATACTTACTACTTTTTCAGGCTAAAATTGCTGTGTTTGAGTCAGTTGGATATGATGGAGGCCACAGAAGATCTCTCATACCGCCTGTTACTTTTGAGGTACTTAGTGTCTACATTAAATACTGTATTAAACTGCAGGAAAATACAATTAAAATATTACAATGCCTAGTGGTCTGTTGAATATCTGACAAGGATCAGTTTCCTCTTTGGCTTTGTTGCAGGTCAAGTCAGAATCTCTTGGTATTTCCACAAAGATGGTCCTCAAAGTGGATATTGAAAGTGGAAAAGTCTACTTCAAGAAGTCTAAAGACGGGCCTGAAGAAAAATACTTTGTGCACAATAAAAGTAAGGGATCATATCGTGCTATAACCTAATACCATTGTGTGTTTAACTATTGCTGTACACCTTCCACACATGCACATTTTTAGCAAGTGTACTTTAATCATCCAGTGCTGCAGTTGGTGAAATCCCAGAAAATGCACGCAAAGCTTGTCATCGTGGTGGAGACGGAAAAAGAGAAGGTTTTGCGTAAAGAGTTTGTCTTCGATGACACAAAGGTAATCCTTTTAATGGAAAGTGTACATAGTTTTGTCTAACAGACATTTGCCAGTGAGCCTGCTCCTGGTTTGATTTAAGGTCCCAGTTGCATTGAGCATGTAATTTAATAATGATGGTCTTTGAAAGAGGTAATTATCAGACGTCTAAGTGGAGAATGTGTGTAATGACTACAATTACTCTGTACAATCGTTATTCCCGTTAAATAAGTCTTTACACAAGCGTCATCAGATGCCATTACTAACTTATTACTCATGCTTATGAGTAACTTGATGTGAAGTGTAATTGGTTTGTTGTTCCTATATTTGTTTCACTAGAAGAGAGAGGGATTTTGCCAGCTTCTCCAACAAATGAAGAACAAACACTCTGCCAAACCTGAGCCAGACATGATCACAGTTTTTGTTGGCACCTGGAACATGGGTAACCAAGTTTACATATCAAGCCTTTTGTATGTATTCATGGATGATAAAACGACATAACACATCAGTAAAACAGTTTGTTCCAAAGTTGAGAACTGTTCTGTAAACCCACAGGGAACGCCAGTCCCACCCACAACATCCAGTCTTGGTTTCAGTGTAAGGGCCAAGGAAAGACAAGTGATGACACTGCTGATCATATTCCACATGATATTTATGTTATTGGGACTCAAGAGGATCCTTTGGGAGAGAAGGAGTGGACAGACACACTGAAGAATGAATTGAGGAACATCACAAATATCAGCTTTAAACCAGTGAGTGACTTTGTCAGAGACACCGAAATGCAACTGAATACAAGTCCAGTGCCATGATGCGTGACACATATCTTCCAACATTCAGGTGGCGATCCACACACTTTGGAACATTCGGATCGTGGTACTAGTAAAGCCCGAGCATGAAAACAGAATCTCCCACATTTTCTCAGACAGTGTTAAGACAGGAATTGCCAATACACTGGGTAAGTCATGCCAGCTCTCCCCATACCATTTGACATAAAAGGATATATGAATAAATACCTATCAGTACTCACCATATGCTTGTTTTGTGTTTTGCAGGAAACAAGGGGGCGGTGGGAGTCTCCTTCATGTTCAATGGTACATCCTTTGGTTTTGTCAACAGTCACCTGACCTCAGGAAGTGAGAAGAAGCTCAGGTGAGCAGCAGATTATACTTTAAACAGCATTATTAAATATATGTAAAAGAACTCAAACTGCAACTTGAATTGACTGTGTTGCAATAAGTCAAGTCAAGTTCATTTGTATAGCTCTTAATCAGAGTTACAGTCACAAAGGGCTTCATAATGCCAACATTATGAAAACAATAAATGACAGCAACCCAACCTTGGAACTTCCACAAAATAAAATTATAGAGAAGCATTTATCCTGAAACCACATATTTTATCATTTTTCTCTTTTCTCTCTTTCTAGACGCAATCAGAACTATATCAACATCCTGCGATTCCTGAATCTGGGAGATAAGAAAGTGAATCCATTTGACATTACAAATCGATTCACTCACCTCTTCTGGCTTGGTGATTTGAACTATCGAATTGAATTTGCAAATACAGTAAGTTGTAAAGAATATAGACAGACCACGGAGAATATAAACATATATGATGTAACACTGATTGGAACCCAATTAAAAACTCAGATAGTTATAACACTTTACTGCACATTTATGAATAAAGTTTTATGCCTTGTGTCATCTTTTATATGGTGTTTATGTAAAACCTATGTCATAAAATTATAAATCTAAATTGGCACAGGTTTACTACTGTGAGAATGACACAGAAATAACATTAGCTTTGTATGTTATGTGTTATTAACCAGATTTCTATTAAAATGTTACCTTATGGGAAAATATATATTTTATCTAGCCTGATTTCAGTGAATTACTCAGAAATGAGAGATCATGCAATACTAGAACAAAGAACAAGGATGATTGGTGCATAAAAGAGCGTGCTGAGAAAGTCACGATTTGCATTGTTCCCCTTTCCAGGAAGCTGAGAACATTGTGACAAAGATCAAACAGCAGCAATACCAGGAACTCCTCAGTAAAGACCAGCTCAACATGGAAAGGGATGAGGGAAAGGTCTTCTTGCATTTCGGTGAGTCATGAGCACAAGCAGAAAATTCTTCAAGACATCCACCACATTTAGACATACAGCAAATAGGTCTGATTCACTTTGCGTGAGTAAGATTTACCTCTGTTGCATTCATCAATTGTCAGCATGCATTAAAAAATATTGAAAACGCTTGTCTTGTTTTTTCCCTTTGACTCTAGATGAAGAGGATATCACTTTTGCGCCCACATATCGCTTTGAAAGATACACGCGAGAGAAGTATGCCTACACCAAGGCCAAAGCCACAGGGGTAGGCTTTTGTTTTGTCAGATGTCCCTTCCCTCTGTGGCCACAGTCATGTCCACAAACAGCAATCTAAAAAATAAATGAGGGATCAAATAAAATGTTAAACAGAAACAACCAACCGAGATTGTAGTTGCTTTACTAAGGTCTAGAGTAATATTCTTTGCAACCCTGTTTATGCTATAGAAATAAAGCTTGTTATTATTATATATAGGAAATAAAAATGAATGAGAGACAGATTTTGTGGACCCAGCGAATGTTTTTGAGTTGTACACCTGAATGAGCTATTTTCTATAGTTGAGAAATCAGTTCTGAACCAAAAATGTTCCCCAACAAAATCTACCTGAGTGCTCACACATTCACCTTTACCATTTTGCCAAATTCATTCTTTATGGAGAAGCGATTATTAGATTATTTGGCATGAATGAATGAATTTTATTTATTTTTTACCACAAAATAGCATTTTCCTCCCAACTCCCATACTTTACTTTAGTAACTTCTTGTAGGCACTGGTATATTCTGAATGAGCATGTCAGCAACTAGAATGGCAGCAACTTCAGGACTAACAGACTTGGAGGCATTGCTGTGACTGATTTTGAGGACACATTTCTTCACAGTTTTTACTTGTTAATGAATTCTCCTCCACAGACAAAATACAATCTACCCTCATGGTGTGATCGTGTCCTGAGGAAGTCATACCCTCTGGTTCATGTTGTCTGCCAGTCGTATGGTGAGTAACCTCCATTGCACAATTCTATTATGTGTTTTGGTGACATTTGGTGAAACGCGGTCATCTGGACAAACTTTTCACCTTGCAGGGTGCACCAATGACATCACGACAAGTGACCACTCACCAGTTTTCGCAACATTTGAAGTCGGCGTGGTCTCGCAGTTTGTCTCGAAGCATGGTACTTTTGCACTTGCACTTACTTGAGCTTACGTGTTCTCCAAACATTTTGCTCCAAAATCTGCAGTATCGTGTAATCATTTCTGCTTTTTTTCCCCAGATCCAAACAGTGCCTCTCAGGGGGGGATAAAGTTCATGAACTGCGTTGCCACCTTATTGACAAAAGCGAAGACCAAGTTCTTCATTGAATACCACTCCAGCTGCTTGGAGAGTATGTTATCGATTTGATTCATTTTATCATGGTGGGTTTTATTATAATGCCCTTAATATGGGCTGTTATACAAACACTACAAACAATACTCTAAATGTCCGCAGAAATTGTCAAGACTTCAGAGGGGGAGAACACAGAGCATGATGGGTCAATAAAAGTTCTGTTTGGCAGCCAAGTTGAGGTAAAATCAGGCTGCAGCTAAATGATTCATTGTAGTCACTGCATGGAAATCATTACTCACTGTCTTTGTCTTTTATATCTTTTCAAGCTGATCCCCATCATCTCTGACCCAGAGTACCTTTTGGACCAGCACGTCCTCATCTGTGTGAAGTCAACAGACTGTGACGAGTCTTACGGTAATAGTCGTACACGCAATGATATAGATCCAGCGAGCTGAGCAAGCACTTTAAAACGTTCCCTTGCTGTCGTGGTATCCCCACAGGAGAGGGCTGTGTTGCGCTGCGAGCTGCTGAGTACGCCTACACAGAGTTCCAGGTCACACTGACTCACCACGGAGAGAGGACAGGCACCTTGACAGGGGGCATCCAGTTACGCACCTCTGAGGGCAAGCAGACAGAAAAGTTATACGGTGAGTCTGAACATTCACGTCAGATGACTTTCTAGACAGTATGATCTATTGTAAAACGTTGCATACTGACCGTAATGTTTTCAAAATGATGCTATTTTTAGTTTTATTCTTTTTCATGAACACATTGCTTTTCTTTTAGCATCTATTTTATTCTGCCTTCAGATTTCATCAAAGTCGAAAAGGATGACCCTGCCACCTCAAAAGGCAAAGGAAGTGACAACGTCAACAAGTGAGCTATTCCTTTTGTCTTGTGGTTACTTCAAAATATCTTAATCATGACTTTAGTGCGTGATTTTTTTTTTTCTTCTGGTTGACAGATTTGCTCTTCCCCAAGCAACTGATATTTCTAACCCCAATTACATGGGAGTGTGCTTCAAAGCTGGACGTGCAATAGATAAAGGCTGGAGTTACAGCATGTCACCAAATACTGGGCAAGTGAGTAAGGACCTGCACCTGGGCAACCTCTCTCCCAAAAAGACTGCTTATGATGTGGCCACACGCAGTCCCACAGGGAAAGCACCAAGTCCTGTGTAAGTGCCTGTTTGGGGTAAAATGTACCATTAACGACATATCAATTCATTTCAAGATATCAGTCTATGCTGTTGTGTTCAAATCTCAGATAATTAACTTCTCTGTTACATTATTAGACAATTTTGCTATTTTCACACTGTACTGTAGCTGGTACAATTCAACGGAAAGGCCTGTAATGAACCTGAACCTTTATTACCTTAATTCTGTGTCTTCTAGAGGTGAGGATGAAAAACCATCAGAGATGTTTGACAATCCACTGTATGGTGCAATGGGGAAATCACTAGCTAGGGCCAAGGAACAAGAACCTCAGCACAAGGACCGCCTCACGCCCCCAGATGCCATCTTTGCATTCCCCAAGGCAGCAGAGGGAGATCCTGATCGCCCCCCGGTGCCCTCCCCTCGCAATCGATCCTTCACCTGCTCTGAGACCAAACCTCAGCCTTCAGCCCCTGTCACCCTGAGCCTTGCGTCTTTCAAGAAACCAGTGGTGCCGTCACGCTCAGAAGGGGGGGTGGCCACCACCCGGCCTCCTTTGCCTGTCAGGTCCCAGCCCTCTAAACCCAGAGACTACAGAGACAACTCAGAACTCCCCAGCAAACTTCGACAAACAGCAAGGGCTGGTCAGCCACAGCCTAAAGAGAGTAAGGCACACTTTGTTTCTCTCATGACAACTCCCTTAGATAGATAGATAGATAGATAGATAGATAGATAGATTCATTGATAATATAACGTTACCTGATGTTACAAACTCGTGGACCTTGTCTTCCTTCAGTGCATCCTGAGACTCAACAATCGAAGACGGGCCGTTCTGTGAAGTGACATCCTGTTCAGGCTCAGCCGCTTCCTGCCCTGCATTTTGAGAAATATGAAATTTGAATGAAGGCTCCAGTACGTTTTGGCCAGCGGTTCCCCTTTGGAACTGCCTCACTGACAACTGACTCTTCATTTGCATTAATATGACATGCACATCAAAGATACATGATCAGACTGCATCTCTACACTTCTCTAAAGAAAAACGGGTTTGAAATCCTGCTTGCAGTTCTTTACAATACATGTAGGGTCTTACACTATAGGGAATAAATGATTACCACCCAGTGTTTTCTTGCCTTGAAGGTGTACAGTAATCACTCAAAGCTTCATTATTATTTTGTTTTCCAACAGCCTCTGTTTCATGATTAAATAAGTTTATAGTCCTGCTAAACTGTAAATAAATATTTCTGTAGGTCTGCAATGGAGACTGTGCTCTCTGGTACTGTAACGTCCCTATCATTTGCTTCCACCTGCTGTTGCTTAAAGGAATTACATGACTGCATATCTGTTGTCCAAGCTGGTAGAAGTATTTAAATCATGGGGGACGTGTTGTCTTAAAGAAAAAGCTCAAAGCTTTTCTTTTACTTGATGTTGTACGGAAATGTATTGATCAATAAACCGATTCCTCTGCTTTTTTGGTCCGACCAGATCTGTCCTTACTTCCTGTGACAGCTGCACTTGGGTATCAAAGATGAGATGTTGGTTGTTGATGTGCTCTTTCACAAAGACCTCGAAAATGTTTTTATCAATAGATATCTATCTATTTTATCAAGAGTTATCATTCTAAACATGATTTTTGTTCTCTTCATTGATAGTTCATTCACCACACCTCTAATTAATTGATACGGCTATGCTGGGTCATTTACTTCCTGGAGAAAATAAACCTAAAACCCCATACATTACACCTAACAGTTAATTTCAAAAAGACTTGAACCTTGAATCAACAGATAGATATTTGGGTGTTTTATTTCTCACGGTAATGGTATTTGTACTTTATGGCGGCAGCGTTCACTTAATTACAATAAAACTTACTCAAATTCATTCTCGAGTATTGATAAAACAGGTATCCAGTTTAACTCCATCTCCACTCCGTTGTCCTTTAAAACGAGTTAAATTAAAGCTCTTCTGCAACGGACTAGTGGACTCTTCTCATGCGAGTACACTAAAAATAAATTAGCAGTCTCACATGAATGCGTGAAGTTTCAACAGTGAAGATTAAAGCCCAAACGGTAACGGTGCCAGGTGTTATCTGCTCCCCCTTGTGGAGCTGGTCAGTAAGTGCAGCCTGTGGCCCGTCACAGAAATATGACGCACGGTGCAACATCATCAACATCAGACGAAAGACCGTAGGCAACAGCGACCATGGTGAGAAATTACTGTGAATGTATAAATAAGTATTTTACAGTACAACAAATCTTCTGGTCAAAGATAAATTACACGTTTAATTTCCCACATAGGGATTGCAGCAATTCACGGCCGCCTTTATATTGTTAAGCCAAATGTAAACTATATCATACTGTACACTTACCTAGCCGTTACGTTATCGATAGATATCGACTGGCTTGCTAGCTATCGAGGTTCTCTTGCCCTAACTAACGTACATATTGTATTTGCTATGTTGCCTAGAATAGTTAGCCTATCTTTCCTCGTTATCTATCATCGGACTTTTGTTTTTCAGCTTTTCTACTCGTTTTTCAAGTCTTTGGTGGGGAAGGACGTGGTCGTGGAGCTCAAAAATGACTTGAGGTTTGTGTTGTGATGTTGCCGCGTGATTTGCTGGTACTGATTCCATCTGTAGTTAGACCAATGGGCAAATCCGATGGTGGTGCGGTTCAAAAATTCATGTTTCCAATTTCATGTATTTATTTATTTTTGAAAAGAGGATGAGCCTGTTTGTATAATGAGGCTGTTGTGCCATGAAAAGTGTAAATGAAAACTAGGAAATCATCTTTACATTTTCATGCCCCAAAACATTCCCCTGACATGTAACTAAATTCAATATGGTCCAGTGATTATTATTTATTTCAAACTAATTTTTTTTTTTAATCCCACAATCTCTTCTTCAGCATCTGTGGAACACTTCATTCTGTTGATCAGGTTGGAATTCATTTGGCATCCTTTATTTCCTTCCTAGATCCATTCAATTTTACATTTTCTGAAAGACAGTGCCATATAATTTGTCACTATTCTTGTGTGTTTCAGTACCTGAACATCAAGCTTACAGACATCAGTGTCACAGATCCAGAGAAATATCCACATATGGTACGTTCAGCTGTCTGTCAACTCACTTTTAATATAGTCACAAGTGTTGTACATCATTCTACTGTGGATTATCACGTATTTGGGCTTGAACAATTGATCTGGAAATGCTTAACAAGACTGATTTGCATTGCAGCCTTTTGTTGTGGTAATGGTTGACACTGTGTTTTGTTGTACTTTACTCCAGTTGTCTGTGAAAAATTGTTTCATCCGTGGATCTGTGGTTCGATATGTCCAGTTGCCTGCAGACGAAGTGGACACGCAGCTACTGCAAGATGCTGCACGAAAAGAAGCAATGCAACAAAAGCAGTGATTCACCTATAGGACGGGACTTGGGATGGGATTTAGGCTGGGGGGGTGGGGGGGGTTGCTAAAGTGTGACGTGATGTTTTATGTTCGGTTCATTTAAACCAGATGAGTATCAAAAATTCCAGCAACTCTTGTCATTGAGCGATATTGTTCATTATCCCTGACTCTTTTGAAAGATATGTCAAATGCATCAAATGCATTCCTAGCATTCATACTAGTGATCCATCCACTGGCAGTGTTATCTACCTCGCAAGCCATATTGGGTCCCCATGTAGGCTACTTGATACTTTTTTGGTTTCGTTAAAAACTTGATAAATCAGTACCGCCTATTACACCTTTGAGTCCACAGAGCTCAGTAGATTGAAAGATCTGTTGTAATGTTTATGTTGCTTAAAAACACACTGTTGGTTATATTATGAAGATATTCCAATAATGGCTTTTGGGTGATTGAATTTTTTGGTAATTTGGAAATAAAAAACATATAGTTTGATCAAGCGATTGGGATTTGTAAATCTTTCTCTAGTCTGTCTATCTTGTTTTTTTTGTTGTTGTTAGAAGCCCTAATACTTTTGAGTCTGATGCTTTGTATCTGGATATATAGATATTAAAGGTTTTTCTTACCATGTGCAACTGTTTTTGTTGAATAAAAATGCTTTTGTTAGGGTTTTGGAAATTTTGGACTTTGTCATGGGCTTATCTTTGTTCCAACAGAAGAAATTGATTAAACTTTATTACGTTGATCTGGGATGAGACTACTCATTTTGTCAATGGTTATGTGAAGTTAAAAGACTATAAAACGCTGCACCCTCACTGTAATAGTGATCCAGAAAATATTGAAATGACTTCTAATACAAGAGATCATGGTAAAGACTTGACAGCATGTCTAGGGAATACACTGAGTTATGGTGATTGGGTAACTTAAACTTAAGTAGAGGTTGATCAATTCCTGAGAAGGAAGGCAGGCTTAACTAAGCTGTGCACAGGTGAACCTGAACAATAGACACATGCATGTTTTGCACATCCTGTATATACTGTAAATTCACATTTGTTTTTTTCATATTCTCAGACTTTTCTCATATTGCATAAATTGGGATTTCAGAGCGCCTCGTTCCAAACCGCAGCACTGTCGTAATTCATACCCTCCCATGTAATATTGCTAAATGTTGATGTTTTTATACTTACTAATATATTTAATTACTAATATAATAGTACTATTTGTTGCTGCAACAGCCCAGTTACCCCCATTAAAGTTCAGTCTTATTTTACAAAAGACTGAAGGTGTGACTCCATTTAATACACGCCTTATGATGTTAGTGGGCAGTATTTTAAGCAGTTGTTTTGATTGATTGATGGATTTATCTGTGCACAAGTATAGGCAAGTGCATAACAATGTGACCAAAATAGGACGCAAAATCAAAAGCTTCTGACATCAGAAAGTATTCGCATGGTAAGAAGTCTGTTTTTACATCATTCAAATGTCCTTGAATGAGAGGATGGCAACAAAGAGCAGTTGTTGACACAGTAACAACAGCATTCAATTTCTTAAGCCTTATTGCTGGGCTGTGTGTAAAACAATATAAAGCACATCACCGTCATCCAGAGAGACCTACAACATCTGGATCTGTGAGCAAGCTGAAGACAGGTAGCGGTGAGAGGGTGACTAGCATCAGAATGAGAGGCAGAATGTGCTTCTGAATTTAGTTCCAGACCGCTACCTGGTGATGAATCTGGATGGAAAGGCGAACTCAGCCTGTTTATGCAACAAAAATATACTTTCTTGGCAAGAACTATTTCAGAACCAGATGAGGAAAGACATATTTCTCCCAAGTGTAAATGGTGAAGTTGACAAGTGACTGGGTTGTTAATCTCCCTCAAAATGCTGTGTTTGATCAGTTGAGTCATTTTTCAAAATATCTGCATGCATATAGTGTGAAATAACAAATCCAGTGTTATTTCAATATATACTTTTAAAGAGTGTAAACAACCCCAGAGGTTTGGATTTTGCTTTGGTCAACACCAGGGGAAATCCCAAGATGCAAAGCTTTTTTTATTTTGCTGATCATCTCTTTTATTATTATGTGCCATGAAACACAGACACAATAGCAACACTCTAGGAAATGGTGAGGCTGAAATTGCCTGTTAAAGCTTTGTGACACTGACAGATGCTCTGTTGGCTGATTCGTTTTTAGAGTAACATGTACTATTAATTTGACTTAAAGAAATTAAACTTAAAATTCTTATTAAATCATGTCCACACACTTTCTATTGCAATCTACTCTCTGGAGAACAAATTCATCTGCTTCCTAGTTACCTGGTAAACTTGTCTGCCAGTACTAATTGCATCATGCTCAGTTGCATCTGTGCACACTTGAAGTAATTCCAAAGCAAACAGTCCACTCTGGTGTTAATACATAGAAATCCAATACCTTTATTTTACATTCATACATCTATAACATTGTACAATAATTTTAATGCAGTTAAAAAAGCCCAATCCAAAAACAAGTCCTGAAGATTTACAGCTCAAGCAATGATGAATTTGCATGTTTTAAGGTTGGTGACAAGCATTTAAAAATATATACACGCACTCACACACACACGCGCACACACAGGAATCTAGGACAAGTGGTGTCCTTGAGTTGTACCTTAATAGAGCTGGGCTGAATGGAGAGTAATTCAGTCATCATAGATAAAGGCACATTGAATACACAGTGTATGTACAAACAAAATCTTGACACTTACACAACTTTACTGTAGGTTCTAGAACAATGACCAAAACTGTAAACCGTCACTTAAGAAATTAACAAAAACCAAAAATCACATCTATACAAATACATTTTGAAGCAAAATATTTTCTTGGTCATAACAAAGCAGTACCTTGAAATGCATATTTCAACATTTAAGTTGTAGATTGGCTCTGCCAGCAGAGAGCAATCCCATGGATATAATTACACATTATGTCACAATATTTATTCAGTTTCTCCACTTCATGTTTGTTGACAATTGGCAACGGTAGTAATGCCTCATGCACATCTTTATCAGAGAGCAGCAATCATTCTGATATGTTTTAGAATAATACCAATTACAATGTCAAATGTTCACTTTTTTTCCCCCCCCCCCTTCACATGAATATGGCAACTTGACATGGTGTAACATGTACGTACAGCTAGATAAAAATGTATAGACAACTCTTTATACAGCCGGAAATTCCATTATCTTAAAATATATGTACCACCCGTCAATCAAAATTTCAATACTTTCAGAAAAGTAAGTTCTTTGATATAAAATACTGTATTTTCAAAAAAAATGGATTGTTTACATTCCATCCTTCGACAAAATAAAGCTTTATATACGTACCTTCAAAACTTAGAAACACTCCCAACATAACTATATATTCATATCTATATAGAAACAATAAAGTGACTAAGATGCCATATGTGGCTCTACGTTCACATGTAGTGGAAACCCGTTTAGAATGGCGTACATTGCCAATTAATTTGTCTTAGCTAATGAACACAGTGTGGCACTACAATTTTGGATGATTGTACAAGTTGGAGTCTTCAAATGCCAAGGTCAAGATTGCCCCAGTTTCCTTCTTCCAGCTCAGCATGCCTTCGTCAAGTCAGTTGGCATGTCTGTAGTTGACATACGGTATTGGATCTTTGTGTTAGTGATGGCTCCGTGCTTCTGTCGCAGATGCAATCGTAGCTGACTCTTGTGGCGGAAGTGCAGGTTGCATTTCTCACACTGAAAAAGGAAAAACAGCGCTACATCACTTTCAGATAGGTCTTGTAATATACACTCATGTTAACTTCTGCTGAATTAAATTTGCTAGGAGCTCGTTTGTAACATTTTTAAGCATCAACATGTGTGAACCTACATGGTAGGGTTTTTCTCCTGTGTGTATGCGCAGGTGGCTCTTCAACGTCTGTAGGTGACGGAAGCGAGTGCCACAGATCTCACATGGATATGGCTTCTCACCCGTGTGGATCAACACATGGGCACGGAGATGAGCGACCTGAAAACATGAGAAGAATAAAAGCTGTTATACAAATAGCAGTTTTAACCAAACAATCTGAAGCATTCCAGCTGTGCTTTATTGGTTGCTATGCTAAATCTTGTGGTAACCAGGGAACTAATTAGTAATCTTTTTGTACACACCCACACTTACATGAAACTTTTCAGACAGCACATGCATTGGTAGCCATTGTAAAGCCATAATACCCCTGAGGATGTTCCTGTGATTATAGGTACTTTTGTAGCGCTGACAGTAACCGCATTACCATACACACAATCACAGTGAAGTATTAATGCCATTAGTCCACACAGAAACACAACAGAAAATAATTCTAAAACCAAATTAAGACTAATAAGTAAAAAGCTTCTCACCTGTACAAAACGAGCTCCGCATGTCTCACATTTGTATGGCTTCTCTCCTGAGTGGATGCGAGTATGGGTCTTGAGGTTAGCTGGTCTGTTGAACTGAGCACCACAGATATTACAACGATACGGCTTCTCTCCTGAAAAAAATTAAAGCAAAGAAAACATTTCAGCATAAAAGCAGCAAAGACTTGGAAAACAATACATTCATCTTTTAGATCAAAAAAAATGTTTGAGAGTCAAACTAAAAGTAGATGTTTTCGTACCTGTGTGGACAGTCTTGTGGCTAGCCAGGTTGCCCTTGTAGCGGAAAGCCGCCTGGCAGCGGTCACACTTGTATGGCTTGTCACTGTGTACTTGAAGCATATGTTGTTTTAGGGCTTCATCTTCAGCAAACTTTGAGTCACACTCATTACAAAAGAATGTACCATTTTCTGTTCATGGGAAATCAGAAAACCG
The DNA here is from genome assembly GCA_034670405.1 of Hoplostethus atlanticus. Classification (NCBI taxonomy): domain Eukaryota; kingdom Metazoa; phylum Chordata; class Actinopteri; order Trachichthyiformes; family Trachichthyidae; genus Hoplostethus; species Hoplostethus atlanticus. The sequence continues at coordinate 2,105,637 of JAXDDX010000028.1, read as the reverse complement.
AATTAACATCGAGGCTTAAATAACAGATGATAATTGTTGATTTGCATTAGCCACTGACATGTAATACGCCTCTTTTGCTGTATATGCATCATAAACTCACCACAACTCGAGTCTGAGTACTCCGAATGCAGCTCTGCCATCTCCTCAGCTAAACGGGACCCGGAGGTGTTGGGACAGACTTCTGAGTGCTGTGGGGACGGCGAGCCACAGGTCGAGCAATTCAAATGGCTCAGGTAGTGTGAAGACTGACCGTCACCATTCCTCTGTGATCCCTCAAGTGCTCTAGAGATATAAAACAAATACTTCAAGTCAGATTGTAATTCTTCAAAATGACGATGAAAATTGCTGATACAGGCATCCCACTGGCAGTCCAAAAAAAATGAAGGCCAGTAAATTTCAATATAACAGATTGTTTTTATGCATAAGGCATAAAAGGCAATAACACATGGGCAGCTTTCTGAGGCCGTAGTGATGGGGAATATTGCCTCTGGCAGAGTTGTGGCACAAGTTTTAAGTGCACGATGTGGGTAAGGATTTCCATAGTATACATAGTACGCTTACATTTTACTGCTGTATTTAAGCAACGTTCTTTAAACTCCATCGTTATAATACCATGTATGTTATACCAGTAATGACCTCTTTACGTTGTAGCTTACCAGCTTTTTGACTACCATGAATGTGCAGTTATGCAGAAGGGCTCACCTGTTAATAATGTTGTTGAGTCGACTAGTCTGGGGCACAGGCAGATCCTCACTGTGCTCACTACTCTTGGTTGTGGTTTGTGGGTCAAGGTTCTCCGAGTCGCAGGGATGGAGGTACGGGTTGCAGGCCAAGGCGCTGAGGTGAACGCAGCCCAGGATCCCGCAGCCCGGCCTCATCTTCCTTGACGCTCTGATTCAGCACAATGAACTTGTACTTCTTCCAGTTGCGAGCCTTGGGGTCCTGCGTACCTTGGGGGGCTTGCACTCGGGCAGCTTGGGAGAGGCCAGCATTCTTGCTACTGCTAGATTCTGTAGGAGAGTTGGGCTGGCAGTCTGATTTGAGGGGGCTCTGAGGACTGCTCATCAGGCTCTTGCGTCCAGCAGAGGAGATCCCCAGGGGGTAATGCTGATGGATCATGTCTTCCTCTGCTTGAGGAGCATGCTCTTTACCCATCTCCTTCTGCTGCTCCAGGGTCAACACAGGAAACATACGCTTTCTACCAAGACTGATAGACTGGCCAACCCCCTCATGGCTTTCCTTCCTCAGCTCATCATCTCTTCCTACCTCTCTGGAAGCATAGGTGGTGGAATGCATAATGCTGGAGGCGCTAGTGCCAACTGCCCTCGTGTATTCTGCCCTGATGGTACTGGTGCTGTCATGTGGAGAACAATGCTTGTGGTGGATACCACTCTTTGAGAGGTCAGCAAAAGCATTTTTGGCATCAGTCAGCTTGCAGAGAGGGAAAGGGAAACCTGGCATAGGAAACTGACCATAGAGATGGTAGTTGCTGGGGGTACTGACCCCATTGAACATGTTTGAACCATAGGGCCTCCCATCCCTGAATGAAGCTACACGGCTGTGCAAACTGTCAACAACATCATGAGGCCGGTAAGCATGGACATCCTGAGGTAAAACCAAGGGACTGACCAAAAACTCATCTCTGGGCAGCTTGGCAGATGGATCACTGTGGAAAGAATGAGAAGGTGAAAACACTGCAGAGAAATAGAGAGCAGACGTTGATTACCGTGGATTTATACTGATTTGAAATGGAGCCTATTGCCACAAACCTAGATTTGATGAATCTGTGGCAGGTGTCCACAACATGGTCCATCTGCAAGTAGATTGCTGTATTCATGATCGCCATAATCAGACTCTCCTTCAATGTGAGACGGGAGGTGTACATAAACTCCAGGAGAATGGCAAAGCCTTCTGGGTCGACTTTTGGGTCCAGGCTGATAGCATTAAGGTTGCACTTGTGGGAGTCAGTAAAGATGGTGTAAAACAGCCCACTGCAGTCACGAAGGGATAAAGAAAGAAAAATGGGAAGATCAGTCACTTCATTTTCAAAACAGCTGCTGAAAAAACTGCTCATATAACAGGACTTAAATAACACACACACCTGCAAGCCATAAGAACGGTCTTGTGCGCACGAAACTGCTGTCTGTTGACCAAGATCGTGACATCTGTGAGGATATCCCTGCTACGCAGACGATTCAGGTTGAGCAGAACATCACTTGCATGGCGTGTGAATTGTATGCAGCTGTCTGCTGCGCAAGCCATTTTGTCAAGTTCTGGAAACAGAAATAAATAGAGATTATTTCACAAAATAAGTTTCTTGGTGGGGGTGTGTGTATTTGTTGCTATACAACAAATCATTCTTGTGTTTAAGGCTCAAAGTAAAAAGGTACTCATGAAAAAAATGAATTGGGTGAAGATTCACTATATTCCTCAAATAGTCTTTATCACCCCTGTGACTGACGAAGCCACAGATGAAGTCCTTCTGCCAGAAGGCGGCGCCATTTATTAAATAAACTATGTCTAGACAGTTAAAATTCTGTTCTTATTTGCAGACTCAACCACTGGTTGATAGATAAGAATCGTTTTAACAATTGCAGTACAATTGAAAAAATGTAGCACACTTGATCTGGAGAGGGAAAAATATAGTAGTATAAACATAAAATAAATATAGCAGTATAAACCGGCCATAACAGCCTTATTCATCAGAAATACAAATGACTCCGTTGGGCACTGACAAACTGATAGATTGAAAAGAACGCATCTTAATTTTATAGACACCCCCATCATTTCGGGGTGATCAGGAGCATCATTTCTAAATCTATTGCTGATGTTCCAAATTTTCACCCACTTTTGTGAGGTAAATGTCATGGAGAAAGGTTTAGCCTAAGTTTGCCTTTCATATTAATTTAGTGCTGGAGTAGCCGAAGATAATATAATAAAAACAATAATTTCGGCCAGCATGTCACTTATTAATGAAAACTTTTCTACGAAACGCTCACATAAATAATATCCAAACTATGCATTTCAATTTCCACCACAAGATGTCCTCACCATGAGTGAATCTTCAAAATAACCCGGTGCAGCTGGCAAGGTTATCGAAGTAACACTTTTCCTTGTTGACTATAATAGCGCACTGTTGTGAGGCACCACCAGCCCTCTGTTTGTCAATAAGCTACAATACCTCTCCAAGTCGATCATTGTATGGGAGTGAATACTAACACTTTGTAAAGTCAAAATTAAAAGTGGATTCCATAACACAGACACTGATTTATGATAATATCTCCACGTCAATGTCAAAACTGAACTCTGTAACTGGACACGTCCGAAAATAAAGCGCTAGAATAGTATGTTGCCTAAACAGACTCTGACATCGCTCTAATAAAAAGGTAAACTATGACCTCCAGTCGGTGAACATCCTTAGACATACCACCACAAATACAAACAACAACAATTATATTTTCAAACACACACAAAAAAATTCTTCTTAACAAGACAATATCTCCGTTTAACTTAAGTCAGTCTGATACTACTTAATATGATGTACAGTATAAAATTACATCATAAAGATTTGTCAGTCTAAAAAAAAAGTGGGTGAACTCAGTTTAGCCAGGTCACTACATCCCCGAATTTAATACAAGTTATTTTATAAACATGCACGAATTCTAGGTGCTCCCAGACCAAAAACATAGTCTACGAAACAACTGTTTGCCTGTGAAAAAAAAAAACACTTTGAAGGGTAGGCTTACGCCAACTTAGTACAGTAATGTGCATCTTGCAGTTACACCTATGAACTCCGCTAGGTTATGCACATTATGCAGCACAGTCACAGCGGAAAGATAAAGAGACAACTTGGTGCAGCGGAAAAAAAGCCCCAACAACTCTGTGCTACAATATTTCCGCTGCACTGTAACGGCAGCGCGAGACGGGATGTTTAGTGCAGCCGTTGCGCTCCATTAGAGCAAATTACTGTCAGCACGAACACCAAGTAGAAAAAAAAAAAACCCTGAACCTGAGGCTACCACTGACTGACATGCTGCGAGCAAACTTCCTCTGACACAGCCATTACATTTTTGTGTTTTAACCAAACAAAGTAGTATAACATCAGGGTGCAGCAAAGCCAAGGCGTTGCGCTGACACTGTTAAGTGAGGCTACAGTCTCCATCCGAGCCCCCCCACACTGTACAAGCCCTGAGTCTGGACAGCGTAGCAGCGTCCACAAACCTGCTTTTTTTCAATGTAGTTATCTAGCTCGGTCGCTCTTAACGGCTCTACAACGTGATTCCGTGTCACCACAGTGTAAAAAGTAGGCTACTGTCCACTGATTCAAGGCTATAAGCGAATAGCCCAGCAGTGAGGCAGATGATCTGTCAAGAGAGTAGCCCGCTGTCACCAGAGAAGCCACTCAAAGTATCAGTTAGAATCTAGTGTTGAAACTGCCCACCAAACACAGTCAGATCACCCCGGCTTCGACACATATTTTAGAGCATAATCGGAGAAATAGCTACGGTAAAACACCAGCAATACAGAAGATAAATACTTCGCGCCAAATTAGAGGAAAAAAGGAATTTAAAAAATCACCTGGTAGCGCTTTCCTAGAAACTTCTTGCATCACCACTTCTAAGAACCCCAGTTCTAAGAATCAGACGAGCTCAATTCTCGGAATTTGAGCCTGTGACTGTACCACTTTCCGAGGGGAGGGGAGAGACGTTTTTTTCTCACAGTGAAAATAACTTATTTCTGAAATGGCTTTTTCAACGCATATTTTACATAGTGAGTTTTACACCGACCATAACGTAAACTCAACGTTCGATTAAGAAGCGAAAATAGCATTATTTTTCAAAATAATGAGCGAAATCGTCTAAGTATGATCTCGACCCCCCGCTTTTGGTTTCTTCCAGTCACAGGACGTCGAGCTGGCTACGTCACCAGCTCCTTAAACCCAGCCCCCTAAATTCTCAGAACTAATTTATATTCCATGACTTAAGCAATGTGTTCTTTCGGTGCTTTTCATTGCCTTTAATACACAGACCTTACATGTGCAGCACACAACCGGGGACCTTAATTAGGCCCTTACGGACAGGTCGATGTGACATTTTTGTTTTTCTTCCTATCGAGAACTGATTTTTAGCCAAATTCCCTCCAGGTATGCTGACTTCGTAGATGCGGAATGCTGCGAATCACTGCGAATCGAGGGTTTGTTGTGAAGGAAGGCTTATCAAATTCATTATCCTGAAGTCTATATCAGTTGAATGTAGTTCATTTGAATGTGATTGCTGAAGCTGTTTGCTTTTCCACTTGATTTAAGTGTATAATATTATTGGCACTAGACAGGTCAAAGGCGTGCTCTTTTTTATAAGCCAATTCTCTGTTGAGCCTATCTGACATATGGATATGTGCCCCAGAGCTATTCTCGATTTATGACCTTATTTCTTGAAATGAGACATTCTTGTTACAGAGTGACCATGCAGTGGTCCGAAACGAGGAAAATTGGGATTTACTGGCGGTGTGAGCGCACTGACTTCAAGCCAAGATAGTAAAACTTGTTGCATGAAAGCGAGCGCAGGGGCTGTGTGATATGACAGGTAAATTGCAACCGTTTTAATGCACAGAATATCCAATATGCAGGTTATGTGAATGCATGCCCTGCTGATTTGAATTCCATTCTGAGGATACAGGTTTGTCTTGAAGAGAGACGAGAGATGAAAATCTTGTGAACGCATTTTGAAGTTACTAAGGTTTAATGTCAAGGTCAGGTCGTGGTGTTGTCGGTGGTACGTAGGTACGGGCTACCTGGGTGAACTCTCTCGTGTCTGTCTGAATACAATTAACAGGTGTAATTTATCACTATGCTTCCTCAGTAGGCTGTACCCACCTTCCTCAAGCACAACACCACTGATGCCAACTCCAATGTCTCATTATCACTCGCTTTTTTTTTTTTTTTAAATAAACACCATATGATAATATACTTGTGGTTTAATTGCGGGGGGGTTGTCTGAAACTCGTGATGCGCGTATTTCCAGCAAATAATCCGCCTCATTGATAGGCAAAGTGAAAGATTCCTGGAAAATGAATTGAATGCATTGCTGTAATTTTTTTTTCTTTTTGTACTTTTTTTTGTTCCGTTTTGTGTAAGGCATGTGTACTCCCTGTTGCATCATCTCTGAGTTGGGCAAGAATAAAGAGTTTTATTTCCCAGCCTACTAGTATTGTGTTTTAGTTTGTGGTCTCTTCGTTCTAAAGTTAGAGTAAAGTAGTCCTTAGTCTAAAATGATGGCATTAAGGAGAACTATACTTGTTGAGTATTTTCTCTTACCACTGGGTAAAATGGAATTGAGGACTGGTGTGAGTGGGCATCATTTGGCTATTGGTGTTTACTGCAAAGCTGTATTTTACTAATAGTTGCATTATTATGCTTGATTAGAGGATTTGTATGACTGAATCTGAAAAGTTGTATTCATTTCATGAGTTGTGACTAAGCAGTTAACTCTCACTGACTCACCTTGGAAACTTTGTTTGTGGTGGCTCCAAACCGTTGATTCCCCCTCCTCTCTCATCCCGTTGACTCCTTGGCACAGAAGGAACATTTGTTGGGCTGAGAATGAATGTCAAATACAAGATTAAAGATTAATCAGAAAACAAGTTAAACTGCACAGTGTTTGTGAGAGAACCTTTAGAACCCTGTTGTCAAGTAAAACTCCCCTCTTCAAAATATATAACTTATCTTCTGTTTTTCTACTATTATGAAATAACATATACGTTATGCCAAAACCCCTTTTGACTTCCAAACAAAGTAGATTATGCAATACCAGAAAAAATGTAATTTGTTTTTAATTGATTAGTTAGGCCTAATTGCTGTGGTAGTACAAAAGAGTTAACATGAATTAAACATTTTAATGATACAGTTGATGTGCACAGTGAGTATACATGACTAAAGCATTGCCGCCATGCTTTTCTGCCAGGATCTTGTAGTTGAGATTTTATCACTAAAACTTGTGTACAGTTATCAACAGTGGTTTTGTTTTACATTTTCAAATAAAATTCTGTCTTCGGTGCATAAAGCATATCCTATATTCATCTGTCGTAATTTAGATTTACATGTGATTGTGTGAAACTGTCATAACACGATACAGTAAGAAAGGATGTAATTTGCAGGTTAAGAGATTTTACAGTTGTAAGTTCTGATTTGTTTAAAACTGAAAAATAATACATATTTACTCTTTAAGAAATATATGTTGTACCCAAATGTTAAGAAACCAGGCCTTCTTTTCCACCAGAAAAAAACATATTAAGAATTGAAGACTGGAAGAGCTATTCTAAAGATAATTGTATCATGCTCAGTTTCAAATGTGTAAGGCCACTGCTTAGAATAGAAGCTGATTGCAGTTCCTCAGGTTCTTTCATGGTTCAAGTGCAGGATTTACCTCTAACACGGGATATCGAGTAGTAGTTTATTTGGTCTGCTTTCACCTGTGTGTGTGTGTGTGTGTGTGTGTGTGTGTTAAATCAACCAAGGAAAGCTTTGGAACTTTTAGGACCTTGTTCCAACTCTTCACTTTCTAACCTTTATATATAATGTATCACTTTTGTAGATTGAAGAATATCTTGCAAACTACTCAGGAGTAGATAATCTGTCATTTTTGTTTTGATGCTGGAAGAACAATAAAACACTTTAGCTTTTAAAGATTGATCATTCTTGATATCCTTGTAAAATATGTTTTTCTATTTTTAAGAATAATATCAAGATGCTTTTATAATTTTCCCCACAATATATTTTTGAGAAAGAGATGCCCTATATTTTATCTCATTTTTTAGCCATTGTTTGATATTTGTATTGAATAGATGTCAGTGGAAGATTTTGTCATTATCGCACAGACAATTGTAAATTTAATTTACAAGGCAACTGAAGAAGATGAAGTTTTTTTTGCCATATAAAGAAAAAAAAAATCATGGACATTTGCGATGCCAGTCATAGATAGATAGATAGAACCACAGTATGTAGCAGAGTGTGTTATAGGCATCCAAATGAATCGGATGCAGTGCCATTGTTTTTTTTACCCTTTGTGTGACGACATGGTCTGCTGTAATGTAACAGACATTTCCCTCTGGATTGCCCAAGCATCCGCCCATCTGGATCCGGCATCCCACTAAAAACACTCCAGGTGTTGGCAAACCAATGGGGAAAAAAGTCTCCAAAATAATTAAGACATGCTTTTACAGCAATCTCCGATTCAGCACTGCCAAATAAAGACTATCTTGAGCTCAAAACAAAGAGCAGCGTCAACTTTATTTCAATCCACTTGGGGGATGTTTAAGGCGCTCCAGCACAGTTATGCATAATGCACGGCCATAAACCATCCAGGAGAGAGATGCGTAATTTACCAAGGCCCCATGCTGTGCCCAGCTATAGAAGGATGAGATAATTACTGCAAAACCTTGGCAAACTTTTACTCAACCAATTCTTAGCAAAAATAAATGACCCACTTACAGAGGACAGAGAAAGATTGGAGGGTAGCCGATCAATACGCCTCAACTGAAGAACGTTTCACAGCTCATTGTCACATTATGACTAGTGTATGGGTTAATCTTACATCCCCATTCAGGCCGATAGGCTATTCCAAAACAGTCTCAGCCTAGGTTGTGACAGTGATTCAAGTTGGCGCAGCCCAGTAACAGTTGCACATTTACAACATTGTGTATACCGCTGACATAGTGTGAAACATTTCTAAGCCACATCACTGCCTACACTTGGTGCATGATAGGTCATTGAGTAGAAATGCCCACTGACAAAAGCCTGAGGCCCGGAGGTTGCCTCACTTTTTTTCATAAACTGCACACTTTTGTCTCGTTTCACAGCAAATTTCTGCCAACTTCAGTGTTCATTGTCAGCAAAGATGTGAGTGTGGAGTTTTGTTCTGAGCGGCATGATGCAACCAAGCTGTAACACCAAACAGATAATGCTGTTAGCTACAGAGGTCTTTTTAGTTCCTTTCTTTAAAAGAAATTCTTTTTATGTTGTTGTTAAGTTTCACTTTTTTAACTCCTTGAATCCCAGAAGCCTTTTCTCTTCTTCTTGTCCACAATAAAGTTGTCTTATGTCAAACAGCATCACAACTGCAGGTCTAAATTATTATATGGCTACACAAAGGATGAAAATTATTTTTTACTTCTAGTGGTTCTGTATCTATTATATATACATTTTGATCATTCATTTGCAGTGATCATTAAAATGTATAATAAAGTGCATAGATTATAATGTCAACTCAACACATATAGTGTAATGTAGATTCAGTATAAAACACCTGATTGCAAGGTAATGATAAGGGATCTTTATTTACATTTGAATTCTAATTAATAGGTAAACTGACAGGTGACATCCTGACGTGAATGAATGTCTGTTTGCAACAATGCTGTTCTGCATGTCTCCTTACTTCCACAGTCAGTAGGGTGAGAAGTTTGCTTTCATCCCCTGAAATATGATCAACAGTACAAACTAAAAGAGATAAAAAGCTTGCTAAGGTTCACACTAATCTAAAGGGACCCCCTTTAATTAGAGTAGATGGATATGCACTGCTGTTAATATTGCTGTGAATGTGATCATTTTGGCAATGCAACCTAAATGAGTTTCACAATGTTCTATCATAACATTCCTAAATAATTTGATACAGTGTATTCAAAAGTTGTGCATCTATTGCAGGACAGCAATAACCCACGGTGGTCAATAATGAGGCTTGATGTCTATATAAAAGCTGAATAAAGGACTCTTCTTTTCATTCTGCTTCATCAGTTATTTCAGAAAGACATAACATTTGAGTACGTTTTGCCGCAATGTGCCTGTGTGGCATAACCTTGAGTTTACCAGCTTGCTTGTGCTAGCTACATACTAAGGTTACAGTCGGAGCAGAGGTGTGTTAGTGGGTTAGAATTCCAATTTAGTCAAATCAAAGCATGTAGATTCAGGGCTTTCTCAAGGCCTGGGGAGAGGAGACAGGAATGCAGCCTGCAGAGTCAAACTTGATGGAATTTTCCATGCATACCAGAAACATTCCCTTGCCAGTGTGCCATCTGGTGGATGATGGGTCAGTTGCTTCTACAGAACATGAGAACATACAGTACTTGCATACAGTAACAGCTACGTCCTCACAGTAACCCATCGCAATATGAGTGTTTGTACTGTCTTCTTCTGCTTTCACATTGTCAAAGCTGCAGAGGCAGGAGTTTTAAAAGCGCATGAAAGAGGAGCTGTTAGATTTGGGACAACTTCAGCATGCCGTAGTTTCAAAGCAGGAAAGACTTATTATATGTCTCTGAATTAATTCAATTTGGTATTTTGACGGAAGTATCCGTTCTGAAAGGGAGGAGAGGGAGCATGAGTAGGGAGATTCAAATGGTAAACAAGTGGGTCTTATTTCTTTGCACCTCCCCTCAATAATGACATCCAATAGGAATCATCTGTCTGAGTCTACCCCATTCCTGCATCGCTGTCACAACACCTATTAGTTAGTAACAAGACGTTTGAATGTTGGTGTTGGATATGTTGCCTTTAGACTACTGCCTCATGTCATACCTTTTCCATATTATCATTATTGCCTTTTGACATCTTTCTTACTCATATTTGAAAATATTATTTGAAAAAGCAGTTCAAATAAACAGAACATGGGGTCCAATCTCAAATTACATAGGTAACTGAACACAAAATATATCTTAATTTTTTTATATATGGGCTGTTCTCAACCAATACTGAACTTTTGGTTACAATAAAGTATACTAATGGTCATTTTTGATGCCACTGATTACTGGTTTCTTGAAACATTTTGTTAGTCATTCTTTGATAAATATGTATTACAGAATGTAGTTCGTAAGTAGTCTCATGAGACAAGATTGCTTTCATGACTATGAACTGATATCAAAAATATCCCTTATTCATTCCATGATATATAAGCCACATCCCAAAACTACTGGGTTACTTGATAGCCTATGTTTGAGACTGAGATGCTTCACAATATTATGTTTATTATTATGATTATGTCTTTTGACAGATATTGACAGAATTATTAAGGATGCAAACTAAACCTGCGACTAATGTGACAGTCAAACCACAGAGCAGTATGTGTGACAGATGTAAATGGGACTTGGAAAAGGAATGACGCACAAACCATTAGGTTTTTCATTGTTTTGGCAATAGGGATAACCTTTACATTTCCACTGTCCTGGTGGAATCTTCCATTGTCAACGGCTGTTTAGGTTTTGCTGATGTAACTGACCAAGGTATGAAGTTGCTTTGATAGAGCACCTATCGGAAGTCAGACAATCAGAATCTTGGTGTTTTAGCATCTTCTGAAGCCAACATCGCAGCCACTACCTTTTGTAGAGTTGCACTCCACACAACAGCTGTCAAATCCAGTCTTTTGTTAGGGACTCAGCTCAGCTCCTTGTCCACGCCAGTGTCAGTCCCTGAATTAACTATTGCATCTTTCTCCAGGCTGCACTTATTGTGTGCTCTCTCTTCCCTCTACACCTCATCCAAAATGCGCTTTCAATTAAGCCAAATTCTCCCCTGTCAAAGTAGCCTGCATTCAATGCAAAATGGGCTACAGGGCTGGCTAAACAGGAACTGCACACACCCACCTCTAGGCCATGGTTCAACTAGAACCAGGTGCACAGCAGCAGCAGAGCACTTAACACTTCCACCCCTTCCACCTCTTTATTACTAGAGTACATGTGATGGCCGACTTGATGGTGATGGACAGATATCTAGCCAAAAGTCCATATAAGTAGTTGTATGTATTAGATTGCATAGCAAGATAAACTGTGCACTAATGAATTTGTATTCAAGGATGTAGAGTTAGATCCACTGCAGTTACAAAGTTGCTTTTAAAAATGCTCAGAGAAGAGTTCAGTAAATTCAGTTTGTGCGGTTGTATAGCCTCTGTGTATAATCTGGATGAGCTGTTTTTTTCATGAAAGAAATCTGGTATTTGCCCTCAACATATTTTGGTATCTGGATAGAGGAAATTCCATCTGCATCAAACATTTGCAGCATCCATTAGTATATAGGTGCAATTTCATGTCAGCTCTTTTGGTTTCCTCCAGCCAAGGCGGTAAATGGATTTAAATCCAACATGGAAACATAGGATTTGGCTAGGATGAAAGCAATCCCACCAAGCCCCAGAAATCAACTGCTCTACCTAAAAAAAATTGGAAGTACTGAAACTCTGGCCAATGTCACGGATTCATGGATGAGATGCTCAAATATTATCCTGGGTTTTTATGAATTTACACAAGACTTGTTTGGACAGCCTTATCATGTACATCAAGGAAAATATATAGACGTTATTGCGTTAAATGCTCATATGTAATATATTAATTTGCAAACAAAGAAATATTTTTCGGAAAGCAAATCACAGTTGCTATAGATAGACATGATTTCTAGGTAGTTGGTTGTGGGTATATATATATATATATTTTTTTTTTGTATCCTTTCATCCATTTGTTGAGCCAACTGTCCCTGAACTAAGTATTGCATCGCTGTGTCTCTCTAGTTTTCATTGGATTTTTTTCTTAAGCAACTGGGCCTTTGTGGGCACAGATGGCAAGGGCATATGCACTCTGTTCTGTATTGAGCCTTAAGTTTATACATAGCACTCATAGCTCTCATAGCACTCACTCAATTGTGAACTCTGGGAAACCTTCCACTGTTTATGTTCGCTTGAAACAAGTCAACTCGCATGACTATCAGGTCTCATTTATCTATATTTACGCATGTTTGGAATGTTGCAGTTTCTTGCAGTGAAGATACTTGCATATTATCAGAAAATGATCTCTTTACCAATGTATCAGCCACTGTAGCATAGTGAACAGCAGCCACCGTATGGTGATAAAAGGTGATAATCTGTTAGTTTGACCTAGGTTCACTTTCTGGTTTATCCCTAATCTTTGTTTTTAGTATCTTTCATGCAGATATGGAAAGAAAAACAAAAAGATAAACCTTTGACAGCATCAAAAAACATTGAGTACTCGCATTTGCTATTGAGATGTCAGTTGTTTTATCAATATCTCAATATCAATATATATTAATATCAATATCATGAACCTAATATTTTACATCCATATGCTTTGATGTTTTTGTAGGTTTACTCGTGTTAATGTTTACACAAATATTTGGGACTTCAAGTGATTCAAAAGTATATTGATTTAATCTCAGCGATTAGCTAATCAGCACAATTTTTCTTTTTTAGCAAAACACACTGTATTATCAGTTCATTTAAACCCAAGAGTTAGCAAGCCAGGCCATTGTTGTATGATTATATGAAGGTCTTTTGGCGCCAGTCTTCCTCTGTAGTGCATGCCTCATATTGATGATTCCAAGGTATTGGGTTTAACTTCACCATGATCAGAATAAGAAGGGAAATGGATTTTTGTGTTATTTCAGAATTGTATTATACTTACCTGACATGGCAAGTAATTCAGATCATTGTTCTCAAGGAGAATGTAAGACAACAGAATGTTGTAGATAATTGTATTTACAGATATTAGCAAACTATTATATATTGTTATTTATACTTAAATTATATTTTCTAGGAAATAATCAAACTTGATATTTGTGGACAATTAACAAAGATGAACAATGTCTTTAATGTATACACTTTATATCTTTGATCCAGCTTCGTATCAGTACATGACAGTATATTACTAGCACTGGTCTGATGGCATTCCAAAATCATTTATCTAAACAAGTTTCAGGAATTCTCACTTGTTTAACTTTTATGTATTCAGGGAAGGTCTGCTGAGAAGGCATTCTCTTTTCCACCAACACTATGCTTCACATTTATGCATTCATCTATCTTTCCAGCAAAGAGATTTGGTCATTCTCACTAACACACTTGTTGAGAAAAAGAAAATAAAGCAAGCATTAAAAAAGTCAAGAAGAAGTCTCACCTTTTTTCTGCTGGAAGGAATGGGGCATGATGGGATCTGTAGTGCAAGTCAGCAGGCAGTGCAGAACCTTGAATTCGTTTTGAGCAAGTTCAGGAAGCGATGGGGGCTCTAGTGTGGTTCCAAATGTCTTTCAGAGGTGCCAGCCACCTCACTTAGCTATTCTACCTGAAGATAGTAAGATCCAGAGCACAGGAAGAAACACCAGGCTTCGTTTTTAAAAAAAAGTTTTTCTGGTAAGTAGCTAGATCATCCAGAATGCAGAGTCTGACTGGTATCCAAACCTTCCTGAGTGACAGCTAAAGCTAGAGGGACTAAGTTATCTTCAATTCAAAAGGGCACCAAATCTCTGTCTCGTGGCGGCGGAGCAGCTCTGGAGAAACCTCTGGTGTCGCTCTCCAGCAGGGTGGGAATGCTTCTAGAAAACCAGCACGGCAGCGGGCTGAAGTGAGTCAAGTCGACTGAGCACGCTTCATGTTAGTGAAACGGTCCACAGGGCATCACTGGCTCTCTAAGCTGATAGGCCGCCTGCACTCTAGCGTTCATTGATTGTAGCATTCAGTCATTCCACTTTCCACGAATGCTAAAACCATGGGGCAGGCTGAGTTTTGGAGAAAAAAAAGAGAGATTAAACAGCCTGTAAAATAATCCCAGTTTTTCTATATAATACATTTGAATGAAGAATCTAATATCCCATTGAGCCACAGGAACACAAACCATAGACTACCATTGCCTTTAATGTGGACAAGCTCTTGGACCGCAGGCCATCTGCCAGATCAGAGTTTTTCATACAGCAATGATACATTGTTTTATAAACAGAGCTTTTACACAACAAACATTTCAGTGTCCGAGAGCATTAATCTACCTAAGCTGATCTCAATCCATGGAACTAGATATTGCTCTTTATAACTTGTCTAGTAGAGGGGGTGTTATTACATCACACCAGCTGTCACTTCAACCTGGCAAAGCCAATAGGAAGGCCAGTAAAGCCTGTTTGAGGGAAAATTAGGGAGTAAAATCATGAAAAAGTAATTAAAAATGACCAAAGGTTAATGTCTACATAAGATGGGGCAAGGCCTACATTAACAGATGTTGTTATTATCATATATTTTCTAGGTAATCTCATGTAATCAACTTTCTTTTTTAGATGCAATGTAAAAGACGTACTATGTATGGAGCATTTTAGACAAATATTCTGGAAATATATTGTTTCCACATTTTAATCTTCCCCACATAAATTCATACGGTAATGTAAAAGTAATTTCCTGAATGCTGTGTATCAGTGTATGATCTTTCTTGATGTTGAACTCAAATTAAATGAATACACATGCTCTGTACAGATAAGCTCACCTCATTGGTAAGAATTCCCAAAGCTCTCGCTATTTAACAGTTGATGCTCACGCTACTTTACTGTTAACGACAATGAAACTAATATGTCTCTGTTGGTTATATATGCTGTCGCCATTATAGAAAAATAAGTAAGTGACAAATTTATTGGAATGTGCATTTTTCTTCTTTAAAAACTAAATTAATACATTAGAGGAAAATGAGATATATGGTAGACCATCCACAGTATGTTCAACACAACCATCAGATAATCCACCAGATGAGTGGACTAGTATTCAGCCAATCCTGCTAAACCCAAATTAGTCCAACACATTTCCATCATCTTCTAGAATAAAATAGTCCTAACAATCTGAGCACTTTGGATACTGATGGCAAATGACCGGTGAGCCCTCGATCCCTGTGATCCAGGGATAAACTTCTCATGAAGCAGTTTAAGCCTCTGCATTGACACACTAATGAAAGCCAACAACAGGTCACTTCCTATGAAGAAAACTTTGATTACTGTATTGACTGACTGTGGCTGGTGATTGACTGTCACCAGCCACAGTCAGGCATAGAGGACCTGGGCTTTGCTAATGAGGGATAACAACAAAGAAATCAAGACCGACTCGATTCCAAGTTGTCAAGCCCTTCTCCTACTCTGTAATGCTTAAGAGGATGGCTTGTGTAGAGCAGTGTATGATTGACCTTAATCATCAGAGGGATATTTGGGTTTTATTCTGCAGCAATGCAGTGCATGTGGTCATCACTGTGTTCAACTCATTGCTGGCAAGCCTAAAAAATGAGTGGGGGCATGGTCGGCTTGCGAAGTGTAATCCATATCATCCCGTTACAGAGGCTCTGCTGCCATCGGCCTCAGGCCAAACAGCGTCAAACACATTTTGATGTTGATAATGATGTTGGATTATGCTGTCATCTGATGTAATTTCGGCCTCCGTCAAATTAACAAAAGAGGGATCAAATTCTTTAAAAGGGATCATTTTTTGTTGGAACCTTCTAGATTCAAACTTGATTTGATTTAATGAAATGTTTATTTTGGATTTTAATGTCCTAATAGACATCATATGGCTAGCACGTTCCCATGGAAATCAACAATTTAGAGCATCCTCTCTCTCTACATCATGATTTGCCCTGACCACACAGTAATTCAAATTGTCAAGATGGATTCACAAAACTATCAGAACGTTTTGACCTGTGACTATGCACCGTCTGCAGACCAATTTAACACCCCTTCCTTTTCCATGCAAAGATACTTCTATGTATAATTCTGCTTCTGCTAACATTAAGAAAAACAAGATCCATTCAATTTAAATTTGGCCCTAGGGGAAACTGTGATGTGGGTGATTGAGCCTGATAGTATAGATTATTAATTTATTTAATTCATTAGAATTGTTTTAACTTGTGGATTTGAAGTCTCAGAAACAACCTTAGATTGCTTTGCTGCAGTTTCCTGGAGCAATAACAGGTTGTTTGTGTACATGATAACCTTTTTGAGGCTGTAGGTAATTATCACGTCAGTAACGGATAATGCTTCTTTGTCATTTTCACTTATCTGCTATCATGGAAATCTGTAATCCAGCTCACTATTAAACTTGTTTCCTGCCAGTTTGGAGCTCCCTGTTATCCATGACTGCTGCTATCAGCTCTAATAAAGGTCAGAAGTGCCTAATCTCATGTTTTGCATTAGCTGGCATTTATAGAGTGAAGGGAAAATATACTTCTGTGAGACACAGGGTACATGCACGAGATAATTCTAAGTGACAGCTCTGTCTGTGCACATTCTAGGATTTTCTTTCTTTAATGCAACCACACTACAGAAAGCTTGATATGTGAATATACAGAATGTGTGATCTGCAGTATCAGGTATAAAATATTTCTGTCCTGCTGCTGCTGCTGACTGCCTGAGTCACTCAGAGTGGGGTCACTCAGGTGTGATTTTCAACATGTCACTTTTTGGTTAACTGATGAACAGCTTTAAGAACAAATGTGTAATGTTTTGAATTACTATTTTTAGTCATCCATGAGAAACCATGCAAACATCTAGAGATGACATTACAGGAAATATTGTTGTCTCACTCAGTATTTGATGGGCTGCTATGTTGTAATCAGTGGATGGCCTTTTGAGGAACAACATCACAGTAAGATAATGCTACACAAACAGTGGATGTAAGTACAAGCTGCTGTCTGTCTTTTTATTGAAGGACCACTTCATTTCTTTCTCAGCATATGTTGCCTTTTACACTGAAAGACATGGCAGCAGCAAAATGCTGACTTTGCTTTGAAAAGTGATGCCATGACTTTTCTAAGATGTTAAAATATGTTTGTTTACGATGTGACACATTGTGTATGCAACTTGATATTTTTTCTTTTGAGGGACATTAATTAATTTACACTCAAAAGTCTTCAAAGAACTTTGCTTTTGATGTTGGATGGTATCAATCTTCGCAGTTGTTTTACAGTTTGATTTAGATCTAGACTCAACTTTGTCATTCTTTTGTTGGAGATAAAATGTATGAATCATTAATAATGTTCGTTGCTGGGAGGAAACTATCAAATCCTCCAGGCATTCTAACCAAACATGATAATCAGATTAAGGTGGGATCTTTAATTGATGTTTGTCTTTCTTTGAAAGTATATGATGAGACTCTAGAGTCAAGGTTGGACTTTGGCTTTATTTTTTTAAATTTTTTTGTGGTTGTGCAGGAATGCATCTTTGCATGTTGACTATGGTTTATCACGATGCTCTCAGATCTTCTTACATATGCATTTATAACACGGTAAAGTCCTTCAAATTCATACAGGAATGGACAAGAAAACCTTTTCTCCTTTTCTGCATCTCTGACAACAAAACTTGGGGAACTGATTTCTCTCACTGAATTCAAAGCGTTAGTTAGGGCTAGGGAAGATGAATCTATTGGGAGTTGTTGCTTTGAACACATTGTTGTCTCCCTCTTCCAGTCTGTGCCACTGCTCTGCTCTCTTCCCTGTCACCTTCTCTCTCTCTCTCTCTCTCTCTCTCTCTCTCTCTCTCTCTCTCTTTCGGTCTCTCTCTGTCTGTTTTTAGGTGTGTATTATTTGTTTGTGTGTTCAAAACCCGTGTATTTCTTAGCAAGGTCTCCCCTGCAAAAAACAAAAAGTCTTACGCACTAACCTGGTTAAATAACAAACAAACACATGAATGAATGAATGAATATGCTTCAAAACAAACTAGGCATAAATAAATCCACCAACCATCCATAAACAAACAGATAGACAGACAGACAGACAGACAGACAGACATTTTATTATTATTTTATATATTATTTTATATTGTAAAGTTACATTAATAAAATCAATGGTGGAGAACAGAGACAGTTGAACCCATTTTCCTTATGGGTAAAAAGTTGATAGTTTATTGAAAAACAAGTGCCATGTTAAATGATGAAAACCCTAAAACAGATTTCATGATACAACGACAAAATCCTGCTGCTTTAAAAACTCTTCAAAGATGCAGCGAGCTTATAAATACGGATCATTTATGCTGAAATTTATAAACCTTTGCTGTAGGCATGGAATGTCTCCGTCTACCAATTTAATACATATTTACATGCTAAAACATAAGAATTAGAATTCATTAGTGTAATCTGAGGTCTAGATCTAGATCCGGAGTTGTTTGATTAGTAGCTTTGGGACATTGTTTTTGTAGTGAGTCTGCCTGTCTCGTACTTTTGTTTTTCCTTATTTGGCGTGACTGTCTGTAATATGGCTGTGCTTGAAGATTAATCTCTGCTATCTCAGCTCTAATTAACAGAGCATACATAGTTCCCAAACACATTTGTTGTTGTTGTTTTTTGTGCAAAGAACTTTTTGTTTGTTGTCTTTGTTATTGTTTTTTGTGCAGAGCACCTGGACTTGACAGACTGACTGACAACTTATTCAGTGAGATACCAAATAACGTTATCTACCAACAACAACTCATTAATATTTCATAATTCTGCTGATTTTGACTCCAAGTAGAGAATGCAGAACAATGGATGTTAAGGTCACTGCATAGCTACTCTCCATGATATCACCTATGTCATGTTGATACCTTGAGAGATGCACAAGCACCCTGACAATTTGTAGTAAGCACATTTTTGTGAAAGACATTCTTCATTTTCTTATTTGGCATGCAGGTCCTCTACACAAGCTCTACCTAACAATTTTGTGAGGAAGTACTTATTAGCTGTGCAGCTGCTCTCTTTTGTATAGTGTATGAGGTTCACCTACTTCAGAGGAAGTGGTGTGGGGGAGAAGACAGTGTCACAACCAGGAAATAAAACAGGATATCCGATGCTGGAAAAATTGAAGCAAACTGTGTTGTTTAAAATGTGACAGATGAGTTGCTCTTTCTGTGCTATATTGATTGTCTCTCCATTCATTAGATCAGGAAAGTTAAGTAATGTGATGTAGTTACATTCTCAGACAGCAGACCAATATTAATTATTGGTTGTGGTGGACCCTGTGTGTATATTTCTTTTCATATGATGTTGTACATTGAGGATAAATTGAAAACTGTCATATCAATGTCATGGATAACTACCATTCCCTAGCTCCTCTACATCAAAGAGTCGTTGATTTCCTCTCACTGAGCATGTTAATTGGTGCTTGATTGATAACTTGAGCTCACAGGCAATGGCAAATATCTTCTTAACTGTTTGCAGGGTGTGCTTTTGAAATCAGCTTTAAGAGTGGAAGAAGAATCACTGGCGGGCCCATTAAAAAATTGCCAATACGCACACTTGCAAATAAGCTGTCACACATTACAAATGAGATTACCTTTTCAGTGTGCCCTGGAACTTCTTCATGAGGGGATCCATGGGTGAAACACTGAAATAGCTGCAATCGTTTGGTTTATCAGTGTGCTTGATCTTCAAGTGCTGTTTATGGTTTCTTCATGCATGGTGAAAAAATAAGTTTATACGCCGCTCACAGCACAAGGTAATCAGTTCTAGTAAACAAAAAAATATTGCTGAATAGATATAGCTCAGAGTGAATGATTCTGTTTTACATTAGGCCACTAAACAGAATGACAGAGCTTTAATTTCTTATAAATGTGTTTCATTACATCACTTCAAAGACACTCAAGTGTAACTATATCATCAAACACAATTTCAGTTCTATATAAGAGATAAGAGTAATTATATCTGTAAATGTATGATGTATAACTGCATAAAGCACACTTTTTTTTGACACCACTACAATACCACTAGAAGCACACAATCAAAGCTGAAAGAGCAGTTATCATATTTGCATGAAATCAAGAACATGCAAACTGATAGTGTAGTTTGCATAGCAAAGATCATTGAGGTTGGGCAAAGCCAACCATGGTGCTGGAGCTTTGTTGGACATCTGATAGCAGCTTTCCTGCATCAAAGATCAGAAGTCAGCTGCAGCTTTTGAGCTCTGAGCAATGAGTGGCAGCATGGCAATTCCAAATTCAAGTGTAGGCCAGGCAGCAAGCATAAGGCAGAGCTATATGATCAAAAGGTATAATTTGTTGAGTTACTATTCATGTAAAGAGTATTTATAGTTTGCCTTACACCCAGAACATTTCACTAAAAACGTGAAATGCCTGCAGATGCCTACATTGATTGAGTGCTTAAGATCTCTGTCACAGTGTGTCATAACCTGATGTTTGAGGTTAATCATTGTACTGTTAAAAAACAAAGTGTCAAAACGAGTACAGCCCTCAACTGTTGCCTGGCAAACAGTTGCTCTATATGCAACACAGAACTACTAATTTGAAACAGCCATTACATTTTTTATTATTTAAGTCAGTATAATGGTTCAAAGGACTTTACAGGCCTAACTAAGGCCGTGGTTACACCTGTCGTTTCATGCGATCTCGGTAATCGGAATCTGCTAATCGGAACACACAAGTGGTGCGTCTACACTTGACAGTTAAATGCGAGCTCTTTGGCCAGATATGTGTTCAGATTCCCAGGTTCCCGCGCAGTATTTAAATAACCATAACAACAATCCCTGAAAATGGTGCTGGGTGTGCGGGAGATTATGCTCCTTTACTTTATGTTAAGAATTGTGTGTAGTCGCGGTAGGGCCCGTACAAGGCGTTTGCTATTGAGGAGACAACAGCAGCGGCGCGAAACTGAAACTGTCCAGTCGAGTCAGCCCACAAAGCAAGTAAATATTTTGTTTCGGTATTCGTCATCCATGGCTTTTCCTCCCGGTAAATAACAAAATTCACGGCAGAACTGGAGGGAAATGGGCGTGATTTGATGACGTGTCCCCGCTGTATGCGTTTTGAGGTGCCTGATTGCGTCTAGACTATTCAGAGTTCCGAACACAAAGCGAGCTCGTCCACCTCGCGAGGTGGCCTGGCTGATCCGAACACAATGCGAGCACAAAGCGACCTCTGTGCGTCTACACCTGTCACTTCATGCAGCCTGGCGTGATCGGATGACCTGAGATCGCATTGAAAAGACAGGTGTAACCACGGCCTAAGGCTGATAGACAATGAAATTATGATACGCAGTTGATACAGAATGTAGACAACAAAATGCATAATGCTGAAATAGAAGACTGTAGTGGCCTTACAGGAATGCCTCAGGTTACTTTTCAGGCCTAACTAAGTCAGTTAAATGAGATGTTACAGAAGCACATGAAAACAGAGTAACAGATGGAAGAGGACTGAAAGGTCCTAACAGAGAGGAGGCCATGGCAAGCCTACATAATCTGCCTAAGGTAGCCTAAAGCTGGCACCACTAGCCTAAGGCGTTTATGAAGACAAGGACAAACTCACAGAAAACCCCAAAATAGGAAAGTCCTCAGTCAACCAGGGTCTAAATAGATTGGTGTATATTGTTCAGGTGTTGAGAACCTGTGTAGCATGTCGGCCAGGGCTGGCACCATGTCCCACTTTGGCACAGGGCCAGCACCCACATTGAGGCCAAATTATATTAGTTAGTAAATCCATTGGGTAGTTAATGCTTCATGGCTGAAAATAAAATAATATACCCTAAAAAATAAAATACCCTAAATTTAAGCTAACAGTCTGCAATTTCACCCCTTAGTCATTGTGTCATTTCATATCCAAAGTAATACGAGTAAAAACATCAAACAATGTGTCACTCTCCAAATACTTGTGGAGCTCATGGCAGCTCATGTTTACTGCCTTTAAAACTAATTTTATTTTTTGTGTCATTTAACACAGATACCAAGGGGTATCGAGACCCTTACACAAAACTACTAAATAGCAGACAATGTGATAATAACAGCATGGCCACCAAGGCCTTGTTCACACGTGCAATCATGAAACATTGCTTGTGAATCTTAGAGCATGATAACTAGAGGAAAAAAGTCTTGATTACTGAAAACCAAAGTAAAGAATAGCTCATGGCTAATCATCTCACTACCATTTGATTGGTAAGAGGCAGTATGCTGTCAAGAACTGTGAAAAAATATACAACATAATTGTTTGTGCTGCCAGGCACAGTAAATGACTGTGCAGTAGCTATTTCTAGTCATTTCATTTGCCTTACTAGTCAGTGGTGAATGTGCAGTTGTGTAGTTGTTGTATTAGTGGCAGGTTGGCCTAGGGGTTAGAGAGGCCGACCCATCACCCGAGGATCCCCAGCACCACCAGGAGGGCGTATTCCAGCTGTGAGTGGATTGAAAAAGATGGCTGGTATTGCCCTTGTGCAAGGCACTGATCCAGGTGCGCCGTTCAATGGCTGATGCTTGCGCTCTGTCCTCTGACCTGTATTGCATGTGTGTGGGGTGATGTGTGTCTAGTCAGGGGTGTGCGAAAAAAATAATTTCCCCTCTGGGGACTAATAAAGGATGCTTGCTTTCTTTCTATTATAAAGGCCTAACATTTAAACCAGGCTTGCAGCCTCAGCCATTGTCAAAAATTAAGTTCCAGACCCCGGTCATATTATATTCATATTTCAAATGTATCATGAATGAAAGTAACAAGGAAGTTCAGATTACAGTTAAAGAAGGAATCGCACTGACAAGCTGAAGTGGAGACACTAATGAGCACACTTCCCTACTGTTTTCCATGGTTTTAGAGCATGAACAGTGTCTGACAAGTGTTGTAGCATGCAACACGCAGTGATGGAATTTGAATCTGTTTCAACTTATATGTATAATGTACAATGCTTTGGGTGGGTTTTCTATGGTAGTATAAGAAAAAATTCTGGTTAGCCTGCGTTAGCCTAGCTTGCAATTCCAAAGCCCTTTGTTGCCACCTAGGCCATAGCCCGTTTGCAGCAAATTACCTGAAATATTTCATTAAAATATCACTGTAGAATTAACTGTGGTAATATTAGTCAAACAAAACAAGCTAACAAAAAGCAAATAAAGAAACAAAAAGTACCTGCCACCATTACACACAATACTATAACCCTACCCTACTGGTCTGCTTTAAGTTTTCATTTGATAGTTCAATGTGATAGTTCAATGTCTGGAAGTGAAATCCCCAGCTGTAGTCTGAACTGAGGGAATTTCGAGAAGTTTTGATAACAAGATAATAGATTTGTTAAAATTTATTTGACAATGACATACTGAGCGAAAACACCTAAAGGGCTTAACTTTTAAGAGAAAAACAGCCAAATAATAGAACATTACAGGAATCATTTTACTATGCTGGTTGCTCACAGTATGGTCAGTCTTTTTTTTTTTAACATGTAGCTTTTTCTACGCAAACGCCCAACTCTCAGAGCTGTCATCGATAGTGACACGATGATTTACTTGTATTCTTGACCATGTTCGCGTGTCAATATAAACGCACCAAGGGAAGAGTTGGCGATGCTGCTGGCCTACTGCCTTACATGGGCAAATATCTGAACTGACTGAGAAGGCTGGAATTTCAGACCGTGACGTCACTGCCTACTACTCTCCCAGAATTTGGACCAAGAAGTTTCACTTTTTTGGTGGGATTTGAATCTCTCTTATTCCTAGAAAGCGAGGTAAGGGAAACTATCGAACTCTTTTGTAACACTTGCAACATCTCTGCGATTCTGGGTTGTGATTAAATGAGTGTAGCCCCTGCATGGATCATAGCCTGCTGTTGGAGTTGCTCGGCTTCAATTTGTTCAGTCTTGTTAGGATATAATATGAATTTTACTGTAGCTCGGACGGAGTTCACAATGAGGGTGTGGACTCGCACAATAGCCTTGCCTGGTACTAGATAACGCTAACTAACATATTTCTTGCCAGTATTTTATACCAACCAAACTCACTCGTGCATTGAAAGGACAAAACATTGTGGACCGTCAAGTTTGGCGAATGTGGCAGAGTTTCCAGGCTTCCCTGCTGTTTCTGTTTTTAGCCAAGTTGTCTGCCGCTGAGCAATGCGGAAGACTGGCTGTCACCATTGGAGAAACATGAGAGTGGCTATCTACAGCGAAATGTGGAGCTGAATGTAATTTGAAGTTGTCTCATAAGCGTCCATTTAAGTCTCCTGCTTCGGAATAACTGGCATGGGCGTATACAACAGTAATATTTGCTGTCAGTAAAGAAAAAAAATCACCATCAGCTGTGAGTGACGCGCTTCTTTACGACAACACAGATTCGCTACATTGTTTTACCTAGTTTTTACAATGACGGCCTGTATAATTTAACCTACTGGATATTGTAGTTATGGTCAATGACTGAGACTGGTGTATCCATGAGACTTAGTCATTGATAATATCCTAAACAGTAGTCTAAACAGAACTACTAGTACAGTGTTATCATCCACAAAACAGTGGACTTACTCACATTACAATGCAGGCCTGCAGTGTCTTAGCTCTGGTTTGTCATTTGGCTACATACCTGGGAAGGGAAGGGAAGAGAAGAGAAAGCAGCAAACCTTTGCCAGGCCACAGTCAACACCTTAATTGTGACACGTGGTGTCAAATGGCTAGGCCTAACTAACCAGAGATATCAAGATGCTTTGCAGGTAACTCCAAATGCATCAAGTAATTAAACTGAACACAAAGTAGGCTAAATGCTAGCCTGAACACCCTCAAGATATTGCTGTCTCTTTCAGAATATACAGAACAGATGTCGGTGAAAAATAGACACTCAAAAGTTTGATTTCATTATCCACTATGAAAGTCTCAGAGATAGAAAGCTCCATGTCCAAGTCCACCATTTGCCCTACTGTGCAGGCGCTGTTCTCTGCGTCCCTAACCCTAACTCAGACCAAACAAACCCAATAGTGACCTTGTATATTAGGATTCAATTTTTGGTTTGTTTGGTCCAGGTATCACTCTTATTTTGAAATCTGATGTGTGTGTGCTAGAGGCAGTGCTGGCACGTGCCACATGGAGTGAACAAAAGTACTTGCACAGTAGGCCAAATGGTGGACATGGAGTTTTCTATTTCAGAGAAAAATCTTTCTTTTGAGTGTGTTTTCTCTGCATATGTATGTTTTTACATACCCAAAGAAGAAGCCATGGCATCTTCAACCAGCCACTTCTAGTGTCAAGATTTCGTCCAAAGCTTTACATGGGTCGTGTTAGGACTCAAGATGCAAGTAAATGCAAGATGAATGACCGCAACATCTTGAGGCCGTCAGGGCTAACTCAATGCCTACCTGGTGTAAATGGCCCCAGCATTGTCTACTGTCTCATTCTTCGTGAGTTAATTGTTGTAGAAAAGTAGTCTATGGCTGTGAGGCATGTTTTTTTCCCCTTCAAGAATACCAGAAGAAGGTTTTTTTTAAACTGTAGGTCAGGACCCAAAATGGTTTGTGGGCCTATTTATGATAGGTCTCAACATGTCAAGTGGGGAAATATGTATTAATGAGCCTTTTAAAGAATCCTTGGTCCAGACTATAGACACTGTTCTGCCAAAAAGTAGCTAACGTGGTGAAAAATTAATTTCTCTTTCCTGCTGAAAAGATTGGATTAAAACTTTGATATGAATTTAAAATCAATAACTTCAAGGTCCCCTGAGAGCTCTATCATCAAACCGAATACATCTGCGTCATTCCCACGCAGTTTTGACTCAGACGGCATTAAACGGAAGTGTCTTTAAAATCACTGGTTAAAAAAGGACACATTTGACAGCCTTGATGATGTTCAAATTAAAAGCTGAGTCCCTCAGCTTCCTGTGAGCCTGGCCCCCCTGGTAGGATTAATCAAGTTGTTCTACTGTACGTGTTTCATGGTATATTTTAATGAGCATGGGGCTAGCTGGAAAGAAGAGCAGTGGTTTCCCAGACTCAAAACGACCTGCTTTAGAGGAGAGCACCAGAGATTGTGTCAGGACAATTGAGTGTTACATAAATTGCTCACAGTTTGACATTCAGTGCCAAAATACTCTGGTAATATTACATGTTGACCTGACGAGACACCACTTGGATGTTCAGCACCCTGCCATTACACCTATGGATTGAAAACATTCAGCACTCCTATTTAGTGTCTTTGTTTATTTCAATTCAACCAAATATACATAATGCAGTGTTTTCCACAAGCACATTGAGTAGCCAGCCAAGAGTGTCTGGGGGCATGCTCCCCCTGGGAAAATCTTTAAATGATCAAGCTTTACTTTTCAAGCATCGTGACACTCCATTCCACTCCATTCCATTCAAAATACATGTCTTAATTATAGAGTATTTTAATGTGTCGCCTGCTTGTCATGTCAAGGTGCTTTCAAGTTGATTTATGATTTATGTGACTCTGGCCAAGGTCCAACCCGTCCACTGATGACACTCATTGAAAGAAAATCCACAATTTGATATACTTGGATATGTGACAGGGCAAACTACCTGTCAATTCAGCACATGTGTACTATCCCAGCTATCTATCCCTAACCAATTAGATGAGTAAAATAGAGTTCTCTTTTTGCTCTACAGATTTCAGACATAAAAGTGCAACTTGACAACTAATACAAAGACAAAGTGACCAAAGACTACCCAGAAGGCCCATACATCCAGACAGGAGAACAGGTATGATAGATTTTGCTGTACTTCGCTGTGCTTGTTTTAATATATGTTGGTGTTGTTGTTTGTGACTGCATTAGAAAGGAGAATTTCTTAATGCTGACATGCCAGACATGCTTAATCATGTCTGGTAGTAATAGCCTGGAGGTTAGAGAATGCATGACTACAACCTATGACTGGGAGGTTGTGGGTTTAAATTTCCAGACTAACTGGGTGTAGCAGGTAATGCCCAACTCTTGGTCAAAGCTGCTGCAAATGTGCCTTTGAGTAAGGTACAGCAAGGCGCCGCTCAGTGGTACAGTACAAAGCAGGTTGTACTGGGTAGCCCCTGGTGTGACTGCTTGTAACTATATGTTGTATGTAGCAGTGAGTAGTCAGGGTTCCTTACAAAGAGAATGCTCATCATGGATAGAGGAGTGTTAAACATGTTCAGAAAAAGCCAAACAATGTCTGAGCTTTTGCAAAGCATGTGTAATATCACTGGCCTACACATGGATAGAAGAGTCCTGTATGCATACACTTTTTTTGCTCATTTATGTCCACAACAGACACTGCATTTTAATTGCAAATAAAATGGAGATTTTTTTGAGATTTATGAACATGTATGTTTCACAGCTAGTACTCTCAAGCTAAGGAATGCTACAATACAGATCCAGGTCAGGCAGTGCCACATAATGTTCTCCCTTAGCTGCTGTTAATGTTGCCATAACCTCCACTGACCTACTGCACTCACGGGGAGTAATCAGACTTTAATTATACCTTCTTAATCACTTGAAGACATTCTGCGTGACAGGACAGCCTCTCACAGCAAATGGACTATCAGTGTCTGTTAATCCCGCCCTGGTGGTTTGATGAACAAATAAGGATATGATGTGTCTCGTGGATGAATTCCTCCCATATTTTTCTCTCAGACATACATACCTTAATACATTGACTGTAAGATTTACACTGTTTCCATTAACTGTGCACAGTAGGCAACTCTTTTTACAATTAATAATGATATTATATATGATTATAATTGTGGTACAGTATATTGTACAGTATATTATTTGAAAATGGCAAATCTACCTCTTGGTTTATGGAATTAGTAAATACTACTATTAGTAAATAATTTGATAGTACTACTACTATCATTCTTCTCTGTGGTACTTGCGGACATAATCTTAATATAATAGCAATAGTTGCCTATAATAATAGTTTTGGGTTGATCTATGATTTTACCATAAGTTTACCACTTACTTTCTGTTCTCTACATTTTGATTATCTACTCTTAAAATAGAGCATATAGGGAAGGCTGACACTGTTACCCATCTTAGGTCAGACAAACTCAAATCAATTGTGAAAAGTTCTCTGCAATCATCATTATTATTCCTAGTGAAAGGTTTGCACCACAGAACTGGCTCTGTTGAGTGACTCTGGCTCACAAAATATAGCATTCCAGCTAAAAGCAAACCAAATTGATATTGCCCTCAATAGTTTCTTCATTTTTTCTCCATATTTGGAAATGTTTACCTCCTCATGATGGTTGACAGAGGTTGGAAGAGGGGATGTGAGTCATTTTAGCAGCATAAGGCTTTCTGGGGGTGAGAGGATTCTTCCAAGTGACTGCCATTTAGTGAAGTTAGCAGTTTTCTATGCTTCAATAATCTAAAAAGAACCTGTGAGTATTATTCTGTACTCATATTTAGTTTTAACGTATTAGGACTGTGGTAGCTTGTAATTTATTATTGTGAATATTACTGTTCACCAAGTCTTGGCTGTGACATAGTATAAATGTTAGGTGACTGTCTTCGAGGCTTATACTATAAGTTATAAGTTTTGTGTCATATAAGCTTTATGCAGAATACTTTCAATCCCAATAGACCCCACCAAATGGGTGGGCTCTATTTTTATTCTAAATCTGTGAAATGGTTGCTTTAATTCTTCAGATGCTTTTGTATAAAAGATATGCTGAAGAAGAAGAAAAAAAGAAATGCTGGAGAAAGTGCGAGGTTTCAAAACCGATCCCACTGATCAAATAGAATTGCAAACATACTGTACATCAGAGTGAGAGATGTTAACAGACAGTATCACGCCATGTGGCCGACCAAAAACAGCTGATGTAATTCATTGGTCTATACCAGGGTTTCTCAAAGTCTGGGCCAAACTGAAAATCAGTCTGGATCGGACCCATTATGTCACATTAGACTGTGTGTGTGTGTGTGTGTGTGTGTGTGTGTGTGTGTGTGTGTGTGTGTGTGTGTGTGTGTGTGTGTGTGTGTGTGTGTGTGTGTGTGTGTGTGTGTGTGTGTGTGTGTGTGTGTGTGTGTGTGTGTGTGTGTGTGTGTGTGTGTGTGTGTGTGTGTGTGGACTTTCACAGAGCCGTTTGTGTGTGTGCGCCCGTCGTCAGTTTCTGTGGATGCGTTCACTCTGGTGCAATCACACTTAGCGTAATGTCATTGTTATGACAATGAGTTGTCACTGTCAGTCAGTCAGGGACCTGCGAACGTTATTGCTAATGCTAGCTAGCAGAATGTCCTTCTCAAAGTTTGCAAAGAAAAGGAAAGTTGATCAAAGAGCAGGGAATTCAAAGAGGAATGAACAGAGAAATATGCATTCATTCTGCCGGCACCAAACCAATGTGCTTGATTTGCAAAGAAACTGTGGCCATCATAAAGAATGGTAATGTGAAACGCCAGCGAGGTCATTTTGAGCAGTAGTATCCCCAGAACACAGAGGTGACGACAGCAAAACCTTCCATTAAAACGTTTTATTGTAAAGGCAGCTCGGTCGTTGTAGTATTTTGGTTTTCTAAGCATTCAGTCTCATTGATAGCTACACCTCAACATCTCTGACCTTCCTCCTTGCTCTTCCTCTCATACTTCAAACATTTACTGGCAGGTGCCTTCACGCTTCACGAGTAGAGGGAAAAGGTAAACGATTTTACTTAGCTGTAAGGGCTGATGCAGCTGACTTTAATGATGGTGTGGTGTGATAATCTAATTACTTTTATCTTAAAATTACACAGGAACTGTATCAGCTTTCAACCATAGGGCTAGTCAGCTTATTATTTTTTACAATTTTATTGGACACTGAAACAATCTCTGCTGAATGTTGATAAACATTGATTCCATTTTAATCATAACACTGTTATTAGTCTCACTATTTCCTTCCTTTTTCAATTACTGTAACAATTATTGGAATACTGTGGATTTTGTGAGTTTCCACATTTATTACTGAATACAATCTTTTCCTGGTAAACAGGCTATTAAGTGTAACTGTGGCCATGTTTGGCAATTATCACGTTATCCATGACCTGACAACTTTCATTACTATTTAGCACCACTTTACACAGCGGCACGTAGACGGGCATCTGCAGCTGGCAAGAGTAAAAACAATGCTAAAGCAGTGGCCGTGGTAGCATTTTGGGTGCTTTTGGGGTTGATTTTTGGAGTGTCCATATTGGAGAGTCTTACACCATGGCAGGCAAGCAAGACGTAAGTAGCTAGAAGTAAGATTTTGGTCAGAATCAGTCGTCATGGTTGAAAACTATGTGAAAATAGGGTCCAGGTCGAAAAATGGCCAGTGTTATACTTTAATGGCTTAATAACTTTTGATTGCCGTGGGCTAATCATGCTGTAGCTGATGTTTGGCTCATCCTGATCATGACATTGTATATCAGATTCACAATTAGCTTAAATAAACACTGTACTATTGCCAGTGGCATTTGATTTCATAGTTATTTCAGGGCAATTGACATACAAATCTAGCAATTCCTTTACAGTATCATCAGTAATTACAATATCAAGAATGTTTTGGGTTAGTTTAGTAGCTCTACTAGTTTAATAAGTGGTGACAGACACCGATAATGGCATCAAATCAGTCTCTGGCAGCATCTCCAAAACTCTCAAGATGACTTTATCTGGTCTCACTCTACTTTGCTGTCCTCAATTTCAAGATGTTGGCATCCCCAGATTGAGAGAGATTTGATGTTGTGTACACAAGTGTGCCAAATGAATCTTGTCAACAAATTAAGGCATGATTAACAACAGCAATTAGACTGAGGATCTAACTGAGCTAAGGAGAGTCAAGCAAAGGAGAAGGAGATTATCTTTGTTATTAAGGAGAATCGCTTTAAGGGGTTGATTACTTTCTGTTTTTGTGTTTAACTCATTATTGCTGTACAGCCAATGATGCCTTGTAAACAGCTTTTGACTGTTGAGAATTTTCGAGTGAAGATTGGACTCTGAGATGGTATGTAAACATGAACAGTGCAGGGACTTCTATTTTATTGTCTCTCAAGACAAAATTGCTATGAGGTGGTACCACCATGAATAGAAATAATTTATTTACGAATGCTTCACGAACACATGTAACACTTAATTTGCTCTTTTATTTATGAGTTTGTTTATTTTATAGATTCTCATGAGCCAGGGCCATGGCAGCCAGCTAGTCATCCCGGGGTTCACACAGATATTGCATAGAAAATTCCAATATATTACAAAATTGATGAACATGCTAATGGAAAAAGAAGGAAATTGGAAAATGGTAAATAAATGTGGGTTCCAGAAAAGCCTAATTTTTAAAAGGCATGCCATAGGTCAGTCTGTCACCTCCATAACAGTAAATGCATCTTTTGATTCTTTTTGAAGGATGATTAGATTTTTTTTGACTTGTGGATGTTAAGGGCAGGTAATTCCACATTTCATTGTTGATGAGTTATCAACTATTGAATGAACATTTTGATACCTCATCCTTTTGCTAAGGGGTTTCAAGTGAGTCAAAAGGAAGACAAGGTGCTTTAATATGGGCTAAATCTGCTCTAGATTTGTCATTACTGTAGACTGACCCAATAGTTTTGCAATATTCTATACTAATAGCAGTATTCCTCTTCTCAATCCTAGTATGACACTTGTAAATATTGGTATTTCTGGATGTTTTGTTGGTTCAGTGCCTTCAGAAAATATTCAAGCCCATTGACTTTTTCTGCATTTTGTGGTGTTGCAACTTGAATTCAAAATGTATTAAATTGCATCCACAGAAAATGACAAAGTGAAAACATGTTTTTATATTTTTTTGCGAATTGAAAACTAAATGTAGAAAAATTTCATTTAAATAGTGAAGTATTCAACCCCATGAGTCAATACTTTGTAGAAGCACATTTGGCTGCGATTAGGCTACAGCTTGAGTCTTCTTGGATACATCTGTATCATCTTGGCACATCTGCATTTGGGGATTTCTTTTCCCCATTCTAACTTGCAGATTTGCTCAAGCTCGGTCAAGTTGGATGGGGAGAGTCTGAACAGCTATCTTCAAGTCAGCCACTTCAGGACCTTCACATTCTTGTTCTGAAGCCATTGCAGTTTTGATTTAGCCGTATGCTTATGGTCATTATCCTGTTGGAACATAAATCATAGCCCCGATTTAAGGTCTTTAGCACTTTGAAGCAGGTTCCCTTGAAGAATTTTTATGTATTTGGCTGCATTTATTGTTCCTTCTATTCTAACAAGTCTCCCAGTAGGAACCATTGAAAAGTACCCTCACATGATGCTGTGTGTGTGACGTTTGTATCGATATTCTCTAAAATTGACATTGCTACATAACTATTAGATGTTAATGACAATCAACTCCACTCCACTATGTTTTGATTGGAGCTTTGGTGAAAGTTATTGTAGGCATTTAGTGTCTCCCAACCCTTTATGAACAACAATTGATATATTTTCATAATAATTGAGTTGAGTTGAGTGCTAGTATGCCAGAAGTGACATTTTCTATGACCCCCTATCAGTAGGGATCAGAGGCCATTAACTGATTAAACTCAGATTAGGCAGAAGCTTGAGGCTAATTGAACATCACAAGAAATGTGACACATATTGTACACATGCCTAGCATAGAATGACAAATGCCAGCCTCTGAAGCCTATTAACTTATAGAAGCATATTGTTGGCAAAATACAGAGCCATTATTGGTGCCAAAGCATACACACTGCAAACCAGTCAAGTCAGATGGATGAGAATGAAAGGATGCCTATTGAAATGATTACTGTTATAACGCGAAACAATGCATTTGAGTTTTGAAATGAAGAAATGCGATGCAACCAAGGAACCGGTATTTATAGTGTGAGTTAAGGTCAACATCATGCATATTCTGAAATTTCAAAGAAGCTGCTTAAATTGTCGTGTTTGCAAAAAGAAAAGCTGTTGCAAAGGACAACGTCAAATCATTAATTTCTCGAGTCTTCCATAATTATAGACACATTTTTAACTTTCAAACTTTATATTTTAATAATCTATGTTGTCTTGTTAACGTCCTGAGAAAGCCTCATTTGCATGCAGCCTTTCAGAGTAAATCAAGGGATATTTCTGCTTTCCCATGTGCCATGGCACCATATGCTACTGTATGCTTTTAAAATCTAGACTGATTCGTGCCTTGTAAACGTTCTTGTGAGAAGTGAGATCTAAAACCATATTATTACTACTGCTTCCAAAGTGCATCTTAAAGGTCAAAGGTCAGCTAGAGACTTAATTATTTTTTATAATAATTTATTTTTTAGTATTCAATCAATACTTGACTGGGAATTCATACACTGACAAAATTCCCATAAATAACACGTGGGGTCATTTTCAACTGTGTGTACAGTACAGTACAGTACATTACATTATTGTATGCATGTAAACATAGTGTTGAGATTTAGAAAAGTGTAGATCACTTACAGGTATACGCAATGCTACACAGATATACTGAATTGAGTATTTACAGTATCTCTAATTGAGTTCATGAACTTTAAAAGTCTCAGATCTATGAATTGATTTTAAAAGCCTCTTAAAAGGGTTGTTGTGTTGTCTCAGTGGTCTAAGGCGCTTACCACATAACCTATGTCGCATGTCATCCTTCCTCTTTCACCCATCTTTCCTGTCTCTCTCTCTTCTATCCATTGAAGGGGAAAAGGCCAAAAATATCTTAAGAAAAAGCCTCTTTAAAAGTGCACAGGAATTGTTCACATGACAAAGCACAATGGAAAGAAAAGTGAGATAGCAAATGACTATAGGGAGCTCTAATGGGATATTAAATATACCAGCAAAGCGTTCAAATGAGAGTGTAAATGACCCTTTAAAGCTGGTGTTATTTGACTTCTGGAGTAATTCAGCCATGCAGCCGTTGTGAATTTGCCCTTTTACTTGGCAGGGATTTCGTTCTTGAACTTATTCATGAGAAGGGAAGGTAGGCACAGGTATGCTTATGACTTGAAAAATAATCTTGCTGAATATTAGTGTCTTATTTAGTGCTGAATGTTGAGGTGCTCAAGGATATCAGTTTCGGAAAAGATGATAATACAAGGTGTTTGGGGCTTTAGGCCTATGTCTGCCAAGGTCAGAATCTTGTTTAGCAATGTTCTGTTGATAATGCAGAAAATTTCATTTCCATTCTGAGGATTAGTTTGCATTTTTCATGTACGTTGGGCTAATATGTTTTTTTTATTGCTGAAGTCTTATTGTACTCCGTTAATGCAGCTACAGTGATACAAAGTGTCAGCAGTAAATGAAACTTTACCCTATCGCTCTTTGACAGAGCTATGTTAGCAGAGCTGCATTTATCAGTCTACTGGCACACTGAACGTGTGCATATCTCACATGGCTCACTGGCAGGATTAATTGCCAACAAGTCCCCTGTGGTCCAGGAATGCAATTACCTACTGACCCAAATCATTCTCTTGGCTGGAAGTCACTATCCCTGTTCTGACATAGTTACACCTGGGACTCTCTCTTGTCACATAACCTCACAGTAGCCCCTGTTGGAGTATCCATTCATCAAGGCTGCCTATGATAGTATGTTTACGTTTGAGTCTCAGGCGAGTGCTTGCTGTGTTTTCATAAACTAATAAACCGATGAAATTATCTTTGTGGTGTTTATGCAAGCTAGAGGTGGGATAGGATGTCAGTACCCACAATACCGTCATATGGTATCTGTGTGTCATTTTGAGAAATTCCTTGGGGTTGCTAAACTAACATTTGGACTTAATTCATATTCTTATCCAAAATAGATATGGTTCTAATTTGGGCCAGATCTATTGATGTGGCTTTAATGGTGATTTCTGAAACTTGGCTGAGCAAAATCTCCATTAATGGCTACAATGTGTATCGCTCTGTTCAACCAAAAAAGGGTGGAAGTGTTGTTGTTTATCTGACGGTTATACATTAAGTGACCACTGTCCTGTTGCTGTGCCAAGGTTCCAAAAGCTTCCAAAAGTCATGTATCATTCA
The DNA here is from genome assembly GCA_034670405.1 of Hoplostethus atlanticus. Classification (NCBI taxonomy): domain Eukaryota; kingdom Metazoa; phylum Chordata; class Actinopteri; order Trachichthyiformes; family Trachichthyidae; genus Hoplostethus; species Hoplostethus atlanticus. Next base: position 2,070,204 of record JAXDDX010000028.1, on the reverse strand, counting down.
GGAGAAAGTGTTTTGTTGAGCAGGACTTCCTGTTTGTTTTGTTAAATTTTAATGGGAAAGAGAATAGTTGAATCTGCATGGAAATCCTTATGATGGCTTTTTACAAATCTTTCATAGATATGCTCCATTGAAGGGTGCTAGATTATTGGCACCCTTGCATTTTATGCAGATAATGTACATAATGCAATAGATAATGCAATACCTTCTGAAATAATTGGACATTGGTTCACCCAGCCCTAGTTGGTAGGGTGTTTTCTTTAAAAGCTTAATTTTGTTGCCTGGAAACAAAGCGCTGATCTCCATCACCAAAGTGCTCTAATTTAGTTTCATTGGTCCACAGAACATTTTCCCAGAAGGATTTAGGTTTGTCCAGGTGGGTCTTGGCAAAGATCAGTTGGACCTTCTTGTTCGTTTCTCTTTCAGCAGTGGGGTCTTCCGTGGTCTCCGACCATAAAGCCCTTCTTGGTTCAGTGTCCAGGGTATGGCACGGGCTGAAACCATTACCTCAGACCTTTCCAGGTCAGCTCAATTCTCCTCTTACCACTGCGTCCTGGGAGATTCTTAACAATTTCATGAGCAGCAAACTTCTTAATAACATTGCAAACTTTAGAAACAGAATTACCAAGGTCTCTAGAGATGGCCTCATAGCCTTGGGAATGCTTATGTTTGGTGATAATAGTCTTTCTGACATCCTCAGAAAGCTTTTTCACAGACGACCAGGAAACCAAACCAGACTGTTTTATCACTTTAAAATGGATAATTGGTTCATCTATACCATGTGGTCACCTGCAACCTGTCACAGGTGAATTGAATTAGACTGCAAATGAGAATCTATTTCCTCCAACAAAATTGATTTGAATTGTTCTAAAGGGTGCACATAATCATGACCATGGCCACTTTTCATTCTTTTTTTTTAACCCATGAAAGATTTTGTTCTTTTTATTCTTTTTGTTTGATCATTTGCTACTTATAAACAAAAGTACTTGTCTTATCCGGCAGGCCAAGTCAGAATTTTACCTGACTGTTACCAAAGATAATCTAAACAATTCCCAATAATTTTGGGAAGCCCTTCAGTCACTGTTGGAAAACTCCCCTGAATTACCCTCATGTGTGTTCAATGATTCTATTTAAGCAACGACACACAAGAGGGAGTGCTATATTGTGGTTATTGGCTCCAGTCTTCAACGTCCTGGAAGTCCCCTCATGCAGTTATCTGCAGATCAGCAACTGGTGCCAATAACAACGGTATAGCACAACCTTGAGTATGTTATTGCTTTTAAACATTTATGACACTTCTACAATAGTATCAAACATTAAACAAAGAGGGTGTTTTAATTTTAATGATTTTATTTTGGCCCTTCACCAACAAAATTTAGTTCCCTGTTGTTAAGCAATAAAGATCCTTGCTTGCTTCATTACAAAGTGAGTACATTAAATGTACACAAGCCAGAGTGATACCTTTTGAGTTATAAGTTAGTAGTTTGTATATTGTGGTTATGAGCACTTTTTCAACACCTCTTGAGTCACCAGAACAGCTTCAATGCGCCTTGGCATAGGGGATGGAACACCATTCTTCCAAAAGATATTCCCTCATTTGGTGTTTTGATGATGGTGGGGGGAGAGCGCTGTCTAAAATCACCCATTGTTCAATTGGGTTGAGATCTGGTGACGGCGAAGGCCATAGCATATGATTCACATCATTGTCAGACTCATCAAACCATTCAGTGACCCCCTCGTGCCCTGTGGATGGGGACATTGTCATCCTGGAAGAGACCACTCCCATCAAGATAGAAATGTTTTGTCATAGGTGATTACTCAGAATAACTTTGTATTGATTTGCAGTGACCCTTCCCTCTAAGAGGACAAGTGGGCCCACACCATGCCAGGAAAAGGCCACAGCATAAGAGAGCTTTCAGACCCCTTCACTGTAGGGCTCAAGGCCCTTAAAGCTTTGAACCCCAAAAAGGCTGCTGGTCCAGATCACCTTGGTTCACCATGGATCACCGTGGGTTTATGAAAATGGCAGCTAATGCCATAGCTGAACCTCCAGTTTATCTTTGCAGTCTGACTCCAACCCTAATCCCAAGAATTTGGAAAACCGCTAATGTCATCCTGTGCTTGTTTTGAAAGCATTGTGTTGATAAAATGAAATGAACAGGGATCCAGGTAGTGCTTGGCAGAATCAAAAGCACCAATCCTTGTTAGCTTATGTAGGCTAAATAGATTTCTATCAAGGAAATACACAGGCCTACTACTCTACTCTAAGATTAAATGTGATATTAAAAACATGTTTTTTCTAAGATGTTTAGATTTGCTTATGAATGCATAGTATGGATGGTGTAGACCAATTAATGATTGTTGTTGAAGAGGCACCATTATATTTACCCTTAGTGTGAATCCTCTCCCAGCTCCTCATGTCAGATACTGCCTATAATCAGTTGCTTATACTGATTAACCTATATTGGATTCCAAGCATGATATAAAAACAAACAAACAAAAATAAAACCAAATGGGAACCAAAGATTTATGGTGCTGTTATGGGCACTAATGCAGTAAGATTTCAACTTTAAATCATTGCCAATGCCATTAAAAGGGAAGGGAGGTGGAGAGAGAGGTGGAAAGCACTGCTACATACTGTCAGTTTGTCACAGCATAAGAAGAGAAAAGCTTTATTTGCCCTATTCTCATGTCAGAGCTAAGTACATGAGGTTAAAGGTTATGGCCTCGGTCTTAACAGGTCGTAATCTGTTTCATTAATGGATTATCTAATTGTATATGACCTAGCGTGTATTGTGGATCAAGTACTGTACACCCTCAACATTGACATACATGGTTTGCATGGTTAGCCCCTTGCTTACAATGACCTTTTAGGGATTGTAGGCTGTGGGGTATAGGTTTAAGCTGAGGTTGAGAGGGGCATCACGTGTCGGGCCACTTGTGTTGACATCGGACAGATCTAGTACATAAAATGCTCAAATCTATGAGAGCATTCCATAATCTCTTCAATCCCTCCACCGGCCCAACTTTCATTTGTTGTAGAATCATCAAGTCAGAGGGAAACAAACAAAGCAAAGCTGTACATCTGTCTCGTTATCTTCCAGGGATTGCACTTGTTGGGCCAGAGAAAGAAACTACTGTAGCTTCATGTTCATTTTATAAAGTTTGATCATTTTAGAACAATGATGTGAATATTTATTTCTCCCAATTTTATGTAATACAACATATTAAGGCGCAGAAGTTTTGTAACCTCTCTGGAATTCTAAAATTAAAAAAAGAAAATAAAAGCATCAGTTGAGGCTGATCACATTCCTACTGTTCACAATGTAATGTTTCACAGAGACCTGCCTGGTTTAAACCTCCCTGCAAATGAAGCTACATTTGAAATTTAATTCTGAATGTTACTAACATTTTCTTGACTTCTCAACTGTCAGATAAATACTTCAATTCAAAATTTTCTATAAATATTTTAGCTTCCTCTGCATGCCTCTCGTAGTCAATGGGACATTCCCCTTGGTGGCACTTCTTTTTCCTCACTGCTGGATCTGTATGCTTATTTCATTGGATTGTGTTTTTGAGTATATGCTTATTTCATTTAGTGCATTTTTATTTCATTGGATTGAAGATTTTTGTTTTTCACTCACCACTGTCTTGACTGAATGGTGTATTACTTGTTAACAATGGATCTGTATTTTGAATTATGGTGTGAGATGAAAACTGCAAGATTATTCTCCTTCAACAAATTCTACCCTTAAGGAATCTATGTGTAGGTCCAGCTGAACCTCTTATGAATGGTTAGCCAGGCCATGTTTATGTCAGATGAGCCTGTTGAATCCTGACCTAAGGTATTCCCTGCACTCGAGTCTGCCCTCAGGCAGATCCCTGTAAGCCCATTAGTACTGTACCTAGTTTAGAAAACGTAACATGTGCACTAATTTAATCTGAACATGCCTTTCACTTTGCTCCCATGCTGTAAAGGAGTGGTCATAAATACACCATAAAGCCCAGAGAGAAGGCCAAGGTGTTTTCAGGGATATGTATTTTTCATTGGTTTGGTCTACCTTTCCAGGCCGTAAACATTAAGACCCCATCAACCTGTCCGTTGAAGGAGCACTTAGGAAGCTGCGTCCACAGAGAAAATGGACCCACCACTCCTCCGCTTTGGAGGATCTGTATGAGAAGAATGTTTTGGTCAACCTTTCTTTAGATATAAAAAGGCAATATGGGTAGACAAACACATCATATAGTTCCAGAAAAAAAAATCAGTTCAGTAACAACACACATACGCACCTAGTTTTAATGTCAGCAGTTTTTTTTCTGCTGCAATGTACGCATACAGTTGTGAGGCTATTGATCTCCATACCATACGTTTTCAGGATTCATTTTAATTGGTTTAAAAAATAGTCTCTTGGAAAACCATCCATCCCAACCTGAAGCATAAAGACCTTTTCAGTGCCGAAATTACATTTCTTTGACAGATTGTGAGTCTTTAGAATTGTGTTAATGGTCTAATGTACTTGAATGATCACTTGTGTTTGATAGCAAATGGCTCTGTATATGAACGTTTAATGGCTTAGATAATTTGAGTATTTATCGTTGTCTTTTTCCGTTGGGCTACGAGACTGAAAGTAGCTCAACCTAAGTTATCTTAATGGTTTTGGCATTGACTGAAATTGCCTCATTTTATTTGAATACCAAAAAATGCTTGAAAAATTTCATAGGCCTACAATATGAAGGCAAATCTTTATGAATAGTCTAGTTGTCCTGATCTAATCTACTTGTCCTTTTTGCTGGCAACGCATGGTTCATTAGATGCGGTTGTGTTTAAGTCAACAATAGACAAGGATGTCCAGATTAGACTGTGGTAATCCAATGATAGTGACTACTGCAAGAGACTGTGGTGTTGTTCAAGTCATTGCAATGAAATCATTTTCAGTTATGGATTTTGGCTATGGCTTCAGGCCGTGAGTAATTTATCGCAGTCTCTTTAATTTATTAGGGCAGTCATATTAGTGCTCTACAAACTTGGCCAAGGCTTTTGGGTCCTCCCAGGCTAGATTTGTTTAAGCTGTATTTCACCAGCAGCACAGTTTTCCTCAGATTTTCAAAACTTGCCTACTTTCTTTGATATTTTACTAGGAAAATAATCGTTGTGTGGTAAGGTGTCATGGCTTGATTCAATTTTCTATGTGCACATTTTCTGAAACTTTGTGCTATAGACTGGGATTTTCATAGTGTGTGATACAAATGCATGATTTATAAGGTGTCCCTATCAGTGCACTGCATTCCGTTGTGGTGTCTGATTTCTGCAGATGTGTTAGCATCGTATAATTGTTTTGAAATTGAGCTGATGTTCCTCCCGGGGAAGGGCTGTCCGCACCGAGACCTGGCCATCACCATTGATAATGCTGTGGTGACGTCAACTCGGACTGCGAGGAATCTGGGTGTGACCCTGGACGACCAACTGTCGTTCTCGGCAAACATCGCATCAGTGACACGCTCCTGCAGATTCCTCCTCTACAACATCAGGAGGATTCGCCCCTTCCTCACTGACAAGGCAGCGCAGGTGCTCATCCAGGCTCTTGTCATCTCCCGCCTGGACTACTGCAACTCCCTCCTTGCTGGTGCCCCGTCGTTTGCCATCAGACTTCTGGAGCTTGTTCAGAAAGCTGCAGCTCGTCTGGTGTTCAACCGCCCCAAGTTCTCCCATACAACTACCCTTCTCCGTTCTCTACACTGGCTCCCTGTAGCGGCTCGCATCCAGTTCAAGACCCTGGTGCTAGCCTATAGGGCAGTGAAAGGAACAGCTCCTTCTTACCTCCAGGCTATGGTCAAGCCTTACACCCCCGCCCGACCACTTCGCTCTGCTGCCTCGAGGCGACTGGTTGCCCCGTCGCTCAGAGGGCCCTGCGGCCGATCTACACGGTCACGGCTCTTCTCTGTCCTGGCCCCGCAGTGGTGGAATGAACTCCCCACTGATGTCAGGACAGCAGAGTCGCTGCCCATCTTTCGCCGCAGGCTGAAAACCCACCTCTTCAGGAAACACTACCCTGACCCTTCCCCTTAGCCTTGCCTATTTGTCGTCAATTATGTGTCTTAGCTCTTGTTTATTGGCTCTTGCTCATTTGATACTTATTTGTCTTAGCTCTTGTTTATTTGATTCTCTTATTTGTCTCATTTGTTTAAGATATAGTAGGTTGCTAACTTATTGCACTCTTACCTTAACACTAGTTATGCTCTTAGTTGCTTGTTTAGGAAGGAAATGCACTTACGATTTCTGGTGACTAGTAGTTTCTTGCTGACCTATGTTGAATGCACTTATTGTAAGTCGCTTTGGATAAAAGCGTCTGCTAAATGACTGTAATGTAATGTAAAAATAGTGTCTCACTTGCTGAAATAGAAGACATTTTTCATGATGCATGATTTTGCAAAATTACAAAATGACTTGCACCTGTTGCATAAGCTAATTGAGGGCACTCTTAAATGACAGATAATCATGCTGTATTAATAATGGGGAGCTTATTGGAATGTTTTTCTAATATTTAACCTGGCAGGTCACTTCTAAACATTTTTCTGTTTGCCACTATGGGGGCAAGCTTGTAGGGATAGGTTTCATGGTTTGGTCAGGAGTCGACTTAATTCTCTTTTTCACTCTAACCCATGTTGAACTGCGCATGCGTGTAAACTTCACTAAGTGCCTGTTGAACTTAAAGTAACTGCCTCTTTTGTGGCTACCTGCGCACGTTTAAACTTCTCTCTAAGCCCTGGCTGAACTTTAAGTAACTGTCTTTTCTGGCGAGTTTTCAGTGTATGAATGGATTTCTATGAAATTTGATGGACAATGAAGAAGCAACAACTGATCTAGGATTTTTTTTAGCCATATGTCACAGCCACACAGCTTGCAGTCCTACTCTCCTCATTATGGTTGATTGTTCTCACCTGTGCCCTATTTAGGGCACAGTATGATCACCTATGATTCAGCAGTCTATTGTAGTGTTGTTATTTTTGTCCCGATTGCTTGTACGGGTCCTTAGTTTAGTAGTCCTGTTGGCTTGCTTTGTTATATGGGATAGATATATAATAGCATATGGGAAAATTGTAATCTTTAGTTCTCTTAAAATTGCAACTTCATTCTGAATGATTTGGCATTTGTCTGGCCTATTAATTTAGATCACAAGAAAGTACCATCCTATGAAGCTTTTTTTCCCCTCATCAACTTACAGGATCTAGAACAAGATGCAATTTTAAATCTCTGTTTTAAATGTTTGAGTTGACTACTGTGTGCTCCTGGCAACAAAAACCCCTTGTTGTAGCAATGCTCGCTACTACCGGGGCCGTGATGGACAGAGATGCTTTATTTGCAACAGCAATATAAATACGACCCGGTGTTGACGGCAGGTGTACAGAGCAGTCTCCTTTGGCAGGCGCACCTCCCCTCTGTCCCGGCAGGTCAGCCGTGGAGCACCAAAGCTGCCAGTCCACCAGGCCTCTAGGAGCATCCCGCTCCAACCCCGACTGGGCAGCTCTTCCAGGCTGCTCCCGGCTGCATCCTCCGGACCTTGGTCGGTCGTCACTGCTGGTGCCGGCCGCTTTCCCGCTCTGTCTCTCCCAGCTGGCGCACCTCCCCTCTGTCCCGGCAGGTCAGCCGCAGAGCACCAAAACTGCCAGTCCACCAGGCTTCCAGGAGCATCCCGCTCCAACCCTGACTGGGCAGCTCTTCTAGGCTGCTCCCGGCTGCATCCTCCGCGTACCTGGTTGGTCGCTGCTGCTGCTGGTCTCGTTTGTTCTCGCTCTCCATACAGCCGATCCTCTCGATCTCCTGTCGGCTCATGCACTCTGTCAGGCTCTCACACTGACCACCATTCTTGTTCACACATGCACACACTGGTTAAAAGGGCCCGGCTGCAATCAGCCTTAATTGGCTGCAGCCGTGCTGGATCCAGGAAGAATCAGTCCACTGACTCAACTCTCTCCTGGATCCAGCCGACGCCTCACCCACACCCTCCCCCCAGTCTGCCACACCGGTGTTTTCCACAAATACCAGGTGCTGGCCAGATCACATACTGACTCCTTTTTTTTTTTTACAGTTGGCTGTTTAAACTGTAATTTTTGTTTTGAATATGGACAATTCTCCTGAATCTGGTGGCCATATTGATGTGTGGAGTCTACCATGTGTTTGTACCAGTGTGTGCTAGACTGTAATTTAACACATTTGTAGTTGTCAGTGATGTGTAAAATTAACCAACACTCTGATGTAATGTGAACATGAGTGCATAGACTGCAGTTTGATGCAACTCAACATATTGTGGTGACATTTGATAAGAATAATTTAATTTATTTAAAGTCTGGTATACTGAAATGAAATCACAGTTAAGCTGTGTTGCCTGGCCGACATGCGATAGTGAGCAGTTATTTCGTAGTAATTGTGTTCGGTTTCAGTGTGGTAGTAACAGTATAGTTTGCAGTAGGTTACCAGTTGTAGGTTAACTCTGTTCCTCTGAAATAGTGGTTATTTTATAATATATTGAAATAGGTGTTATTTTCAGAACTGCACACATCCATAATTATTCTCATTTTTACATAAACAGAGCGTTCAATACAGTGGTTTCACGTCATCTATTAGGTTGTTCAGTGTTTTCAGATGTGATATTTTATAAGTTACAACAATCATTAACTAAAAATACACTGAATGCACACATTTATACATGTAGTGATGGTAGTAAAGTATCCTGTTTCTACTCAAAACTATAGACCAATGTTCAATACCACCACTCATAATTAAAAGTGGAAAGTGAAGCATACAGTTTTTGAGATGAACACATTATTGCTCAATAATTGAGACATGGTTTTTAATGGACTCAAAGTGTCAGAATGCATGAAAAGACACCAAAATAGAGCTTGTTCATCATCTTTTCCCTGGGGGATCATGTCCCCAAAACCCCACATACTTCTCCTGTGTGGCTGGCTACTCTGCCTCTGACAATATTTTTTGTTCCAGGGGACCATATACTAGAACAAGGAATGTCACTTCAAGCAATACTTGTTCCTTAACATTAGCACAGCGTGAAGAAATTGATGTGAAGTTAAGAAAAGACTAACTTGCCAGTTGCATGTTCTCAAAACATTGCGTTACATTTGCAAAAAAGTATGGAGGAGGCACCAATAACAATATCCTTTTGGCGCCCACCAGTAATTATGATGTGAGTACAAAGAGATTTTTGCCATTCTAAGGGGAGAAGGGGAGTGTAGGTGTATTAATTCCTACTCCTTCCTGCTTCCTAGACTTGGAAGTTCAGATTTAGAAATATAGACCCCCCCCCCCCCCCCCCTCAAAAGAACAGAAACAGGAACTGTCACATTGACTGATGCCAATCGTATGTAGCATTCCTGTTCCCACCACTGTTCCCCATAGTATATGCCACACTGTGGCAATGTGGGAAACTGACAATGTCAATTTATCAGAACAAAAGCATTCCTCAACAAGAGGAATACACAGCTTTGGGCCCTGGAGACAAAAATCATTCCACCCCCACCCTTACCTGTATCTAAACAGAATGTAGGACATTCACAACACCAGAAATAGAAATTTCAGTCACAATTATAATTTTTGAATTTATCCCCTGCAGTCAAAAGTTAGTTTTTCATTTGAAAAGTTGGTGTTTCACTTTAGTGGTAACTTTCTTTAAGTAAACAAGTGAATGAAAGGCATTGACATGAATTAATTTCCACAACTGCCAAAACTCATCATACTGTTAATTCAAATTTATTCCATTCAAAATGATTATCTCTTTGTGACAACTCCCCTTTACATATTTAATTGCTGTCAATTATATTTTTGAGCTATAAACTCAATATTATTTCTCTCTTTTTTTCAGGTGTCTGAGTCCCCAGCTTCCCTTAGTGTTGAAAAGTTGGGTAAGTCCTGTTCTTTCTTTCTCTCTCCTTCGCCACTACAGTGTATTTGTGGACTAAAACAGCCTCCATGAAGACTACCGTAATTCCCTGGCTGCCTGTCCCTTTCATTTCTAAGGCAGAGCTCTTTGCCAACAAGGGCAGACTTAGTGATTTGGGGGCCTCAATCCATCCTTTCTATACATTACCTTCAAGTTGGGGCTGAGCAAAGTACCAGTATGCATGAAAGCATTGGTGTTCAAGGCCTGTGCACTGCTAAGAACATAGTAGCTGATCTCTCCTGACTGAGAATCATTCAATCATTCACGTAATTATTATGACTATTTCGAAGATTTACTGGCTCTCAGGATAGTTCGGCAGCACACTCACCATCATTGACGCTGTTCACGCCGGCAGTGGAGCTTCACTAGAGCTTGTTGAGCTTGGAGGCAGTGGTAATATTGCTAGCAGCAAACACTAGCAGCGGTTGATTCTTTGATGAAAACAATTATCAACAAAGCTTTTATTTCCCTCCTGTTTTTGTTTGTCTGCACCACTTGGGTAGCTTTGCTTCATTTTTTTTTACTTCTCTTGCAGCAACTGGTACAGTGGCAAGGAATATGAGCTTAAAGTCAAGTGGCAACATAGCGCTAGAAGTCAAGTGGAATAGTCTACTATAGTCTGAGTAGGGGGGTGGCCATGACACAAGATTGAAATAATTGTTATTGTAACAAGATGAGGGGTGTTAAGTTCATACGTACTGTAGGTGAATAGGTACATTTCTTTTAAATTGATGAAAAATCTGTTTATATTGCTTGATATTCTTGTCTTTTATGTGGTCCTCTGGCTCCTGGGGCCTAAGGCAGTCACCTACCTTTACCCAATGTTAAGACCGCCCCTGTTTGGCAAGATGCTTTGACTTAGAACATTTTGTTTTGTAGCCTGTCTCCTTTCATCTTGTCTTAGATACATTTACTTACTTACTAGTTTCTTTCATTAGTATTTATGTAGACTATATTAATGTACATTTTACACTCCAACAAAAACTGTGGCACGGGATCTGCAGGAGGAAATGGAGTAGGGAGTGGGAGTGAGGGAATGTCTCTCTATGAGCTGTGTGTACGAATTGTGTGGAGAAAATAGTCAGTTAAACTTTACCTACTTACTTGTCAGTTAATGTTTTCTTCATTTTTACCATCTCACTGGCCTTTCTCACTGAGACTGATGGTACAAAATTAATTAATTGTCCTGTATTTCAGAACCATTTTTTATTAACCATTTAACCATTTATCATCTTGTCGTTACAATGCAAGCATGAGTGTTTTGGAATGCATCAGAGCAGAATAACAAATGCTCCTATTAGTGAAAATGTATATAACTCAGTGATTATGAGAATGGAAAAAAAAACAACATTTTCATCTAGACGTGATAGTAAAGCAGGGAGGCAGCAGATAATGCCACAGAGAGATTTCTGGTAAATGCCCCTTGCACTCCTTGTAGTCAGATTATTGTTAAAAGATTTTGAAGTCTTTCTTTTTTAACAAAACAGTTTCATATCCTAGTGTATATATGATTCACGATAGTTCACATTTGATGCCTAGTCAATGCATCTGGGTTGTAGAGGGTTAGTCATAGGGCAGGAGGTTTCCTTGATGACATACAGTAACTCCTCCCATGATGATTCTCAATTTGCTCAGTTAGCCACAGTTAAGACGAAAGCAAGTGACAATGTGTTCAGATACATAATGTTACGAAACCCTATTCACCTATTAATACGAAGCTTTGTCCAATTTGCTTATATGTAGAGTCTTCAGTATGTGTGTGAACTTTTGAGCATGCCACAGAGCACTTATATAATAGTAGAAGGAAAATCAAGTCTTTTTGTGGTCAATTACTTCCTGCGTCTTTGTTAGGTTGTATAGTAATGTCATCACCTCTGTAATAAAAGGTAATATTTGCAAAATTAGTCAAATTATTCAGTGGGGCTGTTTTAGGCATAAACCTTATTACTGCATATTTGATATACAGTAAGTCTGTATTTCTACATTTAGTATAGTAGTTAAGCCTACACCCATTCTTCGTCTTTATCTACACATTAGCTGACTCTTTGTTGATGTAATTTCAGATAAGCTGCAGAAAGAACTCCCTTAACATCCACATCAAAATTGTGTTTGTATGTTCTGATAACACTAAATACTCCTCGGTCTAATTGATATAAGAGATTATTTCAGGAGTGTTTTAGTCATGCTTACTTTTCTGGGCCTACATGTTTTAAATGATCAGAGAGCAGCTTAGTCTTGATTTCTGTTCTTTAGCCCTGTACAAAAATCGTACCATTTATCTGTATCCGCGTTATGATTGCTTTATTAAATCATTTTTAAAATATTTTTATTTGTTTAACAACAGGTCCTATCCACCTTACATCCTTTTCCTTGATGTGCCCCTAATGTGTAAAGACATTTTTTTTGATAATGTAGGGAAGTAGCAGCACAGTGTATGGATAATCTGTAGATGGAAACATTGAAATAAACAAACTTTGAGGTGTATGTTTGTGTTTACCAAAGCATGCACTGTTGTTGAATAGAGAAATTTCTTAATTTTCTGGAACAGATGGTGAGGTATCTCATATGGGAACCTGAGCTCTTTTTCGCTGAATATGAAAATGTTGAACAGGTGGTCCAAGAAGCTTCATTCCCTGCTATGGCATTCATTAACACACTTTTATTTTTCTAGAAACAATAAACTTGCTTCTGCCCTCTGAGATAGAAGAGAAAAACATCTCTAGTGCTGCTCTTTCTTTTATATGCACAAACTGTCCTACCGTGGTAGCCTTACGTATTATTAGATACACAACCTCCACCACCAAAAAACACACACACACACACACGTATTTTTTTATGATGCCCAAAAAGTATTTAGTTTTGAGCATAGGCCCAGTCTGTTGTTGTGGTTAACCTCTGTTTCACTGGTCATCTGAAGTTGCCCTTCATGGCCCTGCAGTCATATTGGGTTGTGTGCAAACCCAAAACCCCAAATCTCAGTAAGAGTTTTTTTTGCACCACTCGTCAACCATAAAGGTTATAAATGTTTCATCCCCTTACACTAACCTTAACAGCATCTCCTATGCATTGTGATTGGTGACTTAATTGCACATTGCTGTTTGTTTACTTGCAGATCCCTGTCATTGATGATGATGAATTAAAATTACACCTATTTGTTAAGCTTAATGCTGCTGTAATGTCAACTAATTTCAACATTTCACATACGCTAATACTCAACATCTGCTAATGGATGGTAGCTATCATATTTTCACAGTTAGATGGATGTATTGTTCAAAAGAGCCAGGCCCATGGGTTTTATTTTTTGCCCTCCATGATCGTTGTTGAATAGAATATTGCCATGGAAACTATGAGCTTGTGTTTTCAGTTAGAGTAGGTGTCAGGGTCATCAGTGACGCCAAAGTCACTTTATTTTTGTGGGGATTTTTTCAATTATTTGCGGTACAGTCAGAATTTTACAAATTGTAGAAATGGCATACTGCCAGTAAATGTACCTACCTGAAATGTTCTCAACTATAACCTATTTATAATTACAATAAATTGAGCTATTTAGCTTTTCAACTAAGACAGTAAGGTGAGTCGTATTACAAGAAGAGCATTTTTTGCATTGATTCAATTTGATCTTTGTCTCTTCCTGTGTCCGTTAAAAAAAATAAATCATTCACCACAGTGTTTTCAAGGTTTTTTCAAGACGATTTACAAGAGTGCTTCCTTTAAGTGGCTATGAATAAAAACTTGTTAAATATTCAGCCAGATTCATTCAGTCGTTGGTTCATTCAGTAAGACCAGGGCTCTTAAGGCAAATCTTGAGCTTTTGAGCACCATGATTAGGTACGCATAGAGGAATTCCACTAGCTCTGAGGTGAGTGCAGGGATGTAATCTGCGGAAAGCCCACCTGAACTCAGTTTACCCACCTTTTTTATTTGCGGAGTAGAGTTTAGCCGCCTTTTAAGTCTGGCATTACTCTTTATGATACCCAATTATATTACCCATTGTATTAAGTAGCATCAAAGTGATGTAAGATATCCCAGCACTCATTCACTAGTATAAGCTTGACACAGCTTTCTTTTGCATAGATATACAAATATGTATGCACACATTCACATACATGCTTGATCCATAAGCAAAACACACATCCGCACAGACAAGTTGTTGTTGGAAACTCTGTCAAACTAGTTTGAAGTTGTGAATCAAATGCCTGCATAGTAGTGATTCCACTGCTTAGCTATGTAACCATACCGTCATTTTGCAGTAAAACATATCAAAATATAAGAAGCATAGTAGCACAGACCTACAGTTTGGCATTATTTGGCAATGCATGAAAGCATTTATAGCATGTAATCATTTAAAAAGAGCAGTTTGAGTGGTCACGTGATGGTTTTGTTTATAATTTGTTCAGAGACACCAAAAGTGGCCTGACAGAAGCCACCCTACAAGACTGGGGCACAGTGGCACTGTAAACTTTGCTTGCCAAGCAGGGTTCGTGTTTTCTCAGGCTGTTTGTTTGGAATCCTGGTTCACAGTTAGACTGTTTGGGCCAGATTCTTGAAGCACACATCAAGTCGAAGAATGACTAGCGAAGCTGGCTGGCAGCTGAATTTGAAGTACAGTTTTGCTTCACTGTGGAATTTAGAATGATTAACTCTGTCTTGGTCTTGACTAGAGCTGTCGCCAAAGGGTGTTTCTTGACTGTGTTTTGAATATAGGGGCTTTATGTGAATGGACACATTCTCTACTTTTTGCAGGACTCTCAGGGGAGTGCACCAGGAAAATTATGTTATGGCCTCCTTTTTAGGAAATGTCATAGTCTCTCTGTGTTTCTGTGTCTCTCTCATTCATTTAAATCCAACGTAATACCAACATATGTAAGGTAGATCTTACCTCAGTGGAAGCATCTTACAGAAGCAATAGAAGTGCTCACTCTGATTCATCTCATTCTGTTCCTCACATTTTCCTTGATGGTTTTCCAGCTTGATAATCTCAACAATATGCAAGCATTTGGCATCATAACAGCTTTCAGGACTAATGGAAGAAGCCAGATAGAATTCGCTCCAAGGATATTTTTGGTTATTTTTTTTACTTTGTGTGTATGCAAACCTGAAATAATTTTCCTGAACTTTGTAAATTTCCACCTCCACTTGAACTTTCAAAGACCAGGTCCCAAATAGTGGTCTGACTACAACAGCATTTTAGGGCCACTGTTTAAAAAAGAAAAATCTAAGATTCCGAGAATAAAGTCCTAACATTACGAGATTAAAGTCGTAATAGTTCGAGAATAATATCATAATAGGCCTTTTACCAGAATAAAGTCATAATATTAGGAGAAAAGAGTTGTGATATGATGAGAAAAGTGTTGAGTAGCCTAATGCTGTCTTATTATTTGTGAAAGCCATTTTGTCACCACTCTCATAAACACTGTATCTGGA
Organism: Hoplostethus atlanticus; assembly: GCA_034670405.1. NCBI lineage: Eukaryota > Metazoa > Chordata > Actinopteri > Trachichthyiformes > Trachichthyidae > Hoplostethus > Hoplostethus atlanticus. The sequence goes on along the minus strand of JAXDDX010000028.1, from coordinate 2,054,830 downwards.
AAAAAAATAAAATAATTTTCAGCACCTCCAAATTTTTGCTTTGAAATAAATATTATAGGATGCCAAGCGTTAATTTCAAGCTGTACCTTACATGATGTTTTACAGCACATTCACAAGCATTGTTTAACAAAGAAACATGATTGCTCTATTGTGACATCTGTTACCATGGGATTATGCACATCATTAACATCAAATTTGGCACGTTCGGATGAATGAGGCAGACAATGCATTCATGTCACTAGGGTAATTTCTTTTTGGCAGCTGACTCAGACATGCACAAATGGTCAGGGCTAGACTACAACCCACATCGATAACTAATAGTTTGCATGTGATATCTATCCTAAAGATGCTATCATGAACAGATGTGCCTAGGGGAGGTGCTCTGTCACAGATAGTGTTATTTCACGCCATCAAAGAGAGCGGCTGGCTGTATGCACACCAATTGGGATAATGTAGTTCTTTGCACTTTAATGAGCAAATTCAATTTCTTCCTTTAATATAAACCTTTGGTGTGACATTGTACGCAAAATAGTTGTGAAGTGCTGACTGCCAATATTGTTGTTATTGTTATTACTTTTGATTGCTGGTATGGGTACCATTTCTAGGACATAAATGTCCAAAATAGCAGGGTTAGTGTCAAAAGTATTTGACTATCACTATCTACATTAAAGACCGTTTTATAGATGTGGCATTGCTTCTGATAATATTTTTATATATATTAACAGCATCGTTATTTCCAAAGTAGTAGGCAACTGACAGTTATGTTTGTAAAGCTTAGTTTCAATAGAGAATATCTGAGCTGACCAAATGACCCTAAATAGGAATAAGTGGGTAAAGACAATGAACTTCCTTAATTTGCTGAATTTAAGTGGACAAGCCTGGGTGGATAACTATCAGCACTGTTGGACAAAGACAGGAGTCAAAATGTAATGAATAACACTTAAGTCGTGTACTGTGTCTACTAATTTCCTAGCTTGCAGAAGATGAAAATAATTCTATTTTTCAGGTTTCACAGCATTAAATGTTCTTAGGTTGTCCTATTCTGACTGCTGTGCTGCCTACAACTGCAACGCCACAAATGTAATGTAATGTCAGTTCATTTGCAACAGTAGTCATTGCTTTAAAATTCTTTTGCAAGGTTTTGGGAGTGGAATTCATTTGGTTAACCTTATTTCTACAGGGAAAACCTCACTATCAGAGTGCACATTTGGAATGCGGACACAGTGAGCATAAATCCATTATTTGATTGAATCAATCGCTGCTCTGTCTGCTGGGTGGGGCCACTCGCCTGAACAATGGAACAGAAAATGATGCCGTAACGAACTGGCTTATGATAGAGCTAGTACACTTTGTACAGCTCTGCAGATACGTTTGATGGGTACTACCAGGTTGTGTGTGGACATTCAGGGTGATGGGCTAGTCAAAAAATGAGTTCTGCATGTGTATTAAAGCTCATGATCATATACAGTTGAGCTGTGATCACCCTCCACAAGGGAAGTGAAATGCAGAAAACAAGTAAATAAGACATGCTTAAGATCTCAAGATTAGATTAAAACAAGCCCAGAATGATTAGGAGGCTGACAGAGATACCCTGAACCAGTGTAGGGGCTTGGGTTTGCTTTAAGCATCAGGAACAGATAAACAGCAGTAGCCATCAGTCAATTAAGGATAACGCGTTCCAAAAACAACTAAGAGTTTAACTTTGCTATTCAATTAATCCTCTTTGGGTGCCTCCAAGGATCATGGTGCTGCAGAGTGAGCAGTGAAGAAGATTAAATACAGTCAACTGGGCAACAGGCCTAAGGCCCCGGTATTTAACCCAACCCATCTGACACTATACAGATGCTTTTCGCCAAACAAGATTTGAGTACTTTGTCTAACTAGAAAAACAGAGGTTTGATATAGTTTAAATAAGTGATCCATGGATGAATCATTGATGTCCAAATGTGTCCAATTTTTGGATTTACACAATCGCCTACATTTCTCCCTTCTCATGAGGCCTTTCAAGAGCGTTTGAACATTTAAAAAACATCCATGCAGTAATATAAATATGCTTGTCAAATCGATCTGTAAGAAATCCTGGCCTCATCTGCTGTGGGGGAAAATCTCCCAGTGATTTACTGTAGGGTGTATCTAAATCATTCCAGTATGTACTCTATGGAGTCAAAGAACCATCAATTTTTATAGTGAGATATTTGTGAGAATTCAACTCTTTCATATGTCACTGAAATGTATATTATCAAATTGTGATGATCCTTACACTATGTTGCTGCTAGTATTTAACGTAAGCAACAGTCTACCACAGGGGCTGAGGGCCTTAGTGCAAGCTCAGCCACTGGTATTGTGTGTCTTAAGGAGGGTATGAAGAAACCCTTGCTCTGTGTGACATGATAAAGTTATGGGCCTAAAGCTCCTCATTGTTATGTATCTATGGTCCTGCAGTCCAGTGCAGAGGAATGTAGAGAGGCTGAGGGAAACAGTGTTGTGGTTGCCAACCCATAGGGCCTGTGGTTCCTGAGAGAGAAGAGTGTAGAATTGAAGCTATGCCTGTGAGTTAAGACAAAGGGCTAACGCAACCTGGCTTTTTGTCAGCCTCTTTCATAGGGCCAGCCCCAAATCAAGACGATTTGGAGACAATTGCAATGCAAAATCTCTGTCTGCTGCAGTTCCTTAAATTGTAGCTCAAGTATTTAGAAAAGCTCAGTTGAAATTGTCATGAGCTTAGTTTTACATTCATTCATGTCTTTTTATCCTACGCTGTGCTAAGGAGATTCTTGAGCGAGTCATCTGTATTCTGTAAACAAAGTGTTATTGATGAGTTGATTCTATGTGGCTTTGCCAGTGAGGGAGCTGGGGAAGGGATTAGGTACCCAAGCCAAAACCCAATAGAAGTTTGGAAAAGGGGATAGATGTGTAGTGCTCATTGTGGCAATAGAGGATAAGCCATGTTGAATGGTAAAATAACAGCCCAATACCTGTGATATGAAAAGGTTTGGGAATCTCAGACTCACTTAAGTGAGAAAGAGCTCAATTTACCACCATAAAATAATAAATTGAGAAGACTTCTATGACTAACTATTTTGAGAGAGAATATTACCCAGAAACATGCAAAACATTTTTTTTAAACAAGTTTCACTTGATGTTTGATAACAGCTTACCAGGAGCCCCTAATTGAAGCTTTTCTGGAGATCTTTGCTGTTTCATTTAGACTTAGACATCTCTGGTCAGTGAGACTGGAACGGTGTAACTATAGTATAGCATATGGCAGAGACTGGGGGAAATCCAGAAAGCCTCTTACTCTATCCGTACAGTAGGGATAATACCTTCTGTCTCTTTCTTCTTGCTTTCTGTTCCCCTGTCTACAATCTGGTTTCAATCACTGTTGTCACTCAGCTGGGGCGGATGTCATTTTGTGCTTAACGCTGTCTCTGGTCAGCAGGCCAATTGCAAATAAACATCTTGTTTACATCCACTTTAATCTATTTTTATTATTCTAGTTAGCTTCTTGATATCTGTTTTTTTAGATATCTTTCAGACAGTAAACCTATCTGTAGCTAAGTTGTATTCATGCTTCATGTCATGTATTAGAGGAACAGTCCAAAGGGAGGGAGGAGTCTTTCAATCATGAAGTCTATAATACAATTTGAAAAGAAGTAACTGCTCTAAATCATGTCGTCCAAATCCATAATGATTAGGATGAAGGGAACATGCCCCTTTAGTTAGTTTTCTCATGAAGAACCCCCCCACATTTTTATGTAATGACATGTTCGTTGTTTAGAGATGCCTCTGTTGTTTTGAGATCTGTTGTTTGTATGGAGCAGTTATGAATGTACAATGTTAGGGAGAGCTGACACGTCTCTGTCAGAAGCCATACTGGTCAATTCCTGCTATCACGGTAATAAGTCACATTATTGAAAATATTTCCTCTTTTATGGAGCTCACTCAAATTCAGAAGGGTTCCCCAACTGGTTCCCTGGGACGTTTGTGAGCATTCAACACATTGGGCCTCATTGACAAAACTTTTCTTGAATTCTTCGTACATTTTCCGTATTTATGTGTGTAGGAAAAAACGAACGTGGGTTTCACAAAACATGCGAAAAACCTTGATTTGTCTTACAGTTTTCCATAGACACAGGCACAGGTCCATCACTTCTACACCAAATCAAAATGCTAGCTTTGCATGGAAAATTCCCCACTATGGCTTTGGAACAGTCCAAACGATAGGATGTTGTGCCTTGCTCATGCTGAATGGATGGTGAGTAGTGTAGTTGGGTAAACGTAAATGCTTTAAACTTTAAAGTTCTATCAATTGGATTCCACCAAAATCAGGCCAAGGAATAAATCTCACTTCGGTCTGTAATTCGGACAAAGGGAACCATTCGTAGTTTGCTCATATCAAATAATCTTCAGTGTACTGAAATAAACAGAGGGCGGGAATAACATTGACTTGTCTATAGTGATGATTTCTCTTAACATAATTCTGCAAAATGCAAACAATCACCTGTATTCTCAACAATATGCAAGCAGCAGGCCAGAGGCAAATCACCCGCTTCAATAGGCAAAAACGATTACTATCCTACAGATGAGGCGAAAGGATCCAACACACATCTGTTGTCGCACTTGTAATTCAACCCACATCACAATATCTGGTACTCTCAAGCTGGTCCCAGACTTTGGTTCAATCTTGGGAGCAGACCAAGATTCAGTTGGGCCCGGGCTCATTTACATTTCATTTAGAGCAGAACAAGGTACCAACTGGCCCAGCTTCCAAATCAAAAGGGGATGTATGAAAGTGCCCGTGACATAACAGCTATCTGTGATATCGTATAAATGACTTAAGACACCATGTAAAGACACAAGTTGAAAATAGTTTAGAATGATTTCCTACATATTCATCATTGCCTGAGCTAATTTAATCATGAAATTGATTTTGGGACTAAATAGTAAATATGAGGAAATGGTTAAGAGTCACACATATGTGCTGTATATGGACAGCACATACTAGTGGTGTTTCAAATATGGGTCCGGATGCACTTTAAAACTCATTGGCAGTGAGGTTGTACTCCGGTCCAATCACACCTATCATAAACATGTATTCAAAACTGATTTACACCCACCACCCCACACCACACACACACACTCACGCAAACACACAGTTGACAATTTGATCACCCAAATTACATGTTCGCCTAACTTTATCATATTTCATTGCTCAAGACTGCTTCAGCACTAGCAGTTATAATAGTGTGGCCAGACACTTGACATGTTTGTGCATACAGGATCATAATTAACTTTCTCCATCGTTAAAATGTGTCTTCTTGCAATTCGTAGTTTTCTTTTGAGATGAGGATTCCAGTCTATCCATTCCTTCCTAAATTACACTTTAGAACGTTTTTAGAGAGTCTTTGTGTATTCCAGAGAAACCCCAGTCAGCTTAATTATCACCTAGACCTGTACGCATTATTTGCTGCAGTCCAACAAGTCCAACTTAGTCACGTTCACTGTTTTGCTTTTGCTCTTCTTTAAAAAGACTTATTCATTAAGACTTAATTTAACTTTTATTGAAAATAGAGGGGGAGATACTCATCCAATATTAGCCTACTTGCAGACCCCGCTGAGATTTACTTCTTAACCTTATGTGTTCATTTCAGAAATCAATAGCAGCGATTAAAACATCAAGGTTGACCATACTCATCTTTTTATTTCAGCTTGTGCAGGTAGCGACAGTAAAGAAGTCATCCTGTTGTATGATAAGCATTTCCTTTGGTGTGATAAGAAGCCCTAGGATAACACCTGTCAGATGAGGCCAATTAATGATGGCTTGATGTGATGTTTTATCTGTTCAAGGCAAGTCCACAGCTCCTCTCGCTCAGTGTTGTCCCCTTCCAGATAAGCTTTCCTTTGTTGACATTGCCTGAATCCATTCCAAAAACCAAAGGCACTTATTAGCTACCTATCCGAGAGTGACACATGTCTAGCTATAGGCCAGTGTTGAATTATGGTCCTTCATTGTCACCCCTGTAGTTTTTGGATTTTCATTTAATTTAATTTTGAGGCAAATTATGATGGGCACAATGCAGTTGTTTGGCATTTTTAGAGGCTAGGACTTATGTTCGCCCTAAGCTTCTCACTTGTAGTTCTGCAGGGCAGTTTGGAGCCCAAATCAGATCACACACACACACAAAATGTTTTGCCATGCACAGAGGTAAATACAGTATGCTCCAACAAGAAGTTCCAAAACACTACATCATTGATGTCCTTGGTGATACTTACTGATGATACTTTCAGTAAATTATAGTAAATTACATAATATTATATTTTTGGTCTATGAGTTACAGATTGACAAATATACTCGTACTAGATCAAGTACTCTAACACTACCAATTCTTTGTGTTTATTGAAGTGCACTGGATAAGCCACAATTACTACTGTAAGTAATAGTGTGAAATCTTCCCTACTATTTATGCATTTATATTACACAGAACTATTTTAATATTTCTACCATTTTAAAAAGCAAGATATTGTTTGTAGGCCGTAAACATGCAGGTAGTAGAACTTGCATTATCAAAAGAAGAAATGAAGACTTCTTTCTATTACTCAAATCTTTCACTTCAATTTGATGAACAAATAAGTCGCGTTATGCTGAGGTTTATGCAATCTAATATTTATGCAGCACGCGCTTGGGGACTCTGGGTGTGTTGTGCTTGCTGTGTTTGGAAGGCATTCGACATTTGACATCTCTGCCCTGCTTGCGGTAGCTTGACATAATTTGCATGTAGTTTCTGAAGTACTGTAGCTATTTGTTGTCTGTCAATGTTGACAAAAAAAAGGTTCAGATATTATCACACTCGATAAGTTGTCTAGTGGCGTGAGACACTATGTCTGCATAAGTGAATGTGCTTTTCTTGCCCAAACCAATCCAGTTCCTTGTCATGCCTTTTTTGGTAATCTCTGGCTGGGAAATAAGTCTGAGGTATTTGTCTTGTCTTGTCTTCTCCATGACACTGCCAGTCCCTTCAGTTGCATCTTACAAGGGAGAGAGAGAGAGACACACAGTATTGTGAGAGAAAAGGAGATAGGTGTGCAGCCCAATGAATTCATCTTAAACTTCTCTGTCTGGTAAATCATGTTAAATCAATTTTCAAACAACACAAACTTTCAAGATTCAAGATTCAAGAAGTTTAATTGTCACATACACACACGAGGTGTGCAGTGAAATGCAAAGTGGCAATGCTCAGCAGAAATGTGCAAAATAACAGGTTCACACTATTTACAATAAACCAACACAATATTTACAATGTCACAGTTTTTTTAAGAGCTCTATATAAAAAACAACACAATATTTACAATAAGATCACTTTATAAAAAAATATAGTAGAAAAGGGGAAATTGTATGTATAATATAATATAAATTATAAATTATGTGTAGTCTTTACCTAAGTGTGTGTGTGTGTGCATAAGAGGGGCAGTGTGTGTGTCTTGGTGGGGGCCCTGGTGAGGTCAGAGTTCACAGTCCTGATGGCCTGAGGAAAGAAACTCCGTCTCAGTCTCTCTGTTTTGGCAGCGTGACTACGGAGGCGCTTGCCTGACCGCAGCAGCTGAAACAGTCCGTTGTTGGGGTGGTGAGGATCCTTCATGATCCTGCAGGCTCTGGTTCTGCACCTCCTGGTGTATAAGTCCTGCAGGGTGGGGAGTGTAGTTCCAATAGTGCGTTCAGCCGAACGCACTACTCTCTGCAGAGCCTTCCTGTCCTGAGCGGAGCTTACCTTAAACACCAGATATTAGAGTTTGTCTTTTAGAAGGTACTATGTGTTTGCTAAATATGTATTTGAATTCCTTACTGCCTTACCTGAAGAGACACTACTTCTTTTTCATAAGAACTTATACAGTTGGATGTCTTACCTTAGTTCTTACCTTAAGCATGGTTCATGTGTTCACTCAATCAAATAGCCATAGTATCAATGAATTGCATTAGTGTTGTTAAATTCTTAGCTGGAAGTCTTTCAATCCAAATATGTTTCTATCACGCTACAATACCAATTTCAATCAAGTGAAAGTAGATTGTCTTTTGTCATCATATTGATTTGCTGAAAACTTGCACTATACAGATGCTACCTTTGTTTATTGTTGATGCAAATATTTTTTTATATAAACAAAAATCTGTTATTCACCAGAGTTCTGCGGGAGATGCATAAGGTTGTGTTGAGATATATTTACAGCTGTCAGTCAGTAACCTCCTGAGACTCAGATAAGATAAACTCCTGAGACGTCGCATCTTACCACTTGCAGTATCAAGGAGCAAATACTCCAGTCATGCAAGCCATCCAATTCTATTTGATATATCCCATGCCAATACAAGCTGTCAGTCAGAATTATAGTCAGATTTTCATATTTACAGAAAAGTTGCATCTCTGTCATTAGGGAGCAAAGGCCAACAACTCCAGTAAACTACTGGAACAGCTGTTCAAAAAGTCTTGCAAGTCTGTTACGAAGTTTTGAAGTGTTACTTTAACAAACATAGCTGTTATGTAGTGGAATAAGTGGTGGTTTTTGCAGGGATAGGTGTTACAATGATGTTAGGAGAGGCAGGATTTGTTTATATATATATATATATATAGATCTCAACTTTGAATCAAAGTAGATAATCCAAAATTTCTGATCATTTCAAATCATCATTTAAACAAAGAGAGAAACTGAATAATCACAGATTGAAGACATCCAATTTTGAATGGTGAAGTAATGGTGCTACCATAACAAAATGGAATATATCACTCCATATAGACGTGCTATCGCTCAAATGAAGTGTTAGAATCAGCAGATAAAGAATTATGTGCATGACATGTATCTAGGTTAAAGTTTTTCACACCTTTTTGAAGCCACTTTGAAATTAATTTCCGATGGTGCTTAAACAGTTAAGTGAAGGCAGCGGAGCTACCTTTTCATTTCTTCTTTTTCTTCTCCTGCATGGCTCAGGGAGCTGAGGTGGGGGGATTGTTACCCTTTGTAGTAGTCACAGTTCTAAATCTCATTTGTAATGGTTATCAACTGGTTGGAGTCTCCACAATAGCTAATGGGGAAAACAAATCGGTATTTGCCATGTTTATCATTTGATTAACCCTCATATTATCCGTTTCTGTAATTAGCCTAATTAGGAGAGGCTTTACACTGAATCTTTGATACCGCCTCGTAAAAGTATGTAGGAAACTCTCTGGCCTTTCACGGATGGAGGGCTCTCTGTGTTTCAAAGCTGACAACGTGCCAGGTGGACCTTCACTGTAAAGGGTGACCGTAGCTATAGAATAATGCCGTGCTTCACTATGTCTCCTGTGAGTAATGAAAGCGAGGCAATAATTTGCTATTTAAAATCTGCACCAAGTGGCAGTTTAAAGTGCTATCTCCTATCACACATAATTGAAGGACAAGATCATCTATTAAGCAAATTACCCAGTGTAGATAGCTTTTATAGGTAGATCTAAAACAATGAACACACTGTTGCAGGACTGATACAGGAATAGGTAAGCAACCGTTGGTGTCCGTTGCTCTAACCCACCTGACAAGTTTGTTCTTGTCTCTCAGGGAAGCACTTGCTGCCTGTCCACTTCTGTCAAGCTGGAATCAGCCATCTCTTGTCAGGTTACAGAGCCTACCTGAGCGGCAGACAGGATTAGTTGTGATTGAAACCCTCTCCTTCACTGAGCTTTGAGTCCTGTTGCTTTGACACAACAAAAAGGTGATTTTTGCCTGCTGGCTTCCTCACTCCTGTTGTCATGGCTAGTTTGTGTGAGAGGCCAGTGGGGGCACAAGGGTTGGGTTGGGTTGGGTGGCCTCAGGTTAAGGCAGAACGGCCCAAATGGGGTGGATTGTTGTTGGTATCCTTGAGCATGACACTGAACTACCTACTTCAGGTGTACTGCTCCTGGCTGCTGCTATGCTCTGCTCTTTTGTCAAACCACTGTAAAACAAAACAAGAGTCCTCATGAGACAAAAGTACCTCATGAGATAGAGCCAATTAGAATTTAATAATAGATCAAATTAGAGTAATAGTCCTCATAGAGACGACTGGATAGAGACTGACCAAAGCCCCTCACTATGGGGGGACTTTATGGTGGTGTTTTCTCAACCCATGTCTCATAGGGATGAGGGAAATAACAAATTCCTAGCTACTCTCTCACTTTTATGTGTACTAAATTCCTAAATTTGTCTTGTGAACAGGACTTTACATGACAGTGTGCACTATAGAACTGCAGGGCATATACGGATAAATGGAGTGAAATGCCACTACTTCTTAGCGATGTCCCACTGAGGGTACAAGAGTAACAGTTTTTCATAGAACCTGACCCCCTAACCCTGGACATTAAAGAAATTAAAACTTTCCCCTTTTTGGCTTAACAAAAAAGATGACCACTTGAATATAACTTGAATATGAAGGCCTCTGAATAAGCAGCATACATGAGAAAATCACACTCTTGCTCTTCAGCTAGTGTTGAGATAATCTTCTCATGTAGCTACTGTTTGATATGGCTACATTTCAGAACATGATGTTTGACTTGCCCAGTCCTCTGATGCCCTGACACTGGTGTTGCACTTCTAGTATTAAACTTTTAACACCTGAAAGAGGTCCTAAACAGCCTTTTGCTTTTATTAATATGTCAACACATGGCGTAGTGTCAGCCTTCCGGCACTTTCAAATATTTACCCTTCCGCACAAAACATTTCAGGATCCATAATGACCACTTGAACTCTTAGCTCTTCCCTGTTTCCAAACAGAGGAGCGTGGGGAGCAGCCTCTCGTCTGTGTAATGTCGCATTAGCCTGTTCAGCTATTCGACCAGCTCTCTAAAGCAGGGCAAGTCTAATGCTGGGAAGACTAGGCAGCAACCTCTCACAGATGGGAACCTTTAATTTTTAAAGCTGTTATATCCGCACGGCTGAGCCGCCGCACGTTGCATCACAAACCATGAGTGCTAATCCTGATCACCTACCACCCTTCTATTCAGTATGAAAAACCTACCAGCCAAAGTGTGGTATGTCTCCATCTTCATCAGTACAGTGTCTTTTTGAAGTGTTGTTTTGATTGGTGCCAAATGAACCAGTGACATAAATAAAATCCCTTACTGAGCTCAACTTTACCCTAACATAAAAAAAAAACAATTGTGGTGCAGTGTCCCAGGTAGGGGCACCTGGGTTTACAGACTTAAAGGGAAAACCCAGCCTACAATCAGAAGTTTTCTGGTGTTTGGTTATATGCTGATGCTGGGGAGGTAGGCTTACTAGAAGCTGGCTAAATCATTGGTGTAACCCCCAACTCCCTGCAGATTTGAGCATGGGATAATAAATAGGAAAGCAAGTGTGACGGACAGACAGACAAACACACGAACAAATGAACAAATTCATACTCAAAGCTCTTACATAAGTTCAATACTTGAATAAATAACTGTACTCAATTACTTTACACCCATGCGCTTTATCTATCCCATGTATCAAAAAGGGTGTTCGAAAGCAGTCTATGTAAAAGTATTAGCCTGTAACTTGGTTTGGGTTGGGTGAGTGCACACACAGTCTATTGACAACCCCAGCTTTTCTTCATAGGATCTAACAACTGTTCAAGCTACCTGATGTAGTTTGGATTGACAAAAGTTTTAGACTGGGAGAATGAACTGATCCTATTGGTGGACTGTAATTGGATTCGTGCATTGATCTTTCTGTGAATGTTGAGAAAGAAATAAAGTTCAGAAGCTAGTAGAGCATTTTACAGCAGGAGAATTTAGGAAGAATTCCACCAGAGAATTCCAGTCCTGCAGTTTTCTGTATGTTTTCTACATGTGGCTCAGTCTCACAGCTTCCTGGAACATTTACTAGAAAGCATGTTAGGCTTTTCCAAAAATCTCTGAACCTTACCATTTTATGTTACAATTCAGTACTCTCTGAGGTCCTCTTTGGATGGCTTTGTTCAATAGTTTCCTCGGTGGATATGAAAGATTAATGCGGCAGAAACACCTGCAGCAGTTCCTCAATGACAGCTGTAAAAGTGGAGTGGAACAGCTGTGAGAAGACAGCCTGACTGCCATGCCCTCATAAAGCAAACTGTGAAACATGGTGTCACAGCTTTGTGAGTCATTGTGTAGCTGCCCCAGCAATCACAATTGCCTTTCCATTCCTGAGCCTTCAATGAGGATGCAACTTTTTTCTGGGGGTGTATGTGTGCTTTCAACCTGCGCCATATGCATCTATTACGTGTGTGGGTGTGGGTGTGGGTGTTGGTGTGTGTGTGTGTGCGTGTGCGTGTGTGCACTCATGCATTTTCCTGTTCATGCTTTTGTGTGTATGTTTTATGGAGGTGTGTGCATATATTTGTTGTGTGTGGGGGAAATATTTTCCATCTACTGCAGAACATATCAAAGCAGATAGAGAAGTGAATGCATAATTTAGCTTATTCTGTAGCATAAGTGGGTTCATGGAGGACTACGTCGGAGTAAAATAAACAAAAAGCATGTCATGTTTGAAGCTCAGGATCAGTGCTCATTATGCCATTGTGATTAACAGCCACAGGAACTATTAAAATCATATGGACATCATCCAGTAATGGGTAGTACTGCTGGGTATCACTCAGAGTTGCAGTATGATGCAACTAAATTGAAATAATTAAGAAGAAGTTTATTTTTTTAGTGATACCAAATACAGGCGTAACAGAGGGGTTAATAATGGCAACAGTGGAAATAATGTGTTAAATGGCCATCTTCATTGGATGGTTACACTCGTGGACGTGCACACAGTACCAAAGAATGATGCATTTGACAGATTGATCAAAACAGCAGTCACATAGAGGCAGTACACTGTTTTACACCAGAATCTCCCTCAACATAGCCCTATCAACAATAAAGAACACTGATGAATGTCTTGAAAATATTCTGTCTACCATAATATAAAAGTGTTTTTTTTAACATAAATGGATTATTATGCAGTACTAAAGATAGCTGGCATATTTCTTCCATGTTTCTGTGGAACTTCAACTTCAGCATCCCTACACACTCTTCTTTACAGTCCCCTGAGTCTTAAGATCAGGCCCCGAAGGCTTGTTTGTTTTGACATATGCCCTGTGATGTCAAGGGGTGATGCCATATTGTGATCATCTGACAAATTGTCAGAATCTCTTATGATGTCTCTTGCTCGCAGATGCATAGTCCATTCGCTGTCATGGAAGGAGACAAGAATATATAATTTCTTGCTCAGGGCGATGATAGAGATGTCCCGATACTGGTCAGGTCCTCCATTGAAATGGGTGACTTTTTATCCTCTCACTGGGATGACAACTTTCCCCCCCCCTCCAATCTCTCTGTTGTGTGAACATATTCACATTCATATACAGAGAGCTGTCAGTTCAGCAAGACAGGTTATGTCTTTGACTCCTTCAGCTCTCCCTAAATAATTTGAATGCTCACATTTCAGCATGACCAGCAAAAAGCTTGGTGAAGAAGCAGTCTGATGGTATCTTAATATTTGAAAATTTTTAAATTTAAATTTTTTTTAGTTTTGCAAGCAAATAATTTTAACTTTGCAAATGACTACTACCAACAAATTTGGTTCCTTTTGGTGAAATAAAATTAGCAAGTGAAATGGAGAGCATTGGAAAGCATGTGATCATACGTAAAGACACAGTACTGAAGGAGGTAGTAATGTTGTGACTGTCTTCATTGACATTCTGTGTGTAGCACCTACAATACCCAGGAATCTCTTGATCCTCTTAAATCTTGCCTTCCTATTATACGTCTATAATGTCAAAGGTCATCATCGTATTTATTTGGATGATCCTCTTTAGTTTATCACACAAAGGGCAAAGATGGGGATGTTGGAAGCAGGGGCGAAACACACGGGCATATTTAGGGCTCGAACGTCCAGCTAGGATCCAGTGGTTTACAGGGCCTATTCACCGTTACTGGAAGATCTTGATTTATATGAATACAAATCCTTTTTATTGATAGTCACTGCAGAAAGATTATGTTTTAGTTGAGGTTTTATAGTTACAAAGAAGGCAAAGAAAATAGGATTCTTTATGTAGATAGTAATCTATGTATGTATCACAAGTGTGGTCTACATTGAGGTCTATAGTGACGTGTTGGGTTCAGGTTTATGTTCCCCAAATAGACAGAAAATCACTTGTTATCTTTTTTAAAGAAAGTTAATCTTAAATAACAGGCAAGCTGATTTAGTGGGTTTACTCTGTGCTTTTCTATTGGGCCTTACAGTACAAAGTGATTTAGCACTGTGAATTATTTGGCAATATAAACAGGTGCTGAAGCATTTCCATTCTGTACTGTGACTCTTAGTTACACATACTAAGATCATTTTTTCTTTTTTTCCTCTTTTCAATTTATATTTTATTTTGTTAGCCATTTGAGCATCAAGAAATGAAATCATTTTGCATTGAAAGGACAGGTGGGTGTGAGACGTCAGCACACGTCTGAATTGCAGCATTAAGAGCAGCAGAATATCAAAAGTAAGAACCGTTCAGTGACGGCAGGAGGAGCAGGGATTTGAGCAGATATTAAAAGATGATTGTGCGTGGGCTTTTCTGCTGTGCTCCAGAGAAAGATTGTAAACCCTGTATCAGTCAGAGAGAGGATAATAAACAGCAAAACATCAGAACACAGAGCAACAAACACCAACAAAAAGAAGGATGGGAAAAAGCATGACATATAAATAGTTCAAATATTTCAAGTGATTTCAGAATGTGATGGTGAAATACTGGATGTTTGTGGCCTCAGCCAGTGCAAGTTGTTTACAAGTGTTCTTTTGACTATAACTGTAGTAAAGACAAACAAGCAAACCAATAAAATAAGATGAGAAATAAATAAACTAAAAAACTTCAATCTGTTATATCGATCACCTTTCAAATGGATTTAGAGCCGGACCCTGATTTCTGTCTGTAATATCGTTCTCATACAATGGTGGACACAAACAATTAAAACAACAAGAAAGACAGTTGGAATACATTGTGTATGACCTGTCTGTTTTCATTTCATTCATATTCTTTTGTTTTTCCTTTGTTATTTTTCTTATTCCAGAACACTGATTTGAATCCTTGTTCCTCCTCTGGCAGCTGCACGAACACTGAAAATCATTGATGGTTACATCAGCATTACAAGATCTTTCAATACATTTCTGTTAGAATGCCTTTTAGTTTGAAACTAGTTTTTGTATTGTTATTCTCACTGTCCTCTGTTCTCGTATGTCACATTTAAAAAATGTTTTTTTATTTGAAAATTTGAATTTATGATCAACAGATTTTTTTGTGTCAAAAAAGGGAACGAGAAAGGTAGAGTGAGTAAAAAGAGATGCCAGTTTGAGAAAGGCCAAAGCTTACTGTCCTACACATATACAGATACAGGTATGTTCTTTCAGAAGCACAATTTTTCCTTTTAAAATACATTTTTATTTAAGAAAAATAAAGACAATCAGTCAACATCTTTTCATTTTTCAGTTTTAAACCACACCTAGCATCCAATTTTATTTGCCATTTTTGAGTAACGCATAGTTTACACAATGCAAGTACAATACTGACAGCATGTATTGACAGTTCAAAGTGATTTCCTATATGTCAAAACATGGAGTGTAATACCTTGTAATACCTTACAAGCTGCTAGAAAGGTCTGGCATTATACCTGAAATGAAAAACGTAGACCTAATAGTTTTTTCTGTGTGCAGTGCAAAAGTGACACAGGTCATCCATCTGTCCATTGCACGGGATCAGTTGTAATAATGTACTGTATATAAAATCACATCAAATCCATTATCTACCAAGATAATATTCTAGGAATGCTTAGTTGAATCATAATCTTTCCAACAGATATATTTTTGTACCAAGAACTGCTCCAGTTGGGCTCAGGAGAGCCTTTTCATTGAGCAATGCATCATTGAATTGAGTAGCCTCCTTGATTTTACATGCTGACAAATCCATTACACAGTCAGTTAGACCACGGCTTTGTAACAAATACGCAATACCCCTTTAAATGTCCCCCTCTTGGTCACCAGTGGCATGCATACTATAGCTATGGATTTGGATGGGTTATTTTACAGGCTGTTTGAAACAGATCCCACTGCTGAGACATCAGGCAGTAACTACCTTTGGCTTTTATCCAGGCCTCTTAGCTTCTTGGCAAAATCACCAGTGCTTCTGTCCTTCTAGAAAGGGATCACATATCATTCCACTAATGATTCCTTATCATAGCAGTTGGCACTACATTAGGATTCAAGGAAAGATTAATGCTATTGTGTCATTAAGGATGCAATTTTGAGCTAGATTATTTAATTGTTTTCAATTGCCTTGTCCTGTTGAGCAAATTTTACAATAGATCTCATGTGTGGCTTGGGTTGCAAAGGCCCAGTGTGTCTTTGAATCACTACTAAAACCTATTGAAATGTATTTCTCAACCTCAACCTGTGTTTGTCTGTTACTTGGATGGAATTCACAGTTCTGAGCTACAGTTTGATAACAATTGTCTTTCCTTATCAGAACCATGTGGAACCCGACGAACAGTAGCGAACAGACGGGTCAAGTGGCTGCCAGGATGGAGACAACTCCAGCTTTGGGCACTGCCAGCATCTCCATCTCCCAGCAGCAGGCACCTAAGAAATTTGCCCCTGTGGTCGCACCCAAGCCCAAATTCAACCCGTATAAACAACCAGGAGAACCCACCCACTCTGACACTGGAGGTAACAGCACAGGAACCAAACACAGCACATCTAAATCACTCATTTTAAACACCAGCTTAATAGTGAAATGCAGGAAATATCTGAAAATAGGGTTTGACTGGCCTTTTCTTACCTTATGGTCCAGTACCTACCCAGCAGTCAATTGAGACTGAATTCTAGAAAGTTAAATATATTATAAAATAAATCTACTAAAAATGTAATCTTCTTCTATTAGATCTGCACAGTATTGCCTTATCTCCTCTGGCCAGTGTTTATCTGTGCCATGTCATGTCTGGCTCAATAAGTGTCTTTAGAACGTGGCCAGACGAGGCCCAAACTAACCACAATCTCCTCCATGACCGATAATAGACTTTATTACTAGACTATAGACTATATCACATGCTTAATGTTGCATTGGTAACACTGTCAGCTTTTAGTTTTGTCCAACATGCTGCTTCTGCTTGAATGACAGATTCTGTGCCACTGTGTGAATTGTATTTTGGTTCTGAAAGGAACCACTGCATTAGGTAATGGATTTGTTGCTAGACAGTAATTTCTGGCCCTCCATCTCTTCTTCTTCAGTACCAATGTTAGATTATGAATTGTCCTACTGGTTCTAGGTAAATGCAGCTAAAACAACTTTTGCCATTTGTTAATTTTCTTCCAAATGGGGATTATTAGGTAAGCTATTTGTTAAAGTAAGTGTGCATTCACTAATTTAATTGCCAGACAGTAATACTATTTTATATTGGTTTCCATGGTTACAGTGCAGATTCTTTTCAGTCCTAAAAAGCTCACTGATAAGAGATGTGACTTATACTTGTGTTAATTAAAGCACTCTGTTTTGATATATTTCATAGATGATTTCAAGGTCTTTTTTTGCATAGCCTTTTGATGTCTTACGGTGAGAGTGGTACACGAGGCAGTCTTTGTTCATGATGTAGAATCATAAAGAGTGAGAATTGGCTAGATTTAATTTAAGGGCAGCATAAAATAGGGAAGCTATCACTGGGAAAGGGGGAATGTTTCTACTATTTGTAAACGTAACAGTTAATTTGATGGAACTCTTCATATCTTGCAGTGTAATGGCCGCCTTATTTTTTCTACCATTTGATGGTTTTACAGACATCAGTATAGTATTGCAATAAAACATCCTGGTGCTTTTTTTTTTCTGGTAAAAATGGATGTTTGTATGTGCCTTCAGGTGATGTATCACTTTACAGCCTGCTAATTTACTGTCTTTATGATATTAACCTGAAATTTATCCCTGACCTTACATTAGAGACACAGTAATGTGCAATAAATAAAGCTAAGGAAACAGATATAGTAAGTTACTGGATTGTTTACAAGTAATTACTTATTTGTTTGCTTGTAAATAAACTTGAACAAGACAATAACAAGTGAATGCTTTGCGTCAGAAGGCAGTAATAAGCCTAAAAGACAAAATATTAAGTCCTTACCAATGTAAATGCTGGTTAATGATAATTAATCTAGGATAATGATACTGAAATTTACAAAATGTAAGTTATGGCGTATTTGGAGTAAAATTAGACTCTTATGAAAGTGTAATTTAGATGACCGCTGGCCATAACTTTCACAACCTTTTTATAAAAAAACGTCAGTGTGTTGCTGGTCTCTGCCTTGTTCTTAGAGGGATGAAGTTTCAAAGAGCTGACATGAATGCAAAACATTTCCTATATTGTACCAAAAGTATCATCAGGTGTGAACATTGTCCTGGAATGTTATTCACACAGAACTGGAACTGCGTCTAAAGAGAAAAATGTAGCTTCTTCCAAGGTACTTGCTAGGTAGTGCAAGGTAGATCTCACAACTTGGGGGACCATTTGCACAGCCAGCTGGGTAGACATGAAGTCTACAACGTCGGTGCAGTGTTACAATGAATTTAAACATTTAACTTCAAATGAAACTGAATTGTACTTTCTTGGTATTTAGTATAATAGGTTTAGGTAAAAATGACGGATGCACATTTTCATACTTTTTTGCTGGCAGACCGTTCTGTTTGTAGATGCGGACAGGAGTATTCTATTAACTGGTTTATTTGTGGCAACAGGGATATTCAATAGCAGGGTATCATGGTGCATGTAAACAACGTAACCTGAATAAGACCTTAAGCCTGCTACACACAAATCTTGAAATCCTAACTGATCTTGAAAACGCATTGAATCACACTCGATGGATTTGCCAGATTTGTTCTCATACTCATACTAGGCGACAGAGTTATGCTCAGACACTAAATGATATGATTCAGATTCCTGTACACATTCTTGATGCGTCAGGACCTCTAGTCTCACAGGAACTCGCATGAACCAACTGGAGGCAGACAGGGCAGTGTCTGAGTGAATCTTAAATACCCACACAATTTAGGAGCTGCGCCAATTTTGAAACCCTCGCGAGAGACCAAATTACTTGCTATGGTAACTTAATGTAACAAAGTTCTCAACAGCAGCAGACTGGCCGCTCTTTATGTCAATCAAGTGGCAGAAGCCATAGTATAGGGAGGAGGGACATTGATATTAAAGATGCATTTTTTTGAATGGCACGCAATCTACCAACGTGGCCTTTGCGTTCGACTGGTCGATTAACGTATTGGGCACCTCCGAGTTATTGTATTAGCAGTTGTCTCACGTAATCACACCAGCATCTGACTTGATCCTGATTATACATTACACCTTGTCCTATCAGTTCAAGGCAGGCTATGGCACCCTCTGCCTTAGGGTCCTCCTCGGATATGAATTGATACATATAGAAGTTAAGGTCACTGATGTTAATGGCTTGTCTTATTCCTCATAAACATACAGTACTAGAGCTTTCAGTCATGTGTTGTTTCAGGAAGTCTGCTTCTTTGTGTAGGCCCCTTGGGGACTGTTGGTTTGCTCTTTTAAAAAAGGTGATGGCACTACTACACAACTGTGTAATAAACACATGGACAAATATACTCTTTGGTCTATATTTCCAGTTTTATGTTATGTAATTATTCTTTGTTTGCAATGGAGTTATAAGCCCTTATGATAAAAGCATTTAAAATTCAGGTTCAAATGAAAGAAGTTTGAATTAATCTAGAAATAAGCTGAGCAAACAGAGGGGTGATGCTCTGTAGAGTTGAATTCAGTCCATTGTGTCTATTTTACATAAAACAAACATGATTTCACACTAAGCTAATTGACTTTATCAACACTATTACTATGTGAACTATATGACCATGGATATTTCTTGAGAAAGAAGCTCATAACATGAGATAAAACTTGAGAGGACCCTTTCAAAATTGAAGGATGATGTGGTTTAAATTATTACAAAAACATTGACATCAGGAATCCAGAGGTATGAAGCAGGTTTTGTTCAAGGCTTGTACTGTGTAGAATGGGACTTCTCATGCGTAGGGCTTTTCTGTCAAAAGAACATAATAGGAAAATATATGCAAAGTAAGGGAAGCCACTTCCCTCTGCTGTTAAGCGTGAGAATAATGTAGTCAATTGAAATTGGTAAAATGGGAAGTTGATTTTTGAGTCAGTAGCAAATGTTAACATTGAAAAAAAAAACTGTTCTACGTTCCCAGCCATTGTAGGCATTGCGTATGTTCAAAGTGACCATCGCTACCATAGGAAAACACACGTTTCTATATAGAACCCATATCCCACTATGTCTAGACTGTCCCTGAATGTCTTTAGTTTACAATTAGTTTTGCCTAAATGTTCAATGAGACCATGAGACGGACAAGATGCCATCCCCCCTTTCCCCTCCCAGGTATCTGGTACATGTGTTGCAATTTGAGCATTACCCATATCTCTACCTCTA
This sequence comes from Hoplostethus atlanticus, assembly GCA_034670405.1. NCBI lineage: Eukaryota > Metazoa > Chordata > Actinopteri > Trachichthyiformes > Trachichthyidae > Hoplostethus > Hoplostethus atlanticus. The sequence continues at coordinate 2,034,328 of JAXDDX010000028.1, read as the reverse complement.
CCCCCAAACCCCCCTTGAGAGCCCTAGATTTCCAAAACAGAGGAAACAGTTATGAAATTCAGCAAGCAGAGAACACACTGTAAGGTTGTAAACACTGTTGTCCTTGGGGGGTTGTGGTTTGATTTGTGGCCATCTTTTCTTACTTTTACCTGCCTTACACTCCATGTGGTAGTTTTGCAAAAGTTTTTCATAGACTATTTGAAAGTTGGGATTCTCTTCCTTTGTAGTCAAACTAGGTGAAATGAAAGTCGGCCCCAGGTTGATCTTAGTTGAAGCAGTTTAATACACACGTGTGGACAGAGATGAACATCACCAAACAAGGCAAAGCCTGAGTCAGTGTCTAACAAAGGAACTGCAGGATCTTATATAGGGTCATTGTATACATTCCAAAGACATAACTTCATCCCTGGCTGGCTATCTTCTCCATATATGTCTCAGGGACCCCTAGTCGTGGATGTCTCCACACAGCCCAGCGACCCTTCCAGACCAGATGTTTCTTCCTTCAGTATCCCCTAGACCCTGTGGACCCTGAGGGTCCTTTATAAGAGTTAACCTACAGACAGTGTACATTATTAAACCATTTATGAATGCTCAAAAGATATCTATAATGAATATGAATGATGCAAAGTTAATATGAATGAGTTAATATACAATGATACAAGCATACACAGCACACTAATCATATTAAATGTAATTATCATGTCTCAGTCTATAAATTCACCTATCACTATTGTTTCTTGAACTCTGCTCACTAATGATACAAAGCAGCACCACAATTTAATTTTTAATTGCCCTAAGCGAAATTTGTTTTGTGTGGCTCCCACCTGATCAAACGCTATGGTTGTAAACTTGGACATGATGAGTTTATTGGTTTAAATTGGCCTACAAGGAAAATGTCTGATTGGAGGCCCTGGTGGGGGAATTAATGTGACAGTCTCAGATAGGCCCTGTTCCCAGTGCATATACTATTTATAGGAATATAGTGTTTCTTTTTAATGACTCAGTATTGATACAATTTAATTTCATAACTTTTCTAAATGTATAACATCCATAAACAGTATCACCAGATACTGAGATTTTGATCACATGCAGCTATGTAAAATTAGCTTTGTCATTCTCATTACAGTCATAATTCATTTTGAACAAGATGATTTTGAACATCTTCCTCAGTATAGCTGTATCAACTTCAATATAGTAACTTGTGTAATATCTCGTGGAAAAGTAAATAATGTACAAAGTGTATAAATGTACTAAAATAAGTAATTTGACCACCTGACGCAAGTACTGGGGAGTAATGTGCTGTAGGAAGCTTTCACCACTTTAACTCAGTAGTCACCTTGGTTACTTCCCAGCATTTTATCACAAGTTGAATATACCTGTATAACCCAAGAGACAATATGGCATGTTGAAATGTTCTCTTGGCAATATAACATACCACCTGGTATTTTATAACCTATCACCTTAATGCTCAGTGAGACACTACATGACATGATGTAGTGTATGTGCAAGTACAAGCAGTATGTTATTGAGATGTGATCATCACAACACTTAGTAGATTTAGTTTATTAAAGCAAATCACTGGTGTTATAGATTTTTATTTTGCTAATTTGTGTATTTTTTCTCTACTACTATTTACTCACCTGTAATATTTGTCTGTGCTGTTGGATATGCGAGTCAAACCCGATTGGCTCATGGGTTCCCATGCAGTTTAAATCTCCATCAAATATACACCTGCACACACATCCTTGTCATTCGTTAAATGTCCAAATGTCCAGTACAAAGTCTCCATTTCTCCATTTCTTTTGTTCCATACAGACATGAGCGCTGATAACTGTCAGTGGGTTTGCAAATAAGTATTGCTTTAATCACGGCGCTCAGCAGGAAGAATATTGTTTGCATTAGAATTGATATATGTTATCAACCAAAAACCACACTGGCACACCTTGGGTTTTTCCATGACTCAGCATGACCTCAGAAAAACTCGTTAAAGGGACAATAACTCAAAGTGCAATATCATACCTAGAAATAAATCAATGAACCTAGACCTCTTAGTCCTAATATTTACATTTGGCTTTAGCGCCTCCCTGCCATAGTTAACATGTAGACAGATTCTTTGCCATTTAAAAAGTTACATCGTCATAGCCAGTTGAACATTTTCAGATGATTTATTTCATTTTAAGAGCCTTGTAATCCCAAAATGTCATTTTACAACATTTAATCCAGACACATCACTGCTATCTTGTTTTTCATAATTCTCCATTGTCAGGGCATTAAGAGGATTACATGAAACAATATTTGGGGGGTATGGGGTGGGTACTTAAATTAAAAAGATGAGTAAATTGCTTTACTTTTTATGAATAGAAAAACATCAAACTTACATTTTATTATGTTACACAACCCCAGTTACTATCTGACTTCAGAAAAGACTAATTCAGTAGAGCTGAATGAATTCAATGTTGAATACGTTACTCAGAGTTAATTCCACTTTTACTATTATAGTCCTCTGTGTCCCTTACTGTCATGTACTGTGACGGTGATTACAACGTATAGTTCAAGTACAGTAGCTATGGTGACTGGAATGTGGAAGATGGAGGAAACACTGGAAAGACATGAACCTATATGTCTATTTTATCTATGCTATTTTTGCAATAACTTAATAAAATCTTATGGTGCAAGTCAATTGAACTGATGAAAAATGTTGTATTTGTAATGCTTTCAAGGGCTAGCTGTAGCATTATTTTTCACTAATACAACAACTAACACTCCTTTGGATAATGATGATGATGGGTATTGGTTGTTGTCAGCATTTTGAACAGGAAAACATGTAAAGCCAACTCCAGACATCTCCCCCCATCAGCGGATAAGATGTCTGTATGAACAGATTATCTGGGGTCCTTTTTTGTAATTTTTTGTTTTATATCAAACGTGATGACAGTCTGATGTAAAATTGAGGATTAGCATAAAAATTAGGGCCAACTCAATTTGGCACAGTGCCTTGGTGTCCTTTGTCTATCTGAGGCCTGCATCAAGGGCAGACTGAGCAGCCTGAGGCCATGTTTTCCGGTTGGACAAAGGGGCCAGTGCAGATGGGGGTGGTGCATGGTTAGTCTGCTTGGAGGTCTCTTAGAAGAACCTGCCCTGATTAAAACCCCAGCAGGAGGAAGTAAAAGACATATAGGTCTTAGACAGAGACCTTATACTCATACTTCCTTACACCAGATCAGATTTTAGATGCTCAAGGGTTTAAGATTATCTGATATGGTACAAGTAGGAAGAAAGTCAATCAAGATTGCTTTTTGAAAATGAAAGGTGGCATGTAGAGCAGCAAATGCTCCAGAGTTCTTTGATGCAGTTCCTTTGCTGCACCTAAAGTTAAAAAAGTGCTTGATTTTTGCAGGTTTTAGGGAATTTGAAAATGAAATGAAAATACTGCATACTAGGGTTGTAATGACCTGGAGACCGGGTCAGCTGTGCAACATACAGCTGTATCGATTTAAACATATGGAACTATGTGAAAGATGGAAGGTGACGTTAATGAATCCTATCGCCAGTCTGTTGATTCAAAAGTCAAATTTGTGAATATTGATTTCTCTGTTCCTTTTTCCTCCTTTTGCATATTTTTTTCTCACTCTTTTTTTGTCACACTCTACTCCAACTAGCCCCCCTCCCTTTGTGAATGTGGCTGTAGTTTATGATGCTTTCATGTGATGAATGAATATTTGTTGGAACGACTTGATGGCTCAAAGCGACGACTTGGAAGTGTTCACACTTTCAAACTCATTTGAAGCCATGATTTAACTTGTCTGGAGACTTGGTTTGCTCATGATTATTATTCTCATCTTTTTCCACACTTAACACATAAACATTTAGTGATATATTTAAGTTTATGTTTTATAGCAAACCAAGCATTGCAACCAAATTGAATTGTATCAAATCATATCTTGTTGACCTGCTCAAAGATATCTTTCCTGTATTGAAACACTAACTAACTCGGTGTAAGAAGGAGAGATTCATCATCTCTACTGCATACTAATAGCTTACTTTCTCCCTTTCCCTCTTTTTGGCTTTATTCAAAGTCATAGACATTGATCCTGAGTAACGTTCATTGAACAAGTGTTATTGGATTTCAATGCAGCTGTCTGCATAGATCAACACATGGGAATGGCTAATTGGTGTCAACCCAGTGCTCTCTGGGACATCTCCATGTCTGTGTAAACTACCTTCTGAGAGTGTAAAACATGAGTTGTGGACAAAGGTCATCTTCCGTAGACGGATTAGGGATTCAGTTGGACTGTTGACTCTAATTTAGAAGAAACTCTTTTTTTGATTTCCATTAATCCTAGGACAGAAATAAACTACAGAGGACAAACTAATGGAAACTGGGCAGTAGCAGTTTGCCCGTCTATATCTGTGCCAGTAATTCTTTTGATGCCAGTCAAAAGTGTTTTTGAGTTGTCCTTTATTCAATTAATTGTGCATAGCTTTCTAATCAATACTTTGAAAATGCTCTGAAGCTCTTCCATTGCATTATTGTTTGATTCACCATTTATAATTTTGGCATTTGTTTTAAAACAACTACTCAAATGTCTGTTAATCAAGCTTTAAAAAGGGGTAAATGTTTTCTATGTAGGGTGAATGAAGACATCCACATGGTGTTGCCAAAGCAGGGTGACGGGCACTGTAAGGAAAATGATTCAGTGTGTGTAAAGAATAAAAACAAAATCAGACTCAATACTGACTTAATATTCTGCAAATAAGATTTTCACTGAATACAACTTTATATTGTGAATTCATTGTCTGACAGTAATATGCTGTGTTGTCTCATGAGGTCTGGCCACTGATTATCATGCTTAATGGATTTAAGTAGCAGGATGATTCTAGTGAAGGTAAAAACATCTCAGAAGTGCTGTTTTAGATATAACTTTTCACAACTTCCCAGAAACCCACTAATTGTTTGCTCTTGTTTGCTCAGAGCAATTCAAAAGTGTTGAACATGTGCATAAGCTGTTTTCATTCCTCCCTGCTTGACTGCCCAGAAGCAAACTGACTACCGGTTGTTATGTCAGAGTCCCTGCATGGGTGTCACCATGAGAATTTACAGGAAATCCACCAATGAGTATGTCAGTGTCCCCATAGAAACCACAGGCCTATGCTGTGAGCGCAAAGGACACTTTTATCTAAGTAGCACAGACCTCAACTACTTGCTGTACTTACAGTGTGCACAGTATGCATAACTGAACTTTAACTGAATTTTTCATTTGTTTGTTTAAAAGTTTATGCGTTTCATTCTTTGTCATTATTCACATAATTTTTGACATTATATAACATTTTGTCTATTGTTGGGTTTACATCAGTGCCAAAGCCAGGTTAGTGGCACTTCCATCCTCTATACCTGGGCACTATCAAACTTTTCACAGTATGATAAAAATCATTTTCTGCACATCGTGTCAGTTCTTTTTGTGCAGCATCTAAAGGAATTAAAGGAAGGAAGTAAAAGTTGTCATGCTGAGAAAGGATGTGAAAATGTAAATTTCACACGTGGGAACTTACTTCTGAGTTTTTGTCTATTTGTTTGTGTGGACTGCTGCCATACAGGTGATGTATGGATAAATCTCTTTATGACCATAAGACAACACATTCTCTGCCATTTTATAATAAATCACATTGTTGTAGCAGTTTTCTATATATATGTAATATGTAAATATATATGTAATATATGTTTGATAATCAAACTCTGTTGCGAACATTAACTATTCTAATGTTAAACTATTCTCCATGTAAGAGATTACAATTGATAAACTAAGGAGCCAGAGAGCTGAGATCACATCACACAAGCCTGATAATTTTATAGATAATTATATATCATATATATCGTTGCCATAAATGTACCATGAGACTGTACAGGATCTGTACTTAGCATAATACATCCCTTAAAAGTTTGACTGTTCAACCCTTTTTAATAGGATATGAGAAGTAAGTTAAATGTTCAGGTTCAATGGGTCTCCTGTGTCCTCAGATAAACTTACTATAAGGCCTGCTACCTCACCTACCCTTTGACACTTAAGGTGTAGAATGACCCGGATTACATTACCACAAATCCTCAGCATGCCTGAAAGTAAATTGGAGAGGTCGCATGTCATGAAATTCTGCCTCACTGAGTGTACACAGCAGTAGTGACTTTGGCTTGGTATGGCACTTGACTGTCTGGATTTTCTGTTGAAGAGGCTCTTCTTACACTTGTCCCATTTGTCAATAAGAAATGACAGCAAGGCTTCTCTTTCCACCTTTGATGAATCATCCTTTAAATCATCAGCAAAGCTTACTCAACTCAATCACATTTTAAGGAGAATTGTTCAGTCCATTGTTCCAAATAGCATGTATGTAAATGCTTGCTTGGATTTTAAACACTTCACCTCTTCAATGTATTTGTTTCTTTGGTTTTATATAATAATGTAATCCTTCTATTTTTCTGTTAAATCTTGAACTCAATTTCACTTCCCGTGGGAATCTTACTTAAACCGGCAGAAGCCAATTTGGTCTGCTCCTTTACACTTAAAACAAGTATATCTCCAAAGACCTCAAATCCATCCCTTGCATCTCCAACCAAATTAAGTCATAAATCACTCTTCTATACATATCAATGCTAATTAAGAGCAGGGCTCAGCTGCTCTTCTTCAGCGGAAGGTAGAATAAAACTGCTCCATAATTATGTCAAAACAATGTGCTCTCAACCTCTCTGCCACAGCACATTTGGAATGGGCTATGAGATAAAACATCCAAAATGACACCCTGGTCTTAAAACACGTTATGCATTTTGTCTGGAAGGGATTATAGGTTTTTACCTCTGAATATAGACATTTCGCAGATTTTGTTTTAAACTAAGGATTACTTTTAACTGCATTTTGTCTCCTCAGATTACAGATTTGTTGAAGTATAAAAAAAATGGTACATTCATGCTGAAACAACTTTGTTTTATGGGTCAGGTAATGCAGAAGTTCCTACTTAACTGGGCATCCCAATACCTTGCTGGGGGCCCCAAATGCTACAATAGAGCCGTTAACATCAGTCAACACAGTCACAAGGCTCCTCCGCTTTTTTTGCTTGCTGTAGTATGTGTAAATGGCGAGCGACACCAGCAACTCAAGCTTTTAGCAATAAATCAAGTTCATATGGAGGGAGATAATCAATGTGCTGTGCACCCAGACACGCAGGCGAGCAATGTGCGGTTCTTTTCAGTGATGGGAGTAAACTCACTCCCTGGGTTTGAGGTTTCTTCAGTGTTACCCCTTGTGCTCTTGTGCTGAAAAAAACATTTCCTTCACTGAATTGCTCGATGCATAATTGCGGAAGGCAGTTATACTATGTGCCAAGCTTTGTCCTAAGTCCAAAAAAGCCAGATGGACGATGCTTCCACACAGGTGCAATTCAGATAATATTGCGCACATGTAAATTTGTAAACATATGCTCAACCTTCAGTATACATACAATCCTCTTCCCCCAAAGAATCGACTAATCTGTGGCAATTGCACTATAGCACAGGATAGAGGAATACAGAACACTCTCGGCTGCAACCTTGGAAAGTTTTTTTTAAAATGTTTTTTCGTTGAGTAATGCTCTATTTTATTTCTGATTCCTGGAAACTGGTTGTCAATAACCTTTTGTACTGTAGCTCCTTTTTGTTAACTGAATGTGTGATCCTATTCAAAGGGAAAGCCACTTCACAAGACACTATTGTACCATATTTCCATCTCTAAATATTGATCACATACAGTCCTTTGAATGTGTATATAAATGTAACACTTACTTGAAAAACAATGTTTAATCTTGCTCGCTGTTTCACAGCTGGATCCATCTCCGGACCTTTATCATCCTCCTAACAATACTCAAGTTCCCGATAACCAATTATACCTCTTATGGCCTCTCAAATAACTTTAATTACTGATTAGGATTCCTTGTTCACAAAGCAGCTACTTAAAAGTAATTGCTCAATAAAGAGAGGGGAAGTTGTCGTATTAAGTAGGTGTTCCTGCTGCTTCTCTCATTAGTGCTCACTTGGAGCCTTCAATTCCCTATTGTCGCAAATGGAGCCAGCTTCATTCACAGCACAGAAGCCATCCTCATTCAGCTTAGCTCATAGTGGTTTAGAACAAGCACTGCACACCCTTTAACAAAAAGCTCTTAACTGCCCAAACCCATCTAGATTATCCTGTATACTGTAAATCCAAGTCTGCATAAACTAAATATTCAAGTGAGGTTTATTTCACTTTAAAGTGCATTCCATAACAAATTCTCAGGACATTTTACAGAGGATGAAAATATTTGAATAGATGTTTGTTTAAAATGCGACCATCTAATACCCCTTTCACTCACACATCCCAGGATTTACACAGGTTATGAAACATGGGTCATTCCTGCATTGGACCCGGGTTTATCCCAGGTCGTCGGCCACTCAGACGAGACTGCACAAGACCTGTGTCACCATAATACATCTGTATACATCACTGCCGTGCAGGGCCGAACAAGTAACCATATTGCCATAGATAATTAAATTTTTTACCGTCCCGGTAATTTGATGGTTTTTTTTCTTCTTCCCCACAAATGGACAGAAGCTCTCTGATTTCGAAATCTTTCCAATTCTCCATTGTTATTCGTTTGTTGTTGAAACGCTCCTTGTTGTGAATATAATACGCCTCTGATCTTAACCAATGAGGTTTCCTGTCCATTGCTTAACCCAGGTCCCCCGTTCACACCGCAGCCAAGCAGGATCTGACCTGCGTTATTCCCAGTACATACTATACAAGTGGCGGTGAGTGTTTTGTAGAAAGAAAGAAAGAAAGAAAGAAAGATCTTTTATCTGATTTCCTGGCGCGAGTAGGCAGACAAGTGCCTTGGATGATTGGTCTGAATGAGAAGGATTTACCACGTGTTGATTTACTAGAAATGGCAGAGACAATTAAAGGCCTGAATTAATTTGGCTTCATTCAAGAGAACGGAGACTCATTTATGATTGAATGTATTGTCTGACCAGGAATCGAAAGGGGCTCACTGACAAATTTCTGTCAGAGGGCCAAGATTGCAAATTGCTGGTTTGATATGTGTAGCGGACTTACCGCCGGGGCCGCAACAGACAGAGACACGGTCACGGAGAGGCTCAGTCCCCCAATCGACCTCCCACTACCTCTTCCAGGTCAGCCTTCAGCTCCAAACACAGGTCAACTTCTGGCCCCAAAGCTAGCAGGACAGCTTTCCAGCTGCCCCTCAGGTTGACCCAAACACTGTTAATATGGTTCTGACTGCAATCGGCCAATCAGTCTTAATTGGCCACAGCGGTACCAGATGCAGGGAGGAACCCCCCCCCCAGTCTGCCACAATATGTTTTTAATACAGTGGATTTGTGGTGGATTTGAGTTCCTTAGTGGTGTGCTTAACTCTCCTCAATGATTCGATTCAGTTCAATTAAAATAATGTATTTATCCCCAGGGGGCAATTATAAGACCAGCGTAGTATTTAAAACAGTAAAATACATAAAAATACATAACAGACATAAAGACAGACAAGGTCTTGCCCATAACTTAGTTTAAGTGCATAATGAAAACCGACCAAAGGTGGGGTGGGATTGGCGGGGTATGTCCATAAGTATGTATGTCATGGGAGGAGTGGGGAAGTGGGGACAGTTGTGAGGTTGTGAGGTCCAATTGTTGGAGAAGAGGTCTACTGAGGAGAGGCAGGTGTTAAGTAGGCTCACCTATTAATCCTCCACCCAGGACAGAGTTAGCGCCAGCCAAATCTGCAGCCACTAGACTGTTGTAAAAAGGATGTGACTGGGGCCTTGTAGAATAGACCTAGCTTTTTTGAGTTTGCTGTTCATGGAGAGTGGCCAGGGGCCGGGTGCCCTATGATTTTGGAGCGCGTGTTCACCACACTCTGGAGGCACTACTTGTTCTAAATAGTGAGAGAGTGGAACCAGTGAAGGAGAAGGTTATTATGTTTTCTATGAAAGAATTGTAGAATGGGGAGATGGTAGGGTTCAAAGGAGTTGAGCTTCCCCAGGAAGTACTGGCATTGCTAGCATTTCTCCAGTATCTCCTCTGTGTTAGTTTCAAACCTTAGTCTGTCATAAATTACAGTAGTCAGGTACTTCTACTGTTGTACACCCTCCACGGGTTCCCCATGGGTGAGCATAGTTGTGGTTGTGGACCCCTCTGGAAGAAGTCTGGAAAAATCCACCATCACTATCTCCATGGTCTCCTTGGTCTTGGTCCAGCATTCAACTCATGGCAAGGGCTGTCACACCACTCCACAAACTCATCGGGGGCAGGCCTGCAAGCAAATGAGGTCCTGCAGTCATCAGTGTAGAGGATGAAGAGCAGAGGTGAGAGGACACAACCCTGGGTGGAGTCGGTAGAGGTGTGGAGCAGATCTGAGTACTGTAGATGTTGTTCACCAGCACTCTGTCTTCAGTGTGTATGGAAGTCCATAATCCATATGATTAACCTGTAATCCAGATGAAAGCAGTTCATGAGTTTGTCTGCCAGAATATGAGGCTGTACTGTGTTAAATGCAGATCAGAAGTCTGAGTGTTTCAGAAGTGTTTTTGGACCCTGTAAGTGTTTGTATATGGTGTCTAGAATGAATAGATTTGCATTATCCACCCTTCTACTGGCATATGCAGTATGCAAACTCTAGGGAGTCCAGCTGAGCAGAGGTGACCGTGTTGGTGTAGCTTGTTTACTAGCCTACTCTAAATAACCGTAATGCCTTTACATTGATAGGAATAATGACCACATACCTGCACCTGGCTCAAATCGAGACTGGTTTCTAATGTCTGAAATGCATACCTTTAAGCAAAGATGCTTAATGACCCCTACCCCATCCCCCAACGCTTGCTTTTCCACTGCCCCACGTACATTACTGTAAGACCTTTTCAATAAAACATGCATCTCTGAAATATTTACAACTTTCATGTTTCCTGAAATGATAAATCCAAGACAAATTTGATGTTAGAGAGAGATGTACATGAAACCCAATGTTTTAATTTTGTGTAAGCCACAACTTACAAGTGACTTATATTATGGAAAAAAAGCATATGTGCTGGAGCGAGCATCATTGCAGGGAAGGGAGGACTAGACTAGTGTCTTGCTGTTGAGCAGCATATTTTATTTTCTTTCCCAGAGGTTTAGAGGAGCTGTTACACTGTGGAGTTTTAGTGGAGGTCACAAGGTTATTATATAAACAATTCACATGGAGGCTTCAAGCACCCAGAGGGAATGTTTAATGCCATGCTCACAATTTCTGAAATGTTGTAATGCTCAAGACGCAGACATGTGTCCGATTTTTAACCACGCTGCACAGTTTCTCTGTTTTTTTTCCCTGCAACTGAAAACCACGCTTAATTAATTTGGTCAGCAGAGTTGGATAAACTACATTGATGACATGATTTTCATTGATTCTAATGAAAACAGATAAAAGCCATGGAAAGCAAATGGAATTTCTGAACAGGACTCATCAAAGTCTAGCATTGGAACAAATTCCCATTACGTCCCATAAAAGCCTTTAATTTGCAAAGCTCATGTCTGGTTTGGTACTTAGAAGTACATGGTCAAATGATTCAATCCTAAATCCTGTGCCGAGAGAAGCCAAATCAGAATTTAATTTGGCACGTAACTCCTTATCCTGTCTGAAACATGTGGCTGGATGCAATCCTTGGATTAATGTGGACTTTAGAACTACAAATTTGGCTTGTTTCTTTTCTCCTGGCAGAACAAACACCTAGTCTAACTCATTCGCAACACAACATTTACATTTCCAATCTCAGGCAAAAACACATGCTTAGTCCAGATTAGAACCTGTTAGTTAACCAAATTGTTGCAATTATGTGTGTCAATCCATTGGTGTGGGATGATGAGTCTCCATTTCTTTGTCCCTTTCCCTCTGTTTCGCTCTCTTTTGTGTGACGGACAGACCTAAATTGACAACAAAATGACAACAGACATAAATTACACACTGATGTACTGTATAACCTGATTTGATTTTACAGTTCACACTTATTTGAAAAGATAAATTAATATTTTTCATCAACTCACTATTAACCTTGTTTATTTAATCTCACTAATATAGTGCCTGATCATCTAGGATTGTGACAGTTTAAATGTTGGATAAACAAAGGAAATGTTTTTTTTTTTTTTTTGTTTCTCTTGGCATGTGTGCCTTCATCCCAGTGGACTACCCTCCCCCTCCGCCACCTGCTGAAGAGTCAAGTGGTCTTCCTTCATCCCCAGGTTCCTTTCCCTCCTCCTCCAATGATGAACTCATATGAGTATCAGGTGAGACATTGTTATCATATTTTCCTGATTGTTTTGAAATCAAGAGGCAGCACACAGAGCAAGACAACGCCGAGCACTGCATTGAGTTGAAATACCAGCCACAACCCAGCCACCCCAAGAGAGGGTACTACTGTATACATCCCCATATTTGCTAAATTTGGGGACAGCCCTTATGCAGGAAACACAGAGGGCTGACACCTATTGGTGGACCCTGGTCACTTTCTTTGGATAGCTTGTCATAATACCCACAGGCATTTGGCCCTCCTGGGATATCCGGCCTCTGTGATCTGACTGACACACTCAGCGCTTGACCTCTGAAATCCTCCCTGCACTACACTGTGTTCAATGCAAACATGAAGATAAATTCTCTATTTAACTCTCTCTTTTGATCTTACTAGTTTTGTGTCCTATATTAATGCTCCTTCTGAAAGTGTTTTTAGAAGATAGGATGTTACATAATTTATATAAGTTAATGTTTGTAATTCTAAGTTCACTGCTGTTCCCACATATATATGTAGATAGGAGAACACTGTACTCTGGGGATTAGTGTGTCTGGTATGAACTCAGTGTGTAAACTACTCGCCTAATCATACATTTTTAAAGGTCCAGAGCAATGAGAATCACATTTTCAAATGGTATCTTAATATAAAGCTATCCAAAATGTTATAATTGCCTGTTGTGGAAATGTGACTCGTTTGACTAATTTGACCTTTGAGAAACTATCCCTCTGGTTGTCAACAGAATCAAATAGTTTTAGACTTTACAGTGAAAATGACGACAAATCAACCCAGATTTCAATCACTGCTCTGATTGGTTGACAGTATGCATCGCTAATGAGGTTGCCGTAGCCTATCAGCGCCAGGGACAATGCGAAAGCGAGAGAGAAGAAAGTAACTGAGAAAGCAACTGAGCGATTGCCTTGGTGGCTGGCAAGAGCAACTTAGGTTTTGGGTAAAATTACAATAATGCGGTTATTTGAAGTAAGCTGAATAACACATCACTGTGTTTTTTTCCCTTTTTATATAATGTATTTAATAATGCGGTTATTTGCAATTTTTCACTTCTCTCCTTATCTTGAACATACATATTGTTATTTTTTTCTTCAGACTAAGTTAAGTGGGCAAGATGGTCAAAAAGGGAGTGAGAGACCTCCATGTTGATAATCCTTGGTTTGTACTTTGTATTTGACGTGGAATTTGGCTTGCTTTTCACAGTAGGGTTAATTATTATTTTTTTTTTTTACATTTTACTTTAGCTGATTGTACCATGTACCATGTACCATGAACGGTAGATGTTTACACTTAAGACCTGATGGCCAACATTGGTGTTGTTAAACATGTCAACTGGGCCACCTGAACCTACTGAGAGTTGACTGAGCGTAGAGAAAGCGGTACTAGAGCAGTTATAACAAATTAGATAAACCATCAAAAACGAAAAAAAATTACACTCTTCATTTACAAATCCATAGCAAGCTTTTCCTGACTGATCAGTTCACTGTATCTCTTAACTTCTGGAGAGGACATAGGGGTTATATCTACACAAATAAATTCTCTTTCATAGTGAATTTTTGAATTATAGTGGCTAAAAAGTAGGATCATTACAGATTTTTAGTTTTGCTTTACTTACTCTTGTTATTTTCTATTTCAACTGGTTACTAAAAGTTTCCAGATAGACTTCATAACAGCGTTATAGTGAGTGTGTAGGACCTTTCTGCTTATAATTCATTACATCTTTCATGAATGAAAATGGGATGTTAAATAATTTCTGTGCTTACGCAGAGCTAGCAAGAGGGAGAGGTCTGAGTGTACAAGCAAACATGAATAATCAAATATTAGCTAGACTACATTTATATAGTCCCTGTAATTGAACTTGGTAACATAGGATTTAGATTTAGATAATTTAGATTCCTTCTGCACTTATCTCTAACACTTTTTTGTAGTCTTTGCTGCTAAGACAAATGTAAACTTTGTTCTTAACAGCATAGGCAGTAGATGTGAATAACATTTGAAACATGGACTTATATAACAAATTAAGTGCCTTATTACTTTGAAATGTACTTTCCTGTTTTCATCTAGAACTTTTTGCTCTCCTATTGTGTTGGCTTTAGAATGACCCTGGGAATGAAACTTAATTCCTTAATAAGCCCTTGGTATCTTAATTATGTGTCCTGCAGCCAGAGAAGACCTCGCAAATTGTGTCGCCTTTCAGAGAAATGGATTGATATCCAATCGAAATGTCTTTGTACCTTCTTCTGTGTGCATCAATAGGGAAATTACACGTACTGAATGAATGAATCAACGAATAAATGGTATTTTCTTGGTCCGAGTCTTGGCCTCTTACGCAGGGCCCAATATTCCCTTGTCTTTTTGACCCTTTTTTATGACTGAAAATGACGTCTGTACCATGACATGCTAATACTGAAACATTTAGCAGGAGAGAGTACAACTACAAAGCAGCTACTTCTCATCAGGGGTTCAGTATTTTTTTGCTACAATATGTTCATAGCTATTGACCACATTATCAAGCTCTACACCACAAATTCCAATACATCACAATGATATGCAGTTCAGTCTGGCAATGCTTCCTTTCATCCTCCTCGTTATCACTGTCAAACCAGTTTGCCTGTTTTTCTTTTGTTGATTTGAGACAAACCATTAGTGTTTTGCTTTGTTTACCCCACTCATGATTGCCTTAGATGTTTTAAGCAGCAGCTATGCTCCAAATGGAGGCAAACGCTGCCTGTAATGGATTTTGACAGGTAATCCAAACACATAACATTAGAATAAGAAGCAGTCACTGATCCAGCCAACTCAAAAAACCCCGCAGGCAATTGCAAGCAGTCTTCTTGCAGTTGCAGCATAGTTCAAAAGACTAAAAATATATCTGTCACTGCATAGAGAAATTCCCTGGAATTTCGGGAGTAGAAAACCCAGTGTCACTAATGGTCAACTCATTTTTTTCTATTTTTCAGATTATTTGTGCATTAGTGCAACAGTTTTTTTAGAAAGAAATTGTGTGCCTTTTTCATGCGTCGAAGTTAAGTTGTGGTTTCTCCGAGGTGAAATTGAAATGTGATGAATAAATGAGTGCGGTTTCAGACTGCCAGAGCAATCCTGTCATTTAAGCATTCAATGTTCCTCTGACAATAAGCGGAAATTGGCATAATACTTATTATGTTCATTTGTAGAGTCTATGTTTGAGATTAAAATACAGTATTTTAATATACAATATTTATTGTACATTCTAACAATTTTGATTTTAGTAAAGAATTGACCTTTTCTGTTTGAAATTTTTCTGGATGAGAACTTGGATGAATAATGCATGAAGAATAAGATACTGTAGATCCAAGTGAACTGAAAAGCAGGAGGTGAATAGTGCACTGCATTAGGAGAGTTGTCTTTCAGGCAATACATTGCTTCTTATTCCTCACTGCACTTTTCTCAGAGAGGAGTCTCCTATTGATGTGTGGTTTTCAAAAGGATTGTCTAAGGTCAAGGTGAAACATGCACTCACAAATTGTAATCCAACCTGTAAGCATTGTGAAAATGATTGAATAGTAAGTGGGAAAGACTACATCAGTACAGCAGAGAGTCATTGTGATCCATCAGTGTGAAGGATGAATAACTATCATTAACGTTTTGATTGCAGTTAGTGAAAGTAACTTAAGTAAATGGTGTTACAGCATGTTTTCACGAGTTCACTCACTGTACTGCACATGGGATGTTTACTTGTAGATGAAAGGACCAGAGAAGACCCTGGAGGAGAGACGCTCTAGTCTGGATGCTGAGATTGACTCCCTCACCAGTATCCTGGCAGACCTGGAGAGCAGCTCACCCTACAAGCCACGGAGCACACAGGTACGACACCAGTTAAACTACATTACCTCTAAAACTCTATACTCTACAATGAACTTCTGAACACTGAATGAGGTTGTAGGAATTGATGTATCAACTACGTTAAAAAACAGTGAATGAAGGGTGTCATTGGGTGAAAATAACACACATGTAAAAATAGGTTTAATTATTGATTTAGACCACTGAAACCAAATGATATAGCACATTAGGATTCTGCAGGAAACAATACAGTATGCTGCACCTTTTGAAAACGTTGCGCATTATTAGCAAAATGAGTCTTGACCTATATCATTAGTTGATATTAAATGATATTAAGAGCAACTTCAAAAAGTTAAAGCCTTGGGCAGTTAACTAAATTGTTTGACACACAATAAATGTAGGACAGGCAGATAAAAAAACCTAACCAATTGTGTTTGGAATAGAAAAGCTCTGAGGGGCTTTCGACACCATGCAGATCTCCTATGAGATATTATAGCACTAATACCTGAGAGGGCATTCTCTGCAATGACTATGGATATGATGTTGATGTTACGCTGGCATTACCCATGTACCCGAATTACAGTAAAGGGGGCCAGGCGATGAAAACTGAAATTGATGCTTGGGGCTGGAGCCATACATTTTCTGGTCTCAATTTCTGATCTATATACTTCTAATATACAATGTATTTACATCTACTCACTTGTTAAGATCATACGTAGTCAGAGCAATATGTGGGCGATATGTGTGGAAGAAAAGAAAATGCTGGTGTTTGTCTGTGCTCCGCATGTAGATTGTTGGTTGCAAGTGCTTACGCCCATTGGTTTAGTGACTCCTAGTTCTCTGGTTAGAGGGAGTAGAATGAGGCAGCCTTACTGGGAGTAAACGCACAAAGGGAAAATTATTGCACCACACAGTGGAAAGATAGCGGATACAGATGGAAAGGATATGGAGGATGTGGTTCTGAAATTATAGATATTAATGGCAATAAGTAAAATACAATTTGCTGATTTTTAGCATGCTTAGTGTAGTGGCAATTGACTGTACTCATGGATACTGTGATAACATTACAGACATTATAATGTATGGGTAACCCATAATCTCCCCATACCAAGGGCCAACAGTTATTGTTATCTGTTGGGCCCTGAACATGCAGCTCCTACTTACGGCCTTGTTGCTTTAACCACACAGGATTAGGTAGACAAGAGGGGCATCCCAGAGGGCCAGATGGCCTGGAAATCACTCCCTTTGCTTCTGCTGCTCTCCTTTGCCTGACTCGTGTGATGACTGGTCACTTGGCACAGCAGCATTTGGCTTACCATGGCCAATACTTTTCCTTGTATATTGCCCCCATGAAGAAATACTCTGTGACCATTATTTGACATTATTTTGTATTGTGTCTGAGCTCTGCTCATTGGATTTCCTTCCAGCAGGCTTTCTAGGCTATTTCTAGTACACCAGAGAAAGCTAAAGGGAGAAACTGATTTCCTCTGTGTAGTCCACTTGATAGTATATCTGATGTATAGAGTTTGCTGTCAGGGTTAAAAGGTCATGAATTTTCACACTCTCGAGGAGCATCTCTATTTTGATTGAGAGCAGATGAACATAAAAGAAGCCAGTTATTCCACCCTGTAAAGCAGCTTTCTCTCTCTCACATATACACACACACTCACAAGTATTCATACATACTGCAAATTCACCAATGCACACATTCACTCACAGATACACATACACACTGCATACAAGTATACATGCAGAGACATGCACACACAAACAAATGTTTTTTTTCAGGTTTTGGAGCTAAATACATTTTCCTAAATAAAATATAGTATAAGTGCAGATCGGGAAAAACTTGTGACAGTACACGTTGGAGAAGGAGTCTGAAAGCTTTTGTCAATATGACTTGAAAAATTGATGTGCAGCTCTGTGAGAGGCAAGCCTGCGAATGAGCAGGTGAATGGTCATACTCTAGGTAATGTATGGCTCTCTTAGTAATTTCCCTCTTGGGGTCAAAGTCACTGCGTGTTTATTTTTATCATTACCTGGAGCAAGCTGTTGGAGTTACAGGTCAGAACCCACACCACCTCTGTCTCAAGAGATGCTTTTTATATACTTTTAATAGCAAGTATGATTGTGTGATTAGTTATAAAAAAAAATGTAAAAATAAATTTTATATGATACATGTTTTTTTAGCTCTTTCTGTGTCTTTTGTCTGCATGGTTTTTGCACATGGAAAAGATTTAGCTCTCTATTTGTTTGTTTATTTTACAGTTTCACTAGCCTGTGTACACACACACACACACACACACACACACACACACACACACACACACTATTACTTTCTCTCCTCAGCTGATGCTGATTCTAGCTGATTAACTCTGGTTGACCTTTCCCCCTACCCAGCTGCTCCTGTCAGTCCTTGCTGGGGCTCTTTCAATGCATTCTTCTACAACATAACGCTAGTCTTGTGTAATGGGCCAGGTTTCATTCCCTAGCATAGGCGGAACTGCTGCATTGTAATCTTCCGCTTGTATAAGCAAAGAGTAACGAGCGGTCTTGATTTACAGCTTTCTGTGTGCACAGAATTACAGAGCCAGCTTCCCAAAATCAATAGGTCACCCTATGTACTCCCTTTCAAGCTTCTGGGAGTGGAATCTTCCCCCTGATGTAGTTAGAAAGGGGCAAGGGGACCTTCTGTGTGCTTGACTCCCGGATGAGATTGAACTGGACGTTGTTGCTCATTCATAAAAATCTGAGTAGCATTCCTGTAAACATTCAGCCAGCACCAACGGTTCACAGACATCAAAACAATTTTGTTTGCTTTAGTTGGTATTCTCCCTGGCATAACAGTGGGTAATGAAATGTGATCATTATATAATTCCCATTTGTTCTCTCCCCACTTCCATCTTAGATGCCATTTGTTATTTGACACAGTTAACCAAGTTTTTGTTGCAATTTCCCACAACAGCAAATATTAAGCCAGACCTGATAATAATGTTAATCTCTTTATTCTCGGTTTCTTGACTTCTGAGGTACCAGATTGAATGTATTGAGGTAATACAAAATAATAATACTCTTTTACAGAAAACTACTTACTATTTTTTTTATTGTTCAGTTTTACATCACAACGTGTATGATCTTGTTGTTAAGACTTTAAGAGTTAAAGGCTAAAGCTGATGTTCTGCTGCACCAACAGAACAGTCGATACAGTAGTTCTAAAATTTAGGAACCCTTTTTGTCCTCGGTTGTAAGTCTGGCATGATGGTTGGAGAAGAGACAAGAAAGCACGTTCATGCTAAAGCCTGTGAGTGTGCTGTAGTGCAATCCGTGCCCAACTAGCCCCACTAATGTGCAGTGCAGGCCTGTCCAAGCACATCAGATCTGTTGGGGGGAGTTAACAAGGAGGCCCAGATGAGTGTCAAAATAGAGCAGTCATCTAGCACCACAGCAGTGGCACTGCTTTGGTAGAGGCTACAGGAGAGTTGACTGCCATGACCTCTTATTTCACACTGACCTCTGTGTGGTGTTTCTATTTATCCATCTTCATCCCTCCTACTGAGAGATTAAAGGCAACAACCTCCAGATGCGGGGTTTACTTTGTGCATTCTCAGTACCACTTCGATGTCAGGATCTTTTCATTTTTTCATCCAGGGTATCTGCCTGTAGGTCATCATTAGCAACATGAAAACAAACTATGGTTGTGAGAATGGAAGGCTATCACTGGATGCTAATAGAGGAAGTATCTTTTCTGATTTGTCACAGTTGGAGTAATTGCTTCACTCTACCTTCAGACTCCAAGAGTATGAATGTGTATTAGTACATTAAACTCTATGCATCTCTGTCATATTTATGATATAATTTGTTTAATCACAGAGTCAAATAGACTCTTTTGCTGTCATTTGAGTGTGTGAACCAACCACTTGGTTGATTGGTTGAGTAACACATCTATTCAGTGTTATCAATGTTCACTGTTAAGTCTGGCTGCAATAGCAAGTGTGTCAGTCTCTCAGCACCGTATTATGTCAGAGGCAAAATCTCTGTAATACTAGTTAATTCTACCTAATCTACCTAGCTAGGCCTTTATGCCTTTATTTGCTTATTATCTCTCTCTCTCTCTCTCTCTCTCTCTCTCTCTCTCTCTCTCTCTCTCTCTCTCTCTCTCTCTCTCTCTCTCTCTCTGTGTGTCTTTCTCTCTCTATCGCGCTATAGTTTATAGTTGTAGTTTATATGTATTATGCCTCCTCATTAACTGACTCTGTGCAGTCCTTCCTTGGTTGCATACCATATAAAGCTGTCTTTCAGACATTGTAGATATCACTGAGAGATTCTTAAGGTGTTATCAGTGAGAAGTTTACAGTATGAGTGTACTGTACATGTTATGTTTTGTCCATTATCATTAGTGATGATGCTCTGCTAATATGTGTGCTTGAAAATGACAAAAAGAATGTGAACAGAAGAGTAACCAGTGTCAACGTTTTCAGTTAAGTATCAATCCCCAGATGATGTGGCATTTCAGTATTCTGTATCCATTATGTTGTTGTGCTGCTCTCCTTAAAATGTAATTGTAAATGATATTCAAACTTGCATTACTGGAATAAATGACAGTGATTTCATTATCACTCAATGAATATTTCATACAAGCAGAAGAAATATGTACACTACCGGTCAAAAGTTTTAGAACACCCCCATTTTTCCAGGTTTTATTGAAATTTAAGCAATTCAAGTCCAGTGAATAACCTGAAATGGTACAAAGGTAAGCGGTAAACTGCTAGAGGTTTAAAAAAAAAAAAGTTTAGGTCAGCAAACAATGAAAAATAATGTAAATTTCAGAGTTTCAGTACAGTTTCCTACACCATCAAAAGGCACTTGGAAACTGGAGGAAACTCTGACAGGAAGAGGTCTGGCAGACCCAAAGCCACAACAGAATCAGAAGACAAGTTTCTGAGAGCTTGCGTGATAGGTGGCTCACAGGACAACAGCTTCAAGCACAGCTCAACACTGGTCGAAGTAAGCAAGTCTCAGTTTCAACTGTGAAGAGAAGACTTGGAGCTGCAGGTTTGACAGGTCGAGTGGCAGTAAGAAAGCCATTGCTAAGATGGCAAAATAAGAAGAGGCTTGCCTGGGCCATGAAGCACCGCCAGTAGACTATTGAAGACTGGAAGAAGGTCTTATGGAACGATTAATCAAAATTTTTAATCTTCAGTTCACGCAGGATTTCGAGTAGACGAAAGGATGGTTCCTCAGTGTGTGACACCAACTGTCAAACATGGAGGAGGAAGCGTGATGGTCTGGGGCTCTTTTGCTGGATCCAGAGTCGGCAACTTGCACCTACAAGTGCAACACATTTGTGGGGAACTTCTGCAACAGTGTTGGGAAGAACTTCCCGAACAATATTTGATGTCCATTGTAGAAAGAATGCCATGTGTGTGTTCAGCTATGTGCAGTTATATCTGCAAAATGTGGCTACTTTGAAGAGTCAAAAATTTAGATTACATTTTGTTAAACAAAATGATTCTATGCTTTTTTTTTAAATTATCTCCAGTTTTATTTGTTATCTTTAATTTCACAGTACATTGAGACATTAAACTGCGTAAATTTCAATAAAAACTGGAAAAATGGGGGTGTTCTAAAACTTTTGACCGGTAGTGTATATTTTTAGTGCTGATATGCTATTAATATATAACCAATTTAGGAAGTTTGAACACAACTTTATTGGCCCAGTGAAACTCAGATGCACTGTCTCCCTAGGCTGCACCTAGTTGTGATCTGATTCAATCTGGTGTGATAAGATTTAAGTTGAAATTAAAAAGCTCTTGCTATCGATTTCATCCACACTCTGGGAAATGATAATGTGCAGTATAATAAATAAAATATTGCAAGCCCCAGCTCCCCAAATGATGTATACTTACCACGATGGTAAACTTACCCAGTTGTGCTGAGCTATATCAAGGGGAGTATGTGGGGCGCTCCAACTGAGGTAGTATCTTTCCAGATGGATTCAAGGAAGGAGAGCTACTCAGCTGTCACCAGGCTGCCTTCTGGCAGTGTCAGAACTTCTGGGACCAAAGATGTGTGACTCACTTACAGTCATAGTTCCACCTCAATTAACAGTCAGTCAGCAGGGTGCATTGAAGCCATTTCTTATTTGTGTTGATCCATGCAGGAAACTGAAATTAATTGTAAATGCTGTCTAGAAAGATGACATGGACAATGCTGTTGGGCAGTGTCATGTCACTAAGGAAAGAGGCAGTGATCTTTACATGGACTTTGAGATTATGCGTACATTGTTTAACTGTGGATTGTGTTGATGCCATACAGCCTTGAGATAGTGCATGTGTTTTGGGTTTGTTAGTATCACATTGGTAAAGTCTAACTAGGCTTTGGTTCCACTGTATGTTAAGAGCTCTCACAATGCCACATGCATCCATTTAGTGACTTTTTTAGGTAAATTAAACAAATGAACATACAAACAAATATTTTGTAATGCTTGGCACAAACCATGCCCTGCCCACACTCTGTCTTTTAGTGGGCTATTTTCCACATTGTCATCCTCTCACCTGTGTGTACACTGTGCCCTATCAATGCCAAGTTAAATGGAAAGTCGGGTTGATGCAAAGCTTGCTACATATGTTGTGTTTTCTCTACAAATCTTCTAAGTGCACCACCAGCGTCCGTCATATTGGGTTTTCAGCAAACTTAACTCAAGGTGGGTTTGCACAGTCACCATCAAACTCGATGTACATGGGCAATTGGCTCCCAACAAATACTACCCCAATTTGACAGATGGGGGCACTATAATTAAAAGGTCAAAATGTAAAACTTTGAAAGGCCATAACGCCTACAGTAATATCTTTTTTCCATTTTTGACCTATCAACACAAAATTTGGTACACAGTTTTAGGAGACGTACCTACATGAATTAATTCAGAACCAGGCCTAATAGGATAAACTATATGACCATCAACTTGACAATGGGTGTGGCCTAATACAAAACTGGCCATAACTCAATGACCATTTGTGCAATCAACACAAAACTTGGTAAATGTGTACAAGAGATGACAACAAGCAAGACTGCAATGGCATTCTGAAAACAACCCATAGGAGGTGCCACAAAGGCAACACAAATCTATCTTTCAACCTGGTTTTTGAAATTCCATGAGATTTGGTGCACATGCTCTAGGACCATGGTGTAGTCAAAATATGAAGTTTGGCTGTGATTGCTGAAAGTGGGTGTGGTCTAGCCAATACAAATCATGGAATGGCATATAACAGCTTGCTGATCAAAGTGCATTTGAGAAATCTGTATCAACCTTGGCAGCCTTGTCTGGAAAGGCATTTCTATCATGTGTACCAAATATACCAAAACAAGACTAGCAGTGGTAGTTGGTCCCTGGTTGGCACAAATTGATTGATTTTAAAATAGCACACAAATCCCTGATTGCGGACCAATGTTTGCTAAAAGGACCCAGTCAGATATTGCTTTCAAAAGCCCTAATTTCCTGAGGAATGCCTGTCACCATTCAGCCACATAGGTCTATTTATTTTTTGAATAGTTCTTTTGCATATCTACTCCACAACCGCTCCATTTTTTCCCATATGTCCCTGTTTTTACATTATTGGCAGGTACAGTATGGTTTATGTTTGATTCATTCCAAATGGAGTGGAATACCAAAGAGAGAGGCTAACATGCTACTGTCAACCTCTCTATGTCAGCAGGGAAGCCATAGCATTGTACATGTTGTTATGTTTGTATTTTTACCTAGTGTCAAGCGGCTTGATGTTTGTGTAATAAGTTATCAAGTCCATATCGAGCAGATGGGCATTATTGAAGTCTACTGACAGTGTAGCTGAAGCTTGAAATGCTGCTGAGATGTATCCTTCCACATGAGTGCCCTGAGGAGGACTCACTTCACACTGTGCTAGTCAAGCCATGCCATGACACTCCCGTCTCTCAACAGACAGAGCATTGAGGATGGCACTCGCTGTCACAACATGGCAGAATGATAGGTCATTGTTGGTCCCAAGTCTCCCACTGATCATGGCGTCTGTTGAACAACTGGGGAGAATGCAAACTCTAGACCACCCTGGCTGTATCTTAGCTCCTGCAGAGTGTGATAGGGGTTGTGACCTTTCCACTGCTCTCCTCATGAGGCTCAAACTGTGGTGGTATCTCAAGGGGCTGCCTCACCATCTCAATTGTTCATTCATCATGGCTCTTACGTGCTAAGTCTGCATACCTGCATACTTATGAGGAGAACTGAAATTAGTATACATGGATTTACATCTCGTAGCAATGCACATATTGTATATCAGGTCTAACCATGTGCCAAATTGTGTTGAATTGTGAGCTGCTTGGCAAACTGTCCGTAACCATGTCATAGAGTTGTTGATTACATCAATTGTACATCAATGAGCTGAAACAAGAGGGAGGCATGACAATGCACAGCATGGACTACTTCAATACTTCTGCTCATTGCACTAAACATAAGCACACAGCAAGTAACAAAATAAATAACAAAAATGTTATCATATTTTAAGCAGTGATCACGTAAATGAGTTAAAAGGTCTACTCTGGTTTGCCAGTCACTTTATACCGTGCATGACATGCCTTGTGTGTGAGGCAGACCGATATAGTTCAGTTCAGACCGATATAGTATCCTCAGTTCTAACCATCGGTGCTCTGTAACACAGCAGCATCAGCTGTCAGATAGATGCAGGTGCCAGAGCACATCTCCCTTCTATAAGCTACAGTATACAGTAGGTGAGGACAAATGAAGGTGTATGTATATTTGTGGGTACTTTTCAGCAGCAGGGCCGGAGAGACTTGCTTGTCAAAGACCTTAGATTGGGGGGACAGTTTATTTTCCAAAAGGACAATGACGATGAAGAGTAGTTAAAGATAGTTGGTCACAGATGCTACCCATCCAACTTGACTGAGCTTGGACAAATCTGCAAGGCAGAATGGGAGAAAATCCCCAAATCCACATGTGCCAAACTGATATAGATGTATCCAAGAAGACTCAAAGTTGTAATCACTGCCAAAGGTGATTCTGCAAAGTATTGACTCGGGGTTAAATGCTTATTTAAATGAGATGGATATTTTTTTCACAAATAAAACATCTTTTCATGTTGTCATTATGGAGTATTTTGTATAGATTCAAAAACTAAATTGAATCCATCTTTAATTCAGGCTACAACACCACAAAATGCTGGAAAAGTCAAGGGGGGTTGAATACTTTCTGAAGGCAATGTGTATATATACTAAATATCCAGATGGTGTGCCTGCTGACAATATAGACCAGCCTGGTGGTTTTAATGTCCTAAATCTTTCAGTTATTTTTTCAATCATCATCCGTACCCCTGAGAATCTGCAGCTGGCACAAAGTGTTAATACATAATACTCTACATTCATGTTTCCAGCCTCATTGCTGAGACCAACAACACAACATCGAGAGGGCTCTTTGATACCCCAGTTACAGAGGGCATTTGTAGGTCATGTTTACCTGGTTTGAAGTGGCTTTATTCGGCCATATAAAGCAGTGTAAACATCTTAATAGTACAGTGTTAATGGCATGTGTCTGGTCATATGCTGTTTGATGTCTCAGGTTGCAGAGGATCCTACTGTATTTGTTCTGAGAAAAATGTATCTAAGGTCAAATGTTCATACATGGTGACCTCACTGATTTTCTTTTCGTGCAATCTACCACTGTGGTTGGGAATAAACAACCTGTAGGCTCTCTTTATATTTTTCACAAAGGCAGATATGAGATATGAGAGAAGAGTTTATCCCACTCACTAATCTGTGATGCCATACAGATATACTGTCTGGGACAGTAACCAGAATATTATATACCAGAGAGTCATGTATAGATTTTCTGCTTCAAATGAATAGCATTTCTACAATATTATGCTCATTTGGTTGTAAAACGTCAGGCAAACATTGTATGAGTTCACAAAATCATATTTGTTGTCATTACAGCAGCTCCAGACTGTGCATCATGATTAAAATGTTGTGTCTCTGGTTTCCAGCTTTAGAACAGCATGGTTAAAGGTTTGTGGGGATGGGAACTCTTAAATAGAGTAGTATTGCCCTTTAGATAAGACAGGGATAAGAATAGATTACTGTCCTACTATGCTGAGAGGAATGCTCTTCTGCAGCAGCACTAACTCAGACAATTTTGATTAAGCTTCTCTTAAGGTGTGGAACAAATTTGAATCAATCAATGTGGTACACAGGTGATCAGTGTCTACTGGCACTTAACATTTTAGTTATCAATGCTATTTTGTCTTATGGTTTATACTGAACTTGGAAAGGGGTGATGGCAGTTATTGACAGCCATCACTAAGCTGTAACAGGCAAAGTTAAACAAAACAAATTTAAAATCTGCAAAGTTCAAATGTCATGTTTTTTCCCAGACAATGACAGCCATCACAGAAAGGTTGGCATTAGTTCTTGCCAGCCTCACACACATCCTCTACCCATGTCACAGGCAGTAGGCTGGCTCATAAAAGGTCATGGCCATAGGCAGCTATTTTTTGCAATGGATATTTTACTCTTTAGGGCACTGTCTACATGACTGTGTGACCATGTGTTTATGCAGCCTATTAACAAGGGGTTAGGGAATTGCATCAAGATTACACTCCAGCCTGGTAATTATAGGGCTTTGTGGTGTTTAACTTTTTCTCTCTGTTTGTTTTGTATGTTGCTGTTCTCTCTGATTGCTGTGCTGCTGCATGTTGCCACAGTGCCAGTGGCGCCCGTTGACCTTAAGGTCAATCTGGCAGCAGGTTCTGAGTTTTGACAGGGGCAGCCAACTGTAGAGAGAGGAGCATGCCTATAGGCACTCAATGTGTTCCGTCAATGTTCGTTAGTCTAATAAACCACATAGTATCACCCCATTGTCTTTTATTAACAGGGTGAACCAATGACAAATTTGGTTTGAGCCAGGGACCTGTGACTGTCAATGTAACCTGCCTCTTTACATCATGAAGTCAGCCCTCCTAATAACAGTGCTAAAAGGCTTACCATCAACTGCTGTCATTGCACATCATCCCTCTTCCCTATAATGTGCGCACAAACACACACACACACACACACACACACACACACACACACACACACACACGCCTCTGAAAGAAGAGTTACAATTGCCCATCTCTGGGACTGGTGACACTGGCATAAGCGAGGGACATTTTCAGCTGTATGTGACCTCCTGGAGCAGAAGGGGGTCATGGGTGCATGAAACCCCAAGTGCAGGATTGAGTCAGGATGTGTGGCAGGATTGGTCTATAGTATTACAGGAGGTGAATTTAAGAATGAGTTTCTTCTGTGTGATACCTGCAAAATACAAAAGGCTATAAAGATAGCCTGCATCAATGACTCTTTTTTTCACACAGTAGCCTAGAATTTTTTTAGTTGCATCTTTAAATACTAGCAATATTACATACTTTTATTCTGAAACCCAGTTTTCAGGGGATTATATAACTTAATGTTGAAGACATGGACTAGATGTTCAACTCCATCGTCTTGGGGGCGTCTTGGTGGTACACCCAGTGGGTACGCACACCAAATGCATGGTATGCTACCTGGCTCATGCTGTACTCTCGAATCTCTCCCCGCATTTTATTCAGGCTGTCTATAGTCATTGTATACTGTGTCACCGAAAGACTTGGATCGGCTGGAGTACCCACTCGTTAGAGACAAAAAGGATAAATAAAAGACTTTCTACACTCTTTTTTTGAGATATTGCTTGAATATTTCATCTTCAGAGAATCCTTAACAGCTTTATCATAAACTTTTAATGCATGCAAAGATTATGTTAAAGCAGGGCATGACCTTTTGACACAATTGTGAGTAACACAATGGAAGGACTGCTGCCTATGCACTTATTCAATCATGATGATTGCATTACATTGTCAGCCAATTTTACATTGATATGTTTTTAAATTCCACATTCCACATTTGTGTTATTTTCACAAGTGCTATATATTTATTTGTTTGGTTTGTCTGTTTTTCTATTTATTTGAAGTAGCTATCTACAGTTCTGGCCAAGATTATTGGCATCCTTGCATTTTATGCAGATAATGCACAATATCTTCTGATATAATTGGAAAATGAAACAACTTTCGGTCTTCACACATTCATCTAACAGCACAGTCTGTGTAATGGGTGCCAGTAATCATCAAGCACACTTTCTCACAAGATGATGATTGCAAGACTACTACCATTAGTAGTAGTAGTAGTAGTAGTAGTAGTAGTAGTAGTAGTAGTAGTAGTTTAGGACAAAATTGATACAGGGCATCCATTAAACATTTAATTTAATTTATATGACCTGATTAGAAATATATATACTTTGCATGACTAGCATTGGAAAACTGTCACTTGAAGGAGCAAAAAAGAAACAGATCTTCATAAGATACACAGGACAAAAAGTTCTGCATATGTGTATAACACACTTTATCTGTAAAAGAAAGATAGTTCAAAACAGCTGGAGGTCTTGCTGCATTTCAGAGAGACATTGTTTAATCATATTTAATGTGCCTTATCTGGAACTATTTTTAAGTAGAGAACTGATACCCTCAATTGCACGACTGTATTAAGGCTAAGGGATTGCGTTTAATGTGTCTATTGTGCCTGATTGTGCATTGCTCCAATGACAAGGAGACTTGAAGTGGAGGGAAGATTAGTGAATCTTTTGAGTGTCGATTGGGGATTCTTCCATGGTCATAACTGCTGAGATGGACAGATACTGTAGACAGTAAAGCTAACAGTCAAGAGCGTCATCTTTGTAAGTATAAGGAGCAGTAAGAAGTTTAGAGAAAATAACCAAGGTCTTAGATGAGTACAAATCTGAAAAGATGCAGAACGTCTCCCCCTTTAGGGGTTTTCTCCAAGCTTGCTATAAAAAAAATCCCCCACCCTTGTGGTTTGAAATGCAAAGTTAACAGTTTTACTCAGCCCCCCCCCCAAGGTCTGTATAGTCTCTCCTAATCTTTTTTAATGTGTCAAAAGGCTTTCTTGAGAGTCTCTGTGAAATTTCACACATAAGTTGTTTGCAAAGTCAGTCTGAATTATAGTGTAGGGTGAGGGTTCACTTTTTTGAAGGGGTTAGGGAAAACTTTTTTTGAAACTATGTGTTGTGTGGGAGGGGCATAGGGACAATACCACAGTATGTATATTGAGGTTGATACTCTATGTATAGCCTAGGTTAGACACCAAGACCCAACGAGGGCAGTTCAGGCTAAATGACTGATGTTGAGTAAATTCTTTCTTTGCCGTCAGAAAGGTGTGCACACAAGGCAATGAGGCAAAACATGGCACACGCATGAAGACTAGAGATCACACCCTAGACTAATAATTCCAGGTAAACTAATAATTTGATTTAACACACGAATCAGTCAAATCAGATCTCAGATCTTCCTTGAGTAGTGAACTGTCCCCCAATACGTCCCCCTCTCCATCACGCCAAACTCTGTCAATTTAATAGAACAGGATATAAGAGGATATAATACATTTGTGGTTTAAAAACCCCCAAAAACATTTACTTGAATAAACACATTATAGTCTTCTGGTAAATTCAGCATACAAGTGATCCACCAAGCAGTACTTATTTCAATAAAATCTCAA
Source organism: Hoplostethus atlanticus (assembly GCA_034670405.1). Lineage (NCBI taxonomy): Eukaryota > Metazoa > Chordata > Actinopteri > Trachichthyiformes > Trachichthyidae > Hoplostethus > Hoplostethus atlanticus. Next base: position 2,004,549 of record JAXDDX010000028.1, on the reverse strand, counting down.
CTGATTCACACTGCTTGCTACTGCCTGTGTGTTTTCGTGGAAGAAAAGTGTGGGAATAATAGGCGAACCAATTCCAAAAGTGGAAATTGATTATAGCTGCTTGGTCTGTTGGATGCATGCCAAATTGAAGAGTGGATTCTAATAATTTGTAAAAGGTCTAAAGTCATGTTCTGAGAGGTATGCCAGGTTTGCCAAAAAGCAAGACAACATTAAGCTGACATATTTTCGAATGGAGTTTGGCATAATGTTCTTTCCATAACGTTACAAGATTTGAAGTATCGGTCCAGTCGGGTTTACAATTGGTGTAAAAATCATATAGTGTGACCTAGCGTTAAGTGTGTGATGAGGGTTACATTTTTCCATAGCCCCATTCAGTCAAGCTCATCCCTTCTAAGTATCAGTCTTATGTGTGTTTAAAGGGCCATCTTCCATCTGCCATCTTCACAAGGGAGCAAGCCACAGTTGCCAGTTGCACAGTTTACCAACATTAGACAGAGATACTACAAATCATCAGTTGTTAAAACTGGCATAGCTATTAGCTGTCTTTGCAGTTAAATTTAATTGACTATGTTTTCCCTTTCAGAACGCACACATTCAAACACAATTAAGATATGCAAGGGTGGACCAAACAAGTTAATGGGTGGCTGAAAACTCCCTCAAAACTCCCTTTGTACAACTTTTAGGGGGATACATTTGATTATAGTAGCTTGTAACAACGGACAGTTCCTCGGTGGTTCATGTGTGGTATAGTGAACTGTATGCATACACAGCCTGTGTGTTGCCCTCAGAGCTATATAAATACTGCTAGCTCACTTGCCCCGCTACATGACCCTGGGAGCCAACAAATGCAAGGGTGATATGATGAGCCGTAATAATTTGTAGTGAGTATCTCTAGTCCAAAGCTATCATGTATCTTTATTCCACTTGAGGTGGAATCAATCAGATGGTCATCTCACTTTGCTCATGTTCTTAGGGCAAGATATGATGTTGATGGGGACAAAAATCAATTCAAATACCCCTGTTTTACCCCTGTTTCCAGGTGTTGTTGTGGTGTGTTGGCTCTTACAGGGTATTTCTGCCTTTAGGAGGTCTTCCTAAAGCATTCCTCCCATGTCACATTGATTATTTAAGACTTAAACACTTTTGACATTTCTTCATCTCCTGAAGTCATTACTATAATTCCTACAGTTCCTTCTTACAATTAGTGTCATATGTTCCGGTCTTGAGCATAACCGGGCTAGATTATTAACAGCCCAACAGAGATGGCCATTAGTTTTTGTGTGTTCATTTTTTGCATGTTCTATGGGCCTCTTTTATTTCAGTGAGATTGTTTAGCATTTTGTGTGAACATCCTGTGCTGCCTTCATGTTTATTGAGTTTTGCACTTTTTATGCTTACCAGAAGGGCAAGCATCTACATGTGCTGATGTCGCTAAGAGACTGTAGGATTTCATAGGCCCTTGTTGAACTGTGCGTGTCTGAAATGCCTGTTGTAGTACGTTTTCCAGCTTTGGAGCACGGGAGTGACTGTTCTGTGGGGAGAAATGCTTTTCAGGGTTAACTTGTGTGCATGACATGCATTTGTAATTAATGAATATATAGAGCCAGAGCAACCACGCCAACCCCTTTTTTTGAGACATGGTGTTGGAGAGATCAAAGTGCTTTATAACATCTATAACATCTCTCAAATCTGCTTATTGACAATAGTATAGCCCATCGGCTCTCAATATCCTTGTCAATTGTTTCTTACTATCAGCAACGCCTTGCATCGCAAGCATGGTGAGTAGACAATGCCAATAACTTTTTAAGTAAAGTAAAACTTGATTAAGAAATCTACTGTGTCAAAGGCCTGATTCAACTAAATATATCTTTATTCCACAAAATACCAGGCTAATTTAACTGAATACATCAATGCAATCAAGTAAATATAAAGTTAAAGTTAAAAGTAAAAGATGATAAAAGTTCACTGTAGCTGAAACTAATAGTGATAATGTGATACTTGATTGATCTCCATACAGTAGGGGAGGCCCGAGTGCAGGGTCAGCTGCAGAACAGCGCCCCTGCAGCTGGTAGGGATTCAGTGTCTTGCTTGCCAACAGGGACGTGAACCCAGGTCCTCCAGTTGAAGGATGGTCACTCTAACCACTAGGCTACTCTGCCACACTAATTAGTATTAGAAATGGAAAACATGTGACCTTACCCTAACTTAGACAAAACTATAAAGATAATTTGGTAACATGAAAATCATTTCCACTGCATTTTCCACTGGTTTTGCAGATTGTATCCTTTTGCTTTAGTTTCATCATGTAAGAAAGGACTGAATCCACTCTTAATGTAATTGGTGGAAAATGTACCATGACAGTGTCATTATTTTGAGGGGCCTATTTGCATTTCCAGTGCTCTACTAAGTAAATGTTACTGTAGGTTTTAAGGTCTTAAAGATATATTAATAAGTATTTAAAACATTTAAATTGAGTAATTTCACTTCCTAAAGGGCATAGTTGAGATGTTTCTGTACATTTGCAGACAGACACACTATTTTAATAAACATCAGAACTAATCACTGAGACAGAAATCAGAGTTAGAGCATGAAATATTTCTGGGGCTTTTTATGGCTCCTTAGGGGCTCCTCTCTGACTTAAATTAGATGAGATTTAGACATATTTGATGCATGCACCTCTCCTACCAACACATGGGATTCTATTTATCTGAATACGTATGAATATGATCACTGACTTAAGTGTGTACTTTATCACTGATAGAATTACTAGATTAGTGTTTTCATTTTTGAATTCCACTTAAGCAGGAACTACAGGGGGGTGTAGCAATGCTGCATAAGATTGCTATTAAAGGCATTTCTATGCAGCATGCTTTGATCAACAGTTAAGGGAAATCAATAGCAATTGCTCTGCCCCAATTTAGAAGACATCTCATCACACCAAGTTGCAAAGGGTCTAAAGACTACAAGTATTCGTCTTTGTTCCCCTAGTGCTGCAAAATTAGTAATTGACTCTGATTTTTGGCTTCAGGCAATAACCTAATAAGACCAACCAAGGTTAATGATAGACCCTTTTTAGACTGGCTGAAAGTCTGACACCGATATGTAGTGGTAGTGAAAAACAGTTATTACTTACATCAGAGACACTCAGGGCAGAAGCCACTGACATGGGAGTAAAACATTGTTTTAGTATGTGTTAACTGTTGGTTTATATTGCTATAGTTTGGCCTATGTATTAAAGATAACAGTTGGAAATTATATCAAAGTGCCACCGTTTTTCTGATGGTGAAAATCCCATCAAAGGGTTGTGACGCTGGTCTACAGTGGTCTCTTCCCAAGAACACTAGCACCACAAATCTCATTGATTTAATGTCTTGCCCGTGCAACCAGCTAGAGTCAGCACAAGTGTCATATGCCATTGCCAATCTGCTGTCATTGCGACCTCTACCAAACAATTTATCCCTTCCTGCTTTATTAGCCATAGGTTATGGCTGGCCGAGGTAAAGACAGTGCAGAGCCTCTGCAGTTGAGGTTTTCTTGTAACTGACTGAGGAGGAGGAGGGTGGATAATCACTTGAATGTAAACCACACTATCAATAAATACCTCTTGAATACAAGTGTCTTACATCCACCATTCACCAGGTTTTCATTTATCAAGGTTCTTAGTTCATCATATTACTGTAGTAATTGCCAGTTTATAATGTTATTTTATGACTATTTCTCCAGTGAAGAATGTATACTTAATGGATTTTAAATTTGTGTTACTTAGAAATGTAATAGAGGTTGAAATTAGTGACTTTGTCCTTGCATACTCATAGCCATTATGTTTGCGGTCTCTGACTATAAACAGTAAGGAAATTAGGCTGTTTTTTGAATGGTATTTTAATGCTCTTTTTCAGAACTCTGGTGCCCCAGCAGTAACCAGTCCCAATGCCCCAGTGACTGGCTACAAGCGTATGGTTATTCCAACCCAGCCACCTCTGACTGCCACCAAGAAGTCAACACCCAAACCCCAGGCTCCTGGGGGAGTCACCTCCATTCCCCCCTCCTCTGCCAGCCCAGTGGCCAAGGCTCAGTGCCAGATGACTCCTCAGCCCGTTGCAGCCTCCTATGCTACAGCTTCCACCCCAAGCCAGCCCACCTTCAATGTTCAGGTGAGGTCTGCCCAGCCAGGAGCCCAGCACCAGGCCCCGGGTGGCCAACAATTTGCCCAGCAGCCTATGCGAAATGCTGCACAGGTGCAATATATGCCTGCCCAGCCTAAAGGTCCTGACTTTGCCTATGGACCGCCACAGCCAGGCTTTTCCCCCATGGCCCAGGGTGCCTACCAAGACCAGCAGTATCTTGGAATAACCCACGGAGGAGGCCCGAGTACCTGGAGACCTGAGCCTACCCCGGCTCAAGGATACCAGCCTCCAGGCCCTAAGAAGACCTACATCACAGATGCCCCACCAAGCTTGGTTCCTTATGGTTCTGGACCCATGGTTCCACCAAAGGTAAGAAGAGATTACACCATTTGCTGACTTAAAGAATATGCCCACAACACTCTTGATCAGCTGATCAATTGCCATCATTCTTAGTTGTTGTAATTACAATTGAAAACTAACTAGCATTTCTAACTGAGAACACTTTTATCAAATAGACAAAGATTTTCCTTCCTGGTTATTGTCCTCTCTCTGCACGCATAAATGCATGATATAGAGTACATTTAAACTGTGTATCCAGTAGCTCACAAGGCTAAGGTGCATTATTTGTGAGTTGCTCTCTCGTTGTGGCATCTTTCCAGTCACGTTATACTATCTAATAAAGCAGAACTGCTATAAAAATAATTAGAAAAAGAAGAAACTAGGTGGTATGTGTGTTTGCTTGTGTGTGCGTGTGTGTGCATGCGCGTGCATGCGTGCGTGTTTGAATGGCTGTGTGGGTACAATATGCAGAAATTTGTTCTTTAGTGAGATGGCAAAGCAATGGGGAGCTGCTTACAGTCTTTCATTGAAATGCTCAAAATAAACAGTTGTTTTAACCTTTATGAATTTTTAACAGATCTTTTCTGTAGGGGTTTACACCATCTGATTTCATTTGTCTCATAAAAGCCAGAGTTTGTATTCACCTGTATATCTACCCTCTACGCTATCTCTATATCTACACCTAGGTTTATAGCATCATGATACTATTTCTTTTTCATTTAATTATTGGAAGGTGGAATATAGTAGTCTAAAGATGAACAATGATTTAGAATTTTTTCATGCTATATTTGCAAGGATTTGTATATTGTCCTTCCCCTGGTAGGACTCACATAGAACCAAAGAAGCAGGGATGTAATTTTCATTCATCCACTCATCACCAGCAGGTAGCTACAATCCACCAAGCTGGAACTGTCTGTTCTCAGCAATAGCCTGAAAACACAATTTTTAACTGTTAAATTTCATCCGAAAGGTAATCTGGGAGATTCATTCAGTTTCTAGCTGCTTATCCAGGTCAGGGTTGCAGTGGCAATAGGGTAAGCAGAGTAACCCAGACGTCCTTTTCTCCAGCAACTTCCTCCAGCTCCTCCTGGGGGATCCCCAAGCGCTCCCAGGCCAGCAGGGAGATGTACTCCCTCCAGCGCCAACCAGGTTAGAGGTCTAACCCACCTCGGGTGATCATAGACGAAGTGACCAGTAAATGGAGAGCTTTGGTTTGTGGCTCAGCTCTCTCTTCACCACCACAGTCCACCTGGTCAATCTTACGATTCTTTTTACCCTCATTCATGAATAAGACCCCGATATACCTAAACTTCACTTGGGGTAGCTGCTCACCCCTCACCTGGATGTCCTCAGACTTGAAGATGCTGATCCTCATCCCAACCACTCACCGCCCAATGAAGCCTGAAGGACGACATCATCTGCAAACAGCAGAGATGCCACCCTAATGTCACCGAACTGAACACTCTCCAGAACCTTAATATCATGTCCATTAATAACACAAACAGGACAGGGGACAGGGCACACCCTTGTTGGAGTCTGATGCCCACCTTGAACGAGCTTGACTTGCCAAGGAGTCAAACACAACTCTTGCTCTGAGTATATAGGGAGTAAATCGCTCGCAGCAGCGAACCTGACAGCCCATACTCCCACAGCACCTCCCGCAGCCCCCTTGATTATCTGCGAGAGCGTGAAAAACTTGTCCACTGTTCCATAACCAGGATGGAATCTGCATTGCTCCTCCTAAATCTGAGGTTCAACAATCGACCGGAGCCTCCTTTCCCGCACCTTGGCATAGGCTTTCCCAGGAATCGCACTCTTCCTGGAATTGCACTCCTGCTGGTATTGCACCCTTCCTGAAATTGCAACCTTATTGTCGTGGAGGGATTTGTGTGCATCAGTGACCCTGGGAGCAATGTTGTCAGGAGCCTAGACAAACTGGTCCCAGGTCAGGGTCCAGACAAAAAGCGGTTCAAGAACAACCCTATGATTTGTGTAGGAAGATCATTGAGAACTGCCTGTAATAGGGACACTGGGGCCCACTCCTCCAGCCAGGCCTGGGAGTGGTGGCCAGGTGGCCCCGTAGATCGGTCAGCCATAGCCTGAATAAGCAGTGCAGGGTAGCTACTATGTAGGCACACCACCCGCAATGCAAAGGATAGGGGTTGGGCACAATGCCTGTTGGGCAAAGTGCAGAGGCGGTGCAGACCCAGGCATTATGGACGTTGGCAATGGATATGATAAAATCTATGATAAAAACAAATAATACAAAAAGGCAATGCTCTATTTTATTTCAAGAGACAGGGGCATTATTTCTCAGTTGCTTAGTTGCTAACCCTTTTTTGTGATCAGCAACTACTTTATATAAAATAGGTTTTTGATTACCTTTTAGTTTGTATTGTTCTTGAACAGGGGGATAGACCATTATACAATTGAATCCAGATTTATAATACTCACTGCTTCAAAAAATCTTATATTATACTAAAAAACAGTTAAAACAATCTCAACAAGAGCAGGTATGAGACTGGCCCAGACTTTTGCAAGAATCTTGATCCAGCACCATATCTTTTTAGAGTAGACCATTGAGAAGAATTAGAAATGATTTTCTTCCTATCAAATGGCTGGGGCCTCTTTGTGGCTTAGTTGACTAAGGCGGATACCATGTAACTGTGATGCCCTAGGTTCGAATCTATCCTGGAGCCTTTGTTGTATGTCACCCCTCTCTTTCTTTGCTAATCTTTCCTGTCTCTCTCTACTGTGACTATCTAATAAAGGCAAAAGTGCCCAAAAAAAAGAAGACTAGAGTAGGTTATGCCGTAGAGACAGCTATTCTAATCTCAATACATCCAGCCGTCGACAATCTCTGGAAAGTGCAAGGCCCTTGAGTTTTCTTTAATTCAAGGATTTTATGCTGGTTCAAAATACAAACCAGGCCTCACAGCCTCTGGGAATAGCTCATCAAGGACTGTACTTTACTAAATACAAATTAGCTTGAACATTGCAGCAAGTATCTTTAAAAAAGTCTAATTATATTTGTTCAAAACAAAAGTCTACATTTTGCTTGAAAAGCCTGCTTCGGTCCCAGTATGACGCATTATTAAAAACAAAAGGTGGCGTTTAATAGATTTGTGAGCATCTCTTTGATTTCAGATAAAAGCAAATCTCTAATTTTGTTGATATAGTATGTACAGTATATATTTGTTTCTTTCCCAAGGATATAGCATGATAATAGGCTCAGGGCCTCCCTCCCCCATTGCTTTATTTTAGCATTTTGAATCATATTGGCAAACGCTCCATATACACACATTTTTTCAACTAGATTATCTGCTGTAAATGACTGTAGTGTCACATATCAAGCTTGCAATTTGTGTATAGATTAGAAAAAAAATGTATATATATATATATATATATATATATAACTCTTCTTTTTTAATGTGTTTTTTGTGTTTTTGTGTCCAGTATAGCAGATCTTTCATGCACTAATGCCAAAATAGACCAGAGACACTATAAAAGCCAGATTACCATTAAAGCAAAATCTGTCAACTTTGCCTTTATCATCATCAGTCTGGTTGACCCAATGTCGTGACATTTTCATAACCTTTCACACATGGTGTTAAATCTACTTACTAGAAGAGGGTTGTGCCTCTTTTAATCTGTTGTGTAAATAAACCAAAACATAGTAAATAACTTTTTATATATTTCTCATAATAATCAAAAAATATGTCCAGTCACTATGAGTTAATCATAATTTTATGTAATACCCGGGACTTTCTCTGTAGGGGGTCTATGACTTTGATTGAGGTCTTTATTATAGAGATCATTTCACATAATTGAGGGTATTCATCGAAGGGCCGCGTCGTTAGAAGTCTAAGATGAACTCCTTGCACGAAAAACTATGATCTAGACTGGTTCTGATTAGCTTGCCTACCCTGCCCCCCCCCCCCTCCCCAACACCCACACCCGGATGACTCCTTACTCACACGTAGAGTGAAGGTGTAAGAAGGGCTTTTCACATCAACAGGCTTCAAGGACACTTAATTACCCAAATCCACCAGTGTTTGATCTCTATTGTAGAAAAAAATTAACAGATTTCATGGCTGCCGGTTAACATAGCAATTTCCACGAGTCTCTCCGTCTTTCCCAAAATTGGAGGAAAGCTAAGCTGGATGATGACTTCTGTTATTTCTGAGCTTGAGTGACATTTGACAGGGGGGGATTATTTTGAACTGCTCAATCCCTGCAGCCACTTAAAGCCCCCTAGAAGGTCAATGATGGTTTCAACTGTCAAACATGTTTAAATATCTGACATGTCTCTGCCTTCCAGTCCTGGCCATTTTGCTTTCTGACCTGCGCAAGAACATTTGCATATGGTGCTATCAGCATGCGTCCAAAATAGCCCCTTTATTTTGTGACCTGGAATGGACCCTTGTTCATAACGTGATAGATCTAACATCTCACCTCCAAAAGAATGCAATGAGCATTTGTGAAATTCTATCAAAGGCATCAGCAATTCACTGTCCATGTAAACATTTTATAAGGAATTATCTTATCTACATTCTCTAATTTCATGTCTTTTTATTAAAAGGATAATTCCTTTTTTCCATGTGATGCATGTTTACGAACCAGGTGAAACTGGAATGCAAGCTTCATTGCCAGTTAGTCCCTAACTGTTAGTTGAACTCATAGTGGAAACGGAAAGATGTATTAGAATTCTTGCTCAAATCAACTTTAATCACTAATAACATTTTGTTTATCGATAAATGAGGACACATTTTGACAGGAGTCAATTTTGACAAGAATGTCCTGGTGGCGCCTATAACACACCTTTTTTTAGCATTGGCAGTGCCTGATGTTTTTATGGCTACTACCAGAAAACCAAACCACACATATTAGTTTCAGATGGCTCTTTTATTACTCTGAGGCCATTAAGAAGCATCTGAATATCACATAAAAAGGAGCTGTTCTTTTAATGTGCATGAGCAGTACTTTTATGTATGCCTGGAAAAATGATCTGGTGTGAATGCTAGCTGTGTTTGAGGTTGCTCCTCAGGTGATTGACCCTGGATGACCAAAGACTCAGGACCTGTGTAAGGTCCTTTAAAGAGCAAGCTGACTAAGTGCAGGGTTACCAACCCCTATAGATTACTCAGAGAGCATTCTTTGCCTAGTGCAGGGTAACTATGGTGACTAAAGTTGTAACTACAAAGTGAGAGCCCAGTACAACTTCTATTATGAGGACATGTGATTTCTACTGACGTGCTTAGATACTGACTTGAAACAAACCACACTTAAAAAACTGTGCTTGTCAAGGTACTATTCATGCACATTTCTCATTATTTTATTATTTTTTACACATATTGTGTTTGGAAGATGGAATCGTTTTTATTGTAATACGTTTTAAACTTGTGATTGTCGTTGTTTTGAGTAGAGATGCAGATTTATCCTGCAGTACTGAGTGGCATTCTTTGAGAGGATCAGGCTGTGTTAATGCACAATGAAGCAACTTTTCAGAAAAAAAGGTGACCCCACTAAGATTTGTTTGGTATGGTATGGTCCGTGTGTGTTATTCCATGCAGTTTTTCAGATATGTTCAGATATTGTATTTACAACAAAAAGCTAGTTATATATAAGTTATATATTGTTAGTGTATAGTGTTTAATATTGTTTAAACCTCCAGAATGCATGCTATTCTATAGGTGCAGTAGTATTAATGGAGCGGAGCCTGCGAGTGGTGCTACAGCTCAGTCAGCTGATATGTCAGTTGAGCTCACGTGTTGCCATTGCAAATTGGGCGGTCTATTTAAGCTGTCAAACTCACTTGCTCATTCTCTGCTGCTGCTTACCCTGCCGCACTGTGATGCTCTGCTGCCGCTGCTGCTGCTACGTGAATCGCACATTCCTAGGGGGGAATACTATCGTTGTTGCCTGCCTCACTTGGCTCTCACTGGTCTTAATTACGTTGCACAGAGGCCGATTGCAACAGAGTCAAAATAAAATCTATGTACATTTATTCTCAATAAAAATATTTCAATCAATACGTGAGTTGGTTGACTGAAATATTGATATTGTGAAGGTGTTCAGAGGCTGCTGTTTTTATAGGACACCAGCTATGAATTGATTTACCTTGTTCATTTTTAAACCCATGCTTAGCACCAAATGAGACATCTATGTAGCTGTATCATATCTTCCATGAATTTAGTGTTGCTATGTGTCACTTACTTCCTTGACAGGAGCCGAGCCATTACAACTGTACTTTTGGATTTTTTACATGAGTATAAATGGTAGAATTTTCAATTTTCTGTCTAAATAATAAATGCTTTCATAAACAATCAAGGATCACAAACAGGATTTAAGAGATATTACTGCTATGAATGTGAATTTCAAATGAAATTAAATGGCATGTTTTAGTCTTACTTTTGTGTTGAAGGAAATTATTCAATTGATGAAGACTAGAGTGACGTAACAATAGATTAAAGGCCGTCTGGTTGATCTTTTACAATACAATACAGGGCATCTGGTTGCCTTGTTTACAATACAATACAGGCCTTTTTGTGCCTATAATCAAATCAATAGAAAATTAGCACAAGAGACAGTGGTGTTTACAGGTCTAGAGAAAGGTGAGTCAGAATTACTTCCACTCAACTTGATTAACTCATGGATGAGACTGTATAAATGAACTGTATCTGCTTGGAAGGGGCAAAGTATCCTTGTAGGCAGTGATGCTGTCGGATCTCTCTCCCTTTCAGCACTGAACTGTATTAAATACTCATTGAATCCTGAGACGTAGTTTGTTATAGCTTTCTTCTTACAATCATCACCACAACCAAGAAATAATTCCTAACAGTGTGAACAAGGTGTTATGGAATGTGTGATAGGCCTAGATTTAATTTACCTGCTATACCTCAATCGTGATATGAATACAATTTTATGATCCAATTATTCATTTGAAATACTGAAACTGTGCATCTGCAGCAAAATCTTAATAGGATATAATAATAATGTCATATAAGTGACATTGCCTGCAACCACTGTTTATAACATCAATTAGGCCTCAGATTGTTGATGTTCGAAACTTTCTTCTCCTCTTTAAGAGAACCTCTCCTCCTCTTTTGCCCTGTGAGCTGCAAGGTTAATTACACATTGAAAACAGGAGTCTAAAATGTAATAGGCTGCTTGTAATGCTAAATTTACTGTAAACTGTTTCATTATAGGTCTATACAGCTAATATAGGTGATAATTTAGACCTACTCAGTTCCAATTGCTCAAATGAAAAAAAAAATCAAAAAGAAAGAAACTATCACGTGTATCTAAACTATGAGATAAATTAAAATGCCACAAGGTGCATTTCATTCTCTCACCCTCCCTCTCACTGGCTACTTGGGGAGATTTGTTCCCTAAAATGATAATTAAGCAAATGTATTGCCATCACAAAACGTATGACAGTGGCTCATTCTTGTTGACTGATTGATTTGCGCTATTTGGGCTATTAAATCTATTGGCAGATATCAAATGTTGACTAATTCATACCTCATGCACACTTACAGTAGCACACATTCCTGTCCTGTGTACATGATATCATCATAATTTATTACACTACTGATGCAATCACACCTTGTGACAGCGATCAGTTTGTTTTACTAGCATTGCATATGTACAAGCTATAATTGGGTAATTATTACTGTGCCTACAACCATCGGATGAAATGCTAGTTGGTGGTCGCACAGGATCTGGTTACCGACTGCTCCACAGAGTAAAGGTCAGTGCACTAGTCTGACTTGATCCTGGAGGTCAGTGATGGAAAAGTGGATCTCCTTATGTTTCAGTTTCTCATGCCAACACCTCAGAAAGTTTCCTTCCATTGGCTGCTTCCAGGCTCAGAACAGTCCTCGGGTTGTAACAAACCCTAACTCTAATTACCTACAAAGTATATGATATTAAATAAAGATTATGTGCAATTTGATTTAGTAATATTCTTTTTTGACAGGTAATTTGTTGTCTTGCAGAGGATTAAAGAGCTTTGCTGTCAGCCAAAATGTTAAGTTTCTTTAGACTCCTTTGGCCAGCTTATTGGTCAGTTATAACCCTCAGAAGATCAGAAGTATTTGTCACAGAACCTCTCATAAATAATAAGGGCCTGCCATCCCCTACTCCTCTGGCTCCTCTGAGAGTGAAGGCATGTCTAGTAAATAACTGCCTGGATCGATACCTGTCATTGCAGTTCAATGAGCTCTGGCAGTCTAAAATGTCTGAGCAGTTTGTTTATTTTCTTGCTTTCAACCTCTCCCACCTTACTGGCCTATAGCCTGAGAGATGCAGATTTATCCTGCTGAGATCCTGCTGCAACTCTAAGTCTGGTCTATTTATGATACTTTGGCTTGCCTGGTGATAGTTGGATGTATCACCTCCTCTCTGCCCCAAATTCACTTCAAGTCATAAGTCAGAATAATTTTAACAATCACAATTCAGTATTCGCACAGGCACAATTCAATACAGCTAACACATTTGGATTCATTAACTTTAAAGATAAGTTTTATTGTATTTTCAACCTCTTAATTCCTACTCAGAACTGTGATAGTTTAAAAGGCAGATTATTAGAGTAATGTAAGAAATCCAATAAAATAGTTTACTTTGGTTAATGAAAAAAGCACAGAGCACTTCAGTGACACTATTTGACTGTGTTAAGGTATTGATCTAAATATGTTGCCCAGTGCCCACTGAGGACAATTCAGATGGAGGTATAGTCTTGCCTTTGCCAGAAACCAGACAGGGTAAAATACCTGCATAACAGCGGCCCCTGCTGGTTATTCCTTGGCATGGCTGCCTGTCACCAACACCTCCTCTTCCTCACTCCTGCACATAATCGAGTGGCCTCTGTCTGTAGAGTCCCGCTGAAATTGGATTCTTCTGTGACCTCTAAACAACATCCTCCTGTCCACAGAGGAACTCCTTTCCACCCCTCTGCTCAAAGTACATGAAACGTGTACACTTTCGAAAGATTTTTTTTCATCAAGGAAGTATCCCTTAGTGGATTAGCCTTTGTGTTTTGCAGGGGAGCAGCAGTTTCCCTGTGGTAGTGTTTGGACAAGAGATAACCTTCAGGGTGTCATTCAAATGAACCATTGTTTGCATGTAGTTGTTTCGATGGAAAGGAGAAGGATATATCATGGTTTGCTTTGCAGGCTAAATTATACAGGAGATAGACAACACCGTGTATTACAAAAGGGAAGCACGGGGTGCCAATACATCGATTTTGAGACATAACCTGTGTGAATCTTCATTATGTTCACCGCACGTGTTTAAATATGGCTCTACGCTACCACATGAGGAAACAGCAGGCAAACATTTTCAGCTCTCACCCAAACCAGGAAAACCTGCATCCTCTGTAATATGGTGTTTGCTACATTTATATAATTGTAATGGTATCTAAAGGGAAGCCAAATAAGTTTTATCTCTGTCCCAACAATATGTGCAGTCATTTGTTGTTGTTGGTTTTTTTCAAGATTGCTTGTGGCACCCCTCGCTACACTCTCAGATTTTCACATATCTGTTTGCAGGGGGATGTGTCAGTTCCGAACAGATGACCTAGTTTTTACACACGCACAATCTTACAAACATCGAAAGGCCCGTCTACATACATTATATTTCTCTTTGAAATTCATTCCTTTATATGAATTCAATTTACACCGAAGATTTGGATGGCTGTGGAAAATGTCAATTATGAAATTGCTTAATTTTTAATTATCATTCGCTGCTCTGTACACAGCTGCTCTACAGTTGACTGTTATTTTTTCTCAGCATTTAATTGGAGCTGAAACAGCATGACCTATTTTGTTTGTGGAGAATGTATACTTTATCTGTGCTTCCTCAGAAGGTGGCCTTCAGCTTAATTTGCAGCGCTGTGATGGTTTCTTTCAAAGTGTCACACATTACAGAATAATTATTACCTGTATAACATTGCGGTCGGTAAACTATTCCACTGGATTACTTTGAGTTACTTTGGTATTTCTTTGCCTCCAAAATCTATAGAATATGAAGTTAAGCACAGTTTTGATGTATGAACTTAAACAGTGTTATTATTACCTACAATCATGGTTAACCATGAATTCAAGTTTTATAAAATACTGCATGTCTTTATTTCTATTCAAACATATTTCTAAATAATGCAGCAAGTAAAAAGCTCTTTTTTCAAAGGTATCTATAATACGATTACAGTGTTTTTTCACCATCTGTAATGGTGGAATGGATCATAATTATCTTTTTTTGCATCTTTTGATAACTGTAATGCCGTTACACAAACATGTTAACATGTTTATTGTCTGCTTTTCCATTGGCTAGTGCTTCTCTTATGCGCAGTGCTCTTTCCACAATCTTCCCCATTGCTGTGTGTTTGATGTCTTTATCTTTCATACTTCCCAGTCAAATTGATTGTTGAGGATGAAAAAATATCTATCTAACTGTTCATCCACATGTTTCTACATAGAGTGAATTCACAAGTAGTTTACAGGAAGTTAAAATTAATTCACAAGTTTGTCCAATCACTGGAAAATGGCCATATTTTAAGAATAGTATGGCACAGCTCAGATGGATAGCCAATATGATATTAATGGCATGAGTTAGGAGTCTGATCACCGAGCAGACATATCAAACACATCAAATACTATATATCAAACTTCCCAAAATGAGGTTTTAAACATTAGTTTTCCCCAGACAAAACTCTTTGTTTTAAGTATGAATTTGCTCTTTGTCACACAGGCAGCAGAATACCACCCATGTTCTTGTCCATGCCTTTACACTGCTGATAATACAATTTGGGCATCACCTGTGTCATCAAAACAAGGCTGTATTGTAGGGGCTATAACTCTAACTTCTGTGTGGTTAGTCCTAAGAATGAATCACAGTAATGAGGTGCTCTCAAAGTTTTCTATTGACGATCACTGTCTCGTGCTCTCAAGATGGATAAGGAAATGGGTGTCTACAGTAGGGAATAAAATAAAGCCATCCTTTATGAACTGATGTCCCTTAATACACACATTTCAAAAGCATCTTTAACTGTTTAGCCCATATGTTACAATCTAGAGGCACGACACGACCCCCTCCCCTCAAAACACCCACCCACAGATACACACACACACACACACACACACACACACACACGCACAAACACACACTAACAGACTGAAAGGATTGTGTGACTGATCCCCCATCCATTCATTGTTTTGGCAAAACTGAGTCGCCTAAGCTGCCATAATCACTCGTTTAGTGTTGCAACAACAAATGCTTTTTTTAGATATCCCAATCCAATAAAAATTCAATCCCGCATGAACCCACACAAATGGAATGGTCCATTTGCTGCTATTGATATTATTATTTCTATTATTTTAATAAACCATTTTCTCCCACAAGTGCACTATGTCCTCTTTTAAATAATGCCATTGTGATTTAGGTAGACAATAAGCCAGGATGTCAGATTGTGAGCTGAGTAAAGCCCCCTTTTAAAAGCCTGTGTTAAAGCTGCGGCTCCATTGACACTAAAGAGCATTTGTATTTTAAAGTCCATCATCATTTAATCTGTGGTTAAATATGCCTGTGAGTGATTATCTCTTTCTTCAGTTTGTGCTGATCATGCAAGAAATGTTAAGCTACTGTATGAAAAAAAAGACAATTGCTTTTGGTTTAAGGTGTGATGTTGCATGTACAGGAAGTGAAACAGATGCAATACACAGCTGATAGATGAGTGTAGGTTTATAGACACAGATTAGTACTGTTTAGCATTTCTCTTTCATTGGGCTTCTGCATTCCTTGTGCATTTTTCCTTTTTGCTTATCGCTTCAGCTCAATGGGTTGTACCATTTATCCAGTACCTCTTATTCTCATCATCTAACACAATCACACGTTGGTTTTGAACTGTGTGAAAAACGTTTGGCCTAAACTTGTGGTTCCTCAAAAGTTTATGTGCATCGTAAGTAGTTTAGAAATAAGAGAAAGCATATTTATTGGACAGGGTTTTTTTTTTCCCGAATGCCTGTTAATATTTCTTAATACTTTGAGTCCTTGTCAAGTTAATGTAGAACTTCAGGGAGGCTCTATATTATCGTGGCAAGCAAAGTTGACTTGTGCCTTGCCTTGCCATGTCGGCTTCCCAAGTTTCCCTTGCTTGGTGATATAGTAAGTTATAGTTCTTGGTTCCTGTTCAGTGCATCACTTTGTTCCACCAACAGTAACAAAGGGGAGATCTTATGCCCTGAGAGCAGTTGTTGTTCCCCTTCACTCTCTATCACTGCAGTTGAAGCAGGAAAGACAGAGCCTGAGGTTGGGTTCTTTGCAGAACACAGTCCTGTCAGGGGATCAGGTGAGAGCACATACCAAGCCGCCTCCACCCACCCTCCTCCGCTCTTCACCTAATCAGTTCTGACACAATGCCAATTCCACAGTGGGTGGCGCACACAGCTTTGTTCAGAGATGTGGCAGCAGGGCAGTGATCAGCTACCAGACTCTGCTCTGTCTGCTCACCTTTCATTGTCACGCTATACCAGGTAGCATGAGGCAGTGGTCACTTATAGATGTTATTCTTGTTTTGAATTTTAGTAGTCTGGCATTTAACAATTTTCTGAAAATCATTTGACAATCTAATAGCTTTTGCCATCCATGAGGATGTCTTTCAGGGGTATTACAGCAGGCTTTTTGCCATTGAAAAGCAGATGGCAGATGACCTGAAACTATAGGCCTCGGTATACTGGGAAAACTCTGGAAAATTGGTACAGCGGTTAACCCAGTCAAAACTGAATTTAGCACTAACTTCAATGAAAGAGCTACTGAGTGTCCCCAAGGTGTAGGAAAACAATTTACTGAATTGAGCTAGACATAACTGAAAATCATGTCTCCGGCACATATAGGTGCTGTATATTTCCATTGTTGCCTCTGAAAAGCTGAACAGAAACTGCGAAGCAATCATAAAGCATGCAGGGAAGCAATTTCTCTCTCTTATTCATGTGAAAAATTATTCTGTGCTGTCACAAAAGACTCCCTAACAAGGTGCTTTAAACTCTCTGGCAGTGCATTGCTGCGGGGTGTCAGAGAGTGGATAAGGTGTAAATGAAGCTTAAACTCAAAAGCCTGTTTCTGGTAATAGCAGCATTTCGTTCCCTTTCCAATGTGCTTTTGATGTGGAGCTAAGATTAACAGTGTTAAATTGTCCTCTTCACTGTCTCAAACTAACGACACTGTCATAATGAGTAGACTGTTGACGAGAGCATTTCTCTGAGGTGTTTGAATGTATTAAAGACTTTTTAAAATTACCCATTCTTTTGTGCAACTCCAGGTTGTTGTATGACCATTCAGTCCCTTTCCAGTTATACTTGCTTTGACCATTGTGTATTATAAAAAAATAAAATGAAAAAGTTTATGTAATTTGAAGTGACAAAATGGGCATATCCAACCACTGAGGAATGTTCCTTTTATTTCTATCTGATCCTCTATGATGTGATCCTGCTATTATGCTTGAGTGGCTAAGGAGGTGCAAGGTGCCAAGGATTCCAAGAGCCCAGGCCCAGCTGCTCTCTAGAGAGCGCTCTGGCATGGCAGAAAGATTTGCACGTTCAATGTGTCGATCCCACAGAGTTAATGAGGCCTACTGTTTGGGCTTCCATTATCGGCGTGCTGCAGTCTGAGCCAGACCACGCCGAGCAGAGGCATGCATCATAAAGTTCTAGACGTTCCTTGATACACTGTGGACAGCGAGCACAGCTCAGCATTTCTCAGTTTCCAGAAATAAACCTAGTAGACCAGTACATGTTGTGGTAGGATGCTAAAAATGTGCATTTGCATCGTTATTGTGGTGTTGGGGTGAGAAAACTTTGTTTCATGTAATCAAATACTGTATAGATGGAACTATCATAACCATGCAGTTAAAACCTTGATTGACACTAAACATGGGTAGTATTAAGTACATACAAATCTCGCAGTCAGGAAGAGTCGTTTGACAGGATCTGTAATTACTCTCTGTCACTCCAAATAATGAAAATATTTAGCTGCTCTACGCAGCTATTCAATCAATCTGCTATTGGCAAATCGGATTCCTTAATGTGACACAGTAAGCCGTGGATAAATTAGTACAAAACCAGACTTCACCAAGCTCCCAAATGTCACAATTAGGAACCCCTCAAAGGTCAGCTCAGATCTTGGTCTGTATTGCAATATTGAAAATCAAATCTACTTTAGCAATCCAGTCAGCCCCAGATCTAGGTAAGGGCAAGTGTCACTGATTCTGAAAAAGCTCTGCCACACAGCAGAGCAGAGTCGGGTTCAGGCCTCCAGGGTCTCTGCAAAGGACACACACCTGTGATGGGATTGTGCTGTAAACTGCACTGGGGGAGGGGAGCCATATTCCATTGCTCTGTGGATGATTGGCAGAAAATGTCAGACACAACATGTCAGCCCCATACAGACACACAGCGGGCAGATGCCAGAGACTGCAAGATAAGGGAGAGGGCAGCCTCACAAGGAAAGGAAGGAAGTGGCATCTTCAGAGAGTTATGTCATCCTTCTGAAATTTCTTACGGATTAGGCCCCAACACAGGCCTCGCACTCAAAGTTCCTTTGTGCACGTAGTATAACTAAATGACTATCTCCTGACCCATCTTCCAGATGTAAAAGACTTAAAAAGTAGCTGGGAAACCTTTCTTCTAATGTTTGCCTCTTCTTTTCCCTTCAGTCTGTTATCATTATTTTCCAAATGCAAGGATTAGTCAGGGTCACAATGTTTTCTCAACATAGTTGTATTGTACAGAAGAATATGCACCACAGCCTTCTGGGTTGCACACCACTGGGGCCAGAGCCAGGGTCAGATATCTCAACAGGAAAAAGAACACCAAAAGCCTTCAATTGCATGTTAATTAAAGAGATAGCGTTTTGTTCGACCTTGAGACAGGTCTTAACCCTGATGTACTGAAGTCAGGTTTTTATGGATCTTTAGGTTGAAGGCGGACATTTTATTGAGCAATAAGTTTTAGGGGTTTTAAACTTGAACTCACTTCATTGTATGTAGCAGGTACACCGCAGGTATTGATGTGCAGTCTAAAGACATGCTGAAAAGAGCTGGCCACTGATGATATCCATCAGTGGGGTGATAATGAATGCAGGGAACTGCTGAACTGCTTTTTGTTACCTTGACAGACTCTGTGAATGACAGCTATGTGTTTTTTCTGGTTTCCAGGGCAGTGCTCCCAGCAACCCTGTTGCCCACCCTGAAGACGAGCTGGAGCGCCTGACCAAAAAGATGTTGTTTGACATGGACAACCCTCCTTCTGAGGAATATTTTGGTAAGAAAGATAAGGAGCTCATTACACTCACCTTGATTGGCGAAACTGTCACTATACCAGCAGTTTACTGTATGTTTGTTCCAGTATGAGCTAAGCCAACATATCAGCCTCATACTGAAACACATTATGTCCTATAATAATAATTTTTTGAGCATTGAGCATATTGTTTAAAGTTGTGTAGGAAGGTAATGCAGAAGGCCAGCTAGTTAGCCACATTTGGTACATTAGGGTTGGCCATGTACAGATTCCATTAGGTCCAGGGTCTTGGTATATGCAGACAATGACATTCACTGGGCTCTGCTTCACTAACAGTTACACCAACAGTTTTGAAACCTTTATACAAAAGTGACAATTAAAATGGAAGTCCATGAGAATTATACCGATATGACAGAGCTTCTCCTCCCTAATATACAACACATTATCTCTTGCAACTCTCAGATCTCAATGTAACTCAAAATACGGGTCATTTTTGCTCCAATATAAATACGTTTCAAAATACAGTTAAAACGCATGTTCATCTGTCACATCCAGGCATCAAGAGCTCAGCCAATCAATTTGAGAGTGAAAAAAGAGTGACTTTCCACTACCAAATGTTAGCTAGTTAGTCACAGATCTACAGCATTAAACACAACTTAATGGACCAGATGACTAAGGATGGGAGCCTCCTTTTTCATACTCATAGTGCAAATTATCCAAATATTAACATCTGCTTTTCCTAGTTTGGTGGAAGAGGCAGAGCAAACATTTGGTGTGCATTGGATTGTGAAATGGGTCAGAAGGACCAAATGAATGAATGAAATAATGAAATAAATCCAAGAGATAATGAAATAAATCCAAGAGGACACAGATTTCATGCACCTGGTCCATTGTACATTAGACGTGTTTTTTTTAAAAAGCTAATACATGCTAACAATCACATCACACTGCAGCATTCATAGGTGAGAGTAGCCCAAGTAGCTAAATTAGCCTTTGATCCATATGTCCATATCCATATATCCGTAAACATTATCACTGGTAGTCTATATCATTAGAAGCATTCACTTTTTACATATTGTGCAGTGATTTTCATAGATGGGGTTGGGACCCAAATGTAGGTTGTTGATAGAAACAAAAGAGTCCCCAAATTACTCTTGAGAAATTGGTATCCAAAGCTACTGGTTATGTTATGTTATGTTACTAAAATCTTGCCACGCCCCAGCATGGCAGTGAAGGCTGAGTAAAACAATGTGGGGTAGTGGGTTAATAGTCTAAAATTAGCATACATTTTACTAGATTAGCCTACCCAGTGACCCACAAAATGAGTTTGGTGTCACAAGAACAATGCTTTTGAGTTTTCAGAGAAAATATTTGAAAAGCACAGACTAGCTTCTTCTAATGATGATGTGCATGATACAGGCATGTCAACAATCATGGTACTCTTGGCTTTTCTTAGCCATGATTTCCATGGTTAGTGGAAGTGGTGCAGACAGGTTAGCACATCTACCAGCTTGACATGCAGTCTCAAGACTATATCGGCGTGATCAAACGATGCGAATCAGAGATTAAGGCCTTGTACAGATGAAACATCATTTTAACCTGGAAAAGTAAGAATAAAGTATTAGATTTTAGTATTCTGAAAATCTTAGAAATTAAGTGGTTAATTGGAGAGCATATTTTGAGGAGCAAGTATACAGCTGACTTTGCAGAAGTCAACAAACTCATGTTTGAATGTCCGGGAGTGTATTTATTCTATTTCTCTCTCATTTTTCAATCAGCTGGCATTTCAATTTGTTCTCATGTGAAACAAAATTATAACTGCCAAGATTAAACAGAATACCAATTTTGAATCTATTTTACGAAATAGGATTTGAAAGACAAGGATTCTCTGCTTTTATACTTCATTCCTTTTTTCACCCCAGACATTCGGTATCCTCTATTCCCAGAGAATGCCATCCCTCTGCTGAGCATCCCCTCTCTAGCCTTTAATCCCCTTTGCCCCTGGAATTAGTTCCCATGCCCATTAGATACCCTACTCAATACATTCAATGGGACTTTCAAACAGGCTTTATATCGGGCCATAATCACACACCAAACCATGATAACATGTGTAGGTGTATTATAGTTACAGTGAGATGTATTTAACTGGTATTAAGGGATATTCGCCTTCACGTTGGTGTGCAACCGATGTAAAGACCTTAATTGGTTCACATTAGACATAGGTCAAATGGATCTGCTGGCTTAAGCAGAGTATAGTCATTTTCAGAGGAATGGCCCTTGAAGCCTTGTTGGCCTAATTTTTGGGTGAATGTGTATGTGATGCAGACCTGGCATGCTCTCTGTGCCCTGCTATACCATGCATGCACTTGTTTACTTCTGTTTGCCAACTATAAGCCTCATTGGCTCAGGGCTGGTAAAACAAGGACATGGGAGTTAAATGGGTCATATGTGAGCTGAGGTAGCCAGAACAAGTTAGGGATAACGTGTGCCTCCCCAGCTGACAGCGCCTGGCTGTTATGGGAGTGAGGGAGGAGGGTCATCTCGTGGTTAAACAAGGCGACAGCTGAATTAACTGAGAGATGGAAAGAGGATAAGGGCAGCAGTGAAAGTCTGAGGTAACTGGAGGGACTCATTATGGGAAGAGAAGGTTCAACTACAGGCACATGCTTCTCTGCAAATCCACAGAGCCCCCTGTCTCTCCACTGATGAATGTACATGTAGTCACCACAGTAATACTACAGATTGTTGTAGTCAGGGATGCTCCACACTGTATAGCCAGGGACTCTGGGAGAACAAGTCCCAGAGCATGAGAATTAATACAATTACAGTGAATCTAATGGCATACAAGCCTCTTTTTGGTGGGGTACGAGGGGAAGAGGGCTATCAGTTGTCAAAACCCTAAGGCTAGTAATTAACTAGATTAATCAAAGTGGGGCTGCGATCTCTGGCTCACTACTGGACTGGATCTTTGTCTTCCTATAACAAAGTTTTATTGGTGTCACTAATGTCTTTGATGAGCTTCTAGTCTGAAACAGCTATTGTAAGTTTCCATTGGTCCAGAGGGGGTTAATTGAATTGAATTAATGTTACACTCTGGCTCTGTGATGTCAGAAGAAAAGTTTCCATTAGACGCAACACCGACCCATGCACAGCCTATAAATTAAACCACATCATTTTGTTCTTTTACAACAGCTCCAGTACGCTTTATAACACACCAGCAATTACACCAGTCCAGGTCGTGATTGAAATTTTCTTGTGGCAAAATAGCCACATGAAATCAAACACCTGTTCTCAAACGCAAAAGCTTCTCATAATGTAAAAACCTGAAAATGATACACTATATGAGAGAGGTTTTTCTTGAGAGCAACCCAGTTTGTGAGACAGAAATTCTTCCTCTGATTGAAGCTTCTTTGAAAAGCAACTGATTAGTCCTGATTTAGAGTTGCAGATTAGATTTGAGGAATCTGAAAGAGCCTTTTCTCCAAATGTCATCATCCGTCATATTTAATCCACTTAGGTTGCGCGTAGGTGTACTGTGTTTGTGGAAATCTAATAAGACACAGCTACTCAGCTTGCCGTGCAGATGCCTTGGCATTTGTGCATCAGAGGAACTTACAATATTTTGTCATCACTACATTTCTGTCAACCAAAACCAGGACATAAAGCTGAATAATTGAAAGGATGAGATGCTTTGCATTATTTACAATTAGTGATGATGATACTTATGTAGTGTAGTACATTCTGCCTGCAGAGAATCCTTTTTCTTTTTTTCCTGTTTTTTCTTTAATAGCAAAATGACAAGTTGAGAATTCCTTTCATGTCATTTCAGAGTTTCAGTATTCTACTGTATAGAATTAAGAAAGATGTAAATATTTAATATCCAATCAATATTTATACAGAATTATATTCCAGAGAGATTTTTGAGCAGTTGCATGCATCTTTTTGTAATGTTATTATCTGATGGTAGATAGATAGTCATTGGAAATTAGTAGAGGGACTCTTCGGAGGATACTGCATGCAGAACTCTGAGCTGTCGGGAAAGCCTTTCTTCCTGTTTTGAGCTAGTCTTTGTTTTATGATAAGAGCTAGAGAAGAAAAGGGAGGCTTTGCCATTTTTCCTCATAATGTCAGCTGGAAGAGTCCTCATAATTTATAAGACACCTCACATGAAATGTTCATGAAGAATCTTGGAAGAGTTACAAATGGCTGTGTAGCTCCAGTAACAGTACAGGCCAGAGGAGTCAGAACAGATCAGCCAAGGTAATTGGGTCAGAAAAAGTTGAGGTTCACACAGTGTGCACTTATGAAGATGCCTCTTTTTCTTTAAAAGTTAAAGTTTAATAAGTTAAAGTATTAATAGGGTTTCAGATTAGACAGCTTTGTGCATTGTCTAAGATACTCTGGTTGAATTGATTTGCATATTACTCAGGTCGCCCTCAGCAACCTCTCAGGAGTTTGCTCTTAGATGTGCCTCTACATGTCATAACAAGTGGGATGTGTGTCGGAGTAAATCCTTTCTGCTGTCTTGAAAGACACCCCCTCCCACCCACCTACACATCCAGCCTCCCATCCATCCTCCACCCATCCATCCACCCATCCAGCCTCCCGTGCAGCCTCCCCTCTATGGCCAGTGATGTCTCCCAAGCAGAGCAAGCACTCTGTTACTAAACTGACTTCCATATCAACAAGCTCTAGTAAGTAGGCACAATACTGTAGTATATGTGTGTACTATTATATGTACTAAATTGTTTCATTTGGTGTTTT
Organism: Hoplostethus atlanticus; assembly: GCA_034670405.1. Classification (NCBI taxonomy): domain Eukaryota; kingdom Metazoa; phylum Chordata; class Actinopteri; order Trachichthyiformes; family Trachichthyidae; genus Hoplostethus; species Hoplostethus atlanticus. Next base: position 1,980,032 of record JAXDDX010000028.1, on the reverse strand, counting down.
ACTCGACCTACAACAAGACCAACGTTCATTTCAATATTAACCTGGAACAGTATCTCTCTTTGTAGGCCCATTAGCTTGCCAAGCTTGGTTCCTCCCTCTCTAGCTGAGGATTTCCCACCAATGACAGTTGCTAAGTGTAGGGTCTATGTTGTGCTGTGCTGTGCTCTCTGTGTATATGTATCTGGCAGCCATCACTATGAGACAGAAGAGCATAATGACGGTGGAAGGAGGTCACCAACCAGCCAGGGGCAGGGGGCACCCTACGAAGCAATCTGGTGACATGGAAACTACCTACAGTGGATTACACTATATGACCGCAAAAGACTGGATTATACTGTGAAACACCAAACCCATGAAGGATCCATCATAGCTGTCTGTCATCCTGGCCGTTATGAAAAAAAGTGAATGAATACAGCATACATGTCAGTGAGACTGCAGGTTTTACTACCTGGTAGCATCAATAGCTTCATAGAGCTGTGTCTATAATTCCGGGAGTTTATGAATGAGGCCATAGCTGTTTTTCTGCCATGTCATCAGCTTGCTTGTTATTGGCCACATGGGTCAACATTAATAGTGTTTTTAATAGTTAATTATATTTGTTACTATTTTGGGAAGGGCTAGTTTCTCACAGCATGAAGCAGTTCCTCAACATAGTACGAGGGGCCTCTTTCCCAGTTTATTTTCTAATTATCTTGTCCCACTGCAGCTGACCTTGCGATACTGCTTTCTAGTTTCTCAGCCGAATGTGGTGTGCCAGCATGGGGCTTCTCTTCCTGGCGACAGCAGCCTGCTTTTTGGCAGTGGTTCACGTGAGGTGACCCCTCCCCCCTTCCTCCCCCGCCAGGCTCGGCGCTTGCAATCCTGCCTCGTTGAGACAGCTCCACTGAGGCTTGCAAGATCAGCTGCCGTGCAAGCCCAGCTGAGGCTTCCGGGCACTCACGTTGCTAGATTTCATTTGTGAGTGAGCGTTTGACCTCAGGAATGAGTAGACATCCGCATGCTCATGCACGCAAATGCAGACGTACTCCCAAGCATGCGTGTATGCATACATGCACAGATAAACAGATACACAGTAGACACATACGTGTTTGAACACATGCATGCACAAAGTGTCTATGCTCACGCTCATACCATATCCCTCCCTTTTCTCTCTCTTCCACCCCATTCACTAGCCCTGTTCTCTCCCTGGCACCCATCCACGTCGCTCCTGCCAACCTGTTTCTAAAACATGTAACCTACACTCAGTCCCCCTCGCTTTGCTGCCCCAGGCCCTGACAGGCTGAGCAGTAATGCTTAGTGGCGTAGGCTTGCCTCTCCTCCATCCTCCACCACTGCCACAGCAGTTCTGCAGATCGCTATTTGCTGACATTGGGAATGATATTAAGGGAGGGTTGGAAAGGGTTTGGAAAGAGGCATTCAGAGATTGAAATGCAGTGATGACAGCAATTTCTCCTGTCATCCCAAGGCAACTGAAGGCTAGAGCATTGTCAGACCATACAGAGGGCAATCTCAAGCAACAAAGTAGATTAACCTAGAGGGCAAAGAGATGAAACAGTGCGCAAATTGTGGCTTCTAGCAATTCAGTAGCCAACAGTTACTCTGTTCAGATGGACTTATTCTCTGCCGTTAACCACTCTATTGTGGCCTATTGTTATGTCTATAATTATGTGTAAACGATCACAACTTTGTACCTTTTTAAAAAAAACTTGTCACAACAAATCAATGCTGCATTTTGGTTTTCATTAGGGGGTGAAAAACATTTATTTGAAAACAGTGCCTAGTAATAAACTTGTGAATCAGAGCAAGATAATGTGTTGAGGCCAAATCTGTATTTGGTATTTTTTTTCACTCTTTTCCCCCCATTGTTGTGCAGTTGATACTAAAAAACAACACATGCGCTATTTGAATGTGTTTTGTGTTTCTACCATCATATCTATCAGAAACTTTTGTTGAAGTCCCAAAATGGATTTTGTGGTTCTTTTATTAGTTTTGGATACGAGCTACAGTTGTTGGCTTTGCCTTTGGGGTTTGCAAGGGTTGCACCAGCAGAATTGTATTCTTTAGTAACATAGTGTGAAAAGTTTGGTCTCCCACAAAAAAGTTCCTTGCGATCCTTCTTTTACATGCACGATCTTTGATTTCCGACGATGTAAGATCAAATTGAGCCGCAAGTGTGCTCCCTCTCTGCCTTTCATGCTGCTTCAATATCACGCCGTGAAAAAACAAAGAAGGCGAAGACTGAGGGAAATCTGAAGCGTTCTGCCACTCAACATCCCCCATTCCCAAACAACAGCGTCTCACTGCCACTACAAATACATTAGAAATCAATTATTTATGGGACAGAGTCAGGGCCTCTTTAATCTTTTCCTTTTATCCAATTAAATTGTCTAACAATTCTAAGCCTCCGTAGCTCACAGGGAATGTGCTTCTTTTTTTCTTTTTTTTAAGATTCTCTCTTCAGTCCTCCTTTTTGACTTTCGATGTAACAGAGAAGAGACACTTCTGAGGGTTGAAGAATAAAGGGAAAGAAAGTGTGTAAAGTGTAAATGAACTCCCCCTCCCGCCCCGTCACCATTGCATTGGTTATACAGGAACCATTTGAAGTTTTGATATTAAGACTCTGGTTTCATTCCCTGCGCAAAGGGACGCTGGGGAACGGTGGGGCCTTTCATGATTCCTTTATGCCCAGCTGAAATAGTTAGAAAGTATTTGGGATCTTCTCCACAGGGGTAAATATGATGTTGCTTCAATTGCTGCCCTGTATTATTCAAGAAGTCAATTGAAGTAGCGTCTCAAAATTGAAAATGCCTACTTACGATGCAGTTGCGTGAAATTATTGATGTAAAGCATTGTAAAACGCACTGCACTTTTCTCTATTATCAGATATTATGACTTTGAAAAACCAAAAAGTTACACCCTCTCTAACAAGCATGAATCCTGCGGGTCTGACTTTACATTTTCACCCTTTGTGGCATCATTTTAATGTCCCACACCGTGCCACATCAGAGCCTCATGCTTCATAACTAAATGTGTTATAGTATATATTAATAAGCATGTTATAATCCATCATGTTTTCACTCATGAATCCTAAAATGTTCACAAATATGTACATTAAAGTGCATTTCGGCCATGCTTATGTAATAATTATTTCAATGTGACTGTATACCCTCCATATCCCCAATGAAGCGCATTGTCTTCTCAGAGAAATTCCTGGCATGGGATGAAAGTTGCTTTGGGACAGAAATTCTGAGTCTGCTAGTGTAAAAGTTCTTGATTTCATTAGAAACAGTAGAGCAGCCGTGACACTCATGTCATGTTTGGTATGACCCATAGTAATTTTTATTAATTGTCCCTTTATATTTGTTGCGGACTATTTAGAAAAGCTTCCTATTTAGAGACCGACGCATGGATTCAAGAACAACTGATAAGGGCCATAGATCTGATGCTCTTTGTTAACACTTGTTGCTTGATCACGTGAATTGACATGTGGGCCGATGAGCTGTGCATGCTGCATGGCATGACATGTCTGTGGGTGTGCACATGTCATACATGTGTCTGTGTTTGTATGTACTTGTCAACATGTGTGGCATGTCTGGTGTGAAGAGAGCCTGTTTTTTTCATTGTGTGTGTGTGCGCCTATGTGAGTGGCTGTATGTGTGTGTGTTAGGATATAACTGTGTGTACACAGTCGCGCACAAATAGCTCCTGAGGGCCCTTGCGATCACAGACCGCCAAAAGGAAAAGGATTTCCGAGAGGTTTCCTTCTCGCTATTTAAAGTGGGAGCCCTGTGGGACATGTTTGGCATTCTCATCCACTCACTGAAGATGGCCTGTGATCTGAAGCCACTAACAGGCTCGGCATGCTCTCTCTCTCTCTCTCTTTCCCTCTGGCTCTCTGAAGTGATTACCCTGCTTGTGATTCCACTGACACCCACATGTCCCCCCGAGACGTGCCTTCACTAGTTTGTTTAATCTGCCTCCCCGTACAGTAGGTAACACAGCCATAATTGAGGTGTGGATAGAACTGTGGGAATAGATGAAACCACATAGTAGATTTTATGTAAACTTGTCTGCACTTTAAGTCACCTTGGATGACAGCACTTGCTAAATGAATGTACAGTATATTGCTGTAATAGGATAGTTACCAGTCAAATGTCTTAAAAGCAATCTGTCAGTCCTTTGTTATGTTAACTTGTCCCCAGAGAATGAGCAAAGGATCCCCTGATTACAGTTTACTGCCAAATGCCAGTAAGGAGTTAGAAACTGGCTAAGTTGTTGATCCATTCATTCTTAAAGCAACTTTGTCTCAGTTTAGAATGAGGCTGGTGATAAGATAATGGGAGTTGTCAGAGATTAGAATACCATTAGCAAGCCTTGCAGTCAAGCAGATATTTGATCTCAACAACATATAACTTCCAAAAGTTCTGCTGATACCTGAGACAGATTCAGCTTTACACTCTGTTTGAATTTTGATATGAAAACAGCGAGTGGAACTGTGGAAATGCAAGCATCAGATACTGTATCTCCCCCGGTTAGTGTTTCGCCTCTGTCTGTAACACGCTTGAACTACTCTGTTCAGAACATACAGTGTCAATCATCACCAAATCAGCCTTAGATGAAGCAAAAAATGAAAAAGAACAAAAAAGATCCATAGAACTGAACTTAAATTAATTAAATATATCATACTTTCTTTGCAAGATTGTATCTGTCCTCAGATGTGTAAAAAATAAAACATTCTCAGATATCTTTTTAAACCCTATTATTGTAAGATACCACTAATTAAATTGACAGTGTTATTAATTGGGTTGAAGATAACTTGCATTGAGTTGAGGACATCTTAAACTCAATTAAAGATATCTCCAACTCAATTAAAGATATCCAAATGCCATGTCGCGCAATATGCAATCAGGCTCTTTCTGGCGCAATAATATCAGTTCACTTGTGCCCCTATTACAAAGACTGAGTTGTACTTCTAAAGTTTTCTTTTTATCATTAAAAGCCTGACTTTTTTTAAATAGATGTCGTCCATGTCACACTTTTGCGATGTATATAGTTTCTTTAATGTGGCATAATTATACTATTTAATCCATCCTTATCCAGTCTTTGAAATAGAAATGAGGATCAGGCTGCTCTGACACTGGGAAATGTAGCATTTAACCGCAACTGACTCAGATATCTGAAGGTGATCATATTGCTCATCATAGTCAACAATGTTAGTGACAGTCACACACCTTTTCATAACAATAAAAAAACATTTTTTATTCAATTTTTATCCAACGGGTGAGACTCAAAACTCTTTATAAAGAGATTTTCCTTAAAATTCCTTCCACTTAACCTATGCCTGTTTTCTCTGGCATAGGTTAAAAAAAAAGTTAATTTCATCATTGTTGATTATAGATATGATTGACTTAGAAATGTGCATCTCTCACAGATGGTTATTGACAAGGTGGGCTCACCCTCCCCTCTTCTTCCCCTCCCCAGGGCGCTGTGCCAGCTGTGGAGAGAATGTAGTGGGTGAAGGCACCGGCTGCACTGCCATGGACCAGGTCTTCCACGTTGACTGTTTCGTCTGCATGACCTGCAGCACCAAGCTGCGTGGCAAGCCCTTCTATGCTGTGGAGAAGAAGGCGTACTGTGAGCCCTGCTATATTGTAAGTCATATCTGTCCCCTCACATCCACTTGCCTCGCTACCTCACTTAGGCTCGCTCTCACTCAAGGGTCCAGATTGAGGGTCCAAGTTATTACCTCATATATCAAAACCGCACATTAAAAACGGTAATCATTGCCTTTTTACAGTATATGCTTACAATACATTTCAGATATTCCAATCACTTCTAGTCTTCTGTGAATTAGATGATGATTAGAAGAACATTATTTTCATGAGGAGAACATGCAGTGTGCTGATCCATAGCTTGATCTGAAAAGCAGACACACGGTTTAACACACTTATAGTTATTAAAAGGGTGTCAATTACCTTTGAGGATCAGTAAACAAATAATATGGTTATTTCTTCTCTTCCTTCCTTTTTACTGCCCTTTTTGAAGATAGGCAGGAAATGAGTGATGAGAGATCCAGGAAGGAAGGAAGTTATTTTGTGTTTAGGTACTTCTTTCTGCTTTACTCTGTGGCCTGTTTTCCTGTTGCCATATTGCAAACTTTTGTCATCACTCCAACTGGTGGATGTGCCACAGCCAAGGTCAATCTTAACTGTAACTATAATGATACATGTAGTATATCATGTATTAATTTAGCTCTTTGCAGAAAATATGGGTATTGACCTTATTTCTGTACTCCTTTACCAGTACTGGCAAAATACAGATGATGTCATTCATGATGATGTTATCTATTGCCGCAGACTTTATTGATGCTGGCTACTTGGGGAAAATAACATTAACAATGTTACTTTCTCTCTAGCAGACAAAGTGTGACGACCTACTGTCCCCTCTCTGTTCATATCTTTGCTCCATACCTACAGGATATGCAAATCAGCAAGGTTTTTCTGCGGGCCCCTGGAGACAGATAGGAGCCACACTAAAGCAAATGATGTCAGCTTATTATTTGCCTACCTAACACACATGTTCTACTTTCCAGATTGTAGATAGGAGGCTTTTGAAGAGAGACTGGTTTGATTTTGGAGGCATGTGCTGATGCAGCTTGTTAGTTAATGAAGGTCACCTTGACCCGGTCAGTTTATTACATTACATTACAGTCATTTAGCAGACGCTTTAGTCCAAAGCGACTTACAAGGGTGATCGAACCCACGACCCTGAGACCTGAGAGTCTCGTGCTCTACCGACTGAGCTGTCTGGGCCAGACTTATAAATAACATTTATACAAACTCCTGGATTGTTGACACTGATTGGAAAAAGTTGTCCAATATTGAGAATAATGATTATTTAAAACTATTTTGTTGTGATAATTGAAGAAATTTGTTACAAGATGCGCTCATACTTGAGTACAAATAAATAGGCTCTATGACAAAAGTCTGATCAGGTAGACTAAATGGTCAAACTACTGCACATGTTGGTACTGTTAATTCTTTTGGCTTGCTTATTGTAGACATTTACACACATGTACAGTCAGGTTTCCCTCCACATCATTTGTAAGAAATGCCTTGGTATGCACTTTACTTGTAAAGTCTTAAAGCTAAGCTACATGACGTTAAATCAGTGGCAGGCCATCTCCTAAATCATCTCTTTTCAGAGGCACTCACGGTGATTGTAGTTGTCTTGTCTGGAAGTTCTCCAACTCTGATACATGCGCTAAAGAGGAACGGGATAATTTAAGAACTTTATTTATGCATTTCATCAGCATAAATGTTCTTCTGGCACAAGATCAAAAGGATGGGGGAAATCTGAATTTCTTAATGAAAGTAATTTCTTCTTCTTTTATTCCCATCCTCAGGGTCATACGCCTCTGTACGATTAGAGAATGAACGCGAGATTTGGGTCTCTGAAGAGTCGTATCATACCCCAGTGAGAAAGGAAAAACTTCAAGTTAGGCTCCAAGTCAGTCAGTCTAGGAATATCTAAGAGCAAAAGAACTTTAATGCTTCATTGTTTATTTGTTTATTCATTTTCGATTCCAAAACTGTTCTCTTCAGGATTTGGTACAGTAACAATTAACTGTATCATTGCAATGTGCCACATTATAGTTGCATGTTACACCCAGTCAGAACAGACAGAAACTCATAGACCACCTGTTTTCCATCTAGCAAGAACCTGCTTATTATTTATAAGCCCTTATGATTTACATTCACTATTTGTTTGAGTGCCTTCATTCAATGTTTTATATACATGTAGATACAAACTTACAAACTTATTAGTACATAGATTATCAGTATAAACTCGGTTTGTTTTGTTCTGTATTCAGTTCATATATTATGGGTTCTTGGCATGAACAACATTTTGTTCTATGGGCAGTTCATGTTTTACAGGTACAGCAGCTGCCTGAGAAAAGCTATTGTCTGTACAATCTAACTAATGATGATATGCAGACTTAATCCCATGGCCAGGAATTGCAGGAATACATTTTGTTCGTCACAGTGATTGCAATCCAGTAATGTTTCCGGCATGTATCAAAGTAGGCAATCAGTAGTCATTTATCTTGGCGAGGACTTTACATAGTCTGTGGAACGATACTGGTGCTTGTATTTGCAAATTCTACCTCTTCCTCTGGGTGATTTGCACCATTCAAACTGTTGGTCTAGATATTGTTAATTCCTTTTAGTAATGTACAGGAAGTGAGACACATCTGTTATCTGCACCAATCTACTTCCTTATTCTGCACCTCGCTATCTCTCTGTCTTCCAACCTTGGTCACACTACTGTCCCACAAATTGCAGGGCAGCAATCAGCCTTTGTCCTCTCCACTTCCCTGGCTTGGACTTATCGTTGCCTCTTTGAATACAGCACGATGGAGATAAACTCTACTGCTGCTCAATTAATGTCCCCTTTTGCATGCAAGTGGTTTCTAATCGTATTAATGTGACAACAGCGTCAGGCCACCATTGTTTTTTTTCCTGCCTGATGTAAAGCAATAGCCCGGGGTCTCCCACAGCCTATCTCAGTCGCCCTTCCGTGTTTACACACCTAATGAAATTGAAAGTGTGGATGTGTGCAAACACCACCCAGTGAGCGGTTCATCACAGAGCCATTGTTATTAAGAGACAGCCGTCTGGAGTTTTAGTCTCACTATGTTTATCAATTGTTTTCCAAGAATAGTTTTTCTGTAGATTTCCTGTATTCCTCTCTGTACGTTTTGAGCAAATTGAAACAAAATAATCACACATCATCTGCAAATACACAATGCTGGATAGTAGAGCCATCCAGCAAAGGCTATGTGTACATGTAGGAAGTAACCATGTTATTGGCCGTACTCCAGGTGAGGTCTTATTCAGGTTAAGCAGTTCACATGCACCTTTGATACCCTGATTGAGTATCCCTGTTGCCATCAATAAACCAATCATCAATATTCCTGTCCGCCTGTAGTGTCTTGCCCACTAGTAAGTTCAGTTCAGTCTGAGTTCATGCAGACAACGAAACACCAAAAGCGAAAACAGTAAGATGTTACATCCCATGGTAACCCATTTAATATCTGACTAAGCCAGGCATCTTAACTGGGTTCCTCATTATTGGAGTACAAGCTTACCCTGGTTATGACGTTTACATGCGTTGACCTAAAACCAGGTTACTTAAGTAACCGGGTTAAGAACGGAATTTGCTGCGCATGTAAACATAGCCACTGTTTGCTACCTTAATCCCTTGTTAATTGAGTCACTCATCTTGCAGTTTAAATGCATAAGAGGGTGCAGAAAATTCAAGGCTTGGGGCTTTTTCTACATTCTGGAAGGATGCAATCTCAAACAAAGCCTGCTGAGAGATGCGGTTTGAGATGTAAAACATTTAGGCAGAGTGCTCCACTTTAGAGGGGAAAGTGCTTTAATTCGTCAGGCTGAGAGAGAGCACACTCAATGTGGGATGCGTCTGCTATTGCTGTCAACTCACCAGCTAGTAACAGTATTGTGTGTATGTGTGTTATGATTAAGGCCAGGTATGTGGTGAGCATAATGCTCTTTGGTTTGTATATGTTAGTTTGTGCTAAAGCAGAGGAACTCTTAAAGCCTTGAAATTGTAAAATGCATTTTAACTGTTTCGTGATTTGGGAGATCATATCATACTGAATTCAGGAAACTAAAAATGTCACAGATGAAGTTAAAATAAAATAATTGATTATAATGACATTTTTAATACTGTGCTTTTAAATACCACAGCTTAATATAAGTTATAACCAGTGCGTATGCCCTCCTAGCATGTTTCCCCTGATAGTTTATCTGTTTGCTTACCTCGCCCCTGCTCTCTGTGTGGATCCATTATAATTTCTCGATTTTGAAATATTGTGAAATGCCCATTATTCTGCATTTGATGTTTTAAGAATGTATCATAGATGAGGCATGTATCAATGCTTCCTGCAGCTCCTGACCACTGTATATCTGCCATCGTGCGTTTACTCCTCAACATAAATATTTAGGAAGACAGAACTCTTTCTGGCTGGAAGTAATGTAGAAGTCATTTCATTCTGCTTTTTGGTCAAGTTCCCTCACCCCTCAACTCTCATGTCACAAAATAGATAGATTTATCAGTTGACGAAACCTCCTGCCCTGTCTTCATCTCATCTTTTCAAGGCAGTGGTGGATATATTTTCTGCCACATGCAATTATATGGATATCTGTGACACTGAAAGACATTTTCACAATTTTGCAACAAAAAAGGTGCAGCAAACAGAAGTCATTGTGGTGTGGTGTAGCAGTGATTCCACCTTCTAGCGAATTCAAGACAAATTCTTCCCAATCAGTGGGATTACAGAAGCAAGCAGATCTATTTGTAGTCTTATAAAATGAAGAGTAATTTTCTCTCTCCTTTCACTTCAGGAAGTCTGCTTCTGACGAGAGAGCATATTATCCCCTAGTTAACAGTGGTGAGAGCAACAGAGACCCTTCATCTTGCTGATAGCCCTAGCTGGTCTTTGAAGAAGTTAGGCAATGGGATTCTGTGTCATTGGGGTTAATTGCTTACAGAGGGTACCATGCTTGCTGTTCTTAAGTCTATTCTGTGTTGTCCATATCTGCCCTGCTTTACTTGTTTCCTGCAAGGATCTGGACATTTCCACAGCCAGGTCGTTGCCTAGTTAATTCATCTTAAATGTGCATTTTGGGTGCCCTTTGCTTCTGGGAATCGGCTGGTAAACAGATCCTTTCAGTCTGCTTAACTGAGACCTATATGAGTTGCAAACAGTGCTCGGTTCCCCTTCTCAGGCAGAATCACATGCCCACTTTCCCGGTTATCCTACCACTTCCTCTGAATCATAGATCATTCAAAGTACGGCCACTTTAAGTGTAATAAGACTATTGCAAGCAACGCAAGGTCATCATGGCAGAAGCAGAACCTTTGTATTGAAGTATTGAGAGGTAATAAAGAGATAGGGATTTGCCCACACAAAAACCTTAATCTACTTCTGCCTCTTTTGACAGAACTTCAGCGATTGCCAAGGTCATGGACGCCAAGTTGCTTGAATGTAATTATGTTCATTATCTAGTGTTGTACTACAGCTCTGCTATTTAAAATAAATGGCTTTTGGTCTCATTGGCTAAGCTCTCCAAACGATTTCCCCTTCTGCTATTGTAAAGGAAGAACTGCACATAGCCGACCTGCCAGTCACCAAGAAAAGATCATGATTGACAGTATGACTGATGAGCTCTATCCATCATGTCTGTTTGTCTGTCTTGGAAAGTACTGGTGTTAGTCTAGCTGGTCACCCATTTAGAAAGAGGGCTCTCTTTGTCTCCAGTGACACATCATTGAGATACCTGCCTTTTATGTAATTAATTTTCAGATGCAAATATAATTTCAACTGTTATGTGAATTTCCATAGTAGTAGTAGCGCAACAGCTAGTTCTCCATTTGAGGAAAGAGCCTTTTGTATTGAGCACAATTTACCAATCCATTGCAATGCATTTTCAATACCACACAATTCACATAATAGAATAAAACTAATTATCTAGTTTCCAAGATTACTACGTAAGCTTTAGTAACCAAGTATGAATATTAGTCCTGAATTCCTGTGTTCAAGCAATGTTTCATTCATGTAAAATATATTGGGAGATTTACTGCACACATTTGACTAAAGTTACTTTGTGGTCATACGTCTGGATGTTTTGTGTGCACGCTGAATTTTTTGGTGTAAATGTGCTTGCACAAGTGAGTTCAACTCCAACATAATCCTACAATCTAGACAGCAAAGGGATGTTTCCAAGGGTGGCACAGGAGCCAGAGGCGACAGGCATGGTGCCAGCTGTATTGGGGCTCCTGGTGATGGATGTCCTCTACAGCACAACTTACCATCCTAGTACTCTCCCACCTTAGATTGGGGGTCCCCTTAGAACTTCCCTAGAGCTTTTGCTATCATTGAGAGAGGGGGTAAAGGATACCATACATACAGACAGAGTCTGAGATCCTCAGCTCTCACAGTGCTATGTGCAGCCAGTCAGAGAATACAGGGAGATAACGATTAGAAGGTTGCCTCCCTGACAATGGTATGGTTATAATTAGAGATGACTCCACACCACCCACACACCTGTCATCTCTGCGTGATGGATATCCAGGTAGTCAGATCCAGCGGCTTGCAGCCAAAGTGGTGAGATCAGGGCCCCCATATGCTCGTTGTTGATGCGCTGCAGCATGCTGTTGTGGCTGTGGATGTCTGTGAGCTGCCGCACAGCTGCTGTTCATGGTGGGAGAGTTGCCGTGCACATGCCGTGTAGGGAGCAACAATGAGTGGCGGTGGCAGGTACACCCACCCTCATTTTACTTGTCGTCTGAAGCGCGCTTATGAACACACAGAGACTCGGCTTTCTGCTGACGCCGCCATCAAATATTCATGGCTGTCTGCATTAGCTTGCAGAGTTCTAATTGAGTTCTGTATATTCAGACGTGATTAACTCGGTCTAATTCCTCAAAGGAGTGAGCCAATTAGATAGCACTTGTGTGAATAGGATTTCACATCTTAGTGCTTCTCCAGACTTGCCAAGACAATTATGTGTGTGTATAATTGTAATGTACAGTGGGTGTGATCCCACTACACTCAAGCAGGTCATTATTTCATATTACTGGCCTGCGCTACAGTATATTCACTTGTCTTATCCATTACAAGCAAATAAATGAATAGCAGGAGCCTTGTTAGAATACACTGTTTGGACAAGTAGAGAAAGTGATTCCAAATACCGGGCCCTCTAAACCCTCCTCATGTTTTTTGTCTAAGCACATTTCCTCCCCCCAGGAGCAAGCAGGAGAAAAATATCCGTGACCCACTGCTGACCCGCCACAATGTCACTCTAACTCATGGCACGAGAGAACTACTGCCTGGGTCTTTGTCAGTTTCTCTCTGTAACCAGAGTAGGAGACATTGCCCAAAGTCCAGAGGGGTCACATTCTGCTGTGGAGCTGAATTTAAGGCAGACAGGCAGACAGGCAGGCCAGCCACTTTGCCTGAGCTGGAGAGAGATCAGGGCCCCACTGCCACCTTTTATTGGTAAAAGATAGGCCTGAGCAAGACATGATCTACGTGTCGGCCTTGTCCCTTTATGTTTGCTTCACCCTGGCGGTATCGTGTGACTAAAATAATATAACTGTGTGAACAAATATGGCAGCTGCACTTGCCACACAACTGAGTGTAGTTTTATGTATAAATATTTAAATCTCATTTGGCGCTTGTGCCATTTTTTTGTTCGTCACAATGCTGTAGTCTGAAGTCTCCACGGAGCTGAAGAGAAACCTAGATAGGCAGAGCCAGTAACAATCATTGCTGGTAAAAAGGATTGCAGGGCTACGGCTGAGTCAGGGGCAGGCTTGGTAATAAACTGTCCGGGCAGAGATATAAACTAAATGTAAAAAACAAATCAAGATAGGAGGTTCTGGCAAGATGCCATCCCATTCCAGCACGCACTGGTCATCCATAACCCAGTGTGAATTTATTACGCAGACAGACAGATTTTTCAGCTGAGCTGAGCAGGGGACCAGCACCTTACACTCCGAGGAAGCAGGGCTGTTCCAGGTCAGAGACACTGAGCTTCAGCACACTCGTCCTGGCTGACTGGCATGCACTGAGATGACTGTCACAAATGCTCTGTCTGTGAATTATACAGCTGATACTTTCAAGGTCACTGGTCCCTGGAGTGAACAGGCTGGGAGTTACCAAAGTATTAGGAGAGTCACTTTCCACTGCACAACATGCACGCTCACACCCACACATAAACAAAAGCACACCTCAGTCATCTCCATCTAGGCAGCGTTGTTTTGACCCAGACCCACACTGTTAGGAAAATGTGAGTGGGTGTCTCACTGATTTATATAACACAGTTACGAGTGACTGAGGATTTTTATTAAAGGAGTCAGGCAGTCATGTCAGGCCCATCTTATTATGCTCATACTATAATGCTTATCATGTGAACAACTACACAGACAGATGGACAGAGTCAGGATGCCAGGGAATGCTGGTCACTGGAAAGCAATTACTGATATGAAATTAAATGTAAATTTAAGTTGAATGTCAAGGGCTTTGGATGGGATCCTCCTGGGTGTCCAGGGTGAGAGTTAGACTGCAGAGAGGGAAATGGCAGGGGGTTGTTCACTCGTTAACCTTCACGGGATGAGGTGGGATGGTGCTGCAGGATCATGATCGCTGAACCCAACCAGCCTAAAAGGAACTCAGTACTCTATACACATGTATGCACACACACACACACAGACCTCTCCACCTCCATGGCCTGAGCAGACCGTGGATCAGGGAAGGGTGGTGCTCCCACAATCCCTCCGCAACTGTGTAAAGATTTAAATGAGCTCCCAAATTCCCTCAACCATAGCAGATTTCTGCCATTTTTATACTGGCCAAGACCTCCGCGAATTGGCTTAAGACTGCGGAAAACAAATTGAGTTTAGAGTTTTTTTCCTTTAACCCCAACAACGATCGCCCCATCTATTGCCTTGTCAAAAACTTTGAATTGTAATTGACTTATCTGGTAACTCCTAAAGACTCCAAATTGTATTTAATACATTTTTTGCAGGCTTAAGTTTTCATTTAATATTTTCAAGATATATATCATTGTGACAATGTTGTTGCTCTCGTGTATAAAATTGTTTCCAGAATTAGGACTCAGACATTGGCATAAATGTCCCTAAACATTGACCTGGGGACAGTTTTGCCAAATCTTCTTATTAAGCATGTATAAGCAGAAGCTGACCCCAAGTCAGCTGTAACTGTGTATAACCCAGCTCCTTCTTTGTAAAGGATGTAAAATAATAGAGCACCCATGAAGACTCAGAGTGTTTTAGATTCACTATTGACCTTGTCAACTTTGTCAAAGTTCACTGTGGAATAATTCAATAGTATTATGCTAGCTTGTAATTGAGCTGAAACAGCAAATGGTTTGGCCTTGTAAAGAAATCGATGAACATTGGAGATGTGTAAAAACCTTGAAAATGGCATCATGGTCCAGTCAAGGCATCCTAATGTTGGTTAAGTGAAACTAAGCTTAAAAAGTCGGTGTCAAGGGAGATTCACAGTGAAAGATTACAATTGTATTATGAAGCCTCTGAACTTTGCTTATAGTAAAAGCAAAGTACAATAACACAGTACAACCCTCTGTCCCTTATTTAGATATTGATTTCTCTTCCCTAGAAATAAGATTCACTTTCTAATGGAACACAGTTTATCACGTCTCCATTACAAAATCACTGAATACATTTGAGGAGATAATTATATTTCTATTGTTTGTCCTGCTTAATTGTCTTTGATTAAATGGTCAAATAAATATAAACTGTTTTTCAAAGTTCACCTTCCCTCAGGAAGTAGCAGGGTCAGTTATTCCACTCATGGTTCATGACCAAGTCAGTATCTCTCTTTCACTGATTCACTGCAAAAGAAAATAAATACAGCCATACTCAGATGTTTTGAATAAGCACTTGTTGGATATCACTAGACTTCCTTGTGTTTGGGTACACTTGATTTAATTCACATAGCACATTCTGTGAGAGTCTGGACACAGACTGTATCAAATCATCTGCAAACTTTGTCCCATTCTGAGTTCAGCATGCCAGGACATAAATCGCGTGCATTCTCACTGTACTCAAGCCTCCCTCCTGTCGGCCCTTCTTGGCCATGTGAAATAAGAAGAGAAAGGTGTAAACTGTGTGTTGAAACAGTCGGAGGAGATAGTTAACAGCTTAAACTTTACAATGTGCCACTGCGTATTTCCAACTGTTAGCTGTTTGTTCTGCCGACATCGAAAATATTTGTCCCAGTATTGTTTTACTATCATCAATGTAACAGGGAGGACACTGCAAAAAATAGTGAAACAATCTCACTCCATTAGCAGATTTTGTTTCCCACATTTTTTTAAACAGAAAAATCAAGATTTTAAGATTCAATACTAGACTAAATGACTTTTTAAGGTGGATATTTTTTACAGTGTGACTGTCTTTATGTCTCTATCTCAGACAGACAGTCTATCAGGCCTGTGTCTCATGTAAAGAGCAGAGCACGGGGGACCTCTTAACTCACAGCTCTGTGCTTTGTTTGCCATCACACTCTTCATGCCGACAGACAGCTGTGTCAAACGTTGTTTGGGAGTCAGTTTCTAAATCGTGGGGAAGCTGGGCAGGACTGTGCAGGCATCAATGTGTTGGTGCGCACAGAGAGATCAAGAGAGCACTTTGTAGGAAATTGAAAAAGCTTACAATGAAAAAAGCGGCCACAATTGACTTTAACACACTCCACTCACCCCTAGTTCAGCAAGAGGCTGTCTGACCTAAATTCACTTCACCTCATCTGCCTAGACATTTGTTTAGCCTTCTGGGCAAACACTTAGAGAAATGTATGAGGGAGAAAAAAAAAGGAATACATATGCTTGAATACATCAAATTTAGTCAGGGGAAAAGCAAAACCCGGACATCTACAGACATATACAGCCCTCTAGTGGCAGCTTGCAAGGGTCCCAGATCTCTCACGGAGAGGGATGGCAGTGATTTATGCAGAACTTTCTAAGCCATTTTGAAAGTCGTAACCAACCACACATCGAATCTCTGTAAAAAATGCTGTTTTGACATCAGACCCATGTTTGTGTAACATGGCCAATAAATGTTCAGCATTCAGCTTTGTGCTGTGCCAAACACAGCATAAGCTTAAATTTATTAAGGTATCTATAACAGAAGTTGACCAGAGTGAACGAATTGGGGCAAAAAAAATTCACCATCAGAAAGAGACAGAAATTTTGTCTTTTGAGTACTGTACTCATTACAGTGGCCTGGAGGAACTGTGTGCTGTGAAATCATATGCTCTAGTTAAGCTAAACAAGGGCAAGGTATTCCCACATGAAGGGCAGATGAGAATAAGTAAGTGCAAATGCAGACAGCTGAGTAAGAGTTGAGTTGAAGGCGGTATAGTACTTTTTGGCCCTAGCCTCTTGTTAGGATTCTCAGGTTGCAAATATTCTCTTTCTCTCTCTATCTATCTATCTCTCTCTCTTGCTCTCTCTCTCCCTCTCTTTTCCTGTGTGTGTGTGTGTGTGTATGTGTGAGGCAAACCTCAAGGGCTCAGTGCAGCGAGCTCATTAAAGGCTTTATTCCACTTCCAGGATCGAGGAGGATTGCAATATGGACATTGTTTATACACAAACGTTGCCCTGGGAATAATGTTTATTTCTATTACAGTCTTGGAGAAAAAATAAGAAAGTGGAGCTTGTCTGCACACATTGCTTTTCATGAAATAATGCCTCTCCAGGAGTGCTGAAGAAATGGCCCTTTTTAAAAGCCCCAAGTCATACATCAGCTGCTCTCGTCTCTTGGCCTCTCACCCTCCATGGCCCTGTGACACATAATAGCGTTGCGAGGAGGCCTGGGAAGCAGAGGTCTGGCACTCAGACAACACACAGAATTATGTCAGTACATTTTTACACTTTCAATGAACCTCGGCTTGTAAAGCTGCTCCACTCATTAGCATATAGACTATAAATGTCACTGCTCGTGCTCCCCAGCTATCCTGCTGGACAGGGGATGGCTGGGTGTTTACCTCGGCTGAGCGGTCACAGAAGTGTCATTTTAAACGGCAGGGCCTGGAGGTGAGTCTGGGAGGCGGGAGACGACGCAGCGCAATGTTGCTACACACCCCGAGCTGTGTTTGGAAACACTGAGGCGGTTTTCTACTACAGTTGGAGCCAATGGGAACAGCTGAACCATGCACTCCTTAACCCAACCAGAGAGAGAGAGAGAGAGAGAGAGAGAGAGAGAGAGAGAGAGAGAGAGAGAGAGAGAGAGAGAGAGAGAGAGAGAGAGAGAGAGAGAGAGAGAGAGAGAGAGAGAGAGAGAGAGAGAGAGAGAGAGAGAGAGAGAGAGAGAGAGAGAGAGAGAGAGAGAGAGAGAGAGAGAGAGAGAGAGAGAGAGAGAGAGAGAGAGAGAGAGAGAGAGAGAGAGGAGAGATCCAGGAAATGCCTGAACAGTACAGCTGCAGCAGGACCCATCAGCTTGCACACGGCCACATTGATCACCCTCACATGATATATCCATCCCCCTGTAATTGCATTGCTGTTTAGAGAGGCAATCGTTATTTATGAAATATTGAAATAACAAATGGTGTCTCCCAGTAGATATTAAGAAGAGGGATGCCACAGATAAGTCAGGAGCAGGCAGCCGCCACGTCCCCCTGTGGGCCAGCTGCCCAGTCGCCTGGCTGCAGAAAACCTGCAGTCATCACAAAGTAGAAATATTTACTGCTCACACTCTTGCGTATGGGAGGATGGAGTGTGGGTGAGGGCAGTTGAGAAATGCTAATCAGATTCCTTCGGCTTCTGAGGCATTTGAGGACAGCCTTACTAAAGGTCCTTAGTGTTGATTTATTTGTTGCATAGGCTAGACACATATGGGAGCAGAGCCACCTAAGCTGTACCGTTGGCAACAGGAAGTTTTAAAGACTGCCATTACAAACTCTGTTCAAACTGGAGGAAATGCAGGATCAAATAATGCCACACGGAAAAACAAATGTTCTAATGCTGATTCATATATTATTATTATTTGGTGGTAGATGGTAATCATAAACAAACACTCCTTGCCTTCATCATCAGGTCTGAGGGTTTGTGTTTTTATGTCTACAGAACACCCTTGAGACCTGTACCATCTGCAGTAAGCCCATCATGGAGCGCATCCTGCGGGCTACAGGGAAAGCCTACCACCCTCACTGCTTCACCTGTGTGGTCTGCCAGCGCAGCCTGGATGGCATCCCTTTCACTGTGGATGCTGCCAACCACATCCACTGCATCGAGGACTTTCACAAGTAAGATGTTTAAGATGTTTGTGAGCCTTTTCTTAACTGAAATAAAGGCTCTATATTTACCGATTTCACATGTTTTTAGAGGAAATTGTGTATTTAGCAAAATTAAATTAGTTTAAAAGAAATTAGTGCAAGTTACAAAATAAGTGAACCTCCTCTTGCATTAGTTACATCAAGTAGATAATCAGATGGGTAAATAATTGGGTATGAAGTTATAGTCAAAGGTCAGAGGTCAAAGGTCCCATAAATACAGGTGAGAAACCTGGTCAGTTTGGTATCCCTGCAGGTAAAGGAAAAACACTGCGATCTAAGGAGACCTTAGAGGAGCTCAGGAAGCGAGTAGTGAGTGTGCATCAGTCTGGGAAAGGTTATAAAGTTATGTCAAAACGATTTGGGCTCCATGAGACAAATAATATACAAATGGAGAGCATTTAACACGACAGCGACTCTGCCTAGAAATGTACAACTTTCTAAAATATCACAAGAGCCACAAGAAAAATATTAAAACTAGTGAAAAACAACCCAAGAATGACATCCAGTGATCTACAAACCTCCAAACCTACTGTTTAAAAAGGATAAATCTGCCTGTCTTAGGTTTGCCAGAGACCACCTGGTAAAAACCTGAAGATTTCTAGAAGTCTGATCTCTGGACAGATGAGTCCAAAATTGAACTGTTTGTTCTCAATCAAAAATGCCATGTTGGCCAACAAACCAAAACTGCCCACCACCAAAATAATCTAATCCCTACAGTCAAGTTTGGTGGTGGGAGTCATGATCTGGGTTGTTTTTCTTCCTCTGGACCTGGACGACATCATTACGGGAACCATGAATTCTGAGGGAAACCAGAGAATTCATGAACAGAACGTCGGGCCATCAGTGAGAGAGCTAAAGCTGGGCTGAAAGTGGTTGTTCAACAAGACAATGATCCTAAACATTCAAGCAAATCTAACAAAGAATGGCTCAGGAAGAAGAAGTTGTTTTGGATTGGCCAAGTCAAAGTCCTGAACTAAATCCAACTGAGATGATGTGGCAGGACCTGAAGCGCCCTCAAACCTCACCGACTTGGCCGAGTTGTGTAAGAAGTAGTGGTTGGCTCTGGTATCCAGGAAGATACCAGAGCCTGATCAGTGGCTGTAGGAGACGTTTAAGTCATTGCTGCTAAAGAAGGACCTTATTGATTGAAGGACTTCATATATTTTTGTTAAATAAACCAGTTTATTGCATGTATTTGTGCATGTTCTTTATTTGGGATATCTTCATTAAAATTTTAGGTTTAGGTAAAGATTTTTCATTTTTCAAGGTTATTACTTAATCATATATGAAAAACATTGCCATTCCCTGTAGGGTTCACAAACTTTCAAACAGGACTGTATGTCCACAAGCCCATACCTAGTGATACCTAGCTGCACACATGCATGTGACAGTAAATTATACCCTTCTGTTACACTTTATGGACTGCATAACAGTCACCTTACCAGAACTGTGACTTTACTCAGTGACCAGAAGGGAAACAGAAGTTAACAGCTTGCTGTTGGTGAGTGCACAGCTTTGTGGAATAGCTGTACTGGGCTGTTGTTTAATTCCACATGACAAGTGTGACCTCAACAATGCAGCCCTTTGTGTCGAGGAACAGCTACTGCTGACCCGGGCTGTTTTGGCTAGTATGGCTGTGGTCTCCCAAACCCAAAGACACCTCACTTCCTGATTCCCAGACATTCATTAAGCATGTCAACCATGCCTTCAGTCACCTGACAGGACCTGAAACCTCAGTGTGCTTCTCATATCCTTATTGACCCCATTGTTAGAGAGACCTCTTCCTTCTGAGGTGTTTCCAAAATGACTGGATTCATGTGAAACATGAAGGACAAGAGCAAATCTAGCTCATAAGGCCTTGATGGTTGGGTTGAGTTGTTAACTCACTAAGCTAAGGAAAAAACATCTGCATGCATGGATTCGAATCACAGGTCATGATGTGTTTCATACCCATCACTCTTTCGTGTCTCAAAAGCCAACAAAATACTGAATGAGAATGGACCCTTTCAAAAGAAGTTTAGATCACATTGGTCTCACTACAGGTCATTTTCACAGTATATGCCATAGCAGTGTATTTCTAAAGCAAATTTCTGTCTTTCTTTCTCTCACACAGGAAGTTTGCTCCACGCTGCTGTGTGTGCTCTGAACCTATAATGCCAGCACCAGGCCAGGAAGAGACCGTTCGTATTGTGGCTCTGGACCGTGACTTCCACGTGCAGTGTTACCGTTGTGAGGTATGTACTCATGTTTGTATCTGTTCTGGACTGTGGTCTATAAGTAGCTATATGTATTCATGTACATCACTGAGAAACTCCAAGTGATACTCCTTATGGTGATGCATGAAGGTATACATGCCCGTCACACTAGTCACCTTTGCAGAGAGAATCATTCACTCTTTTACCTGCTCAGAATAGCCTATTATTCTCTCCTGTGCAAAGTTCATGGACTGACATAGTAACCAATCTGTCAGCCGGTGCTTGTTGGGTGATAAGCAGCACTGAGACGTGCCTCGCTAAAAGAGAAGTAACATGACACATTGTCAAAGAGCTGTGCCGATGTGAGTACACAGCGTTTGGCAGACATAAAGGTCAAAGGAAAGTAAAGCAGATTAGTTCCGCTGAAGAGACAACAAGAGAAGAATTTTGTCACTAGGGAGACACTAGGGAGATGTAGTTATAATTCTGTGTGTGTGTGTGTGTGTGTGTGTGTGTCTGTGTCTGTGTATGTGTGCATGTGTATGTGTGCATGTGTGTGTGAGCGCACGTATCATTCCAGTGTAACCCTGTCACTGACAATGAGCAAATGATGTCCAAGCAATGTGTATATTTGTGTATTTGACTGGATATGTGTATATGGAAGTGTGTGCATGTATGTTTGTGTATGTTTATATGTGACAATCAGAGGTCACATTAACTAGCAATAGCCGGTTTTTGGGCCTTCCAGACTTATCGGCTGGCACAAAAACACAACAGTGGTTTCAGCCTCATAGGCCTTTCTCTGGAGAGCTCCCTGAAACTTGACATTGTTTTTAAACAGCAATAAATGTCTCGTTTAGGGCGCAAGCACAGCGAGCGTATGATTGTACATGATCCATGAGCGTGGCTAATGACTTTGTTTGTTTATTTAGCCTAATAGAGTCTCTGTGTCCTGCAGGACTGTGGCTCTCTGCTGTCTGAGGGGGATAACCAGGGGTGCTACCCTCTGGATGGCCATGTCCTTTGCAAAAACTGTAACACCAGCCGCATCCAGGCCCTCACCGCCAAGGCTACCACTGACCTCTGAACAACCCCGGCATCTGGTCACCTCCACTGTGTTAACCCCATGCTTGCTCTCTCTCTCTCTCTCTCTGTCTCTGTCTCTGTCTCTCTCTCTCTCTCTCTCTCTCTCTCTCTCTCTCTCTCTCTCTCTCTGTCTCTCTGTCTCTCTGTCTCTCTCAAAAACACATATGCACACAAATGCATGCATTCCTCAGCATACACAAAAATATATATATATATTTAGTTGCATGAACAAGAAACAGCATTATGTCTACACATGTATACGGTGGCGGACTCGGTACAATCACAGCAGAAAAGACTGTTTTAGATGCTGTCTGTATTTTGACTGTGTTCTTGTGAACTCATTCCAATCAGTCAACAGAGCCAAGATGCATCATCAGTCAGTGTCCATATATCTCATTACATGGCATCTTAAACCATTTTAAATCGACATGTTCCAAGTATGAAAATGGCATGTATACACACCAGATCTTGCCTGTTTACTGACTATTGTGATCTAAAACGGAGTTTGATTCCATCAAAACATGCAATATGTTTGACACATCTAGCCAAGAGGTAAAGTCAAAATGGACGAAAGACTGTAGCTTTGTCATACATACAAACATACATGAGCATATATTTTTTAGGAAACGCTGTTCATTTTATTCTTTAGTGTTCATATGGTGCATATACAAACATAGTCAGTCAGTCAATATAAATGTATATATGTATGTGCAAACACACAGAAGCACACACTGAAGCTCATTCTTGCACAACAGAGCTGAGACACCTAGTGAAGTAAATGCAGTCTCAGAGTGCTCCATAACTGAACACCAAAGAGTTTAATTTAAAATGCCATTTACAACACATAGTTATTTTATATGTAATCGTATTAGTTACTTATATTGATTGGGACTGTGGGAGCTGCAAGCAGTGATTCTCAGAGTCAAAAGACAAAATCTTCAATAGGCAGCTGTTGAATGCAATTCCCTTTTTAATATACCCACTGTATCTTCCAGTAGAATTTGCTCTGATGGACATTTTTTTTTGTCTTTGCCACAGTATAATTATTGACATTCCACACGCAGTGCAAAATATTTGAGTGTAATCACTCTTTGTTGTGGCAAAGGAAATGTGTTATTAGTGTCTTTGAACAGGTGAATACAATGTTCTGCATTTAAGTGAGCCCATCGGCTTGATAGATTTGGTATTATTATCACTTAACATTCTTTTAATTTGCCATTACATAGATTAGATCATTGATTGTACTGTCAGCAATCTCTCTCAGAGGTAATGGATATGAGATGGCTATGCAATTTTTAATATTAATTGCATTGACACTTTATAAGGATATACAGAATTTTATGAATAAGGAAATATTTTAACTGTACAGATTCAAGCATAAATGTCCTTATGACCTTTCAATCAAACTCACATCATGCTGTTGGTACTGTATGTGACTTTGTAGGTCACTATGCTGTATGTCAGTATTGATTTTACCCATTGACACTCATCTTTTATTTTGATGTATACAGTGTATGTTCAGTCCTAGAGTTGATCGGCAAAGAAGGGAGCATGAGAGTTTCCCATGATACGAGATTTTACATGGTACGTTTGGTACATTCAAGAACCATGGGACACTCCATTGGCTGTTTTATTAATAATGTTAATTGTTATAATTTGATGGTTATTTCAAAACGTTACAACTGCAGTAGTCAATAAGACAAGACTTTTGATGAGCAAGTGATCGCAAAGACAATTGTTTGCCAATCAATTAGGCGATTTGTGAAATCATAATATCACCAAATTAAGGTAGAAGGGATGCAGCGCTTCGCTATCCTTTACTGTTATCCTTCCATGCTAAAAAATGTTGCAGTATTGGCTGCCTTTTAAACCAATTACAGCAGAGGATCTTTGTTATCAAGTTGACCATGGTAATGTTGTGAGTAACACATAATGAGGTGTGCTAATAAGCCTATTAATGAATTATGACTGAATAGGATTTTGACATTGACAAGACCTTTGTAAGCACAGCTGTTTTACATGAAAATGGAGAAAACAAGATTGCCAATCACCCAGGAGCTGGTAAAGATGCAGTACGATGTCTGCTCATTTGACTTGGTGTCTGATCTGGAGGTGAATAGGCGGGCCACTGGTTGGACACCTTTTTATCTGGTTGTTATAGTACTAACACCTTTGCAGGCATATGTAGAGAAAGAACGATACTTCACTCACTTACTCGTCTCAAGACATCCATTTGGGTCAAGAGGTTTGGCAGCCTAAAAACACACATCCATAGGAATTTTTCCATCTATATTTGGAGCCTTCAGGACAGATCTATCTTAAGCAAGCATGTGCGTGGATTTGTGTAGACGCCCGGTTCATTGGTCACAGACAGAAATCGAAACCCAAAAGTTGCAAAGCAGCAAACATACAAGTAAGTGTCAGTGTCACAAAATCAACATCAAGTTCACTTTAGAAAAAATAGTTTGATGGATGATCAATGTGTTGAGTGTTTCTTCATACATGACAACATCTTAAAAGGTCTCAACAGTGTCATAAAACTCAAGCTATTTAGAGACACACCCTCCAGACATTTCAAACCTCTTCCAGACATCTCAATCCACTTGCTGCTCTTGACATATAAAGGATCGCTATTTTTTTTATGTTCACAGCGGTAAAAAAAACAAAATGATTCAACCTAGAGTGATAATCACTTGACACTTCAGACATCCGATCTATGGTCGTTAGGCAATATAAAAAAAAGATATGGCTAGTGAACTTTCTGTTAAGGGCTGTTAAGGCCTACTCACCTACGTAACTATTTGGCCAATGGTATTAAAGGTACACATGGAGTTTCACATCTGGTGATGAAAACATAGAAATGGAGTTGTCAAAATGACTAACTAGGCAGAGGTTCCGATTGAAATTGGAGCTGGAAAACAATTTCTAAACCCTGCAATGGATGAAGGCAGAAAAACGGTATCTGAACAGTAGTAACAGTAATACTCATTTAAAATTCTAATGCCGATACTTTTCAAAGCCAATTGTCTCCCAAGTTTACAGTAGTCAGGATGGTATCCATTATTCACAGCTCCATCTCCAGGGCTGCTTTTGGTTCTGACACGGCAGGAAAAGAAAACATGTGATTGTAATACGGTGCTAGAAGCAATATCCACTGTGCTATCAGGCTGGAAGCACATCGCCATTGCACAGTAAAATAATTCTAGGTTTTCAGTTGGAGTAGTGACATTGCGGGGAAACATTATTTTAAGTGAGAATTGTTTAACAGCTCTACAACATCTACATAATGATGTAGTTCAGATGCATTGAAGAAATCACTTAAAGTGTGATTTCCACATCTTCATAGAAAACACTCCATCACTCCATAACTCACCATCATCTGCTGATTAAATGTTTGATTTGATGAAGGATCCTTGTACTTTGAACAGAAACATCTGTAATTGCATAGTTTGACAGGCCATAATATTACGTGCATGGTGCTGTGTAACAACTTATCTTATTTTTTACCAATATTCAGGATGTGATGGTAATGGTACGAAATATGTGAATTGTTACTGAGCACTGTGCGTTATGCAATTGACCAAAACACACAATTTTCTTATTTAAGTGGCTTCTAAGTCATTTACTAATGTTAATAAATGTCTTGTAATGACTTAAAAATGCCAAATTAGCAGTCATAATATCTTATAAATGGCTTATTAACACCTTTTCACAAAGCATGCCCTTGAATGGTTCTTGAGTATGGAGCTCTGCTGTAGGCTGTTGACTTCAGACTGATGTACCATAGTAACTGTATTTGTAATCTTCTACTTACAGTATTCAGATAGACCACCCAAATAGTCTATGGACATAAATTGCTTCACACATCATAGTTTGAGCATATTTGACATAAATGTGATCAACAGCTTGAGGCTTAAAGTATAAAGACCTTTTCGTGATTTGTTCATTTGTTTATTGTATTTGTGTTGTCTACTGCCTTCACCGTGCCTATCTTTGTAAAAGTGCCTTTGGCCAACTAGTATTGAATCCCTATATCATTGCTGTGTATTTCAACATATTTCAGCATGCCTCACTCAATGATTTTGCCTTGTTTACTTGTCTTTACCAAAGTAGACAAAGAGGATGCCTTTTATTGCCATAGATAGGCCAACTCTTAAGTCCAAATATTAGATGTTTCTGTCAGGTATGGTGCTTTACCTTGCAGCAGCAGTGTCTTTGAAGGTGTTGCTATGTGAAACTCACCTTTAAAGAGCTTGGCCCTCTGCTGTTAATGTCTAGCACCTCGTCTCATCTGTTCTTGATCTTTGGAAGGGGCATTTAGTCAACTGTTGGTTTCCCCTTCCTTCAATAAAAGCTTTGCAATAGCATCAAGTCTCATTGCCCTTGTCTGCTTTCAATCTTTTCCAATGTTGTTGGTGGTTTAGGTAAGACAATATGAAAAGCACCTCTCTTTCTTGCCCACCTGGCCCCTGTGCATCCCATCCCCTATTGCCAGTTAACATTGACCTTTGGCAGATTGCCCAGGTAATGAGCTCTTTCTCTCTGTCTTCTCCCCATGCTCCCCAGCAACCTCACAGTGACCTGTGTGTCCTGAGCAGGGTACCTGCAGATGAAAGTGATTTTTTTTCCTGTAACTGTAACCCAGGGCAACTTCAATCTCTTCAAGAGTCATTTAAAAGCTCTTCAGTGCCAGCAGATGCCCTGTGCTTACGCAGCTCCAATTCATTTCCTCCTGTCTCATGCTGTGAGTCCCTACTGCTCCTTAGCCGAATTGGAATCACCTGGTTAATAGAAATCCTACACTTGCAATAGTCTATTGAGCGCACATCTGGGACAACGGTCTAATTACATTGAGATACAGTGCACAGTCTCCCCTTTCTTGTGGACACGATCAGCAAATGCACTCAACTATGAAGTATGCTTACTGCTGGGATCAGCTTGATAGAGTTGTTAGAATAATTTAAAGGCCTCCTGAAAGTCTTTTTTACTGTCGCCTTCTAAGACCGCCTGATTTAATCCTTTCCATTTGTCATCTTTACTTGTGTGCTGCAACTCAGCAGTAAGTCACTGAGCATTTCATTTCCTCTCTGCATACTGCTAAATTGAAACAGCAATCCAAAATGTAAAAGTGGGGAAAGCGATCCCCATGGACAAAACTAAAAAGTCGATACGTATATTTGATATCAAGAATGAAGAAGCAGGAGAGCAGGGTGTTTCTTATGGTCATTACACTCGCTGGCAAGTGATCGATATTAGAATTTGAAATCAAAGAGACATATTTATGCACCGTCAACCTGATGGTGTATGAATGGTGCATGAAGTAAACAGTAGTTACATTATCAGCATTTAATTGTAGCTTCATTGCTGTTCAGCCTCTGACGTGAAGTGTGAACTGGAGAGCGATGCTTGCACATATTTACCCCCTTTTTTCTCTGGTAGTAAACTGAAGATTTTGGCATGCCAGCAATGTGGAGATTTCCTAGTATTTTTTTTCTAAATCTACTGGAGGCTATACTGTGTGTGTGTGTGTGTGTCTACGAGAGAGATAGAGATGGAGAGAGAGAGAACCCCTCCAGCAGTTCAGCCCGGGACTTGCTTTACTGCACATAAATCTGGTGTTTACAAACAAATTGATGAGTGATGGGCCCTCCAGCCAACATGATGTACCTTCCAATTTCTTCCTCTGCATAAAATTCCAGTGCAAAGTCTCTGGGGGCTTGCTTTGGCATTTTTGAATGTCTTGTTCTAATACACAGAATTATGGCCTGAATTATTTACCAGGAAGCAGATGAGCATGAGGGACTAAAATGGGCCACTATCATGCATAATCTTGCGCACTCCAATTTAAATGAATCTGTCATATGGTCAGATTTACATAACATTACAATACGGGCAGACATTTCAGCGCTCTGAGCTTGATGATATTAGCTTTAAAGTGAATTCCTGCTGTGTATTTGCATCAAGAGCATTGATTTTTGCTCTTGAGTTGGCCAAAGGCAGTAATGTAATCTCTGAGTCAGTGTTGCCTTGGTACAACAGATAGCTCTGAGACATAAATCCAAGCCATCCCAATTCCCATGTTGCGTTAGACCTCCAAACTATTATGTGCCTTTCCTGTTCTACAATTAGCTTTAAGCAACCGTGGACTGCCCAAGATGCCATAGAGTTCAAGGTTCCCACGACCCATCACTGTAATTTACTGTTGCTAGATTACTTCAACTTGGAGGTATTACATTAAAAAATTGTTGACATTTCTGATGTAATGCTGTACACACTGGAGAGAAAGTAAAATTGCTAGAGAGAAAGGAATTAGCATGCAGCATAAGCCTTTGAGCCGGACTTGAACCCACGACATCGAGAGTATAGTTTGCAACTTTGTCCACCGACCGTGACCAGGATGCCCCAACTACCAGACTGAGCTCGACAGCTGACGGTGTGACAGATTCATCAGTAGCTAACTGAGTTTATGTGCATCCCTCAAAAGACGGACGTAACAGACTGAATGTTTCATGACACATTCATGAATGAACAATTCAACATTTTTACCAATGTCATTATCCATTTATGTGACATTTTTGTAACCTGATTGCACAGCACATTTCAAACGTACGGTCTCTAAGACAAGTGCAATATTCACTTGTGCTTGACATGCTTGTAGAGTGACAACACCCTGTATTCTATACTGCTATTCAGTCTGACAGGTGGAAATTCCCTCACCTATTAAAAAAAAAAAAAGCAGTTTAAGGTTCATGTCCACCGTACTTGCTTTCAAACGTAATAATGACATAACCTTATTTAATTTGTTTCATATTCATTTGGAATATAAAACAACACTGGGTTGGGTAAACCAGGAAAGGCTTCCACTGGCTCACATGTTGTGACATATGAAGAAATTGTCTCAAAAGCTGTGACTTTAATTATAACAATTACATCTGGAAACCAATTCAGGAACTGTATGTATTCAAATTGTCAGATTTTTAATCAACGATGTGAAAACGTTTTCTATTCATTACTATCAGCAGCTCTCATCAATATCTTTGGCACTAGTGGCCCCGTCTCATACTGACAGCCCAGTCATTGTTCACTTAAATGTTAAGACTGGTGTTATGCAAGGCTTATGCAACCTCCTACTTGTTCATGAATTCATTTATTTGTTAAAAAAAAAAGAGGAAATTAAGAGGAAGTCTACAACTGCCATTGACGGTTGAGTTTTCTTTCCCTACAGGATATTGTGTAAGATAAGGGAGTCTATACACACTGAGGTCATGGCTCATATAAAGAGCCATGAGTAGACTGGATGGGGTGAGGGCTGGTCAGGTAAAATCATCACTATGGAGTTCCATCTGAGCTTCTAGGCGTCTTAAATGTCTTTTCCCCATCGGTCTCCTAACTGTTTTGGCAGTAACGGCCCATGCTCAGTGGGAATGATTTACCTTGAAGAGACGCAAAATTGTCCCAGGCCAGCCCAGCGTCACGAACAGAAAAATCCAAGGTAAGATCTCACACGTGTAGCCATGCGCCACATGTTTGTCCTGTACTGGATCCTCTTGTATTCTAACTGGGTTGTGGATTAGAAATGCACACAATTGTGAGTTGCTGTGGGAGCATCATGCACCATTAACTTTTAAACCTTAAAAATATACAGGATACAATGCTTGCTGAGGAGAAGAACTCAGTTTTTATGGGGAATGTTTTTATGTTTTTTTTATAAGGAATTGATGCCTCCAGTTGTGTGTTGTGTTACGCTCATAATTTATTGGAGCAGATGTCGTCTGACTGAGACATATTTCATCTTACTTAACTTATTAACCAGAAAATGCTTTATGGTTAGAAATAAATCTGAGATTGGCTTTGTTTTGTAGTTATATTCCAGTTTCTATCATGCTACACTTAGTTTCAGATGAGCAAGATTTGTTGAGATTTTTATGGTCATCCCACTTTTTTATAGTAGTGAAAAGCTGCATTAGTTTGCTAGACTCCCAAGATAATAACCTTGTGCTATACCTAATGATGGTTCACTTTCAGAGACCTGCTTTCAGCTTGCAAAGGTAAAAAGGCAACAGATTCAAACAAATGAAACGCTTGAAATGATGATTTTGAAATGTGCTGTTGTCGTAAAGCAATGGAACACATACAGTATGGATTATCTACGGCCTGTGCAGGCGACAATAGCTAAAGCTAGCGCCGCTGTGGTGTAATGAGCTTCAACATACTTCCTCTCATGTGCTTAAGTGCCATTCATCACACTTCACACTCTTGCAGTGTGAAGACGTTGAATAACTGCTGTCGCCTTTTGATCATCATTGGTGTAAGAACCAACTGACTGAACGACTACTGCCATAGCTTATCATAGAAACTGCCACAAGCATATACCATTATCTACTGTCTGGCAGAGATTAATAAATGAATGGTAATTGATTTAATACGGGGCATGTGTGCTAGTGTGAGCGCTTGTTCAATTGACAGCAATACCAAGTTCTTTGGTGCAGTTGGGTACAACACAATCAACTCCAGATTGGTACAAGTAGTACATTACTGCAGTTGATTTGTTTTTAGAGCCAACTATCAACACTGCTTTGTAAATATTTTAAGTCAACAAATGAAAACAATATTACACCGATATCGACCTTCTTCATCGCAATTATCTCATGAATAGATGTTTTACTAGACTGATTCAATTCATGTGCTTTACAAAACAAAAGTCTCCCTTTTATGATCTGTGAGACTGTTCAATATCAGTTACTGAATGAGATCTATGTAATGCACGTCAAGAAATCCTCTCCAATGTATTTGTGACGCTGCACACCCACACACACAGGAACATGGGTGATGGACAGAGTTCAGCCTGAATTACTATTTTATTCCTTTTTTCTTTTGGATTCCAGTCACTTTCTTAACGTTGGTTTCTTCTTCCTCTGCGTTCCCGCAGCTTGCTCTTTCTGCAGACTGATGTCATGTGGATCTGCTCTCCCCAGGCATTTCCACCCCCTACTAACTAAGCAATGAGCCACAAGAGGCCATGCTTTACAGAGATTTTGGAACAGCTAAGAGGCATTGCTACTTACAACATGAAGTGGCGGTATTATAAAACAAATCACTGTAATAATAAGGAATGCAAATGTTAAGTGAAGAATTATTTTTCATCAATAATAGTTAAATAATAATAAGTAAATGTTTTTTTATGCCACGTAATGGAGGTCCTGGACACCAGCTAAGCAAAGCGGTTGATAAGCGACACATTATAATTGCTGCAATGCTAGAAACCCACCAACAATCAATAACTGTCATTCTTCTGCCAAGGAACAACACACAGCACTGGACAGGACACGACAGAGTGGCTTGAGCCGAAATCGACTTCAAAAATCATTGATTTTAGAACAGGTATGAGCGTTGATGTTCAGTCAGCGCATTACGATTTGACTCGAATGTGACTCCAATCAGCCAATCAGAACTGTGGACCAGAACTATCTCTTTTATTCACAGGGCATAGATATTGTGAAGTTAATAGGGATCAGGTGCCTCTCATTGTCTGATCAGGCTGCCCCTTGCCTCTCTCAACCTCAGTCAAGCTCACACAGCACTTACTGTCAAGCTCACACCGAAACCACCGAGTCTGACCAGATGATTGGCTGATTTATATGCAACGCAGGGAAAACTTTCAGATCCAGATAAATCCACAGACTTTAGCGACTTAGTGTAGGTGCGTATCTCCCGCTACACTGAAAGGTAAAGCAGTTCTCATGATATAAAACACTCTTTGAGCTGTCACCTTTTGACCTAAGGGTAAGAGGCAGAGATTCATCAATGGATTTAATGCAAAACCTTGTGTTTCAATGTGAACTTTCATTCTCACACTAAGGCAAGCCGACTGATTAAGCCAGCTGAGGATATCTGGATGCCAAATGAATAACACTTTCTAGTTTCCTTGACAGTTGGTGGGGCTGTTGACCAAAATATTCATACACCGATAACAATTAAGACTTTAACGTTCCTTTTTATGCTTTCTGACAAGAAAACGTCTTGGTGCAGAAAACGTAATTTTACAAGAAAAAGATTGTGGTACTTTCTAACAAACAGGTACAGTAGCTCTGGCTGAAACGCATTGTTCTACACATGATACCTCAACTGATACTTCAAAGCTGGGAATCAGCCAGTTTAGAGGAAGTGCATTACAACAATTTTGAAAAGAGAATTTTCCTTTGAAGTTGCCGGTAGTGCAAGTGTTGCTTTTCTTCACAAAAACTGCATATTACGGGCCCTTTTGCCAATTGTATTAATATAAACTAACACAAATGCAAATGCCCTCTCTTTACAGCAGACCTCTCATCAACCCTTTGCAATGAGATCAAAGCTCAGGACAAGCCTGGAAATAAAACAGTTCTGATCATGTGCTTTTTCTTTGCTTCAGCTGATGTGTATGAGCAGTATACACTAGCTGAAATATTTCCCATCAGGTAAAATCAATCATTTCACTGAAGCCCATGCATTGTCATCTAGCATTTCTTTCTCTTAGCTCATGAGCTTCTAATAAATCTGCATTTAGTGAATCCAAGTGTTGGAAAGTCCAGACCGCTGATATCACAGAGTTACACTGTTGTCCCTGGATGATGAAATGATCTCTCTTGACATCACCCGTGCGATAACTGCGCTTCAACACAGATTACATTCATTTCCAGTTATCTCAAATACCAGGTCCCATGTGAATGTTTTGTTGTTGTTGTTGTTGTTTTTCATTAGCTATATCAACAACCTATTCAGTCTCAGATTGCTCAGTATTAACAAACATCTGAAGCAGCTTGCATTTTGCATCTAAATGGATTGAGGAAAATATATTGACTTCATACAAGTGAAGTTTGCAGAGGGGTGGTGTTGCATGGTGTCTAGTCTCACCCTACTGTCGCTGTGGAAGAGGCTTTACCATGCTGCATTCAACTAAGATTCAGAATGAACTCACTATGTTACTGGATCCATCTGTTGTTACAGTTAGCCTTAATGATGAGAACTTTTACCAAAGTAAATGTTTAAATCAGTTAATGATTTAACAACTTTGTTGAGTATGTAGTCACTGAAATACCCTGGATACATCTATATATTTTTGTAATATTGAAATGAGAGGATGAAGGGTAGAAGGAAATGGGGCATACCCATGTGGCCTCGATAACTTACATTGCTAAAAAGAAAGAAGGAAAGATTACTTATTTTTTAATCCCAGGACTGAGAATTATTTGATCACACATAATAAGTCCAGCCACAAATGCTATTAAAGCTTAAAACCCAGATCCTTTGGATCTAGAACAAAGGCAGTCGAAACATCAGTGATAAATTATTCAGATCAAACTTGTCGCCCCTCCCTCCCCCATCACTGTTTTGCTCAAAGACGCTCCAAACTCATCCAACTCCTCCTCTTTGGCGTGAATTACTGGAGAAGACCGATCCAACGCCAGAACTCCTCCACCTCTGGTTTGTCATAGAGTTCATGTGCTGTTCTCACCACCTTCTTCTTGATGTTTTCTGAAGTGATGCATATTAACATTGTGCTAAAATGTGTAAATCATTGAACACAATTGAACACAGTCTTCTACTCTGGGACAGGATACAGTGCACCCACATGTTCAGTGGTACCATGCAAAGTTTTGGATGTTCACAGAAAGTGTGATATAGATTTCTTAGACTACTCAGGTTTGTACAGACCTTTAGTCTTTAGTTTCCTTTAGTCTACAGTATTACTGCATATAAAGATTGCCTTTGGCAATATGTTGCATAGTCTGGTGATCAACTCATATTGCATATTTCATTGTTGTCTGTTCTTGCTGGCTTGGATGTGTCATTTACTGAACCAGTTTTCCAGTTTTTATTTCTTAATCCTTCAGTTTTTGTGAGGAATTAGGCCTGCAAACTCCCATTTTGACCAAATTATTTTTATTTTGTGCAGTAGTCACTATTTTGTATAATTGCATATATTTTTTCACAAACATAATCAAGCCCAGCTCACCACAATAATTAGAGTTGCTACTGTGTTGCTACTGAACGTAATGTACAGTTAGAGTCCATACATGGCTGAACTCAGCATGGCCATAAGAACAGTGTGAAATCATCAGCCTGCATGAAGTCTAATCCTGTGTTACATCAAGCTAGCTCATTCTAGTGGTCCAGTGCTATGATGACTGATTGTTAACGATGAAGTTCAAACCATGGCACTCCTAATACATATTTTCAGTTCACTCAGGCTATGGTCCATATCGAATGCTTCTGGGTGATTTAGACAAACAGTGTTTTGTTCAGGATTTTGTTCAGGATCAACCTGCTCTGATTAAGGGGATTGGAGAGGATTTTGTGGATTACCGCTGAAACATTTGTGTGTAAACAGTTGAATGTCACAGGTTGATAGTATCATGACTGAGTCAATTCACTTCACACAGTGGATTAAGTGAAACCGCATCAACACAAAGCTACCATCACAGGAACGTGCATCTTGCTAAAATCTAAAATACAGATTTTATGGGCTTTCCTATTTTTTTCTTTACAGTGGCGACTGGCTTTCATTGCTGGTACTTGAGAAATATATCCAGCATTCACAGGGACAGGATGAGTGTAATTAACCTCCCAGTATTGGACTCAATTATTGGCATTGTTATTCATTCTTATTATTTCCAGTACTACCGATGCATACCTTTTGTTAGTAATTTATAGTTCTCTAAGTTTGGCGTCATTTTTCTGTACATTCTGTGCAGAAGTGGTCTTTAAAGTCCTCAGCTAAGTGCCAAAGGCTCATACTTTGTTTATTGTTTTGCAGCAAAGTGAAAGATGAAATAAGGCAAAGAGGAACATCTGGTGGCAAACGGTCAGAGATTTGTTTGAGAGGATTTCTGAAGAATCAAACTTTAACGTGTTTTGCATGAAACAAAAAATGAAGCAAAATATCCATTTTAAGGTCAGCCGTGTTTTTTTCAGGGCCTGGGATTGTTTGGCCTCTTTCCTAGTTTATTCACGTTTTAAAGGTGTTGATTATTTAGAGCAGAACAAGATGTCTCAAATACTTTTTCTGTGTTTGACTGTCTACCCATCGCCTCTGAGTGAGTCACTACTTACAGAGGGCATTAGATGTGATCATCGATCTTCAATAGAAACTCATCATTCTCTCAGCCTGAAAATAATGTTGAGGTTGTTCTTACCAAGAGTGATAGTCTCTACATTATTTACTATACATTATTTGCTTGCCCAGCAATTCTCGTTCATCTATCAAGGCCATACATTGGTCCTTATCAATATGGATACAATTTTATTTTGAAGTAGCTTCCTTTACCTCAGGGATCATGTTTGGATGAGAACAGAATTCTTTCACTTTCCAGTCGCTCTATGGACACTATTGAGTCTGTCAAATGACTCTGGGTTGCACTTCTAGCTCCGATGTGATCTCTTTCTAATTCCTGCCACATTTATTTTTATTACTGCCCTTTTTTTATAGATATTTTTGAAAGCTTTGGAGGATTCATCCAGTTTTTCCTATAGAGCCAATGGGTAAT
Source organism: Hoplostethus atlanticus (assembly GCA_034670405.1). NCBI lineage: Eukaryota > Metazoa > Chordata > Actinopteri > Trachichthyiformes > Trachichthyidae > Hoplostethus > Hoplostethus atlanticus. Next base: position 1,944,321 of record JAXDDX010000028.1, on the reverse strand, counting down.
ACTGCACTTACAAAACTTTCTACTCTATTCTATACTCTATATTCTTTGATGAGAATGTAGTTTTCTCCAAAATCTGAACATATTTCTGTATTCCAGCTGAGGAGCAGTCACCCAGAAGGGGTAAAGCAGTCTGATGTCTCAGGGTGTAAACAAATTCCTGGGAGTGGTTGAATGCTCCGATATGGAGGATTAGCTTGAACCTCAATTATCAATTACTTGAACCTTGACCATGTGAAATAGTTAAGACTCCTTGTCAGTAAAAAAAAAAAACCTGCTACTGTCTTACTTACATTTGTCTTGTCTTGTTGTTTATAATCCATCAAGAAATCCATCTGAGAGTGAGAAGGAAAGTTTACTCCATTATTTTTCACATGAACGCCTCAGTTCTACCGGGCAAGCCTGTGGCACTTGCTTGCTAGCAGCCTCAGACCAGAGGCGCGTGCTTCTCACTTCAGAATTTGTCACTGAGACAGGTAAGTGACCTGATTTGAAACCGCTCACGTGGATATGATATGACCAGACTCCCACTGTGCGTCTCTCTCAGGACACAACTGACACATCAGCAGCGTCTCATGCAGCTCTCTGGTGCCCACAGACGAGGCTGATGGAAGGTGATGAAAATCTCCCTGCTCTTCCGAAGATAATGTTGTTTCAGTGGTTTTTTGATCACCAGGGAAAACAACAACAAACTTTCAGCAGTTACGGACTCAAATTTGTGTTACTAGGATGATGTTGGTGTGCACTTCAAAAGTTGAATTAAGCTTTCAGCCTCAATAACTGTGAGAGGATGCACTCGTGCCAACACTGAGTCAGACCCATATTGCTCAGTGATTCTTTTAAACCAAACTTTGCCAGTAGTACCAAACAGCAACCTAAACTTTAGTTTGAATCTGCTCCATTCAGTATCCATAATATGTGAAAAATGATGTTTTTCAGTGAAATATAAATAACCATTTTCATTCTATGATGTTGCTGTGTAAATCCCTGACGCATGACATGAAGGCGGTGCTACATAATTTTCATTTTTATATCTTACCCTTCTCTAAAGGTCAGCATTAATGCCTTCATTGGGCTCGTTCAGCAACAGTCTCCTAGCAACCCTTTGACGGATTTATTCAAGGTAATTATATTGAAGAAGGCAGATATGTACCCACTGTTCTTTGCATTATAAGAAATCCTCCACATGAGACCAGAAGCACAGGTGGAATGAAAGTGACTCATGTACATCTGATATCAGAAATGATAGATTCAACTGGAAAAATAGAGTTACAACACTTATAGGTACACAGGTTCCACTGTACAGGTGGGTACTCTATTTCTGACTGCAATATTAAGCAATAATAATAATAATAAATTGCTAAATTTCTGTAGTTTTCAGAGAATAGTTGTCATGTTTATTGGACTTCACCATGATAGACATCAAGTCATGCACTGTAACTAGTTAATTAAATGTTATGGGCAAGATATGTATTGGTGTTTGTGGTTCTACCAGACTTTTATTAATTTATTAAAGATTAGTTCCTGTATAGGTTGTGGTTTTGACAGGTCTGTGTGTGTTTCCACTAGAAGCCCCGCCACCTCCTCTTAAATTTTAATAAGCCCTTTTGGGGGCAATCTTGGTTTCCGTGTTTTTGGCGTGAGCCTTCTCATCTCTCACCGGCCATGCGTGTTTCGCATGCTCCCCATCCCACTGGTAAATGATTCAGAACTACATGATCAAAGTCATTTGAAGATATAGTATGTGGTTCAGGTTTGCATGGTAGACAGCACACTCTCATGCTCTGGGCACGCTCCCATTCTCACAATATCCATGCAGACTGCTGGTGGAAACCTAAGTTGTGGATTAACCACAGATTTACATCTTGGAATGTGACGCCTTCTGAAGGAAAGTGTGAGCGATACCAGCTTGCATTTGAAGAAATCATTAACAATTAAGAGCAAGAATAAGGGATGACTCAAAATGGTTGCAGAGCAGCACGGAAGCGGCAAAGCCAGTTGAAATAGTAATGTGTTTTCCTATGTAGCTGTCAGCTCTCTTATCTCAGATCCATTGAGTGGCAAAGAGTTTGACATGGGATTCTAACAATGTTTATAATGCCCCGCTCTTGCTCTCAGGAATAGTTAATGGTAAAATCCATCCTAACACAGATTTCACATGTGTTATTCCTATGATATTAGACAGTTGAATCAATTTTTATGAACATCTTTATAGGAAAACTAGAATCCAGAGAACAAAGACTTTGTGGCTCTGTGATATCAACAACTTATTCATACATGTAGCTGCTCCTCTGACTGTGAATGGAAGACAGATGCAGTCTTCTGGGCATACTTTACACCGTAGAAACATCATTTAGTTAATAGAGTCAGATCTGTAGGTTTGGTGTATTGTTGAAAGAATACAAGTTAATAAATCTTCGAGGACAAGAAAGCAAAACAAGAATCAGGGTGAACTAAGCGTGTGTAGTGGCCGAGTGTATGAGGGGCCGTATAGGACAAAATTCAAACTTACCTCTCATACATACTACTGAAAACCTCTTAAATACACTACTGAGCACCTCTCACATACATTACATTATTTCAGTAGTGTATGTGAGAGGTGAGATGTTTTCAGTAGTATGTATGAGAGGTAAGTTTGAATTTTGTCCTATACGGCCCCTCATACAAGTGAATTTGACTTATTTGTAATAGAGCAGCTTAACGTCTTCAGGTTAAAGGTTAACAGGTCATAAATCAGACACATATTTTATATTTAGACTGTTCTCTGAGGCCCGCTGTGCTCAGTGCTCATCTTTCATTACATCCCACCCTTTCTCATTCTCCTCATGTTTTATACATGTCACCCTTCACACTGAGTCTTCATCTTGCATGTTTCCCGGGCATACATTCAAAACTGCAGGCATCTTTGTTGTGTTTCTGTCAAATGTTCTTCTCCAGGCTAGATTTCGCGCTGCCCGATGATTGTGGAAATGAAAAAAAAACCTGGTCCTCCAGCACAGCTAGAAATATGTCTTCACAGGCCAGTAGTGATGCTGTAGAGGAACTGGGTGGATTCTTAGACCTGTGAGGACCTCCAATGAAAAGGCACTACAGCTGCTGTGCTGCTGTGTATTATTATGTATGTGTTTGTCTTCTCATACATAATGAGACAACTTAAATCATAGTTGATGCATGTTAGTGAATGCCACCACAATCTCAGCTGAGTAAATGATACATTTTTTCAATCTTTATTGTCAGTTTAGAGTATGGTACTTTACTTTACTATGGTTCTGCTGTGTTTTGACACATAGAAGAGACTTTATTTTTAAATGAGTATTTAGACAACACTGTGCTTACAGCGGAATCCTCTCATATTGTAGAGGACCTCAAAATTACATATTATTATTTGGCTGTTGTTTTTGGCCACGTCTGTGTTGCTTCCAAAACCATCAGCCCCCAGGCCTGGATCCCAGAGGAGATAAGTGATGAAGAATAGATGGCACTCTGTGCTCTCAAGCCTCACGCACATGTTTTTATTTTTACCTCCAGACTTCTTGGGAGCCATCTGTTCAAACATTTAAAGAATACCTTGCATACGCCAGCCAGAGAAGAACAGCTTGACCGCCAAACATTAGGGGTGTGCTGTCTAGTAAATGTAGCTCCCAAGACAGAAGAGCAAAGGGATTTTGTTTGAGACTAAACCTGGAAATAAGAGTCAAACAGTTTACCCTACTGCTGCTAGCAGCTTTAGCAGTCATCTCATACGTGAAGAACACAGATAAACAATGAATTTGATAACATTGCTGAAGACTATGCATGTGCGTGTCTGTGTATGTGTCCAGCTGGATTCATTTGTGGCCTGTTGAAGAATCGATCAACTTCCTGCTGTTTTCACTGTAAAAGGCTCCACTGCACATATTTGTGGGCCGCCCAGAGAACAGCTTGTTCTTGGCATTGTGTCTCTGACCCAGTCATAACATTCATACACTGCAGGGAGGATCACCCTGCCAAACACAGAGTGAACTGGACCACTCACACTAAATAACTTAATGCAGTTTCCTTTCATACTCTTCCTCCTTATAGCCCTCTTTATTTGGAGTGTTAATGGCTGTTTCATGCACACTGTGCAATGGGTCCCAGCTGTGAAGAAAAGAGGAATTAGCTAAGATTAAAAACTTGCATCATTTGTGATACTCAGACATGAGCACACAGCATTGAAGCTCATTTTCTGAAGAATGTTATCAGGTTTAAACTTCTAGCCTGAAGGAGATAAAATTGTCGCACATCGCCTCATGTGTCGTCTCTCTGTTCATAATTGGCTTTCTTAAGCAGACTGCAGTTTTTAGAAAAAGGTAAACTGTGACAGCGAGTGCCTCCCTCAAGAAGTTTGCACCATTTTCTAAGAAAGCTTCTGAATACATTTTGACAAACCGTTTCTGTTCTTCACTTTGCCTGTTTATTTCTATTTACAGCACAGTTAATACAATTATTCCCAGTCGTGACCTATTTAAGCGGTGCGTGCTACCAGCCATTAGCATTCAGCGACTCCACAAAGTTACCACATTGATGGATTTGTGAAAGGAGGTTGTGTTTTTTAGAACACGCGTAGGAGTAGGTTCAGAGACGACTGTTTGTCTTCATTTAACTGATTTTCTGTTGCTATAGGAGCAGACCTCTTTTTTCCTCCCATGAAAGTGCAGCACTTCAGAGCAACCTGTCTGGATTCAGATCTACAAGAAGGTGTCAGGGGAGTTGTCCAGGATTTCACACTTATCATTGGCTTCCATTAGATGACTTGCAACTCACTTTGAAAAAATGCTTGATTCAGTATTCCTTTTATTATTGCAAAGCCATTCAGTCATCGTAACTACATAGTAATATGGATTTAGCAGATCTATAAAGACATATAGATATATTAAAGGACTGCTGCATATTGGAATCATAAGAGGCCACTGTAAGATGTATGTTCAATAACGTTAAAATACTACATGTAGGATTTTCCCAAAATAAATGACAGTCCAATTAATTTTGATATTGGTGTTATACCCTTGTGTTATGTTCTATCACCCTTGTGACCTGATTTCTGTTGGCAGATGTTATTTCTGTGTTTTTCTTGCTTCAGTCCACCTGGAAAGAGTTCAAAGATTAGATTTTGCAGTAAATCAGCCACAAAAGCTCCTAAATTGCCCCAAATAAAAACTCTGCAGATCATTGGGCATGCATGCCATTGTTCACCCATCCACTGGAACCTTTCTGGGCCGGGCCCGCGAGTCAATCAACGTGCCCGCACAGGGGCAAGTTGAGGCTTGGGCTCACTCAAGTGCCAGTCCAAGTAAAAGCCATCAAATCAAGTATCCATGAGGTCTTCCCCCGGCCACAGCCAGCCACACTCTGAGGCTAGCTGTCTCTGCAGGTGGAGCCAATGGGCAGGTATTTATCATTTTGCAATTGTTTGACGATATTGACATCTTCTATATTTATGAGAAAAACCTATTGTGACAAAAGACCATGTTATAATGAGAACAAGCATTTTTTTAATGAAAGTGGGTTTTTTTGACTCCATGATTTATGCAGTATGCTTCTGTACAGACTGTTATATATCAGACAGGTCCCTATGGTGCCATGAATTTCTTTACATGCCAAAGTGCCTGCTACTATCATGCTGTTTGACTCTCCTTACAAGCGTGCTCCTAGAGGCAGCCTCATCCACATCAGCCCAGACCATAAAAACGGATCAAGAGCAATTGAGAAACCACAGCAATGCATGGCCTTCATAACACAATGACTGAAACCAGAGCTTGCTGACTATTTTGATAAAAGCAAAACATGTTGTGGGTGATGTCATATAACCTCAAGAGTGTATTCATATTGAGAATAGGATGACTAGATGCTTCTTTTAAAGGTCTTGTGTGATGTGGTCTATCCTGTCTCAACAATGCTAGTGAGTCCTATTGAAAAAGTGGGTCAATGGAGTTATTTTTAGTAGCCATTGCACACCCTTTTAAAAACAAGCAAAGATACAAATTCAAGATGAAACATCATCCCGCTACACTGAACAAATATACAGAGAATCAAGGTGTTCAACTTGCTGGTAAATGGGGTGAACTATTTATCTGGTTTCAAACTTGGTTTTCCTGGGGGGATGAGAGACTGTGTGAGGGCATAAATTGAGTGGGAGGGGGCTTTGCCTGGTGGATTGTCTTTGATGAACTGGGGACTTGTAAGATTTGTACGGCTCTCTGTTCTAACGTGGGCCTCTGTTTCATCATCCACGAGTCCCGGCGCTTGCATGGCTACCTTGTTATAATTTCCCGTCGTTTTCTCTGCTTCGCTCTCACATTGTCTTTGATTCCAAAGAAAACACTTGAAAAGGAAGTGTTTGCTGCCTTTTCCATCTGGTGGAAGTGACACTGTGGGCGATGATGTGATGGAGACACGGAAGTATGAGAGATATCATCCTCACATACACCTGACTGGTTTAATGGTCCGCAATTACACACAAAACTAAAACTTTGTCAAGTGAGGCCCTGCAAGCTGAGGAGAAAATGTATTTATTTACAATTACATACACATTGACAGTAACAATCATGAAATGAAACTATATCAAGGAAATGAACAGTAAAAATAGGAAGTATCAGGCTTCTAAACTGTTAATGATGGCAGGGAGCAGTGAATTACTGCTTGTCTTGTAATCAAGCTCAATAAATCACATGAGGCTGTGCACTGCCCAAACAAACAGGCAAGGGAATGTCACTGGAGCAGAAAGTGATGTTGCGGCAGAGCAGAAAATGCACTGTATTCCTACAGGCACTGCATGATAAATATGTGAACTTCTTCTAGCAGTCATGTAGATAACTAGAGGTGGAGCATTGTTCATGGGGATTCCTGAATGGCTGCTTCACTCAAGGCAAACCACCGACAAAAGAAACATTAGCATCATACAAAGTGTGGCTCATATTGCCCCTCAACTGAAGATTTAAGTAAAATTAAGGTGAAAAGCTGCTGGCACTTGGAGACAAGCTTTACTGTTTTTATAGCATGTTGTTGTTGCAGAGCTCTTGATGAGTGGAGGAGTGACTGTGTTTGATTCCCAGAGGACTCCACATACACCCTAGTGACACCAGGGACAGACATGTAAAGCCATCTGGTACCAAGAGAGAAAAAAGGTCACTGCTTTTAACACACCAGAGTGGCAGTGTGTCTATGAGCAAACCCACAGCAGCCTGAATACCTTCGTCCATCCAGTCATAGTATGAGAGACAGTATGTTTCCAGGAAACCCTGGCAATATTACTCACCTTGTGTAACGCTGGTCTGATGGTCTGATTTTGTAGAAAAGAAAATCTGAAAACATGTTTGGAGAGGCATGGGCCATGTGATATTGGGTGAGCATGGGAGCAGAAAATATACTGCCTTGCTCAAAGGCACCTTCACAGCAGTAGGCAGAGACAATGTAATACTACTTGCCACCTTTCATTCATCTGGTATTCATCCTCCTGTTGTACCAGGAGGACAAAGTACCAGCTATCAAAGCAGTGATTTTCACTTTTCAGTGTCAACCTCACTCTAAACTCAAGGATAACATCACAATTTAAGATTAATTATATGAGATCTGATCAATGTTTCCTGCTGCTTGGTGGGGTCAAGTGGGGGCAGTCATTGTGTCCAGGGTGACATAGTATGTCAGAAATGCTCAAAACAAACGTGAGATTGGTAAAGACATCTGACAGAAGTGCTTGCCTGTTTTACAGTCAGAGTTGATGTAAGAAAGATGTGGATGGCCAGAGAGAAAGAGAGAGAGAACAACTCTTAAAGACATGTTGACATGAATGGATTTCTATTCATGAGAATAGATGGTGAGATGTGGATCTCCTACATTAATCATATTGGTACGTTTCTGTCAGGTTGTTTAATGCTGGCTAACACTGTGAGCGTATCAGTTGGCTGGTGAGTTAATACATGTTAGACATGCTGTAATCACACATGTAGAACATGCATTTGCTCCCTGTGGTCCTGGTTTCCCTGAGCTGCTTATGTTTTATCATTGAAACAACACTGCCACTTAGTGGCTGGATTATCTCTCCCTCTCGGCAAAACTCAAATGCAAGGTTGGGGAACACATACAGCTCTTAGCCCCTTGTGATATTTGCACCAAAACTGAGCTCATGAGGATCACTTGAGGTTTAGCACCATAGGGAAAAACACTTTGCATGCTTAAATGTGAGGCATGGGGAAGGAATTTGGGGCAAAGTGTTGTTTCAACTGTCTGTATCCCTACTACCTTTTCTATTTAATACCATGCTATCTATTATTACCCAAATGGTATTTACATAATCTTGCACCACTTACAATGTCAGTAAAACTCAATGTAACTTCAGACTTGGCATACTTAGCCACCGTTCAGCCTAAGGAATAATGTCTATGTTCTAAAATACTCCTAATTAATTTCATGCATTTCAGTGTATCTATCCACTCCTGGACACTGCCTCACCTACAGCTGCAACCATAATGCAACTCATGTCCTTTTGCACGGTGTGTGACGTCCGGTTGTCTTTATTATATTTGTCATTTACGAATTTAGAATAAAAAAAGTCTAAAAAATATTATTGAAAATAATATAATATATATAAAAGAATTCAGATCCCTGAAGATATGCTACCTGATATACAAAATAACCCTTTTAAATATTGTTGTAATCTCCCAGACCCAGATTTTAAAGTGTGTGTGATATCAGTTGGTGCAACAGCACTCCGCTGTGTGTTTACATCCCATCTCTTAACGCCAAATGAGAGGCATGAACCGTGAAGTCATTCATGTAAAGTTCAGGCTTGGAACTGGATGGTGAGGGTCAGGGACTTGCACATCTTATCTTTGAGATCTGAACGCCACCTGTCACACTGATTTATGTGTGTAATATCACTGTAAGGTTCACCAGACACAAAACATGCTCACCTGAAACCCCCTCATCGATCTAAAACATCCCTGTGAACCGTACCTGACAGGTCAACTCTTGGACTGCTGGCTGTAATGGCCAAGGTCAAGTGAAACAGTTGTTTGCAATCATCTGGAAGTGGACCCTCTGGGCAGTAAACACTGTGGTCATCTTTCCCACGCCACATCACTGTCAACTCAAGACATCATACAGTGGTCGGAAAACACACTCTGCTGTCTGAAAGAATTCAATTTAAAGTGTTCCATTTAAATACAAAAGTTAGCAAGTGAAAGTATGAAATGCCACTTTTTTCAATTGGACTTTTAAACAAGGCAGTGTTTTCCCATCATTCTGTTTTATCTGTGCCATGATTCTGTCCCTTGCATGTGGCCTGATAGGTCTTTGCATCATTTTCAAATCAGGGAAATCATCCAGAACTATTGAATGACAACATATCTATCCACACATTTATGTCTTTTTTGATATATGCACCAATAAATCACTGGTCAAGACTGTGAGTAGGCCTCAGCATATCTCTGCATGCAGACATTGTCGTCCTGGCTAAAATTGAAGTACTCTCCAATCTACTATAACTGTGGAGCCTTTGGAGTTTTCCAGCTCATCAGGCTTCTGCTGAGTTAAATGAACCCTCGTGGCCCAACCCCCGTGCTCTGGTCTGAGCATTACTCACAGGCTAAGCAGGGGAAAAAGAAGCTGCCAGTGTTGGTATGCCTCAGTAAACCATTGCACACACAGATCATGACTGTGGAACCCACAGGGTCAGAGAGGTGTATGCAACATCTGCTGATCCCGTGTGATATCTCAGGAGAGTTAAATCAGGCTTCACAGTGATATGGATAAACAAACATAAACGTGCTGGGACATAATTGAATTACCTCCATCCACCAAGGACAATGGAAAAAATGGTTTTCACGATACATCCACAATACATGCACATTGGATATGCAGTTTGATGATGTAATACGTTATTGTTTATGACTTGCCCCCCTCCACAGCGAGGTCAGAGTGGACTGCTACCATAGCAAACATGCACAAAAACAGACTGAGATAAGCCAAGACTTAAAAAGTCTAAAGATAAAACATTATCTGCACTTCGCAAGAAAGGAGAGCACTTACCATGTGATTATAATGCCCTTCCAACTAAAACAAAGACCAACATAAATTATTTAGCTTATTATTATTTCATGATAAATGTCATCGGTGATAAACCTGCATGTGTTCACAGTGATTGATGCATAAGCCTAGAAAATAGGGTATACAAACTCCAACCCCACAGCTTGGCAACAGCGAAAATTTCCAGTTATGCAGTGTTGATTACTTGGCCTAGATACAACAATATGGATTATTCTTATCCTCGCTCCTCCGAATGATGTGATGCATCATGGGGCATAGGGTTTGTAAGTTCACTGGTTTACATAAACCATGTAGTAGCATAAATCATGAAACTAACACCATGTCCTGGATTAAAATACGCTCTAATAATTAGCACAAAATCAAATTATGTTTGATTTTTATCAAAAAAAGATTTTCGATATTATGTCGGGAACAAAAAGCAAGAAATAATAGGTGATTCATGGATTTCATGGGGAGTTTGTGGAATTTCCAGTTACTTGCAGTGATAGTTCTATTTGGCAAGATAAACGAAAATTGAGGAAATTTGTTATTAACCCATCATTGAAGCAAAGCAGTTCCAGATTGATTCAAAGTAATTACTTGACTGCAGACCAAAAACGAAATGAAATCTGTCCTGAAAGCTACTGGCCATTCACACAAAACTAAAGACCATGAAAATCTCAGCCTGCAGTCCGTGGGAGTAGCTAAGCAACCATGCTGAAAGAATGCCTTTAGAATCCTGTCAACATTTCTTTGATGGATGCAGATTACAACTGGATTGGTTTTAAACTTCCAGCAAGCCATATGAATAGCTCCCTGAAAGAGTTGTGATTGGGAATGAGTGGCCCTACAGCATGCTATGTCAGAAACCATCAGCTTACATGCAGACTGATGTTTAAATGGTGGTGCTATTCAAGGATTTGTGGGAGGAAAAGTCTAATTCGCTTTCAACGATCCAGATCAACCCACAATTGGTTGATTATGTTATTGTCCAGTTAAATCATGAACATCGTACACTGGTATTTTAGGAAAAGGCGTCAAAGCATAATCTTGAGAAGGGAAAATCGAAACTAAACCTTTCGTAAACAAGTATGAATAGTGTGTTGTTTATACAGTTAGCCTAGCCTACAGTCAAGTGTTCGCCATAGCATTCAGTGAGACTTAAAATACAACCCAGATGACAATTATACTTTTTCAGCGTTGATCCTGCACTCATGGTAACTGAACAGCAATTGAATGCAGCAATACCCCTTGGTTAGAATAATTCCCATTGCTACATCTTGTTCAGATCATAAAACCCTGACTGTAGATCCAGGACTTTGGAGTAGGCTGCTCCAATCCTTAACCTTCACTGGTAACCCATTTATTTGGTAATCGTCTGTGGTTGCTTTCGGCGCATGCGATTCTGAACATACCATCCTTAACATACAACCACAATGACAAAGTCTGAAACCAGGCAAAACAAACACATAATCGAGAAAGCACAAGATTTTCCAGGGCTGGGACATCAAGTATATTACCGTATTATCAATAAAGTATCTATCTATCTATCTATCTATCTATCTATCTATCTATCCACAGTATCTATCTATCTATCTATCTATCTATCTATCTATCTATCTATCTATCCACAGTATCTATCTATCTATCTATCTATCTATCTATCTATCTATCTAAGCTTATGCAGCCTACATGTTTAACAGTCATCTCCCCGGCCTTAGCAAGTTCCATGTGGTCCTCATGTTTTACAAGTTAGAAAGCCTTATTATATTTTAAATGTAAAAGCATAAGTCGGTGAATAGCCTACTGTATGTAAACTGCTCCCAGACCAGCAGTGTTCTTATTTGCAGTTCACGGTACATACAGGCTTTTGTGGCCTAGCCCTACTGTCACAGTGATGATAAACACGCGCGTCTCTCTGTGCCAGTGCGCACCAAACTTAAATACGGAACAAGGAAGTTCTGCACCTGTTGCTGCTGTCTGCTCAGCTACCATTGTCTGCGCTCTCGTTAATTACTGGTACGTGATGCAATACTAACTAATGCAAATAATTGAGTATTTACCTCGAGAAACGTTGTTTACCAGCATCGCTAAATCAAAATGCTCAGCTACAGTGGTTGTACGCGGATGCTGCCGTGGCGGGTGGATACGAGAACAACAAACAGGCAGCGACTGTAGAATGGCACTTCCCCATTTAGTTAGATGGCGCTGAGGCTTTGTTGTTCATAGTTGCTCTGAATGCGGATTGACAGCATTTCAAGATATCATTATGTCATGTGAAGTGGATAATCTATGACCAGATTACTCGTTTAATTAACATGCATCGGTGTTGTTGGTCTTGTTCAAGTGTTGTGAAGCAAGATGACAGAGGTGGAGGGGGAAAGATTCAGCCCTGTGGAGCTGGAGGATCAGCTCAGCGCCCCCGAGGCCCAGGAAGAGGCCCAGGAAGAGGCCCAGGAAGAGCCCCAGGTCTCCCAGGCAGAGGAGGAAACTGCTCCGACACTCAACGCAGGGTCCAAGGAGAGTCGCTGGGTGTCAGCACTGGAGCAATTCAAGCTCAAGAGGTTCTTCGTCTTGAGGGTAAAGACTTTCACATTAACACTTGACAGCAGGGCTATCTGTGCTGTTATGATGCTTTTGCAAAAAAAAAAAAAAATGAATTGGCACAGTCCTTCTCAGTCAGTCAGATCTTTTATTGTCATGATTTATTATATTGGTTAGAGCTTCTTTTCTTTTCTTTTTTTACCTTCATGAGAAATTTGATAGTAGACAGAGACTGGGGGAGAGAGAGGGGGGTGACACGTGACGGCCCCTGTGGCCTTTGTTAGTGTAACCTGATGTTGAGAAAAGAATGCAAACAATTATACTTAAAATCACATCATGTTAAGAAATAGTGTTTTTGGAATAATGATACTTATTGTTCCAGTGGGCATCCCATGCCCACAATAAATTAAACTGAGCCTTGCAGCTGCCAAGCCAATGAAACAGTGCTAAACTAATGCAAATAGTCAATTTGTCTGTCAGATCTGTCACTTTTACTACAGTATGTCTGGAGGTTAACAATGGGAAACATCCCATGCTGCAAAGCCAGCTCAGCACCCAGTCTTGAATTACAGTAAGACTCTCAGGGCCCCCTGGGAATGAACCCCACCCTCACCCCCTCTAATGTCCTGAACTTGGCATGAAAAAGTTTAAAGATAGTAGATACCTATAGTGTTATTATAGAAAGCCTACACTTGTTTCTGTGTTGATGACATTGTAAAGTAGTAGGTAGTAGTAGTAGTAGTTTTTGCTGGTGCAGTGGGTCTCAGTTCTATACCTGCCTTAATACCCCCCTAGCCTCGCTGTGTGTCCATTGTGATTGTGACAGCGGAAAATTACAAAGTGACCTCCATGTCTCTCTTTTTTAGCCTGGAACTCTGAAACAGGCCATTGAAGACATTGAGGCTCTGGTGGATGAAGGCATAGATGGCAGCGTCCAGAGTGTTTGGCTGATGGCAGAGTGAGTTCATGATACCATTGCAGTATGTGACTGTAAAGGCAGAGTGACTTCACTATATTATGTGTCGTCCAACATGTAAGTATCGTATGTATGACTTCAATAACTCGCTGCCCATGCACAGAAGGATGGGTAACTGATAAAACAAGCTCTTTTTATGGATTGAAGAGCGGGGCAGTGGACAAATTCACATTAATGTATTTTTAGACCAATGCCTTGTGATACAACCACTGTAAGCATATTTGGTAGGGCTAGACCAATATAGTGTATCGCACCAGTATTGACGTTTTATATGGCACTGGGATATGCGTGCCAACAAAGTTATTGCAGAAAAGTGCAATGTCTGCATAACCATGAAATGTTAGTTTGTAAGATATTTACTACTTTAAGGTTCTGACAAAAGCACTTAGCTATAATGAGGATTTATGTTAAGTTACGATAACAAAGTTTTAGAGGTCATTGTCAGAAGCATTCTTCGAGAGCCAAATAGGAGGAATTTTATCAGATATCAATGTCCTCATCACACCCCAAAACTCCTATATCAGCCATAGGCCTAATGTTCAGTAAGTAAGTCACAGCAGAGGAAATAATGTAACTGAATCGAACGTAGAGCAGAATGAAGTGACTGGAGGACATTTACTGAGTGCACTTGCGGATGCCAGGTTGTATCCCCCCTTGCACAAGCTTTCAGGAAACGTTTCAAAGGCTGACCATGTGATAATGAATAATACATCCCATTTATGCAGCTCCGTCCAACACGCGTTAACATTTGTCCTACATTGGCCTTGCAGTTATTGTAGTTACAGAAGCTGCTGTAGGATTTCCCCTACAGAAAGAGCGCATCATATGGAAAAACTGTGAACATCTTACAAGCTAACTGGATGAGAAATCCCTCAGGTTTCTTTGTTGGTAGCGTGCTTTAGGAAGAGTAAGATATGTATTAGGTGATCTCAGTTCATCGTAGTAGATGATGATATTTCATTGAAGTTAATTTTCCTTCAGTTGCTTCTTCCCCCTTTCCTTTGGTGTCCACATTGTTCTTATGTTCTTATTACAGCACATTACCACATTATTAAAAGAAAACTGAATCTGAACGGTAACTGGAGTTATTGAAGCGTTATTGAAAGCAGAACCTACTAAAAATTGGATAACCACAGGCCTCAGTGTCTGTCTCATGGGTAGCGCTACGTTGCTACATCAAGCTTGAGCCCCAGCAGCATGTTAGTCTGCCCAGGGTCTGAGCATGGAGCCCAGTAACACCTCGGTACCCGTGACCCCTGTGCCCAGTCAAGGTGAACTCATTGCATTAGTGCAGCCAAAGGTAATTCAGCTCTTCACCCACACCTTTCATATGTTGCTTTGGCTGCTCAGCTAACGATCTTCTTGGCCTGAGGCTGCCAGCAGCAATCAAGAGCGTCTCACTTGGAGTTGGCCACGTGCACCCAGCTCACCAGGCCGTAAGAAAGAGAGCCTCTCCGACAGAACCCATGCCACCATGAATTACTTGTGTGCACAGCAGAGAGGGACAGAGGCACATAGAGTACATGTCCAAAAAGATGTTATGTTGATGTCCGTTAATAAGGCAACACACACTACGGAGAGAGTTTTAGGGATGGGCGAGAAAATGAAAGGCTACTCGGGGTAGTTGCTTTGGAAGGTGTTTTTTGTTAAAACATTTTTTGGTTGGTAAAACAACATTAGGGACTTAGAAATGCTTGCATGCATATTGTATGATCTTTGCCAAGGGCATTTTGTGAAATTGTGAAGCTTTTATAGTACATAATTGAGCAACTTGGCTATACATGTTTTTTGTATTAAAATAACCTTCTGCAGAATACACACACCCACACTGCATACACACACTAAAACCACATTCACACAATAACTATAATACACATACAGAAAATCACTCTCTACAATCTGTTACCCATGTTTATCTCCCTTACACACACAACCATATATGCTGTACATACCTATCACAAGAGGGGTCAGAGCGCAGGGGCAGGTATTTGTCATACCTCTGTAGCAGAAGTGTCTTTTTCAAGGATAACACCACAAGGACGTTGGTTGTTGCAGAGATTGAACCAGTGACTTTCCAGGCACAGGACAGTCACCACTGGCCCACCTTGTCATATTGTAATACATGCTGATATCATGGGTACTAACAATCGGCATCTGAGAAGAAATCCTGTGTTCATTCACAGGGTCATCCACTAAAAATAAAGCAACTTTGCTAGGAAAGTACAGAACCAATACGTATTTGTTTGAAAGGCTTTTGCATCAGAATATGAATATTCTAAAGAAAAGTAAATGAAATGTTCCTACTGTAGGTTTCACATTCACTCTCTGGTTGTTCCTCTTTCAGGGTGGATCACTGGAACAATGAGAAAGAGCGTCTTGTGCTCATTACAGACAACTCTCTCCTCGTCTGCAAGTACGACTTTGTGATGCTCAACTGCGACCAAGTCCAGAGGATCTCACTCAACTTTGTGGACCGCATCTCCCATGGCACCTTCAGCTTCCCAGACAGATCCTTACTCTTGTGAGTTCCCTCATCCTCACCGCCCCTTTAACAGAAAACATCTCCTCCCATCCATAATACCTACAGCTTTTCTATGGCTGCATGCCAGGTTTTCTACAAGAAAATCTCTTTATTTTTATGTAATTTGTGAAGGGAAATGTTTACCTGTGTACTTCAGCGTTGTCCTTATTACTGCATTCAGCAGCAGCAGACATTGCCCTCTTTGTGTAGAACATAATTCATGACCCTGGAACCAAGCCAACCAAAGTGTAAAAATGCCTGGATACAATTTTTTGCATTTGCCTCAATTTCCTGAAAAGCTGACATTTCGGGGATATGAGATTTCTGCAGGACATTTACAATACAGTGTTAAAATGCTGGCTGCTGTTTATTTCCTCTTTGGGCGTTATGTACCCAGTGGAGGGAGGAGCACATTTCTGAAATGAAATGGAGCAACATTGCAGTGTAGCTTGATAGAGACATCTTTAGTGGCATGTGGACTGGTGCAGAATTGGCACTGTGTCCTAGAGAAACCCCGGTTCTCTCAGGATTCTGCCTCTATGGCAGTTTTCATTTTTAATCATTGGAACGTATTTCTTGATAGGCCTACTTTAAAAATGCTCTGTTGTAGGGTTTTCTGATGAGTATATTGTTGGGGAATTAGTTGTTAATTAGTATCAGAATGAAAAAAAAAACATAACTTTGGCACATAACAAATGATATCCCTTATTTTCTGCTTCATGCTCTAATTTGGTCCACAATACCCTGGGAAAAAAATGTTTTGGCAAATGGTAAGACGGATAGTTCTGCCTCAAAACGTGGTTAGTGGTTGTCATGTCGACAGTCACATTTTTTGGTAGTATCAATGTTTCACAACTAAACGTTTGGTATGTTTAGTGAATTCAAAAGAATGCTAGAGTGTGTGCGATTTACTCGACGAGTATCAGCAGTGATCTGAGGTGTGAGTGAAAAGAATGAGCCGAGGCTGAGAGCACCTAGGAAGGCTGGGCGGTGAGTGGGCTGTATGGAGCGCGTTGATGCAAGGTCAGACGGGGTTGAAACGAGGCATAGAATAGTGGAGCTCAGAGGCACGGTGGAGGAAAGAGTGTGTGGAGAGCTTTTTGGGGCCAAGGAGTACATAGCTGTCACTTGGAGTTGTCACTTAACTGATTAGTGGCAAAATTAATGTAGTCCTTTCATCCAAACCTTTTAAAGATGGCTCAGGGGACACCAAACCAAGTAAAACTAATTTGATGAATAAAATGTAATGTGCTATGAAGCGCTTAGAGAGGACGGCCTTTATTGGAGGCTTTATCTCTGCACATTATGTTAAATTATAAATAAAGCGCTAGTGAAATCCACCCGGGAGTCCCAACAGTAAAGCAAGGGTTTCAAATAAGAAAGACTCGACCCACAAACATCTCCTCTTTCTGTCTTCATCTTCACTGGTACGTCTCTCTCTCTCTCTCTCTCTCTCTCTCTCTCTCCCTCTCCCTCTCCCTCTCTCTCCCTCTCCCTCTCTCTCTCGCTCGCTGCCTCTCGCTCTCTCGCTCTCTATTCCTCTCTCCCTCTGGAAGTCTCCTTTTTTCTCTAGGTCATTCTTTCCTTCTTACACTTTGCAGGAGATGATGTACAGTACATGGATACATGAAAAAGGTTTCCCTCGAGTACTACAACATTAAACTACATTTGTTTTCCAAAAATGAATGTGAGGGAAATGTACAAACTGTCAGCTTTTGATTTGGGGGAATTTATGGCATTTATGTTAATGCTACATTATATATATTTTTGATGTAACAGGCCTGTGACATGTTACAAACGACACAGGATTGTGCATTCATTGCTATTTCACATTGACGTCAATATTTACTATCATCTCTCCCTCAAATGCCAAAAGTGTTGTTATTGACAGGCCTAAAGAGGTCGCTGCACCATGCATCAGGGGCAACGTATTGATTTGAAGGCTTGTTTTGATAAAGAGTTCAATGGGGAAATGAACTCAGAAAGTTAAATGCACAGTCATTTCTTATGATATTCTACAGGAGGCGGGGTTTTGACATTGAATTAGCACGGTGGAATGTAAGGGCATGGAGGTCGGGGTGGTGGATGGGCGTGTTCATTCACCTTCAACTCTCAACGACCCAGCTTCAAGTCCTCAATGCTTCTGCAGTGAAGGAGGTTTTCTTATTGAGCCGTGACCAAAACCTCACCCTAACCTGGACCAAAGCAGTGAAGTTATGCGGCTGGAAATGCGTAGGTATAGTACAAATCAATGCATACATATAGTACACAGTCACAGTCACAGTTGTCATTTGACCACTTGATGTCAGTGTCCACCTTGGTAGGGACACTTTTGTGGAGGAGCTTGCCACATCTTTTTTTCTGGCTCTGGTTGATTTTGTCATGACTGAGATGAACTATGATGCTATTTTTCCTCTCCAGATGTGTAGGATGGAACCACATTACAACTGGTACCGCACATCAGCATGGCTAGACATCTCTGCAACAATATGTATAGTAACTTTGTAAGCATGTATAAATGTCACTCGTACTCAGTAGAGGTAGAACAATTGTACAATTTCGTGGTCATAATGAGGCTGTTGACCTGAAATGCATTGCCCACACTCTGCCTTGCTTTAGACATAGCAACACCTATGGGAATGTTACATGATAATCCCCTGCCTCTAACTCGCTGTTGCATTCAGCTTACCTCTTTTGCAATTGCATCTTATGGCATTTGACTGTACTTTGCCAGGCAACTCAAAGGTCTCTAGCTCCACTTAGTGTTTGAGAAAACATCCACAGCTCCGTCGATGCCTGCCATCATGACCTGCTGTTTTAACACCATATATGATACTGAAGTTTGATACAATTCAAGCTCTGCAAGGTGGATTCTTTGGGATATATTTTGTAATAGAAGTGAACTTACTGTATTCTTCTTGCCTTGTTCATGAGTGTTCGACCTGAATCTTCCCCGGCCGTGCGCTTCGGAGTAACGAATTTCACATTGCCCCTGTGGAGTATGTTACTTGGCATCAATATGCTGTTTCTTATGTGTGCTCCACCAGCCTCCCAAAACCTCCATGATGCCAATAGAAAGTGTTATGGGAGTGGCTGTATTTTTAGTCATGGTGATTGTGTTTTCTCCAGGTGCAGCTAAGAAGTGAAGTGCAGTATATTCTGCATCTGTGGGGAAAGATGTGTTTTAAGTGCCTTCTTTCCAAACTGTCTAGACAAGCTAATTACTGCACTACCCAGCACATCATTCAAATGACGACTTTTTTTTTATTATTCCTGTCTGAAAGAGTTGGGTGCGGAGATTTAAAGAATCCCCACATGAGGTTCCTTCAGTAACTGTTGTGAAAATAAATATATGACTGTTGGAAATAATTCCAGCACTGCACCCCTGTGCCTCTCAACTGATCAGACATGGTTGGCTGGATAAGGCTTTAGAATGAATGATGCCCTATTTATCCCCTTTCAAGTTATATACATGTTACTTATTTTGTTTATTCCTCACACCGTCAGTCATTAAACTATTGCAATTAGGCTTGTTATTGAAGGTAATTACCCAGTAATTGTTTTAATATACAGATCACATGTGAGTAACTTCTTCAAATCACTGAGAGCCGAAAACCTACTCAGCTTGGACAGTTTTGCCAGATCTCTCTTTTCAGTTCTTCCTGAATGTCAGACCTGGATAAGATACGATCGTCATTCTCTCATTCTGTTTCACATGACCACACCGGCTGAGCAGCCAGGAAAGCAGCTTACACATTCAAACAGCAGAGGGCAGTCAGTACATAGTAGCCACGTAAGATATCATCAGCATTGAGGATACTACACCACATGTACTACTTAATATAAATATAAATATAAATATAAATATAAATATAAATATAAATATGCCTTTAGTAAGGAGACGCACACCTGCATTTCTCTTTAAATGAACTTTGGGATCGGAGGCCAAACTAGTGTCTTCGCTCCACCATTGAATCAAACCATATTGCCCAATGTGCCATTCAGTAAGTACACAAGAGAAAGACATTGAATTGCAGTATTGTAATAGTAAGGCCTGATTCCATCAAAGACTAGGAGGAAAAATCATTAGGACCATTCTTAAGCCATATGAACATTGCATACGGTTATAGCGGAGAAATCAAGTGTCAAGGTTGTACTATAGAGGATGCTTGCTGCATGCAAAGAATTGAAGGCTTTTTTTTTCTGTGAAAACTAAGATGCCACAGTTGAATTCTTTATACCACTAATACATGTCTGTGGGTTTTCACTGAAAGTTGCTCCCAAGGTGTGTAAATTTATAAACACCAATACATGTGTAATGTTTCGAGCACTTATCAGATGCTCAAGATGCACAGACCTTGAGAGCAGCTTTCAGTGCACGGACTCTACTTTTTTAGGTTTTGGAATAAAACCTGCAGCAAAAAGATAGTACATGCACATCGACCAGGTGCTAGGTGCTACACCATGAATCACAAGAAAGGAAAAAATAGAAAGCAACATTTCAGCCTCTATTGATCTTTGTCAGGCATACCAACATTACCAACAGTTTCCATTAAAGCCTAAAATATCTTTGCCAACAGCTTACAGCTATGAAATCAGGGCTTCATGACACCTATCATGGCTGTATGATGTGTTTCACAGGTGAGCAGCATGAGCAGGTCATTCACTTAGATCCTGTTGAATGAAACTCTAGACTGTAATGTTGGATGGATACATGCACGGATGGATGGCTGAGAGACTTGCTGCCTCTATTGAGCAATCAGAGCATTTGTTTGTTGGCTCTGAGACGATGTGGGACACTTGCCATGACAACTGAAGCTGGGCCTGATGTTTATCTTGCGTGTTGACTTATGAGTCCGAAGCCCTTGAAAGCACAGTGAAGGAATTTTTAGTCGCTAGCCCTGAAGCTTAAGTATACAGGTCTCTCTTGCGCACATGTGCTTTTTGTATGACTACGGTCCCTGTGATTAGGCGGAGCTCCTCTGAGAATGTCGGTAGAGCGTGGATTTTCACAACTTGACCTCTGCTTCTTTGAGCAGTTTGGTCAAACTTTGTATGTGCGGTTTTATGATTTTCATTGGCAAATATTGTCACCCTGAGAAGCTGCAAGCATCGAAGATGTAAGGCTCAGTGAAAGTCCAAACCCCAGCTCTGCCACATAAACACTGAAGACTTCCAAGGCCTCTGGCTGGAAAGCCCAGCCCTGCTCTGCCTGTTTGGGCTGGTCCTCTCCTAGTGATAGCTTACCTGTGGAATTCTCCAAAGCTTTTTTTTTTTTTTTTATCCCCATTTATACTAGAGCAATGGCTCTGTGCTCTTACAAAGGGAAATGTGTACAAACGTAACTCCCCATCCTCACCCACTTCTGGTGAAATATAATCAGTCTTTTAGCCTGGGCTTTGCCTTTGTGCCTTTCCTTTCCTCCCCTTTTCAACCAGCAGAACATTTGCTTTAGAAGAAGCACACAAAGTTCAGGAGCAGCATTGTCATGGTGAAAGTGCTTGTGTAAACAGGGCGAGATGATTGCATTATAATGCAGCCCCTCCCTGGAACTTTGACATATCAGCAACTACACCACTATTGTTTAGCCTCAGGTGGTTAATTCTGCTTGGCAGGAAATTGTGCAAGGTAAATGACATCAACATGACAGATCATTGAGAAAATCAGGACACTCTTGGGAAATACACCGCATCCTGATTTATTTAGTTATCTTTTTTATATAAACAGACAGGTCAATTAAAGACAATTATTTTTACAATTAAAGACTCTTTCTCATCACCAAGTGAAAACTATTTGGCATTAGCAAGCAGGAATCATCAGCTCTAATACCATCATTACTTGATATTACAGCTGTTGACGGAATCAGCAAAACAGCTAAATATTTTTTTAGATTGGCATAGCAACCTGCACCATATTTACATCATTTTATTAAAGAAAACAATATTTTTTATATAAATAATGTAATTCTTTGTTTAAATCATTTTGCAAGTTGCTTCTCAAACCCAGTCTTCACTATCTACATAGTACTTGGGTTGAGCACCAACTCCAAGTGGCTGTGCATCCACACATACAGTTCAGAGGTATTACATAGGCAACAAGAAAGATGCCTGAGTTTTGGAGTCTGACTTTTAATAATTCCCTCTCACTGCCAGAGAGTTACAGAATGCAACTTTGATCTTTCTAAAAGAAGTACATGGCCAGTATTTGTTTACAAACCAACATAAATGTTTCAACGACGACCATGTACTATGAAATGATGAAATCGTGATAGGCATCTTTGATATTTTCTCTAGTGTGTGTGTGTGTGTGTGTGTGTGTGTGTGTGTGTGTGTGTGTAACCAACACTCTTCGTTTTTTCCAGCTGATTGATAAGCCTGTCATATTTAAAGATGAGATGATAAGTCACATTTTGAGAGCATATTTCTTCCTTAATTTGATGTATTTCCTGTTGAAACAGGATGTTGGGTGCAACATAACAGGAGGAGGGCTCATTCAAAAGTTTCTGACGGTGTAAACCAATGGGATATCTCGCAGTTTTATTTGATTGGAGGAGTGGAGGTGTGGGATTGTTAAAAAATCTGTGATAATATTAATGGTTGGAATATTGTATGTACGCCTACTGGTACAGGTAACCACAAGGTAATGGGATTTTGATATGAAATGCAAGAAAATAAAAAAATAGCAAATTGTTTGGCATCTATTGTTAAACTGGGGTATATCATGGCCCCAAGAAAAAACAAACCATTGAAAATATTTTCCAAAAAATGTAGAACCATCAATTCCAGTTCCTGTCTCGATTCCTGTGACCTTTATGGAGGACGTGAAATAGTTAAACTACTGTAACAATATTCCTTGTGCTGTTTCACTACATATGTAATTATGTTTGATAGGGTAGTCTAACCTGTCACTGCAGGTTTGTCAAGCAACTGGTTTGAATCAGGTTTTAGTCAGTAATTGTTGACATTCTTTGTTAAAACAGGTGATCATCAGCTGGCTAGAGAGAAGCATGGTTGATGATGTAGCTAACTCCATCATCAGGTGCCACCGCAGTTAAGTTATTGAAAGTCATAGCCAATAGATCTCCAAATTTCAAGTTTTCCCAAATATACAAGAGCAAAATTGTTAGGTCCATATATTTTCGAGTACATCATTCAAACGTTCCTTTCAGTTTAATAGAAAGCATCTTCAGTCAAAACTGGCTGTCACACTTCTCAAGTTGCATGCCCATAATTTGAGGAGCATATACACCGATCAGCCATAACATTAAAACCACCTGCCTAATATTGTGTAAGTCCCCCTCGTGCCACCAAAACAGCTCTGACCCGTCGAGGCATGGACTCCACAAGACCTCTGAAGGTGTCCTGTGGTATCTGGCACCAAGACGTCAGTAGCAGATCCTTTAAGTCCTGTAAGTTGCGAAGTGGGGCCTCCATGGATTGGACTTGTTTTTCCAGCACATCCCACAGATGCTCAATCGGATTGAGATCTGGGGAATTTGGAGGCCAAGTCAACACCTTGAACTCAAACCATGTTCCTCAAACCATTCCTGAACATTTTTTGCAGTGTGGCAGGGTGCATTATCCTGCTGAAATAGGCCACTGCCATCAGGGAATACCGTTGCCATTAAGGGGTGTACTTGGTCTGCAACAATGTTTAGGTAGGTGGTACGTGTCAAAGTAACATCCACATGAATGCCAGGACCCAACCGGTCGACAGCTACGCAGCCCCGTACGCAGCAAGCTGAGATGCGCTGTGTGTTCTGACACCTTTCTATCATAGCCAGCGTTAACTTTTTCAGCAATTTGTGCTACAGTAGCTCTTCTGTGGGATGGGACCAGACGGGCTAGCCTTCGCTCCCCACGCGCATCAATGAGCCTTGGGCGCCCATGACCCTGTTGCCGGTTCACTGGTTGTCCTTCCTTGGACCACTTTTGGTAGGTACTAACCACTGCATACCGGGAACACCCCACAAGACCTGCCGTTTTGGAGATGCTCTGACCCAGTCGTCTAGCCATCACAATTTGGCCCTTGTCAAAGTCGCTCAGATCCTTACGCTTGCCCATTTTTCCTGCTTCCAACACATCAACTTCAAGAACGGACTGTTCACTTGCTTCCCAATATATCCCACCCCTTGCCATTGTAACGAGATAATCGATGTTATTCACTTCACCTGTCAGTGGTTTTAATGTTGTGGCTGATCTGTGTATGTATGTAAGCAAAATACTTGCCTTGTATATAGTTCCCCCGGGGATAAAACCTTGTGGCCGGAAATACTACACAGACCTCAAACTTTGAGTTGTTGAAAATATGAGAGACAACCTCATTTAACAAGGGCTGCTACAAGTATGGGCACCGCTGACCTTTTATCACGAGAAAAAAGTAGATACCAGGCATCTGTTAAACATCTCATTTAATTTGCATGGTCTCATTTGGACAAATGTAACATATCTCTGAGATTGCATAAGAAGGATCATTGAAGAAAAGCTACTTCCATGTCCTGGAAATACACGGCAGTAAGAAGGGACTCAAAGGGATAAAGTGGAAAAGAATGCTTTTGAATATTTGCTTAACTTGCATAAAACAAGTTTGAACACGACCCTCATAGCTTGAAGTAATTTTGATATGTTCAAGTGTTAATTGACTGACTTTAGTGAGATGAAAGGATCTTATCTTATTCTCTTGCTGGCTAAGTCTATCATCTCAAATGCATTTTAGATTCAGGTTTATGTAAGGGTAAAGCTTGACTTTAACTTTATCTGACCCTGTACATTTTGAATAGTAGTAAATATACTGTATTGCTCCCGGATATTACAGTCTTAGAGACATGAGAGCCCTAGATAATGTTTGATGGACAAACCGTAAATAGAGTATTGTAAAGGTCTTCACAGAATGCAGACCAATGCCAACATGATTTCAAAAGGGGGAATCTGCAAGCGTTAGGAGCTCTGTTTGCTCCCAGACAAATGGCAGTCTTATGTGGTTTTTATCAGGCTGAAAAAATATATGTCCCGAGGGCTTTTTCATTAAAACCTATTTACTTTAAAATGGCAAGAGAAAGATAATATGATGAACACACTGTAGATTGCCTCTAAGCCTGGTAAACATTGAGATTGCCTTCACATGAAGTATGGGCCCTGAAGATAGATTAGTGCTATTATTTCATTATTCTAACATTGTTACCATGGAGTCCATGTGTGAATCAGTGAACAGAAATATCAGCTAGAAATATCAGTTTAATTAATGATATGACCTGGTGTGAATACGGTAAATAATAATATAATGTTCCATAGAGGTGTAGATATTTCACATCAGCTATACATTTTTATGTGTGGGAGATTCTTGTATTGCACTATATCAACAGTCACTTTATTTGATCATCTTCTTTATATCTTTTATGCATTGTATTTCCTGTGTATCAGTGGGTTTAAAATATATGGGGCAAACGCAATTCTGTGACAATATGGCACCTGAGTTGAGTAGCTGAGTTAAATGTTTCGCTGACACTTTGGTTTCCCTGTCTCTTGGTATTGGATGTGTTCAGGAGAGAGGGGCAGGGGGTGCGTGTCTTCTGGGACAGGCAGAGAGAGCCCTCCTTCACCTCAAGGTGGAACCCCTTCGCCACTGACTACCCCTTCATCACTTTTACTTACCACCCCGTGAGGAACATCAATGAGAAGTTTGTTGCCCTCTGCGAAGTAAGTCAAAGCACTGTTGCAAGACCATCAGTGATGTCATTACTTCATTTGTCTGCACTTATCCATTGAAGCATTTGTAATGCTATGACAAAGCATATTGTCAATATTGTCAATATGCTTTGTCATAGTCACATTTCTAATCTTCTCTTCTTTAGAAAAGTAGGTGTTATTCCTTAATGTATCACTTGATTTGTCATGTGTCTGAATCAGTCAACAGTCACACAGAGGAATTACTTCCTTGGAATTAGACACCAGATATCAGAGAATCATCATAGAAATGTGGCAAAAGATGAAAAGCGTCTGACCTCATGGTAATGCATGGTTATTCACCATTTACACAGCAACTATTCTCCCATAACCAAAATCGTCATGATAGAGAGAGCGCCTAGCTCCTTGTTTTGACAAATCATGATGAGTTCATGCAGTGTTTCAAAACCTTGCACAGGAACTTCAACATAACCATGATGTTTATGCACAATTACAGTATGTAGGCGCCGGGGGTGGGGGGATCTTGAACTAAGCAATAAAATGTAACCAGCACCATGTAAAGCTTTGACCTAAGAATACCTTATGGTATCAAACATGTAATAAATGTTATACCTGCTATAAATCATGCAGCGTAAGAGAAGGATGCTTGGAACCAGATTAAACATTAAACATAATTGCACCCAAATGTTGACACTCAACAGCTGCACACCGTCAAATCATAGCCTCACAGACTCAAACTGGTGTGCAAAGAGCAAATCTGCTAAGAATGCAATGCAAACAGTGTCTTAGTCCTGTATCACTGGAGAATGAGAAATGGGCCATGTTGGGCCCCTTATAGAATACCCTGAGTGCACACAGCTTAGGCATCGCAACAGATGGGTGATGTGGCAGACTTTGACTCTTAACCTCCTTCTCTCCCTCCTACCCTCACCTCCCTCTAGCAGAGAATCACGTCCTAGCTGTTAACCTCACTGTTAGCACACAGTGCTGGTCAGGAAACGTATTCAGGTGACCTCCCATATCATGTAACCAGCAGGAGCGCAGGATATCGAATCTCCGAGAACCTAGACCATTCCTGGCATTCCACACCTTGACAAAGGCCTAGCAGCCATTCCTAAGAAGAAAAAGGGGAATGAAATGAATGTGATTTCTGATACATAGATCATCCTGCCCTCCTGTCCACAGATCAACAACTTTTATGAGCAGCTAAGGGAGGCAGCCCAGAAAGCCCACGCCATGAAGCCGGTTCCTGGGAAGGCCAATGGTGTCCTGGTCCTGAATCAGCCCATCGTCATCGAGGCTTACGTGGGCCTCATGTCGTTCATTGGGAACCAAAACAAACTGGGCTACTGCCTGGCTCGGGGAAACATTGGGTTCTAAATTCTTCACTTCTACATTGTATTTAATGTCTTTATTCTAAAATTGCTTGCATATTATTATTTATGGGCTATTGAGGTTCTGTTTTTACGGATGTGGGTGAGTCAAACTAGATGGATTGGCCAAAGGTTTTTCTGTATCCCTTTTGTTTTCGGTGTGCCACTTCACAATGATGTCTACATTCTCAAAGTATGATGTGTACATTTCTGTCTGATCCACTGCTTACTACCAGTGGATGGTGTATGCATACTCAGAAATATCCACATTTCAACACAACTCTCCCCTGGATGATGGATCCCAAGCTGCTCTCTCTCAAGCAGCTTTGTGTTTGCCTCCTTAGTGATATGGTAATTCAACTCTTTTGCAATGGGAGCCCTTTCTTCCTCCCCCAGTTTCTCTGTTAAAAGCTCATTCCCATGCCACTCAGCTCCTTAGAGATTCATTGGAGCATGGGGGCACGTTTGTCAGTTTAGGTTTATCATTCGTAGTGTATTATTACAATGCATAAGGTGGTAGGATTTCCCCTAGATGTGCATGTTTACCATGTATCTATCTGCCTTGTTTGTTTCTGTTTGTCATGTAAGTGTGCCACAGACAAGCAAATATAAGCCTATATATTATTTTATTTTCTCTTAAGGTCTGTGGTATATTATGTGCATGTTTCTAAAGTTTAAATTTTTAATTTAGTTTTAACTGATAGATAGAACAGATATGATCCTGTTAAAGTAGCAATTCCTTTTGAAGCATGTACAAATAACACACACACAGTGTATGTCATTGAAAGGAAGGTGTGGCCATACCCTGTAACAAAGGAGTTATCCTTTCAGTTCAAGTTGTCTTTTTGGTCTTGCAGATTTTGTCTTATCGCGCTGTGTTGAATTTAATAGTTCATTATCATAAAATACCTTGACCTTGACCAGTGTAAATAATAATTACTTCTTGTTTGACCTATTTGGTGAAAGGTTTGTCCTTAGACCCCTCAGCTATTCTACCACTTACATGTGGTTTTGTTCTATTGTTGCAGGACATGGGTAATATTATCACACACAATATTTAGAGTTTAAAGTGAAATACTAGACCTATAAAAGGCTGTTTTGTTCACAAATGTCCCTCATAATGTGTAACACATCCTTTTGTGAGTGACAAGTGTAAAACTAACAAACCAAAACACCACTGAATTTAGGTTTTTTTGCTATCCTCATCAGGAAACAAGGTCAAGTAGTGAGTGTCCCAGAAATACACA
This sequence comes from Hoplostethus atlanticus, assembly GCA_034670405.1. Taxonomy (NCBI): domain Eukaryota; kingdom Metazoa; phylum Chordata; class Actinopteri; order Trachichthyiformes; family Trachichthyidae; genus Hoplostethus; species Hoplostethus atlanticus. Next base: position 1,915,936 of record JAXDDX010000028.1, on the reverse strand, counting down.
CAGCTGTTATTCCAAAAGGTAAAGTATATGGTTAAGTTCAGCACCTTTAGTATCGTGTATCATAACCTTAGGGTTTGAAGGGGTTAACATGCTTCCTCCCAGGATGAGGACGTGTCTCTAATCCTGGATCAAGCACTGCTCTGCCCTGGAGCGACGCGCCTCATCCATATTTCTGTTCTTCAAGTTGTAAAAGATGTACCAAAAAAACGGATTAACTGCCAGATAAATGAGCATATAAAGTAATAAAGCAGTTTGGCCCCTCAAGAGACTTTCAGTAAGATTTCACAATTGAGTTGCTTGATGGTGTTTCAAAAGGGGAACATGTAACTCTTTCATTACCAAACAGTTGTGTATTTATTTTGTTTAGTTTCCATGGAATTCATAATAATAGTTCCTTTCATCTTGCGAAACCGTTTTTTTTATTGCCCTGACATCATAGCTATGACAGGGCAGTGAGTCTGTAGTAGCATGGCAATAAATGCTTCATGTACCCCACAGGTCACAAAACATTTGAAATAATGGAGTATGTCAAATTGAGCTGTACTGCTTAAGATGTTGTTTTTTTTTCATTTATTTTGCTGTTCAGTCAGTGCAGTTTTTCAGCTTTCGTGTTTCAGCTTAATTAATTTAATTAGCCTCTTCTAGCCTTTTTTTCCCCTCTAACTCTTTGTTTTCATGACAGATAGTTAAGCGCCTCTCTCCACATGGCTGTTAAACCTCTAGATGTTGTGAGTTGCTTTCGCCAAGTTATAAGGTGAATGTGGGCAAGTGTGCGTGCGGAAGGCAGCAGGGAGGATAGGTGTCTCTGTGTATGTTCCATCTCTGTTGAGATTTTCTTTCTGCATTAGAACTCATAATCAACCTTCAAGGCATAATCTGAATCCAAATCTGAATTGCTCTTAACATGCACACGCTGTACTCAAGATACATTAATGAGACGGGATAGGTGGACAGAAACCGGAAATACACTTAAGTACAACTTAAATATCAGTTGTGTGTAAATATTTTCAACAGTTTCAGTGATACAGATGTAGATAACGTAATGAAAATAACAAATCTCATGTTAGCTGCACAATAATAACTGCCAGCTATCAATGTTTCCAATGTGTACCAATTTATTGATTTATTACAGGGACTATACATGTCTGTTACACACAGCTGCTGCCATACATACTGTTATACATGTCTGGCCTTCATTGATACATTCTGCTAAGGATGCGTCCTTATAGTTTACAAATTAGTGGGTCATTTTATGTGGCTGTGTGGTGCATTTATCTTATGAATCTGAGTAATTTAACTTTTTATCACCGTTTGCTGTGCATTTACAATAGGTGTGTATCATTGCATTGTCAAAGAGCAACACATAGGCACACAAGATTAATGACCTTCAGAGTTTTCTAATGGGTGCATTCCATTCTGGAGAGGTAAGTTGGCGCCTGAGGCTAGAGAATATGGCGTGTGCTTCAGTCCAATTATTTTCCACTGGTATAACATCAAACTGATCAACTGGCAGGTTGCTGCACCTATCACATTGCCACGGATTGACAATAGTACACACTTCTGACAGGGATCACTCGCCAGAATGAAGCTCTGTTTCGGTGGGGTAGGCCCCAAGAGATTCCACAGCAAATTCTGTAAAACTCATTGAATTATCTTCACTCTCTGGTGCACTGTTATTCTAGAAACATAAACAACATAAAGTACATGAAATAATATTGAGTGAATATAAGCAGTTGATGCTTTACCTCGACAAAGGGGAAGAAACAGACCAAACGTGGTGCATATCTAGTGCTTGTCCTGGAGGTCAAAGTACATCAGAAGTGGAAATGCTGTCGTCCATGTCTCCCTGTCTCGCTAGACAGCTCCAAGTAGTTATTTTGCTTGATTGTGATGTGAGATGAAATTCCCATTGCCCCGAAGTGGAATTTGATTGGAAAAGTGAGAGCCTTAAAAACTCCCATTAATGCTTGTGACCCTGGATGGCCCCGGCTAACAACCAGAGCTGCCTGGGATGCTTGGGGCGAGTAACATAAGACAAATTCTGTGAGACACTTGCAATCCTGGTGTGGCACGCAGTCTTCTCATCTCTCTGTAATACCTTCAAAGCCCGCACAGATATGCCAGCTTGGATACCAAGCTTCTTTTCACAGGTCATGCAACCTCAAGTCACCATTTTCATTTCTCCGACATCGCTGTGGCTTGTTTGTTTGGTAAACATGTTACACCTGTCAATGGAATGCTGGTTGCTAACGGGCCAAGTCCAAAAGCATTTATTATATTCTGTGACACTTTCTCTCTTCTCGCCTCTCTTCTTTTTCCATCTGTTGCCCTTGCAGCAGTGCTTACAGTAAGTGTGAAGGAGTGAATGTGTGTCAAAATGTTTGTGTGTGCGCATGCATGCATTTATTCATGCATGTATGTGCATGTGTTTGCACCCACACGCATGTGGGCTACTGGGTAGCTGTCTGGATTGCTCTCATGTCATGGAGATAGAGATACTGTTTTTATTTATCCCTCCCCCAGCTGTCACTGTTGTGTCTGCAGCCCTGCGCTGAACTCGCAGGGTTATGGGACACTTGGAAAACTGTCAAATCCACAAACCCTTCCAACTATGTAGAATGTTAGAGCCCAGAACACACCCTGGGTTCTTATTATGGAAAACAATAGCTATGAGGAGCATCCAAGAAATGTTTGACCTGTTTGTCTGAATGTGCTACTTACACATCTTTGTACACAGTTGAAGTCAGAAGAATGGCAAGAAATAGTTTGATATTTTACTTACTTCTTTTACTCTTTTGCAAAAAGTGTTCATTTGTGTCTTATTTTGAATCTAAGGTGCATTTAATCATCATGTAAGTTCTGGTGTGGTATGACAGAAAAGATGGTGTGGTATGACAGATGCAGAAATTGGCTTGTTTTCATCGACTTCATCAGAAACTGATCTTGAACTTGATAGGCCTTGAGGGAAAAGTGAGTAAGGGAACCCGCAGTGCAGTATGAGGGCAAATCTTGTTAAACAACAAAATCTTTCATCTGTTCAGTAAAGATTGGCCATCTTTTCATAATAATTCTGGGCCATACGTTTCATTTTTTGGCTTTGATACATCTCTTTTGCACAATACATCTCAAAGGGGGATTTAGCTCCAGCCTGATTCTGGTGTGGAATAGGTTATGGACACTATGATTCCTTAATGTCCAGGCCCTGAGCAAGCAGCATGTTACAGCACTTATTCATAGTATATCAACGTAAATATTCACCATTGAGTTCATGCAACCCATTGTGCTTAGTGAGAGTACGATATGTCTTTTTAATGCCAAAATATATTGATCAGTAAGTGATGAGGAGTCTTCATCTTTGGTCTCTGTCATCATGGTGACATCATGGTTTTTACAGACATCACACATGCAGACTGTTAATTCCTAACATGAAAGCAGAATAGCTCCCTATCCACATACATACACCTGGAGAAGGGAGGGTGTCACTGTGGTGGTAACCATCCGTGACTAATTCTTCTGCAGTCCCTGGTTACAATATTGCTTTTGTGGAGCTGTGAATTACTGTACATTACAGGGATTCTTCATCTTTAGGCCTTGGGGCCCCGGCTCATTAAACACATACTGCTCTTGCCACATGAGGACGCATCAGCAATAAGCCCACAAACCATTTTGGGTCCTAACACTAAAAAAACAGACCCTATTGTCATAGAAATCTCAGGCATGGTTTTGTTTGTCATTACATACATTGGGGTTGAAGGTTTTATTGATATATAAATATATATCAGTAAAAAAATATCACATCTGTGTAATATCCCAAAGGTGCTGTAGGTTGACAATAGTCTATATAAAGGGGATACTTCCACACTTAGATCTATGCAACTGGAAGTCCCCACACTGTGTCTGGATTAAGCAATACTAGAGGCAATCTGCTTTTTACTGTGCTGGGAATTCAATGCAAAAGATGATTGATGATACTGTAATTGCAGATTGTGCAAGTGATGACTTTTAAGATAAACACAAGTTGAGATACATTTCTATAAGACAAATTAAAGATCTATATTAGAGGAGCACCATTCAGTTGGCCAGTGATGGCATATGTGAGCATGAATCTGTGTTGCCGTGTCAATCATCCTGCACCTTGTTTTAGGATGCCCCCATTAGAGGGCTGGGCAGTCGCTCGGCAGTCGTGAAACTAAGCACTGTTGACAGGCTGCTGGAGAGGCTGGAGTGGAGAGAGAATGAGCAGAGTCTGCATGGGGACTTGAGCCCCAGACTTGTATTATTGAATACCCCTGCACACACACACACACACACACACACTACGCTAAACCCACATTCCCATCACAATCCCCTTATACACATACACATCATGAATTTCTCTACAATCTGATACCCATAGTGAAGTCTGAGAATCCCTCCCATCCCTTGACAAGAGAGTTGCTGCAATTTATTCACTATACAATACAAGTAAACTGTAACGTTATACCACGGAAAACTTTGAGTTATTTTGCCTGGGTCATGATTTGCACTCAAACTCAACTCAACCTAACATTCCATTTTGTTCCATGTGAAGACAGATATCATTCAGCGTCTTGCCAACAGGGGGACACAGCTCGTCGTCCACAGTCTTCTACAAACAAACATAGAGAATGCACTCTTCCATTGTATACAGTATGTTTTATTTGTTTATTTTGTTGTTTCAAGCTGCTCTTGCAGTGGTGCTGTTGTATATTTTTAAACATATTCCCTCAACCATGAATTTACAGTAGTATCTCTTAAACCCATAGTGCCTAATCCTCATTATTGAAGCACACATGCAATAATGAGTATTACTTTATTAGGGATTTATAAATAAAATGTGATGACCTATCTTCTGGTATTTTCATCTAAACTACAATGTTTTAAGTCCTTTGAATTTAAGTATGAACAGTTAATACAACAGACAGGTCAGCTTGTTTTTTATTATTGGGATATTTGATACTCATTTTGTTGAGTATTGAATTTGAAAATATACATTACATTTGACATTTGTAAAACTCATGGCATACTAAAGTCAGTGGTGTCAATTGTGATCACTTATGAAAAGCCTATGAAGAGCTCAGCGGAATACCACCATTTTAAGAAAAAAAGTAATATTTTTTCATGCAATGTGATGATTTTTGTGGGGTTTTGACAGGTATTAGGGACTTTTTAAGACACACTGTAAGGCTTTGGCATCGCTTAGTCAGCATAAAATGAATACCAAAGATCTCAGTAAAAGAAAACCATGCCAAACCACAGTCTATCAAGGTAAGAGCATATGACATATGAACATTTTTTATTATCCTTTAAGAATGTTAATCACACTGGCCTAGGCAGTGGCCAGTTCTGCCTCAAGGGAACTGGTTCTTCAACAAGTGGAGGAGTTTATGAGTGAGGTTAAGATGTCAGTCTGATCCACGGTTAAAGAGAACCCTCCTTTTACTGTCCCCCAGCCTGACCTCTGGGAGAGGAGGGAAGAATGTGATGGCTTGACGCTAAGTGAGTGCCCTGGCTCTCCCTCCCATCTGACCCCCTCCGCCCAACACCCCCAGGCTTCTGTATCCTCCACTGTGTCCCCAGCAACCTCCTCGCAGCTTGCAAATATGTCCTTGATATGGCTGGCATGTCGTAAGCAGATGTCCCAGTGGCGGGAGATAAATTTGAGAGCAAGGAGATGTCAGGCTGGCGACAGCTGTGGGCTACAATTTCACCAGATGTCCATCGTTGCTAACCTTCAGTAGACATGAGCTGGCCACCCCCTGGACGTACTTTACATGCACAGTAAATATTTTCTCAACACGAAACTTGTATGAGGCGTAAAACAGAATTTGGTTGTCACGGTCCACATGGCCAGAGCATTCAGAAGCATGATTTACAGGGTATTCAGGCACGTACTCATGAGATGCCGCCCTGTGTTTTACCTAGGGAGAATCACAGCTGGAGCTGGAACCATGACAGACACCCAGTATGAGAAATAACTACAGTGTACATGCTCTCAGTACTCACTGGATGATCATGGAGGTGCATTATGAGTTCTTACTGTTATGAAAGAAAAGTATGATTTTTTTCCCCCTTTGTTTTGGAAACTTTCCATGTCTGCTGGTGGCACTGTCAAAGCCTGCCTATTGGTTAGAGGGTGCTGATGGGTGCAATGTCTGTGTGGGGACACAGTTTACATTCCAGCACTATGCAGTTTGACATGGGGCAGGAGGTGCCACAGACATGGGCATGGCATTTCCTGTGGTGCCAAACTGTATACTGTTCTGACTCTGGCACAGAGAGCAGAATTGGACACATGCAGCCCCTGGAGATACAATAGCAGCTCAGTGTGATTTAAACCAAGCTGAAAATGACTTAAGTTACAGTTCAGTGCTTCCTTCAGCATTGCTGAAATCTATTCAACCCCTTTTAAGATTGTTTTCATAAGTGTGATAGTGTGGTGTTTTGAAAGGCCTCGCACGGTGGTGGATGAGCTATTTTTCTCACTGTGTGACTAATAGTGACAGAGCAGGAGGAGGTGTGATGACGCGTATGAGTGTGTCTGTGTGTGTGTGTGTGTGAGTGTGTGTGATTTAGGACAAGGCATAAGGTCAAGACTTTCTCATCACCTTCTCAGGGTGCTCCTGATCCCTGTTCTTCAGAAAGCCACATGGAAATAGCAGAGAAAACAGGATGTTTCTTGTCCCTCAACAACTTAAAATCATTTATTTCTATGGCAGTGCCTTGACAGAATCACCTTAGATTACGTTTGGCACTATTTGCTATTTGTCTGGTTATACCCTGGTGTTGATCTCCTCTCTATCCTCCTGCAGTCCACCTGAGGGTGCTGGAGTGGCTTGCTTTGTGTGTGGGTGTGTGTGTGTGTGTGTGTGTGTGTGTGTGTGTGTGTGTGTGCGTGTTTTAGCAACTGAGTACAGTTTGTCGGATGTGTCAGGATGGGGTGGGGCTGAAAAGATTGTAGATTACATGGAAAAGCTGACTAATGACATATTCATCACATTTTCCACTGTTCCACTGTTGTTAACAAGACCAGGGGCTTATTAGATCCTAAAACCCAACAATGCATATCATGCAGCACCCAAAAATTTAAACTGATGTTTCGCATCAACATGTTGAGTAAAAGTGAAAGTTGGAGATTTGTCATCGACGCTACCATGTATATTCCTCCAAGACTTTTCACTGGCTAAGATCCCATTGCAGTGGCATGGCTCTGAGATCCTTTGGGATCACTTACCCTAGTTGTGTATGAGTGTCTGTCAGGTTTATAAGTGGTTGAAATGGTTTATGTGCCTTGTGAGTAGCTCTACTGTTGGAGTTTGGGGAGGAGAAACGCTGTGCAGGAGCCTGGGAGGATCCACAACCCCTTGGGGCTCAACAAACCTGTCCTGCAACCTTCTCACCCAGCCCGGTGTATTCTGAAGACCAGATTTGTTTTTCAGATCTGTTGTTTTCCTGGCTGTTCAACACTGATTTCTGCTTTGCGTTCCAAAACAATCCCAGTAAGAAACACCCTAAGCATTGTTTTTGTTACCGTTCACACACGCTATACACAAGGACTGTTAAGAACTGATGTGACATTCAAGGTACAACTGGGTTTATTATTGTGGTTCAGGTTTTTCCAGGTTCTCTTTGTAATTTTATTTGCAAAGTCACCCTTAGATAAGTATTGGTAGATAGGTATTGGTCAATCCAGTTAGTTAAATATGTACTCAAGTTTATTTATACAGCCCTTTAACACAAACAAGTCTCAAAGGACTTTACAGGCCTAACTAGGTCAGGCTGATAGACGATCACACTTATGACACAATTATCAATCAGTTATGACAATTAAGATGTTTACTAGATGCATACCATCAGCTGCATACCATCAGAGGGTTTTTAGATTTTTGTAAGGTAGTATTTAAAAAGAAGAGGGCGGCACAGTGGCTCAGTGGTTAGCACTGTCACCTCACCCCAAGAAGGCCTTGGGTTTGAGTCTTGGCCCTGGTACTTTGTGTGTTCTCCCTGTGATGGACTGGCAACCTGGCCAGGGCATTTCCCCGCCTTCCACCAAATGCATGCTGGGATAGACTCCAGCCCCACCGTGACCCTGGATGGAAATTGAATGAAAGAGTATTTAGTAAAGTATATATACATTATGGTGCCACCATTTTGCAATAATAGGAATCACCCCGAGTTTTAATCTCATTAATAGCTCAGTGTTCAGAAATACTGTACATTGCATCACTACTGTTATACAGCATGATTAACCATTGCAAAATGAAAAGTAGCTTATTGTAAAAAGAATCTAAACGCAATGGAAAAGTGACATGTCTGTTTTTAAGGTCTGTACTGTATCAAAACTCTCATTTGATTGTGATTTTATAGGGTTACTATATAAGGGTGGTTGAACTTTGTGTGATTGCTGAGCCAGCTGTCAAGTGACTCAGACTCCACAACTGTGATGTGATGTGTCGCTAGATGTTGACATGGACCTCATCAATTAATAAATGGCACTTCTAGAGTTTTCAGAGCTACAGGCCCATCCTCGTTAATCAACATCTGCACCCTGAAAACTCAACACCACCAAAGTCATGTAAAGGCTTTCTCAGCACTAGCACCATTTGGCACTCAGTCAAGCACATAGGCTATGGAGATGGTGCCAGAGAGAGGGATCGTTGATGGCCGCTGTACTGCAGTGGCGTAAAAAGAGAATGGCTGAAGTGCCCTTGCCATGTTGCCGTGTCTGTTTCACACAAGCTCACACACCTATCCCACGACACCTAAACAGATGCATACGTACAATCACAGCCCTCTCACCAGCAGCTGACTAGAGTGATTGACGTGTGACGTTATCCTCCTGGAACCTGGTCTACCTGACACCGCAAACAATCCTGTGCCTCGGCTTCCTGCTCTCCTGGATCAACTTTCATGTGCGGTCATAGCAATGTAAATTCTCTAAGCCTGCCAATTAACAAAAAGGGGTCTTTGCTCCAGTTGACCTCGTCCCACTATAGTGGAGCAAAATTATTTCAACTTAATGAAAAGATTAAAGGACCAAGGTCGTTGCTGAATGTTGAGAGTCATGTGTTTTTATTGAGTGTGACTCATGATAGGAATTTAACAGTGAAATCAGCACCAATAAAAGCGAGCCTTTCTCCTAGTCTTAAGCCCACAACATGTGCTCTCTCGCGAATTCTGGTTAGCAGGTGGGGAACTTAATATGACGCTTATGTGAACACAAGGTTTATGTTATATTTGTTTAGTGACCCACTTTTCCTGTGTACACTATATAAATGCGAAATTGAGTCCTCATGAAAATTCCCTTCCGACTAACAACACAATTTTTGTGCAGTTCTGGGATTTTTTTTTTTGCTGATCATCTGGCAACGTGATGAACATGAAGTACAGCATGATGAGCGTTTTGATTGCCTCAGTTTATTGTGGTCTGGGATGTATAGCCATCTATTCATCAGAGACGCTAAGAAATGCCTCTGAAATATCCACTTTCATTCAAGCATCCCAGTATACCAACGGCGTGTTTTATTTTTAAAGCATATCCAGTGACAAAGGACACTTCAACCCCTTGCTTAGATTACATGAGGACGGGTGTTTGCTCATGGATGGAGGATAATGTGTCTTTGAGCTGCCTGTAGGCATCATTATATGCTACACATACATGCTTTTTAATAGGTTGAGGGGCAGACCAATCACACTTGTCAGACTGTTGCCGGGATACCGGTGGTGTGGTTGCTAAACACCGGTCCACAACTTTTACATCATGGACTATATTTCTGAAAGTTAGAATATGAAAGATTGTGTTACCGTAGAGAAGTGCTGAAGCAGACCCCAGGAACACCTGCTCTTTCAGTGTAGCCTATCATCGCCCCTTACTCCTCTCTTGACAATTTCCTCATTTAATACTCTGCTTGTTGAGAAGGTTGATTAGACCTGGAGATCAATTAAGAAGATGATAATATCAAATCCTAACAAATCATTTGGCAGTAAGGAAAAGGAACATGCACGCTTATCAGCAGAGAAACATTTTAAATTAACAAGTGAATCGTCAGTCTTTGGTTGGCAGTGGTTCTGTCCCATTTTCTCTTGTTGTCGGGAAAAAAACCTCATTAGCTTGCTGTTGTTTAGCAGACTGCACACATTTATTTTGTGTCGTATGCCGACCAATACATTAATTGTGTAATATGAATTAATTCACATTAAATTATTGATGTGATTATGAGTAGGTTGGGCTTTTTGACTGTTTCAGTTTGTTTCCCCTTGAGTGCTGCTGACTGACATCAAAAGACGCCACAGACTGGTTTAGAGTTGGATTAGCTGTGATTGATGGTTTGCGGTTCACTGGATGTCTGCTTCTCAGATCTGTGACTGGTTGTTGGAAAGCTTTGATTATGTTTACCAAAAGTACTCTGCTCTAGTCCATGATGGGATTCTGTGCCCTTGGGAAGAAAAACAGAGCGATCCGGTAGTACTCGTTTGAACCGGGGCAGGTTTTAATCCACAGTTTTCTGTATTGTTGTTTAGTCTGCAATCTCTCGTGTCCTACTGGTTATACACATTTATAAACTGCACACAAGGTTTTGTTGGAGAAGACACTGTTCACAATTTCATCCTCTGATGGAACGGTTTCTCCCTGTATACAGTCCCCCTTTTTAAAAAGGTTTACCTTCAGCTCAACCCTCAAAAGTAGTGCAGGATACATTATGGCCATTAATGATGATAAACAGTTTTTAGCGTTTTTAGCGTTTTTACTACAAATGTTTTCCAGACTTGTCAAATGTGAAATTATTAATTGACTTCCTATTAACTTTCCTATTTCCTATTTACTTTACAATGCTTTTGATTCTTTTATCTCCACCACAATAATTAAATAATTAAAGTGTAAGAACAAATCCAACAAACAAATCTGGTTCCCACTGAAGCTTGTCATACTGGATGGATTATGTCAATTCTGGCACATTGCCTTTTTGTTGCTTCTGGCAAGATTTATTTTCCCATGGTGACACAACTGATCTCAGGTGTAAAAGTCACTGTGACAAAAGGCAAAAAAAAAGGGTTGAATCATAGCGTGGGAAAGCATCCATAATTGGCTCAGAGGCTAAATATCCCACAATTAATGACGTGGTGTTTAGAAATACAGGTTATACTGGTCACACGGTTAACGCTCATCCCAGGTTACTGCTGTTGATCTTTACTGCCGTTGTGGAAAGGCACGACTGATTGAATGATATTGGAAATATTCTGTTCCCTAGCAGCTAAAAGTATTTGTTTTTAATGAAAAAATCTTTTAAAACACAAGGTGGCTTCTTTTGTTTTTTGTCTTGGATAATGGATAAATTGTACACAGTGCAACTGATGAACTAATGTTTTTTGTTTTTTTTTATCATATCATTTAACAGTCTCTTGAACTTCAACCAACATATTATCAGTTAAAATAGAGGCTTCCCTATAGGGATGTTATGAACAATGCCAAGTTGCTGGGCAGTTTAGTGCATAGGCCATAAATTATCACCTCTCAGACACTGCACCGGACACTGGTAGTTTTGACTCATCTGGATTTCCCCGACATTAGTCACCAACTGGAATATACACACACACACAAGTATGCCCACACAACCCCCAAGTCTGAGAGTGATTGGTCAGAGTGTGGTGTATGTGACTGACACTGATAATACATCTCTCCATAGCGCAGCCAACGTCAGGGCCTACTTCATCAGCTGCTCCACCAACTGCTCTATGGCATCCCATAAGTAAACTCTAGACATTAATAGGCTGTGTGAAAGGGACGCCGTAATGCATTCAGGAAAATGAACACATAAAATGAATTAAGGAGACGTTAGGGGTTTAGAGTTACACAGGCTGTACTCATGACCCCTGTTTGCCATGTATGGCTTGACTGCTGATACAATTACAGATTAAAGCAAGCTTAGCACTGCGGCGAACTTGCTGCGCTCTCTAATCAGAGCCTTGTGAGAATAATAACCACATTAGAGATATGTGCACTCCTACTGATGACAGTAACGGAGATGTGACTGACGTAGCCGCCAGCTCATAAACACACACATACATCTCAAATGAAGTAATAGGCGTTTGGTGACTGGTTCCCAATGCCTGAGCCTAAGAGCAATTAATGATGTAAGGGTTTCATGTGTCATTGTAAATATCAGATTTAATCACATGTAGAGGTCAGTTTGTCCTTGTTGTGAGGTTGGACACGGTCAAAGCTATACAGGGTATGTGCAACATTTATTGGAGAGAATTTGTCATATTAATCTCATAGCATAATAATCACCCAGAGGTTTTTACGAGTGGGTTGTTAGATGTGATGGTCAGTGATGATGAGAGCAGTGAGTTGACAGGAGCGATGTTTTCTTTCAACCACGGTGACCTTTGATAGGAACAATTGATAGGAGCAGGAGTAACAAGTGGGAGAGGGGAAGTTGTACACATTCACACTCTCAGTCTAGGACTGTTTCCACTGGAGCAGCTGGGGTGCCTTGCTCAAGGGCACTTTGATGTTTTTTAGCTTACTATTGTCTCAGAAAGTGGAGGGATTTTGAGCTTTCCTGACCACAGTATTACCTCACCAGGCTGGCATACACCCTGCTGACATCATCACTATGATCTCCCATAGGTGCATTGCAGGCAGTCAAAGGGGAGAGAAGGTTGTATGTCTTTATTAAAAGTACAAGAGTCCAGCTTAGAAGCTCGTGTTCCCTGGATACACCACATCTATTTATTATCGTTCCCCCCTCTGTGACCCTGCCTTTTATTTTAGCATGCTGAATCATCTGCTGTTCATTTCTGAAAACCACAGAACACCTCTAGGTTTACAGTGTTATACTATTTGGGTAAGAAGGAGAGTCTGATATTGAATTGGAAGGATGTGCTGGGATGAGAACAGTTCATGCAGACTACTGTAAAGGGTTTTCTAGCCTGCACCGTCTTTGTCTGTTCTGTCTTCATCTAGGTTCAAACTGAGGAAGGACAGAGATGTTTATTAATGGCATTAGGTCATAATTTCATCCATGGTTCTCCACCAACTTTACATGACAAATCTGAAGTCGTGGGCTTTCTGTTTCACTTCCTCCAGTTAAATAAGGTGATTTTTGTTAGTCAACGAAGGGCTGAACGTATTTTTGAAGTTACTGAATGACTCTATCCTTGGGCTTTTGCTGAATCAGCAGGGAATCAACCCCTGCGGAGTGTATTTGTTGAACTATTCATCGTGGCTATTGGAGTGATGCAACGGACATGCCCACAACCCGCAAAACCACTTGGGGATCTGGGTAGAAATAGCAGAACAGGGCATAGGAACAAATGGAGTAGGGGTGAGCTTTTCAGGATAGTGGCTAGCTGTCTCTGTGTTTGTGTGGGGGGGTGGAGGGTCAGATGAGTGTTGCTTGATATCTATATCCTAGCAACTCAGGGTGAGTGATATCTTGTACAACTGTAGCTGGGGATTGGTCAGAGAGCGGGCACAAGCCCCTCCTATTTGTAGGGTAGCCTAAGAAAAAATACCTAAATTCAAAACATCCCTCAAACTTTCTCCAGTCTCTGCACTTCACCCTCCAGCACTTTAATCCAGACCCGTTTGCTTATTTATTATATTTGTTTTTATTTTTTTTTCATTAATTGTATTTATTGATGTAGTTCATGCACAGTCATTGATACATGCCTTTGTGACCCGCTGATAGTTTTGAAGAGCTCAGCAAAGTGAAGTTTGGCCTGACAACATGAATTCACCATACACAGCTGTGCAGTATTGCCCAGAGTTTTCTTTTCATCGGTAAGTACACGCTGTAAACACTGATGTGTCTGAATGATTTTTGTTACCTTACAATCAGTGTCCACTTGATTTTTCTGCTTAATTTAAGATGACAAACAGAATACTCATCTTAACCAATGCAACTGGCATGGATTTAACACATGGTACAAATGTGGTAAATATGTATTCCCATACAATATTTTACATTTATTTTTACCCTTTAGTACTGGAATTGTGAAAAGAGGGAAAAATTAAGCAGATTGATATTTGAGTCCCTGAATTTGAGTCTCCCTGCTCTGAATTACCATGCAGACTGAGACTGTCTGGAGGTACAAGATAACCTGAGAACAGTTGTGTCTGCCTGGATCCTCAGCTGCTGGTCTGTCCTGATATTTATAAGTGTGGCATACTTATGGCAACAATGCATGTGTAGAGGGCCATCAGGGCTGAAGTGGCAGACAGATATATGACACCCCTCTCGCCCGGTCTACTCCTTGTACTTACTGTACAGGACATTTAGCCATTTTAATGGGAAAGCCATAGTGATTGAAAAGATTGCACAAATAGAGGGTGTCCTGGTCCTTGATATGGTATAGTATGCCATTTTATCTGATGTAATTCATTCAGTCTGAGCAGAATATCTATACTATGTCCCATAAATGTACTCTGTAGAGGTTACAGGCATCATTCAAGAATATTGCATTCTCACTGGATGAGTCTTATTCCAGCATAACGGACAGATGTGCTACAAATCAAGCCATTCAAAATCTCTCCAAACATTTTATAATATGATGTCTCAGTATTGAGACACTGAATCAGCACTACTGATAAACTTGGCCTAAAACAGGTTTTGCTGAATAGCTCATGATATCTCAGGCACCCATTTCACAGAGAAAATGGGTGTGCTCTCTAAATAGTGTGGTAAACTGAACAGGTATATGCAGTGGCCTTTGCAATGGGAAAGGCCTGGAAGAGGACAAAATGTGATTGACTAATCTATCTATCTATCTATCTATCTATCTATCTATCTATCTATCTATCTGTCTATCTGTCTATCTACACACATACATAAATCTATATTTTCTCTCATATATACATGTGCATATATACAGAGTATCACTATGCAATACATCATCATTGTGTGATGAACTCTTCCCTAAAAACATTCATGATTATTTCTTGGGATTTTCAGTGTGTGTAGAAGCCTGGTAGAGTTTCCATTCCTGTATTACTGTTTACATGCTGTATTATTGCACGTTTGCCAGGTTGACATGGGTACCGGCCTTCCTGCTGTGTGTGTAAATAGAGTCAGAGTCTCGCTCTGTGCTTCTTGCACTGTGAGACCCTGTGCTGTGTGCTGTCACACTGTTTAGCACTGTTCTGTCCAAAGTTTGAGAAGCCTTTCACAGCTCATTATCACAATGTCACGATTGAGACTTTGTAGTTGTGTTTGATGAGTGTGTTTTGATCGTGTCCTTTTCCGTGGCCGAAGCTTTGATTAGCCGGCGGTTCTTCTGCCGGGTCTGGCTTAGTTAGGCCTAACTGATTAATTGATTAAAACTAATTAATGAGTCATCGATAACCACAATGTTACGTTTTACGAACAAGAGCTACAGAAGTGTGATGATATGTTATTTTTAAGAAAAGCTTTGGGTGATTTTGGTCACGCTGAAGGCCCACATTTCCACAACTCTTTTCTTAGGACTGTGTGTTGTGTGATCCTTACACAAAAACACGCTTAATACATGATATATTATATGGGATTTTCAGATAAAAGCTGATGCAAATGGTGGTTGAATTTATTTTTGAGCTAGCACAGTTAGCATTTTTGGTAGCATTGATTTTCTCTCTGTGCCTTCCTGATTTTATATAATTCTCGCACAAAGTAAAAATACTCCTTTCTCCTCCTGTCTTGTTTTATTTTTTAAATTTTTGTATCTGTCCTTTTGCCCCAGAGGAATGGACTTCCGGCCGTTACACTTCCATAAAAGTAAGGGGATGAGAGGAGGAGAAACTTTGGGGCTTTCTATTGTTGAGCAGTCATGTCCCTCTTCCAGCCAGGGCTGACAGATGAGAGGGAGAAGGGCTTAGGTCTTTGAACAGGTGATTAATAAAGACACTGGAGAAGGCCCCTGATCGGCTGGGCTGTTTGTTTTGATTGCATTTTCATCGGTCGGTGTGCCCAACCTGCCAAGAGACAATGGCCACCCCTGTTTAGTTGGTGACCTCTGCCCCAGTCTTGTCTGGAGGGGCTTGCGCTGTCTTTAAGTGGATACTGAACAGCCTTCGCCTCAGGCTAGCTGAAAAACTCTCCACGTAACCAGACACCCGAAAGCAGACTAAAACAGTCACAACTGGGATAAACCCAATGAATGTTGGTTTGGTAAAATAAAAATGCTGAGGGTGATACAGAGCTTTAAAATGCTGAAAGAGAGTTTCATTAATGGATAGATTCATGAAATTGATTTCTAAAACAAAATAAAATTACAACATAGTGAGTAAGTGTGAAATTATTAATTTAGGTTTTTGATTCACTCTTCATAGTGTAACTATCCAAATTACACAAAGTTAAGGTTACCCACTTTATTTAATTTTTTTCCTGGTTGTCATCTAAACTCCTACAAACCAATCTTTAACACAGATTACCTTTTCTGTCTAGTTTATTACACTATAAATACTGGTTCCCACACTATAGGGGACATGGGAAAAAACCTGTGCAGCCACATTCGAGAGCAGTGAGGTTGTGGCGGTTACAGAGTCTACATGATTACTATTACAGATTTAGGCCTTTAGGGACCCTCTATAATCTATAAGCCACACCAGTTCAAATAATAAAAAGAAAGAAAGAAATGTACAGGCAGGGGAAAAAACTGTGACTTATGTGACTTATGTGACTCTTTTAAAGCTCAAAGTCAGAATCAGCAGATAATCATTGATGTGTCTTGACAAGGGCTAGTTAGTGGGACATGGCTTCAGTGACCTGACAAAAATATTACACAAAAGAAAAGTTACACGTTATCTGTCAGAGTTCAACCAAATCTCTTATCATGAATAGCAAAAACATGTCTGATACAGCAGACCCAGAAAAACAGATCCTGAATGTTTAATACATTAAACATTATAGATAAAAGTAATATAGGATACAATTCTTTCATTGTATTTTGTTTTGTTTTAGTTTTGCCTGTGTGTGTGTGCGTGTGTGTGTGTGTGTGAGAGAGAGAGAGAGAGAGAGAGAGAGAGAGAGAGAGAGAGAGAGAGAGAGAGAGAGAGAGAGAGAGAGCATATGAGTGGGAAACAGGAGAGAAACAAGACAGAGGAGGAGACAAAATCTCCGCCAAAGGGGGTTGCCTACTAGATGCATGGGAATTCCACAACAATTTGTTTGCAAACGTGTTTTGGTAACATGTTTTAGTCTGGGATACATTTTCTATCATATCGTCAGGCAAAACTAGGTGAGAAATTGTAGGTACTGGTGATGCCAGCATCTTCAACCTGGTAGTGTTATTTCAAGCAAGCCCACAACTGAATCCACTTAGCACCTGCTAAGGACTTATGCTAGTTTATCCTTGTGTTGTTATGTGTATTAAGTATCAGAGTGTGCAGGACATCAACAGGTGTCGGCTACAGCTCTATTATGGCCCCTACAATAAAATGCATATGTAAAACAAACAAAACAATTCTGTTAAATGATTTGACGAAGTGATGACAGTTAACTAGTTAAGCTAATAATTCTTAGTTTAAAGAAGAATTCAAGCCCACATCAAATGGAGTTGACCTTAAATGGAGGTCAGGAGAAAGAACACCTAAATCCTCCCTCTTCAATTAACAGCAAGACAACCACGCCTGTTCTACCTGCTGCCTACCTGCTTGTTTTCTACATTCATCCACTCCCTTTTCTCCTTTCCCCCTCCTTCTCTGCAGTCTGTTCCCAATAGGATTCATGAAGGCATCTACTAAACTCCAGGATAGATATTCTTTAGTTACATTCTGTAGCGCTCTTTCTCCACAACTCAGGGCCTACACAATGCTTCCTCCTTTTCCTCTACACACATACATACAGGAGGCAAAGTGATACTGGGATTGGAAGGGTTTGAATAAGACTAATATAGGCCTCTCATCAGAAATGTGTGAGGAAATAAACACAAACATAAACATAAACATTACATGGTTAAGTAGCATATGCCATTTTTGGCACATTTAATTCCAAAGACATGCTGCTGTGAAAGCCTAAGTTTGGGTAAGGAATAATTTTGCACTATGTCACAATGTACGTACATATTATGGGACAATGAAATGGATTTTGATTTTAGAACAATCTCTAAAAAATCAAATGAAATGGAATTTTAAAAAATTACATTGTTTGATATTATTGTGTGGATTTTTTTCTTTAATTAACCTAATTTTCACAAAATATATATAACATTTTACAAATTAAAAAAAAAAATTCTCTAGGCCCGGAAATTGACAGGTCAATCTGCTCTGTCCTCCCACCGACAATTAATGAGAGCCAGTTTAGTTCAGTGAGACAAAATCTGTTAAGATCGATGATTCTACACAAAAGTTAAGGAGATTTTACACATACTTACAACATACTGAGAGCAATTGTAGATTAAAATAAATTCCAAGCCATAGTTTGGATTTAGAGTACTGAAAGTGAATTTAACAAGCCTCACAATCTCTCTGCCATGTAACTAATTGTGTGTGAGAGGGTAAAAGGGCGCTGACTCAAGGCAGAAATATGTCCAAAATAACACTAATACTAATACTAATGATTGAATAGATACACAATACATAATTCACAATTTGTGTGATAACAGAAATGCAAACAAAATGTGACTGGAGTAAAGTTAGTTTTGTATTGGAAATTGGATATTTATTAGACCAATTAATTTGAAAAGAAATGTGTAAAAGCACATTGATGAATACATTTGTAATTAATTCAAAAATAAATAACATCACCTGATTTCAGTTTTATAGCTTATTTCCCATATGAACAAACCAAATACTGTACATTCATATCTTTGATATCCTACCTCTGATTTATAGGAATTGCTTTTTCTAATTGTTCAATTATAAGCTGTCAAATTTTGAATATGTGTTTTGAAATCAGGAGTTGTAAATTGATCTTATTTTTCCAGTAATCACATATATATTCGTCAATTTACTTTTACATGTGCTTGTTTTACAAGTTATTTAAGATGAAAATACAAATATCCAATTTCCAATAAGAAGTTAACTTTAACTTTTTTTTACTTTTACTTTATTCTACTACAAGCAGAATGAATGATTCAATTAGTGTTTGTAAAATGGCCATCTTGACTTGAAATCTCAAAGTGGTGCCGAAACTGCAAAGATCTTCTAAGCCGATTAAAAAAATCTCAAATCAACCGTCATTAATCATTAAATAAACTGAACTATTACACCCCTTCACGTTTCTTTTGCATCACAAACTCAGGTCTTCTTCTTTTTAAACCCAACACAGTGGAGCTGGTGTCCCTCTTTTAAAACTCCATCTTAAATTATTTGCTTCATTAGAAATGCCTGTGTTTGTATGTCAGGTATTAATATCATTCACCACACAGTGTCGGGGAATTCCAAAGCCTTAAATAGTGCCAGCTTCAGATTTGGCCCCCATCTCCGCCACCCCACCCCCCCCCACTCCCCCCTCACCCCCCCCAGCCCGTCCAGCTGTACACATGCCAGAAGTTGCAGCAGTGCTATCATATAGACTGTGGGGGGAATTCCGCCTGTCTCAGACAGCAGCGTGCGCCACTTCAGCAGGAACAATGGCAGGCTCAGCTCTAAGCAGGTGTAATGTTTCAGCGGAGCAGGTCAAAGTGCCTCTGTCTGAATGGTGCATAATCACCATTATGTGTAGTACAAATATTCAGCATTATGCAGGCTGACTTCTTCACAATAGAAGTGTTCTTCATGAATGGCTGCCAGCAGGACTCCTCCTCTCCCCATCCTCCACTGGCTGGGTGGCCAAATGGTCATTCTAGTCCTGCTGATCAGCATTTATTTTGAATGTTTGCTGACATCTCTACTTTTAAAAACCTGTCTATTTGTTTAAATACTAATGCCTAATTCAAAAAAATCTATATAAAATGTTGATGTTTTTTATGAACAGACTCAGGGACCCTTCATCCCGTTTGTCCTGGACAGAGAGCTCATTCCTCACCTCTATGTCCCAGAATCAGTCAGCACAGTCAACAGACATCCTCAGCCAAGATGTATTCAACCAGCTGCTCGAGATGCTGGACCAGTAAGTGAATACAATATCACACACCCCACATTGTGCTGTCAACGCAAAGGCATATGCAGACTTTCACCAATTACATTGTCTCTGGTACTGTACATAGCAAATCAGCAAATCAATTATTTTCTTGCCATTAACTCGGTTTCAGATCTGCTATTCACTCAGTCCAGCCCATTGAGCTCAACTTCTCAGACAGTCCAACAGACGGACCTGCAGGAAACACCATTCAGATCAGCATGGACTGCATCACCATGCATGGGCCAGATGAAACCCTCTCTGTAAGTAGGTTTTCTGATCAAGGAAAACAGTTTCACTGGGTTTTTTCTTTAGTTTTTTTTTATCATTTTCTTATCACTATCAAGCTGCTTCAGAGCCTTCTAAACCATAGAGTGTAATTCAATGCTGCTCATAGTACCCCATTCAGTTAAAAACTTCACCAGTTATCTGATTGACACACATTATTGTTAGTACAAAACCATAATCCATCAGTGCTAACTGAATAGTGTCCATTTTGTTTATAGAGATTGGTTCCTTTTTCTTTAGGCAATAACCTTTCCGGCAGTGATGGCAAGTTGTTATTTAGTGCTGAGTCAATTTGCTCAGTCGAAACTATATAATATAATATGGTGTCGAAATTGATAAGTTTACCATTTTATTTGATCAAAGTTGTTTATTGTTAAACCTCTCAGTTACCCAATACTCTGCCTATGATTCGTGTGACTGAGCATCATAATGAACATGTATCACAGTAAAGCCATATAAAGGAAAAAGCAAAATGTAAAATAGAGATGTGATGCGCTAAAAACTGGTTTCAACACGGTCTCCCTCTCACGGTCTCTCTAGAGCAGAGAATATTTTGAAGTTTTACAGGAATTTGCATTTCCATTTAGTTTACTTCTAGTCTACTTAACAACTTTACCAACTGAGATTAGTTTCGCTCTGACTGGTTGGGACTCCCAGTGGTAAATCCCACCAGTTGTACAATACAGCATATACATACAGCTGGCCATTTTGTATCAACAATGGAATTTCCCTTCAAAACTGTAAAGACGTAGTGCAAACAGGCTCAACAGCCTGAGTTAGGCTAGATTATCTGCTGTTGTCTGAGATGTGGCTGTAAGGTGATGATATTATCTCATAGCCCTGCTTGACCTGGTCACCCCTCTGAGACAGGCAGCCCTCAGAGGAGCAATCTGTAGATAGTAGGATATGCATTTAGGCAATGTCTGCCGAGGTGCTTTAAGTAGTGTAATATTAGTTTACTATGATTTTGGGCTAAAATGAATTGAAGCATTGATAGTAGGTTTGGGTCTTGTGGGCCACAAGGGGCAGCAAAAGATAGAAATGATTTCACAACACAGCATTAAATTCTCAGTGTAGAAATTCAATTCTGTTTGACCTGTAGCTAGGGACATATCTTTGTCAGCTCTGCTACTGAAAGATGTGGATGCTCCCCTCCCAATGTAGGAATGCTGTTGTCCAGCCAGAGTGGAAAAAAATAGCAAATAAAAATTTGGTTTAAGGAGCTGAGTAATGCTACCCTGCGCATCCCCCAAGGGGGCCTATGCTCTCTTGAACTGGTGATTAATGTCCCCACCCCCACCACCCACTTTCCTCTCCACCATAGAGGGGCGTGGTGCAGTGATTGGCATGCCAGCAACTCAGGCAGCATCCGTGCTGGGGATAAGAGCTTGCTGCCATGGCAGCTTGCCAATCACCAAGCCCCGATCATTATTACCCAGTCAAGCGTCTGTTTTGATGAAAGGCTATGGTGGGCAAAACCACCCTCCCCCAGCCGCCACCCCCTTTCCTCCCCTGTCGAGGTGTGCCTCTTTCATGAGTCATTAGAATGCAACTCACTGTTTAGTGCCCTGGGGGACTTATTTGTATTGTGTAGGTTTTATGTTTAATCTGAAATTCCTTTTTCTTCTGGATTTTTTTCTATAGCTGCAGGGCAACAATTTAACGCAGCACCTGCCTCTCTTGCAGAGGTCCCAGCTCTCATCTATCAGTATGTGTCTTCTCTACGCAAAGGTGGGGGTGGCAACAGGGGGAGGAGGAGAAATGCAAGCACAGGGTAGAATAACATGAAGGAATGTGGCAGAAACAGTGGCAGGAGAAATGTTATATCCTACCCCAAACAGCTGATTTTACAGCCAGATAAAGCTCTGATCAGCTGTGCGTGGAAGACCCGGTTGAGTAGAAGAGAACCAGGTTCCTCTCAGAAATGGGGTAGAGTTTAAACACCTTTCCAGCAGAGTAGCTCAATCGACGGAGTGGTTCTGTGAGATCTAATTGCATGTTTGTGTTTGGATTCTTACCTTTTCACCACACCTCTCATGTCTTGTGTGTGCTGTTGCAGTCTGGTTCAGTGCCTCAGCAGCTGAGCTGTCTTTTTCTACCATTTACTAATTCAGTCGGATTTCAGATTCTGCTGAATGCACCTGAAAATGAACTGGCAAGTGTGTTGCAATCATTTCTGGGGTGTTTTTGTTTTGTCATTCTCAAGTCATTACATATCTATACGAAATGGTAATGTTCACTTTTAGTTCATGTCGTTCTCCATTCCCCTCAACACACAGGCATTTTAGGAAGGTTTTGTCTGTGCAGTCATTTCAGTGCACTATTTTTGCAAGCTTGTTTATTCAGTAGCAAGCTGCTTATGCTAAGCAAACCTGAATCATATCACATTACATCCAATTATTCTACATGTTTATTGAATACACAACCATAATAAGCTCCTTGAATCCTTTTTTTTTTTTGCAAGCCCCACCAGTTCGCCTCCAGCATATTAAGAAGTCTTTTTAATCTCAGTAGTATGATGGAACGTTTGCCATGGTCCACTTGAATAACTGTTGAATCAGAGGTGCCAAGTAAGAGATCCACTCCCATTGTGCGTGTGGGCTGCTAGGTGATGCTAGAGCAAGAATCCCCTATTACCCTTATCTTACCTCTTCTTAGACTTGGTTTGGCCGTACATTGAAACAAGACTGTTATACCACGCCTGGCTGAGCTGAAAAAGTTTTAGGGCACACCCTTTCAAAGAGAGAACTCCAATAATAACCCCTTTACTGCTATATAGACTGTTGTTGTGTGTTAATCTCGTCCCATAAATATTCAAGATATCTGCAGCAGATATCTGATTGCCCCCCTGGAGCTGTGAGGGTTAGACTGGACTGGAGTGGGTTCACTGAAAAAAAGCTCAACATCAGGAAGTAGAAAGCTCTGCCTCCATTAGGTTGTAAAATGGCATGTTTCTTTCACAATGCAGGTGTTGACTTTAATGGATTATTTTTACTTTTCTATCCTAAATTTATCCTAAAACTGCTCATGACTACTAATTTACAAAACCAAGTGCAAAACAAAACAAACAGAAATAAACCAACAGATCAGAAATTGAAATGTGACTGTCCAACAGTAGGGCTTGACTGTAACACTAGTCATATGCCAAATGCTGGGAAATCTTGGCTGTAACTGATAAACTGAAAAATGATCAGCTCTATTGGCCACTTTAGCAGGTAGTCAATCTGTTTTTTTCTATCCTAAAAATTACCTTGGCAGCTACGAAATCAAATTGTCCAGTGGTGAAAAAAAACGTTGTTCATATTTTGGCTTAGCATAATAAAGTCGGTCCTATTCAGGAGCATCATGTCATGTATCTGTTGCCAGTTGCCTTGGCAGGGGTGTCGGGATGTGCCACTCAAGGATGTGTCCAAGCCTTACTCTCTCTCCAGTGACTGCTTGCGTCTGTCAGTGTGGATGGGAGCTTCCACTGTTTTCATGGCAGGTGTCTGTGCCTTCCCAGCCATAGCAGCCTGACACTTGATACTAAACTAATCTAGCTGACTTAAGGAACAGGCTCTTAAAAGGGAAAAACCGAGCAAAGCCTCTTTTGTCTGAGCCCCTAGATCTCCAGATCTTTAGCTGCTGCCTGGCTACACCAAGCCTGCTCTCTCTTTCGGTCCACACAGCACTAGCTTTTCTGTTAACAGTGCTATTAATGGAAAATGGGATGTGACTGTGCTATCTGAGTATTTAGCTTGTACTTGTTTGGCAATATGTTCAATGGAACAATATGTCCAGCAGTTTTGAGGGTCTTATTCAGGATCCACAGCCCTAAGCTAACTCATTGGCCAGTCAATGATTTTACACTGCAAACAATTGTCAGGTTAGGATTGGTGTTGATTTACAGGCTCATTTGCAGTGTTTATCCTATTCACTTTATTTTTGATTTATATGATTAGCAAGAGCTCATTATGTTCTGCTTATATATGTTTCTATTACACAGCATAGAGGCAGAAGGCAAATAGAGCCAGGCTGTCTGCCAGGCCAGACACACTGCACAGCAAATAGGCTGAGAATGAGCCTTAGTTTGGTACCTCAGTATATTTCGGAACTTGTCAGCAGTCATGAAGGAAAATTCAACACAACATAGCAAAGAAACAGCCTAAGTCCAATGTATAGCCTGTCCTTAGTGAGCCGGTGTTTGAATACTGCCCCCATATACTTTTATACTGTGTGGCTCCACCATAACAATGAGTGCTCTAACTTCTTTTCAACGTAGCTGCTGTTGTTTTAACATAATTAGAAGTTTGTTTAGCTAAGCTAATTAGCACCTTTCAACGGTTAGGCTAGGTCTTCAGTGAGGCCTGGGGTACCTGGGGAGGCCGTTAGAATGGGCCCTTTAAAGTGTTGCTTAGCTTTTGTGAGCAGGCTGACCTGCAGGCCGTAGCCCCTGGGCCTGGGCAGGGTGTGGCCGCTGATTGGAGACATTGACTTCAGGTCATAGTTGTGCTTAGTTTAGTAACTCAGCTTTCAAATCATTCAGACCACAGGGCAAGAGTTTTACCCTTACCCCCTTAGAGTTTTACCCTGGAATTTACTCCTTCCAATCTCCTTGTCATCTACCACTCCTAATAATGCTGCCCACTCATGTTTACATTTCCAGCATTGTTCCACTGTGCCATTTTTTCACTCAGATCACTAAAAGATTTGAGCTCTATATTCTACTTACACTTGAAAATGATTAAAACACACCTACAGATGAGCTCTAATAGCTTGTAAAGTGAAGAGTGGCCCCGAATGCAGCTTTTGACATCAATTCAGTTTTCCAGCTCAAATAAAGAGTCAAGATACTAATGAATTCATGAGCATTTTCATTGGAACTATCTGTCTCATTACTAGAGTGCTCCCAGCTCCCCTACAGTATCTGAGACACAATGCATGTTTCCAAAACAGATCTACACCAGTCATCTCTGATAGATACAAGCAATCTACAGGAGTCACATTGTGTTCCTGGGGGGCGCTGCATTAGGATTGCTTAGGGGATGCAAGGGGGCCAATTCTTATGCTAACTAGCCATTTATAGTTGAAACTCCACCAGCCCTAGTGACACCAGAGTCCTCACTTGGGGCCTTGCTGGCCTGTTGGATTTTTCTCTGGATTTTACTCAGCATTGATTTAGTATCTTTCCTTGACCTTTTTTCTAGCAATTACATTGCTATTAATTGTCTTGATCCATTTACTAAGGCAATTATTTTTTTATATCATCTACCCATTTGCTAAAAGGGAATTCATTCTGCGTCTTTTAAAATAGTTACATCTTAAGGGTGGAAATTAAATAAGAGCAATGTCATTAAGATGGAAATGCTCATGGCTGCAAGATTATGTTTCTCATTTCCATATCTGCTGCTGCTAGAATACTAGTAAAATGAAAAAAGTAAAAGGCAAGCACATGACCAATGCATTTATCGTTTTTGTTTGAGTCTATATTAAGCGACACTATAGCTAGGTGATACAATAATTCACTCCTCAAGTTGTATACACCTATTCCACCTTTGAGGAGCTCTGCAGAGCTTCAAAGGATAGGGTAAGGAGACGGTGCTTCTTCAAGAGATGGGTGTGGACTCAGGTATTGGACAGGTAGCTCCTCAGACCCCTCCCCTCTCTTCCCGGTATATATGACATTCCCATAGAATCCTATAGAAGCTTCTGCTTGTCCACTTTGCATCTGTAGTCCACATCACTCTTTTAGAGTGAGGGAAAAGAGTTGTGGAATCCTGGAGCCAGTGGAGCAAACAGCAGCAGCTCTGCTCAACCTCAGCGCCAACATGTTGTACCTGGAGACGGGGACCGCGACATCATACAGCGAGGTAAGGCCAATGGAGGAGTTCCTAATGGGGCATCAAACATCGCTCCCATTTCCCTTGGTTTGGTTCCCAAGAGCTCTGTGGGACAAATGAAATACAAAGTAGTAATGTAGAACAGCAGCAGCAGCAGGCCTCCAATAGGGCAAATAGCTGTTTTTTTGGGGGGCTTACATTTTGATAAACTCATATAAAAACATTTTGGATTCGTAATGTTTTTATTTGTTGTTAGATAGTTGTTGTTTGTGATCCAGGCATTTCCTAGAAAATATATTATATAAAAAAATAAGATAAATCAAGAATAGCTAGAGTAGCATAGAGAAAGACTGCAGGAAAGATGGTTTTGCATTTGATTCATATGTTTGCGTTTCGGCTCAGTGACATTATGTGTGTGTGTGTGTGTGTGTGTGTGTGTGTGTGTGTGTGTGTGTGTATGTTTGTGTACATGTCTGTGTATGTGTGTGTGTGGGGGAGTCCAGAGAGCAGGGGAATGTAAACACCTGGAGTATCTCTTGAATAGTTCCGTTGTGTGAAATGGCCGCTGTCTGTCTTGGCATGGATTTTTGCGCCTACTGTGATTTTCTTTAGATTTTTGTGCTTGCTGTAATGGCCTTACGCATTAGAAAATAGCTCCAATAGACTTCTTAGTTAAGGGTCATGGTTTTCCGTGGGGAATTTGCCTGATGGAAAAGAAAGTTCAGAGAGTTATAGAGGATGGAAATTAAAATAAGGAAACACAGAAACATTTTTATTTTGAGCGATTCAGTCAGAAAAAAATGTTTAATCGAACTTCATTGAACGTCTCGTCTTTTGTCTTATTTCAGTGATCAGAAATTGTGTGAAACTTTAATCTCAAGAATACCTCATCAAAACCAAACAGGAAAATACATTATTAAATAAGTTCATTAAATGTATTTAGTAGAACACCAGGAGACTGAATATGCTACCATTGTTGTTCCACCATTGGTAAGACATTTGCTCCTTCGTTCAAATGCATCATAGAACTGATCAAAAGTGAAAAAAATGATCAGAAAGATAAAATCATAAAATATAAAAACTATTGGTGTGACTTTTGGAATTTAAAATTTAGAGAGTCATCATAATTGTTGGGACCAAGCTTGTTCATTTCCCTTTGTGTTGAGAGGGTTCTCATCTCTGACCGCTACACTAAAAAGGGTTCTATAGGGGTTCTACACCTAAACCTATACTACACCTTTAGTATACCTACAAAAAAACAAACATATGCCTCCAAAGAAATGTGCATTTCGTACTTTGGAAAATATCAGTGAGATGTCAAAACATTCCCATTTTTCACACTGAAAGTGCAAGCGTCATGATTGATGGATGCGTATTTGCAAACGAGAGAACGAGAGTCAAACAACTGGAGCAAAAATGTGTTGTTTTTAAATGTTTTTAAAGTGAATTAAATATGAAAAAAGTTTGTACTGCAGTTATTTTCCTCCACAAATTTGAAAAAAAAAAGCACATCTTTTTCTATATATAAAGGACAAAAGGTTGCCTCTGCCATATAAGCTGTCTGCTGAGTATCCTTAGGATCTTGTTGATTCCAATGACATTTTTGATTCTTTTTTTAGCGATTCCCTTATCAAATCCTGTTAGAAAAATTGTTAGGGGGGAAATATTCAATACATGCTTTAATGGAGTACCCTCACATCAAAATATGTAATTGTTTGCATTCAGTGACAAATTGAAAGGCCCAAAGGTCTGTTGCACAATTGTCGGAACAAACACCATTCAGCTGAGCAAACAGCCTCTTGGCTCCTATGAGACGAATAAATAGTACAGGAGCTTATTGATTCCTAGGAATAAGGCAATTTGGAACCACGACTTTTGGATCTCAATGCCCAGCCCTACTGTTTGCAAGCTTTTTTCATGCACATTACTCTGCTTTTGTTCAATTAGATGGTTTTGCATTTATGCAATCCATCAAACCACCTTGAGTTTGTTTACTTAATTCACTGAATACAAAACAATTGATCCACTCAGGCTTATTTAAGAAGAAAGGTTCTTGTGCTTTGTGTCTGATTGCATGGGCAGACCATTGTCCCCTGCAAGAGTTTACTTCTTTGTGTTGTGTTTTTGCAAACCAAATCCTGCATCCAAACATGCTGGCAGCCTAAAGAACTGTGATAGATTCTCAGATTGCAGGTTGCAGATAGCAGGTGTGTCAGGTCACTGTCTTTTAAGTTGTTGAGCAGGGGGTCTTTAAGTGGTGTCCACCTCAATCCCTCCAGTGTGTGAGGTATCAGGTTCCCCGACCCCCAGTCTCCTGGGAGCCGCCACGGCCATTAGACTGTGGCTGGCCAGGCGCTGCTGTTTAGTCCAGGATCGTAATTGCTTTAATGGTGTGTTGATGTAGATACAATCACCTGCTCTGCCCACCCCAGCAGGTATGAGGTGGAGATAGACCCCCACCCAGCCCCACCTCAACCCCCATCCCAGAAGACCTTTTAATGCCTCCCTCCCCTGTGGTCACTCATCACAGTCCCTTAGACGCTCTTATATGCCGGCCCAAGGTACATGGAGCAGGTCACCAGAGAGCCTGGAATGGGAGCTATTCCCCCCCTCAGGCCAGGTCTGCTCTGGTTCCTGTCATCTATTGACAGCTCAAAGTTCTGGCTTGATCAATAGTTTTGTGACTAACTAACCTGGGTAACAGTAGGATCATTCGTATTTTCTGTGTTTAGATATATTTTGTCTGCTTCAGTCTTCCAAATTAAGAAGTAGTCACTTATTTAATAATTTAATACTGTTTGTTGAACCTATTAATAAGAGGCATCTTGAGTAAGACATGATAGTTTCAAATGTATTTGAATGTGTCAGTATGCCTTACCGGATGTCACTATGGTGGCATTAATAATAACCTTTAAATCAGGGCTGCTGTTTGTATTTCAACTATCCATGATATGTGCTCTGCATAATTCAGATTCCTACATTGGAATCAACAGGCTATCACTCTGAAGGTCAACAGTCTCCTTTTCCTATTGGCCTGAAATGCTTAGTCCAGCATTTCTCTCAGACAAAGAAGTGCTCGAAGGCCTGGAACAGACTGCAAAACCTTTCACAATCTTTATTAAAGGCTGTCAGGTTTGTCAAGGCTGTTGATTTACTGTGGTTCTGCTTAGCAGCCCGACATCCCAAAGGCCTAAGCGCAGAGTCGGCTATAAACAGAAGGAATTTTTAAGAGCAGCTAAAGTGGTTATTAAATGGCTGCTATATTATAGTGGAATAAGATCTGATTAAAGGAAACTGAGAGAAGGCCTGAATCCCCCCTTGTACAACCTTTTAAAAGCTGATAGCCAGCTTCCAGTCAATTACCCATTCAAACATGATGACTTTTAGGTGAGATTTTACCAGCAGGCCCCAGTATGTGGTTATTACCCCTTTATCTCCTCATTCCTCATCTTTGATCTCTGTATACATTCCCACCATGAAAAGTATTATCCTAGGCCTTACATTAACGATCAGTATTTTATGTCAGGCATCCTCTCTTTTTTTTCGCTCTGCGCTTTTATCTCTGATTTGTGGTCGCCGGCCAGCTTCGGCCTTTTCATTAGAATAAAATTTGACATTGATAATTAGTACCTGTCACGTCCACCTTTGCAGCTGCCAACTTCAGGTAGTGGGAGAGGCTGTGTCATCTACGATAGGCTGAGAGGCAACTGCAGTGGAGGGCAGGAGCATCTTGCGCCACAATCCAACAAAATCAGACTCATATCATTACCTGTGACTCACCACAGACGGGAAACGATTCTCTAAACAGGAAATTGTGTCATACTGTCTTCTTGTAGAACAGGGAATATTTTTCCACCTTCCTTCTTGCACAATTACTAGAAAACAGGGCACTGGTGATAATACTTGTTTGTTGTTAAACTTCCAAAACAAATCTTTGATTGACTGATCAGTTTCTGTGATTTCAGTCTGGCCTGGTAGGACTATACCCATGCTCTGAGATCAGATGCACAGGGCAAATCTACAGCCCATTCAGTTTAAACCTCTATTATACTTGGATGTAATTACCCCATTGTAACAGAGCGTGTGTTTGGGAAAGCCTCTCCCTACTAAAGGCTAGAGGGTCTTCTTTCTCTGTCTGTGTGTGTGTGTGTGTGTGTGTGTGTGTTCCATTCACAAAACACTTGTCTCCTAACACCTGCATGCCCAGCATATTGTTCTCAGACAAGCTCTTATAAGCCCTGGTGTCATTGTTTCAGGAGGGGTTAAGCAGACTTGTGCCGCATACACAGTGACCCTCATCCACCAGTTAGTTACCCTGTGGCGCTGTATGCTGAGGTTGACTTGAATGACCTCTCTCAGGTGCTCTGTGTGTGTGCTCTGTGTGTGTGTGTGTGTGTGTGTGTGTGTGTGTGTCTAAGTGTGTCTGTGGGTGTCGGGGTTTGTATGTAATGAAGTAGCGTTAGTGGTTCATATTTTACCAACCTAAGTAACAGATATATAACCTACCTGCTGTATGTTTTCGTTGGTCACCTGGCACACAAGTAACACCTGGCAGTGCAATGGGTGTGAGCTGGACAGCTGTGGTCAGCTGTGCCTGAAATAAACAGGAGGCCCTGGAGAGATTAATGACTGTCTAAAGAGCGAGAGCCACGGCACCTAGTCCAGGAATGTGCCATTTATAAATGGAATGGAATGGAGTGAATGGCGAGCAGAGCAAGCAGGAAGGGGTTGGCTACGGCCCAGGCACATTCTCCATCCTGTTTAAAGGCAGACATTTTAATTCCATTCCTCCTGTCTGAATAGTTTTGGTTATGGAAAAGGGAAGAAATAGGGTAAGGTGCTGTAGTAACACTTGTAATTTCAACGGGGCCAGGCTGATAATTGGAGTGACTAAGTTAGAGAATCTCCTATCTTCATTTCTTCCTACTGTGTTGAAATAATTGAGATTCATCTCAGTGAATCAGTGTAGACCAATGATCTCAGGAGGGCTGACGTGTTGGGTTCAGGAAGGAGCTAGACCATAAATACAATACCAATGAATGCAGTATTTGTTACAATGAATCATTGTTTTTATCAAAAGATCTTCACTTCCTGTAGCATGTTTTCCTACACTACCTTTCATCTACATTTAACATTCGGTACATATTCTGCTATAATTAATTACTTGCATTTTTAACTGAATTTTAAACCATTCTACACGTAACATTGAAATATCTTTGTACACAAAGGACAGCTTATGAAACAACAGTTTTCTGGTTGAGAAAGTTAAAAAAATGTCTGGAAAAAAAAAAAGATTACGCCTAGCTGCCTGGTGGTCAACTGACAAGTACATCTATGAAGTTAGCTCCTAATTCTAGTTAGTCTATTAAATAATACAAGTATTGTATCAAGGTATAATTCAGCTCTGCAAAACCTTTTGCTGATAGCTAATGCTAGCTAGCTACATTCTCTTTCCAGGGAAAACACACACAGTGTGTGTTTGTTTGTTGATTGTTGAATCAGGGAAAGTATTTACTAGTATTTACCCAGTATTTACCCAGTATTTACCGAGTATTTACCCAGTATTTACTCATTATGTTGTCAGGTAACTTCATTTTCACCTACTGAAAATTTCCACATTTACTCTGAAAAGCTGGTGAGCTTAAAAATGTATATCTAACCAAAGTATGGATATAAATGTAGACTAGCTTCTTTGTCAGAGTTTAACGTATCTGGATGAGTAAGATTCAGATACTAAGTACTATATATTATTTGTGTCTTTCAATATAGATTGTTTCTATGCTGTCAGACTGAAGCACCATGACATTCCCCTGTACTGAGTCAAGACATTCCTTTGTTGTTGCCCCCCTCACCCCCATCCCCTCCATTTTGTCTCCAGTCACAGTATACAAACCTGGGGCTCCTGAACAGCATGGACCAGAACATCCAAAATGGAAGTTCCACCTCTACCAGTCCCTACAACACTGACCATGCACAGAACAACGTGACCGCCCCATCACCCTACGCCCAGCCCAGCTCTACCTTTGATGCCCTCTCTCCCTCACCGGCCATCCCATCCAATACAGATTATGCTGGGCCCCACACCTTTGATGTGTCGTTCCAGCAGTCTAGCACAGCAAAGTCTGCCACCTGGACGGTAAGACACTCACTCATTTATGCTTTAGGTATTTAGATTTGCATTGATTCCAGCTCTGGGTCAGTATCAGATGGGTAATGTTTACTGCTTTAACAATTAGGACTCCTTTAGGACAGTTCATACAATGTCAGGTAAATTGTCAATCACAGAAAAGTATCATAAATAAACTTTGACTTGTTTTGTTGTCCTGTGCTCTTCACTGTGCAATAAACCCGAACGATCTGGCATTAAGATTATGTGCTGCAGCTCTCACTCCATGCCTTTCATTGAGAATTTTCAAATAGGTTTTCTGAGCAAGCATATGTGCCTCTGGATATATTGTTCATGTAATAAATACATAGAGACACTTTTATGCACAAGCTGTCATCATAACAGGTCATCATATGATGCAATGATTTGCCAGGGTGAATGTTGATGTACACATGTGAATGTGTAAGGAGACACGTCTAATAACCATGAAAGCTTTATCTATACCATCTATGCTCTAGGCAGATTTAGGTGCACACTATATGAAAGTCCTCAGTTGCACAACTACATCTTGCAAGGAAGAATGTCACTTGAGATGTGAAGCTTCAAATCATGACAAAACCCCAGGCACTTCTCTCAGACATTACACTTCACTCGCCGAAGGGAAAAAACAACTGATCTTACTCCATATGTTATCACTATGAGAGACATTCTTTCACATTGAGCCCAAGTCTTATCAATGCAATATTTGAATCCGAGATGAAATTATGTCTCCTGTCATAAATCAAAAGCATCTACTCATGTGTAGTCCTTGGCCTAGCTCCCAGGTCCGAGTCTCTGTTCAAAGTCAGTTTACTTGCAACTCGGGCAGAGTTCAAGGCTACTTTGTTGATCACAGAGGTAAACAGGCTTAACAGTTTGTGCAGGTGTGGTGATGCACTGTGCAGCTAGATGTCACCATGTGATGGCTCAGTAAACCTACTCAACCAGCTCCTCCTGCTCTGTCATTATGGATGACGGGGCTAAAGGACAGCTGTTGTATCAGAGCCCCACCTGCTTGGTTTGTTTGTGTGTCTACGCCGCACTGTTCTGCGCAGACGCAAAGTTATAGACCCAAAGAACAATGCTTTAGTGTAGAAATGCCGAATCAAGTGCTCCCTAGCGGACAATCGGCTAATCGGCGGCACAGATTTCACCTCCAGATGGAGTTGTTGTCCATTTACCTGCCACATATTGATGATTCCATGATGGGCCACGTGTTGCAATAAATTGTCTTTGGTCATTTTATCCCAATATCAGTTATGGCTCAGAAATTTAGACAATCAAAATATTTGTTAAAAAGTTATCTAGACCTTGTCTCACATATGCACATAAATCGTCAAACTCAAATTTGTCAGAGGGGATTGTTGGAAAAATCTGTGGGCTTATTGCAAGAATGTTAATGCAGCGTGTCTCTGAGCAAACAGGTTGAACTCATGGAGTATTGGCCGATCTCACCGTGTTTATTGGCCACGCCGAGTGTGGGATTGTGACATTTACCCAATTCCCACACTGCCTCGCTCATCCCTCTCATTTTCACAGTCCAAAAACAAATGTGTCTGTCTGATGTGCAACTTGTGCGCAGGTAAGAGTGTGGGTTGTGAGAGGCACGCCCCAGAGCTTGAGCTACCCTCTGGTTCAGGACACATCCCATCCCAGACACATGGAGCAGACCAGTGTATCCCACAGTCATAACACATGAGGCAAGACTGGTTTGATTGGTCTGACTTTATGTGGAGAAGTAATGGATCTCCACTTTTGCTGATTATTGCTGTACTGAGTAAAATAAATACCATCCTCTAAAGCCTCAAGTAAATACTGTTTGCTTTATTATTGTTGTATCCTGAACTTTCTACTGAAGTGTTTTTGTCAAGTCAGGTGATAATGTGTGATCAAACACAATACACATATATTTTCCCAATGGCTTTGGACAACGTGGCTGTATTTAGTGCTCCAGAGGAGTCAAAGTATCATCAAAGTAATCTCGGTATGAAACCCAAATAAAGTCCTGAAAGTCATTCTCCTACGTCAATCTAGAAACTACACAAAGCGTCTGACAAGTTTAGAACCTTTGTTCACCTTTGATCATGTTCACAAATGATGACTGATTCGTTTGTCTAAGATTATTGGAATAACTATGAATGCTGCTTCAGGGTTGATTTTCTCATTTAATGGCTAGGCTGAATTTCAGTGCATGTACCACCAGTTACCACATGCGTAACTGAAAAATGAAGTCACTCATTGCTACTGAAGACAATTTGTATTGTCCTAATTTTTATTTTGTGATGCTTGTTGTGCTGACGATTTTCCATAACGGCTGCTAGAGAGAGTCCCTTTCCACAGTGTCACAGTGTCACAACAGTCACAACATTGTGATTATAGCGTTGGTTTCCATCCGAAAGAGGCTCCTCCATCTGATCTCAGGAGATCTTTTGCAAAGCTCTCATAATCTCAACAGAATAGCTCAACCTCTGGACTGATGGACCGATGGCAAAGAGCCACCAAAGATGTCACCACCGCAGCTTGACTCGATGCATAGATCTGCTAATGCCCCCCTTTTGAAGGCCTGTGGGATCTTCCATTGGGACTTAGTGGACTGTGTACTGTGCTGTTTGATGACTGTTCTTATGGAGACACACCTAATCCCTAACCCACACCTTAACCTCTTCCTGTCTAGGAGGACTGTGACACACACAGAGGTGTAACACGTCAACAGTTCCCTGAATTGCTCCCACATAGTCTCGTCTTTGGCGCTCCTGCAGTGGGACATAGTTTCCCTTCTGTCATTATTTAGTGAGACAAAAGCACACAGTCGGGTCAAATGAATAGTGTCTTCATGGGCTAGAGGTATTTTTTCTTCTTTGCTTTACTAAATTGATGGAGTGTCGCGGATGAGGCAGCCATTGTTGGCTACTGATGCTACTATTGTGAGGCTAAAGAGTGGTGGTGTTTGCCTTGTGTATTAACTGCCACCAGGTAGTGCTCAAAGGAGAGGAATGTCATGGTTTGGGCTATCACTGGGACTCTGTAGAGCTAGGGGGGATTACAGTAATGGATTGAGGGCCTGTAGATAATACTTGTGTAAATACCGTGTGCCTCTTTCCTGAACCCTGTGCTCTTGGAGTGGGCTCTGTCTTTTTGAGAGAGTTAAGCTCGATGGTTGCAGCTCACATTGCGCCGGAGGAGGAGGAGAGCCCTTGAACGCTCAAAGAGAAGAGTGTTCCAGCGAAAGGCAGCAAGACACAACTTGCCCCTGGAACATCTGCGGGCCCGTCCCACGCCTCACGAGATGGGGCTGAGACTTGTTTGTGTCAAGAAGCTTGTCATGACTCGCCCTTCACAGAGACACAAGCCCTAAAACCTACAGATGGGAAAAAAAAATAGAGGGGAGATTTTTTTAAGAAGGCAGAGTTGAAAAGATTTTTATGATATGGGCATGAGTTGTCAGTAATCGTTCTGGAAAAGCCCATTCTAGCACCGTTTTCATTATAAGCTTCTTTTTTACCCCTAGCAAAACAATATTACAGCTTCCTACTGAATGATATACAACTGCAGTTAAAAAAAAGGAATACTCAGTAGTTATATAAATACAAACGAAAGACATTAGTCTGTCACCATGAGAAGATCAGCATTTCTTTGATCAACTTTAACCAAATCCCAGTAAATTGTGGGAGCTCTCAACACACAAAATTCATTGTTGTGAGAAGATTGAACTTTTGAATAATACAAACATGTTTGTAGCTTTAATATTCCTTTAGCTGAGTGATAACCGGACCAAATTGAGTTGTGGGAAGTATATTTTTGACTGATAGAAAAAGGAAGAGACTTTGATTTTTTTTATGACACACCACAGTTTGGCACTACTGTTACTGAACTCCTTGGCATTCGAGAGGAGTTGGGGGGGAAAAGCGTGTTAATTACACAAAGCCACCATTCTTCTTTGTGAAGGACCTCACAGAGACTCAACCACAATAATGCATCAATTATTAATTATGTTTTCCTCAAAACAAAACATTTTAATAAAGCTCTTCCCGTCTGTTCAACACGATAGCAAGCAACGCCGCCTTTTGGACGAGCAGTCGATGTTGGCTTTCATTTTCAGTGTCAAATGCAATGAACTCCGTTGTAGTTATAGCCATTTAGGGCACTGGTGTGGACAAGTATCTGATTGGCTAATCCCAAAGGTGACAGATTCAGGACTAGCTGCATAAACACGATGCCATATGTGAGTGTACATATTTGCCTTAGGACAGGTGTCATCACCGGGATTGTGACAACATTGGTGCCTATTACTGCAGCATAACATTCACTTCATAGCGGGAGGTGTTGTTAAATGCGATGACCTCCTCGTACTTGAGAAATGTATTGATAGTAGATTTCACCCAATGTTATCCTCTATTATGTGTCTTTAAGAAGCAGGTGTTTTTGCCTCTCTTGCAGAGGAAAAGAGAGAGGAAAAAAACTCCTTTGCATTATTGTTGAATTAAACAGGTTTGGGAGAAGCTCCAGGCATGATGTGACTTGTCAGGTATGAAGAAGACAAGACCAGAGGCGCCAAACAGTGCTTGTTTAAGGCCCGATGTTTGTCAGGACTTGACTTCTGCATGCGCCCGCAGCGCCTGTCAGGGAGAAAAGAACGCTACAGCTGTGGGCTTGCCTCAACCTGTGTTGTAGGGGAAGTGTGTATCTGTGTGTTGAAGTGTCTCATGTTAGAAAGTAATTGCAGACATGCAGCACTGTACAAGCATCGAAACATAAATTCTACGTTGCATGCAATCTGATTATTATATCAACGCGCTCACATTATTATACTAGCTTCCAGGCTGAAGACTTTTGTTGGTGAATGTTATTTTTTGTCAGCCAGTGTTGCAGAGCAATGCTGGCTTGTGGTTCTTTGAAAATATAGCCTCTCTGGATCATTGATTATTTTTTTCCTCACTGCCACGTCTGTGAGTTGAACAATGTGTCACACTACCTGGTTCCTGCAAACACTTAAAGGTTTTCTTTCAAAAGATTGTGATTAAGCAGCTCTGCATTGTGTGCTGTGTGTTCCCTTGGCTGTGTAATTCACAGTGTGACCAATGAAAGGCTCATAATTACATGTTAACACCTGAGTACCGCGCCCTATGTGAGCCACTGAATCCCATCAGTCAACTGGCTGCCCTCCACCCTGAACGGTGTTAGCTTTAGCCATGCACTGCTTTCAGCAATCAGCAGTAGCTCCTGCTCTCACTGCTGAGCAAACACAGCACCAGCAGCACATTTTTGTGTGTTCAGAGTTTGTAGCTTGAGGGCTGGGATGGTTCCCTGGTGTGTGTGTGTGTGTGTGTGTGTGTGTGTGTGTGTGTGCGTGTGTGTGCATCAATGAAACACTAGGAATCTAAAGAAATTTTACTTTTCTGCTGTTAACCTTTCCAATTTGATCTTGATACTCTTAGTCGCCGTTTTAGCCCTCAGCAAAAACAACGCCCTGTAATTATTGAAAACACTACATACTGACCCTCTCTCTTTCTCTCTCTCTTTCTCTCTCTCTTTCACTCTGCTTGGCTTCTCCACCTCATTTAGCTGATTGACAGAGGTGTAGGGGGAGTATCAGGTTAGGAGCAAGGGGACAACTGCAACCATTCATCTTGTGTTTTTTTTTAAAGAAGACCGTTTGGAAAGCTGCTTTGATTTTAAGCAAGGAGCAGTTCAGCCGTCATGTTGACATACGTGTCCGTGAGCTGGACCCGTCCTCATCAGTGTATCAATATAACTGTCATTCATGTGGACTTAGTGGGTTAAGAACATTTGGTACACTGCGATGCTGGGATTTTATTCCCATTGCCTTAGTGTCTGCCTCTATACTACTGCTCTACATACTGCAGTGCATATTAGTAGTACTCATGCAGTGTTGGGTCCCGACTGATATCAGTTCATCCTGTGCATGTACAGTTTATAATGAGGTCACTTGAGGAAAGGAGGATAGTTGAGAATTTGGGTTATTATTAACTTGCTTGTATTAGTGGATCCCAAGTCCCAGTGAAATGCATCCGGAGTGAAACATTTAGTTTGTGGGAGAGAGAGAGAGAGAATACGGGAAGGAGAGATGAGAAGGTACTGTTTGGAGTTTGTCCTGATGAAAGGAAAGGCTGCGCCTGGGGAACGGAGTGGAAATGTCCGTGCCAAGCTTGTGTAACATTAAAAGTCAACACAGACAGGTACTGGGATGTGCTCCTTTCTTTGGAACAAAACTTAATAGAGATGGAATTTTACGTGGCATTGTTCTCGAACACAGCCTCAAGCGGTTTTCACAATGTTCACTTTTCTGTACTCAGAAACAAACCTGACAGGAAAATTTCCCCTCCCCTCCCCTGCCCACCCCCTTCCCCACCCCCACCCCCTGTCTTCTGCACATAGAGGATTTAAGACGCTGCTTACACAGTATTGGTTTGAATGGTTTGTTTACACAGTTGGGTTATGCCCATTAGAAACAATTCACGCTTTTTTGATGGCTTTCTGGTTACCCATCCTAACAGCGCACCCATTATTAATGACTCCTGACTTAGAAACTTGAGCGTGAGCCAGATTGTGTGAGCAACCGTCACATTTTGCCATAAATCATAGATAGCTCTGCAGCGACTCTGCCCTGTCCTATGATGAATGCTTCATTCTTGCGGTCGGAGCTAAAACGGAGTCATTTGCAACCTGCCCCACACTCAGCGTTACATAGCTTGTATA
Organism: Hoplostethus atlanticus; assembly: GCA_034670405.1. NCBI lineage: Eukaryota > Metazoa > Chordata > Actinopteri > Trachichthyiformes > Trachichthyidae > Hoplostethus > Hoplostethus atlanticus. The sequence continues at coordinate 1,876,910 of JAXDDX010000028.1, read as the reverse complement.
AAAGAAAAAGGCGCTGGCTAGCTCACCACCATCTTCAGAAGCCCTTTTCACTATGACAGTGGCCATCAGATGGTTTAGCAGAGTGCTCCTCCCTTGAAGATGAAAGCCAGGCCCGCTTTAATTGCTGCTGGAGGGGTCCATTTTATGGCTCTCCACGGAAGTCCCAAAGGCTCACTATGCCCAATACACACCCTTAGCACCCTTAGCACCCTTAGTGTGTGTGTGTGTGTGTGTGTGTGTGTGTGTTCATTTAAGTAGGTCATAATCACAGTCTTGCCTTTAACCCTTTCTGCTTCAGGGGAAAACAGAAGTGCACGGTCCAGGCAACAGGTGTTGTGTGGGGATTTTAATTGATCCTTTTTAGGCTAACTCTGTTTTGAGGCGTCAAAACAGTTACTTAACACCGTTTCCTTGTGAATATTGTCTGCACGGAAGGATCCATTCATAATCTAATCTGTAATCTTTTTTTGCCTCGTTTCCAGTACTCGACAGAACTCAAGAAGCTGTACTGTCAGATTGCCAAGACCTGTCCTATTCAGATCAAAGTCCTGACCAACCCACCGCAGGGCGCCGTCATCAGAGCTATGCCTGTCTACAAGAAAGCTGAGCACGTCACAGAAGTGGTCAAGCGCTGCCCAAACCATGAGCTGAGCCGCGAGTTCAACGACGGTCAGTTCTTTGATTTAATACAAAATGTGTCACTGGCAAACTCGTGTTTCACCTCAGTTCTAGTTTGTTGTCTGCTCTCTTAATAACACGATGTGACCTTGCTTCCAGGTCAGATAGCTCCTCCAAGCCATCTGATCCGTGTGGAGGGCAACAGCCACGCCCAGTATTTGGAGGACTCCATCACAGGCCGTCAGAGTGTCCTGGTACCCTATGAGCCCCCCCAGGTGAGCTGCTCGTCAGCCTGGAGAAGGTCCATCTCCACGCCCTGTCAACGCCACCTCACCACCTCACCACTGACTCTGACAGATATAACGGTGACAGGCTCCTAACCTCCTCTGAGCCTGGCTGTCCTCCTCATCCAGCCCCCACCCCCACACACAGCCCGCCCCTTAACTCAATCCTGACACCCAGCAACTGCTGTCCCCAAAAGCCCCTCAACAAGATCACAGCATGGGGCTCCAGCTTAACCTCTATCCACCCTTAAATAGGAAATAACACAGTTCATACTATTATTTCTCTGCTACTTCAGACCTACCTAGACCGGTGTGTGGTTCATCCAGCATCTTATGAGATATATAAATCAAAGTCATGTTACATTGGCTGATCAAAGAATGTCATTCAGTTTGATTCTCGTTCTCACTCTGAAGCTGTAATTCTTTGAAATTGCTACTTTTATTTAGAAAGATGGTTTCAGGCATAAAACTTTAATAACTAGCAGGAACTTCCATTATAAATCACATCAGAATCAATGTGCAGATCAGACCCCGTATAGATAATGTTTAAATGTTTAAATGGGTATTAAATGATCCATGACCTCTATAGGACCTGTAGGATTTGCAACATCGGCAGAACTTCCTACAGAGTCTCTGGCACAGCCACCACCCCCTCACCCCTCCTGTCCCCTTGAGCTACTATGGCCTGTAATTGACACAAACAATATTTTCACAGTTTCACAATAGAGACTAGTAAGAGAGCTAATTAGACCAGAGATCTAACATAAATGTTTATATCACAATACAAAATAATATAAATATAATGCTGCTTTGTCGCTTGAAGTCTTGAAAGCCATAAAAATCTCAAGCTGGCAAAGTAACTGTTGAGTCATTGGTAATGATCAACACCTTAAACCCCCTGCAGATATGTTAGTTTCATTTGGTGCTGTGTGGCATTAAAACCTTACTTACTTTAATTGATAGCTGATTTTTTTTTTCCACACACATTTTCATGTTTCAACACTTCCTCTTCTTTTCCTAGAGGGAAAAACAGGGAGTGGACAGTATTGTATTGGGGGGAAAATTGGCCAGAATCTGGGATACAACACGTATGAACACGATGACGCACATACTGATATATTTGCAATGTTGTGAGTTTGAGTCTGGCTCTTGACATACTGTTCCACGTTGCCGTCTCGCTCTCCTCTACTGAACAAAACACAATGAAACAGCTGTGCTGGTCAAATAATGTTGAAACAAGTATTTTGTATTGTAAGTGGGTAAAACATGCTATTGTGAAATTGTACTTTAATATATAATACTGTATAATACTGGCCACTCCTCACTTTTTCTGGCTGTTCAAAATAATTGAATTGAATTGACCTTGAATGGAAAATGACCTATGGATGATATTTTAAAAGAGGTATTATAAAGGAGAAGAAAGTGAAAAAACAAGCATGGCTGTTTATTGGTTTAGGTACCAGTTTAAATGTAGATGTCATTCTCCTCTCTCAGGTGGGAACAGAATTTACCACAATTTTGTACAACTTCATGTGCAACTCAAGCTGCGTGGGTGGAATGAACAGACGCCCAATCCTTATCATCGTCACTCTGGAAACCAGAGAGTAAGGCACATCATCATCATCAGAGCTAGCCTCTCATCCCTCCACAGTGGCAAACTGTATCTCACCACAGCTCTGCCCATGTCTCTGTCTTCTCCCAGTGGTCAGGTATTAGGACGCCGTTGCTTTGAGGCCAGGATCTGTGCCTGCCCAGGCCGAGACCGAAAGGCAGACGAGGACAGCATCCGCAAGCAGCATGTAACGGATGGCACAAAGAGCAGTGAGGGTACGAAACGCCGTAAGTAGTGCTGGGGCTGGTGAAGGGCTGACAGGCTACGATCTCATCTGGCATGCTTCCAGTCACAAAGGCACTCACTAACACATAAACACTCACATCCCGCATGCTGCCAACCTCCTTGCTCCGCTCTTTCCCCTACTCCATGCTGGTTTTCCATCCTGCTCTCGCGTAGGCTAACTGTTTACCACGTGGCCACAGGTACTGAACGTTTTCCCCCATCCTCTTTCCAGCCTTCCGCCAGGTGTCCCACGGCTTACAGATGTCCTCCATCAAGAAGAGAAGATCCACAGATGAGGAGGTTTTTTGTTTGCCTGTAGGTTTCCTTCTCCGTGTCTTGCGGAGTTCCTCAGGGAATTGCTTTAATGCATTGTTGTGTGTCTCAACTGGTCATTGACCTCTGTCTCTCTCTCTTTATCCCTTGTAGATTAAAGGCCGTGAAATTTATGAGATTTTGGTAAAAATCAAAGAGTCTCTGGAACTCATGCAGTTTCTGCCCCAGCACACTATTGAGTCATACAGGCAACAGCAGCAGAATCTCCTTCAGAAACAGTGAGTACCAGTATTGTAGTCCTCCTTTGTTCTCAACCACAACATGAAAGAAAGACCTACATTACTAGCAAGGTCCACCCTCAAATTTGAACGGAATGGTTTTTTTGTGTGTGACCTTTCTGTAACTGAGCCCACTCATCACTGTCTGAGTTATATTTCTGTTATCTTTCTACTATTGCTTGCATAATGAAGATGACAAGCAGGCCAATAACATTTCCCGTAACCACTCCTTCTTAGTTGTGATTGTTTTTGTTTTGTAGAGAGTGCAGTGACTTTGCACAATTACTTGTTGCTGGAGAATTGGTTTGCATTGGTAATGGCTATGCATGGATGGTCTTGATTTATTGCTGTCACTGTAGCACTCTTGCATGTCGACTTATCAAGCGAAGGCTGTTGTGAGTAAGACAATAATTGTTCTAAAATAAAGTCCTTCAGTGTTTCACAAGCTGAATCTAGAATTTGCTCCATGCTTGTGCCCTAGAGGGTGAACCTTGCATCATGTACTGTAGATCTGTTTTTTTCCTTCTCCTCTCTCTCATGGGATATGAGCCAAGCCCGATGAATCGTGACAAATGTACCTGGCTATGCTTTGTTTAGGAGAAGCTTCCAAAGATTGATGGTAACGCCTTTGGGTAGTTTGCCAGGTTTGCACAACAGCACCAGTCTCAAAATCCCTGCCTTAGCCTCATCTGTTCGCTTGAGTGTAATTAAAACTCTCTCAGACACACATTCACACACACTTTGCCTTGTCCACGCCCATTCTCTATAAGCTATGGAAAAGGGTAGAGGGTGTAAATGATAGTTTGACAGCCCTATGATGATAATTATTGCTTATATTATAGTTTCCCATTAAGGGACTGGCAGACAACCTCACAGTGAGATAATGCTTGCATTTGCTTTTTTAAACTTTATTTGGATTTGTTGCAGGCTACCTGTTACCATGTTAAATAACCACTAGGGAACAGACTGTGACAGTATGGGTGCTAAAGTCAAGTTTCATTTTACATTAGTTGAGTCATTGAATCTCATTATATTCTGATTATATAGCCATCAAAGTCATTCTCTGTAGCGTGTGGTATATCTAGCCTACTGGATGGGTAGTAGCATGCTGATCTTTCTGGCGTCTTCATTTATTCTCAAGGAGATCTTCATACTTTATGTGCATGCTGCTTTGTTCTGAACTCCTCTCTGTCCATCTTCATGACCTCCCATCTGTATTCTTAACCCCTACAATGTTTCCCTCACAGCCTTTAAAATAAAGGGTTCTGTCAACGTTAAGCGTCAGGCCTGTTTTTTTTTCCCCTCAGTAAACGCTAAATGAAACCACTCTACACATTCCTATGATGTGATGAAATTGTGTGATCTGTGGTTACATAGTGCCATCTTCTGGAGACTGATGTTAGTGCAGGATATAGACACGAGCGCCTGCTCCATTGACAATTATAATTTATTATTACCTATTATTTGAAGAGTTACCACTGACTGAAATTAGGAAAATCAACCAGTAACACTCTCACACACAAAAAGACCATCTTTGCACAATTCTTTTCACTTTTTCCTCACTTTTAAAGATCATTCTTGTCATTTCCAATAACATGTACTGAACCTCTGGTTCCTCTCTGGTCACTATTTTCTCCTTCTCCCTCAGTGAGCCCTTATTTCTGCTTTCTCTTCTTTCTGGTTCCTCCCTGCAGTCTGCTAAAAACCCGTCTTGGTAGCCAGCTCCTGGAGCCTGCAGGAGAGCAGAGGCGACGCTGCAGTTCCTCCTGAATTTCTGCCCCACATTCCTCCTCCTCTCCCAGTCACATGGACCTTCTCCTTGTCACCTTTCCTCATCCTTTTTTTTTTTCCTTCTCCTCTCTTTCTCTCTTTCCCTGTGTCACTGAGATCCTGCACTGAGGATGTGCCTTTATGGAACCTCACATTCTCACGTAGAGAGCAAAGATCTGTTGCTGCTACAAGATCATGGACTAGAACTTCTCCGTTTCACTCAGCCGTTTCAGTCGGACCTGTAGGCTATACCCCTACATACTGTAAGCTTATCCAGTCTTGACCGCTGCATCTAGTAAAAGAGTCCTTAAAGTTCAGAGGTTATAATGTAGGCTGTGATGTTTTTGCATGCATATTTCCTGTCAGTGAGAAAGGGGTATTTTGTAGGGTAGCCTATTGTGATGACAAGTGTACAATTCATTCAGGTCTTCCCTGTTTATCTTGTGTTGCATAGAGGTTGTTTGTGCAGAGTAACTTCATCCCAATTGGCCTCTTCACCTTTTACTATGGTTGAAGTTGGCCAGGAACCAAGCTTTAGTTTGTGTTTTCTTACTTGACTTACTGAGCTTATTCAACTAAATGTGTTTTGCCTTTGCTTCACCGTTAGAGCTGGACTCACAAAATGTTAGGGGGGTGGGGAGAGACTTTAATATTGAGATAACTGCTAATGCTGGTCATGTTTTATAAAGTCACTGCAGGACAGTTGGTGTGTTTGTTTTTGATTTATCCGTAACGTCTTTTAAAGGAGGAAAATGCAAACGTACACTCTTTTATGTACAGAGCAGATTCTGTTACCATTTGCCTCTACGACCACTCTGTTTGAAACAGATTGTTTTGTTATTTTTGTGGCTGTTGCACTTTTGTCTGTCAGAACCTAATAAATGTTTTTTTCTGCTTGAACTATCTCCTTTTCCTTTTCATCTATGCTATTTCATCCCCACTTTGTGTTCAACATTAAGAAGTTATAACTCAGACATTTGTGATGGGCCTTTGAATAGAAATCAACAAAAATCAAATCTTGTTAAATTCATCATTAATGCAACACTATTATCAGTTATGTGTACTATTAAACATGTAACCATTTTTGATTTGTTTAAAAACTGTTTACTGCTTGAAGATGTTTGTTTTTTTTCATTAAAGGTTAATACTGAGGCACTGTTCATTCTGTGACTTACAACCAGGCTTTTGTCATTAAAGATGGGATCTGAGGAATGATGATTATAATGGCCTGGATCCTCCTCTTTTCTGCCCCAGGACTTCGATGCCATCTCAACCTTCCTTTGGCTCCAACTCTCCAACTCATGGAAAAGTCAATAAGCTGCCCTCTGTCAGCCAGCTCATCAACCCCCAGCAGCGTAACACACTCACCCCATCCAGCATGTCTGGAGGCCTGACTGACAGTAAGTGTGCCCCTTTGTTTCTCCTCCTGTCTACCCCCTCCGCCCCCCACCCCCCCACACTCGCCAGTTCCCCCCCCATTCCCTCTGGGCTTATTATGTATCAGGACAGCATGTCTGGGCAGGCAGGAGGGACCGGTACACCTCTCAGACAGGACACTTCCTCATTGAAAAGAATGTGATCCCTGTGAGACTTTCCTCCTTTGCGGGCCCGCAGGACCTGTTATGATGCATTGTCTTGTCATGTTGAGAGTAACCTCCACATGTCCCCTCTCATTGCCCCCATGTTTCTGTTGATATTACATCATCTCTTAATCTCAGAAAAGTAAAGAATGCTCACAGCAGGGGTTTCAAGCCATGTGCCATGGAGCCGTGGAGGGCCAAGAGTCGGCAGGTTTTCGTTGCAACCGGAAACTACAGCAGTGGATTTCTCTTGTTGAAAACTGCTGCTGTGGTGATTGGTTGGAATGAAAACCCGCAGACTCGTGGTCCATGGTTTGAGGCCCCTGGCTCACAGAAGCTACTTGTGTTTCTCTAGTGACTCCTATGATGGGCACACACATCCCCATGAATGCTGACATGAGTTCACTGAGCCCCACACATGCACTGCAGGCCCAGCTACCCATGGTACCTTCCTCCCATTGTACTCCCCCTCCTCCATACCCAATGGACAGCAGCATCTCCAGGTACCTGATAGAAGCAGAATGGGATACTTTATCTCCTTTTCACAGTTCACTGTGAAAATCAATCATGCATTTACACACAAGTTTTCCTCAAATTAGTATGTTTTACAAAGTGACCTATGTGGACATTAAAGCAAAGAACAACAGTTTGGTGCTCACACGTTTCAACTCTTTTCTCCATTCCCTCTCGCAGCTTCCTTCTACGGCTGGGCTGCGCAGCCTGCTTGGATTACTTCACAGCACAAGGCCTAACCAACATCTACCAGATCGAGAACTACAACATCGAGGTGAGGCACCGCCTGTCCAACAAGTCATTTGTGGGGTTAGAGGGAAGTGTCTTCCTGCCAATACTAACGCTGCCCTGTGTCCTGACCATTAGGATCTGTCCAGACTGAAGATCCCTGCGGAGTTCCAGCATATCATCTGGAAGGGCATCATGGAGCACCGACAGACCATGGATTTCTCCCCACCTCCCCACATACTGCGCACCACCAGCGGGGCCTCCACTGTCAGCGTTGGCTCCTCTGAGGCGCGAGGCGAGCGCGTCATCGATGCAGTGCGCTTCACCCTGCGCCAGACCATCTCCTTCCCACCGCGTGACGAGTGGTCCGACTTCTCCTTCGACCTAGATTCCCGCCGCAACAAACAGCAGCGCATCAAGGAGGAGGGGGAGTAAGACAGTGGCACAATCTATCTCTTATTCTTGATGTCATACATGTTTCCATTTCACAATCTGCTATTTCACTCGTTTTGTGTGAAAACATGGTATTTAGCACAAATATTGTTGAGAGCGAGATACATAATCAAATAAAAATGCACTTATTTTCATTAGTGTTCTGTTTCTCATGATAGCCTAGGAGAAATAAATGGTGTTGAGTAAAGGTGCATTTTTTTATGTTGACATTTCTTGAGAGAGAGCACTTAAGAAATCCCGAGAATTTTAAGTTTGCTTTCAGTTTCTGTTAAAGTGTTCATGATTCATTCCGATGTTAAAGCATGACTGGAAATGAAACTTACGTTAGAGGGCTTAATAGGGCTTATTTCTGCTATGGGCCATAGCAAAGGTGTATTTTAGTTTCTAATAGACTTTATGACCCATAATTATAGTTGTACAATTTAGTCAAGTACACTGTTTTTGATATCTGGTACAAGCCAGGATTGATTGTATACATTTCAAAAATTTCCTGTCAGAAGTGTTATGTCAATTGATGGGTGTTTTTTTCTGCTGTAGCTTCTATGTTAACTTGTTATGTTAACTGCTTTTTATGTCTGTTTTTGTGAGACCAATGCATCATCCATGTCAGTTCTGAAGTATTTAGATTTAAGTGACAGATGGTCATTCATTTTGATTTAGCCATAAATAATGCTCTTGACCCAGTGTTTTAAAGTGGTAATGACACCATGACTGATGTTGTCCTTTATCTTTTCTTATTGCTTGCTTGCTTGACCACTGTGCAAAAGCCATTGTGATTGCATTTTAAGGGCAATCCTTGTACTGTTGCAGTGGATGCCTAGCACAAGTATTCTTTTTTTAATTCACGAACCATGTTGTTCTGGTTAAGGTTTGTTTCATTTATTAGCTGGCCAAAGCTTCTGATATAAATGTATATACATTTGTATAGTTATTTTCTGAAAGCTTCCCAAAAGAAAATACTTGATTTTCATCATGAACAAAAGCATATTGATGTGAATATTGCCTGGTAGCTTTACCAGCAAGAATAATGTTTGTATTAATTGAAAGGAGTAAATGTACCCTTCACTATAGTCAATGTTCAAGGTTTTTGTTTCAAGTAGTCTCCACTGTTAAAAAGCAGAAAACATCTGCAATTCCATATTTTTGTACAATGTATTGTAAATATGTTTCAATATACCTAGGCTATTTTGATATAAATCAGAAATAAATATCCATACTTGCTATATTGTTATACTGTTAATACTCTTTTGTATCAAGTTATTTTAAGTGTGTGAAAAAGAGTGTTCCAACGTATCATTCCAGTTATAATGCTTTTTTGTAGAAAAGAATACGGACATAAAGGGTACTGTCAAAATAAAACATGAGGTCCCACAGTGAATGGTTCTGGTTGCTCTTAAGTTCAATGCATTTCACCACATGAAAAAATGAATTCTGGGAATTCTGATAGAGTACAAAGTAAAGAACTACATTACTAGTGGCACTGTAGTTTGTAATGTAACTGACAGGTGACCGCTATATAAGAAATGAATAACAGACTTCCACAGCACCATAGTGGAAGCAAGATATCCCCATCCTTTAGCTTTTAACTGATCATATTAGATGACATGACAGTGAACAGAAATATGAGCAAGTTTTTAATTGGTTATCCTTCAAGCTTACACAAGAGGGAAAAGCAGAATCCCACAGCCTGCGACAGTGAGAGGTTCAAAATGTTTGCTACAATGAAACCTCACAGCTTTACTCTGTCGCCAGCAAAATAACTAAGGCAGGAACAGATGAAAAGAAAAGAAAATACATGTAGCCAGTCAAGGTTATGTCTTAGCAATTATAATTTCTACCTTTTTTTCTCCCGAGCTTCACTTGTGGGGGGGTTGTGAATGCAGCAATTAATATTATCTAGCTATTTACAGACAATGTACATGTGGGTGTGCATACACAATCTCTCACACTCTCTCTCACTCACACACAAACACACAGTGCTAGGCTGAGAAGTGAATACCCAACTCATGGTTCATTCACCAGTATGTACATTTTCAGTAAAAATAGGCATCTTTTACATTCTGTTACACTTTATACAGACAGCCGGTATGTATGGGAATCCTGGTGCCTAGTGGAAAGTTACTCGACCTCATCCACGTGGGCCACCTCCACCTCCATGGTCTGAATGACCTCAGGTGCTTCGTCAAGCTTAGCCTCAGTTATGGCCTGTTGGGCCAGAACATAGTTCACAACTTGCATGATACTCTGATCTGACAGCGTCGTCAGTGAGCCGTCACTCACAGCCTGAACTGCCTGCACGGCCTCCACAGCCTCCACAGTCTCCTCTGTGATCAGCACCGTCTCAATTTCCTCTGAGGGTGGCTGTTGGGCAGGGCGGAGCTCAGGGGGCAGGTCAGATGCAAGGATGCTGACGGCATGCTCCACCTGGGTGCCCTGATTGTGAAACTGGAGGGTGTCCTTCTCCAACATGATCTTCCCTGGCAGGTTGTCCCCATGGTACTTGGCCATGTGTTTACGGAGTGTGCGTGCATCTATGTGGGCCTCTTGGCACATGGGGCATACATAGGGCCGCTCTCCTGTGTGTGTGCGGACATGTCGCTTAAGAGAACGGGCATCTGCCCAGGCAACACCACAGGTCAGACATTCAAAGGGCTTCACTCCTAGGAAGAGAGGGCAAAAATGAAAGAAAAACATTTAGCACTCTCAAAATCATACAAATGACCTTATACAAATGCTGAAGTACACCAGAATGTATTTTCTTCCGGTCACACTGAGAGGCTCACCCTGGTGATTGTTTATGTGGCGTCTGTATTCCCGGAGCTGAGTGAATTTCCTCCCACAGTGCTCACACTCCCTCTCCAGGTTCTGCTTTACTCGGCCCTTCTTCCCATGGGTGGCCTTTTTGACATGCCTCCTGAACAGGGCTTTCTCAAAGAACTCTTTCCCACACACATTACACCTGAAGAGGAGCCGCACAAAAAACAATTACTACAGAATGTCAAAGCTGATGGATCTGCTTTGAAAGACCCCGTGAAACTGCAATTAATCCAGTTAATGATGCACAGCTCAGAGAGAAAGGAAATGTTTGTTTTTTTTGTCAAACAGTGGCCGTGTGCATCGTGCTACACGCTAGTGATAGAGCTAGACAAAAAAGGTAACAGGAGCAACTAACTGCACAATTTTTGTGCTAGTGGCAATAAAAAACTAAGAAATAGTGTTGAAATATGATTGTAATCAAACGGTTTATCGGTGCACTTGCTGTGACTTGGGAACATTGTGCTTTTTTTAAGTCGCTAGCATGCTAAAGACTTTGTATACATATATATGTGCGTAATGTAGGCCGATGCTGCAGCTAAGGGTGTCTCATACAGTTGGCAGTGCAACTACATTGCAGTGGTTATTAAATATGGCTTTGTTTTATATTGTCTTGCTCATATATTAATGTGCTATGTAATAACATTTTTTCAGTGTAACGCAAAGTAGCCCAGTATGGTGCTTCCTTAAGGCTGAGTTATGCTTCTGCATGGACACACGTAAACGTCTCCGCGTAGCTACACAGAGCAGGGTTTTATGGGTAAGCGTACCTGTGGTCGCGTGTCAAACAAACAGTGATTGGTTGAGCAGGGGAGTATAGCCGGTAGCGTTGGGGGTTTGACCAAGACCCAAAACAGAACTAAACCAAACAAACTAAATCAAATGGAGCAGCTTGAGGAGTGACTCAGAGGTGTGCAAAAAAACATAAATAAACTAAATACATTGATCCACTACGATGTAACGAGCACGTCTCTTTGTTTACACTTTTACCGGGGGTGAAAACATGTTTCTGTATCTGGATTCTTCTTCATTTTCTGTATTGTAGTTTTAGTAAATGCGACACTACCCTCTAGTGTACGCATTGTATTCATGTATTATGTGCAAGTATGTTGGCAAATGCCCACGTGGACGTCTGCGGGCAACACCCGCGTATGTACACAGTCACAGACGCAGAAGCATAAGTCAGGCTGTTTTGGAAAGCTGTTAATAAAGGGCCCAAGAGCCACTTGCAGATTGCAAGCCAAGGAAATGAGGACTATGTAAAGAGATTCACAACATTTTCACACTGGCATACAACAGACCCAGTATACATACTTATAAGGCTCAGCCACACTGTGGGACTTGACGTGGGAGTACCAATCCTTCTTCCAGCTGTAGCATTTCCCACACACCTGGCACTGGAAGGGCTTCAGGCCCATGTGCTTGTTCATGTGCTGCTGCAGATCTTTGGCCTCGTAGAACCTTTTATCACAGCTGGAGCAGATTAAGCACAATGTGTATGAGTGACACATTCAGTCCTCATCACTGTTCGCGCCTTGTCTCATGGACTTGACTACGGCCTTATGAAAGGAGAGGGACAACTGAACAGGGCAGCTACTCACTGAGAACAACCAAATGGACGGACATCAGGTTTGGGCTGGTGCTTCTTCAAGTGCTTGCTCAAAGCGGAGGCTCGGTGGAAAGTTGCCCCACAAGTATTGCATTGGTATTTTGATTCACCTATAAAATATCAAAGTGTATTTTAATGTAAACACTGAAAAACAGCCATCATTGGTTGAATTTACAGGTTCAATACAGCGACTAAGTGAGTAAAGCATGTATGAACCTGTACCTGTATGAAGGCTGGTGTGTTCCTCCATGCTCCTCTTGCTGACAAAGGATTTGTTACAAAATTCACATTGAAACTGCTTGGAGACGTCGTGCAGCGCTCTGTGCATCTTGAGGCTGTGCTTGTGGGCAAACGTCTTGCCACAGACCTTGCAGGAGTGAGGCCGCACACCGGTGTGATTGAGCATGTGGATACGCAGAGAGTAGAGCTTTGGCAACGTCTTCCCGCAGATGTCACATACAAACTCTCTTTTGGTGCGCGCTACAGTCTTGTCCTCCAAATCACCGTCAGCCTTGCCATCGAAGCTCTGCTCCAACAAGGGCTTGGCAATGGGCGCCCGCTGACTACTCTGCTGTTTGTGTCTAGCCAGGTGGGCACGCAGTGAGGCAGCATACTGAAACTCCTTACTACACAGCTACAAAGGGATGCAAAAACAACATGGTCAAAAACATTTTAACTGTTGACGCCCTAAAACATTACTCGTTTTTAATGCCAAGTTCGCCTGACGCTGATACTTACACTGCACTTATATCCACGAGCTTTCTCATGTTTCAATGTATGCATGATGAGAGCGTAGCGTCTCTGGAAGGACATGCCACACTCAGAGCATGTGTGCTCTCCATCAACAGCACTTTCTGTTTGGGCTGGATCCTGCTTCACTCCAGTCTCGGGCTCTGCCACTGGTTCCTTAGTGCCAGCCTCCTCCGTGATGGGCTCTCCTGCTGTGATACTCTCTACTGCCTTGGCCTCTGGATCTGCCCCTGCCTCAGACCAGGCCTGTTCTTCCACTTGATTCTCCACTGGTCTCTTTGGTGGCCGTCCCCTCTTCCCAGGCCTTGGGGCCACCTGCAAAACGCACAGACATGTTCAGTCTATCCACTGATTGTAAAATCCTTCACACTTAACACAGATCACCCTTATGTTCCACAACATGCACATTCATTTCTATGTCCATTTGAACATGTTCATGTACCTTAGGGGTGGTGCTGCGCTGTGGGGAAGGTCCCTTCTTGTCCTCTTCCTCATCCTCAAGCCCCATATGTAGACGTGCATAACCCCCCTCGCCAATAGAGCGCTGCCGCAGTCGTCTCTTGTTGGGGTCGTCCACTGTGTCCTGCTTGTCCCCTTGGCTTTCCTCAGCAGAGGTGCTGACAGACTGAAGCTCCTCCTCCTCCTCCATCGGCAGTGCATCCTCTACCACCGTCTCCTTCTTCACCTTGGCTGGGCGCCCTCGTTTCCGTTTCTGGGGTGTGGTCTGGAGTTGTAATGGTGTAAATTCAACTATTTGTGGCTCTGTCGTCTCCTCCTGAGGCATCGGCATTGCTCCAGCCTGTGGTACAGGCAAGCTGGCAGCTGCCAGCTTGACTACCTCTGAGGGGGTCACTTTGTCTGGGTCCACATTTATGATAAAGGCCGCTGCTTCCAAAGGGCCCTCACCATCCTGTGGCTGCTCCATTGCTAGGCACGCTGAAACCACAGCCAGGGATTCACTGGCCCCAGACTGTCCACTGTGGGTGACCACAGTCATGGTCTCCCCCTCCCCTTCTCTATTGTGCGAAATGAGGGTCACAGTCTCTCCTGGCCCGACTTGTCCACTGTGAGTGACTAGAGTCACAGTTTCATCTTGCCCAGCCTCCATGCTTTGGGCCTGCCCTGCTTCTCCCTCCACAGCTTGGGCGACAACTGCCATAGCCTGTTGTATATAGGCCTCGCTGGGACGTGTAACAACAGCCAAGGACTTGTCTTTTACAGCATCATCAGTGTGGGTGACCACTGCCTGGCCATCACTCTGTATGGTCACCATGTAAGCACCAGAGTCCTCCGTGAAGCCCTCTTGAGAAGCTGGTTGGCTTGACACTACAGTGTGGATGTCTCCCCTTTGATAGACTGTAAGTTGCTGTTCCTCCACCTGTTTATGCACAGGACTCACATATCTGTAGTACCTCCGCCATCAGCAAATGTCGTGCAAGGGTGGCAATGTCTGCCATTACACAGAAATTGAAAGTAAGGGTGGACGTATAAGCAAAATCCAGCAGAGGTAGGAAGCTGGCTTTGGTAAACCCTAGAGAGAGAGAGAGAGGGATGACTGTCAAGTTAGTAAATACGCAAATCATTCTGCACAGAAGACAAAAACAGAAAAAAAAACGACTCACCGGAGAGGTCTACCACAGCCTCGTGTGTGGACACAGCCCCCTTCTCAACAAAGAGTTCATTAAAGTATTCACTGCAGGCTGCCAGTATAGCTTTGTGTGCACGGTGCTCCTCTCCTTCGATCAGCAGAGTGATGTCACAGAATTGATTGCTGAGACGCTGTTGGTTGAGTTTGTCCAACATCGTCTGGCTGTGTTTGGGCAAGAACTGATTCACCTCACCCTTGCTATCCACCTGCAAGTCACCACACACACACACACACACACACACACACACACACACACACACAGACCAACAAAGACCATGTTAAGAAGAAGATACTTAACTGCAAACTGAAACTGCAAACCAATGTTCATGACACTTACAAAGACCAGTTCATGTTTGGCCACACCACTCTTGGACACCTTGGCTCTAGGCTGACAGGACGTGTCAGCTAAGTAGGACTTCTCATCTCCTTCTTCTTCCTCCTCTTCCTCATCTTCCTCGTCGTTCATTTGGGCATCCACCTTGCGCCTCCCCAGCCGTGCCACCGGTCGAGGTCCTGAACCATCATCTGTACTTCGCCTATTCTGACACTGAACACATTCTCTGATGTGGTCTTTCACATGCTTCAGGATACCTTGGTTGTAAAAAAAAAAAAAATGTCACTCACAAAACATATTTTCAGCTTCACCAACACTACAAACTACTCCCATCAACATAACCTTAGTCTGAATACATGCTCTGCAACAAAAAGAGGACACCGTTATTTTCCAGTAGATGGCGCCAGAGAGCAACTTGTTTGGCTAAGATGGGTGGCGTACATTTATATTTAACAGAAGAGGGCTAGCTCCTGTTTACGCTGCTTCTTCGGCAGCTTCGATCGCTAGCTAGTTTGTCATTTTACGATAACCTAGCTTGCTATCTAACGTAACTTACCTCTCCACCAGTACTTCTGAGAAATCGATTCCCAGGTGAGTTGTTGGTTGAGATGTTCTCCTCCTTCTGTAATGTGTGCCTGGTTGATAAGTTCCTTCCTCCGTCCGTCCTGCAGCACCACCTCCAACTCCGTGAAATCATTCTGGCCCTTCAGACGACGCTGATAAAACAAGGTCCCGTTTCTGACAACGTAGCAGGCAGCTGCTTTGCGTATTTTTCTTTTGGTATTGCCATGCGTCCCCGGCGCGTACGGCTCCCGCTCATCAGTCAGATACCGTATGATGGCCAAGTAGCTTTCTTCACACGACATATCGGAACTGGTTACGTTTTCCACGCTAAATTATGGATGTATTTCGAAGGGGGGGTCCGCTTCGAAACTTCTAAAATTGAAGTATAAATTTTCCGTGGTGCTCAAGTAGTACATAGCATGAAAAAGAGCTCTATTAACAGTATTTCAAATTGTTTCCTAAGGTGGAACTGCAGTTCGTGACCGTCAGGGGTAGACTTGCATGAACAGACAAAATGGCTGCTGCACAACCGGATTTTGCGTATGCAATGGCGGAAGCTCACGGACCGCGCCTTGACCATCAACGTCCACAAGGGGGAGTAATGTCCAAACAATTTTAAGTCCTGTCACAGAAGACCGCCAGTGTGACTACTGTAGCAAGCTGCCAAACGCACGAGCCAACTGATAAATGATTCAGATAGGACTTCGCTTTAGATGCAGCTGTAGCAGTGAGTTGTCTAGACCATATGAGAGCCGAATGAGTATGTAAGATCACATTCCAGCCAAACACCACAACAGCTGACTTCACTGGTTAGTTCCCCCTCTCTGGCTGAAGGTGCACTAAGCAGTGAAATCATCCGCTGTGGTATTTGGTTGGAATGGAAACCTGCATTCAGGAGGCTCTTGATGGCATGTGGTTAGAGACCACTGGTCTATAATGCGGTTTGCATTTTGATGCTTAAACCTGCACTATGTAACTTTATGTAATTTAGTAATTATCGGCCTCAAGTGGCAGCGAGAGACAGCTGTTCGTATTTTTGAAAACTTCAATGCCCTTAGCTTTCTGTAGTGATAGCTGAGGCGCTAGCTCGCTCACTGCTGTTTCGGAGCTGTGTGCATTGGGCTCGTTAGTTCACACTTCACACTTCTGTGCTCCCGCCAGTGTACCTACTCAACTCCAAAACTTCATCGGAGTGAATCTACAGCTGCTCAATCTGTCACTTCACAAACTAGACTTTTGGGGCAGCCCCACTGAAAGACACAAATCCATCAAGCTTTTCAGTGCAAATGTCTAGCCTGTACATAAGGCACATGTCTGCCTATGTCTAATTCTCAACACATTCCAAGTCAGCCTCCCAGGCAGTAAAAACTGATCTAAAACTCATAATGAATCAAACTATGGGACAAGCATCACCAGCACAGGTTATCACCTACTGTGTCTTTTAAGGAATGTCTTTCAAACAGGTTAGTTATCTGAGATTCTTGAGAAGTGGGACAAAAGAGATTCCCCCCCAAAAAATCATAGTAGCAGGGCTGCACTTTTTAGCCAAGGTGGGCGGCCTTAGCAAGAATTGTCGGCCCACAGCTCCAGGCCAAAAAGCATCACTGCAAGCAGAGGGGAGCAATGTTTTTGAGAGCAGCACGCCCAGGTAACTTTACCCACATTGTTTCATCATTGTCATTTTAACTTCAACGTCAGTAGATGTGACTACGTGAGCAATAGTCTTACAGGCTTTTGTTAATATTTAAAATAAATATCATTGCTACGTTCACTGCCTCACTTTTAGTCTGCATTTACGTTAGCCAACCTTACCCTGCAATGTGGATACAGGAAACATGTTTCTAAATGTGCCTTTACCTTCCATTTTAAGCAGAAATGGATGATCATGAATGATGAAAATCAGCCCAAAATAAGAGCCTTTTTGTCAGAGCCAAGCTCCACAGCCTCCAACTTGCACTCCATCCACAACCCGACCACATCCCCGTCCCGAGCTCCAACTGGCTTATAACCATGTAGCCATAGCCTACATTGGGAATTCATATGTGTGTTACTTCCAATTGCACTTCAACACATAGTTATGCCTCCAAGTGTATTAACACTGGGAAAGACTTTGCATCCTGAGAGTGAGTTGCTGACTGTGTCTGAGCACAGACACAAACCAGTCATTGGTGGAGGATGTGGGGTGATGGCAGTACATGTAATCCAAAATACCTTCATACTCCATACTTCTCCATCCACTGTCCCTGCTAAACTTGATTAACTGCTATGCACACCTTGCCGACTTCCTCCTGGTAAGATATTTGTTCTACCACTTCCTCTTTTCTAAAGGTATTGTTTTGAGCCATGCAGGTTTGCTTGTGCCAACACCAAGGCCTCCACAACCCTTTTGCACTTGTCCTACATCAGCTCTGTGTCTTAGTGCTGATTGTGCTCGTGGGACTGCCTCTTTAGGGGTCCATGTCTGTCCAGTTACTAGAGCAGGCACTACACTTCTTAAAGTTCTGTCTTTGGATTGTCTTAATGCCCACTCCATGGCATTTTCACGTTGAAGGAGGGAATTCAAGGACCCCCATTCCCATACAGCGCTACTCTACTAAGATATAAAGGGACTATTTCCTATTTACGGGTATCTCATACACTATGTATGCCCTTATGGGTGGGCAATGAATCCCTCCCCACTGCATTTCCCTACCCATAACCCACTCTGGTGCCCTAATGATTGCCATTGCCATAGTGAATGCAAGAGGAGAAATTGTGCACCCTGCCATGATAGTATGCTCTTATCACAGTTATCCATCCCTAGTGTAGATAATCAGAAAGCCTGCTGCTCTGACAAATGCTTCCGGGCAACTGGAATAACTGATCACAATCATTTGTTTCACGATGTGTTCAAAGAGCTTTAACCCACAGTCTAGTCCATGTTCCCATCATGAGTAGATATTCTGGTACAATCAAATATCAATTTGAAATTGATCCTATTTAGCCTACCTATCACGTACACCTCACAAGACACACAGACACACACAAATGAAAATGGTTAACGATAATGTCCTCTTCATACTCTAACCTTGAGTGTGACAGTAAACATTGCTGCCAGCCTAATAGAGCAGGGGAATAGTAGTGTGCCCCTATTGCCCCCATGGTTGGGCCTTTGGTGTTTGGTTGTATATTTGCTGTTGAATCTGTTTCCACTGAGTTTAAACAAGCCGGTATTGACTGTATACACTACATTTCCAAGAGATGAAGACTTTAAATAGTCTCCCATTCATCCTCAATCGGAAGAGTTTTGACCTTGGAATAAAATTATGCTCACGCATTGTGAAATTGAGATTATCATTATTTTCATCATAAGGAGAAAACAAGGCTCCAAGGCACTCGTCTTCAAAAGGCTCTTTTTGTTCATTCGACTTAAAAACATAGACTCCATAATATTGTCTACAGCTCTTCTGAGACAAAAACAGGATTATTGTACTTGTCTTGTATTAGGAAATAAATGTACCTGGACATGGATGCTTTGCTACTATAATGTTGTTACAAAATATGTCAATAATACTCACTAATCACTAATTGATTACAGTTGAGGTGAACATCAAAGCCATCTGAATTTTCAGAAAAGTCACTAACAGCCACTGATACACTCAACTCAAAAAACAATTGTTGTTACACTGGCAAGTGTGTGTTAATGCCTGGCCTGTAGGGAAAAAGTTTCTATTTTGATAGACGTCACAACAAGCTTTGCAATTTGATTTGCAGTATGAATACAAACCTTGCTTCCTTGCAGTCTGCCTGATCATGGCCTCAACATTAAAAGTCTACCTACCAAATATGTATAAACATAATTAATGAATGATTTGTGAGAACGAGGGAGGATATTTTGTGTCAGCGTTTAGATTTGTAATGTATTTCCAGTTCTATTATACACTAATGGCTCCTGGATCAAGCAGATGGGAGTTGGATGGATCCTCTGTCTGGCCCAGACTCCTGCACAAGATAAAGGTCTCTGTCTGTGCTCAGGACAGACACAGCTGGGGGAAGTGGACAAGAGGAGATTGTATTATCGTTCATTGTCTTGCTCTTGCCCTCCCAGGGCCAGACACATTGATATGAAGCTATGGCTGTCGTGGTATTGCAGTAGTTTTCCATTACACACTGCCTGAGGACAATGAACCAGTACATACACTAGATAGATGCAGGGAAGGTGTGGGCTCATCTGTAGATGAAAATAGCTCAAAATATTATCCATAAACTGTTGACAGTGCGTGGAACTGTTGCCTGATAATTCAGGCAGTGTCAGTGTTTTTTCATACCCTGCCCCAGTGGTGTGATTCAGGCATCGTGCTGCTGAACACAGAGGGAAGGAAAGCTTGTCAAGGAAACCAAGCTTTGCAGCAGAGAGGCCAGGATGGAGGATAATGATGTAAGAGCTTACACTCACAGCTCTGCTTATGTCACCACTTTTGGTTATCCTTGTTGTCTGGCTGGCTAAGAGTGATTGACATTACAGAGGTATTATCATCGAACTGGTTATAATAGACGCGCTGGGCACGTTGCTCTCTAGACCTCTATAAAATGTCCTGTGCACTTGTTGATTGGGGTGAAGGGGACAACACAAACCACGGTTCAACAGTTGGTATTCATTGGTTGACCCATAATTACAGGGCTACCAAAATGGATGACAAGTCAGTGTGTACATTGCTGAACGTTGTGGGTGGAGTTCCACTTGTGGCCTTAAATGGAGAGGAGGAGGTGGAATAAGAGGTCAAGTGTGTCACCAATACACTTCAGAGACAGGGAAGGTGTGTGCTTGCCTTGGCTACTGTAGATGGAAATGTTATTTAGCTCACAATATTGTTCATAAACGTATGAGAGTGAATGAATCAATCTATCACATGATAATTCAATGACAGTGTGAGTGGGTACACATAGAAGCAGGACTTAAAAGTACCGTTTCCATCAGCCTTGTTCATCAACTTAAAGCCCATTTGTTGGTCTGGTTTACAGATTGTATCGTGTTAACTTGCATTCACATACACCTAAAGTATCATACGTACTAAAAGGAATGAGTCTGTTTGAAATGCTGCCAGTATTACTTTAAGGACAGATGGAAATACAAGAAGGGGCCAGGGGCAACTTGTGCCCCGTGAACCCCATTCTGTACCTCGTGATTTGTTTTCCTATATCCTGGGGGTCTCAGGGCGCCGAGATAAACTCTGGGTTACGCTTGGTTTCCATACAACTAAGTCACAAGCACGTGGTTGATGGTGTGAGAAGGACCTGTTTTGTGTAACACTATACTGTTAGTGGGTCCTGCTCTTTTCTCTGCCTGGGCCTCTGGCCAACAGACGGATTAACACACTGACAAGCCCCAGTACATCTTTTACACTTTCACCTGCCAGGAGATCCAGGAAAATCCCAGAATAAGGCCTGACTTCTTTTCAAAATGAAGACTTTGCTGTCTGTGGCGCCATTGTTTAACTCACAAATTCATCCGGTCTAATGAGAGACAAAACAGAAATATGGTGGTGTAACTTTTCCACCTAAGAGAATCTGAATGACTGGAAATGACGGATGCTAGGTTGCTAGTCATGGCTCCATTCAGCTCTCTCCATCACAGGCCATAAACTTTCTAATTTATTCTGTGCAGTTTCAATACCAAGAATTCACCAATGAAGAATCCAAGAGCAATAATAATGCTTTTGTCTGGAGGTGCGCTGCAAGCAGAGAGAAAGTGAGAAAGCCAAAGAGAAGGCTGGGAACCAGTAGGTCATTGAGCTCAGCTTACACCTCTTGTTCCCACAATACTTTGGCTGCCTTTTTTCTCCATAGACAATAAAGGGAAAAAGTGAGTAAGCTATTATTGTTAACTTAAAATCTCAACTAGCTTCCATTATCCGATACCTTAATTCTGCGGTCACAGGACCAATATGTGTTAACTGAATAAACACACTTGCAGCGCTACCTCCTGAGACATCAATGCAAAGAATCTTGATAGATTTCCCAGGAGCCAGTGACTGGGAACATAGTAATCAGCAGGACGTGGAGGATTCCTGTGACCTTATTGTCCCATGGGTTTACATCCTCAAGGTTATTGTTTAAAGGTTGAACAACAAAAGCAACAAAAAATCAAGTTTGGTACAAATGGTAGTATAACACATAGTGAATTACTTTGCTTATCTTTAACTATAAAATGTAAACTGTTGTAATCTTCTGAAATGAAAGCAATAAGTACATCTGGCCAAATGATCTCTGAAACATACACAAATGCAGAACCTGACATAGATGTAAAAAGAAAAAAAATGTGCTTGTCAATTTAGTGATCACCTACATCCAGTGAAGAGAGAGCATGACTAGATATGATTGAGTTTATATCTGAGATTCTGACATGCTGCCCTCACTGTTGGTGCGTGACTATACACAAGCTCACACACACACATAGACACACCATCTGTATTAGGTGTCATCAGTGATGTAGTGGTCAATACAAACACTGGTTAACTATTGTGTCCAGTTGGTGGTCACCATAACAATCACCAATATAAACAAAAATCAGATGTGTTTTTTGAGAAAAGCATTAACTCATGTTTTTTTCCTCAAAGATGCTTTGTTTAAACTTTCTGTCAGCCTGTAAAAGAGGGTAAACTCAAACCGAATTTTGCTGGGCTTACCCACTACATCTCTGGTTGTCAGACGTGAAGCGAGGCAGCTGTTCTAATCCTCAAGTCAGAGCAGTGAGAGCAGGCAGAGGCTCCCTAAAACAAACAGGCTCTCTCTGCGGGCCTGGGGCCGGGTCGGGGTCGCCCACCATGGTGCTCCCTCACTTGGGCTCTTCCAAACAAACCCCCTCACTTCTTCACTAGTTGAGAACAGAGCTTTTATTTACTTGAAATGATGCACAAATGCATTTAGTAGAAAGATTATCTGCAGCAAAGTTTGTGTACCTGATTTAGTGTCCGCTCAAGGAGTCAGGATGTGCCTGAAATTACTTCAAATTAAGTATGTCTCTTATAAAAAAACAAAAAAACATTTAATTTCATCGTCCATTGACTGATATGAGAGGTAAATGGTTTGTTATAGGCCCTGCAGAAGATCTATCTGTCACGTAAAAGCATTAAAACACTAAAGAAGGGTGGATTCTCAGTTTAAAAAGAAGAGGAAACTCCTCATAGGGCAAGATAACATCTGAATGGAAAGCTTTGAATACTTGCAGTGCTTCAAGCAGTTTAGAAACTATATTTAAATATATATTTTTAGAAAGGATATTCAATATGAATACAGTAGCCTCTTATTCTCTGAACCTAGTTCTGGCAACCCCTAGGCAATGAAATCTTCTGTTTGTTTCATTCTCAGCTCAGTCTGCACAGACCCCTCATTGGACCGTGGCTAATGAACCCAGCCTACTGACTGGCTCCAAGTTCTGAGTTGAGAGAAACACCTACCCAATGTATTGGCCCTGAGTAGAAAAACATCACATGTTTTATTCTATGATTCCATTTCTGCTAACCCTGAATGTCGATACAGAGTTGAAGTGTTTGTCCATAAAATATCAATAGAGCTATCTAAATGTTTGTAGTCAAATCACAAAGCATACTGTATGTATGTCCATCATTAAAAACAGTTTCAGGTTTTCCTTGGAAGTTAAAACCTTTTTTCCATGGAGCTCTGTTTGTGTAAATTTATATTTATCCCATAATTATATGGTGGCAAACCATAAATTCCAAAAATGATTGCAATAGGGAGACTTAGCTTTGTGGCTCCTCCCATAAACTCGAATTACAGCCAAATTGAATATTGTTTTGAAAAGGATCATTTTCCATCCAGCTGTAATTAAAACAGGTCGGAAGGAGGAGAGGATGGAATGGTAATCTGTAAAGCCAGGGGCTCTATATCCACATCTATACCAGCTGAAGAAGGATGCTTCCACCACGGGGACCACGAGTCCCTAAGGGCAGGAGGCTTCTGCAAGCGTGTGTCTTGCCATCAGCCGATAGCTGTGGGGACATCTGTGTCATGCTGTGGCGTTTGGCTCTGTGCCCTGAGACAGCAGTTGCCATAAACAAACAGTGCTGAAAGCCACTGGCCCAGTCCCCAGCTCTTTTCAAGACAGTGTAGGGAACCCACTGGCTTGGACCCAGTTCACTCCATTAAGTTCAGAGGAGATGGTGACCGGCACTCTGTAGAGTTCAACTGGTAAAGAAAAGCCACTGGCCAAGTCCTAAACAAGTTAATCGGGACGACAAAGTGGCTTCTGACCCCATGTAGTGTTTCCTATGATTATTTGCTGAGTTACTGCTGCACATACTGCAAACAGAAACTTGGGAGTTGCTCAGTACAACCACAGTTTTCTACTGTTTCTACTACTGAGCAGCTTTACTGTATCTGTGTTATATTCTGCCCTGAGACTTGGTGTTATGGAAAGTGTTGAGTTCACCTTATCCAAGTAAAGCCCAAAGGAGCTGTTGATGCAGTCATGGCTGAGTTTATCCGCTGCTCTGAACTTTTGGATGGCTCATATTATCATACAATATCTTGACCGTACCATCCCCCACAGCTTTCCCCTAGACAGTATTTAGTATTCACCCACACCTCTACACTGAAACACACACTGTTGCATGACACATCCGTTCAGTATTTATAGGAAATTGCCAAAGTGAAGGAAACACTTGAATAAAAGAGGGACACAAAGTATATTTCAAACAGGTGGGATGCATTTTCATTGCACGCACTGGTAAATGTTAGTGATTCTGAATGAGCCTTCTGGTGGTGGTGCTTCCAGGATGACACTACCCCAATCCACAGGACCCAGGAGGTCAGTGTGAAAAGGCACACGAGTAATTGAGTTAAAAAAATCTAGAAAGGAAGTACATTTGTCATGTCAAAGACATTCAGGAGACATTAAACAAGAAAATGATAGATTTGCCAATAACTGTCCAGTATAACAGTGAATCAGGTGGGTTGTTTGAGTTTATCTTCAAGAGAATCGATGTAAATACTGGTTTGTTGTTCAGTTTGGTTATGGTCCATACAAGTAGTTGTCATCACAACAGATCCATGAATATCAACCCTGAGCAGCAGGAGCTCCAGCATGTGTAGACGTCTGTCATGGTCATTGTATGAACATAGCCATCTGAATCACTACATCTCAGCTGTAAGATCCTGGCACAGCGCCTGAGGCCATGTTTTCCACCACCATGAACAAAACAACAAATAATGGAAAATATCTTTTGGAAAACTGCTGCCACATGTTTCCAAAGGACTTCCAGCTCCTCCCAGCCTCTTACTCAGTAAAATGAAACCATTGAAGCTGTGCAAAGTGGCTGTGGATCCCCAATCCCCTGTAAAGACACTTCATATGGATGTTTCCTTTATTTTTTGCATGCTAAACCAGTAACATTCAACCAGTACTGGTTGCATAGGTGTACATAAAAGTTGATACATTTATCAAAAGTAAATACAAAGGAAAATATTGACTATGGTCTGATTCTCCCAAGGTTATGTATAATGCCAATAATAGTTTTTCCTTTAAATGGAAGATATGTTTTTGTTAGAACTGTTAATGTAATGGTAAAAATGCTGCTGCTGAAATGATTACAAATCTATAAATTCTCAAATTCACAGTCAAAGTGTGTCATTCTGCACAGGATGTACTTCCACTGCCGATCTCTGAAACAAAGTACAAGAGAAAATCCTGTCATTTCAACAATTAATGAATGAACATGAATTAGGGGATTGTTTTGCTCTCATGTCCCGTTTGTTATGCTAATGAATTCTAGTCCCACAGGCCTCACTACAGAGACATGATTTCCTCCAGCTCAGCCACAAGAGGATTTCAACAATTTGGGGGTAGATTTGATGTCTTCTGGATCCAAACCGCTGCCACATGGGATCAGAATTTATTAGGGAAAAGCACTTGCTCTAAGTTAAGACTGTTGTCAACAAACCTTAGCACTCCACTGAAGGTGGTCTGGGCACCTCTGATGAAGTAGCCATAGCTGGGGACAACCAGCTCACCCTCTTCTCTGTAGTTCCCAGGCACGTCAATGGTCTTCCTGTAGAGAAGAGATAATTGGTTTAATTTTCTGGTGGCTGGGGTAGAAGTATAAAAACCTTTTAAAATGGCCATAGTTAGTTCTGTAACATACATGCAGGAGTAGGGACAGCTGCGGCGGTAACGGCAGCAGTAGAACTGCCACTCCCGGTCAAGAACCGATTCAAAGTACTTGCTCTGTACTCCTGCTACCAGCCCATTACTGGTGCATGTTGAAGTCCTGTAAAAAGAGACCAGAGTAATTGAGTCCAAAAAATCTACAAAGGATGTTTCTCATGTCAAAGACATTCAGGAGACATTAAACAAGAAAATAGATTTGCCAATAACTGTGTCCAGTATAACAGTCAATCATGTGGGTTGTTCATGAGTTTATCTTCAAAAGAATCGATGTAAATACTGGTTTGTTGTGCAGTTTGTTTCTGGTCCATACAATTAGTTGTCATCACAACAGATCCACGAATACCAACCCTGAGCAACAGGAGCTCCAGCATGTGGAGACTTCTGTCATGGTAACAAGGGCACAGCCCACAGCCACTCAGCCAATGGGGATAGGTTAGGTCTGTCCCAGCAGGGTAATTCAAATAGACAGCTATGTTAATGAGAGGCAACTGTCTTTGAATTACTAGGTTTAGATTTAGATTTGGATTTATTTATTTATTTGCACAAAAAGGGCAGTAGAAATGGAGACAATAGATAAAATGCAGCATGATGTGCTGGAGGAACCAGGAAGCCCAAGGGCTTATAAAGATGTTCCCACTAGTAAAACATAAAAAATGTTAAATGTGGAAACAACAAACAAACAAAACAACTGAGAAGTTTAAAATTCTCTGTTTCAGCCCAATCAAATTAGTCTGAATATTTGTGTCTGCTATCCGTTTACCTGAGTTGTCTGATGTGAACAGCTGTTTAGCGAGTGCTATCAGGCTAAAATGCTCCCAGTAAACAGATTTTCCAAAGGGTAATCCAAGTCCTTTAATTGGATCAACATTTCATCAGGTTACTTCAGTCGGACCGAAGTGTTTATATGAGGTTATGTCATTTGGACTGGAGCTGTTATATCACCAGATCACCTGGCTGCATGTAAAAGAAGTCAGTGACGTCATGGGGAATGATCATCTTTTTCTCCCCCAGTAGATAAAACAGATCTATGCTCTGGCTTATTTTGTGCATAGCCTTTTATTACACAACTTTTACTTGCAAATGTAACTTTTGTATGTATACTTTAGTATCTATGTTGCAAAAGTTCAGGAAATTGTTTTAACATGTGGTCTATAAAATCCAGAGGGGAATCTCTGAAGACCTATTACAGCCTGTTGGATGAAGTTTGTTAAAATTCACTGGAAGAAGTTATGTTCCCAGGAGCTCCCAGACACATATGTCTGTTTTGAACTGGTGATATGAACGATAGATAATACAGATGCACTAGAAATTTGTCCCGGTTGATCCAGATTGGAGAATGATGCACAGTAGGCTGGAGATCCTGTCAATGCAATGGCCACCAAAGTAGTATACAGTATGCAGTCTACACAAAGGAACCAATCAGTTCAGTTGATGGATGTCTCTATCTGGGAAATTGCAATGAACTCTTATTAGTGCAGAGAGTAAGTACACAGGATAAGTATAAACTGAGCAGAAAATAATAACAGTGTGTTTATTGTGGTGATGACTTGTAATAATCAGAGTAAACAATACACACATTGCAAGTTTAATGTAAAATCATTTTGTTTTCAGTTTATGTTTTGTCGGAATGAATTATAAATATGTAATATGAGCAGTATATAAAATATTTAGTTTGTCACAGATGAAATCTGCTCTTATATTGAGTGAATAAGAGTAAAAGCTGGACAGGAAGCATCCAAGTTGTTTTGCACACCGCAAAACAACTTGGAACTCAGTCTCTCCGAGTGACCAAAGTCAAGTCATCCTCTGGTTGCAGCTGTCTCATATGTGTGTACGCCAGCACAACATGGGTGGCTTTGTTAACGCAACAGTAGGAGCAGCAAACTCCACACATGTCTTGTATGGGCCTGTGTTGTGTGGTAATAGTGACCTTTCAGTACCTGCATAGTTGGTGTGCTGTATGTCAGAGAGTAAAGTTAAGGAGGATAAAAGGACATGAATGATCATGTGGCACTCAGTATTTAGTTGAAGTTTGTTTGATCGATACGTCCTCCTGTTCTTTGGAACGACAACCCACACAAGTGCGTCAAAGATGTTGCTCTCAGATGGGTTTTCAATTTGTCAGGCAGTAATTATTTTTCTGGGATACTGGTCCGGTCAAAGGGGTTTATTGGAGTATCTCAATGTTGAAAGTTTAACTGGATTGACAACCTTCATGCTTAATGTGTTAGGCATAAATCAACCAGGTCAGTCAGTGAAATGTTGTGTGCAGATACGACACCAATCTGGAGAAAAACGTCTGAAGCCACAGATTATTAGTATTAGTAAACTCTTTCAATTCTGCCACGCTCTATACATCCTACCACCAATTCCACTGAGATAAAACATCTGGATTGTAGACTAGAGGGCAATGACTGTTTAAGTTTGCATTGTAATACTTATTTGCTATTATCGCCAAACACATTCATTTTAAATGTCTTTCCACAGGCTTCTGCTCACACCTGTAAAAGTCATAGAAAGTGCATAGCAGGTAAGAGGACCTACCACTCCAACCCAGCGCGGCTGATGTCGTCCCACCAGCAGTCCGAAGGTTCCCCCAGCTGCTCGGGGGTGCGTTGGCACTCAAACGTCCACAAGCGGTCCGAACCTTCCGCTTCACTGAAGAAGCTCCTTATGGCCACCAGGGCCTCTCCGTGAGGGCACTGGAAGTTGAAGCCTTGACGGTAGCTGTTGACCCAGGCCATCTCATGATTGTGGCTATGCTGAGCCGCCACTGTGGCCAGCAGAAGCAAAGCACACCATATTAAAGCAGAGTTCATCTT
Source organism: Hoplostethus atlanticus (assembly GCA_034670405.1). NCBI lineage: Eukaryota > Metazoa > Chordata > Actinopteri > Trachichthyiformes > Trachichthyidae > Hoplostethus > Hoplostethus atlanticus. Next base: position 1,848,370 of record JAXDDX010000028.1, on the reverse strand, counting down.
GAAGAAATCCGTCCGTATGCTCTGCTCCCACACAGCTGCCTCGGTTTAAGCTCCAAGCCTTCTGTTGCCCAGATGTTTTATATCCAGATGATGATGATGGTGATGAGTAATTTGCTGCTCACAGGACAAAACCAAAATTAGACCTCAGTTGACATTTTAAGGTAGACTCTGAGACGGCGCCTTAACGTACGCTCGCTCTAGATAAGGGGTGTACCTTAAAAGACCATGCCAGAGGAACCATGTGCTATGTTGACATATTTGTGTTACACTTGATTAGGCTCTGGAGAATACATTCAACAGTTGAGCATTTTGATGCTGTAAAAGACCGGCTGTTTATCACGTTGTGAAGGTCATTTTAAGATATGTCTATTTCCATATGGGCATTTTTAACTGAAAAAAACAGATTTGTGGTGTCTTGAATCAGTATATTCTTTGCTCCAGGTTGTTTCATTACACAGATGAAAAACAACATATGGTCCCTCAAATATGGATCCTGCTGCTACATTTCTGGGTGCAAATGATTCAAAAACACTTCAGTACATCAAAATAAATTAATAATATGATTGAAGAAACCATGCTGCTCTGCTACCAATGAAAACATAGAACCATCCAGAAACTTACAAAATAATTAATATTGCTTCCAATTATTGAGTCCTATCCTGTAAAATAACGATCTTGCACACAGATACAGATAATAAATAAATATGTGGTTCACTACTAAGTCATCCTTGTGCATTGGTCTGCTGTTTGTCACTGGATAACAGACATCAGACTTTCCACAGCTTTTCCTATCAACAAAACAGAGTGTTCTCTTAAAAGTTGACTGGCAGACCAAATATGGCGCAGTTACACAATGAGCTCATATTATTAATGGGGTGTGGTGTTGGAAGCCTTTGTAGAGAAAATTCAGACTAACAGATTTCATTGTAAAGTCCCCAATAAAATATTTAATATCATGCTTGACCAGATTATGTCCCAATCAGGCCATTCCACGCAAACAACAAAAACAAAATGCCCAATGCAAAGATGCTATGTCAAATGGGTTTATTGGAGTATCTCAATATCGAAAGTTTAATTAGAATGGCAAGTTTCATTCTTAGTATTTTGCAGAAGTGTGTGTCCACCCTTACTAAGACTTTCTGAGGAGGATGTAAACTGTTCCCAAATCTGAAGTTATCAGTGACAGGACAAAGAACTACTATATGGTGGTAATGACAGGTGACAATATGATATTATTTATGGAAGTGACATTATACCGAGATGGAGTCTTATATTTATTCTACATTATTTACACTATATGGCCAAAAGTCAGTGGACACCCCTACTAATTATTGAGTTCAGGTGTTTCAGCCACCCTGTTTTTCAGGGTTTGGGCTTGGCCCCTTAGTTCCAGTGAAGGGTAATCTTAATGCTACAGGATACGAAGACATTTTAGCCAATTGGGCGCTTCCAACTTTGTGGCAACAGATTAGGGAAGGCCCTTTGCTGTTCCAACATGACTGTGCCCCTGTGCACAAAGTCCATAAAGACGTGGTTAGACGAGTTTGGTGTGGAGGAACTCGATTGGCCTGCACAGAGCCCTGACCTCAACCCCATTGAACACCTTTGGGAGGAATTAGAACGCCGATTGCGAGCCAGGCCTTCTCGTCCAACATCACTGCCTGACCTCACTAATGCTCTTTTGGCTGAATGGGCACAAATTCCCACAGACACACTCCAAAAGCTTGTGGAAAGCCTTCCCAGAAGAGAAGAAGAAGAGGGTCCAACTCCATATTAATGTCCATGGTTTTAGAATGGGATGTCCAGTAAGCTCATATAGGTGTGATGGTCAGGTGTCCACTGACTTGTATTTACATCTATTACACCAAAATACCATGTATTTTATAGTACTGCTGACTATTCTAAACCAGAAAATGTAACTACATTACCCAGGTAATCACTCTTGTGATTCATGCTCAATATAGCCAAACATCCATGTGAACTCAGATTAGGGGTGTGAGTTTTATTTCTGGATATAGAGGACAGTAATGAATTGAAAGCCTTTAACAGCAAGCCAACCACAGGCAAATGAAAACACAAACATCTAGGAATGCTGTTCAGCGGTATTCTGTTTACATGCCACAGAGATTGGACAAGGATGTTGTTCTCATCTCAGTTTGTTAAAGGATCTATTCACTTTGTGTGACTACCATCTTTCATTATATTGATTATGTAATATGATATGTAACACAGCAACCCTACATTTATAATCTGTACCTAGATTGTCTTCAAGTGTAGCCTGACATAACATATTCCTCTTCTGGCCATTTAGACACATATCTTCTTCCAGTTGGTTTTGATTAGCGAGGAAGGAAATCGATGTTATAACTGTAACTACGATCTCACTTGAGAGATCATCCTCAAAGGGTCTAAAAATAAATAACAGAACATGTTCAGGAATGGTGTGTCAGTCACTGCATGAGGAGTTCCACAAACGTCAAAATGGAGCAGATCTGAGAGTTATTTATAGACATTGCTCTCTATTTAAAAATCTCTATTTAGAGCAAAGCTATTAGCACTTTGAAGATGTAGGGCTTGATACACAATGCTTTTATCCCGTATCATATGGACCGCGCTATGTCAAAGAGCTCACTATGGAGATACCAAACACCTGAACACCTGTAATTTCAGCTCATACCAGCTCATACAAATCAACCATCCAAGATCTAAACAGGATTTTGAAAGTATCACACCCACTAATATAATTTTCTCAATAATTTAACAAGATTATTTAATTAAATACACTCCCATAATGAGAAAACTGATCAGTAATATTACACATTGGAGTAAGATGTGCACAATAAAAGCCAGTCTCTTGGAATCAGTATCTTGCTCAAAAACACTTCAGCAGGGGTGTTCATCTGAGAATAACAAGGTGTTGACGGGGGTAGATTTACCAGATTTACTGCTGACACACATGAAATATGCATCTAATATTTTAAATGTGTGTCAAAATCAGTTTAAATGCAATCACAAACGCTTCAGTATAACATTTACACACTGGGTTCAGTATGATTTAGTGCTGCAATTCCCTGGTGTCTACAGATGATGTCATATTTACTGGAGCACATTGTTGGCAGTGTGCTACTACTAAGTAGACATGATGAACATTAACAAATCCTATCTCAAGGGGAAATGTATTAAGTGGAAAATATCGATTTTTTTTCATGTGACTTACCAGAAACATGCTTTTAACCCCAAGATCATAAAAGGTATTACCTAATATCTAAGGTATCAATCACTGTCACTATAGTCTATAGACTCCCAGGATTTCACTACAAGGATGTTAACTTGTAATAAAAATCTGCAAACTAATACTGATCATGACCGCTGAAGGCCTTGTTGCTTGGCTTCTTGCAATCACATACAGCAGGTGTGTTTTGGCTGTACAGGTTTCTTGTATGATGTTTTTTCCTGTTGTTCACCGAGCACTGTATCATGTACTGTGTACATTTTCCTCTTTCTATCATCATCATCCTTAGACAAGAAAATAAATATGACAGAGAACTCTTTTATCCCAATATACTATCAAATCTAACTCAATCATTGCATCTTAGACACTAGTCATGGATGAATAGCGCGATACTTCACCCCTAAATACACAACCATCCATGGTATGCAGAGTTATGCAACTGCCACTGTGAGGATGTCAAAAGGTCCCCTACCATGCTTCATTCTCCCATAAGACCTTTGCTGTCTAATAGTGCTTCACTGATGAATTAAGAGGCCAGCCAAAAGGCCACCATAATAACTTCTAGAAAACAAATCACTTTGCTTCAGGCTGTAACCTCATTAGAACAATGCACCATGGTTTCTTGGAGGATGTGTCTGAGCCATAGCTGGGATGGCAGGCAACTAACGATAAGCTTCACTGACAGTAGTGATAATGGGAGGGCAAGAATGATTGCCTGGAAAGTAATCATGCCCCAAGAATTTCAGGAGTATGATACCATGTTCTCTTCAATGTTTACAAACTATTATATCCCAATGGCATTTCAATGGACAAGAATCACACACCGATATTCATTTGCACAGATTAGTATTTCACAATTTCTCAGACATTGAGAAACATCTTTTACTTCTGCTTGGAAAAATGTTAAAGTACAGTTCACTCCCCTCTGTCTGTACAGTTCACGCCCGAGAGAGGTTATCAGACAAGTCACTAACTTATTTCAAGTGGCCCAACACCACCGCAGTTATTACTAGTTATAGTAATTACATTGGGGGGCTTAAATGTTTGTTTCATATTTTCTTTCCTGTTTACTCTGGTTATCTATTTTCACATTCTCGTTTCATTTAATGGGATCACCATCGATCAAAGTACTCCAGCCAAAAGCGAACATGTGTGGTTTGATTATCGCCACCACTAAGACAAAAGCTTGGTGTGGAAATGAAAATAATGACATTGGCTCTGCTAGCACTGTGTTGTTTCTCAGCCTGTGAAGTGAGCCAAATTACTGTCTGGAAATGAGAGCACAGAAAAACAATTCCACTCATCAGTGTAATAATTTTCTCTCCTATGGCTCAGTTCTAGTGTTGTAGCGTATTTGAAACTCAAATCAAAACTCTGGGTGATGTTTACTACTGCACACTATGAACATTAAATGATTCAAATCTAAATTTCCCCTTATGTACTGTAGATTCAAAGGTGAAATTTGCCATGTACATGTTCTTTATTTACTGATTCTGACTTAATTTGAGCTATACAGGGTCTACATTGACTGCTATATTGAGCAATCAGCACCATTGCTTCACCATTGAAAATGAATGTCTTAAGCCCCTTATTATCCACATTTCCCTGTTAATTTGATATAACTGTGTTGATTTCTATTGGGAACTGTAAACATGGTTGGTCTAACATTAAAAACACATACTTGTATAGACTACATTGATAGTCTATACAAGTATGTGTATACACATTTTCCTTTTCTGAATTCCATACTTCTTCCAGACTTTAGTTTCTTGACTGGAATTGAAGAACTGGGTCAGTGAATGCTGATAGTGACTGGGTTACAGGACTAGTCAACTACACTGTCAACTAGGCAACTGCACTCGACTGCTGAAAGGATTCTTCAAAATAATAAACAGACATCACAACATGACTGACACGAAATTTATCTATAGAAAATCTTTAGGCATCTCATATGAAAACTGGAAATGATTAAATTCAATTCCCATGCCTTTCCATACTTCCCAGACAGTATCAACTAGAAATAGACAAGATGATGATTGTTTTTGACTGTTATATGATTTTCACAGGTCACAGTCTGAGAGAAGGCTCTGTCCTTCCAATAATTAGGACATTGTCCTTGCTAACTACTTGACAGAGAGCCAGATCATTAGTTGTGAGGCATTTCATTCCATTCCTGCGTCCAGTTTATCACTTTTTGCGGACATTAAATGTGTTGTGATGGATGCATAGTCATATGTGACTCATGAACAGTGTGTTCATTGTGAAATTATCCTTTCAGTGAAAAGTTAAAAAGTCCTTAGGAGGGATTTTAGCATAGTTAGAGGACAGCATATTACCAGTAATGACTGACAATGGACACAGTCGCTTTGAAAAAATACCAACCAGTGTTTTGATTCTGGCTCATTGGTCAACAAACATCTACCAGGCAGCTGAACAAAATTAACAATGTTAATGAAAAAATAGGTAATCATTTACTTTGTAGTCAGCATAATACTAGGTATTTACCAGGTAGGTTACCAAATAATAGCTCTAAAGGAACTCTAAAAGTGAGCATGGTTTGTTTCTGAAAACTGAAAATATTCCAATTTGCTGAGTAAGAAAGATGAAACTGAACTGAGGAAGCATGATCTGACCAAGTTCTTACCACATCCTTTCTGAATGCAATGAGGACAAATGTACCAGACAGTTTCTGCAATAAACATTACCGTGCACAGAATAAGTATAGTGAATCTAGATTGTAAAACAAAGCACATTTAATCCTATGGTATTACGATTATGACATACATTTTTTTAAGTTTGTTTGTATGACCTGACTGCATGCCATGGCATGGTATACACAACCTTTGGGTTCATAAAAAGGACAGAATTTTGCTTGTATTCACCAGAAAACTGTGTGTCCGTTCATGCTGTGGTCACAGTATGGAAAATAACGTGACGTGTAACTGGCAGGAGAGGGAGTTATTGATTTTGTCATGTAACTCAAACAACTGCAGCTCCCCCATTCAACCTTCAGGCCATATTCTCCTTCAGCGCGCTCCACTACCAAACATCCCCTGCTTCCTAGACTGTGGAGTATCAAGGGTTTTTGCAGCAAAGCACCCCGCTGATCAAATAGGAATGGCAAATATGGGACAAAGAACAACCTGGGCAAAAAAGGTTACAATTGGTCTTTTGTCTATGCATCCGCATTTCATTTCTTATAATATAGTCTTACCAGGGAATGGTTTAATTCCTTCCTGCCTACAATTTATCTTTCAATACTGTAAAATGCACAGAGTAACCCAAGAACAAGCTCTTCATAACCAGCCAAACTGACTTGTGCTCCATGCTTGATGGTCACAGAATGATAAGCCATCAATCACTTTCAAACCCACAATGATTATATGGCTAATTTTTAGATGAACAACAATGTAAGTAGATGTTCACCAAATTTCAAATGAACATGGAATGAAATTAAATCAAAGCATTATTTTGTTGTGTCAGCTGGGATCTTTGTAATTACTGATTGAACACTGAATGGTACTAAGAAACTAGAAATCCTTTACAGAAATCTATCTGCTGCTTGTCTGTAGTGTCCAGAACACAAGCATGTACATTTGGTGCTGCTTACTTTGAGGGGTGCTTGCCCACCTGTGTCTTAGCATAATGGCGCACACAGGGAACCACACAGCGAGAGAGTTAAAGTTAGGAAGGTAATGGGTGCGCAGGCCTTCGCTGGAATGATCCTTGAAATTAGTGGTTCACAGGAAGTCTTCCAGGAAGTATCAAAACAACAAGACATTTCATTTGAAGATTCATACCAAATAGATGGCTCTATGTAAACATAGCACAGATGATATATACAGTCAGCCCAGGTAAGTGGGTGCAAAATGACTTTGCATCCAACAGGCTCTGACAGAGTACTTTCATGCAGGATAATCCTGCTTGGAATTTGCTCCCCTTTCATGAGCTAATTGATTTAATCATCAAATGGATGCTAATAAAAGTCAAACATCTGTATTTGAGGGAAGATTAAATGAATTTAAAAGAAGACCCAATCCACAATATGGATTATCATCACGTTATAATCAGTACCACTCAAATTAAGAAGTCATATTATCTTTATGGTTTAGGACAGCCCAAGCAGTAATGCTGTGGACAGCTAGGACAATGATTGCCCAAGCATGTTTGAAAGGCCTAATGTTATTTTGTAATTGAGGACCGTTTCAACTGTGGACAAATGAGACACAAAAGTTGGAATGCTAAGTAAAACTGACACTGTGGAATGTTCAGTCAATTAAAGGCCGAGGCGCTCTCATGCTCTGCACCCATGCTCACTGCCTCCACAACATTATCAAACTGTTTCATGGTGGTCATCTTGTGCACCCGCCACCTAAGACTATTGCTTTGAATTCTATTAATTTAAACTATGTGTACAACTCTCTCTTAGAAATAGAATGGGGACGCTAAAATGTCATGTCATCCCTACAGCCTGGACAAGCTGCATGCTGCAACTGTGTATTGTAATCGTGCTAACAGTGCCAGATGAGTAAATGTACAATACCAATCACCATTACGATCTTTTCAATTCATTCCCTATGTAATTGTACATCTGTGTGACAGTAGAGTTTAGGGGGCAGAACAAACTCATTATCCTTGTTGTCTCTGGCTATGGCAGTGAGTGGTCACTAAAAGACATTTGTCATAGGGAATAGGACTAACATGTCAAAACTTAAATTTATTGCTCCTAGCCTGATCTAAGATCTTGTACTTTCATTCTTCTCTGTCATACAACTAGGCACTCTAGGAAGAGCTGAACTGCTTTCTGTCTCCTTCCTCCAGAGTAATGTACCAAACTAAAGAGTTTGTGGTGGTGAGCAGACATGCTGAACTTATTATGTTTGTCAGTGGCTCAAGGATTCACATTCTTTAATTGCCCTTTTAAAGATGCCACAGGAAGTATTCATACCCCTTATGGACATTTTGCTGTGACAAATTTCCAAAATGTGATCATTTGTGATTTTTCGAATCTAGTTTATTTAAAGTACACACAAAATAATCCAAATAAACATCATTTCAAATAATTTTGTAGCCCAATACAATCTGTAGGACAGGGGTAAGGGAGCAAATATTGAGCAACTGTTTGGCCAGCTATGTCTCTACAAACAGTGGTCACTGCAGCCAGAGCAAATTTTGGCAGGAAAACAGTCACCTCAATTAACTCTACTAAGAATAGTTCAATATTTGAAGTCCGCTCTCTCCCGCTCTTGTCTTACCATGTAATAGATTGTTTTGAACTGTGTTTACTCTATGTGGGTATATAGCCACAGCACTCTGAAAGACACCGTCCAGGAAGCTGTCATCCTTCCGGCCCGCTGCATAGATATTCTATTGTTGATGAGCTCAAGTCCAGCACTCATACTGCATGCCAGATTCCATCCACAACCTATCTTGAAATGCTGCACCTCCTGGTAGTCTTGGCAAACCCTTGGTCTATGCAAACAGTGAGCTGCTATGTTATCACTGCTGAGTCAATAGGCTTACAAAGGGCTGTATTACATTGTTTACTTGTAATGTTGTTAAAATGGATGAGCACATAACACTCACTCATTATTGCACCTTTTGGCATGTACTAAAACCTATTGGACAATAAAAGAGGAATTGGACTTGAAATGTTGCTGTGATTTCATAGTAGGAAATATGAGTTATATCATTTTAAGCTCCCCTCACCTGCCACTATGCCTTGAACTTACTTACTTACGTGCTTCTCAGTCTGTCTTTAACAGTAACATTTGTTTTTTTTATGTAATGATTAAGAGTGGTAATCCGTGAGATTCTTGTTTTTATTTACTTTGGTGCCTAGTGGTCATTGCTGTGATGTTTTTTCTGCACCTCACTTCCCAGGGATCACTTGACAATAAAACAGTCCCGCCAGTACTTTGACGTCTTTTTCCTTGGAATTTCTGTTGATGAAGTTTGAGTTTCTGTAGGTGCCGGTGTTTTCTTAGTCTGTTCAATGGCGGTGGCTATCGCTGCTCATGGTACCTACTCAGTTTTTCTATTTATTCCAAACAAACCTCTGGTGTTGCTACCAGTAATGTAAAATGTACCACTTCCTGTGCACCAGTGTATTTTTCCCTGGAAGGACTTACCCATTACCAGATGTTTAGAAGAGCAAATGCTGCAAAGGTTAGAAAGGTCCCCTGAACTTGGTATGAGTTGAATCATTATTGTGTTATATCATTTGACAATAGAGAGTAGAATAAACGGAAATTGATAGATATGAAAATGTCATGGATTTAATTGTTCCCCATAGGGAAAGTCTCTTTTGGCCTGCCCCGATCTGCAGCGAGGTCAGACTGCAGGGTCAGGCTCATCTTTTTAATCATTAACTCAATATATGTGTTTGTGGATTTCAAGAACATATTACCAAGCAATCACTTCGTCTGATCGTATAACAGTTTAATAAGACACATTGTTAGCTTATTAGCATACTTCCCATCATGCATTGCTGTTGAATTAACTCTCCAGAAAAACCCTTCCTCTTGTTTCAATAAAGTTACAGACTTTGCAAATACCATGCTGCCATTCTGTAGTAATATCTGCTTGAAGTAGTGCAGACTCAGCTTCTTACTTGTCAGCATGCAGTAGGCCTATTTAACAATACACAGGATGTGATGCAACAACCCCTTGTGCCACACTCCAGGGAGGATCATTTTGAGATGCATGACCAACGGAAACTAAAAACATTTTCACTGGTGGAAGAATACATACTTGGATGCAGTTAATCAACTAGTGGATTTTACACTTTGTCAACATGACAATTCATTTGTTGCCTGAATTTATTGTCTTAAATTCAATCAGTGAGTTTTACAAGAACAACTAATGAACTTTGGCCTAACTATTCAGTACTATTTCAAAGCAGCAATGTCAAGGCAGCAAGCTTGAAGGTGAAATGCCTTTATATGTGATTCAGTGTCTTACTCAAGGACACTTCAGGAGGGCAGATGTCAATGGGGGCTTAAACCTGTTGTAATGTGGTGGATGATTACCCAAATGTAACCAGTAAGTCAGTTTACCCACCTTTTTTTTTTTTTTATTAAAAATCACCCACTGCCATAATCTCAAGGTCACATCATACTCAGTAGTGCATGTAAGTTATGCGAGGACAGGGTCTTTTTAAGAAAAACAAAACTGATGTGTTTTTTCTGAAAATATAATAGATTTTTGTTCATAATGCGGGGGGTCTACCTTTTTATTTCCCATCAAACTGCAGTTTAAAGTCTGCCATGCATTAATACACAGGACAAGATGTTACTATCCCTTGTGCCATTTCTACCATCTACCTTTCTACCATCCAAGGCAAACACTTGTAGAAGCCCAATTCAGGTAAAAATGATACAACCAGGATGGGAACGAGGATGGTAACTATGGCACCGGCATCATTTAAAATGGGTGTTGCTGGATGTTAGACATTTTCTGCACGCCCCGCACAGTCTGCGTTCATTCGTGTATACTAGCCTGTGATGCCGCCCCCAACCACCCTCCTTTCGTGTGCTTCTTACGCAAAAAGGGGGCGAAACGTTGTGATTTGCTGGACGGAGCCCTCCCTCTTCTCGGGATAACTTATTACTGGAGTTTGCGGGCGGAGTCGGTTACCATAAGAGATAAATTGTGTGTGTGGTACAAGAGGTGGAGTCGGGGACAAAACTGTTCTTTCACGTTTCCTGTAGGGGGACAGTTGAGAGTCACCAGCGGTAACCTAAATCAGCTCAATTGAAAAAAGAAGAAAATTACCAGGGATTGAATATGTCGGCAAATAAAGATGGTGACGGTGGATGGAGGAGCTTTGTGTGGAATTCGGAGAAGAGGGAGTTTCTAGGACGAACCGGTGGCAGTTGGTGTAAGTAATCCTGACGTTACCCCTTAAATTTAATTAAAAACAACCGGGCTGTCTAGACAAGGTAACAACGTGACAAATGAACACCTATGCGCCACGTTTTTTGGGCTGTGAGGGTCAAAATAGAGGAGTTTACCGCGGATTATTCCTTTCCTTTTTCCCGACTGCACAAAAACAGCACCTGTTAGATCCGACTGGGTTTGACGCGCTGTGTCGTGACTTGGATTTCCAGCGGGACCCGCGTACAGAAGTTGGCCTAATAAGACTAAAACACGTGTAAAAAACGGTAGAATCTGACTGAAATAACCCACTACACGGGTTATTGGTCGAAAGTGATGAAAAATAAGATAAATGGGGTGTAATTAATTATCACCCACGAGAAGTTATTGATTGGTAGCCTTGCCTATTCGCTTTGTCTATTCGTATATTCTTGTAGGGTAACGTTATTAAAGATCCCGATTTGACCGTTAGATTTACTGTTAAGTTCACTGCACTGTAACATGAACGGGCCTGTATCGGGCCATTTATTGATGAACGCCCTGTATCAAAAAGGTCATTTTGAAGGACAGTCTGGTGTACCAAGAATTAAACCAAAATGGTCAAAGTTAGGGTTGGGTTGTTGTGTCCCCCACTGCTCCAGCTCTTATGTTTTGCCTCACACTTAAGGAAACTGAAAAGGAAAGAGTGAATTTTATTCCTCCGAACAATAAGATGGATAGCTCCTCTCAGGGTCTGTATAGGCCTGGGTATGCTTTCCTCCTTTCACTCAGACCCGGGGTTATGAATCTAGCCGTAATCTCTTTAGTGCTGCCACTTTTACTTTCAACGGATCAACTGTTTCTCGCAGTTTAAAACAAAGGCATGCTCGCTCAATAGTCAGCAATGGTTGTCGATTTAGTCGTAGATATCGTAACAGAGAGCCTATTGCGCCTAATAAACCATTTCACGTTTATTATGGTGTCACTTTTTCTACCAAACGCAGCTGGCTTTGGTAGGAATCTGGTTGGTAACGCGGTGCTGTGGTTCAGATCACGACTCACATGTCTCAAGGGCCGTCCCTCTCCATCTCTGAGGTGTTTAACCCCGAAAGAAAGAGAGGACATTTTCCGGAAGATCTTTGCCAGTTTCAAGCGTTCAAATCTCTAAACTTACATCAAAGCCTAATAAACTCAGTATCTGAGAAAGTCGAGCAATTCCCTAACGGAAAATCACGACGATGGTTCCCATAATATCCCCATAGCCTGTCTGTGATACTCAACAATGAGTTAATAGTGACCTTATCGTACTTGACGGTATATTTGTGTTAATCTCCAACGGTATCACTATATCAGTCTTCTAATATCCCTACAGTAATGCTGTGATATTTTCTTTTATAACATCTATTCGAGGATTGCTATAGTTCTTGGCGAGGGTTATTGAGCGTTACGTCACGTTAAAAGCAACAGGTATGCCCTTGCTGAAAAACATCGGGGTCTGTGTTGGATCAACGCAGATCATTCAGGAAATGTTCGTTGAATAAAGCTACGCGGTCTTTGAAGTCTCTTGATTCTATTTTTTCAAGTTTGTAATGGCTGTACAGGCAATGGAGAGCGTCGGTGTCCGACGTCGTGCTCTTTTCTGCGTCACATTTTCTATTCCAGCAGCATTTGTATGTGTGTATTTCCGACTAAAAGTGAGAAGATGTACCGCGGTGCGTGTGAAGTGTTGAGCAGCAGACATTAGAGCCGTGCTGTGAACGTGGTGATGCTTCCTTCACAACGTGCTGCAGCAGACTGGTCGCTTGTTGTGGGGGAGGTGCTTTCCATTCACACAGAGGCTGTCAGAGCCACCAGTAGGCTAGTCTCCCATCTCCCATCCTGACCTTTTGAGAATTTTTATTTCCAGCAATTTAGGCTACAGACTGACGTTGTGTACCTATCACACACACACACACACACAGACTCCAAAAGATGAGGCCTAGATCTGCTGTCCTACCTGTTAACCTCTGGCAGTTGGCTGTAATTATAATCCCCTCACTGCCTCAGATGCCAGCATATGCCCCATCCTTAATTTTGGAACAATTTACTGAAATTAAAATTAATGGGGTTGGCAAAAGGAAACATTTCAGATCTTAAGAAACAGACTCTTAGACTTTATAAAAACAACTATAATCATCATATGGTCTGACGTGTGTTTGCCTGAAATGCCATGATACTCGTTTGCAAATAAAGCAATATTCAATTTGTTTTGCAAATCATAGTTACCCAAACAGCAGACTGTAAGACTTGCATTGGAGATGGTGTACTCTAAGAAATTACTGCCCATAATTGGAATCCATCTGCAGCTCATCAGATGGAATAAATGTCACTCCTTGAAGTGACAATTAAATGGATAATCTATTTCTTAGCTGGTGCATCACTGCGCGGTTTTGATGGGGTCACGGACATGTGCTCATTAAAAAATAACTCACCAGATATTTACATTGGTAGCAGGCACTGTAACAGCCTGTAGGGTGACGGGCCGTCACTTGAAGGACCATGTAGACTGGATGTCTCCAAATCTCAGACATGCTAGCATTTAATCAGAATTTTTTTTTAAATTAAAGAACAATAAAATTTCAGTATTTCTGCTGGGAATTTCTGCGGTGAGTAAATTTGCTGCACATGCACTGGGGACATAATGCAATCTACTATGAAAAACATCTAAACTAAGATTAGAGGGATGCTTCTGTTGAATGTATGTAATGGAATCATCTGCAGATTACACTTGGTAAAAACTGCTCACTTCTTCAGTGAGCAGTTTAATGATACACTTATAGTCTCAGAGATCAAAGTAACGTGGGGCATGGAGCACAATCCCAGTGCCCGAGCAATCCTCTCAATCCACAGTCTGTGTGTCAGTAAGGCTGTGGAGCAGAAGCCCTGATCAACCTGCCAGACTGGTTTCTAGTGGCGGATTGGGACTAGTACCTGGTGCTGGCAAGACACCTCAGGAAAATGCCTTTACGATTGTCTCAGTGCAGTCTATGAGCGCACAGTAATCCAAAATCTGCAGATGATGTCAACACAGAGATATAATAAGTACATAACAGACAAAAAACAAGGTATCTAATGTTGGATGAGATACCAAAAGTATCACAGTATCTAGGAGGTTCACAAATAAGCTACCCAATGACGTGTGTATGAATTGAAAACAGTGGGAAGGAGCCTAATGCTATGAACTTATTAGCTTTCATTTGAGCTCATATGCTAAACACAAAGTTCACTGGAGGTCTTATGAGAGTGCTTGTCCACATATATATATTTTTGCCTAAGCCATCTTTTGTTATTGGGCTTACTGTAACACCAAGACTATCAAAGATAATTAAAAAAAAATACTGCTGGACACGTTCAGGACCCCAACATTTCACATCAGGTATAGGCGTGCGATGTAGTCACATGGTAGGGCTACAACTACAAATCATACATCACCAGACTAATTGAATTTATAGCCGATGTTCTCTTGACTGTTCTCGCAGAACAACTTGATTAATTTCTTGTACTAAAATGGTTTGCAACTTCACAGATGAGTAGAAACAACATACATCCTACCAACAAAGCACACATTTCCAAAATTGACTGAAAGCACCTTAGGCACATTATCTGTGTAACCAACAAAGGCTCTCAGGCGTGGGGCAAACAAGAAATTCTACTTACGCTAATTACAAGTTAACGCTAATTATTAAGTTTCTGTCAACAAAACCCTCATACCACGCCTGATGGCTTCAACACTGTAAACAAAGAAGGTGTTCTCCCCTCACTTGACTGAGGGGAGAACGGCAGCGTCTCCACCAGCTCTTCTGCCAAACCTGTTGTAACTGCTGATGGAGGGGGGAGGGTCTGCATGAGGTGTCACTGGCACTGACGAGAATGACGAGTGACTCATCCAGTTGAACTGGAAATGAGGCCCCTCCCTCTATTGTGTAATTGGAGTAAAATAAAAATTAGACCAAAACAAAAATTTAATGAATGACCATTGTTCTGAAAAGGCTTTTAAAATGAGAAGAAAGGGGAGATTATGCTGTGTGGTAGTTCATGGTGTATCTATTAAATGCATTTCCTTTTTCATACCAGATAAGAGATTCTCTTCCACATTCATGCACCAAGATTTGCTGCTGTGAATCGATCTTAATTTTACTATGATGTATGTCACACACAGCAGCGTCAGCAGTTGCTGGATTTTAAACGCAGTTACTATTTTCAAGTTTAGGCTTCAAATGCTTTCACTTGTCTAGAGATCCAAGTCTGCCGAGCAGATTTCTTTTTTGGGACACTAAAAGTTTCATTCATTATTTCTCACACCATTTGGAACTTCCAGTTCATTGATCTGTGGCCTTTTTGTTCTCATGATTTTATTGCTCACCGAGTCGCAATGTTTTCTCTACTCTAGCATCATCAAAAAAGTTAATTAAAAAAAAAAAATATATATATATATATATATATATACAATTTTAATTATCTTCTTTTCCACAGTTAAAATCTTCTTGTTTTACCTGATATTCTATGGATGCTTGGCTGGAATCTTCATTGGGACCATTCAGGCATTGCTGCTTACACTAAGTAACTACAAACCCACGTATCAGGACAGAGTTGCTCCCCCAGGTAAATATGCTCTTAATTTCCTCAGGCATGACATTTTTACAGTGTTGACACTCGAGTTTATAGCATTTATACAGCTGCAGTCAGAAGAATAGATTGGGATTGGGCGTTAGCACACTAATCTGAAATGTTGTTTTCATAATCAGAAGCAGTCATGAATGGCTACTACCCTCTCATGTTGTTGCTATGTGGCTATTAGTGGTGTATCCATCTAAAAAATGATGTTGGCGCATTGAAGCAGCTCCTTGCTATTAGAAGTCTGTCTGACCTTAGGCTCAGCCATTTTGTCCTTCACTCCTCTCAGCTAGTCAATGTTTTTCCCCTCAGGGTCCAGGGGAACTGTGTTTACAGCTAGCTTACAGTTTACAACTGCCATTGTGACAAAAATGGTTAATGTGTGCTATGGATATATTTGTGGCATGTTTGCATGTAAAATAATTGAGTTTTTTCACAGTGTGCAAAGAGGCCTCTAAGCTTGTTTTCCTCAGGCAAATTCTTTCTGTAATCTATAATCTGTAATCTTTTGAGAACAAACTGAAAGACATCAAACACTGCAACACATTGTAAGAATCAGACAAAGACTCTTTCAAAAATGTCTATAACTTTGGAGACAGTTTTCCTTTTGCCATGGCATTTCTCCCCAGCCTTGCCTTGTTGTGCCAATGCCTGTTTGCACGGCACATGCTGTCGCCTTGGGGGTATTTTTAGCAGCCATTGTAAATGACTGGCTTCATGCACATGAGTTAGTTTGCCTCCGCTTTGCCTGTCGGCCATTTCCTCTCTCAAAACTGTTGACAATCAAAGACTGGCCCAGCAAAGCAACGACATAAGTAGGTGTGGAGTGTTTTGAGTTGAAGTTTCCATTGGTGGCTTGATAAAGGAAGTAGAGGGTAGCTAGATTTTTAGAGCTCAAGCCCGCCTCTAACTCTCTGGCTAAAAGTTTCCATTGTGAGAGAGACACACGTGAGACTGAGTGTGTGGGGGCAGGGGATTGGTAAACTTTCACAAGCCTTCACTGAAATTAAAATGACTAAGTACCTTACTGTTTTACACAAATAACGTGAATGTTGCTCACGTCGAAGACAGCAAATTAAAAAGGAAAAAATAATAAATGTGATGTTTCCTTTCACTTCTCTTCCTCATCTCATTCTCTTCATGCCACGCCTCACAGAGGCCTTGTGCACAAGGTCTGTGGAAAATTACTGCTATATAGAGCTGACAGAGTCCCTCTGAGGAAACCCTGAAGACCCTAGATTGTCTATTGTCCTTAGATATTAGACTCTAGATGCTCAATGTGTATGACTTGAAGAAATACAACTGAAATATATTAAATGTAGCATTTCATAATATTGTAGTGACAAAAAAAGAGAAAATTACAAACCAAATATTTTTATACTGTGAAGTTGGTACTTTTACCCCTCCCGTGGTCATTCCAATGGTACATTCATATATAAATTAACTTATATTTAATTTCTTTATTTTGTCTTATTAAAACCATTTTCTGTTCCTCAGGTTTATCACATACCCCACGCTCAGTAAAATCTGAAATTTCCTTCAATATGAAGGATATGGAGACATATATGAAGTACACCAAAAGCATGAAGGAGCTCCTTGTACAGTATGACGCAAAGCTCCAGACTGATCTCTTGAAATATGAAGAATGTGGAAGCAAGTATAAGCCATTCATACAGGGATTGTCATACTAACTGATGGATATGTAATAATAATCAAGGTTTAACACTAGTTCATCTATGTAAATGGGGGTTCACTATTAAAAATAAATACTAGTGAGGAAAAAACAATATGTTTAATTAAGTAATAGTAACATATTCCTATTTCTGAAATGACGTCTGAATGTACTCTGTATCTTATGATATCTCCAGTGAGAATGTGATTAAAAAACAACCCATTGTGTAGTCAAATGCTAATACAATAATGTTAAATATGTTAAATACAATAATGTAACTGCAGTAATAAGTAGTATTTATATTTGCACATCTAATGTCTATTTGTACCATTCATAGATGTCCCTGATGCATACAAGATCCGTGGAGATGAAAATGAAACAGGAATGAGGAAAGCTTGCCGTTTCCATAGGTCTTGGCTGGAAAGCTGCTCAGGGGAGACTGATGACACTTTTGGCTTCAAGGAGGGAAAGCCATGCCTTATTGTCAAGCTTAACAGGATTGTCAATTTCTTACCAAGGGTAAGTTTACTGCACTCTTATAACATAGCTTTTTACGGAGCCCCTGAGTGGTCACGTCATATTTTTTTTACTAAATCTAGAAAAAATATATGATGTGTCCACTCAGGGGCTCTGTAGCTTTTGTTATTTTGAACCCTAATGAAAAAATGCTAATAAAGGGTGTTGGGTTGATGATTGTTCATTGAGTCGTATAGTGCATGTGTGTTAAAAAGTGAAAATGTTCTGCTAAAGTAAATTATTTTCATGCAGTTAAATTTAGATTGTAAAATGGATGTGACATCATTTTCAATCTAGATAATGTAACTTAAATGCAAAATTGCATGCAGCATGTATGGGACATGGTTACTTTTTACTCGCCAGATTTCAATGAAAAATAATCCAAAATAAGAGTAGGGCTTATTTAGATATTATTTAGATGTTATTTAGATATTTAATTTCATTGATTTAATTTTTCAACATGATTGTGGTGTGCCCCATTTCTGTAACCCTAGATTGGCATTGCTACAACATCATGAACATCCCAAATGATGGTGTGACATCCTGAATTCCTCATTCTCATTAGCTATTGTGTATAAGCTTAAAAGTATAAACCTCGTTGCAACTAAGTTGTAAACAAGTTTCTAGAAAGTTACAGTAAAACTCAAATGAAACTATTTTGCAATCAATTAAAGTTGCATGCAAGTTGCACCACGTAAAGCCATGTTCTGCAGTAGCAGCCAGAATCTAGCATGACATAACCAACTGCTCAGGACATTGTTCATCAACCAGTTTCTCTTTTCAGGCTCCATCCAACAATGAGTCACTCCCGATGCCTGTCCTGGCCAAAACACAGCCCAACCTTATCCCTATTTACTGCACTAATAAGGTATATATCGTTTGACATTATCTAGTAAAAAAAACCATTAGTAAACAAATATTTACAAATATATTTGTCAACAGTACCAGATAATGCTGTAAGCTGGTCAAATTTGAACTCAGATGCAACCATTTTCCTTGCAGAGAGCAGAGGATGAAGAGAAGATAGGAGAGATCAAGTACTTTGGCATTGGTGGTGGCTTCCCTCTTCAGTACTACCCATACTATGGCAAACTGTTGCATCCCCAGTACCTCCAGCCTTTGGTGGCCATTCAGTTTACCAATCTCACCTTTAATGAGGACCTCCGCATTGAGTGCAAAGCATATGGAGCGAACATTAATTACAGTGAGAAAGATCGCTACCAAGGACGCTTTGATGTTAAGATCACCATTTCCAACTCATGACCTCAGCTATGATAAGCACTTTTCTCCACCCCATTTTAAAACAAATTAATTTAGAGAAAACAAAAGTTAAAATAAACACGACTAGTCTTGGAACATTCATAATATACAGGACCTACACTTAATCTGTGTGCTTTACACTAGCTTTTCTGTGTATGTTGAGGGTTAGAATGTAAAATACAAGATGAGTAGCAATAGTCAATATTTATTCTACTGTAAATGAAAATATTCCTTGAGCCATGGGACATGTTCATCTATTACTGTAAATTGCAATTCCACTACTGATGTGTAGCGAGCTGTGTTTCTGTCCCCAAAGTATTTCTTCCTAATGTGGTTTCTATATATTTTTGGAGTGTCCAGTGCTGTAGTCTAGTCCTGTTGTAATCTCTGTCGTCTTATGTCAGTCAGCTTTAGTGGTCCAAGGTGTGTGTGTGCTTGTTTCTGTGTGCAAGCGTGTTCGTTTATGTGAGTGCGTGGATGTATGTTTATGTGCTCTTACTAACTGAAATACTGGCATGGTACTCTGAACCTTTAAGGCCCATGTATGAGTAAATGACGGCGCTCCATGGAACCCTTTTTTATTTACTAAGTGGTTTAAGTTGATTGTGGAAGGATACATTTGTACCCTTTTTCTTTATGGTTCACCTTAGCTGAGGGACATGGTTTAATGACATTTCTGTTTGATATCCATACTTATGCTCATTCTTAATTCAACGTGTAAAGCTTTGTGGGTCCAGCCTGGAAGACTGTCACCTCCATGGAAACAGTGGCAACTCAGTGCTTTTAAAATCTATGTTTTGCTGGAGACATCACCTGACGTGGTGTAACTTTCTATTGAATGTTTTAGCCATTTTCATGGTGGAAGAATTTTATATTTATGCAGTTGTACATTTTCTTTTCCACAGGAAAAAGTGTAATGTATGAATCCAATACCAAAGTCGCTGGTCAAAAGTTAGAATATCAGAAGCAATGCAGTACCCTGTGTAATAGAATGCTTAGTTGTGTGAAAGTGCTTAATTCAATGTTGAACATCAAAACACTTGTCAGGAGTCCATCTACTCTTGTCACTTTATTTAATCTGGATATGGCTGAAACAATAAACAGAAAAATAAGATGGTTGTGAAGTCTTTGAATACATGGTGAAACATTTGTTTTCTACATTGCGATTACCCATCCAGAATCTTGAAGAAATACTGCACCTGTAAAAAGGAAAATTGGGTATTTATTGTCTTTGAAAATGGGATTTGATATTGTAGATAGCAATTCCATAAGGCTATGCTATATATTGTAGTAAACTAAACATGAAAGTGTCAGACAGTTGTTTTCATCCAATATTAGAATGGCCAGGTTGAATGTTCCTCTGAAAAAGGCTTTCTTGGCTACTATGCACTACCCTAGGGAAATGGCAGCTCAGCCAGTAACAGGCTAATGGTTAACAAGGAGTCATTTGTCCACTCCACAGATCAGGAGCTTGCCTGAACAATGACGCCCAATGGGTCAGACCCACTCCCTACAAAACAATGGTTTTGTTTCAAATTCCTCTGCCATTCTTTTTCTCCTCAAAACCAGTGTGATCTAAGGTTGCCCCAACCCACAGAGTGGAGTCATGAGACTTGCTTTAGAACACAAAACTGGACTGAGTTAACTTTTTGTTCTTAGCTAAATGTAAGATAGCTATTTGTGCAAGGACTGAGTGACCATCAATGAAACTCTTATTCCTAGGATCTGAAGAATTACTAAGATGAATAATGTGGGTGTATTCCACTGTAGTTGGAAAGAAGTATGTGCACGGGTTAGTGAAATACCACCTACCTCCAAAACACCGTCTTCTGGAAGGTCTGTACAGTGGACGGCATTTTGCACTTTGTCTTTGCCATAGAGAGCTCGCAACGTGGTTGGACGGAGATGGCGTGCAATTTCCTGTTAAACGAAAACATATCTTGTCACCGATATTGCAGAAAATTTATTAAGATTTGTTTCAGTAATAAAGCATCTGTTATAGTATCAGCATGCAACTGAAGCTCACACAAACGCATGTCAAACAACATGGATTGGACACTACATGATATTAAGGACAGGTGGAAGAATCAAGAATATGTGCATTTCCGTGACGGCAGTTGGAAACAAAATAATCACAGATAAATGTCAAGGTCTTTCTTGTGATGAGTGTTGAAGCTATGGATATGTTTTCTTCCATTCTACAAGGATTCCTACACAATTTCCATTTTAAATTCCATATTTCTTACAGATTTTAATTTCTTGGCTGCATTTGAAGATTTTTGTCAGTATTCACTACGACGTATGTTGATAGTTGCTCAGCAATATGGTTAGGAGTATGCGTCACAACAGTGGACGTGGTCTACAACTATATGGATTGTGTAGTCGTGCTTCATTTTTCCTATACATTTTCTATACATTTAGTCCAATTCTAAACATTCCCACACATTTCTAGACTAAACCAAGATACTCCCCTAAATTCTCTTCTCCATTGCTCAGAAACTGTAGGCACTGATTTCAGGTGAAATCATCATGAGCATGTGTCCATTTCATTTCAACCTCTGCACAGTGACTGAATCTAAAAGGGAACATGCCGTGCCGTCCCAAGGTCATAGCCTGGCTCTTCTGTCCTCTACTAATCTCTGCCTCAAGGAAATACAATCCTCCCACAGGGTCCAATGCCAGGGGAGGGACCATATGTAAATAATTACTTTAGAAAGAAGACTATTAGGTCTATGGAAGAGAATGGAAAGTACAAATTGTACAGCATACAATACTCAAACCTACACGGCCATAAGCACATCATATATTAGTAACATGCACTCAGAAGTCTGTTTACAAAAAAGGCCCTGCACAGGTATATTTTGCCTAGAGACAGCTGATAACACTTATCTAGCCATGGGGCTCCATATCATTCTGGGGTAGGCACATGACTAGGCCAGTAGTGTTGAGTGAATATAACCCAGGCCTAAATTACAAGTAATTGCTTGTAAACTTGTAATTGCAATGAGTCCTCTTCCTCTTCATTAAAGATGAATCAATATAACACATGGACTTTCCCATAACACCACTATGGGTTTGCTTTGACTCAGATTGTGTAGTCTGTCTTAAGAGAGGAAACCATGTTAGTATGACAAGTTCTTTATGCTCCAGTGGTTTATGAGTGTTAACACAAAAGGCAGGAAAAGGTTTCAAGGTCATAAGCCAGGCTGGAATTCTTCTCAAAGTCACTCACTTTGTTTGAAAACAAAAACTAGGGGGAAACGAATCCCCTAGTAATATTTGTTGCACATTCTACCACAATGTACTGACAATGAAAGGTAAAAATAGGAAACAATACGCTGAATCGGGTGTTCACTTATGCAAGTATCATGTAAGATTTGGGTTTGTGTCTCTGGAAAGTAAATACATCCTGTGTGTATCTAGCTAGTCTGTACATTGACCTTGACAAGGCAGTAGCCTGTTGTTCACATGGCCCACACTATATGCAGCCAGAGTCAAAGACGGCAAAAGGGAAATTAGGGGGAGATTTACTCAGTGATGAAAGAATTTGCCAAAGTCTGCTCCCTGTAATTGCATTAGTTATCCATGAGTGACCTGCAGTCAGAGAGCTTAATTGGATTTTAATGAGTCCCATAGTGTGCTGGACTGATGCTCACATAAGGACTGCCGGCTTTTGTGGAAGAGTGCCTAATAGTTACAAGACCATGCTGAAATTGAAAAGTCGTTTGATTGAGCGAGAGCCACCGAGTGGCAAACTGTGTTTCAGAGGAATATGCAAAGTAGCAACTTTGTAATTACAAAATTACAAAATGGATCCAAATGGACGGGTCAAAATGGAAACAAAAGAAAACCGGAGACATTCATCACAGTTGGAGACTCTATGCAACTTTGTAACTGCTTAGAGAAAAGAATTGGCTTTCAAAAAACAAAATCAAAACCACAGACATTGTTTTCTCATTTCCCTCTGCCTTTCACAAATAGGAAAACATCACATGGGATATTTGATTTGAACAATTTGACAGTTAGCATAATAGAATGTCATGCACATGTCTTGTGATGACAGGTGTCTTCAAAATGTATTTAGAAATACTGTAAGTTGGCAACTTTTAATTTTCTTGGCCACTATGCCACTGCTTCTGGAATCATAGCATGTGAAAAATTGAGAAATTCAGAGTAAAACATATATTATGCTTAATTTTGAATGCATTGGTGTGAGTCAAGACTCTCTGCCCTCAGTGACATAGGATCAGAGCATCAATACTGATAAAAGAGATGTCACACCAGCTATACACACCAGGACAAATGGCCTTTTATCTCTCAGAACATTTCCATGCTAACAGAAAATAGTTTGATCTATAGCTATCACTGTCAGCACCGCCAGTGATTGCCTAATTTCTCTTTATTCCACAAAATGTCCATGAGCAGATTTAGAAAATATGAACCTAAACCTGTTGTGGAAATGTTATAAATATGTGGCCTAGCTTGCTCTTGTGTATACAAGGGGCTCCTAATGAATCAAAATGGCATGGTCATCTCTCCTCAGTTTGGAGTTCGATGGCCTGGAGAGAGCAATATCAATATCTGCTTACAATTTTTCAACCCTAGGTTGTAACCAACAGAAAATCTCCAAGAAACAGAACTTACATAATCAGAGCAAGAGATTTCTGTCCTACTCAGATGTATCTGCTACAGGTCATCCACAGATAAGCTGTAATGAAACATCAATGAAAATCAATACATGAAGCATATTTTTAACACACAAGGTGAAATCTTAGTGTCAAGTAACAGGAGGTTTAGGCCTACTTGATGATATCATAAAAGCTAGCAGACAGAGGAATTGGTCAGGTGCCTTGTTGTAGTCTATGACAATGTTAGGCCACATACGCTGATTGTGTGCAGTTGGTTGGACCGATGATTAACCAAGCTGTTGATTTAAAGGAAAAGTGTATATTGAGAGGCCAAGAGACTTCAGACCCCAAGAAAAAAATAAGGAAGAGGGCAGAGTAGAGGGCTGGGTGAGAGTGGCTAACAGAAGACTGTTGTGTCTGTCCACTCTGATACCAGGGTGCATCACAAGACAGAGTACAATCTCATGACTGAGAGCAATGCAATGCAGCTCTGGTTGTGGAGGTGTGGATCCTTTTTGGCAAGATATCTGACACCAGGCTGGTGAATACAAACATTCACAGTGTACATTTGTTTCTGCTCTCTTTTGTAGGGGGCAAAAGCAATGAAACTGATCCTGTCTGCCATCACCTCTAAATCAGTTCTTACATGATAAAGTTGGTTCAGAGTCCATCAATCCACCTATTCAAATTTACAGGTGATGGGCTTATCCACACAAGACCTGTGACATTTATAGATCAGTCTTTAATAAACTGGCATTAATCAATAGACTATTGTTACCACAAACAACTGATCCTTAACTATGAATACAAATTCCTCTTCACACAGCCCAGTGTTACATTAGAATTGATACTGGACATATCAGTGTTTGTCTGGGCCAGCTCATCATCCTGATAATGTCTGGAATGTCTTGACAGACTACATTTGAAAAGAGAACATATTGTACTTTGGCACTTGGCACACATATTATTTTGCTAACATGTCACATCAAGCCCTGTTGGTAACCTCATCACATGCTCACACCAGACAGATCTAGTGTGCATTATTTCTTCTCTGAAAGTCAGTGTCACTGTGCTCCTGTGACTTTCCTCTTTGCTCTTTCAATCTCACATTTCAAATGGTTGGACTCCCCTGAGGAGTAGGGGAGGTTATGTGTAGGTTATCAGCCAGACAATACTGAGGCTAGTTTGAGGTCAAACAGTAACAAAATCGCATGACCTCACTGGTACTTCAGTAAACATGAAAGCCAATCAGGACCTTAAGGAGGTAATTTACCAGCTACATTGTAAAGAAAAAATCAACAACACAAGGTCACAAAGTCCTTGATGGAGACAGCAGGATGCAAACAAAAGATGGTGGGTTATTTATTTGGGCACCCATAACATGCTTTATCAGCCAATAAATAATTAACCCCAGAGTCACCTGGCACAATTCTTTGGTTTGTTGAACATTGTTTTCTAACTTTGACAAGTTGTCATTTTAACCATCAAATTATAGGCTCATCATCCTTGATATGCCAAATAACTTTCTATGAAGCTGATTATACTACGACCCTTATAGTGTTGTCTGCTATTGCAAGCAAGAACCATTTCCCAGCACGAACAACTTTAATCAACATATGTTCTATTGGGACTGATGAACAGCTCTACTTATTTTGACACCATGAGGCAATCATTGAGCTGTGGTGTCATGTGACCTGGAAAACATTTGCCTAACATTTACCTTCCTGCTCTGTGAATACACTTACAGAAAAAAGGGCAACATTGTATCTTTAGTCACAGTAACGTTTTGACAGCATGTCCTGCAAGTAAGTAACTCAAGATACAACATGACAACACACACATTTTTAAATTCTAAGGTGGCAAGCCAAACTGCCATCATTACCAAATTCAAAACAATGCAAAGTGGAGTCATGGATAATGGCTGAATTTGTAGGGAAATTGTGCAGAAGTGTAGTCCCTCATTATTATGGTAACCAAACAGTGATTGGGGGCACAGCATCATATCATTAGATTTCACATCACGTACCAACACAGCCCTGCAGCACTGACTCCACAGTATCCAGGAACACATGCACGCACACACGTGCAAACACACTAACACACACACACATGACCACACACTACAACTCACAATTCAAAAACAGTGTTATCAGCTCAGAGATGCACAGAGCAGTCTATTGCACAAGACGCAGTAGCCTAAAAATGTACAGTTTCATGAAATGATCACTGTGTTATTACTGACACTTACAAATAATACTGAAAATAATATACTAACCGTGGGCTAGCTGCTTTCCTGACACAGCCTTTTGGTTTAAAGTAAGTTCATAACCGAGTTCATGAAAACATTTGCTACATATGCTGTACTAAACACCCTGTGTTGGGTAAGTCGTTCCCTGGAAAAATCCTCTGGCATACAGTGATGCATTTTACGTTTCTGGCAGCTGCAACTGCAACAGCCCCTTGTTTAGAATAAATAGAAGAACTGGCTAGATAGCATGAGCAGCAATAGCCACCATGACTGATCAAAGAAACTTAAAGTTAAACCTCAACAACAAAAAATCCATGGAAAAAGATGACACAGCAATTGCGAAACACTGTTTGATTACGAAGTGATCTTTTGGAAGTTGAGTGTGAAAAACCCCACAGCAAACTGATTATTTCCAGAGATGTCACCAAAATAAGGATTTTGCAGATTACCACTTTAAAACCTAAACTAGCAAAAACATTTTACAACGCATTGAACTCTCACCACAACAATGCTATGAGCACTGGTTAAAATATAAACTAAATAGCTAAGCGATTATTGCCAAGAAAAAAGAAATAGCCTCAGACCTAACAAGGAGAGGGAGTGCAAGGTTTTGAGTGTTACAGAGACAACATGTGGACAGCACACAGACTATCAACACTATAGAATTATACAAATGTAACAGAGTGAAAATAAAAGCTGCTTTACTGCAAATAATATGTTAAAGTTGGGCCAACAATCAAGAAAGGAGGCAGAGAAAGACAGAAGATAGTAATGTAAATCATGACAGTAAATGATTTATATGAATCAGATACATTTATACATTCATGTCATACAATATACTAAGTTTTACTTCCACAAGCACAAGAGATAAAGCACAAGAGGGGGTGGACTAATCGGAGATGCAGATCTTGTCAAGGTGTTTATGACACAAATATCCTACATTTTTTGTCTTGTAAGACTGGGACAGTAGGGGCTTAGGCAAGGAATGGTTGACCGTTATTAGAAATATCATTATCATTTTTTTGTGCCATTTGAGATGGCAATAAACCTTATTTCACAGACCAACATCTTTGTTTATCTGATGGCATAAGCCACATAGTCAATCTTTACAGTGTGCTCTTTATCTGCCCTGGCAGTGCTGTCTATTGAGGAATATAACAGCATAATATGGCAAGTATAGATCTGGAGACCGTATAAAACCAAAAACAAACTAACTGTGCATGACAACAAAATACTAGAAGACATCTCTGGGACATCTCCCTGACACAAAACAATGTGTCATGAAAGTCATGAGGGAATGAACAATAATTTTCACAATATGCATTGACTCACTGGGTCGGCTGGCCCACAGAATTCCCGGAATGTCTTCGGTGAGTCCGTGCCATGGATCTCTAGGGCCATGCAGGGTCCAGAACATAGCTCAGTCACCATATTCTGCAGGGGAATGAGGGGCAAAATATTTAAAGCTGTTTCACATAACAATGGCTTTAGAATCCATAATACTCTAAAGACAGAAATGTGTGTCAGCTGCCCACAAAAATAAGGTGGTACAGTAACTTCAACACTGCACAAATAAGCAACTAGACAAACTTTTTCAGTTGAAAACTATAATTAATTTGATGCATTTTTGCTATGGAGTCCTAAGAATCATTTGAAGGATCTTAAAGATCGAGACATTGCAAATGATTAATTCATGACAACAAGAAATGGCAAAAACTACCCAACATGGCTACAATATGTAGTTTATTTAGTTCACATAAACAATTGACATACCCCTAAATAAATTATCCATTCCAACAAAAGGTTAAGCCTACTATGTTGAGGTCATATTTCTCTTTGAGTAACAAACACATTTTTGAGCACAGAACACTGGGAGCCATGTTGGCTCACCAGTGTTCCTGGCTCCCAGGAACACGCACTACATTGACTCAGAGGTTTTCAACACCTCTCTGGCAAAAGGACCAGATAAACTCATCACAAGCCTTGCATAACCATTGCACATATTACCCTGAGACACTGCTAATTAGACGGCTCATTTGTAATCTAGTTACTGCCACTACCAAGCAATGCCGGGGTCATGGACTGGGCAGCCCTTCAATGATATAGTTCAAATATAGGGACGTGTTATTTTAATGGTTGAGTTCATTTTCATGGGAGAGATGATCCATTTCTCTCACAACCTGGTCAGTTACATCTTTCATCACTGCTCTAAAAGATCCTTATAAAAGATAAATGTATTGATTCTATCAATGAATGGCAAAAAATTTTACTTTTACAAAAATCACATTAAAGTGACACACACAACAGTGCAGGTACTTTCCATGATACCACAATAACGCAGTGTTCATACTCACTGGGTACTCTGTTACAACCCCTTTGTAAACTTCATAAAATTCTTCTGCATTGGCCTGGTCCATACTGAACTGTGGAAACAAATACCAATAAAGAAAAAACAAGCACACAAAAAAGAAAAGAAGAAATACATATATAATTAAAATATGAAATATGGATTTAATTCTGAACTACTAGAAGAGGACACAATTAAGGGGAAGCTCTTTAATAAAAATGGAAAATCATCTCAGTGTATGCATCAATGCTTGGATTTGTGACAATAGTTCCATCATCAATTTTATATCTTTGTTTCTATATAATTCCCATGACAATTTGCTACCTACTTTATTACTCATCAAGAACATGCAAAATCACATCTTTAGAACCAAAGCACATTATGGACTGATATAGTAATTTCATCCCCAATAAACACACAACATGCTCTGCTTGTGGTTACAGTGACAAAACTCTGATTGATTTTATCCTAGGGCCAACAATGTGCATCACATCCGATGTGGCAAAATGAAATGGACATATTGGGCCAATCCCCCTTCCAGTGCCAGGATAGACAGAATTGTGAAAGGTCACTGTTTGCAGCAGTGATGGTGAGTTCGATTATAAGGTCAGGTTAGATCAGAGAAAGCCAATAAAGTATGCCCTTTAGTTACATGAGTAATACTAATTTACATCGGCACTGAGTGAAAGGATGGGAAAGGTCCGTTTTTACCATAAATCCATTACCTAAAAAGGTATGACACAGATTCTACAATAGCAAAGCATGAGGAGAAAGGAACTCATGAATTATTTCTGAAACTCTTACCATCTCAAGGGCTGAGATATCAAATCCAGCTGCAGATATAGAGTTCAGGATCTTCCCAGTCAGGCCTGTGAACACATCAAAGCAGTTCATGTCTGATAGCTACACTGGGAACACTTTCCTTAAAACCTAGACCAAGATTGTATAATGTCTGAACAAGAGCATTATAATGGCTTCATACCAACTACATAGCATATCTATGAATACCAATTCAAGCCTTAAGCCAGTTTTTAGTGTTCATGTATTATCTATGTTGTTTGTGGCATAGTGTCATTAAACTATTTGTATTACTCATCTTTCAAAGTGTTTCTTATCTTTTATCTGAACATTGGTCAAAGGGTCCCTTCATCTAACCAAATAATACAATTAGTTACAATCCCTTAATATCTAAACACTCCAAGGTAAGTTAAGATATACCACTTTGGGGCATTTGGTCATCAACAAAGGGCTCTCTGTTGATTGCAGTTGGTAAAATCACAACTGTTTGATTAGTGTAGGTCCAGAGAATGAGAGGAGTATTGCAATGACTGAAGTTTCTTTTAATTAGGATTCTGTCGAACAGGGGCAGATATTATATGAACACCATGTGAAAGCTGATGAAAAGATATCATTCATGATGTGTTCCTGGCTAAAACGTGACCAGGTTTCAAGAAAAGTGTTATCCAGACATTTACTTAGGCCATGATAATCGGGCAACACAATGCAATGTTGAGACAGGGTGGGTGATTTTGCACTAATAATACTAAAACAATAAAAAAAAATTAAAAAAAAATTCAAGTTTCATGACACATTTGTTTTGTATGACACATTGTTACACACTTTGATATTGTCCATTGTTATCTTCCCTCCAAAAAAGACTGAAAAGGTCAATGGGAAATTACACCTCATTTACTTCTCATGAAGGTGATGCTTAACAGTCCTCTCTATGCCTAACTATGCTATGCCAACCCACAGAGAGGACTTGCTTGGAAGGCCTTTATGTTGGCTATTCTAAAGTGAAGGTAGTGAAGGTAGGTCTGGATGTTAGTGCATTCATGAGAAATAAATACAATACCCAAATATCATCCCTTACACAATAGCTATTATTGATGTGTACAGTCCAGACACTGCCATTTTGTTCATGAACTAGTGATCTAAACTACTTCACTTTAGTTAACTGTGACTGCTACTCTAAGGTCTGATTTTGATTGAAATCAGTTTTTATTACAGCACCAACAGTAAATCTGTACCAACCAGGTCATTTTATGTTGAAGTACAGTGAGATTGCCTAATGTGTGTGCTATTAGAGAAGAGGAGACATTATTCCTGTACAGGGAGTCAAGGTTAGACTGTTGTAGACACAAAGAAATGAAATGGGCGCCAGCCTCAGTCTGGCATCCTGATCAAATGTGCATATCTCTCAGGATATTGAGTTATGAAAATGTTACATTATTCCTAAGTGCTGCCATTTGTACATCATAACTTACAGTTTAGATGTTAACCAGAACAGGTGCTACACATGGTGCTCCATCCCCTCCGTTAATTTTTCCCTTAACCGGGTAAGCATTCGGCTCCACTCCAGTTATCTCTATGCTAGGCCTAGGTTACCTCCTCTCGTGTCCTCTGTGCACTCCCCAGACAGCACCCAACTGCCTGCCTATGATAGGCACGTTCACCACAGCTCCCAAAAGCAGCTGGTACTGTTGCTAGGAGATCCTATTCTGGGTGCCTGGCAACAGATGCTTCTCTATTCAAGTCATGACTGAGTACAATTTCACTCACAATTTCAGTCACCTTTGTATTGGCTTTACATTCTAGACAGCCTAAAATAGCCTCTCAGTTGACCCTCAAGGTAAATCAGAGCAAGCTTTTGCTACAGCTGGCCTTTGAACTGATTGACAACCCTACTTTGTGCTCAATTGACCGAGCCCTTCAGACCGGATATTCTTGGCACAGACTAAAGGTTTTCTTGTTGATCTGATGGAAAACATTGGGTGGACAGATTACAATAGTAAGACAGAACAGTAGGCTGAAGAGGCTTTCATGTATTTTAAACAATAATCATCATAGATTCATTCCCTGAAACCAGGGCTACAGTAAAAATGCTTCACTAAAATGCACTTTGACTTTAAATGAGAGATACTGCAGCAGTAACCACATTAGTACGTAATGAGTTCTGATCATCATATAGAGGACATACACTAGTTTCTCAGAATTCCATATATTGAGGAAACAGAGCGATCTCGGTCAGGGGGAAATTCCACATCACTGTAAATGTCAGAAAAGGTCACCCTGAGCACCTAATCAGGATTTTGAACTTACTATTTACCAAGTGATTGTGGTTAATACCGGCAGCATATCAGGGTCAATGTGTCGTGGTGGCTGATTAGGAAAAATATATAGCCTAGTCCTCCCCTGGCCTAAATGAAAAACCATATTAAGTGTTGAATTTTTACTCCAAACTAGACTGAAATAAAAGTTGACAGTTGAATGAAATCAAGAGAATCAAATTCAATTTCAAATTGTGTAATACAAGTTCAAATTATGCAACTCAAATTAAATTTTTTAATTCAATTATTCAATTTGAGCCTGACAAATTCAAATAAATGTAATTCAAATTAAATTTCTGGTGGCACTGGTCAGCCCATAACTCCTGCTCTGTCCAGAGAACTTCACATTTTCAACTTCATTGTCATTATACTATGCCGGAACACATGTAAAACGAAAAGGCAGGGATTTGTAAAAATCCAAAGGCAAGGTTGATAACCATGCAGTGGCATTGTGTGATGCAAATTCTTAAACAGCCATAAGTGGATGGGGTGCAGGCAGTTATATAAGAGTAATGGATTAGTGGAGACCTTTTAACAAAAAACTAGACCTATATGCATGTTGGTGAGGCTTTTTATCTCTTTTAAATAAACCACAGGTTTGGGTTTGTAAGGAAATGGGCATAGGCATTATTTGTTGTATTGTGGTAGGTATATACTTAGATGAGGAAGAGAAGTTCCCTACCTTCTGATATGGCGTGAGGTTTGATGACGCAGCATGTGCAATCTGTATAGTTGGCTGTGTTTGAGGGACCATGGCCCAATGTGGATGGAAAGAAAAATTCAAGTTCCTGAAGAAACAAGCACGTACATATATAGTACAATTCCATGTACACAAATATGTAGTATGGCGTGAAAAGGCACATACCAAAATGAATAAAGCTAACAGGCTAGCATAGCATCCTTACTCTTGCTGCTGCAGCGACTGAGTCAGACCCATGTCCTACGTTTTTGATGCCATCTGTTCCAAACTGGGCACGGATACTCTGCTGTGCCTCCCTCCGTGCCACAGCAGAATCTGTAGGTCCCAGAAGCCTCCTCCAGATAGATATGGCCTCATCACCCATCAGCTCCATGGCAACCACAGGGCCCGAGGACATAATCTGCACCAGGTTACTACAAAATTGATCAACTCCTGAATAATGTTTTAGTTCAAATGTAACAACACTGGTTAAGTTATATCAAATCTGTTGAAAATGTCACTGAAATGTCATTTGGATCATTGTCACAGGTTATACTAATGACGGTGGCTAGCCTGCCTGCTTGCTCACACCAGATGTTATGTTAGCTCCAGTATCACTCTCACTCATGTATCGTTAAATGTGTTTGTCATTAATTGTTTGAATCAATTACCCAATTACAGTGATAATAAATATGTTTGATAATGACGTTGATCATTGGTGGCATAGGCCTGTGCCTACCCTGTAGTGTGTATGATAGCAGTTATATAAATTCAGATTGCACAGATGTTGAATTTATTCAGGCATAGTCAACAAAGTATTCAATGTGATTCAGATGTTGTATAAAAAGCAATAAGTGAGACAATATTTGTTCTTTTAAAAATAAAGGTAAATAATTGACTGAATAAATTTGAGATTTGAAATGGATGAGCCCTCATAACTGATGCTTTTCTGTAAATGTAATCAACAGCAACATGAAAGAAACAAAACCAAACCAAAAGGGAATTCCTGTGGCTGCTAAGACCTGATGAGGGGTTGGCAGCTACCTGCTTTGCCAACATACAGACTAGGCTCTAGTCAAGGGCATCGAGTGTGTGTTTGCGGTAATTGTCGTCATTTAGGACCAGCAATGGATTGCTTAACTGTTAGACTTAACATTGGCATAAATGTGGTCGCTCTGATGAAATTATGACCACTCCACTCATCGCTCCGCTCCTGC
Source organism: Hoplostethus atlanticus (assembly GCA_034670405.1). Classification (NCBI taxonomy): domain Eukaryota; kingdom Metazoa; phylum Chordata; class Actinopteri; order Trachichthyiformes; family Trachichthyidae; genus Hoplostethus; species Hoplostethus atlanticus. Next base: position 1,814,951 of record JAXDDX010000028.1, on the reverse strand, counting down.
TCCACACCGCTCACATGCCCTGGCTCACACCAGTTCAAAATTGGCAAATCATTTACACAGGCACTCACTTGAAGAAAGGCTTTGACTGATGTTCCACGTAAAAGTCTGCTGCTTGGCTCCTGTAAGGAAACCATAGACACAGGGTTAATAAGTGGCCAAATGATCTCAGATTCATTCAAACAGTCAGTGGCAAAGGTATTGGGACAACTGTGTGAAGTTGGCTGATTTTGGTCTACACTGAAATTTGCATTCATGATCAATTTATATTCTTAGATCTGATTTTGATTTTTCTTTAGCTTCTTTATTAGTTGGGAAGAGAAGCAATATTTCTGAGCTGAAAATATTTCGACAAACTATCCAGTGGCTTAAATGGTTATCTAAATGAATACTTTGACAACTGTTTCTGGGGCTGTGGGAGGGAGACAAGTAGTCAGTTGACTATTTAGTTGGCTAAAAGTAATACGAAGGTCATATTGTTATCTATGCCTGTTATATATGCACTTCCAAACTACAAACAGAACTAAACAGTTTTCCAAGGCTCCTAACTTCTGTTGACAGAATTTACGATGATAGAAGACACCTCTCAAGCAAGCAGTGTCTCTGGAAGTCATTTTTGATGCTGTTCAGACTAGGATGGAGCCAGTAGCATCTGTAGATATGACTAGCAATACATATGGGAGACAGAGGTTGTTTGAGTTTTCACTGATGCCAAATGATGTTGGTAATGAGGCATGGGAAACATTATGCTTGTCCTGTACTTTAATGTGTCCCTTCATCCCCCATTTCCTAGGCTAGATAGCATGTGGGCTAGCATTCAGTTACTTTGTTCTCATGACCAGTGCATTTGTCATTATAATAAGTTAATGAACAACAAAAATGTAGAATGGCCACCACCTTTAACATATCTCCCTATCCCAGTTATGCCATGGCCCGTGCATCTCCACAGCCCCATTTATTTCAGGACTACATCTTTAATCAAGTCTTTGCCTCTTGACACCCCAAAATAATTTCCTGACCCCTAGGGGGGTCTGACCTCTAGAGCCACTGAGCTAATGAAACTCATATCACTGTGTCCAGTTCTTTCAACTCACATGGAACCGCAAGATCTGATTTACCAGATTTGCTATTCAAAATGTGTAGATTTACTGGGAAAGTCTATATTTAGATTCAGACTGAGACTAAATTAGTCAGCTAAAAACTATGCTCATATCACATAGCATTTTACATAAATGGACTGATACTTAACATGGATTCATTTGTACCACTTCCATAGCAGGTGGCACACTGTGTGGGTCTATTTGGGTCTATGTTTGAGTCTATTTGTTATTTGATTATATGATTATATCATGAATATGGTTTGCACATTTACCTAATAATTAGTAATATTAATGGTAGTGATACAATATCATTACAAAATGCTTTCAGTACTACCATTAGCCCTTTTGGCTGTTCTAACTGCAGGTAGTTCGTAAAATGGCAATCCCTTCTGCTCCTTGGCATGCCATATGTTCCTGACATGTGAGAAAGCTGTGCCATCCATCTGCAAATGTGAAGTTGCAGGCACCAAAAAGCCTAAAGTGTGAAATATTTTTGAAATGTCTTGACCCTCTTTGAAAAGATTTGGTAAGATACCATATACTATGACTGTTAGTTTTATAAAAGGCAACAAAATACTGTTGGCAATGGTCTCCCACCACACTCTCACCTGTCAGGCTTGGACCTTACCATGTCAGCTTTGTCATTTTGGCTTTGGTCACAATCAGGTTGGCAGTGTATATTAATTCAAGGATATCTCCCATCTTCGTAACTGCATCTGGCTTTATCATACCGAGAGTTCTGGAAAAAGGGAGAGGAAAAGAAGGCACAAAAGGAAAGACACAAAAAGACAGACAAAAACAAGAGGGTGTGAATGGACTATATCTGAAAGTAATTCAGTAGGCTGCAGAAGTGCATCACAGTAGACGACTCTTCGAGATCAGACACCACAAGCATAAACAGAGATAACTCTTCGCCACCTTGCAGTTGAAGGGATATCTGCCTTGAGGAACAACATCTAGGTTATTGAGTTTTTACTTATCTCCAACAAATCCATAGGCTGTGCTGTTAGATATGTAATACAAAGTTGGAATATCCTCCGCTGCTCATGGGACATCATTCTGTTTGAAACTCTAGCAAATATCCCACTGACAGAAATGCTTATCTAATCTTTCTAAAGGGAAATAGCTATTGATAATTAATAATGATTACAACCATCCGAAAATAATGGCATGCAACTGGGGAGGATTATGTGGACTTATCGCACTACCTACAGAATCATACCTTTCTTTTTTGCTGCCAAGTTTATTTGCTGTATATTGATCTCCATATCCAATCAGATTAAGCTGACGGGAGAACACATTCACGCGATTCCCAACAAACAGATCCTCCTGATGAAGGTCATCATATTTGGTCCTTCTCAAAAAGATTCGCTGGTTTTTCACATCAAACTGCAAATAAAAAACATCTTTGTATTAAATCGAAGTACAAGTGCTACACATAGAAGGTAAAAAGTCCCACTTTTCCAAATGCACAGAGGTAAAAATGATGTCATGATTGTTCTTGTAAGCAAGGTTTTTTTCTATATTATATATCTTATCTATACTTTATTAATGTGCACATTCATTTAAGATAAAGAATCCATGAACACATTGAACAACCTAGTCTTCTTAAGAAGTCTCATTACATTCTCATTACAGTTAGGCTTACACTTAGTGGTAATGAACTCATTTTAATCTATCGCATAAATTATCTTCATTGCAATTGGCATTTGATTTGACTTGGTCGTAGACTTAATGTGGGCCTTAAAAAGTATACTGAGAAGATAAGAGCAACATCCTAAGCAACATAAAAACATGTTTCAGGAATATCAACTCCAGTAAGAAATGCTTACCATTTCCACTGACGCATCTTTGGGATAGTAGAACAGTTGGTAGCGCCGCAAGAGAGCAGCAGTGGGGTCATACCACTCAGTGAGAAAGGCATAGCGATCCTCCTGAGAGCAAGAATGATAAAGTTAGCTACTTCTGAACAGGGGCGGGCACAGATCAAATTATGGAAAGAAAGAACTGCAGGATAAGCCATACTAAGTCACAGAAAAATTATAAAGCATGAGGTAGCTTTACACTGTTAGGCTTAGATAATAAAAATCAATATTCTAGAATCTAGATAATTGTGATCGTAAGATGATTGTAAATTATCTAATTATTTGAAACACTACTGTCAGCTTTTCTGTGAGTGGTCTTGCCTTTAGACTTCAGAAGAGTCCAAGGTGTTTACAGTATTTTCAAAGGCAAACATGCTTTATTTAGAATGGGAGAAAGAGCAGACCAGAAAACCTTATACAAACAAATACCATCAATACCAGATGGCTCATTATTTGTCACAGTGAAAGTACCAGTCCTTCAAGAATCACACTGGTACTGTGGTATTTTTTGGTAAGTGGTAAGTTTTTTTTCTCATCATGTTTGTCTGTATTCCTACCAAAACCCTACTCGTTACCATTTCAGCCCATTTCTCATTGGCAATGCATGGTAGCTTAAAAACCTTTTACAGTCAGCAGTGAAGGAAGCAGAAACACCAGTAGAACCAGGGGTCACAAGGCAATGAATAGTAATAAATAAAAACTATTGTTATGTTGATTGCCAGTAATCAATTCAGAAGAATATTTGGCTGTTCTATCCAATTAAAATTATCTAGCAGTTATATAACAATGAAACCTTTTGCAATGTCAATTTAGTTTAAAATTTGTATGATCTTTCTTGGCTCAGTGGTCGGCACTCTCGCCTCACAGCAAGAAGGACCTGGGTTCGGTTCCCGGCCCTTTGCATGTTTTCCATGTGTTCGTGTGGGTTTCCTCCGGATGCTCTGGTTTCCTCCCACATTCCAAAGACATGCAAGTCAGGTGGATTGGAAACTCTGGGCCTAAATTGCCCATAGGTGTGAATGTGAGGCAATTTGTCTATCTGTGATGGATTGTCGACATTAAATGTTCTTTCCAGGAATAAATTATGTTTAATAAATGTAAATTGAATCACACTATTTGGGGGACTGACAGGTGTATGATGTACTGTCATCCTTGGCAATCTAGAGAGATGGATAAATTCTACATTTATTACACCATCTAAAAACAGAAATGCCTGTAATTTTAAAGAAAAACTGATCCTGAAATGATGTTGTCTTAACTTCTCACCCTACAGTAAATTGAGAAAATACCTATTTATCTAGTCAAATTGTTGACACAACAGCACCCATATACAAGCCATTGGTGTTACACATGACACCAAAATTACAAGATTAACACTAATGCAGGGCTGACAGAAAAGACAGACAGAAAGACAGACAGGTAGGTACGTGTGTTTTCCTCTCCACAGACATCGTGGCCAAACTTGACTCCCCATACCATCAACACAAATGTTTGAGAGCATTTTGTGATGGCGTTCAAAAATACCACATTTTTACAATGCTGGTTAAAAAAATCTGATTATCCATCGACGACCAGCGTAGTTTGCTGAATAGTTTAGTGCTATAGCTTTAGCGTTAGCTTATTAGTTAGCCGCCAATGGCTGTACAGTCAGCGATGGCTTAATTTGTTTTGCTAACGTAGTCAGTATTAATACCAGCACTTAAGCCTAGCGTTACTAAGACTGACGAGAAATGATGAGTTAGCTAGCGTTACTGTTAGAAAAACGTTTAATGTTAGCTGAGTTTAGCTAACCTTAGCTATGCTAGCAAACTAAACGGCTGGTTCCGCGATTTCAGTGCAGTTTGTACTAAAATTCTTATCGTACTGGTAACTTTATCGTGGCGGTTAACACGTTTTAAGGGTGTTGTTGGAGAGAAAACTTTTAAACTAACCCCAACTTACCATTTATGACAATTCAGTTGACTCTAGATAACTCGATGACCAGTATTTTGCAACTGGTTGGCTAGCTACCCAGGCGTTGCTTTGTTTCCATAGTAACTGGAGTGAAAAGTCACGTTGCGTTCATGACAAGTTTGAAACGTTGTTTCCGTTCTGCAAGATGTAAAAAACAACACACGCACCACTGTGTTGATGCCTCAATCGTGTGTTCAACACAAGACCGTCTCATCAGAGTTATTGTTTCATGTCGTATATATTCAGACATATTATGGAAATATGTTCAGAGACTCTGTAGGAGAAATTCAATAGCATCTACTTGACTACTATAGATAAAGTTGCTTCACTTAAAACTACAGGGATACAAGCATTTTAAACGAGCTTGTCTGGGCTAACAGATAGACGTATTTTGTTTTATGGGAAAGAAAGTTCACTCATAACTAACTTGCAAAAAAAATTTAAAAGATCAGCTATCATAATTGAAACAGGAAATATACAGCCAGCATTCCTAGTCTCCCCACGAAAAATGCTGGTCATGTTTATATCACCATAGTCGGTAAACCATCGCTGATTAGCTAAGACACTGCATGCATAATAACTAAAACAGACAAGACTAACAATCTGACTGATAATTGCAACATCATACGTTAGGCAGTATATAATACAGACAGATGATTCATGTATATTCATAAAACGACTACAGAAATGTTGCCAAATTACATACCAATGTTGGGCGTATCCAAATGGTTATTCTACATTTCAGTGAAAAGCAACTCACCAATTACTGAATAATTCATGTTAGGTCTTTACACAAACATGAATTGGCCCTAATTCGTTGTACACTTACTGTGTCATGCGCCATCTAGTGAGCCAGGAGTGTAAGATCTTGGTGACATAAAATGGAGGTCGAAATCAACCATAGTCATCACAGTTCCGAGTGGTCCTGAACGCAAACTTTCACCGTAAGGCGCTAGCCGGAACTGTCAAAAAGTCATACGTTTCAGGTTTGAGGCAATTCGTGTGATTATTGTACATCTACGACTAGTTTTGTTTGGTGTGGTTAGCTGTGTTACAGACTAGAGCAGCTGTTGATATAACGCTTTCTCAATGTCTTCCGCTGCACAATTTTACAAGAAAGATGATGGTCCTTTAATCTTGGATGGTGGGCTAGCAACTGAACTCGAAGCGCAAGGTCTCAAGTTACAGGTAAGTTAAATCAGCGAGTGTGTTATTTCTTTCCTTCCTCAATGCATTCGCTTAGCTAGTGAGGGCTCCAACGGTAGCGTCTAGCAACGAGGAGTTTGATTTCTAGATTCACCAAGTTATATTCCGCTCACACCTTTAGGACCAGATAATTTAATATTTTAGCATATGCAACTAGTGGCATTTGGTGTCAGCAAGCTTGACCTGAATGCTCAAATGGGGAATGTGGCCATGAGAACAAAACCATCCATAATACAGAGCTGTATGTCACATTAAAGTAGCTTTCCAGGCTCTGATAAAAGCAATTCTGACAAAGCAATTCCTGTTTGCTTTCAGTTGCTGCTGCTAGACACTTCTCTGCGAAGCTGGCAAGCAATTCTTCACATTTGTATGCAGTACATCTATTGACTTCCGCCATTGCTTCCATAGCTCTTATCTTGAATGAGTGTATCTATCTCCTACTGTTGCCTGGACTTAATTGGTTCTGAAAATACTTTCTTTTTTCATAAACTCCAAGCCTTTCTATCCCATAATCATACCAAAGCGTAGTACAACTGTTCATTGATTAAAGCATTTCTTTATCTTTTTTGACATTGGTTAAACTGTTTAATTAATAAACACCAGGTGGCGCCTAAGATGGGCTGTGTTCCTTTGAATTTAGGGCCAAAGCTTCAGAAAGCTTCATTTGTCAATCTTAACTGCACGTCTGCATTGAGTATGTTTTATGGCATTACCCACTAATCTTATTTTAACAAACTATATTCATAATTCTTCTGTGAATAGTTGTGGTATATCAGCAAAATAATGGAAAGTAAAAGTGAAATTGACAATTATTGAATTGTATTGACATGAGTACTAATTCAAAGGTGGTTGAAATGTTTGTGATGTTTTGTTAATCTGATATTTTGTACAACTGACAAGTTTCAGATGACATGCATGAAGACGTCCCAAAATTAATTAGAAAATAGGAATCAGTTATGGTTGTATTTGTATTAGTTACGTTTCTAGGTAACTGTGATGTGGAACTACATTTTTTATAGACTTTCTCTTCTCTCTGTGTGTGTGTGTGTGTGTGTGTGTGTGTGTGTGTGTGTGTGTGTGTGTGTGTGTGTCCAGGGGGATCCTTTGTGGAGTGCCAGGGTTCTGCATACTAATCCCCAGGCTATAAGAGATGCTCATTACAGGTAGGCCTATACAAATATCAATTCTGGACATGAAGCAATTGCACATGATGGTAGGAATTTATTTTCAAAATGGTATGACCACCATTAATAGTGTGTGATGTTTTAATAGATTTCTCCTCAGTGGTGCTGATGTTATCACAACAGCCACATACCAGGCAAGCATTGAGGGATTCATCAATCACCTGCACATGACCTCTGAATTGGCCAGTGAGCTACTGATGTCTGGAGTTCATCTGGCCAAAGAGACCGTAAAACAATTCCTCACTGATAATCATCCAATAGGTAACTATCTACTGTATGTAGTATATCACAATTGAGTTTTTGAAATTTTTGAGTTGTGTAACTGACCGTGTGTTTATAAATTATAAAGTTGTCTTTTCATTTTATCTACCAAGAGCGAAAGGATCCTGTGGTTGCAGGCTCTGTTGGACCTTATGGGGCATTTCTGCTTAATGGCGCCGAGTACTCTGGGGCTTATGCAGAAGAGATGAGTATTGAGGTGAATTCACTCTACAGAAATAGAAACAATTGAACAGCCACCTCTTGATGGATAAAGCTCATCCATTTTGGTACACTTCAAGATGGCTGCCATATAATGTTGATGTTGTAGTCATGGAAACGAGCATTGTGGACAGAGCATCAGCAGTGGGAATGTTCAGCATGGCTGTCATCAGGATGCTCAGCCATAGACATATATACATATATATACATATATATACATATATGTATATATGTCTATGATGCTCAGCTAAATGATGTCATAGTAACACATGATGTTCTGTTAGTCTCTTGCACTGAACCTATGCTGATATCCATGACAACATTATCAAACATTCTGTGGCAGCCATCTTGAGGTGGACCAGTCACATGACCATTCAGACCATCAGTGCTGATTTGAATCAGTATGGCCATTCTAATCATTTCAGGTTCACCCCAAGGCAAGGCTTATTTAACTTATTAATTTATGATTATGGTGTTGACAGTGGTGAATATTTCTGGGTTTTTGGTTTGATATCCAGTTGGATGAGCGTTAATTCATAATCTATGGTATCACGCACCTCCTTTCTGTCTCACCCAAGGAGCTTAAAGCTTGGCATCGGCCACAGATCAACTGCTTAGCTGCAGCAGGAGCTGATCTTATTGCTTTGGAGACAATCCCAAGTATCAAAGAGGCAGAGGCTCTGGTGGAGCTGCTCAGAGAATTTCCAAATTCTAAAGCTTGGCTCTCGTTCTCTTGTAAGGTAATCACTGCATATGAACAGATGATAGATCTATTGTTAGTCATTGTGCAATGTATTATATACAAGATGACAGACACTTACATGATAAACATTTGCAGGATGGGAAGTGTATATCTGATGGTAGTCCATTTACCGAGGCAGTCCAGATTGCTAATAGATCCAAACAACTGGTTGCTGTGGGGGTCAACTGTTGTTCACCGACCATTGTGAAGCCACTCCTGGACTCTGCCAAATTACTGCTGAGTCCAGACCTCTGCTGGGTCGTCTACCCCAACAGCGGAGAAGAGTGGGACATCAACCGTGGGTGAGTCTGAGAGGTGGCAGGGTGGCCAAATACTTAGTTTCATAACCAAAAGTTCACAGCTTCAATCCCCAAAACAGTCAATGTGTTTCCACCAACAGCCATGTCTTGTGTCAAAGTGCCTGAAAGAATGTCTGAAAGAATTCACCTTATGCACTTCCAACCCACCTGATTGATTGATTGATAACCTTTTATTTAAACCTCAAAAACACATTGAGGGAAAAACCCTTTTTATCAGCGGTGCCGAGAAACAACAGAGAAAACACAACAGCAAAAGAACCAATTGTTAAAAACAACTACAATAAATGTTTTAAAAGTGCATTTCAGTTCATTCCAAGTGAAATGCAGTCTTTCCTAAATCAGTCTTAACATTTGGAACCTGAAGTATGAGCCAGTCCTGTGAACGGGTATGATGAGCACTAATGTTATTCATCAACAATGCTGAAAGGTGGTTATTTTTTAAGCAGGGCTTTGTAAATGAATAAATACCAGTGTTGCTTACCTTACTACACATGGGCCCTCATTCAGAAAGGTCTTATCATTTTTTTCTTCTATAAATATAGGTTAAATCTTTAAATGAAATCTAATTAAATCTTTTTACAATTTTTTACACTGAGGGGGGGGGGGGTCTCTACACCAGTGTGGAAGAAAACTTTAATATACTGTATGACATGAGTAGTACACATATGTATTAACAGTAGTAGTAGTTGCAGTACATATATGCCATGCTGTATTTGATTCATGTAAAGTTCCCAGCATCAGTACCCTGAGAACAGGAAAAGCCTAGCACTGAATGTCTCTGAGTGATTTGTCTCCCAACAATGTTTTGTCTGTGCTAGTGACCTAGAGACCAGAGGTAAACCAGAAGGGGTTTGTGTAACTTGTAGGTATAAAGATCCTGCTCACTCTTAGAGGGGCAGATAAATGCTTGAATGCTCGAAGGTGGATGGTGCATTTGTGGTCATCATGTTTAGAAATCAGGTGTACATACAATTTAATAAAAAAAAACACAAAAAAAAAAACTAACCTGAAGATCAAATTGAACCTGAAATATAAGTGCATTTTATAATCCTGGTAGAGATGTGTATCTGAGTGTTGCATGTGTATCTCTTTTTATCATACAAAGGTGGAAAACATCAGGGAAAACATCAATAGCTGAACTGAGTCTTGAATGGATGAAGCAAGGTGCAGCATTAATAGGTAAGGTCAAACAATTTCATTTGACTTTGAGAGCTTTATTTTCCATATTTTCTCTACTGAGTCTCTCTTCATCCACTAGGGGGCTGCTGTCGCATTGGTCCTGCTCACATAACAGAGTTACGGCAACAGCTGCGAGGAAGCCGCACAGCTCAAGCTTCAGTGGTGTGATAGAACATGAAAATAAGAGCTCCACTCATTGTATAAATAAATCCACTACTACAAACTTTATAGATAATACAGCGGTAAGCAATCTCTTTTCCTGCAATTTCTGCTGTCTGAATAAAAGCAACACTGGGAGAGTAATGGCGATTGTTTTCTTTAAAGAAAGATGATGGCAGATTCAGGAGTTTATACAATTTTTTGTTTATTGAAAAAAAAAATCATCAATCAAATCCACTTAATGCACACTGACAACAGTGTTGGGTCAAAGACAAATGGCACCACAAAGGTGCAAACATAAGTATAAGAACAAATGATATACACAAATATGAAAAGAAAACATGCAATCCTATCTTTCTGTGGTTCACAGTTTGAATCTATCTATTAGAATGACAGGGATTCATATAGATCACCTATATGCATCAGCAGCCTTAGGTTTTTACAGAGCATAACAAAATGTCTGCTGCTTTCACAACAGCCTGTTCACTGAGTAGCATTCTACTGCACTAGTCACTACATGTCAAATTGTGAAAACAAGTTGACTTTCCTGTACAATGAAATAGTTATATTTAAACAAGATTTAAGTATCACTGCAATGCGGTGCAAGGTGTGATGTACCCATAATTAAATCCAGAGAAATGTATGTGATTACTATCAGGATGATTTGAAAATATAAGTTTGTAGTGTGGTTGAACCATGTAATAACACCCAATCTCTCTTTTTATCCTGGTTTAAATATGTATAAATATACCCGCCCCCCCCCCCCGGCAGCAATGAGCCTTCTCAGTCTGTGACATTTTCTTCAAGATCACTTTCAGGGGAGCTCCTCTGTCTGTACTCTGTAGCGAGACGTTTCCAGGCAGTGTCTTTCTGACTTCCCATGCTGTGTGAGCGTCCCAAGCGGGCCAAGCGCTTGGCTGACGTCTTCTCCTCAGTGCCCTCCACTGCACTTCCATGGGCCCGCTCAAAGTCGTGGCGCAGGTTCTCTAAATTCAGAGCCCAGGGACCAAGCTTCTGCCAATTTACCCTCTGGAAGGCCATGAGGCAGTGAAGGTTACCACCCACCTGTAAGCAAATGACTATTCCTTTAGTATGGTAGCGTTCAATAAATGGTTAGAAAGATGGTTATAATAAGAGATAAGTAACAGGGCAACCTTTTTGGTCTTGCGGAACTGAATACCCCTTCTCTGTGTGACGAATGTCCAGGTATTCTGGATTTTGTGTGTTGAGGTCAGTCACAATGTCCAACCATCTGAAAAAAGGTTTCATGTAGAAGAGCTAAACAACCGTGCATGACAAAATAAGTCAAATTGAACAGTGACCTGTATCAGCTTACTTTTTACAATGAATCGCTGGGTGTTTCCTACTGGGTTCACCTATTAGGATCCAGTGCTCCATTTCATTTATGGGTAAAGGCCCCCTTTGTGCAAAAGAGAACAATACTTAATCAGTTCATAAACTCCGGCAAGTAGGCTGCATAAAGTGAGACTACTTAGAACTGACTGATGTGATAGACAACATTGGTTATGGCAAGAAGCTAAAACAAAAGTACCTATAAGCCTTAGCTGCTTTGAGTGGTGTGGCTTCAAAGCCCACTGGGCAGAAGTAGTGGTTCTGGCAGTGGTAAATATAGGCCATAGACTCATCCTTCAGCCCTTGTGTCAATTTCAATAATGCCCCTTCAGCTGAAAGAGATTTGAGGTTATCAAACTTATGTTATTTCATTTAAAGAGCAGATATGTGATTGCACTACTGGGGAACTCACCTGTTTCTCCTGCTGTCTTGTGTTTCCCATGTGGTTTGTATAGAATGTAGGAGCAACCTCGGACTCTAAAATTGTCATTGATTTGTCTAAACCATCTGTAAAAGAGTGCATAGATTATTGTTTCTATTGCATATAGTTTACAAAATGTAGTGATCATTAAAAAAAAAAGAAAGATTTGGGAGCAATTCCAAGTACCGCATAAGAGTGGCATTCCCAGTGAAAGGACCAAACTTGATATCTTCAAAAGGCGGCTGAAACCCCAGAATATGCAGCGCTTCCTCCTGAGAGATGGGTGGAAGACTAGCAATGCAAATAAACACACACGTATCAATTTATGTTTGCAATAAAAGTTTCCATAGTGTTCATCTGAGTGTTTCATGAACTGTATTTGCATGTGATGTCTGTGATGTGAATGAATAGAACACAGTATGTACTGCACACCTCCCTGCACCCAGGGTGCTGTACAAGAAGTTCCAGCAGGACACCAACGAAGAGATTCCACAAGAGGTCTTATACTGCGGCCGACTGATGCAGTACCTAAAGCAGAAAATCATCCAAATAATAAGTAAATCCAAAGAGAATAACATTTTCACTTGAAGATGCCACTATATTTCACCTGTAAAATCTGTTGATCTAGTTTAATGTACATTTGTTGTCTCCCATAGAGAGAAATGAGAAAGATGAGTTGTGACACCCCCTCATATGATGTCATTAATGTACAACTCCATAAAGAATGAACAGGAAAAAAGGAAGGAAGCAAGACTGAAGGATTATTTTCAGTACGGTACATTTCTTGGTTTGGAACTAATAGCACTACTATTTAATAATCATTTGATGATGTTGGTTCTCTGGTTTTGAACTTTGGATTAAAGTTGTTAATGTTCGCAAATACTGTCCTAGGCCACCAGAATAACATCGAAGTTGCATTTATCTTTAAATTCTTGAGATACAAAATGGAACATTACCATCTTCTAAGGTCTAGGACTTTCCTCTGTTTGACATCCTCTAGTGTGGCATGAGGAGGAAGGTCTTGCAGATTACGACTGGGTCTATCTGATGGCTTCATCTTCTTGGAGCTGAATTTCTTTACATTGCCTAAAAGATAATTTTAATAAATTAATTGTGCAAGCTATACCAGGATTCAAGATGTTCACCAACCAAAGAGCAGACAAATGATCAAGTCGTTTCATGACGTTTAAAAAAATGGTATGTTACTCAGTTAAATGTTACTCAGTTAAAATAATAATTTGACACATTGCACAAATTAAAATCATATCCTTTAAGGATAAACATTTTGCTTACTTGTTCTTATTTTTCTGATAAGTACAGCATCAAAGTCTGTTGTATCAATCTCCCAGGCCAAAATAGGTTTTGTGTTGTTGGAGGACACCTCTTCCATATCACAATCCACATCTGAAGCCGCATCAGCACCTCCAGGCTGACCTTGGGTGAAGTCAGTAGAGGTTTTGGGCTTCACAAAATGGGGGCCATCATCATGCTTACTAGGGACCACATCCCTAGGTGTGTTTGGGGGACAGTACACTGAAGCAGCCTGGTTGAGAAGAGCATAATCAGAACAGACTGTGTAGAACTTCTCACGGGCGTGTGTGACAGGGCAGGTCCATGGGAGCTGGAGCTCAGCACTTGAAGCCCGCCTTACTTTCGCGTTGTCCCGGGTAAGGGAGGTAATCAGACTGCGTTCATCTTCTCTATCACTGGGCCTTTGTGGCCCAGCCTGTTCAGCTGGCCCAGATAGATTTGCTCCTTGACCTTCTGAAGTATTAGGCATTGAACAGCCACTTAGATGATGGATGAGAGAATTAGTTGGGGTTGATGATGTTGAAGTGATGGCTGTCTATTCTGAGGATGAAAGGGCATTCTTAGCAAGCCAATAGAGACAGTAGGGAGAGGAAAAAGCAGATAGAGATCCAATACTATGGACCCAGGGAACCTCCCACAGTGCAGCTAATCACACCATGAACCTGTGTTTACCAACATTTTAAAGTTACAACATTGAGTATCATCCTTTCAACCCACAACAGAATGTGTGCAACCACGAAATTTAGCAGCATCATGTAACGTTAGCTAGCTAACGTAACCTTTAAGCTATCATTATAAACACACCTAACGGTAACAAAAACCTTTATTCTAGACACCACAACGACTAACTTGTTTGTAGCTGTGAGGTTGTTGCATATTAACTACATAACCTGTCAACTCGTGATCGACATAGAACAACGATCAATACGAATGTATTGTAGCAGCTGTAAACACGACTAGCTGTACTGTAAACGTGTTTTGTCGTACCTTGAGCGGTATCTAATGGAACAAATGGGACCGGAATTTGCTAAACATCAAGCTAGCCACACATTGGATGTAGATGTAACTAGGGAACGATATTCCGAAGAGACGTCCTCCTAACTGGCATCCTCTTCCGCTGTCAGGTTTGACAGGCTGTACCATTCTGCGAAAGGGGTGTTTGCCTTTTCGCCCCCCAAATTTGAAACTGGATTATAGGACAAAATAGATGCACACATACGAAAAGTAAATCTGATATTGTATAAGAACTTAGTTTTAAATGATCTGAATCTTATTTAATTACATTTATTTCAAACAACCAAACCAATCACACGGTCGATGTCGTTGGTTTCTTGAAACTTCAGTCAGAACTTGTCAGACAGACGGTAAGAACTATGGATATGAACCTTGATCCTCCAATACTTTGTACACGAGCGCAATACAATTACGGTAACAATATCTGAGTAGCTTACTCAAAATTAGTGCCACGTTAAAATAAAGACTGAACTATACCTAACGTTAGTCCTCAGGTGACCCCTTGGTTTGGTCACAAGACAGTCACGTGAGACAACCTTTTATTTATACGTGAAGTGAACGCAACATAGTTGCAACGCAAATTTGTGTCACTTCCATGATCAGGAAGTTGACTTGTCTGCTATAATCTTTTATCAACAGGGCTGGGAAAGTAACTTTTTGAATTGAAATGCAGATTTATAAAATCCAGGTTAAGAAATTGAAAGTACTTGCCAGAGTATTTTTAATTTTCTAATTAGTCCCATTCTACAGATTGCGATCACCTAATTAAGAGCACAGGTGGAGAAAAATCCTGACACTTTTACTTTATGAAATGCTTTATCTTTTACTATAGTACTAAGAATTATCATACCAAAACAAAATGTAAAAGTGCAAATCGAAAAAGGAAAATGAAAAAAGAAACGGATAAGATTAAATTGCAATTTGTAAATGACAACGCGAGTTTAAGGAAAAAACAAAACGGTTGCTATCTCTTAACCGATCAGTGTTTGAAATGCTGTATGAATCAGTTTTGACTGTGCATGAAAATTTGAATTTTACAGAAGACCATGACAAAGAAGTTGGTGATCATTGACACAGACTGTGGCATAGACGATGCCCAGGCTATAATGATGGCCTTGGCAGCACCTAACATTCAGATCCTGGGTATTACCTGTGTTTTTGGGAATACAGCAGTGGAGAATGTCTGTCAAAATGTTTTAAGGGTGCTCTCCATCTGTGAACGTGAACAAGTAAGTTTATTGAACCAATATTTAAGTCAATTATTGCCTCCTACATGTGATGCTGAGTTGTGCATTGAGAGAGGAATATGCCTCTTGAGTGGTTTTGTTCTGTAACCAAGGCTCCTTTTAATGATGTTAAGTGTGACTATGTCGATCAACAACCCCTATTGAAAACTGCACTAAGCAGATGCACATTTTCACAGATACCGGTGTTCCAAGGCTCTGCTGGTCCTCTTGTTGGGGCCAATAAACCATTTAGTGACCACTTTGGAAGTGATGGACTAGGGGATGTGATTGAAGACAAAGATCCACAGTGGAAGGAGAAAATCCAGACAGAGCATGCTGTCAATGCAATGATTAGACTGGTGTCTGAAAACCAGAAGCAGGTGAGACACTTCTGTGCTCTTGTGAATGGAACATAAAGCAATGCGCTCTCAGCTCTGATGTATGGCTGCTTTCTTGCAGTGTTTCATTGGTTTGCAGTATTGACATGTGCTTGCTACAGGTCTCCCTGGTGGCCCTTGGTCCACTCACAAATCTTGCTCTAGCTGTTAGACTGGATCCATGTTTTCCTCAAAAGCTCAAAGAACTATTCATTATGGGTGGCAACATGGAAGGTAATGCCAGTAAAGAATTACAGCATTTATATGCTTGTCGGAAAAGTAAAGGCCTGTATAACATGTTTTTTTTCTTTGCAGGAAAAGGGAATGTAACATTATGTGGAGAGTTTAACTTTGTAATGGATCCAGAATCTGCTTATATTGTCCTGGAAGAGTTCCTCTGCCCTACACACCTTGCATCATGGGAATATTCTTGCAGACATGCACTGACATGGGTAAGATGTCTACTTGCAAAAACCTAATTACAAAAAACTGCAGTGTTATGGTCCCGCTCAAACGAATGTTTGCCTTATTTTGATTGAATAGGAGTTCTTTGAAGAATTGATCAGTCAGGATGCACCTGCTGCACGTTTCATGAAGACGATAACATCTAAATGTTGGGCCTACTCCAAGGTGGCTATGATGAACAAGAGGGATGTGTACTTCGGACCTGGCTTTGTCTCCTATGACGCCTATGCGATGGCAGCTTGCATCGATGGCAGTGTAGTAACGGCGAATATTGAATGTGCTGTCCGTGTTGAGTTGCAGGGGACAATGTGCCGTGGCATGATGGCACTAGATCAGGCAAATCAACTGAAAAAGAGTCATCGTATATTTGTTATGAAAAAATGTGATCTTGCCAAGTTCAGTCGGTTACTCATGGAGTCACTCAGACAACCTTGTGATAAGTAATATGTGCCTTGGTGGAAAATGTTAGTCTATCGCTGTCAAGTGTGTATATTTTATCGTTTGTTAGGAAAAATAACGTTCCACCATCAATTTTTCAAATGTGTAGAATGAAGTAACAATTACATTTGTTAAACATACAAAATAAAATGATTTGCTTTGAAATCCATCTTTTATTTAAATTTGCTGACAAATGGAGGCAATGTACAATACAAACCCCAAACTTGGTTAAGTGTTCTTTGATCACCTGACCAATTAAAATTCTAGCAAAAGGCTTTGTTAAGGCAGAGCCCAATTTAAAGCAGGGATTATGAACATCCATGAAGCTTTTCTGGCCATGGGTGTTCTGAAAAACACATTTCAGGGTATGAAAGATCCCTGCTGACAAATGACCCTATTGCAAGGATAGGCAACCAGGTGAAACAAAGCATTGAGTATGCAGGTTTCATTCAATCCAGCACTACACCAGCCGATTCCACTGATTAGTTTTCCCCTCTCTGGTTGAAGGTGCTGATCAGTGAAATCACCTGGTGTAGTGTTGGATTGGAAAACCTGCCTACTCTCAGCCCTTCATGGCACCTGGTTGTCTACCCCTGCCCTAGTGCAATGCTTTTCAATTGTGCGATTGAGGCCCAAGAGGTTTTCATTCCAACCAAACACTACAGCAGATGATTTCCCTGATTAGTACCTTCAACTAGACAGGAGGAACTAGTCGGTGAAATCAGCTGTTTGAAAAGAAAACTTGCACACTCTCGGGTCATGATGGCACATGATTGATAAGAACCACTGCACTAGTGAAGAGGGTCATCATTTTTGATAAGTTGTGTAACCAGTTTTCATAATACAGAACGAAAATGACGATCTTCAAAACGGAAGACGTATGGCTTAACACAAAATGCCTATTCCAACATAGTAATACTGAACTTCAGAGAAGCTGTGCTGCCTGCCAAACCTCCAGAAAGAATGCAGCATTACCAAATGCATGGGGTTTTTCTAAAAGAGCAAAATGTCTGCACTGGCATGCTTTCACATTTTTAATTGAAGGGCACCTGTTAAAATTAATCCAAATAAAGTTTACATTTCTGCCCCCCAAATAAAAAGCTGCATAGAACTAAATAGGGGATTGGTAACCTAAAGCAGCAGGCTACCAAATGTGTTGCACTTTATATAGCATTGCTTTCTGTTGGGATTCACTGATTAAAAAATTATTTGCTTTAGCGTACAAAGTACATAAAACCCATGACATGCTTTAGTTAAGGGAAGTCATGTGCTGTTCAATTGCCATTGTCAGAGGGGTTGGGCCAGGGCTCAGAGCTCCGCCTACTCAGGGTGGGGCGCCACATGCTCCAAGGGTTGTAGGTCCGGCTCATCTCAGTGGGTGCTGGCGTGGGTGGGGCTGGGCTGCTGACCAGATCAGTTAGAGTTGTTGAGTTGGTAGATGGAGCAAAAGTGTGTAAGGCTGAGTCTCCACTTGCGGACCAAATGGAGCTGCCAAAAGGTGTAGTTGTGGACCATGGATTGCGAGTGTTTCCCAAGATTGACTAGACAAAAAAAAACAGAAGACCATACAATGATATCAAGAATGGGAAGAGTACGTTAGAGCTACATTAACAGCAAATAAGGGCTCTTACTGCAGTTGGTGCAGTCGGTGAGCCAGAGCTACTGGGCCAGGAGTGCAGAGAGTCACCACTTGGGACATCCCAGATGGAGGAGGATACAGCATTGAACTCAGGCCAACTTTGTTGGGGCTCCGAAGTCTTTGGGAAATTCATACCACTAAAAACTAAAACAAACCAACACACACTTGTTGTTGCAGCTAGTCAACCATATTGTGTAACATTAGTATTTTATTCTTCATTCAATTCCTTTCTTAACCAGTTATAAGCAACATGGGTTACCTCCTGTCAGATTGAAAGAGTTGTTGGGTCCAAATGCAGAGAATGAGTTGGCAGAACTGAAGTTTGTACTATTGGCTGTGTCAATGGGACTCCATAATCCAGAGCTGTGGGAAAATTTTAAAAAATATTTTAGTGGAGATTGTATTCTGATGTTCTCTCAATGTGCCATTTCCTAATTTTTCTAGAGTTGTTGTAATCACCTGTCAGAGCTGTCACTCTCCACGGATGTCATATGTGCAAGAGTCTTTCCTTGGTTCTCAGTTTTACCTGGGCCGGTGCCACCTGACATGAACACAAAGCATCATATTTGCATCTTCCCAAAACAAGACTATCCTAGGACTAGTGTATACACCTTGATAAAGTATCAAGTCACCATTACAGATTTACCTGGGCTTCTGTCATAACCAGCAGCCACAGCAGCAAAAGTGGGATTCCCATTTTTGCCCGGGAGTGAAGTGGCTACAGACAGCTTATTTCCTGGGGCCTTCTTCAAGTTTCCCTCACTACAAAAAGTGTTGGGAGTGCACCAAGAACCATCATTAGTTTTCAGTGTAGTTACAACACAGTGTACTGAAATACTATGGTTTAACAGTGCATTTGTTCTGCAAATTTTGGTGAGTGGTTACCTGTTAGTGTTGAGTACACTACTGTAGGTGCCTCGGGACACTAGGCTAGGGGAAGTTGGTGGGGGGGAGCACGTCCTGGCTGAAATGGATCTCTTCAGAAAGGGGTCTGCGTTCATGGTCTGGATGGAGATCTGCTGAAGACTATCTGCTTCTGCATGTGTGGAGAGCAGGAGAATGGCAGTCCTTCAAGAGACTGATCTAAACACAGGCTTTGGATATTACAGGATGGTGGCAGGTCATGACTTACGGTTGCCGCTTTTGGGGAGAGGGATATCCCATTCTGGAGTAGTAAACTCCTTCTCGCCTTCTGAGCTGCTGCTATGGCCCAGCTCTGGGACAGAGCCACTGGACAGCAACTTAACCAAAAGAGAGGGACGGCCATCGTCAAGCTTCCCAGTGCCTGCAAAAGGAAACATGTCAGAAAAAAAGGCATCTTGTATAGAAGTGAAGGGCAAAGTGACAGAATGGTGAACTCACATCTTTGTTTCTGCAGGGTTCTTGTCTTTGGGATGTTGGTAAGAGGATGAAGAGCTTTTGATGTGAAGCTCTTGCGTTGTTTGTTCTCCAGGGGGGTTACATATGGTAGCTCAAGAGAACTGAGAATAAAGATTTTACAAGTCAGAGATTGGATAAATAATAAAAGGAAATCAATGGTCACTGACAGGGAAGTTCACAAACCTGGATTTTTCGGCTTGGTTCTCTTTCTTTGTGGTGCCTTGATTCTTGGATTTGGGTTTGATTAGAAAATTTGAAGTTTCCTCTTTCCCTTTTGCTGTGGTTACTGTCCTTCCTTTCTTTTTGACTGGTTCCTGGCAGGGGGAAAGTGTACAGAAAGAAAGTATACAGTGGAGAGAGTGAGGAAAGATGGTAGAGAGGTAGAGGACATGATGTACAACACAGGATGTGAGCTGCATTCAAACCCAGAACATTGTTACTAAACGTGTTTCTGCCTATTGAGCAATCAACATGCCCCAGAGTACACACAAAGATTATTATATCACACAGGCTGTACAATGCAAGGCACGTTGCACTGCCTACAAAGCAGAGCAGCCTGCTGCGTTTTTGAATCAACTGATGACTAGCTGTCAGTCACTCAACCAGCTGTTTAATGTACCAGCATCCTGTGTGACCGGGCCCTTATTTTATCATTGTTTTCTTGAGTATGTGTACCTCTTTGATGTTCGTCTCCACATCTGGATTGGAGGTCTCTGTAGTAGTTGAGGAGCTGTCATCATTGTCGGCCAGGGTATCTTTTAGCTCATCTCCCTGAGTCTTCACCTTAGATTTTTTCTCTTTCTCCTCTTTCTTCCTCTGGGCTTTCGTTTTACCCCGCAGCTTCCCTTTAGATTCCAACACTGCAGGAAAGACAGAATATGTACAACTCCTTTAAAAACTTGGGAATGATTACAAAGGCCTTCTACTCAAAACAGACCCTCAACACCCCTTTACTTGCCACAAGTATATAAATGCGGATACCTTTGATTTGTATTGATTGAGAGCTCTGCTCCGGTGAAGCTTCCATAGTAAGCGACTCTGGACGGTCAAGGTCATTGTCCATAGCCCCTAGTAAGTTGGCATATTCTGCATCGTCAGGGCAGAGGCCTCTGGGTGGTAACGATGACCCAGCTAAACCTCGACTCTGGAGGTCCAGGAGGCCTACTGCCTGCTGCTTGGTGTTCCGAGCCTTCCGATTGGTTAGCTGGCACGCAGCCTGAGGACCATCTTGGCCTGAGCTGGTACTTCCCTTGGTCAGCTGGGAGGAAGCAGCTTGCATAGATGAGCGACCAAAGCCTATCCTGGACCTCCTATCTTGGCTGTCTGGGTCCAATAAAGTACGGCTGTTACCCTGCCGGCCTCCAATCCGTGACGCTCCACTGCTGGACCCATATAATCCTCTAGAGTTCTGGTGTGAGTCGCTGTAATCATTCAAGCTGAAAGTTTTGAGAGAAGTCTAGTTAAACACATATAATTCAACTCATTTTTCATGTCTCTGAAATTCAGTGAAGTTAGACCATGGTGATGCAGTTTGTGATGGGCAACTGACAGTGGGCATGCTGCATCTTCCCACTTATCCTCTTTATAAGGCTCTCAAACTGATTTCTCTGACCTCTGCACAGTTACATTTGCTGCCATTTAAACCAACTTTACTGTAATTTAAGAAGCCCAATGGATCTCCAATATCTACAGTATATTGGTATTGCTACATGAACTCCATGGGTATTTGTTTTAATATTAGATAGGTTATTCTGCTTATTAGAGTCACATTATATCATACTGTATATTGATGAGGATGTCATATGGTTTCAGAGCAAGATGGTTACAAAATTAGTTTGAATGTTGGACTTACTTTGAATCACTGTGAATTTGGACTATTTCCCTGAGATCAAATGGTCTCCCAGTCTCCAAGGTGGAGTTGGATTCCACAAACAGGCGTCTCTTGAAAGGCTCCCATATGCCCTGAGCCTCCAGGTATGCTGTGGCAATCACCAACAGGAACATGGCGCTAAACAGAGATGGATTGAAATTATATAGTGAGTATTATATAGGCTCTACTCTGTCAAGGGAAAGTATTGTTTTGGCTGAAAAGAAATGCTCAACCACTGAATGAAATTTCAGCTACACTCTAAAAGTGGCACAATGAACACAATATCATTGATCATTCATTTAAACCTTCTAAGTTGCATATTGCGAACTGGGAAAGACATCTCAGTTTCGTAGATAATATACAGCAGTTCTCATTTTTTGGTCGGTGATATATTTGTATTATCTGCCATCAGAGGTACTACAATCAACAGTTTCATGCCAGTTTGGGAAAACAAATGTTATGTGGGGTACATAATACGTAATAATAGTTACCACAATGATCCCTCCAAATATATTTTTAGATCACTCTTCTGACATAAAATATATAACAGCTGTCAGTACTTCAAATTTACATTTTAACATTGTGCTTTATACTTTATTAAGTATTTTTCTGCTCCCCAAAGGTGAACTTCTCTTTTTGCTTGCCCCCCCTCTACAGGGAAGCCAGAGTGCAGGGTCAGCTACAGAATAACCCTGGAGCTGGTAGGGATTCAGTGTCTTGCTGTCATGGAAGTCTGTCTCCCTGCTGCCCCAAATTTGGCACTCAAGGTGATAGTCAAGTCAAGTTTATTTATATAGCCCTTTATCACAAACAAGCCTCAAAAGGACTTTAGTTTGATAGAGTCCAAAGTCAAATTGTCATAAAAGGTGTCAGTGTCCAAATGCTACACCACAACAGAGAGTGATACTAACCTCATGATGAGAGAGACTATGATGTAGAGCTCCAGCTCCCAGCTGGGTCTGGGTAAGGTCTCTGCACATGCAGCTAACATGTGGTAGGGCAAGGAGGCGTTCAGGATAAACACAAACTCAGAGCCTCCGCAAGTCACCAATTTCAGCTCCCGGATCACTCGAGATGAGGTGAAATCAGGTGTAAACCTGTAAGAAAGGAAAATGTGTTGTGTAATGTTCAAAATATGCCAAGTACCACAAATTGAATATCTCACTAATCTGCACCTGAATTGGAGACCACCTGGCTTTCAATGTGACCACAAAGTAAGTCTCCCATTCACTGCCATTCACAGACCAGTGAGTGTATGAACCACATTCAGACACTTCCTGGATGTAGTTATATTATAGATGGACCAACTTGACTTGCTGCGTGAACTGACCCGTGACAGTCTGTGTGGAGGTTTTGTGGGACTGCAACTGCTACGGACACACCCCCTCCAAAACCACCACAAAATCCACTTGGAGCCTGATGTCTCGATAATCTATCTCTGGGAGACAGCTGTTCATATTCACAAGTCCACATGTACTGTCCATGATCATGGGAATGCTAATTCTTTTTTAGGGTTGATTTTCCTTTTAAATGATGAAAGGAAATGACAACTGATGGTAGCAAGGTGAGGCTACAGTGGGACAGAGAGCAAATTCATCCTCCTACTGAATGCTCACCAAGAGTGGCTAGTATTAATAGAGCTTGATGGGGTGATGGGGAGAGCACACACCACATGCACATGTGAAATACATACAGACATGCACTCACTCGCTCTTCAACTGATGTTTACATTCAGAGATCCTTATTAGACTGAACATTAACAGGTCTGCAAAATACTGATGCAAAAATAGGATCAACGAATATGGCCTGTTTTGTTCACTTACAGTATGATGAGGTCTTTTGAAGCATTTGGCTTAAGTGCAAATTCTTGACAATTGAGAACTTTGAATCCATATCCTTCACAAGCTTGTCCATTGATTTCTGCTGATCTGATGTTGATCGGGAGCAGGCCTGTGTTTTCCACTCTGAATGTTCGTCTGAGAGTGAAGTTTGGCTCCTTGACTTTTGTCTCTGAAATAGATAATTAGTTAAAATTAACACATTTTGAATAGGGTAACTTGTGAAGATCTCTAAGAATGTATAGGACTACACAAAAGGACATAGCACAAAGTCTGTGGCCTGCCATTGAACCTACTCTGTACCAGGTTTACTAAGCTTTTTTTTTTTTATTATTAATTTTTAATTAAATTCATTTTTCAAATTGGATCTGCTCATTTTAGTTATGTAGTTTCTATTGTTTTCTTTTACTTTCTACTTTTATTTAGTTTCTCTATAAC
Source organism: Hoplostethus atlanticus (assembly GCA_034670405.1). Lineage (NCBI taxonomy): Eukaryota > Metazoa > Chordata > Actinopteri > Trachichthyiformes > Trachichthyidae > Hoplostethus > Hoplostethus atlanticus. The sequence goes on along the minus strand of JAXDDX010000028.1, from coordinate 1,790,996 downwards.
TTTTAGCATTCTAATTCCCAGGGCTAAACCGAATGTGTCTTGAGTCATTACTTTATGTTCAGAAAACATGGAAAATTCCTTAGAATATTTGTCTCATCAATGCATCGAGGAGGCATGGGCCTCCATTCATTTCTAAATGGTTATTTCAAGTCTTCCATTATTCTTTTGGCTTTGACCAAAAAATTACAATTGAAAATAATTGACAAATTAATTTTTGACCTGCTTTAAAGCAGGCAGTAAAGGCTAAGTCTGAGGCAACAGTGGGAGCCAGTGAGAGGCTATGGCTGACTGGGGCACAAATTTACGAAGGTTTACAGTTCTGGCAAAGATTACTCACCTACTCAATCGTGTAACATTAGATTAGGTGTTTAGTGAATGGTGCAGCCTATCTTATGATCCTGTAGATTTATGATGATTAGCCTGATGGCCTCTCAATTTGGCTTTTGTATGAATACTTGCCCTGGATTATGGCACAAGGGATTGTTACATGATATCCTGCATAGTGGTAAATGTTGGTTGGAGTAAAATAGAACACTCCATGCTCACACTGAGCAGGGCCTCCTCTATACAAACTCACTCTCTGTGCAGTCTTTAAGAAGTGCTTCAGTCATCTTAAACCTCAGCGAGCTCCCTTGTCCTGGAGGCTTCCCTGCAACCTTCAGGCTCTCTGTTGTACCGCGGCCTTGCAGTACGATTGTGTCAATCACAGTCAAGTTATTCCTAAACAGATTCCCAATGATGCAAACAATTTCAAACAGGACACGCATAAATCCTAATGGGTATTTTTGGTTTTGGTAAAACTTGTGAATATGCCTTTGCAAACACATACCTGACTATGAGAAGGGAAGAGACACTGTGGTTGCTGACAGGAGTGAACCTCACACTGAAGGACTTGACCTCTCCGGGCAGGAGGAGGAGATTGTACACAAAGGGTCTAGTTGATCCCTCTACAAACCCTGTACTGCTCTTCATTAGTGAGGTCTGCCAAACAGACAAAGGGCCTGTTACAGATAAACAACTTCCACATGTTGGCTCAATTATGAAGAGGACTGCGGTTAGCAATTCAATCATAAGCCAACCAGCTGATTCTCAGAATTCTTGAAAATTGCTACATTGTTACAGAAGTCAGTTGTCTATGTTGCAGTTCTCACTTGATTTCTGTGGACCTGGAATTCCAAAGTATTTGCATTGATGTTGATGTTGGACAAATTTCCTAATGGTAACCTGGAAAATAAAGCCAGTGAGGATCACCATTTTTTTCATTTGTTTTCTGTGATGTGCAGAGAATAAGATTTAAAAACTTTGGTTGTGGATAGTTCCAACCTGTCTGCTAACTTTCCAGAAAACACTGAGGGGTTGGGTAACAGAGCCAAGGGGAGAACCTGGACAAAGACAGGGACGTCGGCAGGGTTCTCTAGAATCACCTCCTCCTCCTGCAAAGAAACAGATGGTTGTCTCAGCTCCATCTCAAACACACTAGTTCACAACCTATACCTGAAGATATGCCTGTGAGTGTGTGTATGCTTGAATAAGAGGCAGATTGTTTCTACTCACAGAGGAGCTGTTTGTATTGGTCAGAGGGAACAGAATTCGTTGCGATGAGTTGACCAATGACGGCCAAGTCAACTGTGCTGTTATTTTAGCTTGCACATTTTTCTGAAGGTCTGTGTTGACTTCAAAGATTGCTTCCGCCCTTCAGCAAAAAAAAAAAAAATCTCATGATGTTTTGTATGTGGTCTGCAAGTGTGGAACAACTAATTAACTGTGAAATTTGATAATCCACAGCCAAGGATCCCTTAAGCATCATATGACTTACTCATGGCCTGAGCGCTCTTTGAGCTCTTTCCATCGTTTGAGAAGTTTTTGGTGCAGATCCACATCAGCATCCCAAATATCCTCCTGCAGGGCCAGTCCATGAGGCTTAGACTCCGCTGTAAGAGAAAAAGATGGATATTAGCTATTGAAAATTGACTGTTAGTTGTTTGAGATTTTAAGGTGACCCTAATTAAAAAACTGGACTCTCAAGAACACTTACATTTGAGGACAAATGGCAGTCCCACATAACAGTGATCGCCACACTGCAAGCTGGCATCAAAATAAATATTTGCTACCTGCAAAAGAGAGGGAGTGGAAGGGAGAAAGGTATAATCTGTATGTTATCAGTTGGTTTGTAAGAACCACTTTTCCTCACAAAGATATGCTCTGTGAGATGAGGGCCTACCTTAGACTTGCGTCTGGGCTCCAATTCATCTTTATTGTTGCGAAGCCTTTTGTAATAGAAGCGGACATCTTCTGTCAGAGAGCGGATCTGCTGTAGCCTCACTCTCTGTGTAAAAGAGCTCTGTATGCTGAAGCTCTGGTGAACAACTTTCCCCTAAGGACAGATAACACACATACAGACATGTCAAAGGCACACAGATCCTCTGCACTCCTTGTAAGGTAAGCAGACCTGTGTGTGAAGATGTTTGGTTCCCTCAGGACATGTTTGAAACCTAATCACCTGCTTGTTTTTAGATGGGTGTGAAATCTCACTCCTCAGTGAAATAGAAAAAAAATGAAATGGTTGTTGACCGAAGGTATGATTCATTATGAGGATCAGAGAGGCTACAAGAGATCAACCCATTTTCTATAAATGCAGTTATGACCTGTAGGTCTATGTTTATTTGTAAGCTTTTCAGTCATAAGTAGATCAGTGAGGTTACTTACTGGAAAGGTGGGTGGCAGAATGATGTGTTTGGGAGAGCTATTTAATGTCCCCACTGCAATGAGAGCTTTCACTGGGATGGTTAATATCTGAAGGAAAGGAATATTCACATCAACATCAAGGCCACACTGAATGCTGGTTCTGCATTCCTTTCAGAAACGGAAGTGCACTTGACCGACTGCCTACCTCATAATCTGTGGTGATGTGTATGGCGCCATCGTATATGCCCTCCAGTGCTTTGGCCACCAGTGTCACTCTGAATGCTGCATAATAGCCAGAGGCTAATATCACCTTTACAGAGACACAAAAACATGAATTAGGGTACTTTTCCATTTAAGGCATCTGACACTCTTATCAAGAGAAACGATTTTCACTCACACTGAAAACGAAGTTTACTTTTTTCTTCATGTAAAAATAGTTGGGGGTAAGAGTACTCACTGAGCTTTTGTCTCAGTTAGTCTACTTACTTCAGCGATGGATTTTGGAGATCAAATTTCAAATGGCATCATGGTCACAACACAAAGCTTGTTCACTCAAGTATGCCACGTATGAGGAAGTCTTACTGTTGTGTGATGGGAAGAGGAAGTATTCTGCAGCTCTCGAATGCGACTGAGAGCCACTGTTTTGTTCCCTTTCTCAGTTTTCAGTAGTTCCATGGAAAGACTGTCTCCTGTGACAAGCCAGGACTTGATCTCCAGCTGGAAGACAGAAAACGGTTAGAAAAAAAACAATTATAGTTGTATGTGTCCCTGTCCACGTTTTCTGGACAATGTGCAGCCGGACAAAATTGTTAAAACTCACACACCATATCTATTACCAATGCATGAATCAATGTATTAGCATATAGGTTTATGTTGCATCTCAATAAGGTTTTGTATTCCAAGAAAAGTTTGAAAACAGAAGCCAGCCTATTCTAGAGATGAAACAGACATCTTGCACAGTGAGGTGGAAAGATGGACACAATAGACACAAACACAAAATTGTGGCCAGTTCCATTTATGAACCAAGTCTCACCTCTATGGGATTACTGTTGACCACCACAAATGTGATGCTGCTTGTGTCTGTTGCACTGCGGACACCAAAGTCCAGGAGGTTCTCATTTAGACTGGGCGACAGGATCAGAGGCTGTTTAAACCAGGGAACAAACATCACGTTACATAGACATTCCCCTCTCACTTGCCTCCACAGAGAAATTTATTTTAATCCGCCTCAAAAAGCTTGAAAGAATCACAAAACAGCTGTTTTAAACCGTTGTCTTCATCATTTTCACATGAAGTCACAGTCACATGAAGTGCTGTACCCGTCATGTAGATGTTGTCCCCTGAAAGTTCCTCAAAAAGGTCTTTACCCCATTACCTCCATTTTCACATCTTTACACTGGTTGCCAGTAAGTTTTAGAATTGATTTCAAGATCTTACCGATCACTTTCAATACCACCTTGAAGGCGAGTGACCTCAAGATACTTGTATCTCAAGCATCACACCTGTATTTGCTAGTATTCAATAATTACATTTCTAAACAAAGCCATACGAATTACATGACATTGTGTACCTCTAAGAAGCCTGTGTAAGCCCGGACAGGCAGGTGGAACTTTGAGGCATTTGTGATGAGCAGGATATTGCTGTCTATGTGGATGGAGGGTCGGACCGGCCGGAAGAGAAGGGAGAAGATGTAATGCGATTCATGTGGGGGGATAAGGATGGGCGCACTGAAGTTCTGCACCTAAAATGAAGAGAATCAGTTATGTCATTACATTACAAGCATTTGGCAGACGCTTTTATCCAACGCGACTTACAATAAGTGCATGTAATTTTTCTAACTATACATTTAAATCATATAGCAGTTTAGATTCAGAATGACCTCTGTCAACTTACTCTCTGGTCACACTCACATTAAACATGGTTTTGGCCTCTTCAGGCAGGGACACATTGTGTATTCGGATAGCAAAGTTGAATGTGTTTGTGAGGAATATAGGTCTGTCCACTGGGTCAACTGGGCTGTCCCTGATATGGAACAAGGTAGCTGTGTGGTCAAAGCCCAGGTAACTGCAAGAGGAGAGACCAGAGGAACTTTTATGGCTCAACCTATGATGCAGGAGTGTATATATAGATCGTCATGGCTGACCAGTATGTCATTTATCCTTCTGTACTAAGCTACGCCAACGCTCCAAATTATTGATGGTTATTTGTAAAACAAAACAAAAATGACTTACCCTTCTAAAACCTCTGCCTGGTATGGGATTTCAAGCTTAGAGTAACTTTTTTCTTTTGCTTTCACTGTTATTTTACCAGAAAATTGATATGGTCTTCTTGCTTTTGAAGCTGAAAAGCAAAATCAAAGAGCAGATATCTAAGTACAGTGCATGAGGATACAAGATTCCACATGAAGAACTTGTAGAATATGAATCCAAATACTGTATGGAGTCATGAGCATTAAAAGGAAATAATGACTGCATTGCATTATGGTCAATTATCTATACAGAAATTGGCATCTCTCCTGCTTCTATGATGGATTTCTCCCTGCATGATGTTAAATGTCATCCAAAATGGTGAGTTTTCTGCTATTAAACTCCATTGTAGTGGTGCTGGAAAATGTGCTTGACATGACACATTGTCTGCTTTTGGTATATTTTTCTTATTCCTGTCAATAACTGACCAAACAACAAAATGGGCCCAGAAATGCAAAGTACAACACCAATATGCAATGCAACATAACACTCTTCTATTGCAGTTTTTTGCAGATTTAATTAAAAGGTAATTTATGTTTGATCAGTGCAAATTATCATTTGTAATGCAGACAATAGAAGTGAAATAACCTGTCCAAAGCAAACAATACTGTTCTTGCTAAGCACATTGATTTAAATGCTTCTTATCTGGAAAGTGGGCACAAAGTTTGCATTGATAAATTTGTGGTGTATTGGGGTATTGGATTGACCAACATGATAGTCAATGGGAAATTTGATGGCATTTCATGCTGAATGTGATCTTATGGGCAGGAGAGGGCAATGCCACTTGGAATTACATATGTCAATATGCACTGTATGCAAACAACAGCAGTCTATGTGGGTCTGAAGTGAAAGAGAAATGATGCACAGAACAAAAAACAAATACAGAGCCATTCTCCTTTTAGATCCTGGTCAGCTTAGATTTTCCTAAGGCAATTTGATTTGCAAACTACTAAGAATAGGCATATAGGTGTGGTTCAAGGTTATTTTCACATTGACAAGTTCATGAAATAAATAATATTGGATATATAATTTAACAAAACATTTTCTTTAAGAGAAATATTTATAAATATCAACAAATATAAAAACACAAAAAGTTTAGTATAGAACTTACCATCAAAACTAATACTTGCAACTTTGGTATATCTACTCTCTCCGGCTTTCAGTGTGATTGCTTTGAAATCTATTGTGACTGCTTCATTTGATGGAGTTGTCCGTATACTCTGCAAAGCATAAAGAAAGGATTAGGTCAAGATAAGGATTCAGACAAGGTATATGAATTTAAAAAGCAGCTAGGATACCTACTGTAATTGGAACATCTTTTGGTCCTGAATTTAATAGATGTAGGTTCAACTGTTTTGGACGATCTGTAAGAAAAAGCAGTTACATGAGAGAAAGGAAGGAGAGAGCAATGGAGGTCAAAGAAAGCTAGATTAAACAAATACTTTCAGGTTGTAACTCTTATTCATGTTGGCTAAGCCTCATAAGACTTCATACCTTGTGAGCGCAGCGTACCAAAGTCAAGCATCTCTGTGGAGGAGTATATACCAGGTGCTACACCAAATGAATAAAACAGAAAATATGTGAGCTAAACTCAAGTTTCACAAAAGATAATCATGTCACACTTGTAGCTGAACGACAGTAGCACACTGAGTAATACAGTAAATGTAGGTCATCAAAATTCAGAAGGATCTGGTGACACACCTGATGTGACCTCTACCTCTACGGGGAGGATGATGAACTGGTCTTCGTTGGGGGCATTGGTTTTGATTCTGATAAAAGCGGTGTGGTTGTCTACATCTCTTGACGAGAAGCTGGCTCTCATTACACCCTTTGTCTCAAATGGGGGGATCTCCTAGAGGGGAAAGTCAGCATGAGTGACAATGATTCAATTCTGATTGCCATGCAGTAAATGTCTTATTGGAATTTGTATGTACTGTGTGTACTTGAAAGTACACTTAAGCCTCTTTCAGACATACACCTCCGATATTCTCCAGAGAATCAAGTCCGCACTTTCACCGGAGTTGCCCTTCCACACATATAGCACACCACCGGACAGTGGCCGTTTTTGCGTTGATGTCAATACTAAATGTAGTTAGACGTATCCGCAGTATTGACGAAAGGGTCGATACTTCTTCCTCACCCTTGGATGTTTGTATTATGCCGGTTTCGCGCCAGTCCCATGATAAATACGTTATCAACACGCCCACTCGCTCGTAGAGAATACTCCGGAGAATCTTCCGCTCCATTCACACTTGGGCTCACTCAGAGATAAAACCTAAAATGTCGATTTTAGACCAGGGTGCTGGGTGGGTGAAGTCTGTTTAATTTCCAGACCAACTGATTCGGACATCCGAGTAATGTCTAGATAAGTTCCAGATTTCACTGCATGTGTGAAAGAGGCTACAGTTAAGCTGAAACTAACCCATAATTTTCCAGTGCCTCCTTGTTGACCTGTGGGAAGCTCTAGATGTAAATCCCCACCACTAGAGTACATCTCCACAACCTGGGAGCAAAAAAAACAAAAAACAAAAAAAACACAGCACACACTCAACAAACATGTATAGTATTCATCAATATAAATTAATTTCACACAAAAAGTAATCAAATGAGGGTAAATTTAATCAATCAGAAATTTTGAGTGCTCTAAAGGATTACCTGCAGTGGTTCACTGTTCGGGTTGTGGATGTTTATTAGAGGTGAGAAACTACTATTTACGGGGACTCTGGCCCCTATGAAGGGCCGTAGTCTGTAGGGGTTTGGGATGCCAACCCCAAAAACCTTCAGGACAGAGATAGAAACAATATTAGGTCTGTCACACTTTACTGACACTAAACATTTAATTCAAAAAGAAAAAGTAGGAATGTTTATTTTGTTCTCTACCTGGTATGTAAACACTCCATGATGTGACGTATTAATAAATAAAGTGTTTTCTACATTTCCCACTACACGGGCAAGAAACACAACATCAAATGACGTGTTTCCCCCTGGTGGAATTATCTGTTGAAAAAAATAAAAATAGGCGTGTAAACGACTGTATGTTTGGTACAACAATAATAGCCTGATCATTTCTTTGACAGACCAAGCAATTATAACTTCTCCAGGTTTCGGTACCCCCCAGACGGCATAGGATCAACACACAATCCCGCAACAGCAAACTTTAAAAAGGTCCAGTGCCATGAAAATCACATTTCCCAATCTGGTATTGTTTGAAGAGCATTGTAATGTGAAGTTACCACAATGTTATAAATGTCTGTGTTTTGGAAATTCGACAAACTCCTTTTGAGAAACTATCCCTGTGGTTGTCAACATATTAAAACCATTTTGGACATCCAGTCTTTACTGATGTAAACAATGTCAAACAAACCCACATACAAATGAATGATCTGATTGGTCGACATTATGCATAGTTAATATGGTTCCCTGACAGTAGCCAGCTAGGTGCTTGCCGAAATAGCCAAACCCACAATGCCTTGATTATGTATTGTCAAAGTTGGATACTGGATATTTGCTCCCCAAACATAAAAATATTCAAATGCCTTGGATGGCACAATTAGAGGGAATAATTGGGCACTCACTCTGTCCTACAAGCTATGCCTGCATAGCTCATTTTCAGAAGGACTTCAGCAACTGGCTCAAAAAAGGCTCTTGGAATTTGATGAGAAAGGAGCAGTAGCATACATTTTTAGGACTAAGAAGTCACAAACTCCAAGCTAAGTGACTAATGCTTCATAGCATAACACAGGAAGAGGTCCGCTGTTCTTCCATTGCAAACAGAGCTTATGATTTAGAGTTTCTCGCAATGGCAGATGGTGGAAAGAGTGAAAGGCCAATGGAAAATGCTTTTCCATCATTTTTATCCTCTTCAGTAAAGTGAAAGAGAAAACGGACTCATGTGGAGCAACACCAGGAAGGGGGTGGGGGGACAAATAGCAACATCCTCTTTGTGTCAGGAAGCAACAGATTTCAGGGGAGATGTGGTCTTCATTTTGAGAAACACTAGCACTAACAGTACCACTCATGTGAGATACACTACCAATTGTCTCACCCCTGGTCTCATTTGTTTACGGTAATTACACAGATATCACAATTAATTTAACAATGATATACTGATGTTTAAAAACAATAGTTACAGACCAATGATAATCAAACATGGTAACATCAATAACACACAGCCATGTGACTAACGATAAGTGGCACTTTTTTTATACTAAGAGGAAATGCATTTCTGAAGTTCTTTTTAGGCATCCATTAAATGTGTTGTGACCACTGGCTTTAGCTCTGTGGCTGCATTCAGATGACAAAAATACTGTTCAGAATGTGATTATCAGGTGACGGCTACTTACCCTATTCTGGAAAAAGGATGCATGAAAATGTGCTGTCGTTGCTGAGATTGATATCAAACTAATTTCTTCTGAGCTAGGATTATGTAAATAAACTTTTTCCATTTTTGGCATTCCAACGGGCCTATGAAGAAAGAAGGTGTTACAATATAAGTCACAATATACAATACACACATTTCCTTAGTTAGGCCTATCCATCTAGTCAAACGGCAATGCCTATTAGTATAAATATTTCAATTTCTAATAAATTGTACTCCAGGTTTCCAGAGGGGCCTATTATGGAACACTGAAAAGGATCCAATTGTAAAAGCAGAACAGAAAATGTCAAAGACTGCTTAATAAAATAGAGTAAAATAGAAATACAAGGCTATAATATAGTTTTATTCACATGAAGGGTCAAGAGATCTGGTATGTCAAACAAAAAGTGAATCCAAAAAGAGACAGGGTGAAAATTTCTCCAAGGTTACATTTTGATTCCTTCCAAACAAATGCAGCTGATAAGGGGACTGTTTCTTGAGAAAGTAGGACGGGGGAGGATGGGCTGAGACAGCTGGGTGGGTTCACTGGGAACTCAGACTGGGGGAGGGTTGGGGCAGGAGCCTCTTTGAGCGCTACTGAATCACTTTATGTGCCCTCTTACTCTGGCAGGCTACACTTGGGTCACACTACGTCAGTGCTGCACCCATTGTCAATGTGGAATGTGATCTTATGAATCTGGCCATGAACCTGCCTGTGTAACTAAAAATATGTCTTTGTTAAGCGCATACCATAAATTGCTAAAATACACCATTCCATTTAGCAATCTATTTATTCTTGACAAGCTGCGTTGTGTAACATCAGAATGTGTCAAAATTTTGATATTACATGTTGTAGAACACTGGAACATTGTTTTACCATTAGTCTAGAAAATATCCACAGGGTATAGGAAACATTACTTAAGCTAAATAAATATTGGACATAGCTTCCAATCACACACAAGACAAATATCAATATGTCCAGCTAGTGAGTTTTTAAGTGCGATAACTGTGTGTTAATCTAAGAAAAGATGGGTAACCTTACAGTAAATGCAATCTGACGCCCATTAATGTTAATGACAACTTTAAAATCAATAAGGTAATTGCTTCTTTACTTGAATCCCTTTTTATAATAAGTAATACATGCTGTCACAAAGAGTGTGTGATATAAAGGCGTGCCGCACACAACAACAAAAGAGACCATATATGGACATACGCCTACTCACTGTTCGTGGAAGTCCAGCATTGGAGGTTCGAAGCGTATAGGTCGGCAGTTCCCGCGGTGTGGGGACGCGCTGTGAGAGTGAGGAAGACATGACATGACCAAAAACAGCAGGCTCGGAACAATGGTATCCATGTTCATTTTAAACAAACGATAAGATAAACGCGTAAACAAAACATCAATAATCTCAGCGCAGGCTCTTTCAACAATGTGTATAATAGCCCCGGGAATGCTGCTGCCTTCTGCGAGAGACCATTTCCATAGGGGAAATCTTTGTGAAGATCCATATATTTCAGAGGGACAGGGACAAAACTAAATAAATAAATAAAAGACGCCTCTCTTCTTGTCACACTCTGACTACCTTCAGTGTCATGTTTCTCTCTCGCATGAAGGCGAGCAGGGGAAAAAAAGCATTCCACAGGTGTGAACTGATGGCACCAACAAAGGGTTAAAATCTCACCAAACCTGCTTAACAACTATCTTAACAAAAGGTAAAGCCCTCTTCAAAGAGGGCAAGTCATTTTTGGGCTAAACTAAATGGCGAGGTGACTATACAACAGAACTATGTTATGGGAGCCCTCACGTAAAGCAGGTGTGGTACACAATCAAGCTTAAAGTCATTTGACAGTCTAAGGTGCTGGCCTCTTAATTGTCAAGTACTGATTTTACAAAGCACCCACAAAGAATCAGATCAGTTCAAACAACAGTTATAGAGTTACTACTAAGCTATTGTACGTAAGGCGAAACTATTTTTGAAATACTCCCCCCCCCCCCCCCATCTCTGATTGTACCAGTATTTTTGTACGGGTAGCTAAAAATGTCCCCTAATAAGTCTTTCAAATGTAATTACTCTAACATTACCATGGGGTCAGAAAATTTACCAGAGATCAATTCCACCTATTTACTACCAAGTCTACGTGTATGGGAGGAGACAATGGTAATGGAAATACCAGGATCCTCCGAGAGCTGGGCTAACTGTAGACGGGGTGGATTTCCATCCCGTGGGGCACATAGTAGTCCATACAGAGACCCAGCAAGGCTGTATTGTTCAGGGACGCTTTGTTATCTGCAGCCTGTCCTCAGCTCTCTCATTAATACAGCAATAGAACAAGTTCATTCAGCTAAAAGCTCATTGACTAAATTCTTGTGTGATTAAAGATTCAACTGTATTCTGACAGTGAATTCTGTGTAGCCCTTGCTAAGAACCTCAGAGCTAATGTGTTGAATGTCAGTGAGTAATAGGAGTAGCAGGGGGATCACGGGGAGGGCTCTGCCTCTTGGCCTCAGATCTGCATATGTCCAGTGTCAGGCTAACTTGCAGCTGGGGGTACCAAAATAAGCCAGAGTTAATGTGAGAAGCATTCTAACTCCTATGGAAGTGGTTAATCTGTTGAGAACGTCTCTACACTAAAAGAATACACTACAGAGAAGCTCATGTTTGACAGACAGGAGGACGTTTCACTGATACAGGCTTTGTAATGGAGCAGCGACAGCAATAAAAAAAAAAAAAGAGATGAACACTTCCAACCTCAGCACTCAGACAAGTCCTGGGATGATAAAGGTGAAAATGGAAGCTCAGCATTTAGAGAACCTCAGGAGCAACACAGCAAAATAATCTGATAGCATGACCACTCCCTCAAGATAACCCTTGCATGGATTAGAACATACTGTACAAATGGGCAAGGTTTATTGCATGGTACAGGCCTATTTATGATATACATCTTAAAAGTAAGGACAGATTAGCTACATGTTATGTGCAAGCCAAGACAAAGCACTGTAATAATCCTTCAATTTTAATAGATATTAAAAAAAGGAAAGTGCTGGGCATAGGCAACATAGACACACAGCCCAGTCCAGCCAATCACATAAAGACACGCAAGACCATTTCTTCTCAAATAAGGAATTGATGTGATGGACAGAGGTGGGAAAAGTAGAACATCCCTAAACATGCACATCTGTCGGACATGCCTATCTCAATTGATACTGATCTTGAGGATAATATAACTTAACAAGGGGCTCATCAGTGAGGCTCAGCAACTCTCTTGGTTCAGATTTTTTTTTTGACAAAGTTAGCAAAAAAGCACAATCATCCATCTGTCTCCTTCTCTTAGCCCTGTCAGTGTGCACAAAAGCAATCAACTGACAAACTAACATTAACAGTCTCTGTGGTCTGGACTGCTAGAATAAACTGTACCAAATTTGTACCAGCTGTGTCAGGAGAGGGGCACACTGGGGGTCTGGTGTACCAACATGGGCACTTTCAGTAGCATGGATTGAGCCGTTGCCATGACAACTAATGGCACAAACAACACACGTTTCACAGAAGCTAATGGGTTAGTGCCAATAGGTTGCCTGGTAGATCTGGTGTGATCTCAAAATAAATAAATAAATAAAAATAGACATGGCAGTTAACTGTCCTTCTCTTTCTTTGTGTTTCATGTACTTTGCCAAGCTTACCATTGTTAGCATGGATGTATGTTTGTTGCTGTATTGTCTTGTTGGCTTTAGCAGGTTGTGCTTATGTTAATGGTGATTATGATCAGTGTGACCTGATGGTGACGATGATCCTTACATGTTGGGTTGTTAGCTGATCCAATAGGCTTAGCAGAGTAACATTTTTTTGTTCTTGGTTGTTGACATGACCACAGTGATAGATCATGTATTTGCAAATTTGCTCCAGTACCATTTCAGTCTGTTTGCTAATGCCGGTTTTGTTAAATAAAGTAGGTTGCATAAGATTACTGTCATGTTGCTCAAGCTCTGTTTGGGTAACGTTGGCTACATGTACTGAAGACGTATCTGACACAACTCCTCAGGCTATCCTTACACTTGCCAATCTAATGCAATTTTTATCATCCAATCCTGCCATGATGCATTAAAGGACAATTTCACTCACGGATTACTCACTGTTTTATATCATTAATCTGTAATGCATTCCAGGAGTTATTTTGTGATGAAGTATAATACATTTTTTTGGTGTACCCACTTTCCCTCAAACTGCCTCGTCCTCTACTTCAGTTAGTGATTATCTACATTTCCCCAAATGCCTATCGACATCTCCCAGAGAACGTGCCTGAACTTGTTGCATTCAGCACATGCAGGTGGAGAGAGCGATAGCAATGGTAAGAGCAAGAGAGTGTTTCCAGTTAAGAGAAAGTGACTCCTGCCCTTTACTGAAAACATAACGCGTCTGTGGCTGCGTTGCCCTATGGATGATTGAAGCTACTGTCAGAGGGGAAATTTGCATCTTCCTCTTCTACAATGGATTTCTTCCTGTAAGAGTATTGAATGTCAGTGGAAAATGGTGGGTCTGTAAAGAAGCCACACGTCTTTGATTCTGAGCGACAGACATTGAAACTACACATTTACCATTTGTGTTTTAGATAATTGAAAAATCTTCTGCTGTTAAATTAAATTGTAGCTGCGCTGCAAATACCTCAACATTATGTCACACTGTCTATGTATGGCTAGTTAACCACAGGAATCAAAACAATACACTAACAAACAACAAAATGGAGCCAGAAATGCAAGATACATTGCCAATAGGGAGGAGAGCCTACACAATCGCTCCAGCTTGCTGGTGTTGGAAGTTATTCCCCAAGTGAAACTCATAAGCATTCATGTTGTGCATGGCTAATGTAGTTTTGTTCGCTATACCAGTGCAGATAGTTTATGGCTTATCCATTGGGGTGTAAACATGCAGAATTCAAAAACTAAGATATTCTCCAAAAAATGAAGGGTACAAGCGGGTCTACCAATTTGGTGTCACTGGCCAGAAAACTACATATCCTATGGAGCAAAGTGGCAATGTGTCGACCAATCAAATAACTTTCAGTCAGTCACAAAAGCCGCATCAAACAAGCTAGCCGTTTCTAGCACACACAATAGTTCAATGCCCTAATGTAAAAGGTGTACAAGCACTTGCATGACTAGATCTACACTAACACTTACATGTAACCAAACAGGCATCACTAAGCTAATCATCAGGCCTAAACTACATACTGCAACTGTTTGCAGCTTTTGATGCTAGCATTTGAATGTGCCATCACAATATCACAATGCTATAGTAATAATATTTTATATGTAGCATGTTTAACTGTTTGAGAGGACAATTCTGAAAAAAATAAACAAGCCTTACCTTTGTTGATGATATAAACTAAAATCAATGTCAGAGTCTGCCTGCAAAAAGTAGAACAGAGACATGAGGCATTATGTAACTACAAAAAAAGTTGTAAATTATTATACAGTACCAATACCAAAACATCTCTATATTCATCAACAAGTCCTTTTTTAAACATCTAGACTCAATTATAGTTCCGTTTCTATGGGAATATAAATCGGTATTAGGTAAGGGACATACTGTATCTGTAAATCAAGAATGGAAGGAGGACTGGCACTTCCAAATTTTCATTTCTTTTTTATTTTTGTGTACATTATTGATTTTTTTTCTAACATACTGTGTTGTATTTTTTGCACTGAAAAAAAAAGAAGAGCAAATGTAATTTCTTCATATGTCTGTCAACGATTGCTCAATAAAACACATTTAAAGACTAAAAAAAAAAGTTGTAAATAACTAAATATGTATGTTGTTATATCAATAGGTGCATAACTTAGTAAACTTAATTTAAATTACTTTATTATTCCCTTTACTAGTTGTGTAAATATTAATTTGGGCCTGTTTATGATGGTAATGCAAAAGGAGAAAAAGTAATATCCCTTACCTGTAAGAGGCTTCCCTCACCAAAATGCAGAACTTCTAGAATTGTGTCTGACTGAATGAATGCTGTGAAAACAAGCATAGAAAAACATTATTATTAGTAGTAGTAGTAGTAGTAGTAGTAGTAGTATCATCAAATGGCACCTATGTAAAAGGGAAACATCGAAAAAAATAGACTACTGAATATAACTTTGAACATTCCACATTACAACACAGAACCTTTGTGAATATTTGCTGGGAAAAGGCTAAACCCAGCTAATCAAAACAACACCAAATACTATGGGAAATGAAATGGTTTACCTGTCACCAAATGGGCTACCGGAGGCTGATGTTTTTAAACTTATTTGCCTGGCAAAGCAGTGTGAGACAAAGTGGTGCCAGGACATGGATCAGGTATTGAGAACCAATTCTAATCGTAAATCAGCAACAAAGTGGTAAAATCATAAGTGACAATTGTATTCCTTGGGCTAGGTTGTACCAATTCCAATGCAATTGTCAATTCTCCTTATCAATTTGATTCTTTATTGATTCCCTTATCAATTCCTATTCGATGATTAGGGTGAAAACACTATATACAGCTTTAATTTAGTGCCCTAACATCGAAATATTCATTGTTTGCAATCAATGGCACACCAAAAGGCCCAAAAGTCTGTTGTGCAGCTGTCAGAACAAACACCATGACAAAATATGTGAAAAGGGGTGAATCAACATCTGCATTGTGTTGTTACATCTATCGTGTACGGAACTGAACAGAAATATTTTTCCCTTTTAAGAATTTTATGCATTTCACAAAGTTTTCACCACTCTTGAGAATTTTCTATACACTTCCAGACCTATGTAGGAACTGTAATGGAAAATACGACTTACATCTGCTACAGTTGACTGATTACATTATGCTCTTACAGGATATTCTTGAGCCAGGGAAATGGACTACGGATATACCATAGTAACAATGAACTGTATGTATTCTAGTGACAGACTGATCCTTTCTTTGCCAAAAGAGAGAGCTCTTGGCAAGTGTTTAGACAATCTATCTATGACCATTCATTGACCTTCCTTCATGTGTGAATCTAACAAGGAGGGCCGTATCTATACCATTGATTGATGTCTGGGGAGTGGGTGCCTTCGGGGGGTAGAAAATCCCCCATTATGACTAATGAGATGCAGCTGTGTGCCTGGTGAGGATGATGATGATGAAGTAACTTGGCACCTCCTATAAACCGATGGCTTAGAAGATAGTGTAGAAGTTAGCATAAAAAGGGACCGAGATGATGACTCGGTGCTCACTCATCCTGATACTTTGTTGAGGGCTGAGCGGGGTCCGCTTGCGCAGGCGAGACAATAAAAACCCAAGGAAAGACACTCTCTTGCTGGCTGACTCTTTATTGCAAACAAGATTTCCACCACAGGAACCCTATCACTCATTGCTGCAGGGAAGTGTATTGCAATCACACACCCATCTTTGCACAAGTTGATGACATGTATTTGAATATAATCAAAACCATTAGCCTAAATGTCATTCTATTGGTGCACAAGCTGCGGGGTTATGCAATGTGTAGGACAACATTACCAACAATCAGCTACTATATTTCCTTGCTGCCTGGCATGCATCTGAGATAGAGCTACTGTGTTGCAACTTTTCAGCTAAGTTTTGTGAGCAAATACAAACCACAACTAAGTTGGGGAGTGAAGAGGGGAAGAAGGCAGCCTGTAGGGCTAGATCTACTCATAGACAGCCTAGGAGCACTGAAACATTAAGTAATAACACTGCTAAAGGAAACCCCCTACTTGAACTTGAATCTCTTACACCAGTATACATAATATTTGTGGGTTGTGTGTGAAAGGGGTATTATAACATCAGTGTTCTACTTAATTAGCATCAAGGGGATTTCCAAAGACTGTTTTAAGAGATATAAAGGATGTCTCTCATGACTCTACACGCTTGCAAATCCAGTGAATTCAATTCTTTGCTTAGTGTGTATTCTGCTTTCAGTATACAGAGAAGCCTTTCACCTGACACAACCAGAAATCCCAAAGTTTGTGTTGGAAGACCAACTTCTGTGGATCCTATTCATGGCATATTTTGAGCAGGGATTACAAATTTATGAACTAAATCTTGGACTACTATTATCAGCTTAAATTTCTGACTTTGCTGTGTAAACATGACTTTTGTGGACACTCAGTTTATTATATTATGTTGCTCTATCTAACAGGAGTCTTGGTTGATGAGAGAATGAGCTAGAAAAGTCATATTGACTCTGTATGCAATAATTGGTGATATCACCACTTATATCACTTGATATCATCAAGAGGCGATGCAGTTTGGTTCAACGCACACATCTTACATGTCATGTCTACATCCTGTCAGGCTGTCAGGCCTACATCCTCATCTCATGCACAGTAACAAAGCAAGCCACCTTCATGCTGTGAGTACTGAGCATATTGAGCTTTGCTAGCCTTCTTGGACAAACACCATCATGACATTAGCTTTCCAAGTCATCAGGTCATCAAAATATTTAATTAGCTCAATTAGATTGTTGTTGATTGTTGTAGATTGTTTGGCCTACCTCTAAGCTAGCAATATACATTATTAGCTTTGAGTCATCTACTGTTTGTGACCTGCAACATTCTAATAAAATTCCTGTGAAAGATTTGTTTTAATAGAACAGCTACCTGATATGTTATTATATTGGACATGGATTGACAACTGTTGACATTAATTAATTATTTTAGTGTAGATCAAGTGAACCAACTATGAACTATGTTTTTGAGTAAACTGGCTGATGCAATGAAATCACTCAATGAAACAAATCACAGGGTTCCTACACATCTTTCATTTTAAAATTCTTCAGAAATCAATTAACAGATTTAATCCTTGTTGCTTTGTATCTCTGTCTATGGCTTACTGACATGACAATTATATAATTGTGTCATGTGAGAGTGGGTGTATGTATAAACACATACTCTTCCGGGGTGGGAATTTGGTCACAGTGTTGTGAATTCTTTCAAAATAATTTTTCACACATCCAAACCTGTGTAGTAACCTTCAATCACTTAAAGTTGTTTAACCAAAATCACAAATTCCATACATCAATATTGTATTTTCTAAAGAATGTATTAAATGTATTCTCTGATTAAAGTAGAAAAAAATCCATCTGTGTCATTAGTCTTCACTGGGACTAGTTATCCAGCATAGGTTTTATAAAAGTTTCAGATTATACAAAATCTACCAAAAAAATGAGAATCAATTTCACAGACGGCAGTGAGGCAGAGGTGAATTGTGTCTTTTGTGATACCGTGCAGAGGAGTAGCCTAGTAAACTATGCCCAAGGCGGAATCAGTTGCAGAAGATGTCATGCAATGTAAATTAGCTAACCATTATAACATTATAACTCCAAGTGTAAAACCAAGCTCATTAGCCCATTCAAAATAAACACACATTCTGTAGCAGTACCTGGGAAAACCAAATATTCAAACCTATGCTCCTTAGGTGATACAGCATAGCTAAACAAAAGATGCTTACTAATTCCTTGTTACATTGTTAAGATTAGGTAAATTGATATAAAAGGCTACAATAGAAGAAAGACTCTTCTAAAGCCTTTATCATCTTTTGCTGAGCTATCAAAACTGTCTTCAAGCAACTTTAACAGTGATGGTCACAACAGTTTGAATTTGGGGCCATCAGACACATAAAAAAATGCCACATCATGTACAGGTAGATCATGTACAGGTAGATATGTTAGCTGTCTGCTGGACAGTTGGTTGTCATATTAGATGTGGCCCGTAAGGAGAGCAGGGTGGACTGATCACTGCCTAGCTGAAAAACATCCCAGGACTCTATCAAACGTTCCTTCAGCCACGTTTACAAGTTACCATCATCTGGGCAATTCTAAATCTTCCCTTCATCTGACATTAGTAGGAGAAAGTAATGTTCACTAGCCTGCCCGTACTATGGAAAGTATGTTATCAGTAATGTTGCCAATCTGTCCTCTCTTCAATCCAGTGCATTAATATCATAACTGGTGTTAGCTAAGCTAATGCTAACAAGCTGCCTTTCCTGCCTGCCCCATGACTATTTTCTTAACATGGAATGGTGTGCTCCCTAGCTAACGTTAGCCTTCTCTACTATATATGGAATGGTGACAGCATTTAGAAAGCTACGAGTTATCGTAAGACCATAGCACTTTCATTTTCTGAAATATTTTGAATAATTACAAAGAGCCAGTCTATTCCATCATATAATAACATTATATTAATCAGCAAGTAGAAATGGCTAGAGCGGAGCAGGATTAGCAATACATAAGCTAGCTAGCAAGCTAGCTGTGATAAAGTTGGCCCGTATAGGATAACCTTAACCTACACTTCGGATAGTTTTTTTAAGATAGTTAGCGTTGGCAAGTATTAACGTAGCCGGCTACAAACCTTGTTTATTCGCCCACGACGTGTGAATGAAAGCAATAAATAACATCCTCAGGAATCCAATAAATGATGTTTTTGTTCTTGTTGATGAGTGGTGAAAACTCTGAGCTCTTTCTTGACTCGCCATGCTGAAGACCTTTGTATTACAATAACAACCGAGCGAGTCTGCGGACATGCCAGTATAAACCTCTGCTGACTCTGTCAATCATAGAGCCTTGACGAAACTCGAACTAAGTAAGTGAATAGGACGTTGGCCGTTAGCCTCGCTTCTTCTTTTTCTTCTTCCGTTTCATTTGTGGCACGTCGCAAAGTGACATAGCGTTACAGTGCTCTGTACTGCCACCTACTGTAGCGGAGCGCACAGTTCCCGTTTAGATAAAGCTGGTTTTCGGCAATGTGCAAAGTCTGTAATTTGCTGACCTTGCATAGACTCTGTGCATGACGGCTTGACACCCTTAAATTGTTGACTTGAAACATTTCCCGTTTTGTATTTCCTTCCTTTAATTTGATCTCTGACTGCTTTACACTATGGCAGGGTGATTTATCATTCATTCCTAAAAAGCACCAGTCACTAAAAATGAGAAATGAGTCATTATTTTTAGACACTAGTTACTATTCTGCCAGTTATTAGTCACTATATAATAGACAGTAGTTCTAATTTAATACATGGTTTTTAAGTAATTTAATGAATAGCAGTATACACTTTGTAGTTACTAGTGACTCATTTCATTTTTGTTAGTCACTTTTATGTCCTTACTAGTAAAAAAAAAAAAAAAACAGTTTTTTAATCGAATCCTATGAGGCTAAACATTTTGCTTTTTGTTACTCACGTGTCACTATTTTAATTAGTAATAGTTTCTAAACAAATTCTACTAGTTGTTATGCATTACTGTGCTATTACTATTACTATTTCTTAATCAGTTGCTAGTTGCTATTCTAGGATTCAAGTCCAATCTGGAGTGATTGACAGCAGGGTGGCATAGTGCTGCTGCTAACTGTGTTACAAGTGAGCATTTGAGGCAGCAGGGACCATTCTTCAACCATAGAAGTGGAAAGATCACAGCAAGAGCATGCTGCATAATGGTCAAGGAGGTGACAGGAGCCCTAAGGTAACAGCTAAGGATCTGCAGGCATCTTTTGAACTTTCTAACATATGTTTGGAGGAGGCTTTGCTGCCTCAGGGCCTGGATAGCTTGCAATCATTGAGGGAACAATGAATTCCAAATCGTATCAGGAAATTCTCTAGGAGAATATCAGGGTAACGATCCATCATCTGAAGCTTAATAGAGGTTCAGTCATGCAGCATGACAGTGACCCCAAATACAAAAGCAAATCTACAACAGAATGGCTTCAACAGGAAAATTCACACTTTGGAATGGCCAAGTCAGAGTCCTGACCTTAATCCTATTGAAATGTTGTGGCATGACCTGAAGCAAGCCGTTTATGCAAGACATCCTAAAAATATCATTGAACTGAAACAGTTCTGTAAGGAGGAGTGGTTCAAAATACATCCTAACCGTTGTGCAGATCTGATCAGCAACTACAGGAAACGTTTGGTTGAGGTTATAGCTGCTAAACCAGTTACTAAATCTTATGGTTCACATACTTTTTTACAATCTAGGCTGTTAATATTTGAACAATTTTTCCAATAAAGACATGTAAAAGTAATTATTTTTGTGTTATTTGTTAAATCACATTGTTTATCTATTTTTATGACTTAAATGAAGATCAGAACATATTTTTGGAGCCATTTATGCAGGTAATTCAAAAGGGTTCACTTTTTCTGACAGCTGTATTTTGATGTTGTTTTGATGCCGGTACACAGCAAGCATTTGGTATATAGAGAGATTGTTTGGACAAAAGTATTTAGCTCAAAACTGGATTTTAATTACAGCTATCAGATCATTTTTTGCAGCAGTGTCTGTGGTGAACAACACTACAAGCACTCCGTTTTGTGTTGTGCCTTACAAGTCAGGTCAAGTCAAGTTTATTTGTATAGCACCTTTCATACACGGAGGCAATTCAAAGTGCTTTACATGAGAGATTTAAAAAGAAGACATGAGAGATTTAAAAAGAAGAACATATAAAACAAAGACATTTAAAAAAAAAACATAATACAATCAAATAAAATAAAATCACAGTGCAGATAGGGCATTTGAAATGCAGGATTTAGAATCAAGAATAGATCACAGTATAGGTTTATAGTTTAGCAGAATGCAGTGGTGAACAAAAATGTTTTTAATCTAGATTTAAAAGTAGTTTTTGTGGGAGCAAGTGTCAGTATTTCTGGAAGTTTGTTCCAACTATTTGTTGCATAGTAACTAAACGCTGCTTCACCCTGTTTGGTTTTAACTCTAGAAACAGTTAGCAGACCTGTCCCAGATGACCTAAGGGGTCTGAAGGGTTCATATTGAGAGAACATGTCGGTGATGTATTTTGGTCCTAGGCCATTTAGTGACTTGTAGACTAGCAACAATATTTTAAAGTCAATTATCTGACAAACTGGAAGCCAATGCAGGGACCTGAGAACTGCCGTGATGTGGTCAAACTTTTTCTTCTTTGTTAGAAGTCTAGCAGCAGCAGAACAAGCTGTAGCTGTCTCAGTGCCTTTTTATTACTACTGGTAATAAAGGCGTGAATACGTTTTTCTAGATCTTGTTGTGACATGAAACCTCTGAGTCTTGCTATGTTTTTATAGTAGGCTGATTTTGTTACTGACTTAATGTGGCTGTTGAAGTTGAGATCCTCATTGAGATGCCTCATAGCTGTTCTACAACCACTGTAAAGCACTGTCTTTGACGGCTTATTGCTTAATTAATGCTCCAGTTATTTATGAACAGACTTTTAAATTATGTTTGGATGATTAACACTTTATCTGCCAAATTACTATAGTCATCACAAAAATAGTCCATGTCCCACCATGGCCACCCATTGCAAAGTGTTCTGGAAAATCAACACGGATACCCAGTTTCTCCAAAGAGGTACCTAACATAACAAATAATACAGTTTAAATAATGTAGCAGCAATACAAACTACTTGGCCATACCTTTGGTTCAATGCAAAAGTTATATCATTCTTTAATTTTTATATTAAACATACACATTACAAATATGATGTAGCTTTGATAGCCTGCTTCTGGAGGTAACAAGAGGCTTTGAAAGAACACTTCCTCTGGCAAAAAGGACAGGGGTGGGCTCAACTTGACTTACTGCCAATCACACACTGGAGCTTGATATCTCTGAATAGCTAGCAAAAATTGACAAATTTGTTGACTTGCAATTCTATAGGTGTTTTAAGGGGTTAGATGAATAATGTGAGTGCGCTGTCGTACAAGTGAAGTGTCGAGTTGCAATATTATGCTGAAGAAAAGATGGGGAAGCTCTGAAACAAGGAGCAAGCAGACGCAAAGGAGAGTTGTGTTCCTTGATTGAAATGATAGGAATAAGACTGAGAGGAATACAAATAAGGGCAAACGCAAGAGAGAAGACTATGCAGGCCGGGACAGGTACACAAGGTTCCTGAGCCAGGGATATTAACCAACATTGCATCACCTCCAAGCACACACTGAAGGATTTGCTGATTTCTGAAGCTTCCAGCAGAGGGCAGAGATGTAATAAATTCTTGATTGACTGATTGGAAGGCAAATTGAAGAGGTATTCATCTTTTTTCATTACTACAACATGGTAGAAATACACATTTATGTAGTTATGTTTTAATCAGCCTTATTGAAATCAATCAAACATATGGTAATGATTATCTTACAGTGTTGAGTGAAATTATTAGTATTTCATGTTTATAATTATCAGGATTCAATAAATCTGCAACAAGATACCAGACAGAGTGTAGTTAATATGGACATAGTACATATTTTACTAGGGCCTACTCTGTGAGCCAATATGTAACACTATGATTACTGAAATGTTTCCATCAGCCTTTTGCCACAATATTATAGACATATTTGTGTATTTGAAATTGTCCTTTAATACAACAAGTTGATAGTGTTAGCATCATTTCTTTGCAAATCAGCTATTTTAATCTACCTTAATACTTGCAAGATCACTCCTCCATCCACTCTAATTAGACCCTTTGTTCATGCTGAGTATTGTTTCTCAGCCCCCTCCCACAGTGCTACACACACACACACACACACACACACACACACACACACACACACACTTGTGTAATCAACTGGTGATTGGGAACAGGAACAAATGCTTAAGTGTAATTACAACACGGTAAAACTGCTGTACTATTGCTGCTGTACTGCTTAATTGAATAGTGAATTTCCATTTATTTTCATGCTGACGAACCTATTGAGTTAAATCATTTGGTGAAGTTTCCTGAAGAGAGTTGCTCATGGTCAAAGACTAATGGTCAGGTCACATGCTGGATTGTACTCGCCTGGTGAATCACTGATTACCAGAATCTTATTATTGGCATGATGGCAGCATCATTTCATAGGGGAGGAGTCAGATCGTGGCATGCATTTGAATTGTGATATGCATCTGTGATTGTTCCTTGCACAGTGAATGTGAAATTATGAACGTGTTGAGATCTCCATCACCATGGAGTCATAACCCATGCACTGAACTGCAGTGAGGTTGAGGAGAATATGCCTTGTGCCAAGTCGACCAGCTGCACAACAAAACATTATTGAAGCAATGCTGTAAGCCTCATTTATATGTTTCTGTTTTTGTTACATTGAAATAGATCATTACTCATTTAAGATAAGATGAAATTGTATTGATCATGATCATCTTGGCACTGCCTCATATAAGCAGTGACTGGAGAGATTCTGTATTTTTCCTCATGTTGATGTTGGGGATTTTGTGTTTGTAGTCTGGAGACACAAATCATCAGTTTGTCCTTGAGGTTGTTATAGCAACCCCATTTGAGTGTAAGACCACGGATAAATTGTCTCCTCTGCTTGGAATAAAACAATGACATGGTACAAGGAATCATACCAAGCCTCTGATGAACAGGGTACAACTCATCAAGACGAGAGGACTTACATCAGTTCCACTGCCACTTAACATGACACATCTGAGAGCCTGCTCTCCAGCTAGCTTGCACTCTCACTCAGTTTCACATACATAGACGTATGACATAAAATGCCCATTTCTTTTATTAAAAACATAATTTGCTTGGTTTACTTTATATCAGAAATTCATTCCCAGATTTTATGTGTTGGTTCTGACACATTCTGGCGTAAAGGTACAAGGAGCCATTGAGACACAAACATATCACACCAGATCAGCACATTAACCAAAACAACAACATTACAAGTCCACTCCTCCTCTTATAACACCAAGATTATATATAGTTTATGAGTCAGGGGGTGGACTACAGTCTTGTTGGCTCACCTCTCCAGCCTCAAGGATGTGCCAATCTGCACAGCAGCATACTGGATGTGTACACTCCACATATCCTGCCTTTGAAACGCATTAGTGAGAGTCATCTACAGCAGTACAGTATTTCCTCTTGGGGTTTTGTGAGTAACCATCTAACCTTAGTCCAACTTTGGCATACATGGTCAAACCTTGGGCTATCCTTGTCCCACCCCTCACCAAGGAGAGCTCAAAGGGGTTAACAGACTGACGGCTATCCTTCCCTGTGGAAAGCCCAATCATTATGACTCAGAGTTTTGAATGGAATATTATACAGAATGAAAATAAATCTGTTGAACATTGACTCAGAGCTTAAGGGATAGTTCCTGTTTTTTTACATGTGATATTCAAATGGTTCTTCAGTGCCAGCCAGTCTTAGCCAGCACTAATCATATGTGCCAGAAAGGTGGGGACAAATTGATTTTGCTCATTTACTTTTCTTTTCTTTCTTGGAAAATTATTTTTGAATTCTCTCAGAAGCAGGTACAGTTGGAATATAGGCTAATTGTAGCACACAATACCCAAACAGTGACAGAAATGTCCCACCTGATGCAAAGCTGTTGTGAATAACACGTACTGTATGCTGTTAACTGCCTTTATCCTCTGAGTAGTCACCATGCAGTATGTGTCTCCAGCTACAATTAACTGTTGTATAGGGAACCACAACATGTCAGAAATGTCAAATCACCTTGAATCAACAACAACACTTTTCATTGGCCTTTCATTTCACCTGGTTGTTACACAGATGTCAGGACAAAACTTTATGGATATCACATCAAAAAGTAAGAATCCTTTATTGGTTATCTGTGTGTGTGTATGTAGACTAAAACCTGTGTTTTTGGAAATTCACCTCCTACACACATATACTCTTAGCACCTCCATGCCCTCCTGCTGTCCACCACTATTTGTCACCTGCGCTCTGTTTAAGACCCTATCCTGACCTTATGCCGGGACAGCTTTGCCCGGAGCATTACACTCTTATCCCATGGTGCTCTGTATCTTCTGCAGATCAGCAGCCGTATCCATACTTGATAGACTATACAAAATACAAACATAAAATAGACCCTGAAAACATAAAATAGACATAAAATGGACTGATAAGGTGCATCCAGGTGAAAGCCACACTTTATGGATTTCCTATGTTTAATCCACTTAAATCACTGTGTATATAAAGTGGAGGAAATAAAGGATAAAAGAAGGATTTCTAAGCCTTGACATATTGGAGACTTTTCTATGTGTAGATAAATGGGAGAGACAAAAAACGTTCAATGCAATGTGTCGATCTGTGTTTTTACCCCCAGCAGGTTAACACCCCATGCCACATGTGGGGTATCATCCTGTGGGGTAAAACTTGGTGTAAAACTTCACAGGACAGTGAATGCAGCTCACAGCAGTGACATGCCCAGTCACTAGGTCTGAATCCAATGGAGAATTAACAAGACCCACCTAATGAATGTCTCATAATGAGCATGGCTGTCTGTTCAAATACATCAGATAGCTTAGCTTCATTCAAGACTACTCAGTCTACTGGCATTCAAATAATGTTTGCTTTGCATTAATTGCAATCTTTTGTGAGAACTTGTCTATCTCCCATGTTCCCATGTGTCTATCTCTTCAGCGTCACTGTCAACATTTCAGTGTCAACATTTACATTTTGAAGATTTGTTCAGGTACTCCTCTCCATAAAGTCCACATTGATCAGATTTATTAGAATATACTGTATGTTGGGTTGTTTGTTTGGACTCAACTTACTATTGAATGGCTGAGGATACATAAATGATGAGGGTGGGGAATCTGTTTGACTTTGAGAAACACTCCTTGTAGGGGACAAATACTGTCTCATGATGCACTGTGGGAAAGCCAGGGTTTAAAATGCAGTAATTGCCGTGTGCCTTCTGGCAGACATGTAAAGAGGCTTTCAATAGACCTCTATGCACTTGGACACAATCCTAAACCTAATGAGGTTTGAAAAAGAGAAGAGTGATTGGTCAGTCACTGCACTTTGTTTTGTTTTTACCATGGCAACATTTAGTGATAATATACAGTCAACACTAGGCTAGTACTAAAGCATTATGAGGAAAGCTTAAGGGGTAATAGCTTCATGTTACTTAATATTAAATTGGAAAGTATATGTGTATTGTCTATGACTATTTGGTTTGAGGGAGTCTAGGCACTTACATAGATTTGGAGAAATTCCCTGACCTTCACCAGTGAATGGAGAAAGATCTTAATGCATTATCCAAAAGAAACACTTCTGTCTACAAGCAGTGGCTGCTCTCAGATCTGTTTCCTGAATGTTTCACTATTTCTGTTCTACTGTGATCAAAGTGCTCAATCTTTTCCAGCCACAGTTACTTAACTGTGGTAAATCATCATCATCTAAATGAAAAAAACTGTAACTGCAGTGATTTGAAATCACTAAGATTGACTTTAGGATTATATCCACAAATAAGGAAAAATCTTGGGAATGTTATTATCATTATTTGTGACGGTTAACGGGTCACATAGACTATCTATACATAAGCACCTTCTCTGTGAATCCAATACACTGTTTCTAATAATGGATCGCCTAAACCCACTACCTAGTGAAGACAATCCCAAGGTCTACTACAGTCTAATTCTGACCACAAATATCAGCTGACCTGTGGATCCACAGTCACCACAACATTCAGGTTTTGACTTGTACATCCACTTGCATATATGATTAGAAAAGTAATGCTTACAATACTTATATGGATTACAAACATTTTGACTAGGGGAATAGTTTTAGCTCAAGGGAAATACTTGAGCTAAACACTGTCTCTCCTGGGAGCGACTGACCCTGTTGGCCCCTGTTGGTGTATGCAACAAATCATATTAGCTAGTTATAGCTTTCAGGCTAATGCTATGTAGTTTGAAAAGTATGATTCACCAGACCAGATTCTATAAATATCTGTAAGTGAATAGACAATCATTGATGACAACATGTTGGCTGCTCATGAATTTATGGAATTATTCATGCAAAAAAGGCAACATGTTCTACCAAAGTGAAATATTGCTTTAAGTGGCCGCGTCCATGAGGGGGCATTAGGTGGCTCAAATAGGTACTCAAGACTAAAATGGGATTAGTGGTGCAGCTCCGCAGATTGCCAAGGGATTTCTCTTTTAACCTTATGCTTTAGGATGATGTTGAGGGGGTGGGGTGAGGCTGCGGCGCTAACTGCAAGTAGAGACAGGTGAAACATTGTAATCTAGGACCTCTTCCAAACGGTACTTTTCTCCTTCTGTTCTAATCACACAAATTGCTTGCTCGTCAAGTATTAGGCTGCCAATTCAGAGGACTACAGTTAGGATTACACAGCCCCGTTAAAAACCTTAATATGTGTGGATAGATCATTTCTTCTTTGCCAGTTCCCCCAAATCCACTTGAACTCATGCATTTGTGCTTTACACTTCATATGTTTTTATTTACAATTTTGTTTTGCTGGGTACACATGCTCTTTTATAGCACGTACAATGTAATGTGCAGTGTTCTGCTATTGGCACCTCTAAGGTAGTACCAGCTGGTTTCAATCCGAGGGTGACTTTCTTGTCATAAGCCTGCTTTTCTAGCCTGAAAGCTAAAGCTAATGGTCCCCATTATTAAGCATTAACATGCATCCAAGAATATATACTCTCATATCTGTTGTGGTAACTGTTTTTATCCATACGTGTGCATCTTTAATGCCTGAACCGAACTGACCTGAAATGAACTGAATTGAACTGAATCCATTTGCAAAGACATTGAAATGTTTTGCTTATTTCGCCTGTTTGTATGACACTGTGGAAACTGTGATGGCAAGAATGGATTATTTGCATTCTTCACATGAGCATATTGCTTTGCTGTGTTTGAATAATTTCCGGTCATCCCAGTCTCAATAGTGGAGTTTATTTTGATACATTGACATGCAGCGTCTAGTTCCTGTGGCCCAGGTCAATCAAAGTGGAGTAGGTGAGTTGTCATGAAACAGACCAAGTGCAGGATATTGCTGCAATGTCCAGAACGTCTCCTTTATAATAGTGAGTTTATAGTGATCTTATCTTATTTTATAGGGACTTGTATGGTATCCTTATGAAAGTTATTATTTGATCAGTATGGTTGTTTTTCTTTGGGGAGGGGTTATAATAATATTAATGGGGACAGTGATGCCAAACAGAAACTGATTGGTAGAGCTCCACCCCTTGACTGAGCTGGGACCTGTCCACTGCCACGGTGCTTAATCCCCAGTGATTTGATCCAGGAAAGTCGCTGTCACTAATTTTGGACAATTGGCAACAATAATTCTGGTGACTATTTGCTCCGAAAAAAGGATCGGAAATATTTCACATTAGAAACCATTACTTTTCTATTCTGAAAATGGAATTATACAGAAGCAATCGGAGAGGAATTACTTGTTCTATCGGCTTGCAAACATCAGTGTGAGAAGGCTTCAACCAGGTGGGCTCACATTTATTTTGTGTTGTGAAACTTTACAATAGCTTGAATTTCAGATAAACATCGACACCCAAACAAAAAATCACTACACAATTCCGATACGGACGGACATTACGTTATGGTATTTTTATTCTTTGTATTTTTTATTGTATTTTTTATGTATTTTATTGTATCTCTATTATATTCATTTAATATTCCTATAATATTATAATATAATATTCCTATAATAATTCAATAACAGTAGTCCTTTCCAATTGAATTGTTTTATATTTCTCTTTTGATTTGGGTTTGATTCTCAAATGTGTTGTAACCTGTCACAGCGATGGGCAACGTGTCGTCAAAGGTGCTCAACAAGAGTTGTCAAGGCTATAATGGTGTTTGGGTTAGGGATCGTGAAGAGAGGCTACCTAAAAAGGTCCTGAAACCCAAAGTAGGGAGGATGCCGAGCTGCTTGGTGGTTTCCAGACAACAGAAACACCTCTTGATGAGTCTTTAGACACCATATTGGTACAAGGAGACACAGAGTGAAGCACGATGTGGTATTTCACTAGGGTGTGAACCAGCAGGCTTAATATATAATAGCTTATTTAAGATGTTCACACTTGCAGGAGGCTGTGAAACTGTGGAAAATGAAGAAGCATTTTAAAATTGTACTTGGCATTAGTAAGGACAATGGTTATTTACTGTGAAATTATTAATGTTCAAATAGCTTTGAAGCCCGTTGTCACAATTGACAACAAGGTCTTTTTATATTACTTTCATTGCAGTAGGCTGTACAGTAGAGGGACGGGAGTGAGAGGCCATGGCCTGATGAAGGCTGTGAGGGTGTACACAACCTTGTGAGTAGCATACATGCTTGTTAGTCTGTCTAGGCACCTGTATGCTGTCAGACCCAGATATCAGTTGGGACCAGGTTTTCTTACACCAGTAAGCTTGAGTAGCTTAAATCACCTTTCAGACATTTGGAACTCGTAGGGGGATAAACATTTTCTTGCATGTTATTTTTGAAATTCCCTCTCTGAAAACCATTGTGCAAGTCAGATTGTTGTACAATCACACCATCAAGTCATCAAGTATAACCACAAGGGCAATTTTATGTGTTTGACCGGCAAACAAGGAGTTTTGGTAAGGCTCTAGTGAGGATTAAACCAATAAGGGCAGATATTATTAATTTTAAGGGCAAATATTCCATGGATTTGGTATGAACGTGGGACATAATTAGTTTCTTTCAACTGAACAAACAGAACAACTTGTACCATTAGCTGGTTACTGTATTTGAAAGAGAGATGAGAGTCAGCATAAACCAGATCCCAACCCAGGCAGGCCCAGCACATGGGCATGGTTGCAGGCAAACCTACTAGTCCACTCAACAGTTTGGAAACCTGGTTGCCCATTTCCAAAACAATACAACTAAGATGATTTCTAATAAACTTATACTCATTACAGTAAATAAGGAATATGGGAATTGTAAAACAAATCTTGATATGTTTTATCTTTTCTTTATGTGGATGAAAAAAAACAACTATTGTGGGTTTTTTCCAAACACTACATTGTAAATACAGATTCTCAGGTTCAACAAACCCGTTGGGTGTTTCACTTAAATTACGTTGTAAATCACACTTAGTGTATCGGCAGCCTTGGGTTTACCTTTAGTCACCCTGCAAGCACTCAGCTTCATGGTGTTTCAAACCACTCTCAGACAGTGTGATTTAATTTAGTGGGGGTTGGTTAACTCCCTGGTATTAGCACTAATCTACAGGTACACGTGTTACAACCATAGGCCTAGTCTAGATTAGGGATTCGTTATTTACTAGTAAATGAACAAAACCAAAAAATCACC
Organism: Hoplostethus atlanticus; assembly: GCA_034670405.1. Taxonomy (NCBI): domain Eukaryota; kingdom Metazoa; phylum Chordata; class Actinopteri; order Trachichthyiformes; family Trachichthyidae; genus Hoplostethus; species Hoplostethus atlanticus. Next base: position 1,759,673 of record JAXDDX010000028.1, on the reverse strand, counting down.
TCACAGTACCTTGTTTTTGATTATTTTCAATAATTTCTCTAAAAGCCTTTAAAATGTGCAGTCCTGGATCTGTCTTTTTAGAAAAGCGTTCAGTGCCCGCCACCCTGCAAGCCCTTAATATGTAATTAAGAACTGATCAGCCCAATTCATTTTGGATACAAAAATAAGAAAAGTCTTAATGAGATCTCTTCCAGATTCCAGTGTTTTTCCAAGCTATACAGTACCTGTTCTTTAAGTGGGCCTAATGGACTTAACATACTGTATACATGACTGAACACGGGAACGTACATAGGCTACCCATAAGCTATAGCTTAGTTATTTTAAAACCAGTTGATCTTTCACAGTGACAGTGTTTAGTGCTAAAGACATAATCAGACTGTATTTTTAGATCCCACGCTCAGACAGGGAGTGAAAATTGTTTTTCAATAAACACATCAACACACATCTCTCATCTCAGTACATCCCATTCTCTTTGTGGATGCAAAGAGAATATGTGATGCTAAGACTGCACTTGAAGGAGCTCGATGAGAGGAAGATTGATTAGAGGCAGCCACACTCTTATGTTTTGCAGTCCATATCCAAGTCCATTTTTGCCTTTCAAAGTCACATAACACGTCACATAAAGTATTGTGATTTACACTTTCTAGCTTGACAAATGCTTCTGTTATGGTTGTGACTTTTGGCCAGCCTTACCAACACTGTTTCTCTGTGATCTGTGTGCTCCAGGCCAGCAGAGAACATGGCAAAAATCTGCCCAGAGCAATCCTATTCTACCAGACAACGGCTGCCCGTCTGCACACCTGACGATGATCTCACTGTCATTGAAAACGGGGACAGCAGGTCTGCTATCACTATAAAACTCTCAAGATTCAAGTAATGTTCCAATATTTAATTGCGTGCTTTCTGTGCTTGATGTGACTTTTGTATACTATGCACTGGGTCAGGGTTTTGGACCTGAGCCTGACTACCAGTCTACCGTATCAGTGCTCTTTCCATTAGACTCCATCCAAACAGTCCAACAGTCCTGGCAACTGAAGACAAAATTTCCTCAGCCTTGACAGACTAATATTAGCCACCCGCTAGCAGGCTGGTAAAATGTCCATCCATCATTATTTTTGCATAGTAGCAGGTGGCCCTGTGTAGCTCAGTCAGAGCATGGCACTAACATTGCCAGAACTAGAGGTTAAATGCCCACTGGGGTCACCCATGCTAAAAATGTATACACTCATGATACTGTAAGGCGCTTTGAATAATAATGTCCACCAAGTGGTTATGTTAGCGGTTCTAATGTTGTCATTGCTGTCACTTTTTCCCACCCGATGTCTTCCAGGGCTCACTCTCTGTGTGAAGACATGCAGGGAGAAGGAGTTGTGTCTTTAGCCTCCAGCAGGCCTCCAGAGTCCCACAGAGATTCATTTGCAGGTGCCGGGGTGATGGCCAGGTATAGCAATAGTTTTTGGTTTAGGTGTTTCACAAATACATACATATCCTGTGCTAGCCTAGACGGGTGTCACTTTGTACTGTTTTCCCTCCTGCTGATCCTCTAGGGTTTCTCACTTCCTATTCATGCTGCGGAACTGGACATCTCATAGGATGCACAAAGAGGCAGAGAGGCCTGATTCTTTCCTGGAACGCTTTAGAGGCCCGGAGCTCAAAGACATTTCCAGTCGAGAGAGTAATGCCCAGTCTCTGGGTCTACATGACTCTCTCCGTAAGAGAAAGTAAGTACTGTATGATACCAGTGGAGATGGTCAATGCAAATAAATTAAATTGACTGGACTCCAGCAGACCTCATCGCTTCCCAGAATGGAGATTGCTTCGGTTTTACTGTAAAGTATACAGTGGACAGCATATATCTGTCCCTAACAGCCACCCTCTAGTGAATTCATCAACAATTTGAAAGCTTTCAAACAAGCCCAGAATAGGAGTAACAATTGATTCCTCTTAGCTGGAGCAAGTACAGCTTTGCCTAGCTGAATGGGGTAGAATGGGACAGGATCCCATCCCATTGAAGATCCTGTCAGAGCGCTTTACATGGTGATCTGATATGGTGAGAATTAATTGTGCAAAAATATCTTTTTTTTTCCAAAGCCATATCAGTAAGTGGCCGCTAGCTACTTACAACATGAATAACTGCAACAACACAGATGAGTAAGTGTCTGTGTCAGAAAAATAGAGACAAACTAGCTTTTTAGAAAAATGAGTCGTAGAATATATATTAGTTTCTTAGTGGTACACACTATAGCTCAGGTCATATATGCTATTTTGTAGTAGATGGTATAGCTTTTTTATAGCATAGAAGTTTTTAGATCAATATGTCCCCAGTTACTCTAGATAGTGTAACCCTCCCCAGTCCCTTTGCCCGTACTGATTTAACCATCAGTGTTGATGTTGAAGGACTATTTGGATGTAATCTGGTCTCCTCTAATGAATCACAATCAATGGGCAGACAAATGTTTGCAAGTGGCAACAAGTGAAAGGAGACGAATCCAAACTCAGCTGTGCAACAATGCCATCTGTTGGACAAATGTATAACCTGCACCAGATCTTCCAACAAAGTCCGAATTCAACGAACTGTGAAACCTCCACCAGACCCCATTTAAGTTCGTGGCTCCAATAATGTGTCGTGGATAGTCATGTAGCCCACCAGTAGCTCCTCGTAGACCACCTCCGTCCATTTCAGCAACATAAAAATTAACTTGTGATCCGTAGCAAAAAAGAGGACAAGAAAGAGGAAATTAAAAAAGAGGAGAAAAAGGACGAGGAGAAAAAAGATGAGAAGAAAGATGGGGACAAGAAGGAAGAGGCGAAGAAGGATGAGAAAAAGGATGAGAAGAAAGATGAAAAGAAAGATGATAAGAAGGATGATAAGAAAGATGATAAAAAGAAACCGGAGCCCCCGTAAGTATCCCATTATATAGGTATCGCCATGCTTGTGCGTTTAACATGGAGGTCATTGGACAATTTCATAACAGAAAACAGACAGAAAGAGGTTTCACACTCATGCAATGATGTAAAAAATCTTTGAACAAAAACTTGACACGGCATTAATTAACGATGAGTTGTTTTTAGGAAAGAGATTTGGATTATGGATCCAGCAACAGACCTGTACTACAGATGGCTTACCGTCATTGCAGCCCCAGTATTTTATAACCTGATGATGATTGTGACAAGGTATTCTCTACTTCACGTGACAACTTATTCTTTGCTCAGTGGGATGATCATCCAATTTAATGGCCGTTCTTCCTTTCTTCTAGAGCCTGTTTCAATGAACTCCAGGACACGTACACAAGCCTTTGGGTATTCCTTGATTACACCTCAGATGCCATCTACATCACAGACACATTTGTCAGATCAAGAACAGGTGAGGTTCTTCAAATTGCCTCTTTTTTTTTAACAAGTGATTAAGAACGGTGATACAATACTGATTGCCATGTGTTTGTTTGCATTGTATTTTTAGATTAGGCTACTAATTTTGTGCTTATTCAATAGGTTACCTGGAACAAGGCCTGCTTGTAAAAGATGGCAAGAAATTGAGAGATAAATACAGAACAACACCTCATTTCAAATATGATATGATTTCAATGATACCTACAGATCTATTGTTTCTGAAATTTGGCTTTAACAACCCTGAGTTCAGATTCAACCGTCTTTGTAAAATACAAAGGCTGTCTGAGTTCTTTGAGCGCACAGAAACCAGAACCAGTTTTCCAAATATGTTTCGTATTAGTAATCTCGTACTTTATATCCTCGTTATTATCCACTGGAATGCTTGTATGTTCTTTGCCATATCTAAAACCATTGGTTTTGGTTCTGACACGTGGGTATATCCCAACATCAGTCACCCAGAGTATGGCCGTTTGGCCAGAAAGTACATCTACAGCCTGTACTGGTCTACCCTGACCCTCACTACCATCGGAGAGACCCCTCCTCCAGTCAGGGATGTTGAGTACCTCTTTGTTATTGCTGACTTCCTCACTGGTGTGCTGATTTTTGCTAGTATTGTCGGTAACGTCGGTGCCATGATCTCCAATATGAATGCCTCTCGTGCTGATTTCCAGGCAAAGATTGACTCCATAAAGCAGTACATGCAGTTTCGAAAGGTCACCAAAGACCTGGAGGCTAGGGTGATCAAGTGGTTTGACTATCTGTGGACTGAGAAGAAAACCTGTGATGAGAAGGAAGTGTTGAAGAACCTGCCCGACAAGCTCAGAGCTGAGATTGCCATCAACGTCCATTTGGATACTCTGAAAAAAGTGCGCATTTTCCAGGATTGTGAAGCTGGTCTGTTGATTGAATTGGTGCTCAAACTGCAGCCACAAGTGTTCAGTCCTGGAGACTACATCTGTAAGAAGGGTGATATTGGCAGGGAGATGTACATCATCAAGGAGGGGAAGCTAGCTGTGGTGGCCGATGATGGAGTTACTCAGTTCGTAGTGCTTAGTGATGGTGCATATTTTGGGGAAATCAGTATATTAGGTATCAAGGGCAGTAAGGCTGGCAACAGGAGAACAGCCAACATCAGAAGTGTAGGTTACTCTGATCTCTTCGCCCTGTCAAAAGATGACTTGATGGAAGCGCTCACAGAGTACCCAGATGCCAAGAAGGTTCTGGAGGAGAAGGGGAAATCCATCCTGATGAAAGACAACCTGATTGATGAAACAGTTGCTAACGCTGGTGCTGACCCCAAAGACCTGGAGGAGAAGATCCACAGGCTGCAGAGCAACCTGGATGTCATGCAAACCAAGTTTGCCAAACTGATGGCAGAGTTTTCCTCAAGCCAGACAAAAATGAAACAGAGGGTCACTGACATGGAGGCAAAAGTGAAGTCTGTGCGACCAGAGGACCTGTCTGAAGTGGTGGCTGACAAAAAGACCCAGTAATGTTTGAAATGTACCCAGGGACTAAACAGGAAATTAAGAGATTTTTCATGTTAATATCTATTTATACATCATTGTTTATTATCACCCTACATCATGTATTTCTTAAAGATGTGTCAAAATGTACAGTGTATGCAGCACATATATTTCGTTTTTGTGTGAAAGTTATGATTGACAGGCAATGAGCATTTCAGGATTGTGTCATTAAACTTGTTGAGACACTTGCCTACCAGTCCATTCTGTTATTAAGATGGGTTTTCATAGCCTTAGTATCATGAGGAATGTTTGTATGAACTTCAGTGCATACATAATACACAACAATGAAATTGAAAATTGGTATGTAATTGTATGTACAAAGCAAACCAAAACACCAGGTTTCTGTCCTTAAAACTTGTATCTGATTTGTAATTATCAGCACACATTATCAGGTGTAAACCTGCAATGTTCTAAAAAATAATCATTCAAATGTACATAACACACATACGTGCCTGTTTTATCATTTTGTAGAGAAAAGAAGTCTCAAGATCCTTTGTTGCAGTTCTATAAACACTACAATATGATTATGAACGTCACACAGACGCATGCTGTTTCCTCAAGCTGTGTGGATTTCTGTTTGTCTCTCAATGAAGGCGGGCCAAGTGTATAGAAAGCAGCCACTTAAACCTTGTTGCTACTCTACACGTTTGAACATTGAAGTGACTAGCGATTAAAGCCAGGCTCTAGGGTAGCAAAGTACATAAACTCAACCCATTAGCATTACTGTGTTGTGTTGTTTGCCTTGAAGTTGTCTGCATCATGTGTGGGTAGCACTACTTTCTTGTATGTCTATTTACAACAAAGTTTAATAAATTTAGTCACCTTTATTCAGTTTGCATAATAGTTTGTTTACATAAGAGTTTAACAATCTCGGTTGCACATTCCTTTTTGTTTTTTTTTATACCTGAGATATCATTTGGCTAAATAAAACAATGAAGAACAGTGATTCTCTATCTTATGTAGGCAAAGTGCTGATTGCACTTTCAGGCGTGCAATCGGCAATAACACTTTACTGCAAACAAAACATCAAAAAATGAGAAACAAAGACTTTTTTCATGATGCGTGAAGCTGGATGTTTAAGTCAGTGAGTACATTCTGAAATCCACATCACCACCAAAACCACACTATCTGGTAATCTTTACTGTTTAACTACACTAGGTATTTATTTTAAATGTTACAGAAGAGGCACAACACAAGAATGCTTCAAATAATTACCTTATAGAATTGTCTATTTTCACCCTGAAATAATAATAGTTTAAATAAAAGCTGGTCAGCGGGGGGGGATTTGGCTCAGCAGTAATATGCAGGAGTCCACCCCAAGACCTCAAGTTACCATAATCACAATCACTTTAGCCAAGGAGCACCATTATGCCCAGTCACGTGGCTTGGGGAGAGTGCCTGTGTACAGAACACTCCTGTGCTATGGACAACTGGTAAAAATGAGAAAACTCAAACTACATCAATAAAATAAAAAAAAAAGTTGGCACTGACTAAAGTGTTGTGTATACAGTAAGTGCACTTTCACAGTTTCACAAATCAAATGTAATTAACACTCTAATATTTGCACATAAACATAACACACCTGTAAAAAGAGACAACATTATTAACTTGCCGTGTTAAACTCTTTGGGAAACCTCAGTTATATTAGTTACATTCCAAGGAAATGAGACACCGGAGTGAGAGGGCAATAGTGGAGTATGAATGGAGGGGGGTGTTTAGGCACATGACCATTGCAGCATTTCATTTCATTATATTTTTCTGTGTTATTTCGTAAAATTCCCTTTTCGTTGGAAGTTATTAAAAAAAACTGCAGTCTTTTCCTTGTAAAACAATGCCTCTCACAGCATCCCAAACCCTTTGGCATAAGTGATGGCTTTGAGAAGTCTCTCTCTCAGCTTTTCCTTGGAGGAGTATTCTGGAAGCAGCAGTGCGTTGAAGCAGGTGTGAGAAGTTGGTAGCCTGGAAGAAAGAATGAAAAGTAATGCCACTGCCTAGCTTGACACGTCAAAGGCTAAAAGAAAGGACAGATCTGATCTGGGACAAGCTTATCAATAGTGGGTTCCCTAAGTATTTGATGCTTTCATTCCTTACTTTCATTCATCTGTATGTGAAATGACACAAAGGTTTGAGTATATTTCCAGCCATACTGGATGATCAGGTAATGAACTAGAGCCCTTTTCATCCATCTTAAGTGACACTATCCCCCAGCCCCTCAACGTTTGAGGCGCCTGAGGTATTTTGGAGAGTTTCTGAAAAGGCTGAACAGGAATCTGACAATAAGAAACCCTGGTTATGTTATAGAGTTGCTAACCTTTAAGATTTGCTGCACATTTGGAATTTTTGACTACATATGAAAATTGTCAAAATACTTGGCACCTTGAAATGGGGAGACTATTTACAAAAATGGCTGCAATTCTTTCCCTGGTCATCTGATATGGCTGAATATACCCCAATTAAACCTCAAATTAAAGCAGACCATCTGCACTTTAGCCTTGTAGTCATTATGTCTTTTAACAGCCAAATGCTTCAAACACTGTGCTCCTGTCCAAATGCTTATGGAGCTCACTGTACCTATCTGTGTCTGAGCCATTCTTGGCGATGATCATTTTTAATTTGCCCAGGCCACCAACTGGTGCTCTGTCTGTTCCTGTGGTAAACTGAAGAAACAATCTCTTCTGCTCCTCTCCAAATGAGTGAATCGTTTCCCAGAAATCTCTGTGTGCAGACAATAAGGGAAGACTTTAAACAGCAAATTAATGAAGACTTTAAACAGCAAAGAAATGTTTCATGGTTGGAATCAACGTCAGTTTGGTACTGTGTAACCGGCTATTTTGAAAGTATTATTATAATTAAACTGGTGTTCTTTGTATGAGGAAAGAAATGAAGGATAATAAAAACAGATTTACTTGATAATCTGACAGTCTTTGCTATAACCGCCGTCATATTCTGTCGTTTCTTGAAGTGCTTCAAAGTCAAGCTTCTGTGAAATCAGAAAACAGATTGCATCGTAAACACTGGCAACAACACAAATAAAAATGAGTTTACTTTCGTTTCCTTACCCTGCTTCCGCAGATGAGCAGCTCAACTTCCTCAGGCCTAAACAAATATTTCAATGGGGACTCATTTGTGACCATAAGGAAACCTTTTTTGAAGGCCATGAATTGTCTCTCCACACTCTTGTTCAGTATGTAGTCTGCATACAGATCCACAAATTCCTGTGAATGATGGATAGAACAAACGTCTCTTGAAACAGAGTAGAACTGCTAATTATTAACTTGTTTTATATTTGCTGTAAAATCAACCTCAGTCAATGACTATCATGAGTTGCTTTATTCCATCTTAGTGACACTCTCATGCTACTCCTCTCATGAAATGACGAAGGACTGCACTTTAAGGAAATGGCACTGCTATTGCATAAATCAGTTCTCGTATGCTGTACTTGTGAAATTTATATTTCTGATCAAAATAGGAACAGGAAAAATGTGTCAGCTATTGATTGTGGTTATATGTTGTAACATCAGATAAATGGCAGTTGTATAATGAGTTGTATAAACTGTGAGGTTTTTGAAGTTTGTGACCAATCAACATCGCCAGATTCAACTTGCTTGGTGAAGAATACTTGGATGGCTCAATGTCCAGCGTGTGTGCTGCACATTGTACCAAATTGAAAGCATCTTTTTTTACTTCAAGCATAACAATGGCTTTCAGAGATCTATTTCACCTGTCTATTCTTGTTAGTAACAGGGATCTGGTCTCCCTCTTCCTTCAAGTCATATGAGGTTGGATTTCCAAAAAGGTCTGTCTGTGATATCTGGAAGGTGATCATCATGTCTTCCTCCACATTGCCAGTATGCTCAAGCAACTCCTTCAGACTCTGGTAGACAACCTGCAATGGGAGACACATCTGCTGTAAGTCCGCCTGCCTGCCTGCCTCTTCAGAGAAGCACGTACATATGTGAAAAAGCTCCAACTTGTAAAAATGATAGATTTAGTCTAAAATGCAAGTGTTTGCTTTCCACCAAGTCTAGAAACTGAATTCACAACTGGAAATATCCTTCATTTTCCGTAACAAACTTTGAAACGCTCACTATGTTTGTTTAGTTGTCTGATACAGAGAAAGAACAGAAATGCCCTCAATCATTACCTTAATTTACCTTTCTTTAACCACTAAATTTGAGAAATATGATTCTCCAGATTTGACCACTAACATAATACAACGTCATGCACATCTCCAGGGATAGCAATCATCTCCAAAATGTGTTTAGAAATATAGGACTGATGTATTGACTTTCACTGTGTGTAAAGTTTTGATAATGTTACTATACTGGATGAGAATCTGCCAGGTCCAAGTAGGTCCCTTTCTTGCCCACGAGTTTTCTATAGACAACCATTGGGAAATGCACATCCAGGATGCAATTATTGTAAATGGCAAGCCCCAGGACAATTCCAATGAGGCTATACTGGGCTTCATTCTCCAGTGAGGATGAATTAAACCAAAAGATCTTTGTCTCGTCGTCATAGGTAAACATTCCTGTCCAGAAAAGAAAAAAAGGAGTAAAGTTACACACTTGAATTAAAATGATATAAAACAGGGGTATATGGGTAGCATTGTGATTTCATGACTCACCAATGTCGGGGTTGAAAATTTCCTCCAACACCAACTGAAAGAACTCCTTTGAAACTCCTCCCTCATCAACGCCCTGCTCTCCCTCAAACTCAACAAACAGCTGTTTCTTCAGGTCAGAGGGGTTCTCCATGGAAATCATCTCCAGCTGAAACACAGAGAAATGAGCCAGGTTGTATTAATACGACACCCCATACACAGGTGATGGTAATGCGTTGCGCTGTGACTCACTCTGACAAGGGCATCGTCAATGATGTGATCCCTGCGCACTTTGAGCTTGAGATAGGGGTTGGGTTGCTGGCCCTGCACCATGCTGTAGAGAGCAGTGATGCGTCGCTCACTGTACATTCTGATCCTGTTGTCGTAGTACAGGCCTTGGCTCTTGGTGACAGCGTTGAGGATGAAGGGGCAGCTCTGGAAAGAAAACTTGCTTTCGGCATCCACCTTGAAGAAGGTGAAATCCTTGTCCATCTCCACCACCTCGTTGAGTGACTCGTTGATAAAGTCCTCAAAGGGGATGAGGGGCTTTTTGCAGTCTATGGTTCTAACGCCCAGTTCTTTTTCCAGAGGGTCGACTCGAGGACCCTTCTTATAGAGCCGCTCCTCGCCTAGCAGTTCCTGCAGCGTGAGCTCATCAGACTCAGATTCTTCATCTTCCTCCTCATTGTGCTCTACGTCCAGGTCCCCACCCAGGATACTGGCATAGAAGACCACTTTTAAACACTTGGTAGCGGCCACCACAGTCTCATCATCATTGACCAGATTTTCGCTGTCATATTCATTGCTGATTACTGTGAAAGTGATAAGCTGCTGGAAGGTCTCCATCATACGGCGCATATGTGGAAGACTGTACTGGGACCACAGCTTTGACAGCTTGGCAAGTGCAGGCACTGGTAGTTTGCTCATGGCCTTGCAGAACAGCGGCATTGCCATCTCCAGGTACTCTGGGCTATGAAGGTTAGTGTTCTCCATCACAATGACGAAGATGTTTAAGTAATCTGGGTTTGTTTCGTACACATCAAGGTATTCCAGGTCAAGTTCCACATTTGGAGTTAGGTAAACCAGTGCGTTGACAAGAGCTGCCTCTATCTGTTCATTGGTCAGGAGTCTGTCATACACTCTCCTCACAGCATCTATGTCCACAGTAACCTCATTGGGGCCAAGTGACTGGGTAGGACTGTCCTCTGGTAAAGCAGCAGCAGAGGAAGCACCCATCTTCTCCACTACAGCAGTGGTTTGCTCTTTTTGATCCTCTTGCTTGTCCACATCTGTAGAAGAACGGAGCTCTTCTGTAGTATGGAGTGCAACCTTCCTAAAGCTCTTCGTCAGGGCCTCTGCGTTGGAGAAGACCCTTCCAATGACACGGATGAGAGCGGAGTAGTCCCCTTCCTCCTCACAGGAACTCAGGATCATACATACAGTGTCCTCTGTGAGGTAATGAACATCTGGACCAACATGAAAAATGATTGAACAGAGTAAATAAGTTTACAGTCAGACTCCATAATTAAAAGAGTTTGTTTTGGATCAAGAGTCAGATTTACCTGTAAAGTCTTCCATGGTGGGAAACAGATCCTTATTGCTCAACGTATTGCTCAAGTCAGGGTGGATTCCGTTGGCACTGGTGTCTGGACTGACAGCACCAGATTCCTTCTTGGAAAGGTGAGGATCACAGAGTTGGGCATTAATCTTAAAAAGCTCAAGCGCTTTGACAGCCGCTGAATTGTTATCCACTGGTTGAAAATCGCAACATGATGCGCAAAACTCATTCGTGCAGTTGCCATTTCCACAGCCCTCAGTTAACTGCCGAAAGTAGCGCTCAATTAGATGCTTTGCAGTCGCTTTCTTCCTGTGCAAGATATTTAAACAGGAAGTCAGAATATTTATTCCATGTTATCTCTGATTAGAACAAAGCACATAAACACATATTTGCAATGCAAAAATCAAATGCACTTTGCACCCCCACAAAATACACATGTTCAGTTGCATGTACATTAGTTAAGCTATCAGTTTAACTAGTTGAGTGCAAGTTCAAATGGTGTGACTTACATTCGGCTGGATGCAGACACCTCTGCTGTAGGCCCACTTCTGAAAGAAAAGTTATGTAATAAATTAAAATTTAATTTACTGTTAAATGTATGGCTTATCATGGTTCGCACATGTAAACACATTTGGCTCAAAATATGAGCACACACAGGAAACCAAATCAGCTTCATTTCAAGGACTGTAGGTGGTGACTATTCCATGACATGCAGCGCAATTTCCATGACCAAGATTTGTTGCAAATGTCACATGTCCCAGGTCTTATTTCTGGCTACACTATGGGCTGATACTATGAGGGAATTTATGATTTGGGTTTGTATTCCTCAAAGGTAAGTGGATCAACAAGCTTGATATTAAACATTTCACTGCTTGGAAAAAAAGATTATCAACAAGTTCCCATGGCATTCCCAAAACTATGTGCACATGTTATTGTGTATTTAGCCACAGCTCAAACTATAACTCAAAATGCCATTCTGAAATCTATAAACTTACAATTATTATTGCATTATTTCCTCCTTTATCAAGCCTACTACAAGCCTACATGTTATTATCCATCCAACGTCACCTTGCAACAGTGCACCGTTCACAATAACAACATGATGTTGCAAAAAGTTGTCAACATCCAGCCTGTATTTCATTGGTTAGTCACCCATGTTGCTTTCCGACTATTAACGTCGCTAACTAGGCAAACTAACAAAGTGACATAGCATGGGACAGTGTTTTAAACTCAGTGGTATTTCCTATGTCTCCGATGGCTTCATACCAACCTGTGATTTCAACAAGGGTTGTCCTGCCTGAATGTCTGTGACTGTGCAAAATCACTTCTTCTGACTGTCCGGGTGCTGTTGTACGTTCATGTAGTCGATTAAACGAGTTTTTGCGCTGGTCACCCCTTTAAAAAAAGTGTTTTTCTACTCGCAACTAAGGATAAAATGTCAATAATGTTTGGTGTCGTAAATTAGTTTTGTTTGTCTGTCAAAACAAAATACCCTCTACCATCTCGTCAACAACACAGCGATATATCCCAGCATGCAGCGCGAGGTTGTCATACATGCCCCGCCCCCGACCAACCACGTGCATGTCACGACAGTGCATAGATTTTGTGCCACCATTGAAACAGAGACGATATTGACCTAATCTAGAGACAGTACAACTACATTTGGCACCAAAGATTATCCTCTCCACCACTGCAATCCTTCATTTTATTCATTTGATAAATCCCCCTTATCTCTTTAGGCAGGAAGTGTAGATTAATTTAGTTCAGGCCCCTTTATTCTTCAGTTTTTGGTGTTGGAGCATGAATTCACTAGACAGCTCATTCCTCATGTCTTTCCCCTCCATCAATTTTAGAATCTATTTAAATGGCACTGAGTAACAACCGTTCATCAATCAAACAGCCCATAGCCTCCACATCCCCACAGCCAATCCATTCACATCTTGAAGGTGAGCCATCAGCGCTGTAATTCAGCAGATGTAATGTTCAAAGTTTGCAAGATTGCATGTTTTCTTATAACATACATTTTATCACACACACGTGCTCTTCTACAATGTGAAAAGCAGAACAGGTCTAACAGTAGCTTCTTCCAAATCGGATTTTCACTTTTGTCAGTGCGTAATATTTATATTTCCCGTGGTCAGAAGAGGTATTTATGATATACAGTCATTAAAGATGCAGTTTTTAATTTGTTTTTTGATGTCAGAAACTTTCATTATGTTCATATTGAATTTTACTCACCTTCTACTTAAAGGTCCATTTGTTGGCCCCTTCAAACTTCACCTATAATGGCTGTTATATGGAACATGACTGGGGGTGTACAATCATACATTCATTATACACAATCATACAATATATGATCTAGGTATAAATGCTATGAGTAAATTACCTAAACTTTGCATCTCTGCTAGCTAGCTAGATAGATAGATAGTGGTAGTCAAATATTTTTTGAAAACTAATAAAAATTGTGTTGATGGAGGCCAAGAGGCAGTGCAATCTCATTCATAACCCCTAAATCACATTCATAAACCATAAATCAATCCTGGCACATACAGTATAGTAGGTAGTCAAAACCCTGGCATCTCATTCTGCAATAGGGGCCTTGTAAATTATGCATTATCTAATCCATGTGCATTGCTCCCATGATGCTCGGGAATGTTTGTTATCCTGTCAGAGTACAAGCCGGAGATAGAGTTTTACATTTAGTGTGGCATTTTGTTTCTGTAGCTATCAGTCCTCTGTGTTACACTGCACACTGAGAAAGCTCAGTCGCTTAATCTCACAGCACGTGGAACACCAGAGGTCATAATAAAGTAAATAACCGATGTTATACATGCAAGAGCAGAGGTTCAAATAGAAACAACTTCAGATCTCTACAATAATTGAACACATTCAAATAGTTGCTCAAGAGCAATTTTATGGATAACTGTCAAGCTACTTTCTCATTTAGATATCAATGGATACATGTTAAAATGGTCTAGGATCATATAAGGGAGTACCATGTTGAATAAAAAGATCTATATACAGCATATACAGCTTAAATCTCTATCCCGTTGTCTACACTGAGTATATGGTGTGTAAACTGCATGCAGTTATCCACATGAACACTGGGAGTCTCTGTAATCACACAAAGCATTCGGTCTACTGGTGAAACTTCACAGTCAAGCATTTATTTATTTATTATACAACTATGTGATTTTGTATCTTTCTTTCTTTCTTTCTTTCTTTGTAACCAAATGCACATTGGAATATATACGTTTGTGCTAATTGTAATAAAAGGACAAATGCCATTCTGTAAACCAGTTGTATGTCATTTCTATGAATTACTGAAATTTTAAAGGAATTAGTTGATGATTACTATTTACTTTTTATATTACTTTTGGTTCCTTATTGGAAAAAAAAACTTCACACTAAAAACTACACACATAGTTGAGTTAAAAGAAAAGCTTCACATTGTCTGAAGTATGATGTTGCCTTTCAGAGAGATCCTCACCATGTGTGACAGAAACAAAATAGCAGCACCATGATCTTTTGTTCAAGGAGAAAGTCAGTAGTGTGGTCAGAAAGGTTAAAACAGTTTAAATCATTTTCACTGACCTATAAGTGCTTAAAGACCCCTTCAGTGGATGCTTAATAGATGCCCTGTAGGCCTTTTTGGGTTGGAAGGACCCTAACACTAACTCACTCCCATGTGGACTACCTACCTATTTCTGAAAAACAGTCAGTAGTACAACACATGATGCCTGCACCTGTTCATAAACCCCCCTCTCTTCCGTCCCCTTTTCCCCTTTCCTACCTCTTGTCTCACTTTGAACCAGACGTTAAAACAGCAACTTTGAGTGGATGTCATTAAAATGTCTTTAAATTTGCTGATTTACAGTATCTTCAATGGTTGGTGAAATTGCTATAAAGACCATAAAGCTTACACTGTAAAGCATTTTCACCCTAACATCATGAAGCCAGTACTTCCATTGCGTCATAGCTGCATGCAGCAGGCGGGGTCCAGAGGAAAAGAAAAGGGAGGCGGCCCCATCAATATATAGTCAGCTTGCTTTTACACCCCAGACCACACAGGAACTTGTTTCATCATTTCCATTTTACTGCACAACTGCCGTTCCCAAGTAACCTTTCTGCCCATGTCGCGTGATGTTTAAATTATTCAAATGGAGAGAAATTAGGGATTTAACAGCCTCCGATTCAGTTAAAGAGCTCACAGTTATACACCCTGGTCCTTGGAACGTTACCAAGTCTGTTAATATTATCAGCTATTGCTTTCACTATCATAATGTGTGTGATATTAGATGGCTATACTATTCTACTATACTACTTCTTGGCAATTTGTAATGGATTGACAATGCCTAAAGCTGACCTGTTCATGGCATGTCTCTTTTCCTGGAACATTTCTATTAACTCCAGTTGCACCGTTGACATAGCGTTTATGAATGTGGCAACAGGGTGATATAGTGTAGCCATTGAGCGCAGGCAGGGATGCTGAAGGTTGCTTGTAGGACAGGGGTGCAGTGTAGAATATATGGGATTATTTCCTCATCGTTGTTAAGTGATTTCTGGAGATGTGCCATGCAACATGCAGGCAGGACAAGGGGGTAGCTGAGGCAATTAAGAGAGAACTGGACTCTTCTGTGATCAGTGTACTTCCACAAAGTACCACAGACATGACAGCCGCATCTCTGATCAGGCTAATTATCACATCCTCTCACTTCTGACTCACAACACCAGCTCATTAGCCTGACACGTTTTCTTCACGTCAGCATTTCTGGACATCTTCACAACGAGCGGGCAAATGGTCAGCCGAGATGTTTATGAGACTAAACAAGGCATTTGCCTAAATCCTGATTTCTGTCTCAGTGGGAACTTAGACTGAAACAAGAACAATAAGGGTTTGGCCATGCCACTCCTGCAGGATAGTGGTGAATAGAGCCATACAATGCATCCAACTGGAAGACAGATGGCCCTGGCTCACAAAAGCCTTCATTTGTTATTTGGAATCAAAAGTGATGCAGTGCAGATCTCCACTGGTGTAAATGAACAAGTCCTCAAGTCCCCAGCTTCCTCAGCACTCTCTCCTATATTTGGCACTGGTAAAGAGGAGAGGCTGCAAGGGGTTAAAAACACATAAACAATTCCTATAATCCAGCCCTCTGACAGCTGCATTGAACCAGGCTATTTATGAGGCAGCTTAGGAAATTGAAAATGTCCTGATTTAAGCTTGTTAAAATGATGGGCCATGAAGGGGTCAAGGCGACTTTAACGACGAGAGTCAATGAGGCCCTTCTATGACAAAATGCAAATGAAACTCCATTAACTACTGCAGCATCAGTCTCATGTCTGCCTGCAGGCTGCATGCAATCAAAAAAGTAATCAGACCAATGAAAGAAGACAAAGAGAAATTGGAAAGGAGCTGGTTCATTCCCAGGGAGGAGGCTGTTTAACCGCATTATTCATGTTGTACATATCTTCACAAGAGAATATCTGACATGTATAACAGAAATTAATTTCATTCTATTTACTTATTATATAATGCCACCCGGAGCAGATGAAACACAATAAATGTGTTGCTGGGAGAGAAAGCTTTGCCACAATGGCACAAAAGTTCCACACACAGTATGCAGAAAAAACAGCTGATCAATCTGGCTGGTTTACACCCGGGCTTTGAAAGAGATGGAGAGAGCAGCACTGCAAGGGTAGAGGAGTCATCATTATCTCTGTGTGAAGATGAGGAACCTGCTTTTGAAAAGTGCAGCGATGGTCAGTAATTTGGCTATCCCATTGCAGTGGCTGACTAAAGGCAGCATCAGCAGAGCCGTGTCTGTCCCTTTTCCCTCATCATGCCTTAAAAGAAACATTAATAACATTTCCTCCTGGTGAGGGACAACAGATGCTATGCACACCAGGCAAAGACAAACCACTGCAACAACAGGCCAAAGATCATCCATCTCCTGAAGGCCTCTCACCTCATCACTTTGTGGAGATCTGTAAGTAGATGAGAAGAGAGCGAGTGAGAGCTGTATACAGATATGTATTGCTGAGAAAAAGGCTGGAGCCAGAGCTTCGATATGACTGGACTAGGTGAGGAGAAGGGTTTGGCTATGTGAAAATACAAAATGGACTGAAGCAATCCCAAAGGAGGTAACACTATCTGGTCAGGGACATGGAATTTACTACCAAGTTAAATGCATTTCACCTACTTAATGTACCATGACCACGCACCTCCTATCTCAGCTGCTGGTATAACACCACAACACACTATTCTGTGTTAATTAACTAGAGTCGTGGCTGCTGCTGTTCAATTTTAATTGTTACCCGTTTGGCATAAGCCAGTCCAACCTCCACCTGCCTTGGATCTGCTGCTGGTTGTGCTAGTCAACATATCTCATTTGGTGGATGCTTACAGTACCAGCAGTACTAGCAGGGGTGGCCCCAGTGGGAAGCTCTAACCCTGGCAGTGTTAGTGCCATGCTGTCCCCATTGGGCCATAAAGTACCACAGCTGTTTAACTTGACTTTGCAATAAATAAATAATTAATAATTTATATAATTAATAATTAATAAATGCACACATATGTTTCAATAAAAGGTTCAGAAGGCAAACATTCTCTCAGACTCCAGTAATTTCAGACTCTTTCTGGAGCTGCTTCACTGACCTTGAATGGAAGTCTGTACACCTACATCCTGGGAAAATCAGACTTGGTACTGGCAGAATAGTTATTCTCAAATAGATGGTAAATTGTCTAATACCATAAGAACAACAAAAGTTAATGTTTTAGGATGGCATTTCATAACCATGTACAATATACATCTTTATGGGTAGTGGGCCAGAGGAAATCTGGTTATTTCTACAGGATCGAAAGCTTACACATGATGAGACGCATTATAAAGATATGGGCAAATTTATGTCATAACCCAGTTTGCATGAAACAACTTATTTAACTGTTAATACTTCACACCGTTTTAGAGCTCAGTAGGATGAGCACATTGATCTCTAGAGGATGTAGAGCTGCTCCCTCTCAAGTCAACCTCCAAAAAGGATCCAAAGTTTGCTGTGAAATTTTACTAGAATAAAGCGAGATAGGCTGTCCTCGGAGTTATCATTCAAATTCTGATGCATTACTCAAAGAGTTCAGTGAAGATCAAGCTCAATAATCTTTAAACACTTTTATGTCAAATAATATCAAAGCATTTGTTCAAACCCCTGCCTGTTCACGAATGTGACAAGTAGTGATGTGTCTTTCTTGTTTACAGAGCACAGGCAATATTTTATTAAGTGAAGCTGAAATGTTTCTTTTTTATTAAGACATATGTACAAGAACCTTAAAATGAGAAAATGAAAATGTATCACTCAGCACTGAAATGAGACAAGCAGCTTGAAAGTGAATAAAATGCACAAATAATATCCCACTTTACTTGATGGTAAGATAATATATAAAATGCCCTGTAACACTGACATAATCATTACAGCATGAACCACATGAACCATAGGCCTATCTTGTAACCAAAATAAAAGATAAGAAAAAAACTTCAACTTTAAAAAAAAAAAAAAAAAAAAAAAGCGTTCAAGGACTTGTGCATTTAGACTGAGTGTTCCTGTGAGGAATTTAAGCCCATGTGAAAGTGGGTATTTTGGAATGCAACGCTTCTGGCACATAAAACGCTAAGCCAAAGCACAGCACAGATAGAGCCTACCAAAAGAAAGTGGACAATCTGAACAACACGCCAGAGCCGAGCACACTGTGCAAAAATGGATGAGAGGAAAATAACCATACATTATGTCTCATAAATATCTCCATAAAACGCTCCTCACTGAACAAGGACACACCATCCTCATTAAATGAACAAATATAGCTTTACTATCAAAGGCAACATTTCTTATCCAGTGTTAAGGCACATGCTATTGTTTAGAAAATATATAGAGTAATATAAATGATCTTTGGTAAATGATACACTTTACAAAAATGTACTGCAATGAGAAAAGAGATACAACATTGGTGCAAATGACAATCACAAAATAATCAAGGTGCTGCTTCAAATTCTTTGGAAAATAAAAAAAAAGCAGAACGTCACTCCAATTTTCCATGTAGTGTTTGACTTGTTTGATGAGGTTCGCAAAAGTGCAAATGGTACACTTTTCATTCTTCCCAATACTACAGCTCTGCTATCTCTGAGCACTGAATGCCTCTCAGAAAATGTCACCAGCACCAAAATACTTCAAACTACTTCATAGTGCAAATTTAAATTTTAAAGCCTTAACTTTTGTATCTGAACAGATCTTGTCATTTTCATTCTCCACTGGATAGAGATGGACACCAGCAAAAAGAAAATATGGACTGAGTTATGATGATAAGCTCGGGAAATGGACTTAACAGCCAAAACTAGCATGAAGAAAAAGAAATGTAAACCTATGTTGGTGGTGCGCATCATCTGCCGGCTGCTTATCATCAGCCTACTGTATAGTACGGAATGTGAGCCAGTTAGATTAAAGAGAGGTCCAGAGAGTAAACACCAAGAGACACACACACACAGACACACACAGACACACACAGACACACACAGACACACACAGACACACACACACACGGTGTATACTCTCAATATACTTTTAAAGTCTAGTTTATATAATTACTCCATGGAATGCACTGAATGACAGAACAGCTACAAACACGCTTTTCAATAATCTCCCATCTTTGAAACTGTGAAACATTCAGTATATTTAAAAACCCAGCAATGAAATGTGCTCTGAGGCAACGGTGTGCTGACCCAGGCTGAGGAAGATTCAAGTAAAGATAAAGCTCTTGGAGAATTTGCATGGAAACCCTGACATACAGAATGAAAGAGGGATATCAAACCCCATAAAATATCTCCTCTTAGGCACACGGACACCAATTCAAGGCCACAGTGTCATTTGTTACAGGTCAGAATGGATTTACAGGCATAGCTGAGAGAATGAACAGGGTACCATATCAGAGAGAATACATACTCCTAATAACCCAGTAATGGAATGTCTCCGGTCTGCTGTTTCTTACATCAAAATCCTGCTCAAGTACTGAGATGCATCTTTGCAAAATAAAATCTTACATAGTTCAAAAAAAGGGAGATATTCCAGTTCTTCAATCCCCCAAACCTCAAAAAAATAGTTTTACTTCAGCTTTATACATCTAAAATATAAAAGGTAAGTACCTATTTGTATCTTTTATAAAACAATCCTCTTGAAAAATACAATAAAATTCAACAAAACCTATCGTGCAAATTTGAGTAAGATACTGTAACACATCATAAGGTGGTTTGGAGTGAGTGTTCCTCTGTCCTCTGTGTGGGATGAATGGTGTGGTCAGACCTGTGTGTTTCCTCCAAGTTCCTCTTGTAGGTGACACACTGGGAGCCCCCAGTAGGGGGCAGGGTCAGCTGAACACTGTCCTTCTGTGTGAGCAGAGGTGTGGATGTGATCCAGCTAGACAGACTAAGATCTGATGGGTCTAAAGTCTTATTAAGACAGTCTTTGGTGGAAGGAGGCTGTGACTCCCCCATGAGTCGAGGAGCTTCTTTGGTGTAAGGAAGAGTGTCTATGTCTGAAGAAACAAATGTGTATGGATCTGAGAGGCCCTCCTTTCTGTCTGTGAACCCCGGTGGGCTGCTCTGGCTCATTCCATGAGACTTCCCAGCATCATCCATTTGTAAGACTGGCCCCTGACAGCCTTGTGGTGTCTTGGAGTTAGAGAAGCTCTGCTGTTTTTTGTAATTGCAATGTTTAGGAAAAGGCTTGATAAGGGATAGGAAGGGAGGCCTGAGGCCAAGCTGCGACCCCACCTTGACCCTGGTCAGGCTGAGGATGTTCCTGCGAGTTTCGCTGGGGAGTTTATCCAACTGCCTCCCAACTTGGACAGGGCTGGGGAACAGCGTGCCTTGACACGCCCTGTAGAAATATCTGGAAAATAAAGTAGAGCCAGACATCAACACACACTTCAGCACTACTGCGATTCTAAATACCAGGCCCTTAGGATAAACATGAAAGGCATCTGGAATCAATAACAGATGCATAACACAGAACAACATAACTCTTTCTGAGAAACAACGTGTGTGTGTTCACTCATCCACTACACAACCTCTCAGTGTACCTGGGCAGAAGCGCTGCAACCGGGGTGACGACACAGAGCAGGTAGAAGAGGGGGTCTTGAAACAGCCGTTGCATGGTCCAGTACGGGTTGGAAGGGGTGTAGCAGGTTGGACAGGACGCGTTGTAACACAGAGCTACTGTGAAGAATAAGGCTATGCTGAAGGTGATGGACAGCCAGTTCATCCAGGTCTGGAAGGGAATGACAAGTAAAAATTGACTGAGTGACATCTGAGTGAATACCACACTTTGTCCCTCATGGCACACACGCACACACGCACACGCACACGCACACGCACACATAATTAATTATGGCCTCACAGATACTGTATGGGGATGAGGAAGCGTTCTGCCTGGTGTCACCTCAAACACCATAATTGACGTTCACTGTCATTTACCAATAATGCGTGCATTATATCCCTGAGCAGGGAGGGACTGAGGTACCTGCCAGCTGAGCATTTGGAAATGTTTACTTTTTAGTCGAGGCTGTCCACTATGAATATGGGCTTCTCTGCACAAGAGGCCATCGCGTCCAGGAAGGTAGTAAGTGAAAAGGACATTTTCCATGTACAAAACTTGTCAGGCTTAATTTACAACCACGGCATAATGGAAAAGGCTCCGATTCAATGCTGGGTCATAAATTTAAAATGGCTCGTGATCAAGAATGCCGTGCCATTTACGAGAACTACACACGGACAACCTGAGAATAAAACCTGGGCAGTGGGATGTGAAAAAATAAATAAACAGGTATTTTGGTCCCTGTGGCTGTGTCAAATGGTGCTGTGCTGTAATGTGGTGTAGACAGTTTGCAGAAGGCCTGGACAGAGGCAGACAAACTGTCAAGCTGATATATAGTCCCTGATGCTGCAGTGCCTTCTGGTTCAATCTAATCAGCCAGAGTTAATGCATAAGTATCCATGGGCCTGTCAACCTTCACACCACCACACTCGCAAAGCCAAGATGCTGATTTGAGTGGGAAAAAGCAGCGCTGTGGGAGAGGAAGCTTTTCTCTCTATCAGGCTGAAATGAGGAAAAGGATCCATTCTAATCTTAGAGGTATAATGCATTTCTCACTAGAACATCCAAATTTTAAAAAAATGCTGAATTTATTTTCACAAA
Source organism: Hoplostethus atlanticus (assembly GCA_034670405.1). Lineage (NCBI taxonomy): Eukaryota > Metazoa > Chordata > Actinopteri > Trachichthyiformes > Trachichthyidae > Hoplostethus > Hoplostethus atlanticus. The sequence goes on along the minus strand of JAXDDX010000028.1, from coordinate 1,737,358 downwards.
GGCTTACTGGTAGAAAAATGAGCAGAATTTTCATCAGAATGGTTTTATCTGGTTTCAACCTGGTGATTGGATTTCTGATCAATACATTTCTATACAAGCAAAACGTATAGATATTGTAACGAACAAATCCAGTCACGTTTCTTACCCAGGTTTTGGTCTCAATACCCAAGTGCAGCAGGATGGTGAATAAAGCTAGGGTGGTAATGGGAGTTCCCCATGTAAACAGATCCACGTCAGAGTCAGCATAGGCCTGGGAAGAAAGGGAGGGAAGAGACGAGGGGAAAACAAAACAAAACAAAACAGGGAAATGACAAATGTGAAAGGCAGCATGGATATCCGACTCAAGTAAGAGCAACAAGGCATTCTTTAAGGGAAAGAAATGACAACCAAACTCACAAAGTAAGGAATGAAGAAACAGATCAGACTTTGGTAGAAGGCATCAATCATGTTCATCCAGAACATATATGGCTTGTATTCCTGCAAGATAGTGCCAATGTGAGTGTTTCACAGACAGACCTGGACTGTAGATCACACAAAATGCATCACATGGGTGAAAATAAAAGATAAATAAATTACAAAATGATACCTCGCTGCAGCTAATAAAGCTCAATATAGTAATCACTCATGATCAAACACACACACACTTTTACGGGGTGACAAATATGATAGGGCAATTCTTATTAATCACGATTAGTAGTCTGGACCTCTGAGTTCTGCCCGTTCATGTAGAGCTGAGGTAGTTGTTGGAGAGTCTCTGCTGACACATCTTTGTCCAGTGTGCCGGTGATGAGTTGTGGGAAGGCAGAGAACATCAGGTTGAAGAAGATAAGATACCACTGGTCAATCATGGCTGAACCTGAGAATCCACAGTAGAACTGATACCAGAAGATGAGGGCTACAAACATCTGTGGGAACAAAAGATAACACTGCTGGGATGGATACACATAAAGAGGTAGTTCAGAAAACTGAAAAAAAGATGGAAATAAAGAAGAAAAACAATAGTGATGGCCACGCCTCCAGGCACGAACACTTCAAAATGTTAAAGTGGCAATATATTGAACCCCAGGGTGACACAGGGCCAAAAAACACAATAATCGGGCTACTCATTTCCCCTTTTGTAGATTCTTATCAAAATCATATCTTTTCAGATTGTCAGTGAACCAAATCTAAACATCTACTTTGGTATTTCTGCCTGTTAGCTATATTTACTTTAAATATTTGTCTGTCTCCAATTCCAATGCACTATACTTTGTAAAGCTAACAGGCATGAAGTAAGAGAGCCGTAGCATTGCTAAGCTGCTCCCTGCAAGTGCCCAGATGGCCCATGGGTATCTATGGCGGCATGCAGCTGTTCTCTCAGCACCATGTGTATCAATAGAACTGCTGGACAATTTCATCCTGTACATGTTGATTTCAGTTCAAACTAAGAGCAGACATCTTCTATTCAAAGTTGATATGGTCTGGAGAGTAATGTACAACTTCCAGCCAAATGTCCACTGGCTCGAGATGAAAAGGTGCTTAAATAACTATCTAAAAATGTGAAGGCTGTAGTTAATTCTAATCAAGATGTGTGATCATTATGCCATTATTACTTCCTCTTAATTCTTGCAGAAAATCAATTGGTACATTTAGACACAAATAGAAACTCTGAGATCAGTACATATGGAAAAAGACGCTTACAGCATTCTTGTAGAAGAAATACAGAATCATGTTAGCCAGTCGGGAGTAGCACCAGTGGCCGTGGACCAGCAGAAGCTTCTGGAGATACTGGAAACGCGGGAGAGCAAAGTCACTCGCCATCACTGCCTGCAAAGTAGCAGAAGGACCCAATAATCAATCTTCCTCTCTCCCTCCCTCACACCACACACACATTAGGGTATAACTGTTCAAAGTGGCCTGCTGCATTTGTATGCCTCTTTTTAATGAATCTTTAGTGGATATAATCTTTCCAAAGCAATAACCTTTAAATGGGCTGTCCACCTTTTGGGATTCATAGTTAAAGCAGCAGAAAATTGTCAGTCTCATCAATTAGGATCTACAAAACCCCTGAAGTCTACTTGTTTCATAACTTACCCGTAACCCTTTATGAAACATTTTAATTGTCGACATTATCTGTCAACAAGACAAATAACAGGCGATGGCTTGTTGTACAGCAGTTTGGTTTCTGCTGTGCTCTAATAACGGGCCTTAAACGCCTCACTGGGGCGTGAGCTCTAATAGAAGAAAGGTCTGTTAATCATAATGCAGTTTGTGCTGGCCTGAGCAGAGAAATGCACATCTCAGCACACTATGGGATCCTGAGGAGTGACTGCTGTCTCATTAAGACCAAATTCTATTACCAATGATTAATCTAGCAGCCCAGTTAAGGACAGGATATTGAGCCTTTAACAGATGTGCTACACTGCAGCTTGCCTGGAAAGACTCGCCTGGAAGTTAATTGCAAGGCTCCATCACTGCTATGCAAGATCACCTTTCTAGAGCATGGTGCTCAAGTAAAATGTGCATGGGGGAGGGTCAACAGAGCTCCCTTTGCTATCGCCATTGCCAAGGCAGCTACCTTAGCTGTGGCATTGGCAGTGACCTTAGAACAGGCGTGAGAGAGAGACTACGGTGTGGATGGACTGAAGACTGAAACACTGACAAAGTGTACTGCTCTTGGGCAGGACACAGGACAAACGAGGAGCCCCAGCCCCAACAAAAAGGCAATCCTATTTAGAGCATGCAGGCTGCTAGGCTAAAACACACACTTAGGGTAATCAAAACCCATTAACTATGCCAGCATCCTCTAATCCTCTAATGCTTTTTGCTGTATATCAGAATCAGTTTCAGAGTCAGAATCTGTTTTATTGGCCATGTACGTTTGCACATACAAGGAATATGAGTTGGTGGTTTGCTCCCGTAGGTCAAATGACACATGAAACACAAAATTACAAAAAATAAAAAGTAGAAATTTAAGAAACAGGTCTCTCTGTACAGTACGCACATGGTTCTCTGTGGGAACCTGACTGATGCACTGATGGGAAGCTGTGGAAGTCAGTGAAAATAAAAATCTCTCAATAAAAAAGAGGGGGGAAAAAGTGATAAAAAAAGAATAAACAAAAATATATACAGAGAATACATCTAGAGAAGAATGCACTGGGTTGAGAGTTGAACACTGCAAGGAAGAAAAAAAAGAAGAAAAAAGGCTGTACACATGGTCTGGAATGGTACAGATAGGTGTAAATATCCCCTTATCTTCTCTCCCACAGTCCCTCACACCCTCTCCTTAACCTCCTAGACTCTCTCACCCCACAGCTACTCTCAGTCTTTTTATACATCAGTTACAGTCTCCCGTTAAATCACCCCAAACCCTCATCCACCCCCACCCTCAGTGTCACTCTGACTCATGGTCCCGACCGTATTCCTCATTACCTGCATGCCCTCCTGTCCCGAGATGCCCACGCCCACATCAGCCACCTGGATCATGCTGACATCGTTAGCCCCATCACCTGAGATTAATGTAGGGAGAGGGAGGAAGAGGTCCTTAGAGAGGAAAACGCCGTACAAAGCCGTACAAAGAACACAAGTCACACGGAATGACAACCCACTCCTGTCACGTAAATGAAACATCACACAAAGCACTTACTTCACCTCACATAATGCACATTAATACACAAGCCCTAACGAGTAGCACAGGATATCAGCAGGGAAGCAGAGGGAAATTATCAGGGGGGAATTTATTGAGTGGTAATGGAATGATGGAAAAAGCTTTTACCAAAGCGTGCCGCCCTTTACTATATTGTTTTGTATGTGGCAAGAATGTCAAGTATTCACAGAGTCAGTCTCATGAACTCAACGTGGCCTGTTATGTAGAGACACTGTGTGTGTGCGCGATTTTAAACAAGTGATTTCGATCATGATGGACCCCCGAGGAGGTTCGACTGAAAAGGGGTTTGCATCTTTTTCCACGACAGACAATGTGGATGCAGCAGAGATTATTATCCAGGATACAAAATGGCCTCTACCCGTTCCCACTGTCCCTCTGATGGGGGCTGAGCTGTGAAAGCTGCCAGACTTGGTGTGGTGGCTGATGAGCAGTGTTTTTGTTTTTGCCACATTTTGAGAGCTGGGGATAGTTTTTGTCACGACAGGTGGTGAAGTGGGAGATGAAGTGTCGGTGGGCAGTGAGGGTTTTGTTGTCATAACAGTCAGGGGTGCTAAAGCTGTAGTGCTGTCTGAATATTTGAGGTGGGTGGTGATGGAGGCTCAAGCAAAGGTTAACAGTTTGTGTTAGCTGGAAAATAATTATTTTTGGCCAGTAAAATGCTTTCATGCCAGTAGGCTTCAATAATACCTGATACACTGTTACTGCAGCCGTGTATTAATGGTCCGCCAACAGAAGGTCAGACTCCTATACAACCATATTGACTTCATAGATCTATATCGCAAGATATTAGCAATTAATTATGAAATCAATTCCCAATTGTATATATTCTTGTCCAAGTGAAACAACAAAGGAAATTCCTTAAATGAGAGTTTGTAGTTGTAACGGGTCATTGCCTGCTTTTCAAATCAGCCTATTGTGCAAGGCATTCCTGTGTTATCTTTAGTAACCTTTGCTTTCAAACTGCTTCTATTAATCTGATATCTTTTTGATGCACTATGAACTTTTGATGCAAGAATGTATTGTTATGTAATTTGAAACATCTTTACTACATCTCCATTTTAATAGATATGGACAGAATTTTAACAGTTAGCGTGGCAAACTATAATGTAGTTGACAAGAAACACAATTGTAGCGTGTGACTCTGTTTCCGTAGACAAAAGTAGATGAGAGAGCAGAGGACACACTTAGTGGTGTAATGGTGGAAGAGGTTGTGTTCCCTACTCTGAAAGCCTGGTGTCTAATGCCAAGAAAGCTATAAAGCCAACTGATAAGAGGAGGTGGAGATGGTAGAGCTCCTTGATCATCTGGTGTCCCCACAGAGTCTTAAAGGCAAGTCCATGAAGAGCATCCCAGGAGTGTTAGGAGGAGGAGTGTGATCCCCATCTCTCTCCCCACTGAGCCACTCTACCTTACTGCTAACACAGCAATGACAGAAAAGCGCTTGGCAGGCAAAAATGGGATCCTCCCGAGAGCAGCCGTAACAAATAAATGGTAAACAGGGAAAAGACAGTCATAAGTCACATTGCCATGTCACCTCTATTACGCTACAGGTTCATTACACCAAAATGTACAATAACGAAGGTGCCTTACAATAAAATTAAGCTGTTTACACTCGGTAGTCACAGCAAGGGGGCGGAAGGTGAGTGTATGAGCGCTGCACTACTCTGAAACCTGAATATGAAAGTCAACAGCAGGAAACGTGGCTACATGTAGAACCAACAGACCTGGGAGTTTCACTACATCTGGATTATAGTGAGTTTACCACACTGTAGGAGTATGTTCATATTTGATAACAGAAGTGAAGCATTGTAGTTGAATTATACATTTTAGGTCACCATGTTTATTATTCAAATTTGCTTTCAAGTCTCAAAAGAATAATAATAAATAATAATAATTAGACGTATTTAATGCTCGGAAAATCCTTATAAGCCTATAATTTGAGACAGCTGAAGACAGTGAAGAAGAAAATAGTTTCCATAGTCCAGATAGCGCTGAAAGTTTGGGAAATTGTGTTTAAAACCAGTCCAGATGCTGTTTCCTCTTGCACAAATATTCAGGAAATTATCTGGGAGCAGGGTTTAAGTGCTGCAGGGGCTGGATGCAGCATGCGGATCGCCAGTTGGCCCGTCACTAAGGTGATTCATATAAATGCATCCATTACTTCTACTACTTCTCATTGCTTCTGCAGTCGGTGAAGGTGAGGCATAGCACTAGTCCAGCTTGTGGTGTGAAATGCTGACAAGTGGTGTATTCTTCGTGGTGTTAATGTTACAGTGGACTGCGGGAGGAGGACCTCTAAACTTTGCCTCAGGTGGAGAGTGTTTCGAAGAGAGTCAGCACTCACTTTAAGTATTCACCACCTTTTTTGACTGGTGAGGACTTTTTTGAGGTGATACTAAGATTAAGGGCTTAGGGCCTGAGGCAAAGCACCTATTAGGTGCCCCTGGATTTTCCCAGAATCACCTGCTGCACTGGCTTTGAGAAGCTCTTGTTTTTATCAGGGTAAACTGCAGAAATCCCTGCTGCAACTGCTGTTCCACGCCAGCCCATACGCAACTGAACCACCACTGACAAACTACTTTCTTCACAACATATTAGTGGTGAAATAATAAAATAATTAATAACTCTGTCTCAATCTATACAACAAACATAATGGCAGAAATCTAATCCCAGATAGTTGAGTTGCGTTTGGTGACTTATGACAGCTCAGTAGTCCAAAAAGAAATCATTTAACTGAAAGGGAACAGGGAAGAAACGGTCGTACACATGAGGGGTTGTGTCATAGCGGCTCTTGACCTGGTACATACCTATGGCCAGAGTCATGACCTTCAACTTGTTTCGCACCAGGCTGACCACCATGCTCTTCTGCAGCGGTGTGGAGCGGCAGCAAAGCACTGATCGGCAGCTCCGTGCAACAGCCAGAAACCTATCCTCCAGACTCTTATCCAGGGCGTAGGCCAAGGTGCGTCCGTCAATCACCAGGCCCAGCTGATGCACCATGAAGGAAGTGGTGTGGGAGGAGGAGGAAGGAGATGAGGAGGGGTAGATCTCAAAGGCCGCAAAGTCACTGTGGAAGGCCTTGGCAGCTTGGTCTGTAGAGCTGCAGAGGAATTTGGCCTGGATGTAGTGTAAACTCTCCTCCAGCAGCAATGCACACGCCTCCTGATTCAGAGACAGGCACAGAGTGGGTTGGAGCTCAGGATTAGGACACTTGCTTAATATCGAACTGCCTGACCCACTCAGCATCTGGCAACCAGACCAGTTAATTTGCTGATTTAATGCTGTCAAGCACTGAAAGCATGCAACTGAACTATATATATATATATATATATATATATATATATATACATATACATATACATATACACACACACACACACACACACACACACACACACACACACACACACACACACACACACACCACACACACACCACACACACACACACACACACACACACACACACACACACGAAAAAAAACATTCCAGTCCATTATTATTTGAATAGATTGAACAGAGGACAAGAATATTTTGCACACACTACTGAATATCAGTATTTTGCCAATACTGTATGATTATTAATTGTGGAAAGTAAAAATGCAAAATTACACTCAACTAATTGTGTACCCATAATACACATTAGCCTGAGTAATAAATTACAGACTGACTTTTTGACATACTGGCTGCTGAGGGTCACCTGAGAATCAGCGTTGAGGGTTAGGATCTCCTCCTCGGGGTCCAGCAGCTTGCAGGCATAAGCAATGTTGACGGCTGTCTCCTGTTTGTCACCCGTCAGCACCCATATCTGCAGGCCTGCCTTCCGCAGTGAGGCGATGGTTTCAGGCACACCGTCCTGCAGCCTGTCCTCAATGCCTGTGGCTCCTGCAGACAAAGATGCACTACTGTCACAGACCCGCCAATAGCCCCATATAATGATCCAACATAAATATTCAATGTAGATTAAAAAGGTATAAACCCAGCTAGCAGTGTAGTGTGGATGTTGTAACATGCCACCATCATGGGAGGCCAAAAAAGGGTTACCCAGGAGTTGGAGGTTTGTCTCCAGTCGCAGAGCCGACTCAAAGAGCAAGGCTTCTCTTCCCTGGATGGCCGTCTCAGCCTCCAGATGGCGCTGCAGCCAGCATGCATATTCCTCCTTACTAAGAATCTGACACACACACACAACCACACACAACCACACACAACCACACACAACCACACACAACCACACACAGGTTAGTGTGGGTGAAGTGGAGAAACTTCCTCCTACTCTGCCTACTTGCAGGGGACTCAGCAGTAGCGATCCATGGGAGTATGTGAGACCTTGAGAAGGTGTTTTATCACATCAGTATGGTGATGGGCTTTGCACAAGGGAAGCAAAAGCAGGATATAATGAGCCTGGCTTGTGAGAGCATAAATTAACAGCCTGGGAAAGCGGCACAGATTGCAGCTGAGTCACGAAGAATGTCACTTTGGAAGGCTGGTCCATGTGATCATCTGTGCTAGGCTACAAAAACAACCTGCCAAATAGCCACTGAGATAAATCATCTCAACCTGCCTACTTCTACTTCAGCATTACAAATAAAAATCAGATAGGGAATTTGTTGAGCTTTTGTTGAGTGTGTATTGGCTTCTATTACCTTTTTGGCAATGCACAGTGTTCGGAGACCATCTGCAGCATACAGGTTCAGGTAGTTTTGAGTCCTGTAGAGAATCTTTCTCTGGCGTTTCCCTTTAGAGTTATCTTGTCAGTAAAAAAAAAAAAAGAAAAAAAAAGAGAAAGAAAAAGAAAAAGAAAAATCAAGATTAAGTATCCATGTTTTCAGGGAACTGACATAAATGATTTAGCAAATAATTCCAGATTGCCAAAGACTTCTTCCAAGAGGCACATGAAAGCCATCTGTCTTTCACACCTAAATTAACCCACATGCTGTGCCTCAACGTATTTGATGAAGCCTTCATGTTACTCATCTAGCTGTATCTGGACTATGCTGAGGAAAATGTGATAACAAATTCCTAATTCATTTGGATCTACCATGTAGGCAAGATTTCTATGGCACTGAAGAAATATGAACATTGTTGACAGACATCATTTATCTAATACAATTGAATGTACATGTTTTAGATATTGTTAAGTATCATGAGTCCACTAAAGGGTCTCTCTGGCCTAGCATCTTGGGCATATCTTTCTGGCAGGGGCAGAGTATACAAACAGATTGGCTTTATCGGTCTCCTGACACAGATACACCAGCCAACACTCAGAATACCAGCCTTGTATTCTCGCTTAATATGATAGCAGCTTGGCATGCAATACTAGGAATACACAGACACACAAGATTATTTTTACGGAAAAGAACAAATTAACAAAAACTGTCTTCATTTTAAGAATTTAAACAATTTAAACAAATGTGTGAAGATTTTATTTATCCCCAGGAAAAAAGATAGAACCAAAATATATTTGTATTCACAACTAAGCTTTAAGTTTACCTCATACTGAAGCAATATAACAGCTACATCCTTTTCGCTGATAATTTGGACTGGCTACACTACTTTCACTGTGTGCTCTTGTTGTTAGTGTGGGAATTTCCAAGGACAGTATGAGCTTTTCCTTTTGACAAATAGCTGCTAGAACCAGAAGGCCTTACAGACGCAGGTGGAACTGAGCTCTATGTTTGTTTTTCCTACCCTTTAAAAGGAAACCCCTCCTCACACACAACAGCATTCACATACTGTATGTTAATAATATGATTTTTGAAAGTTCAATCAAGTCCAATCCCCCAAGCTAGAGTCCAGAGAGCCAAGATCTGAATCCAGAGATCTGTGGTGTCATTAGGTATCCAATGGAGCAAGCCTGGAGTTACATCGTGACAAATAGCTTCAGTCGCAAACTTCAAAGTTATCGTCTACCTACAGCGCCTTCGTGTGCACTGTTATTAGAGTGACACTGAGCCACTTCCTCACCGCCTGAATGGAGCCATTATGGAGGCCCGTGTTATGAGGAGACCCAACTCATACTGCACTCTAATTGGCTGCTTTTACCCAATGGCAAAACAAAGTAGTGAGTTGTCTGCGGAAGACACACCCAGCCAGTCATTAGAGCTGCTTGTAGACACTCAACTGAGACACATGGTGGAGGGGGGGTAGGGCTGGGGGTGTGAGAACTGTCCCAAAGGAGCCATCCCCCTCTCTATTTTAGTGAGCACTGCACTGTGAATTTTAAGTAAGTAAAAAAAACTCTGGCTTACAGCGCCAGTTCAGACATTGCTCTATAGAGGACATTTAAAATGATGAACATCCAGCAAACCCTAATACCTAAATGCAAAGGGACCAGTGTGATCCTCATAATGGAATCTCAATATAGTAAATCACATTTTAATTCAGTATTCCTCCAAAGAATAGGACTGTACTTCAATTGAAAAAAATGCCAAAACAAAATAGGAGTGCTTTTCTCCATTGATGTATGGCAGTTAATAACAAGTCTTCATTCAATGTGAGAGGATAATGGAAGTGGAAGACATATATCCGCTATGCCGAGACGCCTTTCTGAGATGAACTCCCTGCCTTTCATGAACAGGAGGGACCTACTAACCAGGCATCTGAAATAAGTGTATTACCCAAACAAGCCAGTATGCTTCAATTGAGAGTAAGTTAATACACCTTTGAATTATTGAGTTGCTGCGTACATTGATTCAGCTCATCATTCATACAAAACATCAGAATTCAAATTATTGGGCTTTGACAGCCACCAAATAACATAGACTGACAGAAAAGAAGCTGATGTAAGAAAAATAAATCACCAAATGTTTTATGTTTTAATGTGAGTTTAGTCAGTTTTAACCAACTCTGTTGCCGTGTGTTCCTGAAAAGTCTCAACCAGAATGGATTTCCAACAAGGTTTTCTTATTGTCGTGGCAATCCTTCAGTCTCTAGGCAGAACAGTCTTTGCTAAGCACGCCTGGACAGATGTGACTGTGTACAAAGCATTAGTGAAAAGTGCCTCTGTAGCTCCTTGTGTGCCTGGAATATTAACACCCTGGTACACCTTTGCCATTAAGAGTAAGGACCAAGGTTTTGAGATTCTAGAGGTAAAAAATACACCAATCAAGGTAGGTATTGAGTCTCTCAGCGGTGACCTGCTCTAAAAATACAAGCTCTTACATAACCCGTAGTTACATGTTAGTTCACACTTTTACATCAGTGGAAAACATGAGGCGGAAAGGTGAAACCTTGAGGTGCCCAAGAAATACAAAGAACACCTTCCTGTGCAGGAAGGCTAGTCCATGGCCAAAGCCAGAGCTCAGAAAAGTGCTGTCCATAGACACTGCCCAGGAAAGAATTAACAGATGATCATCACACTGTGTGTTTTTCACCAGAAAGTAATTAATTATTGGAGATGGAAGTGAAAGTCTCCTCCTTGTGTAACATATACAGCAAGTCTCTGTGCCATGTGAAGATCACAAATGATTCATCAATTCTAGTGGAGAATCTGTAGCCGGCAGGTGGGGCATTATACAGACAGCACTCCCAACCGCATCATAATTCTGTGTTAACAGCAGTGGCATCACCATTCCCAAACAGTGCACCACCAATAACTTCCTCCATATTAAAACCAATTCCTATCAAATCAAAACCACAAAATACTACAATCTGTCAACGGCTAAATCGTAGCCTTGGGGATTGTACACATTTACATTTACCTGTGGCAGGGGGTTTGATGAGGTCCATGATGACGGAGTCTGCTCCTTTAGTGTAGACGGTAATCTGGTCTGTCAGGGGATGTCTAACCACCACAGACATGCGTTTCCTGGTGGAGTCAAAGCCCAGTGTGTGCAGTAGCTCAAAGCTCAGCTTGCCCAAGTGGGGCAGCTCCACAGTCACCTGGTCAGGCAGGCGTCCTACAAGGGAGCACTTGTAGGCCCTGGCAGCGTAGACCAACGCAGCCTCGTCAGGTGACTCGGCCTCGTAGCGCAACTCGCCCTCCTCCAGAGCCCAGGTCTTGCCCTCGTAGCAGGGTGGGGCGGGGCTGAAGGTATGCTCCACGCCACCAGCAGGCCGCTCCTCATGCAGCTTGGTCAGGGTGCTCTCCGCCGAGGGGGACGACAGCACACTAGAGCAACCCCTGTTGGAGGAGCGGTTGGTAATGAGGCTGGAGGAGCTGCTACTGTTGGAGCCTGAGGTCAGCCGGCTGGGGGTGAAGCGTTTGATGAAGTCCTCAATGGTCTTCACTGGGGACTTGAGCTCAAACCTCATCCGGACCTGGAGGACACAATAGGGACAACTGTGTCAAGAACATCCTTCACCACCAAGTAGTACAACTTCTTCTCAAACTTATACTTCAACCATGTTACACTCTATGGCCATCTGTGTTTGTGGTACACAGAATATACCAGTTCCAGTGGTACACTAGAATTGACTACTGATGCAAAATCCTATATTCCAAGGTGGTACAGTACAATAGCAGAAAGTGTGACTCACTTGGCAGGCAGCATGAGCCATAGTTCTCACATATAAATCATTCAGGTGCAGCCATAGCCACAAGGGCATCATAATAAAAAGTGAACAATTACAGTGGCACAAAGGACAAAAAGCACAAACAGTAAAATCAGTAATATCAGGGCCAGAGTTTTTGTGGATATTAACATTTCCACTCACATTATCAGATAACCTCCAAACAGAAACACAGAATACATAAATAATGTGTCACTTTATCACGTTTAATGTGCAGGGATTTGTGCCACTGACTGGCAGGACAGTGAGCTGCTGGAAAGGATATTACCTACAAACAGGACAACCACACCCAGGTTCGCACAGAGCCAAACAATACACGGATGCACAACTGTGACTGGGGCGCACACCAAAGGTGCAGTCAATAAAACAGTGGAAGCTTTAAGATATCTGGGAGGTTTTTGTGCTTTCAAGACTGAACAATTACAGAAGGAAGAGCCAAATGAAAATAACATACTAATATATGACATAACCAATAGTAATACATGGAATGTTTTTGCCAAAGCATGGAAAGTACTGCTATGTTGGTAAAACAATTCCATGCAACAGCAGAAACACCCTCATGTTAGAGGTTTGGAAGGATATCAGTAGAATTAGTCACAATATTTGGCCTTCTCTTCCCTTAGCGTCTGGATGCTAGAATATCCTTCACTGCTAGATCCTCCTTTGATGCTCCTTAAAGCATTTGATAGCATTTCTTGACATTAAGCTTGCTGACATGTTGGCAGTGGATGAAATGTGGTTGGATGTGTTACTAACCACCTATTATTGGATTTGTTTGGGAGACTGCTTTTGAGAGATGATGTGTCCAGCACGGTAGGAATACACTAATAGGCCCAGTTACAAACTATAACAGAATATAAGAAACAGTTATAAGAATCAAGGTGAATGTAAGGTTTCAAAGGTTTTCAACTCATTTTCTCAGAGGATTGCCAAGGTTTTGCCACCTCACAGAACCGAGAGTCTTCAGTATCCAAAATGTCCCTTTAATTGAAATATGGACATTTTTGGGTGATATTTACCACCAAATTATGGAACAAACAACTCATTCTAACTCAATTCTAAACTAGTTTAATTTCCAATACAGACAATATAGATTTGTATTTCCCACCAATAAAGTTGGTTAAATCCCTCTTACAAATACAGAGTAGTGAATGTGGAGAGATACTATCTGACTAAAGACTAAAGACGCCATTCATTGAAAATTTGTGAAGTTACAAGTTTAACTTCAAATCTGCTCGCCTTTTAAAACTAGTCGAGACACATCTCTTGTAACCTGCGTCAACTGTGGGACCCGACTCGTTAAAGGCACACGCATTTACTTTGCCTCACTCACACAACAGAGCAATTTGACGAAGTGAGGTTTACCTTCTGCCTGGGCTGGTTGGGGGAGGACACCACCACAGTGTTGCAGATGGTGAGAGCGATGAAGAAATCAATGATGTCTGAGAGGTCAGAGGGCAGTTGGGACATAGGCTGGCTGTGGAAACGCATGAAGTCCATCTGACTGCTGCATTCGTTGACTTTGTCTAAGAGCTGAGGGTCAGGGGTAATATCTTTCTCCTGCAGAACAGAAAAGGGTTTATCAGTACAACACCTTGTGTGGAAAGAATGTGTGAGGAGAGGACCGTGAATCAAACTGACCATGGGGCTGCTGAAGGCTGTGTGCTTAGACAGGATGCTGGCTCGCTTGGCCTCTGCCCGGCTGCCCGTCCTGCGGTGGGACTTGGTGCTCTGCGAGCGCAGCACCACCCGGGCACTCTGGTGGCTGGTCACACTGTCTCGCCTGGGCAGAGTGCCACCATGGGACTCTTCTTCCTCAGAGTCCACCTCTTGGTACATAGCCAGTCTTCTAGCTGGGAAGCACAAACATACATCATAAACAATTAAGAGCGGCTTAAAAGGAACTGACAAACACCAACTTAGAAACTATGACAAGGAGGAAGGAAACAACATCGTATTTGTAGCGTGTAGGGTGTGTTTGTGGCGGGTGCCGGCCTCACCATTGGCATCATGGGAATACTCCACCCCAGCCACAGTGCAGCGTCGAAACACCATCTTGTTCTCAGTCAGGGTGCCTGTCTTGTCAGAGAAGATATATTGCATCTGGCCAAGATCCTCAGTGATATTAAGAGCCCTGCACTGCAGGTGAGAGTCTGTCTCCTCGTCGTACAGATCCATGTCGTGATGGATGAAGTACACTTGGCAGATCTTGACAATCTCAATTGACACAAAAAGGGAGATGGGTATCAACACCTATGAGAGAGGACAGAGGATGTGTTATGAAACATAAGAAGGTAATTCAGTCAGTGTTGCAGTGTAAAAAGATGTAATGTTATCTTTATTTCAGCCTATTGCACAAGACAGTTATTTACTTTGGCTTTCAAGCTACATCTATTTTGGTTCAAAACCTTATTCATGCAAGTTCATGTCATTATATAATATGCTTACAGCGTACTGTCTGCATGTGTACATGCTTTGTTGTTGAGTAAATTCAAGTGTGACCTCTGAACGGGGCATCTCAGTTCATTTTCCCATAGAACTCAATGGGTAAATTTGCCAAAGGCTGACCCACTGCTATAGTGGTTCTATACTACTGAGTCATGGTGTTGGGAGGGCAGAGAGTTGGGCCTGCATGCTTCCCGGCACCTAGACACTCAGTCAGTAATATAGTCACCTGATTACTTGGAACTGTATCAAAGTAATGTCCGGTAATATTGGTGGGTCTCCAACTGTATGTTACCCAACATCTCTCTTCAATGACTTTAATTTATTTTAAGGGTCACCAGATATCAGGGGAACTAGCTGCAACATCTGACATTTTTCAGCATGACATTTTAGCTTGACATTTTAACTGACATTTTAGCACGCAAGCAAAAAATTAACCAGAATCAATAACTGTCAGTCTGTACTTTTTTCTTATGTTGATCTGTAATACACTGATGATTTTACAGCACAAAGAAGCAATTTCCCTCACCTGTCCCAATCCCTCTGCCTGACTCAATGTACACACACTGATCACACACCCAGGAGGCTTGCATAGATTTCTGCCAATAATTTTACTTAGGGATATGCTTTTTTTCTAGTGGGGGAAGACATATCTGAAATTCAAGATCCCTTGGTACATATCTTTACGTCATTGTGACTTTGTTTCATTAATCCTCCGGCTTTGGTTCCTACCTGAAAGACGATGATCATAGTGAGGAAGAGATAAATAGCTGACAAGATGGGTGATAAGTCGGTCCCTTCTGGACTAAGAACGTCAAACACAGGTCTCTTATCTCCATACTGAAACATCCACAGCCCATGACCTGGAACAGCACCGCCACAAGGTCATCTCATGTAAACATTGAAATGAGAAGATATAAATAAAAGCACAGTACACTCACTAATGTAAAAGTAATGAGACCAAGAGGAAGGTCTTTAAAATTTTATTTTTCTCCACTGGACGAACGCAACTGTTTGCACGGCTCTTAAACTGTTACTCACCGACAGCAGTGAACAGACACATGACCAGCAGGATGATGACACACCAGAACACATCTACGTTCATTTGTCTCTCCAGTTTACTGCGCTTGTAGCGTGGGCCGTTGTTGTTCAGCATGGCTTTTGTCTCATGACCTGCAAAGACACTGGATGCTAGTAGCAGTTGGCAGGGGTCAAATAGGGGATATGGAAACGGACAACGGGGTTATTTTGGGGCCAACCTGCATAGATGACTATTCCCACTGCCTCCTCGGTGTTGCGGATGGTGCAGCCTCTCAGCAGTAGGTTTTCTTTGTACAGTCCATCTCTTTTGCCACTTCGATGGATTCTGTCAAAGTCAGGTTACAAGGGGGAAAAAAAAAAAACCTGAATGAGTCACCAAAATGTTAGCAAAGGTAAAATGATCATGATTATGAATTATTTATGATTAAGAATACACCTACTCATCCAGTATGCTCTAGGAAAAAGGCAGTATTCCTTCAACAGGGAAGCCCAGCCAAGACAACATCAGTTTATTCCACTGAGCACCTCAATCGATCACGCTCTAAAGCAGCATGGTCTCCCCTCCCCATGGTAGGACCCTTTATCTCAGCACAAATTCCCCCTCATATAGAACCACTGACCTTACTACCGCTCCACAGCAACTCCATTGGCAAACCCCTTAGGGCATAGAGTCAATCAGGCAATTCACTACTTCATCACTGACCCCCAGATCTCACTTCAAAATCTCAAGTTTAAAGCTCGTCAGGCTCATGAGGGGGAAATGTCATATGAGGCTTGAATTCATAAGCAGATCTTAACCAGCCCGCCGAGAAAGTTCAAAAACCTCTTAGTGAAAGCTTTTCGACAAAAAGTGAGCTGTATATTAAGCTGTCTTAAATGAGAGCCAAGTGTTATGTGCCAGTTGTGGGAGAGCGTTGAGCTTTTAACGTCAGCCTTAATCCCATTACTAAATCAAGGATTACAAGTGCGTTAGTTAAATAGCCCACAAGCCTTTGCTGCGAGCAATGCTTAATCATCTAAACCTCTATTGTAGCTTCTCAAGTGCCGTGCAACTGTCAGCATGTTTACTAATAGGAAGGTTCAGCCTTTGGCCTGACAGCAGGCAGACTGACACATCACAACCATTACAGATTAATAACAGTGTCCCTGGGCTTTCTGGAGGCGTTAGCCATGGTTCACAGCTCGCCTAGTTCATAGCTCACACTGTTCACCAAATTGATCACACTCTGAGACACAGAGTGCTCTCTCCCCCAGCAAGGTAGTCAGATTAGACTTGGTGCCATTGCCCGTAATGTAATAAAACACGGCTGAGACAAGGCCCCCCTCACCTCCACTCCCCTCCCCTGTACTCCACTGCAGCCTGGCAACTGAATACTTGCTGCATCTGGTCTCTTTCAGAGCAAAACATAAAAGTCACAATCATGTGGGTTCAGGTCAGCTGACTGCCAGGCCCCTCCACGGTAAGCTCAAAAGGTTTCTTCTGTTTCACAAAAACGTATCCAACACCTCTCAGTGTGGAGGGACGATGAAACATGGACTAGACACACATAGGCAAGTTTAATATAAAGCAATTAACAGCAAAGTGACCATTTCATGCAGATAGAAACTCTTACTAGTGTCTTGATTACATCACAAATTTTATAGTTCATGGGGCGTCTTGGTGACTCACTGGTCACATGCCACTGGTTAGTAAAATAGTCATGAGCTAAATAGCAATAAGCACAACTGGGAATGTTCAGAGAGACAACCCGATTAATACTGTAGGATATTGCTCCTCTCAAGCACGTTATGAGTTAAACTTAGTCAAGCCTTTCTGATCCAGAAGTGTTGCAAAAGTAAGGACATTTTATCAAAAGAAAGTCGGTCTTACAAAGAGTGGCTCTGTCATTTTCTCACTCAGAGGACTGACCTCTGCCCCACTAGTGGCTGTAATCGCTGTCCATAGACTGAGCGATTTAAGATCCAATTCACTGCTACTCAACACTTCCACTGCACACAGCAGCAATCGTGCATGTATGTCTCGAAAAGAAACTCTCTTATTAACATTATTGAAAAGTTAGAAAGCTGCTGATAACCAGTACAACAGCCTAAGTCTCCTATAATAATTAGGACTGGAAGGTCATTTGAGTAATGCTTCCATACAAAGACTTCATTAAACTTCACTGTGTGGGTCAGAAATTCTCATTAATCCAATTAATTTCAGTTACCAAAGGGAAAATAAACCGAAAACGTTAATAGGCTTTCACAACTGAATGTCACTGACCAAAAAGTCAAGAAAAGCTGAATCAGATTTCTGATGTACTCTATGTTTGTGTGTGTGTGGTTCTGCATGGGCAGAAAGTGTATCAACTAAGCATCAGTTGAGAATGGGGGTGTGTAAATTATGGGTTCAAAACAATAAACCTGTGGTAAAATTCACTACACTACACTTCATTTCACTACACACCCCGTGTGTGTATGTGACAAATAAAGTTCTTGAATCTTGAAATAAAGGATAAATGATCTAAGGAGGCTAATCACATCCTAAAGGGGGCAATCATAAAGTCAAGTTCTCACCTTAGAAAAACTGATTGATTGATAAATACGAGTTGGGAAGTCTTGGCTTGTCAACAAAGGCCAACCACACACCACCCAAGAAATAATATTCTTATTTCCATTTGAAGCTCAATAACACACAAAATGTCCCTGTATTAATTAACAGTAAAATAAAAAACTTGAAACTAGCAATAGTTGTTTCCATCAAACACATACAGGTATTTGTTATAGCAAGCACATTAAATAAAATACTCACATGTAGCCTCGAAATCTGTTCAGATCATTGTTGGGCTTTTCACATTCAATTACGCTGTTGTACTTTGAGGGGTCAAAATCACAATCCTGCAAACAGAATTTAAAATTGTTTATCAGCCACTGAACACGATTACTGACCAAATTAATAACAACAGACAAATGCCTCAATAAAGGTGACCTGTTCAGAATTTTTGCATTCAACATTTCATTGCCAAATAAATTGTGATTCCATCAGCTCTACCAGCTACAGCTCCTGTGAGCTAGTGGCATATTTCATTATTACCCCTCCTTGCAGTTTTTGATGTGCTGCATTTACCAGTCTCCCTTGCTTTTCATAGGGCAGCCAGCGTGATAACTCCCTGACTGGGTAAATTAAAGCATGAAGCAGATCACTGTGCAGCGCTGTATATATCACTAAACCTCACTATTAGCATCTTATATGGCAATGGATTATTGTCACCATGAGTGGAAAAGAAATGAATGGCCTACGACTGGTAATCGTAAATAGGTTGCACACACCACGTCAAGAACAGAGGTTTAAAATACAGTCCAAACAGCTAAACTAATACTGGTCATTAGACGACTGGATATTATGAGGATGTGGCGTATTCTAACCTGGGTGTTTGTTAGTAATTTGGAGGGCCCCTTTAGGTGGGCAAAGAGCAGGCCATCTGAATACACAAGCACAAAGACAAATATCTCTGCGTCCTAATCACTTTAATTTGGACACAAATAAAAGAAACAAACCCTTAAGTAAAACACTATGTTGTCGAAAATGTTTTCTGCTTATCAGCTACGGCCTCCATGATTTCTGTGAACTGCCCCAGTCTGCTCACAGTTCATAAAAGGTAAATATGACTTGTAATTTCCTTCTCATGTACAGGACACTGCAGCAGGTGTTGTCATATTACAGCACCATGCAACAACATGGTGGTTAAAAGCCTAATGAAGTCTGAACACATCCCATATCTACACAAATCAAAAAGCTGTGTGACGTAGACCAATTAGGCCAGGCCAGACACAAGGGACTGAGCGGCAGTGTTCTCACCAGGTCAAAGAAGCTGCGGACGACCTGTCTCTGCTTGAGGTTGGTCTCTCCGTCCAGTGTGGCAGTCTCGATGTGACACAAGCGGTCTGGGTCACTGGAGCTCAGCAGCAGAACATCAGCTGGAAGGATCTCGTTACAGCGCAGCCTGATGAAGTCTCCCACCCGCACCTCCTTCCAGTACTTCTCCACATAGCGTCTTTCCGGTCTGCCAGAAGAATGGGAGGACAAACATCCCAGTGTAAGTTGCGGTTGCAAAATATGGAGCCATTGTTTTCAATAATTGATAGTAACTGTAGACAGAAGCTTCGGCTCAACTTCTAGAAATATGTACAGAGGTCAGAAATCTTACGCAGAAAGGAGAGTAGTCTATTTGTGAATACTAAAGTTGGCGCAACAAACTCCCAAAATGACTTTAAAGAAGAGATTCATCTTAACCATAGACAACAAACACAGTAGTATTGCATATCAAACACAAAACTCTCCAGGTGATGAGCAGGAACACAACTATTCTTGGTTTGAGAAGAGAGAGTCCATCCTGGGAAGGGCTCTGAGGCACAATATGGCGAGCTGTGGGTCAATTTCTGTTCCATTTCCCATCCAAGAAGAGATCAAAAGGGTAGTGAGCTGGACATTATGTACCACTTACGCCATGAGTTTTTGAATCCAGCTTCTCTCTCCCAGATATAACAGTGAGGAATTTCCCAAACTTTATCTTAACAAGAATAAAATACTGCCAGGCACTGAATATTTACAGCAAAGTATTCTCTATGGATTCAGAGGGTAGGAGGATGGATTCAGACCTTTTGACAGGGTTAAACTGACACGATTCCCCCATGGAAGAGGAAGCACCCACTCATATTGTCTTTCTCACAAGGAGAATATTGTTTTAAGAAACTCTCACCAGGGCTTTCTATTTTTAGTATGTGAATAGAGTGGATTCTTCTCACCACAGCGTGTATGGAGCTACAGTCGGGATACTGTACATGATGTCAATACTTTCAGTGGAACTTTCTGAGAAAACATTGCGTCACTCTTTATCATTAATGCACAAAAACACTGATGGGTGACCTTCTGATATTTTGCTAATGGTAACCAGGGTACATTTCTGAACAAGTCGGTGTTCCTGGTAACAAATTTGCTAAATAATGCATATCTCTACAGCTAAAACAACAGTCCAGAACAGACTTGTAAAACCCTCTCAGTTAATTATTAATAAGAAACCCCTCCATACATTAATGACTCATATCCTCCTATAAAAAACCCTTTTCCTTGAATTTTGTCTCTGAACCACACACACAGTGTGTCAGGATGAAACATCACACGTTTTAATATATATTAGAGAGAGAGAGAGAGAGGTATATTCATGATATAAGAACTTGCTTATTTGTCTTCACTTATTTGTCTTAGCTCTTGTTTATTTGCTTCACTTACTTGTCTCATTTGTTTAAATAAATAGTAGGTAGTAGTAGTAGTAACTTGTTGCACTTTTACCTTAGCACTGGTTCTGCTCTTAGATGCTAGTTTAGGAAGGAAATGCACTTACGATTTCTGGTGACTAGTAGTTCTCTTGCCTACCTACGTTGAATGCACTTATTGTAAGTCGCTTTGGATACAAGCGTCTGCTAAATGCCTGTAATGTAATGTAATGTCATGAAGAATTATGTTTGTGAAGATGTTTTCTCTTGTTCTAGTTAATCCTAAAAGGTCATGATGCATGGGCATCACTTTTAGACTATTGGCAAGGTAGACTGGTGATAATGTCTTCAGCAGGGATGGAGCATGAAACAAAATCATAGTGGGCAAAATCAAAACTGTTGGTCATAATTGTTGGCAACATAAAGCATCTCCATTGCTTCAAAATGTATTACGACCGTGGGAACAATAATAAACTCTCATTTCATTCTGAAATAAGTGACTTAGATGTATACAGTTCTCTACTGCAAAACCTACAAAACAACAGAGAAGCAGCTTCAGGGCCCTAACGTGTCCTTACACAAACCTACAGCAAGTAGGTTTGGCAAGTTTGGCAAGTTTGGCAAAGCCAAATATTATGACAAGAATAACATCTCTAGGCAGGGACACTAGCTGATTTGTCATCAAAGACCCTGGAGTACTGACGTACATGTGAGATAAATGAGTCTCTACTAAAAGACACTTATTTTGAGCCTGTGTTTGCTCAAAGCTGGCAGACAATGTTATTCTAGCTCAGGTTAAACAAATGACCATCACGTTTTCTTCTACATTTTCTTCAATTTCTACTCTCAGGCTGAGTACAACATGTGCTGATTTTCAGCAACAGCATCTAAGATCGTCATCTCCACTAGATGATGTCTAGTCTGGCTTGTCTGTATAGGCCCTTACATTTGAGAACAGTATAAGCTAATGTGCTTATACTGTGACAAAATGAACATTTGAACTGCCATGAACAATCCCTGGAAACTACAACTTAAAATTCCAAGTAATAAAAAAACAGCAACAATAACAGCAACAAAAATGTGTCACACTGTTGAAGCATTGTAAGCAGATTTGCTGACTAGTGAATCTACATTTAATGAGCATAACATACCAAGACATTCATCTATTATTATGGTTGCTGCACATATTATTCAGTGGTGATCTCTGTTTAAAATGAATGCCATGGGTTTTGACCACTGCTAACCTGTACTATGAACAGGGGTGCAACAGTCCCAAATGTACAAAATTCCCAGCATTCTTGTTCCTTTTGTATTAGGAATCTCCAAACTCTTGTCAAGTAAAACTGGTTGAATATCAAACACCGTAAAGGTATAAAATCTAATTTTCTTCATTATTTATTGTTTATTTTAATAGCTACAGAAGCCAAATTCATCCGCGCAAACAGGAGCACATGAAAACCCACTTGAATTATCCTCTGAAACAAACACAGGAAGGTTAAGTGAGGGCAGACTTTTAAGTTAGATGAACTTCTATTGTTTTCACGCCGCTTTGTCTATTGGCAGTCAAAATTCAGCCCTTTAATCTTGCTTGAGAGTCCAATTAAACTGCAATGTCTTTATTCTTTGTGCATAAACACAAAGTAACTACAGCAACTACAACAGCAAAAGGGTGGAAAAAAGCGCACAGCGTACAGTGGATGTTCACTTAATATGTTTCTAAGTGTGGAGGTATAAATCAGAGCGTAGACAGACACCAGCAGCACAACCTCTTGTGGTCTAACGTCTCAGATGTACAGTGACCAAGAGTCAAGATTGTTTCTCAACAGGGCCAACAGATGTTAGCGTTATAAAGCACATTAAGAACCAAAATGTTTCCATGTCAGTGAACCAAATGAAGCTTAAATTGATAGACCAAAGGAGGCCTGAGTCAACAACCTGTGCTCCAAAATCTACACTAAGGAGGAATTTGGTAAATTAAGTCAGTCATAACAAATGAAAGCATAGTACAAGCATCTACCGGCACACGCGCTGTGTTTCTATCATTCATTCCTGGTAAATATTTAACATTTTTGATAATACTGGAATTCCCTCCCTAGTAAGGTTGCTCCACTTTGCTTAAGGAAACCACCTATGTGAAGAATGGAATTTATTATTATTTATTATAAGGGTTCATCTGGGCATCTTCTGCATTCAGTAGTTAAATATCCTCTAGAAAAGCAATTTGGCACATAAAGTGACCATGTATTTAACCTTGGTGAAAGAAATAGATGGGGTCACGTAAATCTTAATGCGGCGTGTTAGTGTGCAGTTAAGTGTTACCTGATTCAAGATTCAAGAAGTTTATTTGTCACATACACACAAGGGGTGTGCAGTGAAATGAAAAAAGTGGCAATGCTCAACAGGAATGTGCAACCTGGTTCAGAAAGGGGATGTTTTGCACAATATTGACCACAGCAGAAGAAAATTCAATTATGTCGAACCTTGAGAACAACTTCGGTCAAGGCTTAGCTAAAATTGTGGATCCACTAAACACTGAGCCTTTTGATTACCATGAATTATGCTCTGTACATGGACGACAGTGCTGCTTTTCATTAGCAAAATACACTCCCCGCACAGACTTGGGAAAATAGGTAGGCTGCACTATTTTAGTTAACTGAGACGTAGAGAAACCTTTCAGGGGAAACAGGTTGGGAGGCAGCATATGGATTTATAATAAATGTATAAAGCCAAAAATAACAGCATCCAAGCAACACCTGTACTTTTAAGTATAGCTAAAGCTGTTCCCTTCCACTGGCTGGGAGGTGAGAATTAAACGCACCAACACAGCTTGACTTCATGATTTAAAGGGTTTTCTTGACATAGTGGAGAGTAGTAAGGCGCTTGGTTGTTTCTACATGTTCTGATATGTTCCTCATCTTTGAGTGTGGCTAAACTCTGAGGCCTGCAATGTACTTTTTGCCACCGTGGATCCACAAAAGGATGAATACATCTCTGAGAGGGTAATGGGGTTAGGTTCAAAAGCGAGGGCCAGTCTACAAAGTCTTGCAAGAAACGAAACAATGTTTTGATCTGAAGCAATCTGACCTCACGAGCGGTCTCACAGAAGTAGACGTGAACGTGTGAAGATGCGTGAGCAAAAGGACTATTTCTTCTATGAATATTGCAGAAAGAACAACCAGGCGCTTGTGTACAGCTGCTAAGCATGTAACACACAGTTGAACGGTGCTGGTTACTAGTTTAGGCCTACCTGCTATACACCAGACAGTCCATATGATTTATTTCTTTATCCGATCTGTGTCTTCTGTAGTCCTCCCATAGATCTTTGATTGCAGTGACAGATAAAATGAAAACCACTGGAGCCAGTGCAAGTTCTGGTTGAAATGCATTGACAACTGGGACAAAATTCAGCAACGCAATAAAAACAAAATAAACATTGGCAAATCTATGGAACTGTTCAAAAAGATTCTTCGGTAGAAAAGACAGAAGCGTATATTTGGTCGTTTTTATCTTGTTGTTTGCGTAGTGTCGATTTGGATTATCCTCTCCTTTCGCATGATCATACAATATATTTGCGTGGACAGTCCTTGTTTTGTTCTCCTTGTTTTTCTTCTTTCTTTGTTTTTTAACTTTTGAAGCCATCCCGGCTTCTTCAGTCTCCCGCGCCATAGCCTATTCTACTTTAAACTTTTCCAGAGTTTAGGTTTTCGTGTCCTTTTCTGAAATAAGAAAGTGCTATGTTATCATTCTTTTAGCATGTGAAGAATGAGCTCCTCATTCTCTTTCTACCCAAACAAATATTTCCTTTTCATCCATATCGACTCCTCTTTCGCTAGTCAGAGGAAAACTTTTGCTTGTTTGGCTTCTCCTTTTTTCCTATTGCTGGAAAGGATGCTGAAATAGTAGTAGCATAACTTCGTCGTTCAACAGTTTGATAGGCGATTTGTAAAGCATGCGGGTCGACTTCTGACTATACTCGCATTCGGCCTTTGTGTATGCGTGGCTGCGAACGTGCGCAGGTTCCGCGCAAACAGGACGTTCGTCGACGGGTCAAGGGTCGCACTTTATACGAAATCTGACCCGCAGGCCCCTCCTCGATCTAACCTGGGTTTTTTTGTGTCTCCAAGTGCCACGCGGTATTATTGGAGTTCACACTGTCCTACAGGAAGTCACATATCAAAAGTTCAGTGTTATTACACAACTAGCACAAATTAGGTTTCGTTTTGGGTTTTTCTTCGAGCAGACCTACCAATTTCTATTTTTTATTATTAGTGTTATTATTATTATTCTTATTATTATTATTATTATTAGTAGTAGTATAAGTAGCAGTATTAGTTTCAAACATTCAAACTTTGAAACTCAAAGATATTTAATTGTATCTGTTTCTGATCCATAATTTGACCCTAAATTCCATCAGTTGCCTCTTATAAATGTTCATATGTAGCCCACTATTGTGATATCAAATAATGTGCCCAGATCCCATATGGGAGCAGATACATAATCTTATAATATAGACAGCCTAATTCAAAATGACTGGATCACAAAACAACATTTCCCTTTTCATTTTCAAGGGGGGGCAACAGCAATGATCAAAAAGCAAGGGATGATCACTTATTTTTTCAAATAGAACCTGATTTAGGTTTTTGCCTCATTGTTTACTCAGTGCAGTATCTGGCTTTTTGAGGCCAGATTCAGCCTGTAGTCTCAGGTCCACCTCACTCTGGTCATTCATCATCGGGAAATTGAATTGTTCCTCATGCCAAGATGCCACAGAGTACAATCAACCATTAGTTTTTAGCCCAACAGCTGGATGGTCCTGTAGCAAATTGCTGTAGACGGCCCGGAGATAGGCCTTTGATTTATCTCCTCTGGGGCCACTGTTGGCTAAGTGGCCAGTCTGTCTCTGGAAGTGCTGATATTTCAAAAAGTCTTGTGTTCATACCTGTGAAGATATCACAGGACTCATGGACCTTTATGTAATTTCTGGTCATTTTTGCCTGACAACTAAGCATTGTATACAACGGTTTTCTGGGACTTTGCTACTAGCATTTATGAGAGGATTTTCTGGTCATTTTCCCACCCCTTAGTATTGTATACGTTATTGTATATATCCTCCTAATACTCAGCAATTCATTTTTGTACTCCGTAGGATTGTTATAAGTCTCTGGTCTTAATTTCAAGAACCATATATGCTATCATGCTGAAACCTGTTTTACTGTGTAGAGGACATCCTGGGCTTTTTACTGATATCACATTTTGTTGGGGTGTAACCATGACAACACATAGCCTGTCTGAGATAAGTAAAATGATGCAGATGTAGTGTTTCTGCAGCTAAGATTCAGTTTGATTTTAGAAAATTAGTTTATTAACTACAGTTTATTAAGTTCAGTGGTATACAATAAAGGTAACCCTTTGAATATGACACTGTTTGTCAATGTCCTGTGTGGTGGACAATAGGACTCACTTTCTTACCTGATTTGTATAATATTTGTATAATATTTATTTATTTTATAATATTTTAAAGCAGAGAGATTTTGCTCAAAATTGTTGGTGGCTCAGACAAAGAGTTGTCAGATGATGAGGATGAAGTGGGACAGGTTGCTGAGAGTTCAGAGGAGGAGGAGGCATCAGTTGAGGATGAGCAAGAAGAGAACAATGACAAATGACCTCAAACATGGACCATTTTGGGCCAGTAGCATCTACATCTGCATGTTTGCATCTGCATTTTCACATGAACCCGAGAAAACCTTTTTTTCTGGCAGATCTCAGGAGAACATAGGAGTTGCATCCTGTCCCATTTACATTCTCCCACGTAGACATATAATCTATAAACAAAATTTCCATTGCTCTGACAACAATACACAGATACAGTATATCGACCTCTGAAGTCCAGTGCCTTGAATGGCCTGAGTACTCTCAAGGGATGCCTCAGTGACACAAAGTGTTGGCTGTAACAAAATATTTTCCAGCTAAATGAAAATAAATCAGAAATAATATTATTTCCCCCTACAAATCTAGGAATATAGGCGAACTAGGCATTCTGTCAGTCGATTTCAAGCCAGCTGCCAGAAATATATTATAATTTACTAAATGCAATTCAATAATTTACTCTGGAGAAAGTCATTCATGTTTTTATCCCCTCACATTTAGACTACTGTAAGTCTCTATTCTGATATCAATCAAAAGTCTCTTTCATGTCTCCAGCTTGTACAAACGGCAGCAGCTAGGATTTTAAGTGACACCAACAGATGCACTTACATCACTTCAATTCAGGCACGTCTTCACTGGTTACCTGTGAAGTTTAGAATTGATTTTCCTGATCACTTTTAAAGTTAGGTCTAGGCCCAAACTGTATCACAGACCTTTTAACAACCTATGAGTTGGTATCCCTTTCGGCTTAAAACTAAAGCTGACCAGGCTTTTGCCTTCAGGGCCCCAAGGCTTTGGAACAACCTGCCTGAGGGGCTTAGGCTTGCAGAATCGGTGTCATCTTTTAAATGTCCTGAAGCTTATTTTTATAGACTTGCTTTTATATGATGTCTTTAGTCTATTATTTTTTTACTCTACTCATTCTCTTGATTTTGGTGCCTTCTTGTTTTACTTTATTTGATTGTTAAAGCACTTAGTAGTAGTAGTAGTAGTAGTAGTAGTGGTAGAAGTAGTAGTTGTAGTAGCATTAGTAGTAAGTACTAGTAGTGTTAAAAGTTATTCCCAGTCCATTTCTAAATGTGATTGTGTTTTTGAGTTAAAATGTGACCAAAGCAAGACCACTACCCATCAGTCACGTTACATTATTCTATAAAGGGCACCCTCTTCCAAAATGTAAGACACCCTCAACCATTCATTATTGGCCTGCACATAGTTGCCAAAGTATATGATCCAGTATCCAAAAGTTTTAAGGTAGAAGATGCACGCGCATATATATATATATATATTATCACTCTTGTCTAAAACTCATATAAAAGGTGACTCTATTACTCTAGAGTCACCCTCTATTTACCCTCTACTCTATTTACTTCCTAATACTATCTATAAAACATGTATTGCGCCTATAAAATAATCTTAGTTTTAATTTTCCAAAAATAATTGGAATACTCAGAATAAGGGATCAGAATAAGTCTATATGAGAAAATCACATCTAACACACCTCTAATCATCAAAGTCCATGAAAAATAATCTGTTTGCTACTAAAGAATAAAAAGTGTTATTCCTGCAGTAGATGTTTAAATGTCCCCCTGCTGTTAGGGTATATATTGGTCAAGTGACCTCAATCAGAAGTTAAGATATCACAACAGGATTGAAAACCATCATGGAGGACTATATAAAAGACAGCTTGTATGCTAAATATGTTGAGCAGATTTGAGGTTAACATGAAGATACAGATGCAGTTTGTCTCTTTTCACAGACAACAAGCAACCTGCCAGAAGAGGGCATGATACTCCAACCAGTATGTACTTGGTGCTTCACTACTCCCATTGTAATGTCTAATCTAGGTGTCTATGTGCACACGCGTGCATGTGTACATGCATGTGTGTGTGTGTCTGTATGTGTGTGTGTGTATGTTTGTGTTTCTGAGTGGGTGCAGAGAAGCTAATGTTATAAATGGGTGAAGGTGTGAGAGATGTAGATGTAACCTCTTCCATCACTCTTTCTTTTATTGTGTTTTTCAAACCCAGAGTATATTATGTCAAACATCACTTGACTCCATGCGAAGACTTTCTGATGGACTACAGTGTGAATATGAACAGAGGAGTGAATGTGAAGACTTTGCATAGGAGTATTCAGGTCACAGCAAGTATTAACACATTGGCATTTACCCCCACCATCAAGTCTCATCACATAGGTTATCAGAACATGCACAATTCAGTTTTCATTCATGGAACATTTGGCTTTGACAAATTAAGAGGTTTTGAGATGAATTATTTGACAAGAAGGGCTATAAGACTGAGAATAGCATGTTCCTGTTGCCTAGAGACTGTGAGAGGTTTGGCACGTCAATGTGTCTGAAGTGATCTGCAGGTGCTAAGAAACCCAGAGAAATGCATACATGTGAATGCAAAGATAGATCTTGGGCTACACTTTTTTTCATAATTATGTGATGACAAAATGTGTCAACTTATTGAGGATGAAGGGGGAGCCACATGTCTACAGCTATGGCCCGTTCCTAGATCCTCTCCTATCTAGAATCTCTGTGTGTGTAGAAAATCGTTTGACAACCTGAAGAGGTTATAGGACAAAGTAGAATTTGAATAACTAGACCCCTATTTCATTAGTAGCCACAGAAATTGGATCTTGTCCACAAAATATCTAGACCAGGTTATGTAGAAATTGAACCAAAGAAGAAATACACACTCTTCACAACCTCCAAAATGAATAGGAAGTACTTTGTGCACAGTGATCATTTTGGTTCTGTCATGTTTAAATTCATGTCAGCATTTAAAGATTCTGTTTTACCAGCTAAACACAACAGAACAAATTAGACTGATAAGGACAGACATACAGGTGAAAGGGTCTGAATTAGCACACAGCTCACTGACTGCAGTATTCCAGTATTCCCCCACTACTCATAATGAATCCATGGGATGGATATTACCTTTGTCACACGGATAAGCAATGACTGCCTAGCCCACAGATTTCCTGGCGAGCCAGGAGTAAACCTGCTGATTCTGTTGAAGTTGCTGATCAATCTGCTGGAATGATGTACAGCGGCTCTAGACCATTGTAACAAAGGTAATCAGTTACTGCAGATGGCATCCATGACCCAGGCCAAATACTCTTCTGGTGCAGAAACAGCAGAGCAATAATAAAGATCCCTTACATGTTTTACTACTTTACATTAAATGTGCCAGTTCTGCTTCAGACAGATCCATGTCAATTGCAGGATAAGTGCAAATACTGGCAAATAAATCTGCTTCTCAAGCACCTTGAATAATTGCTGCCAAAGAGATACTATATCATGTATCAAATAATTATATGTGCATGCCATACACACAATGCCTGTACCAAAGGCTGTGGTACTTGAGTCTGGTCTTGGTCTTCGGGTCTTTCTGTGTAAAGCGTTATTCTGTGAAGGAAAAATAACAATGTCTGTATCAATTTTGAAATATTTGCACTGTATTTTCATATTACTCTCAAATAAGACTTGAATAAGTCTTGACTTGCGACTTGGCTTGACCTTCTTTTGGCTCTGTCTTGACTTGGACTTGAAATTTATGTGAATGATCATGGCACCATGGGACAGTTTGAATTTCTTCTGTTTTCCTGCACTTTTCTTTTTTTGATTTCTAGCTAGCCCACTGGTCCTATTTTTCATTTTTCATTTCATAGTCTTGCAGCAGTGTAATCATATTTGTCGTTTTAAAATTTCAAACCTCTGCTTACTGGATTTTGGAAACTGATTGTGTGTTTTTGCCATGCACCAGTGAGGATTATCTCTGCTGGGGGTAGCTATGGCAAGCAACATGGATTCCCTCCTACTTCCAGCAGCTCGCTGGGAGGAAACTTTATAGTCTCATGTTATGCAAAAAAAGAATCTGGGATGATGGTTCTGTCATCTGGTTCTGTCATAAGTCAGCTCACTCTCTGACCTAATACCAGCACTTTGGCACGAGTTAAAATCCTTGAAAAACATCTGGCTGGCAGAGACACAGAGACATCCACCATCCTCTGGGATAATACATCCACCAGTAGCTCAGGACACCACTCCGCCCTACAAAAACTCGATCACACCCGCTCGATGGCTCAAGGAGAAAGAAGGACAAAGAGTCTTGCAGCACAGTTGCCCTCCACTGACCAGGGATCCATACCTGCTGCTAGTGCACACTCGCCAGCTGCTGAGTCTTCTACTGCTGCTGCTACTAGGAGACCTAAAGGACCCCGATCTCAACTCAAACTTGATAACTGGGGCTTGATTGGACCGGCAACCAACCTACTCCGTCACAGGCTGCATCTCTGTCTCCTCCATCAACCAGTCCTCGAGAACACGACTGTGAAAGACATCAAGATTAGAGGCACGAAATGTGTCTGAACAACATCCATTGCTCCAAGATGATCGTACATTCGCTTCAACAGCAACAAAAAGCAGCGGTTAAAAGTCCTCCAGGCAGATTTCACACAACTAACTGAGTTGAATGCAACAGGGAAGCGAGTACTGACCTATTCCCATGCATGGCTGGGGCTGTTTTAACCAACTTCTCTCCCTGCACAACTGGTTGCAAGCCAAAAGTACCAAGGTCAAATTGACTTTGAACTCTGGACTCTGGACCCTCACCACATCACCAGGCACAATAGGACAATTGAGAAAGTCCATGCCCTCATTAGGTGACGACCCCAATTTTCTCCTCTCAGCAAAAAAATCTGCAATCCTATCCTGCAATTTGGTCTTCATTCATAAATATAGTAATAGGATGGGGGACCTACCATGTGTGGTCACGGCTGATCCTCATATATCTAGCCAGGGGCATGGACTGTCAGACTCTGTTTCTTGTCCCTTAGACATTCATGCTTGTGCTACTTTTCGGTGTTTCTATCCTATGTTTAGGCCCTTCACTGTTAA
Organism: Hoplostethus atlanticus; assembly: GCA_034670405.1. NCBI lineage: Eukaryota > Metazoa > Chordata > Actinopteri > Trachichthyiformes > Trachichthyidae > Hoplostethus > Hoplostethus atlanticus. The sequence goes on along the minus strand of JAXDDX010000028.1, from coordinate 1,705,911 downwards.
AATCAGGACAACTCTTAACAACCTAGTTCTTATAAAAGGTTTTCCTGCTCCTCAATCTGTTGCCTTAAACAAATCAAGTGCTGCTATTTGTGTAATGTAAGGTCCCTAACAAACACAATGTTTACCTTTCAGGATCTGATTAGGTCTAATAACCTCGAATTTGTCATTATTACTGAAATCTGGATTCAATACCTTTAACTGAGTTTCTCCATACCCATAACAGGGTCCACATCTCACCCCCCACCCTTATGGTTATGTCTTTGTTTTTGACACTGTCCTCTTCTTTTCTTGAGTAACTTTGTTTCTGTATCTTCTGTCTGTCTTGATTCTGAAGCAGAAGATTAGTGAGGCTGATTTTTCTAATCTGCAGTAATGTTTCAATTGTATTCTAAATAATTCTAATAACTTGATTTAATATGATGCACAGTAGTAGGGAACATTTGTAAGTATCATCATAATTTATATAAAACATTTACTTCAGAAACTTTATTCCAGACACAATATACAGAATATACAGACATATAGAACAATATATTTTCACCTTCTAACTGTGTCTGTGATTTCATTGGCCAAATAACAGGCCCATATGGCACATAGCTGAGGCCAACATTGAGCCAGGTCTTGGTTTGTCTCAGTCTTGAATGAGAATGATTTTTCCTTGAATTATTAGAAAAGTATCTCTGTCCATTCTGTAGCATGTTTAAGGAGGAGAGTGGATGGGGCTTCATCACACAGGTAAGTAAGTAGACTTCACTGGAGAGAGACAGTACAACTTTAAGAGAGGCTTTTGAGATGCTACATGAACAAACAGAAAACCTGCTTTTATTCTTTTCACTCATTGAAAGAAAACAAGCCAATGGGAACATGACATGATTAGATAGCAAGAGAGAGAATGACTCACAATGTGATTATAGTCAGTCACAGTTAATCTAGACTACAATCCTCTCAGTAGGTCAGACGATATGGTGGAGGGATGAACTTCTTATCTATTTATTCCCCATTCGGTTTGTTGTTGTCCCCTGTGTTCAGCTCAATAGACTCAGTAAGACGATTTTTTTACGGGCCGTAAAAATGCTCCTCCCCTATGGCTGGAGCCCCTCCCACACCTTATAACCATCCAGGCTCAATTAGTTCCGCCTAGCACAACAAGGGATGTGTAGTGCAAACAATGGCTGAGGCCTCCTTGAAAGGTAAGTGCAATTTACGCTATCTTCTGGGTTCGGAGGTGTGGTTACAGCGATTGTTTAGGGTTGGGGTGACCTGGGGCCCAATGTGATACCTTTTCATGGGGCCCAAAATCCCTTGCGGTACCCCTGCTCACAAGTTTAGCAATGTTATTATAGAAGTCATGCCATATGGCCATGAGTAATTTCTGCAGGTCCTATCATAAAAATATGACTCCTAACTGACTGGTTGCCATTGTTGAACCGTTTTAGAAATTATTGCATTTGTTTCACTTGTCTTTTGAGTTTTCTTTGCACCTGCAGGGGGGGCTATTTTACATAGATCGTCCATAATATACCTTTAATAGGCACCTACAATTCTGAGTACAGTACACACTGGCTTCTAACAAGAAGGAGAAATTAATAAGAAGGCAGTGATGGAGCAAAGGGTGAGCAATACCAGTGGGTTTTAAATGAAAGGCAGATCTAGGTCATGGCCATTGTTTCAAACTCACCACAGCAGTGGAGACAGTATCACAAATACCACTGAGTCCTTCTCCCACACCACTACAAATGAATATCTATTGATCCATTCATTTTCTTTCTGCTTATCCAGGCAAACTAAAGTGAGTTCCTCACCTTATCATGGAGGAGCCCAGCTACTCTGCAGAAAAACCTCATTTCAGCCACTTGCATCTGTGATCTCATATTTCTGGTCACTAACCAAAGCGTGTGACCATAGGTGAGGATCAGAATGAAGATTAACTGTTAAATCTTCAGCGCTTTGCTCTGTGGCTCAGCTCTCTCTTTACTGCTACAGTCAGATACAATGCCTGTATTACTGCAGTCAATGCACCTAACTGGCAGTCAATCTCATAATCCTTTTTACCCTCACTTGTGAATAACACCCTGAGATACCTGAACTCCCCCACTTGGTATAGCTGCTCCCTCTCCACCTCAATGGAGGCAAGCCACATTTTGCTGGGACAGAACCATGGTATCAGATTTGGAGGTGCTGACCCTCATCCCAACTGCATCACACTCAGCTGTCAACCACTCCAGTGCACATTTGAAATCACAGTTTGACGACATCATCTGCAAATAGCAAAGATACCACCCTAATGTCTCCGGAGAACATTCCAGACCACTCTGCACCTTGATTCAGTCCAGTGCCCACCTTGAAAGTCCAGTGTCCATAGATGTCTTATGGGGGTTGTAGTTGTAGTAGTAAGCATGCATGTTTGGCAAATGTTGAGTGCACCAGCATCAAGCGAAAGTCTGAATTATTGTGATGTTGTCCACTGGACACTACTCTGCCAGAAGCCACTACCAAAGAATGTGGAATCTGATTGGTGTGTAATGAGAAAGCACATCGATTGAAATTTTTTCCTGAGAGTTTATGAAGTGGATACTGGTCTGCTTAAATAAAGAACCATCTTGCAATTTAGATGTAGATGAGTTTAAAATTATCCCTTAGCTATGACTGAGCACCCTCTGTTTCCATTCATTTAAAATCCTGCACTTCAGAGAATGAGGAGTGATGTGATACAAACAGGGGAGAGACTGGGAAATGGAGATGTTTTAAAGACTAAACATTTGTTTAGAGACATTTTGTAAGATTAAAATGACGTGGACACCAAACAGATTGTGATTAAAGTGATTGATAGAAGTGAAGGAAAGATAACCAATGATTTTTATCAATGCTTGTAAACCTTCCATTTATTTCAGAAAAGAAGAAAACCACAACATTGTAGTGTTATAATAGCTGCCCACTAAGGTCTGCGTATAGTTTCTTTTTTCATTAAAACCCGGTTGATTATTCACAATGCTTCTGTTTTGTTATTACTGTTGATCCATCGCACTTGAAAAACAGCAGTCACTCTCTACTGTGCATGATCTGGTTATCAAAGGATTTAGTTGACTGCCTCCTGAATGTATAATGCATTTGAAAGTTCTCTGTGCAGAAGCCCAAATAAATCAAAGTAATTAACTCAATAATTGATTTGATAAATTTTCCCACAAAATGGAGACATTTTTGCTAAATCTGCAGAAGTGTGCGGCTGGAGGGGCTTGGGGAAATCATGCAGAGAAAGATCTTGCATAAACAATTGGCACATTCTGCCAGAGGGTAAGTCACTTTTAATTACACCACACAGGAATCTAGAGCCACAATATGACCCTTTAATCAATGATTCAGTGGTGGATACATGCCAGTCAGATGCGAAAATCAAAACAGATGAGCTAAAGGAAGACACCTCCTTTCAGATGATGATTCTCAAAACTGAATTGCCCAAAAGGTCACCTCTTTTTATTTCAACTGCAAGATATAGACATCTGTATTTATCTGTATCGCAGTAGTTCTACATCAAAGAAAGTTAGACTGAGACAGAGAGAGAGAGAGAGAGAGAGAGAGAGAGAGAGAGAGAGAGACCTCAATGTTCATAAATTGAGAAAAAGTGAGAATGCATTATTGACCCTACATATAAAAAACATCCAGCAATCACCAAACTGCTTCTTTGTATGACTGGACAAATACACACAGAGAATAACATTGAGGACCAAATACTGCATGGAATGAATTAAATACTCAGCCAGCAGATATGATGCAATAAAAAGTTAATGTTCATTTCTCTTTTCAAATGAAGAAATGTGTGGGGGGAAATTAATTCCCATGACATTGTTGGATAACTGGAATGATTTGATTCCAAATTAGCAGCAGCTTGTACTTGGGCAGGTATTGACCCACCTGATGAAGAGTTATTGCACATAAATCATTAAAAATAATTGTCTTGCTCTGTTGAGCCATGCTTATAAGGCGTGGGGGAAGCATTAGAGAGTGTAGTGAGTTTCTCTTTCCTGACACTGAGGGAGAAATTTCATCAGAGCCGGCCCTACCCATTAAGCGATATAAGCAGTTGCTTAAGGCCCCCTGATCTCTGGGGGCCCCCTAGAATTTTTTTTTTTTATTGAACATGAGACAATAATGAAATAAAAATTGAACTTCCTAAACAAAAACTGACAACATTTCGTACCATTTTTGCCCACAAATAGTGACAAAACAATAAGCTCAGAGACGGGCGAAATGGACAATTGAGGTAGGCTAAGTAATTTACTGTGCCCTACGAAACAAGCAATCCCAGGATTCTGTGGTAAAAAAAAATCACATTTTGCAGGATAAGTATCTTCACAAGCTATTCTTCAACAGTTTGCCAGCACTTAGGGGGTAGTAGACAAATACTGTATTTACTGTAGTCTATTTAAATATAGTGTTGGTCCAACAGGTCCCACTTTAGTCTTTACATGCTTATTTGTACATTATGTGTGCTTAAACTAATATTTACAATACACAAGTTGGTTCAGTGCCATGTAAAGTGGCAACACGTTGCAATGAGGGGGGGCCCCCAAACCAAATCCTGCTTAGGGGCCCCAAAAGTCTAGGGCCGGCCCTGAATTTCATCCACAACACTCCAGCTACAAGCACATTTCACCCTAGGTGTATAAAGGTTGGGAACATGGCCACTCTACACCACCATCACAAAAGAGACTAATTGTGATAATTGTGATCTAGAATGTCCAACAAAATAGAGACAGTCATCACTCAACTATTGATCTGTTAATGAGGTTTGAGACTCACACCCACTAGCTGTGGGTTGTAACAATAATGCATGATTGACTTTGCAAGCTTGTGCCCTTATTTTCAACATTTTGGATTCTACAGTGTTAAGTGTCAAGTTAAAAATCTCATTGTGAATTTGGTTTAAATTTAAGAGGTGTGAGAATGAACCCATCCTAGTTATTTGGACCTCACCAAACTGCTATAATTTGATGAACAACATCTATTAGCTCTACCACAAAGAATAACTAAAGACCCATTCCATTACTTTCATATCTTTATGTTTCGTTAGAGCAACAATAAATACACTGGAGCGAAGAATGCAGTGGTTAATTAAATTCTGAGAAGAGAATTATATTGCAGATAGACTCTAATACTCTGGAACTGTATGTCTATAAATAATGCTATTGCCTTGTTTGCCTCTATGATATATCAGCATGTTAATCTCCGGTTAATCTGAAGATAATCACCTATTTTATATAGATTTAGTGAAGGCAAAGTAGTACTAGCACCCCTGGCACTCATTCCCACCCTGATTAGGTTCAAACTGATAGATACATGGTGTAGCTAAATATTATTCCAATAATTAACAATAACAGTCCTTTGATTGGCTAATTAATATACTTTGTAAAAAAAAAGAAAAAAGTGTATGTATGTTGTTGTTGTTGTTTTATTCCACTTCATTTCATTCTTCTTCATTCTTCACAAATCCTGTTATGTTAAAAACATGCACTTGATTATGAATTGAGGAGTCACAACAACTCCGGTCAACACAAACAATTGACACACAAGCAATTGACTGTTGATGAGTGAACCTGAAACAAAACATGTTATTTGCTAAAATGTATTCATTGTGCTCCAAAGAAACATTCAGATTTTGATAGTGATGGATGGATGGACGACATAGTCATAGAGCGAATGTATGGTTTATCTAACATAAAATAGCAGGGAACAATACCACTGCATGATGTACAGATGATGGAAGCTTTCCATTGTGAATGTGTATGTAATGACCGGAAAATTCATGCTCCTAGTGTCAGTGAATGGATGCCAAGATTTGACCAAGGTGATCAATCAAAAGCATTATATAATTACCAGATTGATGGTGCATGGCCTATGCTGCTTTGATCAGTGCACTGTCACTGCACCCTTCTACATGTGTAGAAGGGGATGTGCCTCCCCAAACTTTTCAATACTGTCCCTTTCCTCCTCCTCCTTTCACAACCTCTTGTTTCCTTACAGAAAATAACTGGGAGAAGACGAGGGAAGGAAGAGAGGAGAGGAGAGTGATGGAAGGTATTTGGTATTCAATGGTATTCATATGTGATATTATATAATTTGGAATAGTGCTCATGTTAAGGATTATGTTCTTATCTTCAGTGGTGAACTGAACAGTGGCTGAACTATGACAAAGTTAACATTGCAGGTGATTTTAAAATCCATATTGATAACTGCTCGGTTTTGTTGCTGATTTTTTGATTAATTCCACTCAACATGTGACCAACGATCATGGTTTTAGATCATCTATGTATTATTATTTTTTTAAATGTATTACAAACCACTACTAAAGTGCAGAAGCACACTGTACATCTGTTACATCTTTACTGAACACAATGCTTCAATATTCTCCTTCCTGTTGAAAATCTAAGCAAAAACATGCCTAATTTTTCCCATACAGCTAATTTGTTGAGCTGCTTTAACCATTTATGCCTTTCTGTCTGTCTGTAAATGCTGCTGCTCCTTTCAAAGCTGAAACATTCTGTGAAAACATCCCTGTGGTTAAATGACAGCACCCGTAGCCTAAAAAGGGAATGCAGAAGAGCTGAACGTAGGTGCAAAAGCATTAAACTGCATGTCCATCTAATTTCTGCCAATCAGCACAGCTCTAGGTTTCTATTTAGCACAACTGGTGTCATTATAAACCCTGCTCATACTGGTGTTCCTGCTTCTTCCATTGCCAACTGTGAAAACGTTTTATCCTTTTTAGTTGATAAGGTTAAAGGAGTTAGACCCAAGACTACTCCACCTTACTTGTGTTGAAATCCCCTCAATCCCCATTTACCTGGACTTAGTAAGTCACTTTAGCCCAATTTCTCTGCAAAAACCTGGATATTGTATCACATATAAGACTGTCCACAAGTCCACTCGAAATGATACCCAACGTTTTACTAAAAACTATTATTTCTATTTCTATATCATAATATTCATTACATTCATTATAAGTGGCTTGTTCATTTGTTCATTTGTTATACTAGGTTCACTCACAAAATAACCGTTCAATAACAACAATCGCATCATATTCACAAAGACCCATCTCTAGAAGGGCTGTAGAGACTACATAGAGGAAATAAATGGCTGACAAACTGCAGTGTGTGGCTATGAATGGTCATGCAACATGCATACATCACCACCCAAATATGGCCCTAAGTTTTATAAAAATTCAGGAGTGCTCTCTTTTTAGAATGGATTGTGAAATTAGATTCATGAATTCACCCAACAAATGATTCACACACACATGCAGTCAGCAATGTGAGAATGACAATGCAGACGTTGACCATGAGAAATTTCAGAGCGTTAAGGTTTTCCAGTCAGGAGGCAAGCAGTCATAGAGAATATATCAGGTTATGTTTTATTTTATAACTGCACATATTTTAAAAAAGAAATTCCTTTTGAATGTAAATCCAAGATGTACTATGGGATAGGCAGAAGACTTAATGACATCATCCAGAGGACTGACATGCTTTATTAAAGTACTTCATTGTGGAGGAGCCAAGGATTATTATATCCCCCTTTTCATAAGGCTTCTTCAGTATACTTATTATTCATTTTGTTGCAATACTTCCACGTTTTAACAAGCACTGGTGTCTGAATAGCATCAAGTAAATGCAAAATAGTAACAACACTATCTAGAACAAGCTAGTAAATCTACTGAAGCCTTCATATTGATACATATTGTAATAAAATATTTTCAAACTGTTCTCTCCTTTTAGAGAACATTTATTGGCACCTATGAGCCAAAGGGCATATCCTGTAATTTTCCTCACTCCTCCGCCCTATTTCTTCTCTTCTCTTCTCCTCCCTTCCTTTCCTCATTTCCTGGTAGGATACGAGTCATAGTGAGGGAGGAAAGGAAAAGAAAATATAATATTTTGACACACTTAGCAGAAAAATAATTCTGGGTGATGTGGTATATTCTCTATGCTGCGCTGCACAAACCAAAGCATGGCTGGATGAATAAGGATATTAAAGATAAAGTGTCACACAAAGGAGAGTCCAGGTCCTCAGGGCTAAATGGAGGCTTATCCTTATTACTAGATAGAGACCAGGGGCCAAGCTCCCATGCCATGACTAGGGATCTAGGATAGTGTCAAACAAGCAAAAACACATAAATGATTCCAGCTGTGTGAAAAAAGATATTTTGTTTTTAATATATACCTTTAATATATATCCTTAAGTATAATGCTTATTCATATGTGCAGATCCATAACACTCAGCGTTCCTGGAAAGGGACTTCAGTGGCTGATTTGTAGGGGCAATCGTTCAGGCACCAGTGAAAGTTATATCTTTGTTGACATTCATTTCTACTGGGGGCACATAGAAGCCGAGTTATCGCCTCAGGGGAATGCAGCTTTGTTCTACGAGTCCTTCATGTGAAGAGCATGAGTCATAGAGCAAGTGATCCAGCATAGGAAAAAAAAAAACAGCAGAAACCCCCATTGTCTACAGTTCTCCATAAGGGAGCTGTGTTTCAGTTCCCCCACACGTCTAACATCAAGCCTCTTAGTTTACTGTATGCACTACCTCAGAGAGAGCAGTGTACTGGAACAGTAACCTCTCTAAGAGTGGGTTTGGTTTGAACAATCTCAGAGGAGAGGGGAGGAGAAACGAGGCTCTGCCAGGATGTAGCCATTAAGAGATGCAAACCATTAAGGGCTGACATCAAATTCACATAAATTTTGTCTGCGTGGTCTCTCCGCGTCATTGAGCCCTTCATATCCATTCAAAAATGTATGAATGTATAAACTGATAATTGACATTTTGTAAAATCTGATTCACAGTTTTGAATTTGTGTAGTGTAGGCTTCGTCTCAATGTTGAACTTTTGTCATCCAGCATCAAAGAACTCTAGATTTTTGTCTGCCTTTTACATTTCTGCAAAGCTAACCCTGCAGCCAAGTCATGCGGCAGGATAAGGGTGTGCTGTATGAGGTACAGAGAGATCAGATGAATACTGTATGTGTACAGTTACCTCATTAATTTAAAGGGTTCCTGGGCATCATGCCAGCTACGATAGAGTATGCCAAGGTATTGGAGCATCATAGAGCTAATATTATTTAGAGCTATTACAATGATCTATGCTTCATTACATGCAGGGTTGCAGGACTACATTGACTTTTTGGGAAATTGGCTCGTTGGTTTACATGTTACGATAGCAGCACCACCAAGATCATCTCTTGTAGTAGATATCTCTATCCCGTGCACATACGAACATGTTAGCATACAGTATGTTAAATGTTCAAAGGTAACTAGCATTATCTAACATAAGAAGATAGACTTAGACTAGCGAGGGAGACCCAGAACCATTGGAGTGGAGTTGCAGTACTGAACAACACTGATTGGTCAATACAAGCTATGCAAAAATCGACGCCGAGGTACAGGCACTGATCTGTATTTTTTCAGACAAGGCGATACACAGAGCGTGTGGGGGTTGTTAAATGACATATGAAACCAAAAAGTTGCACTTTTGTCGCGTCACATACTCCACATTTGTATTATCTCCCCGGTACTTTGGTGCAGTCGTAAAGCAACCTCGAACTCTTTTGGGGAACTAAAAAGGTTCCTGCTGAGAAGGTTCCTGATCAAAAAAGTACCCAAAGGTTCAAGTTCCTGCAGTGGGAAAACTACATACAGTATGTTGACTAATGGGCCTGTTTCCGAAAAGGTCAGTGTAGTCCTTTGTTCAGAGACGACTTCCCTTAGTTGGGTGACTGCTATAATGCTGACAGTTAAAGGTAGGATAGCTGTTCTATGTATTTAACATTATGCAGACATCTTATGTTGTAGGACCATTTACGATATGGACGACAGGAGAGCAAATCTGTAGTATATCTGGATATCTGGCACATCTGTTAGAAAAGGCTAGTGTTAATTCTTCATACTAAGTGAAGTGGCTCTTAGTGTACATGGGTACACTGTGATTAATTGAACTCAGTGTGGTATGTGGGTGTGCATTTCTGTCTGCAGTTAGTTATTTAGTAACAAATGACTAATCACATTCATTTTACCTTACATCATGCCACATGCACACGTGCACCACCGCACACACACACACACACACACACACATGCGCATGCTGTGTGTCTAGCCAAAAAAAAGTCCCTCAGTCTGGGAGACTCAGGTATTATTACTGATTTTAATAATGATTGTATCTTTAAAAGTGGCCGAGAGATTGGAGGTGATGTAATAGATGCAGTGAAAAGCTGAGACATTGTGCTTGCCAAAGACTGATCAAAATGCACAGCAAAATCCCCAAAGGTTCAGAGATATCCACTAAGGGATATCTATTCAACTATAAAGATAAAGGGAGAAAACATAAATCACAATAGCAGTGGGGTGGAAGGGTGATGTCAATTAATATTGCTAGTCAAATGACAACTCAGGGCTTGCTGTCATTATCTCCTGCCACTACGTTGTGCAACAGAACAAGAATGACATTTTCACCATGTAAAAACAATTAGATAATTTTACAACAAATCAATATGAGCACCAATGGATTTGGATAAATGATCACTGCCCTGTCCTACATGCAAGAAATGGATTTGGATGTAAATTGCTGACTTGTATGTCACCGTGTAACAATTAACTGTAACAGAAATTGTCTTTCCTGTTATCCAGCATGAGACAATTTAAATTCTATCATGAACGATTATCTACCATGTTTCATCGACTTGTGAAAATAAAAAAATCTACAAACATTATGAAATTCCTATGTTAGCTACTGACCTTGAACTAATGGCTAGCTTTCTGGAGCGTACTAACTGCTTACCCAGCCTTTCTCAACTCCATGTTTGAAGTTGATGGAAACTTGAAAACCACTGATATTGTTATGCTCTGAGTGCTCACAAACACCAACTCCGCAAAAACAGTTTGCTGCATTGCACATTAGCTTTTTATTCCACTCCATTTGACTTTATTTTTTCAGGATAATAAGTATGTTTTTCACAACATGCTGATATAGAGGGAAAAACACATGTTGCAGGTTAACTTTTGCTGTGTAGAAGTCTGTGTATCACAAATTTATCCACATTGCAGTGGGGAAATTAGATGAATATCATTCTGAATGACAAAATGAAGTAAATGATCCTTAAATCTTTGGTATTCGAAAAAGAAACAGAGAAATAAGTGTTCTAAGTAATAAAATGTATCCTCTTCATAATTTGATCTGCAATTTAGTAATGTTTATTGAATGAAATCAACTCAAATCAATTATTTCAGCCCTGGCCAGTTGCTATTGAAAACATCTGTGTCTACCTGATATGTTCTTGTTCTCCTTTCTTGGATGCAGTGCTGTGCAGACCTTATTTGCAAGTCCATCACTATGGTTCTATTGTTTTTCAAAGTAGGACATAAACAGCTAAGTCCACATCACAGTTTTAAGAGGTACCTTTGGCCTGACACCTACTTGAAGAGTCATAAGCCAATCACAGAAAGGGATTTACTTATATGAAACAATTAAGCATCTTGTATGTTTATAAATACTAAAGGTAAATCTTTAAAGATCTCACTACCTTCCTCTAGAGGAGGCTGTCACCTCGATAAAGCTTCATAATAGCTATTATTTTTAATGTGATGTATCTGTATTGCTTCTTACTATTTATCACTCACCAAAAGACAACTCTGGATTCTTTGAGCTGTTTGCTGAGCTGCTTCCCAAAATGTCCACAGACTTAGGAGTGTAATATTCTAAATAGAGATTTTAACATCTACTCTAATAATCCTGCTGATTCTTAAGCAAGATAATTTGTTAGTTTATGAAGCAAAACTGAGATTAAGTCAGAATCAGAAGAAAGCAGTAGATCATTTCACCTTTGTGAGTGCGGTCTCTGTGCTGTGGTGAGGCCTAAAACCAGATTGAAAAGGTTTGCATAGACCATTGCTCAAAAGATACTTAGTTAGTTGGGTGGCTACTATTCTGTCGAAGACTTTGGAGAGAAAAGGAAGATTCAAGATTGGCCTGTAATTATTAAGTACATCAGGATCTGGCTTTTTGAGCAGGGGTTAGAGATGTTTTACAGGCAGAAGGCACGATACCAGTAGAAAGTGAGGTGTTAACAACATTAAGCATTGGGGGTCCTAATAATGGAAGGAGTTCTTTAATAAAATTAGCAGGGAGAGGGTTGAAACACATAGTATATTTTGAGGCAAGCACTAATTTAGAGCAGGCTTCTAAGGAGAGTGTCAAAGAGTAAGGAGCCTTTAATTAATTTGTATAATTATCAAGGGGGTCAGTCTGAAGGATATATGCAGGAGATCTGCAGTTTTGCAACTGTAGTGGCATTTATACGACTGCAACTGCTATGAGTATTGATAAAGTTAGGGCGATGACAGTTTGACTAGGAATTTAATGAGGTAATGGTCTGATAATACTGGTGGGTAAGGGGAGACAGCGCCGCCGCAGGCAAGGACCAAATCAAGGGTACTATTACCATTAGTGTGAGTCAGATTCATAAACAAATTGTGTAAAGCCACACACGTCGGTTTGAGTCACGAGGTCAACAAGGAAGTCCAAGTTCATCTAAGAAATGTGAATAGGGCCCCGGTGGGGGGTAAATAGAACTAAATGGAATGGCTGTGGGACAACACCTATGTGGCTTAAGTTATTAACTGATATGGAGGGGTTGGAGGGGTTGTGCATCCCGCACAACAAGAGCATGATTTTGGTGCGACACCCACACCTTTTTTGGATATGCGATTCATATGAGACCTGGTGTAATTAGATGGAGAGGCCTCATTTAAGGGTAAAAAAAATAATTTGTCTTTAGTCAAATATCATGCCTGTCTCAAACATCTATCTATGTTCCTAGATAAGTGGGTGTGCTTATCCCAGAAGAAAGAAAACTGGTCGTGAACCTTGATCCTTCATTATTTAGTAATTGCAGGGACATTTTGAACCTACCTTTCCTGGGCAAAATACTTGGAAAAAGTGGTCTTCAAGCAGCTAAGTGATTATCGGGAAACGCACATAACCAATCTTCGTTCTGTGCCCACCACAGCACAGACACTGCACTTGTGAAGGTGGTCAGTGATTCCAATAAGCATTCTGTTTTAGCGCCTCTAGACCTAACCGCCTAATTTGATATAGTTGATCATGAATTTGTTTAGATCCAACTGGGAGAAAATTCTATGTTAGTTTGCGTAACTGTATGTCTGACCCAGTGGACATAACGTGGTGTTCCTCAGGGATCCATTCTTGGCCCTCTCTTGTTTGATTTGCATGTCCTCCTTTTGGGTAGTCTGATGAGGAAATATAATTTCCATCCGTACACTGATGACACCCAAATCTATATAGCACTCTCACTTGAGTCCTGCAAGCTCTTTAATGCACTGTATCAAGGATATAAACCGATGTCATAACTTTACAACTAAACAAAAACTGAGATCATGGTAATAGGCACTGTGGCTCAGAAAACGAACATCTCCATTTACTTAGACTTTCTGTCACTTAACTACTGTACTTAATCAGGTGGTGCAGTGCAATTTTTTTTTAATCAAAAATGTTTGTGTTTTTAGTTGGTGAAGGCTGATGTGCACAAAGTCCTCTCCAAAATCACATAACCCCCTTTTATAGTATATATGTTATATTTGTCTCTTTCACTTTGATATAAAGTCTTCAATCAATGACTAATTGAATGCAACCTTTTTAATCACTTAAGAAAAACAAACTACAGGCAACTGACAAAATAATGGAAACAATTTTATTGTACCAAAAAGTTAGTTGTATCTGCGCATGTGGTTACTTGTTAATCATTAGTAGTTCTGGTATGTTTTTGTGTAGCCTGGACCCATCCATACCCATCCTTCATCAGGAAACACCATGCACCATGAGGCATGATGAAATTAAAAATATTTGCTTATGTTGTTACCATACACTTATTTAACAATACAGGCCTTTATTTACAATGACGGCCAGGCAAGAGGCAAAAGGCCTCTTGATGGGGAATTGGGGGAAAAGGGGACAAACAAAATAGGGAGACAAGACAAGAAGGGTATCAGTTTATAACTGTTATCTATTGGTTATTTGTATGTGGTTATTGTAAAGTGTTGCACTTTACAACAATGATGCAATACCAGTCTCTGAAGGTAGTCCTTTTTCATGCAAAGCTTTTTTTTTTTTATTATAACAAGCAATCAATTGCTATGTGAGCAAAGAGGATATTAAAGAGCTTACAACACAGTGGATGAAGTGTGATTTGGGAGATATCAGTGAAGGGTTCATGTCATGGGAAGAGAAAGGGTAATCAGGTATGTATTAAGCATGGTATTAATATGAGACCATGCATGATTCAACAGCCAATCCTGATTCAGCTCTGTACATCTGTCTACATGGATATTGTAGCACCACTGTCTATAGAACAGAGTGAGAGAAAGTGAGGGTACAAATTGGTTTCTTGTTAAAATTCATGTCTAAAAAGTAATTTTCTAGTCTATTTAGTGTGTTATTTTTCAGAAACTTAGCTGTGGGAGATCCTTTTTTATTCAGCCACAACTGTAAGGATGTCACATAACTTATGATCACCAGTAATAATTGTAAGAATAGTAGCTATACTGATATTGCACTTATCTTAAGAAAGATACTAAGTGCTGTGCATTCATAAGAATGATGATACCCACTGTCCAATACAATCTGAATGAGGTAAGAAACACAATGAAATGTTTTCTTGCAGTATATTCCTTTAAAAGGGAATATGAAACACATTTATTCTAAATAGCTAAATCATTTTTGAATCATTTTTCATGTCTATAAATCCATGAAATGTACTTTTGACAAAATGCAGCCAAGCCGGTGTGGGTTTATGACAATATTTTAGGGAACTGTCCACACAGTTCACTGCAATACACACAGAGTAGTTCTATAGTGTTCTTGGAAATAAGGGGTGGGGCCTATTGTTAAATAGACATGATGTCGCAATATCAGATCAATAACTTCTTAATTATTAATGGCTTCTCTGTACATCAACAACAGGCAACAACCTTATGGCTTGATATACAGAAGCCCATGATAATCAGTAAGTTGTTGATCTGATGATATATATATCATAGCCTGGGACAGAGACTGAGACAGATTGGATGTGTGTGAGAGAGAAGAAGGTCAGAGCGAAACACATTATTTAAGTTGTGCCGAGTGTTTTTTATTTATGAGAATCTTGGGTGTGAATATTGAGTATTGGACATATTTTGACCAAAAACAATGTGTAATGAATTTGCTTCACTCCGTTTCTCTTCAGTGATTGGTACCACATGAAGCTATTGGAAGGAATGGCTGAGAGCTTAATTCCCAAGTGACCTGCTCCTGAATACATTATCCCTCAAAATATGTCAATTTTGGATAAGCGACGTACAAGGAAATAGTTAGGCTATCTAATCTTCTCTATCGTGATTGGAGGTCAACATGACACCTACACTACCACAGAGAGGAATATAAGGCAATGAAACTGGCAGGTCTTTTGATACCACATAGAGCATTTTGTACACTGCTTATAAATGTTGTGATGAATGGAACTATTTTGTACATTATACACACATTAGATTGTATGATTCCAATATTGCCTATAGGGTAGGGTTAGCGTTAGCTGCTGATCTTTTGTGTTGAAAAAACACTTCAGCCGATGAAATTCACCACTTTACTTTAACACTTTTTAACACTTCAACCACCATTGATGATTTCATCATCACTGTTAACTTTAGGCTATAACCGATAGAATAATGCTCTCTGAACACAAACTTTGAATGGGACATTTATGTTCACAGACCATTGTAAACACTTTAGTGATGAATGGAAACATTGTGCACATTATATATAACTAGCAGATGTTGCAGAGTCAGACTAGGTTGGATTGTACAATTCCAGTAAGCCTATCGCCTGTGAGCTAGAGGGTTAGCTGCCTATTTGGTGTCCCATGAGCATTTGTTGAATGCTCATATACTCGGTTGGTGATGAAGAGCTTCTCTGATGAACCTGGAGATCCATCATATGTGTTGGCAACCTCGGGTCTTGGTTATTGGCCCATCTATTCTGTGGGATTACACACACAGCAGCTACTGTTACCCCCTCCTCCAGTTTTAATATCACTCAAACTGTCTGTCTGAAAAATTGATTATCACCTTGGTCTAATTATCTTCCTCACAGGCATTTTTCTTAAAGAGAGCCAATCACGTCCCTGATTTGTTTTCTTTATATGTTTTTATTGCCTCTCTTGTACACACATGCCCTGAAGTACATGGTGAGAGGCTGAGCATCTGAAGGCACAGAAGTGAGACACAGGGGCAGAAGAATGACCTTTTCCATTCCAAAAAGAATCCCCTTTGGTAATCTGCTATATGCTTATCTCACGGTTAAAAATATGCACCTACTGTGTATATCTCACTGTTACACCATGCTCACTGTATTCCTTTTAAGATTCCCTGAGTGCTGTCTTTCCTATTTGCCTTGTTCCATCTGATCTGATTTACATGTCAATGACAGAACAAATCTGTATGTGGTGCTTGATTATTTTTTGTAATGGAAGTAATCAGTGACATTCTCTCACCCATCTGACAATTTGCCTGTAAATAACCTAATTGTACAGTCAAAGTAGTGTTTTTCAAGGGGGGTGGGCAGTCCAGCGTCCTCTGGGATTTTAGTATACTGAAAGCTTTTTTTCCTCCAAAAGTTTTCACTTCAGAATCTGTGCCTGCTGTGTTATTTTGTTGCATTGCACGTTCAACATACAGCCTACCTTTGTGGTTTGTGTGTTTGAGGAACAGTTATGTTGTCTTATAATAGTCAAACAGTAATTGTTTTTATCTGTTGTAATTGGTTGACAATTTGTGTGGCTTCTTCCATGCTTTAAATCATAGCAGACCAAAGCTTTAGAGACGTGTTCAGCTTTCATTGGTGTGTGTAGCCCTTCATGTGGCCTTATGACAAGGAGTGAACTCCTTGTTTCTGATGGTAAGTGTTCCTTTGTTACAGCCAACTAGTCTCTAAATATAACATCTACCTGAAAATATATGAAATTCTATCATAAATTACATGCATATGATCATGCCAATAAATAGTTTCTTGGGGCTGGTGTACATGCTTCCCTCTCTGTCAGGTTATCTCTCTGCACATCTCTGGCAGTGCTGATAAAGTGAGTTTTACAGTTATGGTACAGTTAAAGGTACCTTTTATTTGAATTGCCCTCTCATCTTACATAACTATTAAATAGTACTTCAAGTGTGGCTTATCTTTTCTTTCTTTCTCGGCCAACTGATGGCTTACATCTCTACTTGCTGTTGGCTGTCAAGTTCGACTACACTGGACATCCCTATGCACAGCCAGCAGCAGAAGCGAAGAGAAATTAGATGGACTGCTAGTAATTGCTATACACGTTTTTTAATCAGGTTTCACTCTCACTACCCTCACTTGCAGCACAACAACACTGCTTATGACACATTGCATTTTGTGCATCCAATGTAGGTTCTTCTGTAAGTTACAGGTGATGTTCTCGAATCAATATGCTTCTTCCAATTTTTATTTAATCAGAAGGTGAATGACTTTTGAAGTGAACAGACCAATCAGGACATCCCATGCTTTTTGTCTTTGATGGCTAAGTTCGGCATGTGATACATTGTGTTTGTGCAATATGTGTGGAAATCACATTAAAAGTGAATATTCCCTAAATGTATCCAAATACATCTGTATCTTGCTAACCTGAAATGCTTGGAGCAGAGTTTTTCTAAATCAGAAACTGATCTAGTCTTTGAAAGGTCAAGGAAAAGAAAGACTACAGATCTGTCAGGAGCTACCCTTGGGTCTCTAGGAATGAAAGACAAGGGATTTATCTGTGTACCATATCCCCTTTTCATTCAATCATTATTAATCATTACAGCTTCAGTGCTTTGATTAATCTCATCTGTCACCAAACAGCCTTTTAATCAGAGTAGGGAGGACTGGAGGTTGCAGAATTCAGAATTCAGGGTAATGTGAGAGAATGAAAGAGAAAGCAATTTCAGTCTAAAATCTAGCGTTCTTTTGTCACATCATGATGATGTATGGCATAAAGCACAAAACACCTGCTGCTCATTTATCTAAACTGTATGATTATAAATCAGCTGTAATTTGTGAATTGAATTATGGTAGCGCTTCCAGCTCAGGTATATCACGCAACATAACTGAATCTCAAATCCATTCATCCCACACTGCACACAACCACAACATTAACGGGAGTAAGGGAATTGGGAACAAACAGGCATAGTGACACAAATGAGATTAGAATGACTAACCTTTGTTGAAATATTATACAGCAGAAAAGGAATTGAGAAAATAACTGAAGAATGCTGACAAAGACTAATGGATGATTAAGGACAAGGATACAGTCATCCTTGCTGGTCATGAAAATGGTACCAGCGTTGCGCACTTGAGGCACTGTGGCATGACTTCACTAATGTTGATACACACAATTCAAAGCGGATCGTATCTCTATTGTGGTTTGACAAAACATTGTATTATAACAGATGAAAACATGATGTGGGAGGAGTGGGAACTCCTGATGATCTTTTGGCCAATGAGCAGCTTCACTGGAGCACATGGGGTTTCAGTCTCATTCTCCTATGGAAACATAACATAACATACATTTCTTTTCATTCATAATTTGTATTATTGTACTATGTGGGATTTTGCTGTGTTGATTAGATATAGCAAATCATATTTTTCTGGGAATCAACTAATGCCCAACTACAACTGTTTTTTGTCAATTGTGACTATGTGTTTAGTATGGGTCATATACAGTAGCAATGTGCTGATGTTCTTCAACTGTATTTAATGTCAGCTAATCTACTAGATGAGCTACACGACAGAAATTAAAGTGTTGTCTACACCAGAGGTGATTGTATTGTCTAATGGAAGCCATGCCAAAATGAGAATAACATGTGAATTGCGTGTATTGCATGTATATATTCATCTAATTGAATTGAGTTTTAGTCACAGTACAACCTTTACTTTCTCTGCAAAGCATAAACTTTAAAACGTAATCATTTGAATCAAGCCAGTTCTCTGAGGTCTGTATGTGATGTGTTATGGTATACTAAGCAATGTCAGTCTGGTGCAAATGGGTGTCGTTGAGCTGTCCGGACTTCTGACAGGTGGTGTCACTCCTACGCAATGCTAGTCCCTCAACCAAGCAGTGCAGATGGTGTGGCGCTCGCTGCGTAAGCCAACAGTTGTTGTTTTGGAGGTACTATATACCCCAATCCTTCTTCGCTCATAGTGCTTCATAGGATTGATTAGCAACTCCTTTAAAAAATAATGAAAATAATCACAATCTCTGAAATGGTGTATTATATTTACAACACATATGGGAAATAATATGATCAAAGTAATATTGTGCAAATACTAACAAAACAAATCAGCGAGGCTAGCAACCATTGAGCAAAACATTATTGACAACATACCTATGTAAAGTGTATAAGCATGTTAGAGTGGACAATGTGAAGTGTTACAGTATGTACATCATATTTCAGTGAGAATCTAGAAATCTCCATGTGAAGGGATGAAAAATCTGACATGGCAGAAATGAGTCTGCATTCAGTGCAGTCAATATTGGACTGAAGAAAAAAGAAGTTGTCATGTACGGTATACTGTATTGAATGTTTTACAAATTCAATATAACATTCAGGGTTCTGTGTGACAGCAGTCCTGAAAGTACAATGACAACAAATAGAAGTATTTGCTGATATAAGAGGGGCAACACAGAAATAAACTCAAAGCACTGCATTTGCCAATGGAAATCTATTCTTGAATATTGAAAGCAAATGAACAATTGTAGTACACGTCATATCAATTGAAAGTGATGTTTGTGAATGACAGATAAGTGATGAAGATTTTATAAAATGCTGGTATGGATTCCATCAGTGTCTGTCCATTAGTCAGAACCTTGACATCCTTACACAGTATTGAATGCCCTGTGAACTATAGGAGCAAGGTCAGAGCACTTAAGCACTTCAAAACAACAAGTGAATAGTGGTAAGAATTGTTGTGGCAAAAGTTGTGGCATCAAGTCCAAGGCAAATGGAATCTTTTCTCATTCCAAATCATTCCAAGATCAGAAACAAAGAGTTTATATATGTGTATGTGGTCACTTTTGTCCATGTGAATATTGATGCACAACATGACATAAATAAACCTTACAGATGCGATAACATGCTGATTGTGTTTCAGTGGGCTTACCTTTAGTAATAAGTTGTATTACTGTGACCACAGTCTGCTGAAATTATGGCTACAGTTGTAATAACTGACATAAAGCACTGGAAATTACCTTTTTGATATACAACACTGCAGATCTTCTGGAGAAGTTGGGCTTTCATTCAGTAAGTTAAGATGTCCCAAGAGGTCAGAGCAGAGAGCAGTTTTTTTACATGGAAGTTTTTGCAAATTAAGTGTTTGTAGATAAATCCTTAGTAGTATGCAAACACAAATGCACACTGTTGAGTGTATATTCTTTTGCGAAAGTCTGCACTCTATGAATTAAAAAAATTTCCATAAGGATTTTACCACGTTATGTCCTTCACATAAAGAAGTTGTACTGTCTCATTCAAAAACAAGAATGAGACACAACGGGGTTTAAAAAACATCAGTACATTAATTCACATAATAAAGCCAGTAGATTAAGTTGAAGAGGGAGAAGGTGCAAGGAAATATTATCCGTGACCATCTATCAATGGAATTCACGTCGGTGAGGTCTGGGATTTTGATTTTGAGTTGTGAGGATCGTCTCCGCAGACGGGTTTTCTTTAGATGTGCATTCTTGTCCAGACTGAGGCGGCCTGACTCGCGTGGCACACTATGCTTCCTGTACTGGATCCCTGAGTGGTCAAACACCATGGAGGAGGAGTTGCGAGTCTCGCTCACATTGGTTGTGATTTCATGTCCTGCCATCTCGTTGTGGATCTCCAAAGTTGTCAGCAAAATGTTCCCCTGGGAGTCGACCTGGGCAAAACAGACAGATATAGTGTTAAAAATGGGCTGCGTACTGAAGGCTCAATGAGTGATGACACATACAGCATACATCAGGCCCGGGCAGGCACCGTTCAGGAGTCTGACAGATTACATCTTGGGAAACAGAGAGTGGCCTTCAAAATCAGGTTTCCTGTCCACAAGTAAATCACTTCTCACAAATCAGCTCAAGGTTGGATTGGATGGTTCCAATACATATGCCATGACAGTTACAGCTTCTCTGAATACATGTCAGAGAAGCTGTTGCCAAATTATTATCTGGGCAAAAATAAATTGCCCAAATAATAATTTGGTGAATAAGTTATTTAGTATAATTACATTAAATATATTATGGGGGTTAGCTGAGTCGGTAGAGCATGAGACTAAGAGTCTCAGGGTCGTGGGTTTGAGACCCACATAGCGTTGGCTATCACCTTTTTAAGTCGCTTTGGATAGAAGTATCTGCTAGATGACTGTAATGTAATAATTATATACTATGAGATTACGAGACATGAGAACATGGACAATGTGAAGGTCGTATATAGTAAAAAATTCTACAGGTTCTGATATTTTTCCCATTAAAATGTTTATCTTGGTCCATCAACTTTGGTACAAATTTACGAAAATAGTTCTTATTTTATAATGTAAGAATCAAAATGAATAAAATGAAAATGAAAACTGACTGAGACTATGCTGTAAAAACTAGCACTAACTGGAATTAACTAGCTCAATTAATTATTTATTTAGTACCTACCACAAAATCTCTGGAGAGCGCACAACATTGGAAACAAAAATATAAACCATAGTTCATCACAATAATTTCCAAGAGGCTGCTATTTTTATCAGAGAAAAAAGTGTCCCAGACAGCTTTGTGAACAAGGTAAAATCCCCACCTACAAATAAAAACCCAAAACATGATATTTAGTATTGAGCAGCCCTGAGACAGCCCTAGAATAAACAATTCAAAGTAGCTGGCAGTCCAGCAGCAATATGCACTAATTCCAACATCCAATGATTTAACGATCTAACGATCTAACTATCTAACGATCTAATGATCTAATGATCTAACAATCTAACGATCTAACGATGTAACAATCTAATTATCTAACGATGTAGCAATCTAACGATCTAAGTCACTGTTTGAGATGTGTTAAAAGTGAAGTAGTAGGGAGCATCCTGTATCAGCACGGTTCTCTTGAGGAAGTAAAGCACAGGATTTACAGAGGTTATTATTTGAGGAACACTATCAGAAACCACAAATGTATGAAGACAGTGGGAGCTAAAAACCAATAGAGGGAAAGACAACGTACAGGGGATTTGATTCATATATGATGGGGATTGTGGCCAGAATGTACAGTATGGCTGGTTGAAACACTGCAACCAGGCATGTTCCTTTGTTCAATGGGGAGGGAAAGCTTTGCACGGCAGCAAAGTTTCAGGAGCGGTTCACAGATGTGACAGGACAGGCAGTGACAGACACTCACCCCTCGTGAGTGACGACGCCCTTGTACCTGATTGGACTGTTTAACAGACGAAGACTTGCAATTGCCTCCTTCCAGAACAGACTAGCCAGGAGAAACACAAACAGAAACCCCTTCATCTGAGCTTAGGTGTTAACAGTGCCTTAAGCATCAGGAGGCAGAGAATCAGCTGGCACACAGAGAGAGAACTGATTATGGAATGGTCTAGATGTCTGGCTGTATTACCTCAGACGCCTTTCATTATGAAGACCAATGAACAGGACGTTACGTGATCTGCTACTGTACACTCCCTTAGATTCAAGCTTCATTTAGGATAAAGATTGACTAACGAGCATTTACTTCAAAATGTGGTCAATGTTAATAGCCCTTAATAAGGATGTATGGCCGTCGTGGAAGTAACTCTTACCTTGGGCGCATCAAATTTATTCCGGTCATTATTTGCCTTCTGTGCCTTCTCAGCCAGTCTCTTCTGCATCTGAGGGCCTCTTCCAAAGAAGATGTAGTTGACAAAGGCATACTCCAGCAGCGCCAAGAAGACGAAAACAAAGCAGCCCATCAGGTACATATCTATAGCTTTGACATAGGGAATCTTGGGTAGCGTCTCTCTCAAATGGGTATTGATGGTTGTCATAGTCAGGACAGTAGTGATCCCTGAGAGAAAAAACAAAAATAGAATAATCACATTGTAAATCAGAAAAACAAATGAAAGAGTAACCTTAAAAATATGCATTGCATG
The DNA here is from genome assembly GCA_034670405.1 of Hoplostethus atlanticus. Lineage (NCBI taxonomy): Eukaryota > Metazoa > Chordata > Actinopteri > Trachichthyiformes > Trachichthyidae > Hoplostethus > Hoplostethus atlanticus. The sequence continues at coordinate 1,682,685 of JAXDDX010000028.1, read as the reverse complement.
TTGAGCTACCTATGCAGAGCTCACTGCTTATAGAAATAAAGCTGTAAGACTACAGTTATCGCAAAGTGCTCCAGACAACTCCCTTATCAATAGAAAGCTACTCTGAGGCTTGAATTTTAAGTGGCACAACTCTGATATGAAACCAACCACAAGACAGTCATCAATGACAATTTCATTAATAAATCATGAAACAATTACAGTAATGACAGTTTCATGTAAATGAATGTCCGTTTTGCTACTCTCTTTGGCCAATTGATAGAACACAATAGTGATTTAACCTATACCCAGTTCATGAAAGCATTTATATTTGATATATTTGCTGTTCTAAATACCCGGTAGCGGGTAGGTCACAAATGTGTTTTACTGAAGCGGCAACAGAGGTTTGTTTGGAATAAATGTCAATTATGTCAATAAAGTCATTGCCATTGATAGCCACCAACGAAAACAAACAGGACCTACAGAAATTCAAACTACATCAACAGAAAATCAAAGGAAAACAAAACAAATTAATTGCTCAGAAAAAGGAATGCACAATAAAAAAGGAAAGCAACCGTCTTCAAACCGAAAGTAGAGTGAACATTGGCTTTGCCTTTCCAAGATGAAAAGCACTGCAAGATGTGAAGGGACTAAGAATTAATCCAGATGTGTCTGGGCTGGTAGGTTTCACTGTTGTTTATTAGCTGCAGTTTACATTGAGGAAATTATGTTGGGCCAGTGCCTAAATTGAGTTGCAGTTTGTTAGATCTATTGTTAAGTACTGATGAATGTGTAGTGCTATTGTTACTGTAAGCAGTCACTGTCTTTTGTCAATATAACATTATTATTGGTTGAGTATTTGTTTGTGGCTATTGACTGTAATAGATATGCAATAATAATGTAACTAACCAGTTATCACATTGTTTTATAAAACATATTTGATATATTTATATAGTGTTGGTGACTTCCACAGGAGCAACTACACATTGAGCAAAGAAAAGGTACCACTCTATTCTGCAGAGGCATGTCATCCCTTCTGGCTTAAAGTTGTGTGGAACAGGATTCATTTTCCAGCAGGACAACGACCCTAAACATGCATCGAAGCTATGCCAGGCCTATTTGAAGTCCAAGGAAGAGCAAGGAGAGCTGACCTGGATTCCCAAATTCTGCAAAAATGTTCGATGTCCGACAGAGTGCAAGCTGTGATTAAGGAAAACGTTGGACATGCAAAATATTGAGAAATTCCGACCTTCAGTAAATACTAACAAACTTTTTTCACTTATATTTGTGAGAAAATATGTAATCTTGTTTGAGAAATATAATTTGACAAAACATTGTATTAGATTTTGCATGCTACACTGTTAGTTCTTTGTCCTTTGCAGCATATTCAACTGGGAATAAAACATATCCAATACATAGCCCCTCTCTTTCAAGTGAAACCACTTTGCCATAGCCGACAACACAGAATCAGAAATGAGGAAATAGATTTAGTTTTTATTGGAGCACCCATTTTGAATCAACCAATCATGGGTCAGTCTGTTGATATCACTTGTGTCACTCTGCACAAAGTAGAGGGGACTCCAACTGCCATGGTGTGAATTCAAATTATTTACCAACCTATGAGTCATACCACTTGGAGTGAATATGATTGAGAGAAATGATCATGGTCAAATTCCTCCTTCACAGACCTCCATGTAAGCAGGGTCTAGCTTCCTTTAATTAAAAAGCAATTTTTATAGAATTACAGGGGTGGAATAGTTTGCCACCGACCCTGTCTCTAATATACAGTTACGCCCTTAGGAATTCTATTAACTCATTGGGGGAGAACAGTACACTTTCCTGTCAAGGTCTAAGCATGAGTCATTTTCATCAGCTGCAAGTGTAAATATTGCCATCAAAACTGTTTATAACTGTTCTGTAACATAATGGGGTTGGAGTTATCCTTCACTTAGCTATAACACTTATAGAGTCACATATATGTCATTTTGGTGTTTTAATAAATGCTTCAAGTAAAAGCTTAAAACGTTTGGATGGCAGTTCTTTGATTAAATCTTGTCACGCCTCAATATCTTTATCTTAGGATAAGCAGAAAAAGCCCTGGAACCCAGAGAGTGGCCACCATACGGTTTACAGCTCATGTAGCATACAAGGATTCACCAGATTCAACGAACACAAAGCAGCAATGTAGTAATTTTCTCAATAATATGCAACATCAACGCAAATGTTATCAATCTTGATTTTGAATCTCCTGTATGACTCACCAACATGCTCTGTCTATTTTTGCCTATTCAGGCTTACATAAGCTCAAAATGTTGTACTGTATGTGCGGGGGTATCAAGAGCACAGGAGTACACGGCATCGATTTCCCATAACAAAGGGAAGAGCAAGGATCAAAACTCTTTTGGAGAACTAAGAGGAGAGGGGTTACTCAACAAACCCCGAAAAAATAATCAGTGAAATACTGCAGGGTTTCCAGGTTTCCAGGTTTTCTCTAAGATTTTGTAAGTGAAAGGCACATTTTGTAAGGGACATGCATACACAGTTAAAACACTGATAATCATAGATGCTGTTACAAGACTTCTTATAGTTAATTACTCCAGTAGTTTACTTAATATAGTCTATTGAATGTCTTAGTTATAGAATCATAGTCTATAGACTATATAGCAGTGGTGAGTAAATAAATTAAAAGAAAGCTCAAATTTGTAGTGGATATGACATGAACACAGAGTAGTGACTGATCCTTTTGTAGCATGATCTCTTAACACTCAACTTGAAGAATAATATTACAGTGCTCATATATGAAGCTTGATAGGGATCCTTGCAAATGTATAGCTTTCCCCATGATACTCATACCATCATAATGGTAGGTCCACAGAAGAGACAGGACACCTATAGTGGGTGATCACATAGACAGTGATTGAATTTGGAGACTACAGTAAGTGTAAATGCATTCTAACTGCATTGATCCCTTAGTGTTTCAGACATGTAGTCTTCTGACTGAGGATGCATTATAACAGACAAATCAGAGTGCACTGCCTGTCTGTCCCCTAAAGAGGGCTTACCCTGCGGAGGTGCTTCCAAATCAAGCTGCTAACCAGATCTCTAAATGCACTACAGCCATCTATAAAGCACAGTATACATACACCTGGGATTTAATGAACACTGCAATTATGTGCCCTCACTAACACAGAGTGAATACATATATACTGCATGAGGGTTTCCATGATGGCCACTATTCTAGATCAATGAAGTAAGGGAAGGGAAGTTGTTTTTTTTTACAGTGGTAAACCAGGCCTCATTTGTTTTAGTCCAGAAATCACTGGACAGTGTGAGTCACAGTTCAGTCTCCTATTATGCTGCAGAGCCGTGGCTTCCACCAGACAGAGACAGAACACTGCACACACAGCCATCGTACAAAAAATAAGTAAATTATTTGATGTAATCTTTATCTATCCAAATACTACCGACTGAAATGTGCATTTGCAAATAGCACCGTTGTTGTTTTGTCATTCATTTGATATGAATGAAAATACCTTTAAAGTGCAATGTCACATCACAACATCAAAAATGTGTTTCTGTCCAAATTCTCTCCTCTATATCTACTGTTCAGTGGTTTGGTATAAATGTACTTACTAATACTGTACTTAGACTATACTACACTACGCTGAAGCTTAGACAAGATTTGTATTTCAGTTTCCCTATTAAGAGTCAAAGGATGTAATGTCATCAAGCAACTTATTTTTAATTTAAAAATAATAACAAAAAGTACTGTTATCAGTCATTAAGCTCAGAACGTGCCCTGATCCCAAAATCTCCCTAGGTGCTTTCGCACCCACATTTACCATCAATCCCAAATTAATTCTCTGTGTAACAGCAGATATGAAATACATGGTCATTATCAGTGGCAAAAGCTTTTCCATAGAACTTGATTTTAGTTCATGCAACACAGATACCTTGCATGCTTAAATAATAACAGACAAAAGACTATCTTATGATCAAAGGTGAAACTACAGACCTCAGGTCAAACTACTGTATGGGACATATCATACCTAATGCAACTCTGGCAGCAGAGGCATCATAATTTATCCAAAAAGACACCCAGGATAGGATGGTGATTAGGGTAGATGGCATGTAGGTCTGGAGGATGAAGTATCCAATGTTTCGCTTCAGCTTGAAGCTCAGAGAGAGTCGTGGATAGGCACCTGTAGGAAAACAAAGATGAAGAGGAAATAGCCCTCTTTATTTCAAGAGGAACACAGGGATTTCTTGCACTTTGTTTTGGTTCCTATGGCAATGGCCATGTGAACTGGTTTCATCACCATGGAAACAAGCAAGCGTGGTCCAAACTGCAAATCATTTGATGAACCTTAACCTTGAGCTAACTTCTGTGCAAACACAACAATGTAATATAGAAAATTTGCAATGTAATATGGAAAATATGTTGACAGGAGCAGATGTTTCACATGCACATGCTATCTTTTGGATAAAGAGGCTGATAAAGCTCCAGTTTATGACAGCATAGACGTTTAGCTGATGCCATATCTTATCTAGAGCGACCTACAACATGTGAGCAAGTAGAGATGCAGTTTCTTGCTCAATGACACTTCGACAGGACACATGGCTGTTGAAGGGATTTATACCTGAGACCTTCCGGTTACGGGACAGTCTCTCTAACCACTAGGCCAGCCAACACATTGGAACACATTGGAGGATGTTTAATGCGTTTGGAGACTCTCCTCTTCCAGTTGATTTGTATCTGATGAAAAATTTGACCCTGATTGTAATAAGCTCACAGAACCCTCTCAGCACTATCTTCTAAAAATGTGTGTACAAGACCAAAATCCATTCTAGTGGGAATAATCATTATTGTGGTGCCTCTGAGTGTTCAAGTATTATAAGAGAATAATTTATGTGGTGGATCTTCTGCCTCATGAATCTGTGATATCCTATATCAAGTACAGCCCCACACCCCCACACTTCTTTTTTCAAGAGCTTGAAGAAACAGAGGGGTAATTGCCTTTCCGTTATTATTCCCATTTCTGCTGTTATAGTGAGAGAGGCTAGGGTATGATGCAAATCCTGTAATGGAAAGCCTGATGTGTACATGGGCCCTCAAGGGAAAACAGGCGAAGTACAGGACAACCACAGGACCTTAAACAATAATGGCTTTCACTGGAGATTTCAATAAAATTCAGAGCATTTAAATACCTCCTGTGCAACTGTGAGAGTATGAAGTTGAACATGAACACTGGTGGAGGGGGGGGGGGGGGGCAGGTTACAGTTGGAAATAACAAGAGGAAAACAACTATTTTCAAATTTTTAGCAAAGGTGAGGAAAGTGGACCATATAGAATGTTATATCATGGACTCGATGTGCTGTAGAAACTATTATCCCATGAGCTGTATCCAGTATATGAACAGTGTTATGGTGACCTCTTCCAGGAAGCCTCTTCATTTACCTGTGGAAAACACCACATTCTTGGAGACTAGTTTGTAGTCGACTATGGAGAACTGAGGGAGCTCAATGCGCGTTACCCCAGTCACAGCATTGTCTCCTCCTTTCCAGTAGAACTCTATATCATCTGTTGTGTAACCATCTGCAGACAGGGACATACAAAAAAAGTAAAGGTGTGATTCATAGCAGTGGAAAGCACACTAAAAATGTTGTTCTCTCATCTTGTTAGAGAGCTAAAAATGGGTAATGCATTTTTATTTGCACGAATGCTTAAGTGACATTTGGGGGGCCTGATGGATACAAGTGATTTACGTCTTGTGAATCACACAGACTGGGCTGGCTGTAATTGCTGATTGTATGAGACGTGTAAATCTTCCATTAGTGGGGAAGTGTCATGGCGAGGCAGGGCTACATATACCACATTCATGGGATACATGACCTTCAATAGTTTTATGGCAGCACAGCACAGGGATAGCCATACAAGTCATAAAGACTGATGGAGTTGGAGTAATCATTATCATGCCATATTTTGGGACTGTCTAGATAAAATCTCTCTTGGTGAAGGTGAAGCAAGCAATCTCATTGATGTGCCACAACTTAAATGGAGAGAAATTCAGCAGGTCTTAATCCTGTCTGCAGTTTGTGTCTCTACTAGAGGACGTATGTGAGAATTTCTTCATGAGAATCAGAATACTACTTCGATTTTGAACTGGGGCTTAAACTTACAACTCTCAATTTCCAGAGTACAGTTCTGTTCATCCAGAGGGTATCTCCTCAGATCCATCATACAGGCTGCTGTCGTTGTGATTCTGAGTCAAACAGAAACCAAGACAGAAGTATGCATTACTTGGGAGATCTTTGCTTGAAAACCAGTTGCACCATTAAGAAGTGCCAAGAACAGGTGTGGTTCACAAGGACACATGACCAAAGCACGGTATGAAATAGGTTAATGGTATTTCCAGGCTTGCAGAGCTGCCATGTTATATTGAGAATCCAAGGTTTAGCTCCAGTCCAAATAAACATGGATGAGCCCCAGTGTATTAGCGTTAAATCTCGAGAATTGCATCTTTAATGGATTCTTAACAAAATAAACAAAACACTCACTTATCTGCAATCAATTGCTTAAATCTGTCTTGGTGTCTCCATCTTTTCTTCTGCGCATAATGTGCTTTAGTAAAAGGGAGCCCAGGAATGAAGGAATACATGGAGATTACAACAGTCATAAAACAACAGTACTCACCTGAGGCCATAGAGAACAGTACCGTCTGGGTGGAGTCGAATCATGCGGTTCTTAACTGTAACACCATGCACAAAGGACTTCTTATCATTGAGGAAGTAGGTGTCAGGGACCCAGAGTTGGTCTGCTACTCTGTTGTCTAATGTCAGGTTGAGAGGGATCCCTGAATAGGCTAGCCTCTTATCTCTCCAATACTGCTGGAAGTACATAGTCAATGTGTAGTCCTGTAAGAAGAAAACATGGTCATGTAGTTATATTCTACATTAAGAAATAGCACTGATATTGTGTGGCAGATAAATAATAAATAATGTAATTTTGAATCCCAGATCTGCAATCTTTGTGGGGCAACATAGCCTACACCGTCATAACTGAGTTTAGGGTTGCCTTATTCACAAGGCTACAAAGTTCAGTGCCAGATGTCTACAGCCTTGAGATTGGGATGGATTTTCTGTAGCCAAGGTGATATTTATAGAATTGTCAAACAACTCTGATTCTCAACAACGTGCCCTGGGCAGCCATATTTCATGACCTGTCTCAAAGAGAAACGCTCCTCAGCCATTCTATGCAGAAGTCTGGCACTAGCCCTCAGACTATAGATTTCCATTACTGCAGGCACAGCATCAATACTACTGTATGTTTCAGCTTAGAAGGCTGACCACTTTCCTCTCTATGCCAAAACACCACTGCTGATTGAATCCTCTAAATGAAAAAAGCAGGAGGTCACAGAGGATGAAAAATAACGCTGAAGTACAGTGACATGATAATAACGCTACAATATATAACCTAAATTATTTAGCAATAAGCCAAATTGTACATTTTAAGAAGTATGAAATGAAAGAGATAGATAGATAGATAGATAGATAAAATAATAAGAATTTGATGACATATTGCCAACCATGCATGCTATGAAATGAGACTGTCAATAATTCAGAGGGCATTCTGATTTCTAACTGGTTCCACAGGTGAACCCATCAAGCAGAAAAGCTTTTCCAGGCCTTTAATGGACCTCTTTACTAGCTCTCTTGGCTTTGTTCTGCTGACTAATGCTCTCTTAAATAAATAAGCAGGTCTCAAGAAATAAACAAAAACCTGGCTATGCTGAAAATGCCTACATTTTAATCCACCGGTGCAGTAGTGTTTAAGAGCCGAGCTTTCCTTTGAATGTAACATCAAGATCTCTCTTCTCAACACTGCGCTAACTGTCCCAACTAACGGAGGACTATGGATTGGTCTCTGCCTGCACATTAGTCACACACAATACCTCGGAAACTGCTTTGATGAAATTTCAGGGAATGAAGTGTCTTGAAATGATGCCTTCATTCCATCAATAACAACCAATAGCAGTATTTCTGTTCATTCTCTCATGAATCCATATGTAAGACAGACACAAAGTTGTGGCTGCATCATGCATGGCAGACAAAATGTTGACTATAGGCTTGTTTTGTGATTGTAATAAATTATGATTTGACTGACAGTATAATATAATATTGTCTTAACAATTATTCAGTGTGTATGTATAATCAAAAGATCCAATTATTCCATAGAGTCAATATCAATGACCTTTTGAGTTTTATAATTTAAGCAATGCATTTATTGCCAATTAAGAAAAAGATTAAATTAAATGATTCTTCAGATCAAATTCCTCAGAAATCTGGATCCAATTCCAAAAATAAGAGGCCTTAGATTTGTTTTGCAATTTGTGAAAGTAAGAGTTGGTTTCATGGCAAACTGAGGCTAACCATCAGGTAATGAGAGGAAATATGTCTCCTGGAAATTCCTGGCTCAAGCTGTAAGAAGTCTTGGAAGCACTGTTTTTTGAGTCCCTTCAGAGATGCTTTCACCTTCCTCTGGCACAGCAAATTCTCTTTCGCCTTCTATTAAGGGAAGATGCCCTCATTAGGTTCTCTCCCACGAGCAGCAAAGGTGTGGGTTGGGTGAATCAGCTTTACACAATAGGCCCTCATGCTGCAGAGATGGAGCCCATCTGCCAACCATCTCATTCCATGTCTGGACCACACAAACCACACCTATTGTAGTTGTTTTTTAGTTTTTGTTTTCTCAGTGCAGCATTTGACACAGTTGATTATGCAAGTCTACTCAACGTCTTAAACTTTTGGTTGGCAACTCAGCTCTGATCACTCCAATAGAACATTCTTTGGCTCAATAGATAATACTGTACATCCTCCTCCTCCCAATATACAGTATACCTGCAGGGTCTCAAAGGACTCTATTCCAGGTCCCACCTCCTCCCTATAGAGGGCCCACTGGCAGCCATAATGAAGGTTAGTGTTGCCAACTCCAAAGACAGTCGGTATCGGATCGGATGCTCAAAAGGTCGCCAGAAGTGACCAGATCAGATATCACACACTAATATGCATATGAATATATTTCCCACAAGAAAAAGTGGCTTACTGTGGTTTCCCATCATATGGCAGTTACATTACCAATGGAAACTTTTGATTACCAAAATGCTTTCAAAGAATATTCTGGAGGAATTGGAAATACTGTGAATCAACAATGCGTATAACTACATTTTCAGTATACCTGTAGATACTATTACTCTGTTTTGGCAGGGCCATGTTTAGAACGTTTTTCTCATATATGTAGGCCGCAAGAGATAGAAAGAGACCTGTTCTCAGCACCAGTGAAGAAATTAGGCCCAGTGGGAGGATGAGACTGTCGTGTCATCTTCTGCTCGGAGAGCTCACAGTCTCATACTCAGACATGGTTACTGTGTGGCAGTCAAACATCATTTACATCAACTTAACACCAGGACGTCTGCTGGGAATACAGGAATAGCACTCAGAGATACTTGCCCCATGTGAAAGGGGGATTTTCAGCACTTCATAAGGCACAAGTGTCCCCCCATAGGATTCAAAATTGTAAACGATTCACAAATCTTTCATTAAATTATTGCATTCTCGACATCTGTGATCTTCCCACCATCTTAAAAACATGCTTCTTGTAACCAATATTATCTTTTCAAAGTGAATCCACAGGGCGAGATTTTTTGTGAAAGGGGGGAGATCAAAAGAAAACCTTTTTTGTTGAGGTTCCCCATCCATGTGGAACCAACAGGAAATGGTAGTTCCAAAAATGAATCTTTACAGAACCATGGATTTTGTGACAATTTTTTTCTATATCCCACATTGGTATTTGGAGAAGCTGATACAAAATGATTCTTTCTAGATCTGATACTGTCATGAGGATGGCAGTCATCTCTCCTGCCATCCCTCCTGACCCACCTGCAGCCTCAAGTTCTTCTTCCTCTCTCTCCCTTCTCTCTCTCCTTCCACTTCCCAGCCTCCCTAGTCTCCTCTCTGTTCTTTGTTGTGTTTGTTTCAGGTCCTGTCTTCCCTGTCATGCCCACCAGGGTTCCCAGAGTGTTCTGCCACCACTCACCTGTTCCACACCTGCAATCCATCAACCTCGCTCCTCCCCTCATCAGCTACACTCCATTCTGTCCATGTCTGTTCCATGTCTTGGTCTACCGGTTAGCTGATCTCTGTTCTGCCTGACTCTGCTTTGCCTGATCCCTGTCTGATTTGTCTGCCTCTGATCCTGGTTACCCTGACCCCTGCTTTGCCTGACCCTTGCCTAGTTTGGTTGCCTGTATTACTTGCTTTACACCCCAGTAAAGTATTGGACTTACACACCATCTGCCTCCTTGTGTTTGCATCTGGGTCCAACTTTACTTGCCTGATACAGATACCGTGTCTTGAGAGGCACAGCACTTAATGGTAGTATTTGCAACCCTTCAAACCCAGAACCCTGTAGTGTTAGAGCCTTGGTAGTATTGGAGACAAAAAGTATTGACTCTATGAATAGACTTTAGGAGGCTTTCAAATCACACAGATATATTATTATATAGTACTGTGGTTAAATGTTCAAACATGAACTAATAGTAAAGTACAAGAGTGACGGTCTTCATCGTATTTTAGCCTAAATGATGATGAATTATGAATCAGTCCTATAAGAATACCCACCCTTTTTAGCATATTTGATGTGCGTGGGCATGGTACATTTCTAGATACACTGGAGGCCAATAGCAGTGATGGACCAACATAGAATAGCTGTCCAATATCTCAGTGGAGGACAACGATGGAGGATGCCAAAAAACAACACCTGTCAAGACCAGAATGAACCCACAAAAACACTGATATTATCCATTAAACTAACTCATCTCAGCTTACTTAAGGCAATCATAGCATTTTCACACCCACCATCGCACACCCTCAAAATGCTTTATCTTTTGAAGAACCATTTTTGCCTTCCAAAGAACACATTACATAAATCAAAGGTTCTCCAACCACAAATAAATTCACCTGGAATCCTCAGGTGAATCTGTACGATAGCGGTCCTTGACGCTCCATTTTTACTGTGAGTACTCTATTAGAGTGGAGAGTAGAAGGATTATGTGCTGCACATACGGAGGTTATATTTGTGCATGGTCATATCCCAGTATTGTATAACACTGACGGCAATTTTTTTTCAGCACACGAAAAACCTCAGCATGTTGTTGTTATGGTAGACCACTCCGGTGTTTCTAGCTGAGTTCTCCTTACAGTACAGGGCATTTGGTGTGTTATGTGGCTGACTTATCAACTAAGCCCGTCTATATAAATCTACGAGACTGCACAACGTCTGCAGTATGAGTTTCTTAAGGGTAACACTTCCTCCAGGCAGAAGGTGGATAATGTTAAAATGTCAAAAATGGATGGGTTTTTTAGCAGATGATGGATTCGTCTTCCGGCTGACTCATAGCTACTGAATGAACAACACCACTGGGCGGATCTGGTTTACACTTTATGGTGCTTTATGTGCTTGGAGAGGTGCATGTCCAATGGTCACTGCAAAATCTAGGCATTCTGGGTCACACCTGTGGGATTGATTCCACTTATGTATACAGAGAATGCATTTATTTTTAGAGGACACTTGTTCAACATGCACTAGTTTAACTAACCTTATTTAAAAATAACAACAAAATTGAATATTCCAGGGAGCCATCACAGTTTCCAAGCTAAAAATAAAGGAGTGGAGCAAGCAAAGTAAGAAATATATTAATAATCTCATCTCCTTGACAACAACTCTGCAGCTCGCCCACACAGGGTATGGGCCAATACCTTGTGTGACTCCGGCTGTTTGAAAGCTTGCCGCCAACACCTATATGCTTTACACTTCTCTGAGGAAGGAAGGGAGAGAGGGAGTTCTACTTTTTGTTCACTCTGTACAAATTCTACGATGAACAATCTATCATTTAAATTAGGATTTATCACTGAAAGTCTTGCCTCAGTGTAAATGTTAATGTCATCAATATGAAAGTCAAGAAGCATGCCTGATTGTTTAGTGTGCAACAGTTGGAATTTCTGCCTAAACTTCCCCCATCATATTGCAAAGATTGCAATGTTATTAAGGCACTGACAGAAAGTAATTATAGTATTTCAAGGCATCAAAATATATCATAATTCAACATAGCTGAACAAACCATCATCATCTGTTTTACAAAAATTGAGCTATTTTCTGTAAAGTCGGGGGTTGAGAACCCTTTAGTTGAAGTTTCAAACCAATTGTGTTGTGCATCTGCATATGACTCATTTTAGTCTATAATCAGCAAGTACAACTCAAAACATTAACTTTTAACAGGCTAGAAAATTAGTTAAATAATGTTTAGGGACAACCACAGTAGTTGTACTGTATGTAGCTTGTTGAATGAAAAAGTTACTTACATCAAATGCTGGGATGCAAGAGTACATTCCACAAATAGGGGAAAAAATTCATATTCAGCATATCAATAAAACTTCAGCCACAGCGACAGAAGCTACACCTGGGCATGGGACAAAAGCAGCAAGCTGAACCAAGTAATATTAACTACTATTAACTATTAACTGTCCACTAATATTAGCAAAACAAACAAACATAAAAGATCCCAATAATAAACTAGGCTCTCATTGGCTATTAGTGTCTCCACCCTTGGATTGAATCTGTGATCCTCACACACTTCAGGACTCATTTAGATGAGGTCCTAAATATCAATATGTTTGACATGATCAGATCGGTTTGCCAGTGGAGCAGGATGGATAAGATTGAATCTGTAAACCTCTCAGACAACCAGATACGTTTGGCCAACCATCATTCCCGACCAAGCCTGTGATCAGGGTTTCCCCTCCCAATTGTCGAAATGGACAAATCTGGAGTAAATTGGCCCAATAATCCTTTAGTGTGTCCCCAGCCTTAGCATTTCAACAAGGGGGTCATACAGCAGTTACAGATTGAAGGTTTAATGAGCATCTACAACCTGGGCCACTGGAACAGCAGAGCAATGCTTTCGGCTGCCTCATCACGATAGCAATATATGACTGACGAATGATTTAGAGGGCCTGGAGGAGATTTTGGAGGGCACTATGAATCTCATCAGACCGGACAATATCACCTCAATGTGTTATAATTATGTTCATTACAATAAGTGATGCCAGTATTCCATTGATTAAGATTTGAGCATTGAGGTTATTGAATTGAACTATTGAGGGATTGAAAGATTTAAGTACTACCCAGCTTTACAACAGCAAACAACTATATCTAGCTATCAGACATGTTGATGTAGTATTACATTGCAACATTATGCCACCATGTGGGGCTGTGCAACACTGTCCTTTGTTACAGCCACACAGCGCCGGTTGCACCAATAGCAGCCCTGCCCTCCTCATTATTGTTGATTGCTCTCACCTGTGTCTGAGGCTATTTAACTGTTTTCATTCCCAGTTGCTGAATCTTGAGCAACCCATGCTGAGAATAGAAGCTGGCTTTTGTTCAAGCTGTGGTCCAACAGTTTAATTCTAGCGTTGTTTGTCATTTTGGTCCTGATCCTCTGTACGGGACTAGCTCTTAGTTTAGTAGCCCTGTTGGCTTTATTCCTTGGTTTTTATCCAGTCCTGCCTGCTCTCGTCTCTCCTGCATTTGAGTCCTCACACCCTGGTGTTACACCCTTACATGATTCTGTTTACACTTAACTGACTGATTCCAATTTGTCATTGTAGGCCCTCTTCTTATTTTTTTATGTTACATGCTTCCCTTTGCCAATATTATCTGTTAATATGGTGTCCTCTTTCACTCTGCAGATGACACACAACGTTATGTTGTATAAACAATACAGTGTAAAAGAAACAACCCTCAATCTTGCATTTTAGGAAGTTGGATGACAAATTGCTCTCTACTTACAAGTGCTGACAAAACTGAAATGTTCATTTTAAGCCCTATGTACCATAGAACTCACCACAGATTTCTCAATCAATCTCAATTCTTGGACTATTACTCAAAATCAATCCATTAAAGTTCTTGGCATTAGATTTGATCCACTTCAAGAAAGTAAAGGACAATGTTGCTCAGTGTAAGGTATGTGGAACAAAGTAATGTAATGTACCATGGCTCTACAACAACAATGCTAAATAATGTCAAAAAGCATCCAGCTACTTCTGCAAGTGAGGAATATGGACCTAGCAAAACCACCATGACACGATTTCTGCAAGCTCTTTGGAAGTGTGAAGCCGAACTGAGAATCTCTTTCATAACAGCCGACATGAGTGCAAAAGATATGCAACAGATCAGTACCATAGAGAGCAGAAGTGATTCTTATTTTCCACAATCTGCTTTAAATCTGCAAATCTCGGCACTGAATATTTGAATATTTGTTTAGACCGCACACAGAATAGTCCATGAGAAAATTAGACTTGTGCACATCTTCACCTGGTCCAGTAACTGCACATACTGATTACCACAAACAAATAAATGAAATGGTTTTCACCCTTTACAACTCCTTGTCGTACCGATTAAATGAAAACAGGTTGGCTCCATCTCTTTGCAGCCAGTTCCTTGCCCCTGTCAAGGAATCTTAAATTAAGTCTTAAGTTTAAAACCTATTTATCTATCATAGCCCACAATCTACTATAACTCCCACAATAGCAGTTATCATTCTTTATAGTCCTTTATGGGCTTTATGGGTGTTTTCCCAGTGCCACAGAGCTCCCCCATATCTACACAAGCACACTCGCACATGCAACACAAGTGCCCTTTAATTGCAGATAATTCAGAGAGCAATGGCTTCCCTGCCCTTCCCGAATGACTGTGGAGAACGAACATGATGCAACTAACAGAAGCATTGTGAAGCATTCACCTATCAAAAGAGAAAGGCATGCACTGCAGTGCAGACCTAATCTGTGTGTGCATCTCTCATAGCTCAGCTCTAAACTGTTTGAACATAGGCAACTGACACTGACTTGAAAAATGGGGTCTGAAGGCAACCTGGCGAGCACTCTCATCACAACCTGAATCTATTAGGGGATTAAAACTTCCTGTAGGTAACACAGACACACAGAGACGCACGCACGCACGCACACATGCACACACACATACACACACACACACACACACACAGGTTCAAGCCCCCATGTTGACGAGCATCCATCCTGATGATGTGTTTCTTTCGAAGCACCCACATGACTCTTACATGACTCTTAAACTCACATGACTCTTCATTAAATTGTGATAAGCGCTTCCAAAGTTGTGTCATTTCTAGTTTAGCCTATATGATACACAGTCGACATTGACTAAGGAACAAAGAAATATCTGGGGTCATCCTGAAGCCTGGCAGACACTTGATGTCTGAAGACTACAGACAGGCTCTAGCTGCAAAAACATATTCACATTTTACAAGTTCATATATATGTTTTCCTGTTTCCCATCAAATCATTAGAATAGCATTGAAAAACCAAGTTCTACTTTGAGGAAAGTGCCTTCAAAATGAAATGCATTATTATTACAATGGCTACAAAATGTGATTAAGTACAGTACAATGAGGCTATTAGTGGTAGAGGGCGTAAAACCCCAACAAAAGGCAGCTGCCACAATACAGTGTGACACGATAACCTGTCTGTCAAAGCGGTAAGTGGAAAAGCATTGTGTATTACTTTGTTCATCACATTTGTGCTGTTATCCTCCCAGGAGTCTTTGTCATATTTAGCCTCACACAGAGGCCGGGTAGTGGCCTGTGTTCTGGGAAAACCAGATTTTGCATCTGCCACCATTTTGATGTTACATTTCTCTATTAAATCTATTCAAATACTGATAGACTTTGTATGGTAAGACTTTGTATGGTTAGATGCTATTTGTAATTAGCTGTGTATTTGTTGAGATCTCAAATGGGAACGTAATAGCAGGCTAATACTGCAGTAGCAAGTAGCCAATGCTTGCCTCATTAGCTTATAGCCTCTTTAGCTTATAGCCTCATTAGCTCATAGCCTCATTAGCTTATAGTCATAGAGTAAAAGACTTAAGTCAACGTTTTATAAAGCACATTTCTTACAACGTCATCCTAAGTGCTTTACAAATATAGTTAAAAGGGCCAAGTAAAAGAAAGCCAATAACAGAAACAAGATAACCAATATCATAAAGGAAACAAGACCACAAGAAGCAACATTTAAAAGGTGTAAAGTGTATATGCAGTCAAACTACAGCCTACATACGTTCATATAGACACATACATACATATAGACACACAACTCAAAAAAACGACATCAAGTCCATCATTATTTGAACAGATTGAAAAGAGGAATAAAAAACATTTTATATGCAGCAACCAGGACACTTTGCACAAACTTTGCCTCTCTGGTCAGTTTGTGTTAGCACAGACGGAGCACCGACTGTTTGACCAAACTGAGCAAAGGCAACCACCGCCATGTGCTGTCTCATAGACGCAATGGTTGTAGTTCACTAACACACTTACAGTGCTCGACTCTTTGACTTTTGTATACTACATCAGTGATAAATGCCACGTTTGAATGCCACCTTAGTGAATCACAGCACCTGAAATAAATGTAATTCAAAAATGTACTTGGGTGGTTGTCAATTTACCTGGATAGCTGCCCAATTGTAATCAGTTTTGGGAAACCCTGTAGCGATGTTGGTGTGTCTTCTTAAAAAAAAACATCTAGTCTAGTCAATACTATACTATGTGCAAAGAGTTCAGAATATAGATGAGGTACTGCATTGTTTTTTTTATTTCTAAGACAGTTACCCTTTCCCAGACATGTGTTATTTCTACTGTGCGAGGAGGATTCTCTATAAGCATACAACTGCAATTTCTCCTTAGCCTTGGGTTTCTCTAGTGAGCAAAATGTGAGAAAAGAGGATGACGGTTAAAACTCGATGGAGGGGGTACTGGTATCTAGCTTAGCTAAAAGCTGTGTTGTTCAGGACCATGGATAGCTCTCACAGTGTTGGGGCGCTGGCTGCTCAGAAAACCCCAACGATAGCAATCTGGTTCCAGGCATAAAATATTGTTAAATGGGAGTACTGATTTGAGACCCTTACGTCATAGTGAAGTTCACATAGTCATATAAATACATTCAATACATATAAATATATGTATTGAATATATTTATGTACATTCAATCACTGAAATCTATCTCATCTTAACCCACATCTTCAGGATAATGTGGATATTTTTGGATATCCTGTGAATCAAAAAGTGTTCATAATATGTCTGAGTTGAATATAACCACATTAATAACTATAAATTTGGCGTGCACACCAAATTTTGCTATGAAAAGTCACATGACTTGGTAGTATGGTAGTATGGCTGTATAATACCTCATGGAGAGAATGGAATCAGCTCCAGGTGGCCTATCATTTTTATCATGTGCAAATCATTTGCAAGTAGCAGCACATGCTCAAGAGCCACTGGGAGTGTCAATTTTCTAGATTTGTCCAATTCCTCAGGCCAGATGAGATGCATTTACTCTATTCCATCTGCAGCCTGGGTCATTCTAACAGTCGCACTGATTTGATCGCCACTGTGGAGGCCAAATACTGTCATATAGCTCATAAACTCTCATGTAAAAAGTGGGTGTGGTCTATAATAGAAAAAGATATTTGGTTCATTAAGTCGTCAAGCTTACATTTAGAAGTCAAACAATTATAGATTTGTAAGGCCCATATCTGTGTTTAGGAGAGAAGAAAAGCCAAATACTATGTTTATTTATTTTTTGCAATCAAAAGGTTTTTGCTATGCTATGTTATTTAGTCACAAACAAGTAGCAGCATTGCCACTTTCCTTTATGTCTACTATAGCTGTTGTCTAGAAAATTAAATAGGTGCATCATTCAGGTGGATGAAACTGAATGCCAAGAGACACTATAATTAGTTTAAGTTATTGAACTATAATTTGGATTTTTGCTTATTGGAAAGCCTTTTGTTTTGTTAACTTTAAATTTTGCCATTTTATCAAACGGCCATGAACAACGCTCATATCCACCAATTACAGATTATTTATAAAAGCTGCAAGTGCCTTGATTAATCAGTCTATCTCTACTTAAAGTGCGGTCAGACTATGCACCAAGTGTGCAAAAATTGGTCTCTCATTCACTTCCATTAAAAACCATGTAAAAGGTGGATACAAAAATTATAATTTCCAGTTGCAAAGCAATTTTGTCCTTTAGCATTCGCACAGAGTTCATGTGTGGTGAATGGCCAGCCAATAGAAATGCTGCTTTGGGTATGTTGACCTCTGAAAGAAAATCCAACAGCTGCGGTGCAACTAGCTTCTAGCTAATACTAGCTAACTAGCAACACTCGCATAACTACAAACCCCAACATAACATTGCAGTGGATGGTAGTGCCCTCAGATTTTGAAATGCCCACACTATTCCATATGACATCCCATCCTTTTTCAAGAGAAATGATAATTCATTGGGCAAAATCAGATGTGACCAAGCCTTTAGAGTAGTGTACAAATGCACAATTCTACTTGAGCTGATCATTAATTTTATTAGTGAAAGGATTTTGGCTACACAAAGACAACTGATTCCATTTTCTAAATTTGATTTCCTTTATTAATAAAACCACATAGTAGTGTTTAACAAGCTACTTTAACTATCTAAAATAAGCCTAACTGTCACTCTAAGAGAGTGTTTAGCTGTTGCGTGTAGCTCACTGGATGATATTGTGTTGCTGTGTAGTAGTGCGTTACAATACACCATGGGTACATTTCATCACATATACATGTCAGGGCAGCATGTCAGAGGCTATTTCCTCTTGGTAGCATGTGATCAAGCATCAAGCACTGTCAGCAATTCAGACCAAAGATGGATGACATATAGATATTAAACTCTAGAGCCTGTGATGTGCCAAACCCTTCCTCTGTGCTCACACACACACACACACACACACACACACACACACAGTTCAGAGAAGGAGAAGAAAGAAAAATTACTTGCTGACCTTATGGACTAACAGGACCATGAGGGCATTGCCACTACACTCAGACAAGAAGTGGATCAGGATGTTAACCATTCAACTAGCCATAATGCATTGGACCAGACCACTGCAGGCAATACAAGGCAATACAAGGAAGTCTCTAGAAACAAATTCTTCCCTTTACTTAAATATTGTTTTGAAATGACCACAGCATTGAGATAGCTTCAGTGTGTGAACATGTTGTATGTAACAATGTCCATTCATTATAAATACAGTACAGTAATGACTCAGTAAAAGTACAGAAAGCAAAATTTTGTATACAACTTACCATATTGACTTCTGACACCATGTCTATATTTGCCACGTCTATACTCATACCAACAGCAACCGGTGTACCTTAAAATATAACAAAAGAAAGTTAACCATGGGTTGTTATATGATAGCGTTATAAAATAATGGAAAACCCATCGGGGACACTACATAAAACAAACTAGGTGAGGCAACCCACTGCATACCTCCAAAGTCTGGGCGAAGGCGAATATCATATCCTTTTAACAGTTTATCCACAGTCTCTTTGACGAAAGACATGTTCCCCGGTTCGTTGACGCTGAAAAGAGAGGACAGCGAGGACGGTAACGCATTTTCAAGACGAACATTCATAGGTATCTCCCCTCTCAAGCCTCAGACACTTACCTCTGGGCACAGCACATTACTGCCACGATAAGTGGCAATGAAAGAATGTCAACCAGCCCTGTTTTCCGGGATCCCCACATCCCTTGTGCTCTCTGAATGGATGTTGTCCAGCGTTCAACAAATGATTAAATGACAGCTGATTAGATTCTCCATCGCTAGAAGAAGCTACACTGTCCACACTCCTGCCGAGGTCCTCGAAATCAGGTGAGAGTGCTTGCACGCTTATGTCTACCTCTGGCGCAGGCTATATTAACATGATTAATAAAGCAGCGGCGCATTTACTTTGATGTCGAATATGTTACATTCCCCGGGTTGGCAGTGAGGTCGTATTGACACGTAGTCCGTTTCCCCATCCTTCGCTTTGTACAGCTTTTGCGTGTTAGACTCTTAGCACAAACACACGACAAATGATTTGTCAAATATTCACATCGCACTTGTGGTCTCTCAGGGGATACAAATCCACAGGTCCGCCGTCCGAGAGAACCGCATGCACTGAGTTGAAATATACATGCTGTCACCTGGTTGTCACCCCGGTTTATGTGTCTTTGGCCCTCACCTCGTCACCATCTCTTACACGTCCTATTCATAGTTAATTCTGAGTTAGCGAAATAATATCCCTCTATGCCAGGGTGCACGAGGCTGTATTAATTAAGGGCCACGTGATACCACAGTGTACTCGCGAGCTTACTGAAGCGATTTCCCTGATTTGAGCCCAAGAGCCCAATTATGTTTAAAGGAGAAAGGTTGACATACATCTTTATGTTGTGAATTCACATCACAGTAAATAGTATCAAACTGATGTAAATTATATGAAGCACTTATGAAGATGGGCTCTTTAAAAAAACACACACACACAAATGCTTTTCTGAAATATATTTGATTTTTGTTTATACTGGTAGTTTAACCACCTTTTTATTTATCCCTACATCACTGACTGTACTGACTTGTACTCTGGGATTACACTTAGGTCTAAATCTGTGCATTCCCCCACTGCTCCTATCTCTTATTATTTAATTCACTGAGAGACATAAGCCAGATGTTTACTTTGGTAACCTACTAGCCTTTGGTAACCTACTGCACCTACTGTGGTTATCACCCTACCTACTGTGCAGTATAGACAGTTACGCAATTCTATACTGTATCATAACTAACTAGAAAAATCCTCTCAGATGGGGATCATTCAAACATAAACATATTAAATGTTTGGTCCATGGTCTAATGCAGATCTATTTAGGGGTCCTTGACATGAGAAAGTGTGGGAACCCCTGATCTAAGTCACCCATAATCCATTTGTTCTAGCAGTAGATGGGATGTGTAGAACTTAATAAACTGAGTGGTGTTCCCTCTTAAGCCAACATCATTTATCTGAAGATGGTCTTTAATGTATGTGCAGAAAGAAGTGCATACACACTGTACTATATGCTGTTGAGGTGTACTTGGATTTTTCTCAGCAGAGGACACATTTGTGTTTCATCACAGGTAATGATTTAAATTTGGTTAGACTGCTCTGGCTTCTCCACCAGAGTGGAAAGAAGCTTTGTATCTGGTGTGAAATACTTTTGTGTCACTCCATTTCAGTTCCTCCCGTGAAGAGTTCATGAGGATGCTATCTGTGCTTTTCTAATCTGCCGTAGGGGAAGAATAGCTCAATATCACTGCAGGGAATAAGAGCCTGGTTGAGCTGGACTCTTCACCCAACAAATTTCACCTTCCATTCATGCATGATGTAGAAATTGTTCTTCCGCTGCATTTTAAGATGAGCAGTTTACTAGGCTACTGAGCTTTTATTTATGTATTATGCTCTGCACAAGACAATAATAAGATTCAGCAGCCATTCTTACCTTGTGTCATAGATGGCGTAGAGCTTTTTGTTCCCATCAACAGCATTCCTGTAAAAGCAGTAGAGGAAGGAATTACTTTCTCACTTTCTCAATCCAGTGCATCCTCTTTATCATAAGTAATGTAGGCATGTTATAGCCATAAATGTTGCACTTTGAAGCCCCCCCCCCCCCCCCCCCCCTTATGTCAGATTCCACTGACTTTGACTTAAGTGCCATCATTGCTAAACAATATATAAAAAGTGCTACCCATTATTTTCACTGATACTTTTTCCTTGTCCCTGCTGGAGAGTCCTTAATTTGAGAGAAAGAAGAATGTAAGAAACCAAACCTCTTTACCTTGAAACAGAATTCTTTAGGGTGTTGGGATTTCAAAACACCTTTTTGTACTCACTTGTCTTTTGAAATTTGATGAAAATCCACTTCCTTAATTGACTGAATTGAAAGTGAGTTGACCTTAACCCTGGTGAAAATAAATGTTATCTATATAGAGTACTGTTTGTGCTGCTGCCAGAGGTGTGTGACACACTGTCATCCCCTGCAGTACCAATAACCAAAACAATCATCAGTTTTGTGTTCCACTCAAGTTGCAGTAAACCTACAGTTCACTATCAAAATGACAAAATGAATGCAGCATTTCAAAAAGGCAACCTAAGCATTGAACCAACCACCTACTGGTGGCTCAACATACCCTGAGCTGGCTCCAACCTCTGTTTGTCTTGTCATTATTTTTAAACAGCAGCATCCACAGGAAATATGTTGTTTCCAAAGGTGGACAAGATCCCAAACTATAAGTGGAACAACATTTCTCTCTCCACAGAAACTCAGAATATATTTGTTCTCCTCCATGAACAGTCAATACTGCTGGCTACTTCTTTACAACACATTGAGCCAGTGGGTTCAAATATTTAATATGCCACTGGGACGTTTTTGTAAGTGGAATTAGATTAAATCACTATAATATTCCTATAGGGAATGTTATTTAAGTAGGTTGTACTGATCTTATCGCACATATTGCATTTATCTTCTCTGCTATCACTATAATATCCCTATAGTTTATAGTTTTGTGTGATATCTGTATAGTATCCTTAGAATTTGCTGTAGCATTTCTATAGTTCTTTTTCATATGGGAAAACCATGTTTTGGTTGCCTTTCTAACTACTGTTGGATACTCTCTTGCCCTTTCCTTGTTTCTTTTTCTCTCTCTCTGCCGATCCCCCCACCCACACCTCTTCCTTTCATTATAGTGGCCATACATCCTACTGCTTAGGCTCGGTAGCAACGGACGCACTGCATGTCTGCCCATCTTTTTCACACCAAAGTCTGTTGGGCGCACTGTGTACTTTGCTTCTGGATACACTATTGGATTTCCCAAACGTTTCTTTGTGCTTGCGGGTCCTCAGAGACAAAAGGGAAAGTAAAGGATGGTCAGTCAGCAGAAGTGTCGGGGACCTCTCTTTTTGCTGCCAACGTTTTAATCGCTCTGGGGCAAAAATAAACCTCGCTGACAGTGATTTTTATCCGCACCTTATTTTTTTTCCAATATGCAATTATGGTGGTGCAATTACGGAGGTGATGTCCCTCTAAATTGATGCCACATATCAAGCATTGCAATCTACGTGTCAGACCTACGGAGGGAAGTTTGACCGCGCATCGTCTTGTGTGGTAAGCTTTGGCAACTGCGGTTCAACGCTTGTGCAGCGTTGCGTTGCGTTGCGTTACAGGCCAGCTGACAGTGAGATGTAGCGGGACGAGTGGGCACTGGAGGAGAAAAGGAGTACAGTAGTCTACCCGAGTTCTGCCGTTAGGGACCGAGTAGCCTACGTCGGGATACTGTAGACTCACAGATCGGCTGGCGGTGGTGATGAGAGCCGGGGGAAGAGAGGTATAGCTATATATTCACAGTTAACGTCTTATTGATATGGGATTGGATGGCTTGGCGGTGGGATCCGACGTGTGAGTGAGTCGTGGATGCAGGGTGCGTTCAGTGCTTCTGAAGCTGCGGTGCGGACAGTATTGCGGGCTTCGCTTTTACACTTGGATTCTGTGCTTGTTGTTGGTACAGATGGTACAGATGTAGCCTCGTTTAGGTTACTGGGCTACTGGGCTGTTGGTTGGTGGAAAATACAGTACAGCTTCTGTTCATAAGTCATCAACTTATAGAGAGCAACATAAGGCAAATAAGCCTTTATAATGCAGAGAAGGTTTTTTTTTTATAGCCTTATCTTATTTAGTCGGGCAAAATCTAAATGCTAGAATGAACTTTACACATCTGCTGTTTGATTTTGTTACATGCAGAATATATTATTTAATATTTTTTCTGGCACTGTCAGCATATTACTGGCTTAATGTGCATGTTTCAATATGATATGGTAGTGAACCCACATTGGAACACCTGATAAAGGTGTACTGAACACCTATAAGCATACAGTGACATGGGGTGGAGGGCTAGTGGCAACACTACTCCTGTTACTACCTGACACTTAATGGCTATAATAATAGTAATGGCATATTTACTGCAATTGTGAATTTTATTATCTTGTCATGATTGATTATTGATGATGACTTAATCATATTTATTCCAAAGTGAAATGAGTAAGAAAAGTAGGGGCTCTAGATTAAATAATTCTCACATTGCACATACAACACCATTAATACTACTTTCATTTTAGATATGAAGCAGTCGTTCAATAATGTTTGCAACCAAAGTTAAGAGGTAATATTAAATGTTAAGTAACATCAAAAGAATAAGCAGATATCATGAATAAGTCTTGAATGTCTTGTTTTAGGAATGGGCGATGGAATGTGCTACAGCTTTGCAATGAGAAGTCTGTGGGTCTGTGTCTTGCTTGTGAGCATCACCTGCCGTCTGAGGTAAGGAACTAGCCTAACTTTGTCAGGACAGCATAATGGCACAATTTGGAAAATTGACATGTAGGCAAAAGCAGGTTGCTATATTTCTAATGATATACAATTATTTTGTATTTTGGAATTATTATACATTATGTTTTGTTTAGTTTAAATTTTTTCTAGTTTGCTTGTTTCCAGAAGTTGAAAAGCAAATACTATTTTTTCAAAAAAATATTTGAAAATAACAATAACATATTCTTATATCCAGCTTCTCCCAGGTTGCAACTGGAACTCCCAAAGAGGCAGAACTAAATGACAACATTACCATATTCACACGTATCCTGGATGGACTGCTGGATGGCTACGACAACAGACTCCGCCCTGGACTGGGAGGTAGGCCCATAGAGAATGTAGACCTGAACACCTTTACCACCTATCGTATCGTCTGGATACGATAACTGAACATGTCACTAAAATGTAGCTGACTTCTCATGCGCTGTAATGCCATAAACCTGACACTGTACTTAGATGAGAGAAAATGTATTGTTCAACTTCTATGTTGATAGCCCTGCATGACAGATTACCCCCCCCGCCCCACACACACACACACACACACACACACAGAGAGAGAGAGACATATACAGACATACACACTAATCCACACAGAGAATAACGCTCTGCATTGCAACATCAGACTTCTATTCATTCCAGACAGGGAAAATGTTCCTGTATTCATGAAGCCTGGATGAAGTCTTTGACAAAGAGACATGATCAACTGTTTAGACCTCTTAAGTATGAATCAGTGGCACTGTGAACATGCTGAATGGCAGCCGCTGAGTATGTTGCTGTGACCTTGAGAAAGCCATCATTCCTTTCATAAAACAGCGGGTCTATTGTTCTCAGCGGACGGAAGCCAAAGTAGGCAAGAACTTTTTTCAATTCTGATTGTCAAGGAGAAATAACAAGAAAGCAGAGCAGCGTGATTCTGATCAATAATCTATGGAGGAAAGATTCATGTTTTGCAAGCATACTGCTCAGTAATTTCAGCATTACAGTGTTTTGTGAAACAGTTCAGTGTTTTGATAAATATAATTAAATGATTGTGAAGCACAAATTCCATTTCCGCTTTTTAAAAAATTAGCTTTTGCATAAAAGTTGACATGCGCTATTTACACTTGGTCTGAAAAGTTGGTAAAATTCTATATACATTACTACACACTGATTCCAACGTATCTATTAAAACATGTTGAATTCATCTGGAGAAGACCAAAGGAAGCTAAATAAAATTTGAGTGAATTCAGAATGAATTTTAATTAGATAGCATAAATCCAATCAAGATATGAAGTAAGCTAGTAAATAGTTCTGCTGACTTAGATGCAGCAAGAAAATCAATTTCTCGTCTCTTTTCAGACCCTTATAAAGTTACGGTATGCATGTATTTAGTAATGTTAAAATGTTGCGGATCTCTTTTGGAAGAAGACAGATTGCTGGAGCAAAATGACCTTCCCCTTGTTATCCGGACTCTAATCAGCCATTTTTTCGCTTAATCCTTAGTTCTTTCTGGATTTACTGGAAGATCTAGGAATGTCACAAACAAAAAAAATTCAACTGTGTGATACCGCCAGAATCCTACCATCATGAAATAAGGACTATGTACAAGGACTATGTACCCACATGTGTTTGGGGTCCTTGACCTCTGTAAAGACAATTTCACCAAATTTTATTTTAACTGTTTTCAATATGTAACTGTCACCTGATTCATAACAATTTGCTAAAATGTATCCACAGTCTTGTAAACGGCCTTAATAATACATTTAAGGATCAACACTGTTGCGTGCAGCCACAATACTTGGCTTTCTCTCAGCCAAAACCTTGAAAGTTACTGAACAAATTCTGTAAATGCTTGACCACGATAGATTACTTCCTGAATATTTCCTCTCTGTCATGGGTGGTAGTCTATGACACACGCTGTAACATAGCAGGTAAACTCAGATTTTTTGAAACTGAGCGAGAGAACGATCCATCTCTATCTATAATTTGGGCGACAATGGCTGGTTCGATTTAATTTTGACTTAGTAGAATCTGAATGGATAGAATCGCTGTTCCCTTTTAACGTTACTAAATTAATAATTATTGATGAGTAATGGGTAAATGATTAATTTAGCTGGTACTTGACAGCTGCCTTTAAATTCCATTATAATGTTTATTGGACATGAGCATTGGGTTTGTGTATGAGACCCAGAAAGCTGAATCGTTACTATGGAACTGAACTGAACATGCCAGTGGCGATTGTGTTAAACATTTTTCATGGGTTTCATGGATTGGCTTCTTAGCTGACACAACCCTGCAATATGGAGCCAACATTTGGACAACTACCATCACTTAAAGTTAGACATTTTTTGGAACAACTTACCTAATTGTAGCTATAGCTACTAACCCAATGTACCTGTCTACTCAGTCTGTCTGTGTTTCCCCCCAGTGGTCCAATCACTCGGAGCAGCCATGTATCATATTTGCCCATAAGAGCAGCTTTTTGGAGCCTGGTGCAAATAGACACTGCAGTATCTTACATAGCATAACAAGTGCAGAACACACATTTCAGAACTTTGTTTAAGAACATTTGAGGAACTTTAGACCTTGTTAACGTAATTTAATCCCAATAATCTCCCTGGATAAAGTGTGAGACCTGCATTAGGACCTCATACTTAGAGTAGATGATTATTACAATGTGAATGATTGCACTTTGCTCTTGTGCGATAATCAAAACAAGGCGGTATTGTAAAGGCTCACAGTATTCTTTCTCTTCTTACAGAAAAGGTGACAGAGATCAAAACCAACATCTTTGTCACAAGTTTTGGTCCAGTCTCTGACACTGAAATGGTAAGGGCCTCCTTTTATTGAGTTACCTTTTCAACAGTTACTAAAGGGATTTTCATGCTAGCATAAAAGTTAATGATGTCTTATGATGCCAATGTGACAATGGAGACATTAGCTAATAACTGAAAGTAGAGGAGCCCAACAAAAACATTGGGAGCACAATATTATCTGTTAACAAAGAAGTCTGTGTGTTTGAAATCACCCCACGTCACTAGTGTGCCACATTGTGGAATGACATATTACAAATGTAATATACTGTCAATTTATGTACTGAATATATTCCTAATTGTTAAAAAAAAAATTCTTGCATCCTAAATGGGGGACCATGTATACAAAGGGCTGTAGTTCTTTACCTATTCGTTCAACATGCTTTAAAATACCATCAAATTAAAGCAGTTTGCACTTTAACCTAGCCATTGTGTCATTTCACACCCAATGAATGGAGGAATAACATCAGTGTGTTGCTGCTCAAATACTTATGCAACTCACTTCATTTGTAGTTATGCAACCACCCACTGTTACAACCAGCCCCGGTCTCCCCTACTGTAGGCAGATTACAATTTATGTTGTCAGTGTTATCTGTGTCAAATGGCAAAAGGTTTTATGCTCCAGTGATGTCATTTTTCTTCTGTAGGAATACACAATTGATGTGTTCTTTCGTCAAAGTTGGAAAGATGAAAGACTTTGCTTTAAAGGCCCAATGGAGATGCTTCCCCTGAACAATCTTCTGGCCAGTAACATCTGGACACCTGACACCTTCTTTCTCAATGGGAAGAAATCCATTGCACATAACATGACTACACCTAACAAGCTACTAAGACTTAAAGATGACGGGACTCTTCTCTATACCATGAGGTGAGCACTCACTTTATTCTCTTGTCATACATGAACTTGGATATGGACATTTCTACTTCATTCAGTTTTACAACAAATATATACTGTATAGTCCAATTAAAACTGGAGAAATTACTAAAACATCAATCAGTGTATAGTACTTCATTGGAAATGGCATTTAAGACCCCTGCTGTACTAATACATCCCACACACTCATACAGATCTGAGTGGTGCATTTATGAGTCATCTAACCTCATGTTGTCCTCATGTGGGTCATATGAACTTGAAAGTGCAGTGTCCATGTTTGTATTGACCCAGTGTTCAGACCAATACTGGGTCTTTTTGAGAGAGGCCGGTGTGTGTCCCTCCTCCTTAATGGAGTCTGTCCACCATCAACTATGCTGCCAGAGCACAGAAACATTAACATTGACATTGACGAAAACACAGGTCTTTATGAGCATGACCTATTCTGTGTGTTATTGCTCTAACACTCTCAATTACAGTCCACAACTCAGATACTGAGATCATGATTTGAGTGGTGTATAATGATACAAGCAGTTATGGAGTGTGGTGTAAAGTACAGCAACCTGCTCTTGATGTTCTTGGCAATGCGTCACCTAAAGGTCACTGACAAGTTGTGATTGGTGATTGGTATTATCTAGCCAAAGTATGGTAGAACTAATCCACTGCTTGTTAGTACTGATAATGCCTTAAGAATGCTTTTTGAGGTTTAGAGCTCAAAGACCTAACGCAACGCTTTGCTTTGAACTTATGATACATAGACGTCCATACTGTAGAACGATAGATGGTAGCCGAAATAGAAGCATCTCATGTACATCCTGACATTGCTTTCATTTAAATACTGTGCCATCAGCTTAACTGGACAATAAAATTCAAATCAAATATTAACAAGGAAGTGAAAGGAAATGGATGTGGGTGCATATGAAAAACGAGTATTGATCGATGGACTTTAAAATTGCTGCAAATCTACATTTGGTAACACTACAAGCCATTAGAATGGTTTTACAGTGGCTCTAAATGCATTTCTGTTCTGGGAACAAGGTTATTAGAGAAACATTTTATGCATGCATTACTCTACAGTGGCTGTTCAAATAACAAGTACAGTGCCCTAGCTACTGTACCATGAAAATATCTCTCAGAGGAAAGACAGTTTTGATCCAAGCACTTCACTGCAGGCTTTACACTATACTTCAGTGCACTTTTGCAGTAATACACAATGGAACATGAACATTTCTTACGAGAGATGATCTAAAACATGTAGTGTACTTCATGATTCAGTCCTTGAGAATCCTTAAAATAATGATGATGGGTATGCCTTAGATGTCTGAAACAATTGGTAATTCATCTGCGTGCCCATACAGTATTGATAACAGATGACAGTCCTTTTTGGCTATTATGATTTATTAAGGAACCAGCAACCTATATGTTTGACTTCGCTAATTACTGCCATTCAGAACTGGCCAGTGGATATGAGTCATCCTCAAGCATGCCAGAGCTGTGTAACAGTAGACTAACACAGTGATTATCTGGGTACGGTCTTCTTGTTCTGTTTCTTTAGTAATGATAATTTGTGGCCAGTAATTGACAAATAAACAGTTGAATAGGACAGCCTCTGTTCTAGCAGTGAAAACATTGACAGTGCAATCAGCAGAGGCAAATTACAATAGTAATAATTTGTAATGAAGACTTGCAACATTGGTTTTCCATTGAATAACTGACCAATAACGTCATCTTATCATAGTAGCTCACACAACGTGCACACACACACGTGCACATGCACACTTACAATCTCAATTCCACAGTTTGACTTTACATAGCAGTCCACTAGGGGGTGATGTACGGCATTAGACGCATTAGACCCTATTCTCTTTCTACTTCATATTTGACTAGTACATTCACCATGTACATATGGAGGCTAGTGTTTGTTGATGTCGGGGAACATTTTCACTAAAACAGCTGAAACAGCTTATGGCCTTCAATATACTGAGATTCCAATTCTGTTGTGGATTACAATTGTACTACCGTATTGCATTAGTACATTATAATGTTCTGTATTATAGAGTAAAACCAGTCAGTACCATATTCAATTTGATAAATGGTGCATTTATCTGGATAGGCTTGCTATCCAGATAAATGATTGAGCTGTTCGCTACTATATTTAGGACGACAGTGACATCTGTGTTTATGAGTATCTCCAACAGAGGGCAGAATTTGATAAGGCTGTGGGGTTCTGTAGTGTGGATGGGTACTGCTGTTACATTAGACCCACTAGAGGAGCTCATTGGTTTTGTGTTTCTGTTGCCAACTGCTCAGTTACAG
Organism: Hoplostethus atlanticus; assembly: GCA_034670405.1. Lineage (NCBI taxonomy): Eukaryota > Metazoa > Chordata > Actinopteri > Trachichthyiformes > Trachichthyidae > Hoplostethus > Hoplostethus atlanticus. The sequence goes on along the minus strand of JAXDDX010000028.1, from coordinate 1,652,340 downwards.
TAATGCTATGAAATGTTACAAATCCAGCTGTATATGAGAGACAGACAGACAGACAGACAGACAGACAGACAGACAGACAGACACAGAGAGATCACATAATGTGCAGGTATCCTAGAGCCATTTTCTTCTCCTGCAAGTAGTGCTGTAGTGTGACTTCACAGCCAGGTGGCAGCCTTGCTCCACATATGAAATAATTCTCGAGCTCATTTTCACATGTATGATTGAATTCTACTTTGTTAATAGGTATCATCATGGGTCCCCTGGTGGCTCAGCTGCTTATTGAACTGTGTTGGGAAAAATCACTTTTAGCCCCGCCGTTAATTATGTGGGAAAAAATATTGAGGGAGGGTGAACTAACTGTCCCCTGATTGATTTTCATCGGTTCATGGCTGAATACAAAACTAACCACTGTATCCACTTGATTTATAATGAGTGGTGTAAATGGTGATGATGATGATGATGATGATGATGATGATGATGATGATGATGATGATGATGATGATGATGGCCCATCCAATCAGTTTTTATTCTTACTTTGAATTCATGATTTCTTCTTTCAGACTAACTATAGCAGCAGAATGCCCCATGCAACTGGAGGATTTCCCAATGGATGCCCATGCATGTCCACTTAAGTTTGGAAGCTGTGAGTAAACACTTCTTTTAGAAAATACAATGCAATATAGTGCACCGTATATGGTACAATATAGTGCTGAATACCATTAAATAATGCAAGAACAGGAACAGTATAAATCCATAACCTAGACATCAATGACCCCCTAAGCACTAAAAGCATCACCACAGCAAACATTTCTAAAAACTCAAGGTCAATAGTCAGGAAATTGGTATGCAGTGTTGATATGGTATCAGTTTCATTGTCTATCCGTTCATTGATGGCAAGGATGGATGTAGCTGGGTACATCTGACTGCCTGTCCCTCAGGTACAAAGCTATTGTTGTGGCGGTACAGGAGATGACCACGTAGACACTGACACCCTGCCGATGATTAAGTCATTAATCAACATGTCAAGGCTATTCCACTGCATCCTTCGCTGCCTCCTCAGCCACCTATAGGGGAAACTATCAAGCACAGATAGACAAACACATGCCCTTGTGCCCATGCACGTGTATGCGTGCACGCACGCACACACACACACACACACACACACACACACACTCACAAACCTACATTTAACGCCAACTTCTGTTAATCCAATTCTACGTCATGTACATGCACAGCCAACCACACTAGTGGCTTGTGCCCAGCTGTCCCCATGACTTATAAGCTAGTTAGGTTGCCTCACATGGCTCCAGTCCACAAGAATATCTGGGGACCTCCTGTCATGCAAGCTTAAGATTAGCATTTGAGGTCTTCCCTGCAGCCAACGTAGGGAGGGTTATCTCAGGCCTCGCTCTGGGCTCAGACGCAGAGCTATGCTGCACTGCTCACTACCATTACACATAGCCACTCCCACGCCTGTGTTAGGCACCCTGACCACCAGCTGAACTGGGATAGGGATAATCAGAGCAACTAAGAGACTAAATTAGCCTGGGTGCTTGATGGCAAGCCACTATACATTGGCAATTAAGGTATCGGCCAAAAAGACAAAAACTGTCTACCTAAGCAATTATAATACACCTAGAAGACAGGCAATATTAGTGGTGATATATAAAGTACTGTAAGCAATGATTTTACTTTCTAATTGCTGACACTAACTGACTTTGCACTTCTGTTTAATCTACATGCAAGGCCTATAAATCATACGAAAAATATATAGATCGGTACTTGGAGTTTTGGTTGACAAAAAGTTGAAAAAGAGTTTTTATCCTTTTCAAAGACGGGACCTTAAGGCTGCCGGAACAACAAACCGTGTTTTTTGTCCAAACTGTCTCTGGCAATAATTGCAATAATGGCATTATGAAACAGCTCTGTCCACGGGATCCTTGCTATCATGGTATTATTCACTTCATAATGTTGGTGAAATTTTAGGAGGATAGAAATGTAAATTCCTCCTTTGGTTTATCTCAGTTTACTGGGTATTTTCAAATGTGTCTGATAGTGGTGGAGCTATTTGTGATTTATGTGAGGTGAACCCACCCCACAGCACCCCAGGGTTTAAGAGGTTAACATGAATGAATGAACTGAGAGTACTGAGATGGCCACGGCACATGGTTTATATTGCTTTCATGTGCATCAAGCCATTCAGTCTCCATTGGGCCCTGTGGACGTGGCTCTTTTCATCAGGACAGAAATGCTTCTTTATTGACATTCACAGGATCAACATGATCACTTGGAACTGTAACACCAGAAGTGGCATAGAAAACTAACAAAGACTGGATGCAACTTATGTATTTTCCTAACCATGACATATAGATGTGACAGTGAAAACGCAGCCTGTGTTGTTGTTCGATGTGGTTAAGCTGTAAAAGTTAGCGTGGCGTACAGTATATCCTGGTCGCTCTGACTCCATTAACCCTAGATAATCCTTTGACCTGATGGACAGAACTCACCCCCTGAGCTCAAGGCTTTCAAAGCTAGACCTGTCCTGGGCTGTTGTGTTAATCACTTCTCATGGACTGGACTGTCAGTCTCATGATGCTTTCACTGTAGCTCTAGAGGGTTTGTGGAAACATTGTAGTAGTATATTAAATTGATAGAGACATAACCATTATGTAGATGTATCTCTGCTATCATGGTATGAATTGGGTCAAGTGCAGAAGACAATATTGATTTTGATTTTGAACACAGAAAAGAGGTTTCAGAGGATGAAGTGTTTGAATGACAGAGATACATTGAAATGCCACGCAAAAGTTTATTTATTGCGTTTAATTGTGTTCATGTTATAAATCCCATTGCTAAGGGTTGGATACATGTTCTTTTGTAGTTGGTTTAATCACAGGTTTGCATTTGACTGTAATCTTAGCCCATATTTAGCTCCTTGGTTAGCATATGGCTGACAAAAAATTATGAAAAGATTTCTGGTTCACTATTTACTGTCTATCTCTATCTTTTAAACTGTCCACCTCTGCTTTGTTACTTTACTCATGTTCTCTCTTGCCCTGATTTAATCTTGCTAAACCTCCACACTGTGATTTTCTCTATTTTTCTCTCTCTCTCTCTCTGCCCTCCCCACCTTCACCATCTCAGCCCCTCTCTCTCTTTCTCCTGTCGCGTTGTGCTGTTGTTCTATTTCTTGCCCTCCTGCTGTCATTTTCTTCAGACCTCAGCAGCTTCAGTCTGAGTCTTGGAAAATGAAAAACAAAAACAAGATTGTTTGTTTTTTATCATTACTGTACCTGAACTCCTCCACTGTGGCATTTATAGCTGCAGGCTGGTTGTGTTTGTGTCTTAGTGAACATGCACACCTACATGTGATAGTTCAGTACATTACCCAATACAATTCTTAAGCAGCAATAATTTTGAATTGACTTTTTACCAGTTTACCAGAGTACTATTGCATGCTTATTCATACTACCTTGTACTACTGTACACAGTGGCCTACTGGTCTACTTGTAGGATTTCTATGTCTTTTTGTGGCTGTGGTGGATTATTTATGTTTGGCTCATATCATAATAGACGGCAATGCTGAAGATCTTGAAAACCTCAGCTGTGTTCTCAGTGCCATTTATCTCATTCATAGTTTAAAATAGTAGTTTGCACCGTACGAATTAATAGAAAAAAACTGCCTCGATTAAATTACATGAAATGCAAACAGAGAGCAAAATGAGATGGAGAATTGTCTCATTTCCAGGCCGTCTGTTGGCTCAACCAGTTTAATAGCCAACTTTCTGTTTTAGATCACATCCTGGTGGTCATGCTATTTGAAGTGTCTCCCTAGCCAAATAGACCATTGTTTATTAGGCAGTATTTCCCACATTTTTGTTAGCCCATATCTTTTCTTTTAATGCTGAACAGGAATGTGTGAAGGACTGTAATGCATCACTCACCATTCCCAACCAATGCAAAGACAGCTTTAGCTATTCCTTGAGAATTGTTTTCAAATAGCCAATGGGGGAATGGAAGAAAGTACATAAAGGGAGCACAGCAGGAGAAAGGGTTGAAATAAGTTAGAGTGTATAAGTGTATAAGTGTATAAGTGCCCAGAATCACTTTGGCTTGTACACCTACTGAGTTGACTTCTGAACATGTTGAACTTTTCAATACTTCCATCTCAGTTCGTACAAAATCTAAACCTAACTAGCCAGCACAACCCAGATTACTGTACAGGAGCATGTGTGCAGTAGGTCACTTCATCATTACTTCAGCATTACTGCGAGCACCATATGTGGCTTTTGTAAGTGCCAGGTCCATTTGTTAATGCTCTTTCAGTGGCTAGTCGTGCTCCAGTGCTAATGTTACAGATAATAAATAACACCCTGTCGCCCAGAACTTCACAATTACGGTTAGGTTCACAATGTATTTCACTTCAGGACCACTTTTTACAGTCAGAAATCTTAGCTGGGCAAGTCGACCTCTTTGACATCAGAAGGTTGCATGTCAACTAAAGGTCACATATGAAGCATATTTCTATTTTTATTTAACCACAGCTACAAAGGGCTATGCTAGGGATGCACTTGAAATCAGGGAGGCTCCTAAATGTCACTGACTAAACATTATTGGAAAGAGCATATTTCTAATATATAGAGCATTCCACCATGCAATGAAGTATCATGCAGATCATAGTCATATTAAAGTCCTCCTGTGTCTCTATAACTAGCATTTCACCGCATTTGATTTAAAACAATATTTTTGTAAGGTACATGTGCTGAAGTCTTAGCTCAGGGATGGATGTTTTGATCCCAGGGCAATGGGTTTTAAGGGCAGGTGTGTGTGTGTTAACCAGCGCACACAGATTTAATGGAGGTTATATTTAAGACAAGCAAGAGGGAATATCAATTACCCTCCTGCTCTTGCAGTGAGAGAGAGAAAGAGAGAGATGATGAGAGAGAAAGAGAGAGAGAGATGATGGGACAGTGCCAATGTGAAATCATATTGACCCAGTCTGGAATCATCATTGTCAAGGAAATTGTAACCTTGCTTAGATGACTTTTTATCTTTACTGATACACACTTTTTTAATATAGTAATAATTCTTGTGAGGGCGCTCTTTACTGTGACTAGGGGTACGACAGTGATGCTGTAGGTGCGAGGCTCGGCCGTGACGCGCCCATAATCACAATAAAGACCGTCCTCAAGGATACAGCAGTTACCACTTCATGGTGATGTTTCAGGTGACATACACATAAATAAGAATAAAAACAGTAGAAAATAAGAAGGATCACTGACTACATCCAATATTGGCATAGGAGCCGCTAAAGCAGGGCTAGCAGTGCTTTATGGGAATTATCAACACAGTTGGAACACATCTTTGACCAATCAGACTGCTTAGCTGAAACTACCCGTTGTGTAATCAGCATTTTCACTAAGCTAACTGCTGCTAATGTAACACTGTGACTAAAGTAATATCTGCCTGTGATTTGGACACCGGTTTATCTTATAACGAGATGAGTATCTGGAGCATCATGAGAATTTTGCTCTCCATATCATGTTAATGATGAATTACATTTGGATGGGACTGACTTAAGGTCAGATTTACAAACTCTACACACATTTATTTGATATTTAAACATGAAACAAAACAACCTAAATATCTGATTGATCATTTAAGTGTGAACATTAGCTAATTGGTTGTTGAGTTGTGAGTTGTTAATTACATGTTCGATTTGTTCTCTTTAGCTCCTGCTTATTGATCATAGCTACAGTAAGGGCTGCCTCTCTCAAATAATCTGTGATGTCAACTACATGATGGGTTTAAAATTGCAACTGCTGCAATTTCCTGATTCAAAATTGTGAAATGAGGACGATTTTTCCGCATGGTACCACCTAGTACCATGATTGAAGTTGTGAGTTTCTATGGATGCAATGGATTCAGGGAAACACCAGCATAGCTCCACTACAAAACGTTTTCCTCTATAGTAAACAGAACATCTGTATTTTTGGGGAAAATGAAGAAGATGTCACCGCTATGGACAGACAGACAGACATGCCACTGCTGCTCTCACATGTGCACGTTAAGCACATGTACACACGCTGAATTTGTTTGGATTGATGGCTGGACATGACTTAGAAAACAATAAGACTGTAGGAAGACTGTATGCAGTTCAATTAGGAGCAAGTATAATTTCTTAATATATATACCTTATACTGAACAATGTATTTTCACCAACTCATTCCCCCCTGAGATCTCATTTGTGAACCCAACTGGGCCATTCAAGTTTATTCGGACCAACGTCAGGAACACCCTGAAATTGAACGAGAACATTCCCAACTTAAACAAGAAGGCCCAACAGAGAACGTCCTCCCTGTGGCGACCTCACAACCAGTTCGCATTAGACTTAAAACATTTTAAAATCCTGACATCCTACATCACACTCGGGTATATCGCTACCTCCTCCTGTACCAAGGGCAATCTCCATCTTGTTGTCTGCATTGCTGAGCAGGTCATTGCCTGTCAGTTGTCAGCTACCCTCCGACAAGGAACTACATTCCACCCCGGTGACAGAATGGGCAGGAAAGACGGCTGCCAAGTCTACCCACCCAGGCAAATGTCTACTCCACAAAATGTCCTGCAGGCGTTGATATGGATCCATTAAAACCAAGACCACTCATCATCTCATCGCCTTCCTCCCAAGAGCTGTCACCCTACCTTACTTCTGTTAATATTTATAACTTACTATGCTATTTACAATTTTGCTACTTACAGAGTGTGCACGATTCTCAGACTTGGCCCACTGACATTTTGAGCTACGGTATGTTCTCCAGTGCTTGTAATTTATCCGGGTACACTGAGCGAATGTACCACTGGGCACTCACGACACTTCCCCCTACAGCTCAGATCAGACTGTGCACCATGCTGCTTGAATGCAAATATTACATTATATTGGTACAGAATATTGAAGGGATGCAGAGTGTTATGTATAGTCTGCTGTCTCTCGTAAGTCTTGCACTGTACTGCTACCCATGTGCTTATTCATTGTAATGGTCCATTAAAATGATTCAGATTTTGATTCTACTGTGCAGTACTATACAGTGTTTCACTCCTTTCCTTACTGTACTAAAGTATTTATTTTTATTACTGTATCATTACTACTCTATATTGTTCCCTAGCCAAAGTCTGTTGAGGGTTTAAGAAAAGAGAACTGTTTGTTGGCGTCATTACTGTTGTTGACCCCTGATCTGATTCTGTTTGCTTGTGTAAAAGCCAGCTGACACCTTCCCACAATCCAATTAGGTCTAGTTTCAGCAGCCAACCGGATTTACCACCAGTGCAGTTCTAACCTCCCATGGCAGTGTTTTACTTTAAGAAAGTGCTTTGTAATCTCTATTGCCTCTTCAGACTGATTTTGTAAGGGAAATGACTCGTTACTAAAAGAAGCATTTTCTGCAGCATTCAGGGGAGAACTTTTTTGTTGAGTCTGAAGAAAGAACCTCTCACTTGTCTTCATATTGAACCAAGTGAAATGGCAATACTATGAACCAATTTTTGATGCCTGAAATGAGAATGAGGCTGGTATTGAAAATGAAACGTTGAGGTATGTCTTTCTCTAAAGAACCTGCGTTGGTTCTGCAAAGAATTTAAATGTAGCGGTTCCAAATCTCTGCAACATCCATCATGTTGTACATGAAGCACAAGCATGGTTTCACCTAGAACCATTTATGCACCAGCAATAGAAATTAATGAATTATCTATCATACATATGTGACACATTTACCAACTGACTGCAAGGCTTTTGATGATGAATGCAATCAAATGAACAGAGCCTCATCTTCTCTTGATATTCCTACCTGGAGACCTTGAGATGAAATGGCAATACAACTGGTTCCTTGCCAAACCTTTCACCCTAAAGAACTGTCTTTTAAATAAACATTCCTCAAACTAAACAAACACTGCTCCTCAGCACTGAGAGGAGACCGTTGAGGTGACAGTTGAGGGAGGAGACCCCAGGGTAGACCCTCGTCTCCCAGCTGGCCCGGGAGCACCTGGGGATCCTCCGTGTTATCCCCTAGGGAAAAAGACATCTGGGCTGCTCTGCTTGCCCTGTTGCCACCATGACCCAGAAAAGCAGCAAGATAATGAATGGATGGATGGATGGATGGATGGAAATACAAAACCTCCAAGCAAAAACGGTACCCCCTTTGCAATAGCTGTATATCCGAGCATAACAGACTGAACCTTCTGAACTTTCTGATTCTTAAATGAGAATAGTTCTCCATTTTATACTTCATATATGTTATATGAGATATTGAGGATGTCTCATGAAACAGTATTTTTACAGTTTATAGCAGGAATTGAACCCTAGCATGTCTATTTTAGAGCTTACTGGTCCACCAGAAGAGAAGTGATGTTGCTATCAATCCATATACTTCAAAAAGTTGAATTTTCATTCAACTTTAATTAATTTAGGTTTGAGTCCTGGAGCTACAGTATAAACCTGGATACATATGTTTACAGAAAAGAAAATAGGATAAACAAATTCAATGATGTTCATAGACCCAAGCGGTGGTCTATAAATCTTTAATAACAAACAAACAAAACAAACTCAACTACTATGTTCGGTAAGCTAATCAATGGTAGTGATCATCTTGTCACATCCATTTGTAAAATCTATTGAAATCTATCGGTCTTCTAATATGTCCTTACTTTCAACTCTTTTACTAAAACTGAGGCTAACCCAGACTTTTTTATACACCTCTACTTTTAGAACGACCGGGTATGCTTCTTTGTAAACTCAATGACTCTTTTGACTAAGAAATACATTTTAGAAGTAATATTTGTAGATGCTTTCAGTTAGCCCATGATTTCTCCAGAAAATGTACCTTGTGTGCTTTTTCTAATTTTCTAATCCATCTGACAGTCCAACCCTTATTAAAAATATATGCGCATATATATGCACATGTATCCATAATTAATATACTAGCAATATAATCTTGAACTGCTAATTTAACAACCCTCTAAAATGTTTGCTTGTCAAATTAGAACTATATTAAACTACATTCAAACTACATTGTGGCCTGCAGAACCCACTGATATAGTAAATCAAAGGGTTGGGCATGGTTAGCCTACCTGATTTTGGGGGAGAGAAAACCAGTGGGGAGGAGAGGGAGTGGTTATAAAGAGGAGAATGTGAAAATAAAATCATCTCTCATCTTTCTTGCTTTAATGTGGTAAAATTTATGTTTGGAGAAAATTGCAAACCTGCCCTACCTTTTGATTTTTGTCTAGCAGTATATAAAATAGCCACCCGACTCTTAAAAGAGGTCATTGTTGCTGTGTGTCCTAATATATTCTCATTTCTAATCAGCTCATCAGCAAGTAGCTGTGCACCTTCTTATCCTCCTCTTCTTGATCAGCCTAGTCTGGACGCTTCCATTCTAATTCATTCTAGTCCTATTTCCAAACTTTCTCTCTAAGGTATCAGACTAAAGTTGTTTACAATCAGTTAGTTGTATACATGAGCAGAGATGCTTTCTGCATTTTCTGTATTTCTTTTTTTGCTACAGTTTTATTCAGTTAATTTTGTAATTTAAAAGAGCTACACAAAACATATTCTACTTCTTATTTTTACTTTGCAAAACCATCAGACCGCATGTCTTCTCACATTTTGTCATTTCTATGAGTGTGAATCGTTCTTGCCATACAAAGACTTGACTGAGACAATGCAGGGTGTCTTTGAGACGATAATCCAACAGACTGGGCGACTGGGGTCACTCTAAATTGCTGTGAAGTCATCTAACACCGCAGTTGTAGGATTAATGCAATACTGTTAGATTGGATACTGCACTGAAGCACGATTGACAAAGAGAGAGAGAGAGAGAGAGAGAGAGAGAGAGCGAGAGAGATTGAGTGCATCTGTGTATGTGTGTGTGTGTGTGTGTTGGGGGGACTGTAAGCTAGGGAGACTGGATTGCATTTTTGCAGGGCTTGCTTGTTTAGCAAATGGACTTGTGCATGAAAGACTTGAAAGTGTGCGCGTGTGCACATGCGTGTGTGTGTGTGTGTATGCCGTGAGAGAGAGAGATCAGCATATGAAAGGTAGAATGGCAAAGTGAGTCTTCTCCTGTGTGTTCTCTGAGATAACAGGATGACTAAGCATTGACTATCGATTGTGCTTCATGCTGACCGTCCCTGCATGGGTCTCTCTCTGCTCTGCTCAGTGTGATTGTCAAACACCGTAAGCAACTGTACAATCTAGCATGGCAGTCTCTCAAAGCAAATTGTGAAACTGAAAGGTGCTTCCTGGTGTCATAACGTGATAATAACATGAATAACATTTTTTTGTGATATAATCAAACTGATTTAACCAGATCCATATACAAGCTATTTTCTGAACAGTGACACCAAGTTAACCTCTGTGTGATGAAGGAAAGTGGATGAAGGGTCAAGGCTTCTAGGAGAGTCGCAGCCAAGCACCTTTCTTGGGTCCAAACATCTTAAAGATTTAGGGATGGTGGTATCACCACGTAAACTCATGTTGGGGCCTTGGGTCCATGGAAATGATGACCAATCCACAGATATATCCAGCTGCTTCTGGACAACGTTTGATCAGAGAAACTTTCAAGACACCAATTTCTGCCCTCCTATATATGGACACAACTGCAAGGAAAATCTATCACTCTAAACCTTGCTAAAGCAAATCACATAGAGGATGCATTGCAGACATAAACACTCTAACAGGCTCTCACTAAAACAGGCGTTAAAGGTCTAAAAGGTCCCATATAAAGCCATATTAATTCTGACTCTAGATGTGTGTGACTTGATTAGTGACATGTTAAATTAGGCAGGATTTTAAAAATGCAAAATAACTAAACTGAGCTAAAGTTAAACTGAGTTTAACTGTTTAACAATAAATCCTGGTAGGCCATTAACCAGAGGGGTTGCTCTAAAGATTCCTGAACTGTATTTCACCTCAAAACTAGTAAAGAAAGACAGTAAAGACCTAACTCTTACTTAACTGATTTCACCTAGCAGGTCAGTTATCAAACCAGTGTTTCCTTAAGTGAAGGTAAAAATGACATTCACAGGTAACACAAACATGCACTAAATCAGGGATGGGGCATTGCCTATTTTTCCCTGTCCTCTAAAATGTCTGTACATGGCCACGTGTGCATGCATATGCTTTTGTATGTGTGTGTTTCTCCCTCTTTTCCCTCTCTCTCTCTGTTTCTCTCTCTTGAACTCCCTCTCTCTGTTTGGCCTTAAATCAACTGCGCCCAAGGGGATTAATGAAGTTGAATTGAATTGAGTAATCGCAGGCCTGTGTTGTACTTCCTGATACCGCGTGCTGCAAAATTGTGTTTTGGAACACTTCAACAGAGTACTTAGAGTATCATTAGCGCTGTATTTCCAGTTGACAAATATTGCTCTCATCAGCTCAAGTGTGTGCATCTTCCTCTTTAGATGCCTATCCAGTCTCGGAGGTGGTCTACACGTGGACTCAGGGAGCAGCCAAGTCAGTAGTGGTGGCAGAGGAGGGTTCACGGCTCAATCAATATCACTTGATTGGTCAGACTGCTGGGACAGAGGACATCTACACCAGCCGAGGTACAGTGAAGCAAGAGCAAACTGCCACCTGACCAGAGATGACCAGGCCTGGGAGTACAGATAACCCTCCCCATCATCTACATGACCATCTCCTCCTTAGCCACCATTCACGGTGCTTCTTCCCTGCATTTCCTTAAATCACCCAGTCGTTTGCTTTCACACTGCACCAGCTATACAGTACCAGGCACAGAGATGTTAAATTCCTGCTTGAACCCTATAATTGAGCTCCGTGTTATTACACTGTGTGTCACCCAAAGCTGGTGTGAGAAGAAAATGTTTTCAAATCAAGCTGGATAGAGACAATAAATGAATCACAAGGATTTGAGAACGCCTCCCACACATAGCCAGCTGTCTCTAGGGCTGCCAAGAGAGGAGAGGGCAGGGGGGGGGGGGAAATCACTTATCCGTGGTCTGAGCCATTGGGTCTGTAGGGTTAATCCGTATGCAGGCCCATCAGTTGTGCTTTTACTGAGTGACGTCACAGCGCAGGGATTGGCTGCTGCAGTGGAGACACGTGGGAGCCGAGCGGCATCTGCTTAATTCTGTTATGTAAAGAGGTATGATAATACATTTTTGCTTCCTGCTGGTGGAGAGGTTATTATAGGGGGGGGGGGGGGGGGGTTCCTGTATCCGTAATGTATATGCAGAAGGTTACTTTAACCCTTATCTGGTGAGAGAAGATGGTGTTTATGTTGGATGATGTATCGGGGCTAAACATTTACAGCTAAGTATGCCACGGTGCCTTTTAAGCGCAATCAGCGGGAGTAAATCCAAAGGTGCTCCGGCGATGGAGCTGCTGGAGGAAGACCTTTCTGTCAAGCACTGAAAAGGGTCATCAAGTTCAAACGAAGATACAGGTTGCCATATTTCTCTGTAACGCCCCCCCACCCTCCGCCACTACCACCCACCCCCCTCACATCGCTCAGACCAAGATGTATGAGGGAAGACACCCGACAGCCTGGCCTTGATTGGCACAGCTAATCTGAGGTGCAAACCCTCTTTAACAAGTCAAGAATAGCTCGGTGCTCACAGCGGGTGGAGGTGGGCTTTGACATCATAGGTTAAGCTGAAGAGAACGAAAGTATAGACACAGTTTTACACATGCTGAATAACTGTGGACATTTCATTCAAGCGTACACATCAATGCCCCCACATCAAAATAGCATGCTGCATCCTCATCAGCCAGATCTTCACAGATACTTTAACACTACAATTACAGTGCTGACATTTATACAGCCTTCTCCTCCTGGCCATTTCACAAACCTACAGCTCAAGAAGTAATTGTCAGTCCTGTACAGTACTCACCAGTTGACTAACATAGCTGCGTTGTTCTCTGCTATGAATGGCAGTTCCCCATAGACACTCCAAAAACCAAGCAGTAAAATCCACCAGAACCACATTTTCATGCCTTTGAGATTTCCATCCAGTTCCAAGCATAGAAGGCAGTCAATTCTGCGTGGGGTTCCCCCGGTTGTCCCACCACAGAGCAGGGCTGCTGGCTAGTAGTCATTGGAGCGTACGCAATACAGGTGCCTTTTTCATTAAGGACATGATGCTTGTCGCTGCACTGCTCAGAAACATCCAAACTTTCCTCCAGTCCTGTTCAGCCCCCCTCTACGTCAGTCATCTGTGCACCTGCCTGAAATCACCATTGATCTGGGTCTGTTTTGGAGGCAATCAAGTGTGGCCTGGCCTGACAGAATGGGATGGACTGTCTGTTGCAGAGAGAGAGAGAGAGAGAGAGGGAGAGAGAGAGAGAGAGAGAGAGAGAGAGAGGTACTGGATGCAGATTGTGACAAGGGATTAGTGAGACAGAAAAATCCGATTTTGCCAGGAGAAAGCAGCAGTCATCTGTGGATTTTCTATAGTTTATCAGACTCCATGGCTCGACAGGATTTTTGAAAAAAAAGAGCTTAAAATGCAATCTTCAGTCAGTTAACAGGATATGATGATTTTCCCACCATCTTTTTCTTTTCTTTTTTTTTTAATTTCATGCACTTACAGTAAATACATTCATAAGCTTCTGTCATGACATGCACATTTCACTTTTATATCCGTATTTTGTTGTATCAATTTAGCTGTGATGATATTGTTGCCCAATGAAATATATTATATTATATAATATTTAAAATTGAATCTTGTATTTTGTTAATGTAATATTAACCTTGATATCACCCATATAATATTCAGATTGTTTGATGTTATAATTTAAAGTAGTACCTGTGTGTATTAAGTTTTTTGAATTTAAATTCCAATTAGCTAACACAACATTTGATATCATTAGAATCTCAAAATTTTAAATGTAGTAATGTGGATGAGAGTATAGCCTAACACCTATAGCTCCACAGGTAAAAGGGTTAAAGGGGTGTTAGACACTAAAATATGCTTTATCAACTGAAAACCAAGTGTAATAGTGGAAGACACAAACCCTGGTCAAATTACTAAGCATGCAATGGATGACTTAATCACTTTTGTAGTAAAATGTATCTTGTTCTGGTGGTTCAAGTTGCTGCTCTGGATTTTCACATTATCATTTTAGTTTCATAAACATTTATTTAAAAATGTCAGGTGCCTTTCTCCTTCACCCCATCCCTTAAACTGCTGAGACTTTAGAAGTTTAGAAACATGGTATCTTTGGGATGTTTTTGTCCCATCCCACCTCCTCCAATAATATACTGTCTTTTTCTAAATTCTGAATGGAGTGGAGAACAGTAGTAGAGTGTCATCACATTAAGCAACGCCTCCCCCTCTGCTCTACTGTATCGTACAGGTCAGTACACCGTGATGATGGCTCACTTCTACCTGAAGAGGAAGATCGGTTATTTTGTCATCCAGACATACATGCCTTGCTTCATGACAGTCATCCTCTCCCAGGTTTCCTTTTGGCTCAACAGGGAGTCTGTGCCAGCACGAACGGTCTTTGGTGAGTTTGAATTGGACAGACACAAACAACTAGCCAGAATAGCTCTTGTTGGGGAGGGCCCATGTTTTTATTAATAGTAATGCAACATCAGTGGGAATAAGCTTGACACATATTTGTAATGTTTTCCACCTTCTCCTTAATTCATTTTGTTAATACATATTAATACGTTAAGATTTTAAAAAATGGAACCAATGGAGATGGACAAAAGAATCTGTGAGAAACAACCTGATGTCCTCCCCTTCCCACAGCTGAAATTGTTTATCAAAGTATGAATGAACAGTAAAACTGTCCCACTTTACTCCCCCTCCCCCCCAGGCGTGACCACAGTGCTGACCATGACCACTCTCAGCATTAGCGCTCGAAACTCGCTGCCCAAAGTGGCTTATGCTACCGCCATGGACTGGTTCATCGCAGTGTGCTATGCCTTTGTCTTCTCTGCCCTCATTGAGTTTGCCACAGTCAACTACTTCACCAAGAGGAGCTGGGCCTGGGATGGAAAGAAGGCAATGGAGGCCCAACAGCCCAAGGTGCGTGTGTGTGTGTGTGTGTGTGTGTGTGTGTGTGTGTGTGTGTGTGTGTGTGTGTGTGTGTGTGTGTGTGTGTGTGTGTGTAAATATTATACAATACATTTTTCCATAAAAGGAGATATCAAAATTAGCCATAAAATGTCAAGACAACATGGACAACCAGCAACATCCTTCCTCTTCAGACAGGAACATTGATCTCCACACAGTCTGTTCTCCTGTCCTGATGTCTGTTTTTTAAGTCACTGAGTCAAACATGAAAAAGAATCAGGCATGCTGTAGCACTTAAAAAGAGGTGGATCAATAGTTTTGCAGCTCAACTTTCCAATTCATTACGACCTGCACACATTGATCGCCACCTTCGCGTGCACTGGTCACGTTCTATCTTTCTCTTTGTGTGTCTGTGTGTGTGTGTCTGTTATACCTATCTGCTATAACTACCTGTTTTATGATGTGCTATGAATCTACAGCACATTTTTGTTCAGACTTGTATACTTATATAATCAGCAAATATATTTTGCTCCACAGAAAAAGGACCCATTGGCTCTGTCTAAGAAGCCAAACAACACCTGTTCAGCTGGAATGAATTACACAACCAACATTAGTAAGGATACGTCCATCTCCACCATTTCAAACAGCACGGCTGTTCAGCTCAAGCCCTCTGAAACCAAGGCCCCGGACCCCAAAAAGACTTACAACAGCGTGAGCAAGATCGATAAGATGTCCAGGATAGTGTTCCCGGTGCTGTTTGGAACATTCAACCTGGTGTACTGGGCCACGTATCTCAATAGGGAACCAGTGATCAAAGGAGCTGTGTAACCTCCATAAGAGGGCCATTCATCCTCCTGACAACCACTTCAGGATTTAATAACTGGAATGCAATCCAAAACAATGCCAAGCACTTAGTCCTTATTTGTATTATTGATTGGTGGAGGTTTTTTTTTAGTTCTTATTTCATCGCATTACATTGCATGTCCATAGCTATATAGAAATATTGCCATGTTTGCCTTGACTTTCTACTTGTATGATACTCTACTACTTTCCTTACTGACGGTTTCATTTATCTCATACTAGGACTCCAATCACTGATTAGTTTCCACAACAAATTCTAGCATTTGGCATTTACATTTTCTCCTTGAGTCCAGATGGTGTTGTACAGCAAGGCCAAATGCTATGCAAAACAACATTTCTACTGTGTTAATACTCTACCGGCTTTTACCTTTGAAACTCTTGCTTTGTACCGATGGGCCAGAAGTCCAGACATGCGAGGCTGGGCCCAGGCACATGGGACGTTGCTTCCTTGTTAAAAGCAGAATAGCCATGCTCAATGTGTTGCCTTCAGAGTGTGATAACTCATTATGAATGCACTGAAATCTCAATTTCCTTTTCAAAAGCCAATGTTACAATTGTCATTAAATATTGTTTAATCTATTTATGTAGAGGATTAAAAGGGGACTGACTTTAAGCTAAAGTGATAGTGGCAGCTTCTGTTTTCAGGTTATCATGTTGAAAACCCTGTGTGTGTGTGTGGTTGTAGTTTAGGACACGTGTATATATGCCCTGCTTTTAGAAAAGCACCATTAAGCCAGTAAGGTTAGCTTCTATGTTATGCATATACAGCAACATAATGTTACTCTAGTCTAGTGCTTAACTGACTGGATATTGAGGAATGAGCAGAATAGCTTGAGCTTTAGCAGTTTTGACAGAATATATGATGCTTTTTTCAAATTTTGGCTTTTTAGATAAGTTTGTTTAAGTTGTTTCTATGAGCTTTGATGATACTTGCAAATATTCTTGATAAACATTTGGATGCTTTGAACTTTTTGTCACAATTTAGGTTAGCTGCTGTAGTTAAGACATTAGCGCTTATCGTGTTATCAGGTTTATCACAGTTTTTCAAAACAAGACCATAATGACCAGGTTGCTGCAATTTGACACTTATTATTTTGATCATTTTGAAATAATGTCCTTTGTTATTTTTCAGGTGTTTCAGGCAAAAGGCCATAACATCAAATGTTAATTTTAATTTGTCATTCAATAGCCAAGTGTCACATTTTATGATATGAGCCAAAATTAAAGTGCTTTAAAGGTCAATAACTACATGACCACATTAAGTGCAGCTTTTTACATGACATCTATTGCAAAGGCTGTATGCACTGTACACAGTGCAGCACAGTTAGTTATACAGTCTTCACAAGTCTCCCAAAATTGAACAACTACAGTTATATCCTATTGCCCCAATGTGATGGGCAGAGGAATAACCGTTTGACACGTGAGCGTGGTCTCCTCAAGTGACTGTGTGCCTACTGTGTGATCTGAAGGGCATGTCACTGTTTAATACGATTATGGACACATCATTGTATTGTATCATCACATTTAAGTGAATTTTATGTACAGGCTGTTCTTTAATGCAAATATCTGAAGCAATAAATAATGCTGATATAAACTTCTATCAATGGTATGATCATTTCACCTCCACATTATTGACGTCTTTATCTTGCGTTAGTGCTAAGTTGATCTCTTGGCAATAGTATTTTTCTTTATCTCGCTCTACTCTGTGACTCATTTAATTTATGAATGGTTGGAATATATTAACTGCAGCTCCGCCCCTTCCTCTTTGAAAGTACAGTGTTTTCTGATTGTATTTTATTCATTTTTATTTCTATTGAAATGGCCTCTACAAGGCCAGTAAAAGGTTCTGGGGCATCATTCATAAAAGGTTCATGATTATAAATACCATATAACTTAATTGACATTGACATTGATGTCAATTACGTTGATTACCTTGACTTTTCATATTTTGTAATGCAGATAGATAGATAGATAGATAGATAGATAGCACGTGCTGTTGATCCTTTGATTATAAACACGTCCATCCAGATCATGCAGCTTGTACAGTTGGTGGAATGTCAAATCCATCTTGGGGGTCTCTGTGGCTGTAACATCTGGCTCACATCTGTTTGTCAAGGATTTAGCTCCATTTAAGTTGCTTTTTCCATTGAGCATGACCATACTCTACACCAATTTAAGCTGTCTCTGATAGCACAAAATGACAGCAATCATAGTATATAGGCTGAGAAGCTAAGATCAACTTCACAGTGGTGAGGGAATGTGCTCTTCCTTTCTGGGCTTTATGCACACGCATGACATATCACATACAGATGCAGACAAATAAAATGTAAAGCCCAGTTGTTATCTGTATATTTATTTCTCTATAAAACTGACTTTTATGTATGTTTGTGTATCACAAGCTCTGCTTTTATCTGCTCCAACAGCTCCAAAACGAGGCTTTAATGGAATCCCACTTTCTAGCAAGCTGTTGTACTGTTTATTTTCAGAAGCACAACAGTGTAATTGCTGGTCATAACACATTAACCTTTCATTCTGTCCCGGTGTTTCGTGGGATGAACAATATGCTGCAATATCCTGTTTCATAAATAACAATGGAAGCTTAACTAAGTTGAACCCAGTACTTTACAGGGCGGGGAGGTTTAGGGCTGGGTACCTTCATGGAGTAGGGCAACTACGTCAGGGAAAAGAAAGATGGTTGTGGAGCAAATACGTCAGGAGGACACAGCATATAACCCCAATGATAGGTGAATACTGCTGCTTGTCTGATGGTCCTGTAGATTAATGGCAGCTTGATTTCCTCTATGGTCACCATTTGTGGGTTAGTCCATTATTTTGACATTTGAATTGGGTTCTCACACAGATTCACACGCCAACACACAGATTCTGACTCAGACTTAAGATCGTTTGTACGCTCCTTTCCTGAAGCCCTACAAAGTCACTTTTATCAGTTTTGTGAAAAAAACAAAATCTGCACTCTAAGGTCATGTTCATATTATTCTTTTTTGTAGAAAATGCGCTGCCTCAACTGCATTTTGTGCTGACAAATTGCAAAAGCAGATTGTGCGACACACACTTGTTTCCATAATGACCAGGTGCAGTAGTTGCAGCTATCAGCAAACAGTACTTGGGTACAACTCTCACACACTTACCACAAACTCCCACAACACAGCCAATGTGCTCCCAAACAACTAGTACCAGTGTTTTTATCACTACTTTCATTCTGGTTGCAGTTGTTGTGGTAAACTGACAGTTGCCTATGTGTTGTGAAACCCTGCCTCTTCTTTGTTGTGATTAGTTGGCTCACAAAAAAGTGGCCCATGTCATGTGTGCCCCTCTATAAAGATTAATTTTTCTCAAAAACACAGCAGCTCTCCATTGTCTTTCATTTAACCTAAAAAAATGTACTGACAGTTTGAAAAAAAGCAGAATGGTGTGAACAGCCTCATAAATCACAAAGACATCAAACACGATGGAAATTGTTGAGTCACAAAAATTTAAAGGAAATGAATTAGGGTGTCCACACATTCTCCATTGTGTCAACCGCTTCCAAGGAAAGCCGCTATTGGCTGGTCAGAAGCCACTAGAAGTCGCCAGATGATGTTATACACTAATTTGCTGATGGATATATTTGCTACACTGTTCCTGCTCTCTTCCCACTCGTAGCAGAGGGAGTGGCTACGCTGTGTATGGGAAACAGAACTCTTTGGATTAGACAAACAAGTTGTGCAATTCATCATCAGCTGTGCAAATTTGTTGCTAAATGCTTTGGGAGTCAATATATTACAATTTATCCCAATAGTCTGAAAAAGTCAGTAGATGTTTTCCTACACACTTTTGAGAAATAAAGTTGCCAGGCCGGTCTGAAAAGTCACTAAATCTAGCAACAAAGTCCCCAAATTGGTGACAGTGGCTGCTAAGAAGGGCACAGGAAGGCTTGTGGATAAATCCTCCCAGAAATATGCATAGGAGCGAAAGCAGGGGATATAAAAAAATTGAGGTGATCATCAATAGCAAGAAATTCCAGGTTGATACTTTCTTCCTTGTGGGGAATGTTCTTCCCACGTTTTCTTGAGGATAACACACTTCTCAAGAACTCATCAGTTAAGACACACCAGTTCATTTTCCCTGCTGTTTCAACTGTCTCTGTACTATAGACTATAATGATGTTTATATGAGCCAGCTTGTTCGTACATGATGCATCATTCTTGCAATGAATCTTGGGGCTTCCCATGCCAAGTCGCCATTCGATGCATCCTCAATATTTTGTGGCAGGTAAACGTCCAGCATCTTTATCTATCCTCTGTCCAAGATTGCTTACTGAGAAAGACACCAAATTGTTTCTTCACCACAAGGTTTTATGCCTTTTGCAATTTTGCAAAACCTGGTATTATTTGAGTGAGCTTTAATCTAACCAATACTTACACATTAATTAATGTTATCTGTTCCTGTATTTCTGCATCAGTGCACACTATACAGGAATGTTGAAAGGGTGTACAATTAATTTGCTGGTTGGACTAATGCTCACACAAGGATGTCATATATTGCAAGATCAAGAGTACAAAATTATTTTCAACTGTAATTAATCTTGTCTTGTAGAGTTCTGAACCTTTGCATAGAGAGGCGGAAGTGAAGTGAAGTGTTGTTTCTGAGGGGGGCACCACCACTCGGAAAAACAACAGCTGACTCAGTGTAAAGCGATTTTACCTGTGATTCATGTGTGCCGGCCTTTAGACTGTCCTGCAATTTATGTGTTTGAGTTTTTATGGGATCATCAAGGAAGAAAGGTAGTGCCAAGGGGCATGGAGAGTGTCGAGAAATCATTTCAAGGTCCCATATTACAGGAATTCAAATTTTCAAATGATCAGAGATGTTTAATGAAGACATTGTTAAAATTTTCATTTTCAAAAATCGACCCTTTTATACAGTACAGTTCCAGACTAACTCCACTCCAAGTGCATCACAGCTGCACTTCTGATTGTCTCGCCTCACATAAAAATCCTGAAATCCGTTCAATCAAGCCAGTTTGCAACATTTGAAAAGCCTCCATTCAGCACTACCTCATTTGAATTAGAGGAGCTGGTGTGGTCAGCCAATCAGGGTCGAGTATTCTGTCTGTTCTGCCTGTGAGGACTTAGTCTTTAAATTGAAAACTGAATAATAGTTTAATAAAAGTTTGTACATGTACAGGCCTCGGTTTACTTGGTTTCCATAAGTCTTTACTGTCTGCATTTCTCTTTTTAACCACAAGAGGATGACAGCAATCAACAACACCAACACTACAGACAGGATCAATATCAGAGCATCACATTGTCTATTAAACACCATATAAGTTATTGCATCCCCTTGCATGCTGGGATAGCCATGTACAGCCATGCAAGTCCCTCAAAGTTAGTTGTGCCTTTTCCACGTGGTATGGATGAATGTTTATGTCATGGTGAAGGAGCAACTGCTACTCCTCAACCTACGACATGCAATGAAAATGAATGAGAGGAACCGGTTTCATTTGAGTTTGACTGAGTTGAGTTATCATTTCTATTCACTGGACTTATATCACTACAAAATCTCTTCCGATGGGAGCAAGCCTCCACACTCTGCTACACCTCCCTACCAGTGTTTGTGCATGCTACTGCTAGGTGTATACCCTTAATTGAAATACTCAACTTAGTATATTATTGACTATTATCACAAAGTCTGCCAGGGCCACTGTTGAGCAACTAAACTTGTGATTAATTTGATTAAATGGTCTAGTTGTGTTGTCTTTCTTTCTTTCTTTCTTTCTTCTTTTGATTGTGGTGGTAGTAGTGGAAAATCCCACGTCAGGCTTCACCTTCCTGCACAATTTAGCAAACAATTTAGGCTTATCCAATTGCAGCAATTGTTTTTATGTTGGTATTTGCCTATTTGTTGAGAGGAGAGAGTCATAAATTAACTGCAAAAAGCTGAACAAACAAGACTTTATTTTATACCAATTCCAAGAAGAGTTATTTTGGGAATTGCAAAGTAGGCTGGTAGAGTCAAGAGTGAGGTGAGTTTAACCCCTAGAGGGGGTTTTGATGAATTTGGGGCTTTCAGAGGATGCGTTCAGAGTTTGCGCACCTGCGTCTGACCACCAGTGTCTGCCGGTGCGAGCCAGGATACCAACTGCAAGGCTGAGAAGTGAGAGGAGCCGCTCCATCTTTTGAAAACGCCTGCCACCTGTACCAACAATGTGTGAATTTGATGTTGGATTACAAACTCTTAAGTGGTTTTCCCTCGCTTTGTACTCTCATCAACACTGACCATCGGCTCCAGTCCATCTCAACAGACACCAACACGCACCGTTCTCTGTGAGACATTCCTGTTAGTTGTCATCCTGTGAGAAATATGTCACCGAAATTATTGGCTTATTTCTTACTTCTGTCAGTTTTTCATACATGGTAAGTGGCGCATTTTTGGTTCAGAATCACAATGTGTTTTAAGTGGAGAATTGTGTGTTGTTTTTTTCGGCATGTCAAACTTCAGCTCTCCAAAGGCTCATTGCGAATGATTTGCAATTTTTTTTCTAAAGAAAACTTAATATGTGTCTCTTAATTGACCTGTTTTGCGTTGGGAAGGACTTTTGATTACATTGGTGTTTGCTGTGTGCCTGCATGCAGCCTGCAGAACACCAACCACGGTGTTTAGTTGAGCTCCAGACCATACGCTGCCTTATCTAATTGGGTTTATCTCATTTAACCTGCAAACTCTCACGTTGCTGATAACACACGAAGCGCTTAATTCATCATTCCGCCCGTCGCCTTATCACGCTTTTCTTGATAGACATATAGAATAAAAGTCAGTATTACTCTTCTTTAGTATCAATACTGCAGCATTATGATCAATCCTGTTTCCCATTAGTTTCCTGTTAATACAAATGTGCAGCAGAAAATGAAGCTTTAGGCGCAAAGCGGGGTAATTAACTTCTACGACACCAGAGTCACTGTGGACGTTGAAATGTCTCTCGACAGTGTGCGACTTTGCATCGTTTAAAGGTGTGTGTGTGTTCATTTTTCTCCCGTGTAGCTCTCAAACAATCGAGTATGAAGAGGACTACGAGGACGTTACTGTGAAACAGATGTTGGCTCCTAAATCACAGGAAACCGACGCAACGGAAATACTGAACAATTTGCTGAGGGAATATGATAAGAAACTGCGACCGGATATCGGAGGTAAAGTCACTGTCACTTCATGCGGTCAGACTGTGGTGGTGGTGTGTGGTGAATGATCTGTCACTCATTTTGAAACTAAAGCGCTGCGACTGTGATGGACGTTGATTCACCCAACTAGTTGCAGACCTCCGTAAATCCACGACATTCAATGAGATATCACATCAAAATCAGACGGGTTTTTTTTTTACCAGTAAGCTGATTGAGCACAACTAACCATGCTGCCATGAACTGATTCAGTAGAAACACACCAGTTTCAATGTATATTGTGGGATCAACTCAGAGCAAGTTGGTGTTGTAGTCTGAATTAGAGAGGGTTAACTGTATCAGCAAAGAGGCACCAATAGGCTGCTCCTACCTGGTCTTGGTGGACTGTATCTTGACATGAATGCTCTTCACAGTAGTGGTTTTTGGATGTAAACTACTGTTTTCTCAAATCATCAAACTGATGAAGCACAAGTTGCTGACAGCCCACAGTTGCCATATAGCCTTAGAGACGAAGGGATCCTAAGAGGTCAGGTTTCATCCAGCTGGGTGATTGAAGTAAAAATGTAACATGTCCTGGCAGCCCACTGTAAGGAGATGTCCAACCTGGCACTTTGAATCTTTGTTATGGAGGCAAGCTCCGAATAGGGTGCACTGACTCAGTCATGGTTATTAGCCCATAAAGTGCAGAGCATACGCAGTTGTTGCGTAGGATTGTGCTTAACTGTTAACGCACAGTCTTAACGCCATTGTGCAACTCTAATGTGCCACACTAGTATGGCAGCCTTTAACAAAGTTGCTGAGCATGGGCACACAACATACAAGTTCCTTCAGACACACAGAGCTTTTCTACAGCAAACCATACTATATATCTGCGTGCGATGATGGCACATGGTAGTCCCTGTTTAAACAATAAGGGAACCACCACAATAACATTTATTTGGAAAACTCTTTTCACTAATATGATATGCTTATGTGAGCTTCAACAGGTGGTCAAAATAACAGAAACGCCTAACAATATCTGGATACTAAATACCTAATAAGGAGTAGGGTCACGCTTTGCCTTCAGAGCAGCTTGGATGGCTGCCATACAAGTTCTGAACTGTGATGGATGTGAACTGGGATAAAGGATGGAGTAGTATACTTCACACTGCGCTTCACAGCTTTCACAAAGGGGTTCACTGATTAGATTTGGTGATTGAGGAGGCAGTGGAAAGTATTTGACTTCATCCTGTTGTTCGTGAAACGACTCTTGAATTTGGTTTAGCAGTGTGTATGGGGCGTTATCAACTTGGAACAATGGGAACACCATGAGGGAACAGTGTTTGCACCACAGGGGGCTTCCGGTCCTGTAAAATGGCCTCATCATTTTTGGTCATTATACGTCCAATCATCGGGACTAGTGACTCACTCCCACAAGATGGCTGCCCTACCATTACAGATCCACCAACATGTTTAACAGTTGGCAAATCTAAATCCAGATATCAGAAAAAGAGTGAAAGGCTACCTATCAGAACGTATTAGTATTTTTCTTTGCCCAGGGGTCCAGGTTTTGTGCTCTTTAAACCAAATTATGTGTCTGTGCGTTTTTTAGAAACTGTTTCCAAATGTCAGCGATGCCCTAAATACCAGCGTAGTGAAGCTCACAATGCGCAGTTTTTATTGCGACTGTAACACAGACTTGTGGATTCAATTATGTGATCATTTTTAGGCCGTAGTTTTGTGGTCTTAAGCGACTATTTTGTTAAGTGCCTATGTATCCCTTCAACGTTCGACCACTGTTTGTCCGTGTTTGGCATTTGTTGTCATGATTTTCAAGACTGTTCCCCTTGTCACCTTAAGTAATTTTGCTGTTTTTGTGATAAATGCACCTGCAATTCAACTATTTGGCCTCTTTGGAACTCTCAGTTGTCTCATGATGCTTTGAAAACTCACACCTCACCTCTTTTAGAGCTGACACATACTAATTGGCGTTCAACTTAATATGAGTCCCCTAGATGCCTCAGTAATTGGGATTTAGCTCCTACAAAGTCAGTCTTTTTTCCATGTGGGGTTTGTGTTATTTTGTGTGGCCCATGTATAGGTTTGTCTATGCTGGTGTTTGTGCACAGAAATGAATCTTAAAGCAGATGCACTGTATTCTCCTCTGTTGCTGTCACTGTGCCTTTTGTTTTATTTTGTTATAATCTGTGCAATTCAGACCTTCACTTTTACATACATGCGCTTCTTCCAGCCTTGAAGTTTTGCATGGTGGAAATGATTCTCCAGCAAAGTGAGCATGAGTAGAGATCTGTACAGTGTGACAAAATATATAGATACATGAATTCAGCTTTGACCTAAGTCTATGAATAGTCAGTCTTCCATTCTTGCACATTTGAAACCCAACAAATAGTTAAACACAGCGATCCGTGTTATATGAAGGCAATTATATTTTGATTTTTTGTGTGATTAGGTGTTCTACACATTTGAAGTGACATTTTGTTCAAGTGCAACAACCTTATTTGGCTAGAAAACATTAAATGGTAAATGACAGCTCTAATGTGGAAAGAGCTTTCTTTCTATTTATGCAAAATGTTTTCCACCTTGCTGTGCAGATGAATTCATAAACCATAACGCATCATTGGAAAATAGGCAGTTTGTGACTGAATTACAGCTTTCATGCTTGCAAGCATTTGTCACTTGAGGGTCCAGGTGTGGGATTTGTTCTGCTGCCTAGACGGTCAAATGTGCAGCTTTTTATCCTGATATATAGTGAAATGTGACAAGTATTGGCTACAATTAAGGTAACAAGCTAATACAAAGGTTTTATAAAGAGACCTCATCATCATTTGTGTTTATTTCTCACTTCACCTTTCTCTAAATCTGTGTAGGATTGGTGACTGCCAAGTGAGAACCTGAGAGGGGACAGAAAAAAAAAAACACTTTTGGGACAAGGGGAACAATAACAAGGGGAAGATTGCCTTGCACTTAAACATCTGGCCATTGGAAACACCCTTGATTTGACCAGGTCCTGAGAGTGTTATCCCCTCTCTGACATCCCAAGTGCCACTTTCTAGGTCAGTCTCTCCATGCGTCATGTTGTCTCCAACAGATAACCCCAGCCTCTCCCACCTTTCACTGATGGACCACAACTGGTGTTTTTTGTCTTTCCAATTGCTCTTTGGCCACAGAGACTATTACTTGTCCAACTTTGGTTACTAACCCCATAATGTCTTTCTATTCCGACTATTCGACTGTCCGACTATTGAGGTAGTGCCAGTTTGCTTTTTCATCTTTAGCAATTAATTCTGCACAGAGCTGCCTATCAGTGTGACATCACAGATTAGTGGGAGGGGCAAACTCGCTGTCATTTCTAGTGACTGGAGACATTAGTAAATACTAATACTGACTTAATTGTCCAAAGGTACAAGAATAACATATTTCAGAGCATAAATTCAGTGTGATTCCTCTAGACATTTGTATTGTCTAAGACCTTCCGTTTGTCGAAACAGTATATGTCGTTGTTTAGGTATTTGATTTGGACAGAAAAAGTGGATGATGAAGAAATTCCCTGTTATAATTCCCCAGTTATAATTGCAGTTAGCCAAAAGGAGAAAAGGGACATTTAAGTCAGCTATTCAACAAACAACATGTTGATAAAAATGTGCAAATACGCATCATGGAAATTGTGCAATATGTCATACAAATGTCATGGAAAGGAATTTGATCAGCAAAATGAGTAGGAGTGTTGAATGTAGTCCACCAGTAAACCACTGACGGTCATGGAGAGAAAGGGACATGATGATGCAGACAGAAGGTTTTTCTGATGTTCTGCTTGCGACACTATCAGCTTTTAACCACTGGATGTAGCGAGTCAGTGCCTGAGTAATAAACACCATGACCTTTTCACTAGGCTACTTTAGGGACTACTGGATCCTCTCTCAACCGGCCCCCCCACCCCCCCTCAACCACACACACACAGTGAAATACTGGCATTCTATATTTTTGCTTTATTAAGTACCAGTGTTGCTGTATTTTCTCCCTGATTGCCCAGCCATTGTACGAAGCCATCGACACTAATTAACTTTTATGGATAATTTCAAAGAAGCGATAATAAATGGGATGGGGGCAATTAACATTTTTTTCTTCTATTCCCCTGGCCACAAGCCACAGACAAGTAAATTAGTGAGTCGTTTGTCGTGATGCTATCCCTCTGATGACAGATGCAGTCTCCTGAGCCGTGTTCTATCGAGCATTATTGAATTTGACTTTTTAAAGCTTTCAACAAGGGACTGAGATACTGAAACATGGAAATCAGAAGCATGGGAATGATTATTAGTAAGCGCTTGAATGGTGCTGTTAATACGATTGGCCTTTTTTGTCAGTAACAATCAGAACTATGATTTCAAAATGGAAAACAAATGATGTTCTGTAGTGTACTGTAGTGCCATTATAGACCAATAATAGCTAAGGATAGTATAGGCAATCAATTTATACTACTCACCTCAATTTAAGTTGATGTAATCAGGAATTGAAATGGCATGGGGGTTAATTTTAAAGCATTAACCTCTTCCTGTAGATCTGTACTTGGAGTCATGGCTAACAATGGCTTCTTGATTTACAGGAAGCTGGTGACACTATCTGAATCATCCGGAGAGGGACAACATCTCTCTCATGCTCTATTGTTCTACGCTCTAAGTGACACTGTCAATATTTTTCAAACAGTCCTGTGGCCCAATTGTGTCATCTTCTTTTTGGACTTATGGGGAAACCCTCTAAATTGGGTCAGCTTCCTCTATGCTGCAGTGAGTCAGACAAACCTACAAGATAGAATCATTACCGGTAAAATAGGATGTCTTGGTGAACCTGGTCACAAGGCTAACTCTGTGTGACAGCGGACCCATCGGAATTTAGAAAGCAGACCCTAGTTTTCAGTCTGTGTTTTCCTCAATGACCGGACTATGGTGACTAATGTACCATATTTTAAGGTGTCAGGGCAATTTGCTGGCCTGTCCTCAGGCTGTGAGAGATGACACTCTTTTCTGTTTGTTTATGGAGAGACACTCTAATACATGACAGCTTATTATGGTCTGCAGGCCTGTGTTAGGCATCACTCTGACCACGTTGGACATGGCAGAGAGGACATGGAGATTGGAAGAGGTGATAGAGGAGCAAAAGAGACCGTGAAGCACAGTCAAAGGAGGATGTGTGTGTGTGTGTGTGTGTGTGTGTGTGTGCACTGTGTGTTTTTGTTTGTTTATTATAGGCGGCTGTCAAACCAACTTGAGTAAACCAGCAGGATTTCAACTCCTCTGTCCCTCATTCTATCGTTCTATCGTCCGTAACGTCCTTTCCTGTCACACAGTACAATACAGGTCTGAATGCTAACAATTATAAATGTAGTTATATTGCATTCCCTTGACAAAAATTGAAAGTCTGTTTATTATGTTTTTTTATTCATCCATTCATCCATTCATCCATTCATCCATTCATTCACCATACCCACTTATTCCACCATGCATTGGGCGGAAGGTCAGATGACCAGTCCATCACAGTGCGAACACATAGACAGACAGACAACCGCTGATGGACAGGCAAACACACTCACATTGACACCTATGGGCAATTTAGATCCTCCTATTCATGACTTGCATGTCTTTGGACTGTGGGAGAAAACGGACCACCCAGAGGAAACCCACATGAACACAAGCCACCATGACACCCCTATGTTTTTCATTTATGAGTTAAATTCATACCAAAAACTGCATAATCTCTAAATGTCCTGGATACATACTGGTATCATCAGTACAGTTTACATTTTCAGTATCTTCTAAATTCTACATTTTTCCTAGATATTTGTCAAAACCTTTTTTTAATTACTATTTTTATAATGTCCAAAGTTGCATTTGGATTTGGATCTTTCTCTGTCCAGGGTGTTAGCTTGGCAAAAGGAGTAGTAGACGCTTACTCCCATAAACACTCAATGATTAAATTGCATGATGTTAGTCAGTGGAAAGTGAATACATTTAGCTTTGTAATATGTGGATTTTTCTCAAATTATGAGAAAAACTCTGCAAGACTTTTCAGAATTTGGGATTTTAGTCGTGTGGTAACGATGCATTTGGAGCTGCAGAAACTGTAAGAAAGCTGTCAGTCATTAATAGTGTTACATTCCCACAGTTACGTCAACTTAAAATGACCCCTAACCCTGGCAAACATTACCTGGTGGCCTAGTAATTTCCCCACTACTAAGAAGAACCTATGAGACATTTGTATGTATTATTTGCTCTAGACATAAGGTGAGGCCTGTTATGTAACCATTGTGACCATGCTGAAAGTTAGCGTCACGAAAACTAGCTAAGTAATTAGATTGATTATCTGAAGAAATAAGCAGACAAACAGGATATTAAGGAAGCACACACAATCCAGTTAGCACCACAGAAGCTAGCATAACAATTTCACAGAACAGATTTCTATTTGTTTAATTAAGTTTTGCTTTCTACGTGGACCACTTAGTTCAGTTCATTCTTCTGGGTTCCTGTGAGTCTACGGCTCTCTGGATGTGCTGCAAGATCCCACTGCCATTCAATGTTCTCTGTTTACCATAGATAACATTTTGAATCCCATACACTGCTCGGGTAGTAGTGCTGCTCTCTCTCTCTCTCTCTCTCTCTCTCTCTCTCTCTCTCTCTCTCTCTCTCTCTCTCTTCTCTTAGACTACTGAATTTCCCAAGGGGCTACAGAGCCTGCCACTGATTACAATGACGTACTTAAAGACCTGCTTTTCACTCCCTTGCCCATTTAACATCTCTGGTTTACTTCTCACTTAATGTTGTCTCACACCTTATATAAACAGAGGGGGGGTTGTATCTGCAGACATCATCCCATTTAACCATTCACAATGGTTTCCCAGGCATCTCTCTGGTAGCCTGGGAACATTCCACTGCTTGAGTCCTGACTGAACCTTATGGTCAGCCGGGCCTGCTGTCAGGTTGGGAGCCCAATAGTTATGTTGACGTATCAAACTCTGAGAATAAGCTATCCAAGGTTTGCAAAGTTTTTCAGACCCTCTTATGTAGTTCTGTGGTAGCCATGCATTTGTCAATATATTAATATAGGCTCCGATGTGTTGTTGTTGACAGAGAGTATGCAGGTTTTCATTCCAATCCACCACTACACCAGAGCTGTGTCTGAAACCGCTCCCTATTCACTATACAGTGCACTATTTGGGGTGTTCTTACTGGACAATTTCATTGACTATATAGTCTACTATTTATAACCATTTTATGACCCACAATCCTCTCTGATTTATAGAGAGCCAGGCGATTCACAGCAGAGCCCCAACATTATCTACAAACTTTTTATCACCATGTTACTTGACAAAGTTTTGAATAGTTTGTCAAGAGACCGCTTTGAAATACAGCAATAGTAAGGCTAATTGCTTGTAAATGTTTCTGGTGCACAGTAATGACAGCACTGTCTGAATTCGCTCTTCAGGAGGAGTAGGAGGAAGTTGCTGGGGAAAATGTCTGAGTTGCTCTGTTTGCCCCAATACCAAAGATAGGTTTAAATACCAACCCACACTGTTCTGGTGTTAAAACTCCTCCGCGCAGATGTTACAGCCATAGTGCAGTTCCTAGCATGGTCATTTATTTAATCTGGCTGTAGAGTCTCGTAACTTACTGGGTAACATATAATAGGTTGTGGCACAGATAGCTAGAGGGAAGAGATCTGTTCTGCTTTTTGAATATTTTACAACATTTGACGTTTCTTCCAGTAATGAGCCCGGACAGTGAGAAGAGAAGTTAAAGTCTTAATGCCATCAATCATCATGCTGTGTCTCAGAGTATGAAGACACCAACCAAGAATATGCAGCTGTGTCATCGGGATTTCCTGATGGCGTATGTGGCTGATGAGTTGACAAAAATGTTCAACACTGGAAACTTTACTCTAGAAACGGGGGCGGACAGGACAGATTGGAAGTGTAGGCCCACTACTAGAGCTACATGATGATAAAAGTCTAGTCTACCCTCGAAAGTTTAGTTCATACAGAATAAATACACAGCACTATAAATATGCTCTATTTCAGCATTCACATATGTTATTCTTATGTATTAGGGAAGTTTGATCTGCATCAGTTGACATTCAGTATTTTTTTTCTCCATGGTATGAGACAAGAGAGGCAAAACAAAATAGCTTCAAGGAGAATGAACAGGGGATGATGGAAAGGTTATATTCTCTGAAGAAGTCTCCTATTCATCATATTTAATTTTTGCATGATGGGTTTGGATTGCCTCTAACGTTGATCACAGCTGGGGATGAATGTAGAAGCAGAAGCAGAAGCCATCTTCCAGCTATACTTGGTTCTTGCACTAGAGGCCACTCTTGAGACCTTTACATTTGTAATCATGGTTTTGTGTTTCATGGGTGCTTGAAACTGCCCAAGAAGCATATTTATATTTTGAGTTTTTTTTCACATATGCTTCAGAAGTATCAAAGTCAAGTGTCTCTCTGTTTTTCCAAAGGGGAGGATAATCCTCTCTTTCCTGTATTGACCCACCCCCAATAATGACCCTATAGGCACCACAAACTCCCAGCCTCATGCCTTTTTGTGATGGGTGATGAGGTATTACTGGAAAGCAAAGCTGGATTTTCTTTTTGACTGAAGAGCCGTTTAAGAGAGACTGTGACGGGAAGATTCAAACCCACACAGGATGACATGCAGGACATCACAGGTCAAAAGGTCTGAGTCTGAAGCTGAATCAAAACATTGAATAAAACAGGGAGATTTGTAACGCCTTTGGTAAGGGCACAGACAATGGGTGTAATGATTTGGGCTGCTTTTCCTGTTTGAGTTCGTACTGTGGAGATAGATATTCTCCATGGTTTTCCAAAGAGATATTTTTTTGCACCCTTAAATTCTAATTTGCTTTGCAGTGGCATTGATATCAGCACATAACGATATTCTATTACACTGGCTCAAGGATGATCACAACCCATTTTTCATTAGTTCTTCTTTTCTTTTTTGCAAACACTCTGAATGGACATTATGGGCTAATGGACTTGACACGGACATTTCTATTTGTTTTTACAAATATGGCAAATATCCACCCAAAGGTCACATATTCTTGTTTGCCATCAATATCACTGTCAGTGTGTGTCAAAGAATGACAAGGCTGCAAATCGTCCCCTCTCTTCTCTGGGCTAATGTACATCCATTCATCAGACGGAGCTCCACCGCGACCCTGGAGAGAGATTAGCTAATGTCTCAGTGGACCTGTTTATCATCCACTGCCCATCCTAATGGGGAATAAATATCACAAGAGGTTATGCCCCCTCACTGGATGATGTTATAAATGTCTCCAAATACTCCTAGAGCAGATCATATCCTCTCGCTCCCCTGAGAGAGCTCATCCTCAGTCATTCTCCTCTTCCTGTTCTTCATTCAATATAGCTGATAGCATTCTGAACAGTATATTTGGTAGATCATCATACCTAATATTTTACTGATGATTATAACTAATGTGCCTGATGTATCTCAGCTCTGACAGACAATGGCTTGATAGATAAATAACCTGGACACACGTGCTAACCAGTTTGTAGTTCATGTTTTCTGCCTCCCTAAAGTTCTTGAGCTGTCCCCATTTATTGAATGACTCTGTAGTCACATTCTAACTGGTGCTAAGTGGCACAGTAGGCAGGAGCAGATTTATAGCCTGCAACAGAATTAGCACTGTATAATGAAAAAAGTAATGTCATGCAGTTTCTTTGCCAGAGGTGCAAATCTTCAAAGGGGCATAATTAACAAGGAGTGCTATTGTACCCATTGCACCACCTCTTGTCTTTAGTCTCTTACAGCCCCCCACCTTGTGTCTAATTCAAACCCAAGAGCACGCGCTACAGTGCAAAGTGGATGTCTTCTCTCTGTGAAGCTGCTTCTGTAGATTTGATGTAAAAGTTGTGGCTCTTGATGCTCTTTGTAATATGACTGTACAGCGGAGTGTAGCTGCACATGGTCATAGAGACGACCTGTTCAGATGAGTCGGTGCAGTAAGCAAGACCATGATCTAAAAAGAGACAAGCTAAAGACTATCAGCAGAGAATCAATTAAAATGTAATCTGTGCCTGGAGATGAAAAATGCTGTACGTGTGTGTGGCGGACTGGGGGGAGGGTGGTAGGTTCGGCTGGACTCAGCGGCTGCGGCCAATTAAAGCTGAGTGCAGCCGGGCCTTTTTAACCTGTGGGTGAATGTGTGAGCGAGAGGGACGCGCCAGTGTGAGAGGCTGGCGGCGTGTATGCGGGAGCCGACGTGGATGGAGGATCCAGTCGGCTGTGTGGGAGCGGAGTGGAGAGACGGGGCCAGCACCAGCGGGAGAGACGGAGCGGGAGCGGGCCGTCTCCTTCCGCGGCGTCCTGCGGAGGTCCGCGGAGGACGCAGTCGGGAGCCACCTGCAAGGGCTGACCAGTCGGGGTTGGGGCAGGATGCCCCTGGAAGCCTGGCAGGCTGGGGCAGCCTTGGGGCTCCGCGGCTGGCCCACCGGGACCGAAGGAGGGCGCCGGCGGAGGGAGACGGCGCCGACGGCGCGCGGCCGTCAAGACCCGGGCCGTTGGTATTATTCTGGACTGTGAATAAAACGGCCCTGCTGGCCCATTAACTCTCCCCTGCCTATGTCTCTGTCTGTCCGGACCCCGGTAATGTGGCACCTTGCCACAGTGGTTCCCTGACCGGGAATCGACAGACAGGGACGTCGTCGCCGTCGTCAGTTTTCAGATGACGGGCGCGACAACATGGTCTACCTAACCACTCGCACACATGCATATCTGGACCGCCCGGTTGCAGGGATGCCCACTTCTGTCCCATTTTTGATGACTCTGTGTCACATCTCAAATGAAAAATGCTGTACGTGTGTTTCATTAAAATCCCTTTTCAGGGTCGCCTTTGATGTGATGATGGAAAGATGAGATAAGCAATCAGATCTAGAGCCGGTGTGGCCTGGCTGGCAGCATGGCCTGCAGTCTCACCCTGTAGGTGTGTGTCCAAGTCATTTTCGGTGACATGGCTGTAATATTCCTACCACAGCTCTGTAATTAAACTGACCTGTGGTGGTAATGACTGAACTAGCCAGGGCACATTTGAACATCATGGATCATTAACATCAGGATATTTTCCTCTGCTTCTCTTTAATCCGTCAAATCTTCAAAACATTATAAAGTCATACAGTATTTTAAAGGTTTTTGCTTGTGTGAGGAGATAATCTAAATGCTTGTTAAATAATTTCTTTGTCGTCACGTAGTTGAGCGGTTTTAGGGTGTTGTACGGGAGGGATTTCCTCTGAAATTCCAGAGGAACTAGAAATGCCTAACCTACAGCATCCTAAAACGATGCAACCCCAATCCAGCGGGATAATTGTGCCATTACATGTTAATACAATTTCTATGGTTATTACATAACTTTGGTGTAAGTCACTTTGTACATATGTAGTGTAGGTCACTGTCTTAATGTAAATAAAGTGAGATCTTTATCACTGCTTAAATCCTCCATTGGAAACTGTGGAATGAATCACTATAGGAAAACAGTCTCTCCAATGGGATCACAAAGCAGAAGGCTTTCTCTGAGATTTTAATTATTTGACACAGCATGGTAACTCCATTAGAGTGCCATTGATGGTGGGTGTTTCTAAAAAGTGTTTTGATGACATAATGACTGTTGTTCCTTCTCATTGTCAGTGTCAGACCCTGATAATGCATGTCCTCATTGTTAAAGTAAAATTCCACCCTTAGATACTCTCGCACTGTTAAATATCATCAATGTGTGATGTTCAATGCAGTTACTTTGTAATAAGATTTTGTAATTTACCTTTTTTATTTCCCTCAACCTGCCTTGTCTAATTCTACTTCAGTTAGTGAATTCCTACATTTCCCAGAATGCCTTTGGACAAAGCCCAGAGAATGTGTGTGAACATGCTGCTGCTGCATTCTTGTCATATCGGACGAAGCAGAAAGATGGGAAGATTTCCTATTGGTCCGACCTGGAAGTGTTAATACATTCAGCTCGTTGGGAAGCCCTTGACTGCTACTAGCCAGCTCCATAGCAACAACTTGTTAACAAGTTGCTTTGTCAATCGAATGACCTGCAGCAGGTAGTTAATCATGAGTTGATTGTTCAGAAGCATACTAGTGTGAATATAACTAGTGATGATTATTTTTATTACCTTGGACTGTAGACTTTGGTAGAGTCACAGCAGCCATGTTTGACACCTTCCGTTATATGTACCGTCAGGTGGGAGATATCGGAGCCTTCAAAAAGTTCCCATATTTCCTACTCGGAATTACCACTAGGAGGTTGACGTGAATGTTTTTTCTCAGTTGGAAACTCGTATTTACAATATCTGTCATTAGACCTGAATGCATCATCAGCTGTGGATTTTACATGTAGGTGGAGAGAGCAGTAGTGGCAGTGCAAGCTGTTGTTGCCCGGGTTAGATAGAGGGAGAGTCGTGCCCCTTATGCCAAACTCAACATGTCTTGTCACTGCTGGTGGAGAAACTGGTGTCTCTTCCTCTTCTACGATGGATTTCTCCCTGTAATGATTGTTGAACGTTGGTGCAAAATGAATGGAAAGAAGCCCTTGCTCTTTGATTCTGAGTGACTGACACCAAAACCTGGCACTTACCGTTGATGTTTTAGATTTTAGAACCTCATTGCAGCTGTACTGGAAATATCTCGACGTTGACGTCACACCATCTATGTTCAACCTATTAATCAGGGGAATATGAAAAATACACCAAACAGGAAAATGGACCCAGAAATGTAAGGTACATCACCAATAACAGTTTTTCAACAGAATCATTATTATGGAATAAAATCTATCCGGTAATCCAATACTAACCCTTACCTAAATGATATGTCTCATTTCCTATATCTCTCTCTGCCTCATCATATGAAATATGACCGCTGACCTGGCCTGTGATTGATTTCTGCTCTATACCCTTTCACGGCTCTATTGAGTAGCGTGAGGGTGTTCACTGAGCACCGCACTAACGGGTTGTTATCTGGCTATGTTATCTAGTTTAAACTTTGAAAAAGTAAATGAAAGTTCCACACTATTGTCTCCTTGCAGTGCAAAGCCTTCATCAGGGTTTCATAGTTATTTTCCATTAGTCAGCACCTTACCAGGGTGTGCGTTCTTTTCTATCTGTTTCTTCAGCTAGTTTAAACTTCCCACCGTCAGATCAAGTAGTACCATGATGTTACGTTACGACAAGAACCTACTCTGTAGTCAGTGTGCGCTGAGCGCTATTGCCAAACCAGCCTGTGATTTTTCCTTTAACAGAGAAGTTGTGGGGAGTCTGCTAATGGACATTTTTGAGATCCTCGTGGTCATTATTGGTTTGTTGTTCCTATATTAATTAAAGCATCCATTGAGCTGCACCACTACATTGTCTGCATATTAATATACTGTATTTGGATGACAGAAATGTGCAGCAGGAGAGGGAGAGAGCGAGATTGTAGATCAGAGTAGCGCTGTGGTCAGGGTCAGCCAGCGGGGTTGATCCTCTCCAATTTGTTTCTCATCATGGTGGCAGGTCAGGTCAGACTTCCACAGGTCAGACTTCTTCCTGCTGCAGGATTCAGCCATGTCACCTGACAGCTGACGTGATCTGCTCACATGAATACCATGTTGTAAATGTTCTCAGCCATGGCCCATGGTGGATAGATGGCATAAAAATTGAGCTGACCAAAAGTGATGGAAAAATATTTGCAACTTTTGGAATGATTGAACAAGTTTTTAGACAAATTGTATCAAACATTATATTCACAAACACTTTCATGCTTTTTTGACACCTTTATTTCAGCAGCTTATATAGTAGATCATAAAGGATGTAATGTGCTTAATAGATGTTGGCTTTGAGAGGCTGCCTCAGCAGGGACTCTGAACACATTTTCAAGTGTGCCATCTGTTTGCATGTGAAGAGAACCATGTAGTAAGACTGGCAGACTTGCTGTGGATATAATTGGCCAAGACATGAAACCTCCAAAGACAGGTAATGTACAATGATGGAGTAGCACTTTGCCATGCAAGTGTAAATGGTTTATCACGGCAGCAACATGTCACAGCTGCACTTAATTGATTTGAAAGATCGGCCTTTAAATGGCACTTTAAGCTGAGCATGAAATCCTACTTATGAATTGTTCATGACATGAACAGTGTTTGAGCAGCAGAGGGAGGAAAACTCAGGGTGTTCCACCAAGAATAAGGGTGGCTGGGCTGGAGGGAGGCTTGTTTAGATTGCAGAAGCTCATAAGGAAGTGAAGAATTATGTGTAGAATTTGATGTTAAGGGACTGTGTGGAGTTTGCAGGTGTATGTTGGCATTGGCATAGTTTGGTTAAAAGACTAGAGTGCGGCAATTTTTGGAGGGAGTGATTGTTGTCTTAGTGTTGGACAGGTGTTGACGCAGCCCCACTCGCCAGCTCATGATGGCTCATGATGTGTTTATTGTGTATTCTAGTATTTAGGCCCTGTATTTGATATTTTGTACATTCTGTTTTTTGTGATACTGTTATGCTGCATGCAACCCCAGAATTCCCCCCCGGGGATCAATAAAGTATCTATCTATCTATCTGTCACTGTCAATGGAGAGAATGGAAAAGCATCACCCAGATGAAAATGTGTGGTGTCAGTGGGTGGGACTGTTTGAACTGTGGGTTTGGGAAGCCTGGCTGTCATCCTCACTGTCTAGGGTCTGGACATCAGGTGGTGGTGGTGTCCACCACCTGATGTCCGTGT
Organism: Hoplostethus atlanticus; assembly: GCA_034670405.1. NCBI lineage: Eukaryota > Metazoa > Chordata > Actinopteri > Trachichthyiformes > Trachichthyidae > Hoplostethus > Hoplostethus atlanticus. The sequence continues at coordinate 1,614,504 of JAXDDX010000028.1, read as the reverse complement.
CCAAGTTCACGTGTAGCTTTGAAGAAAAACATCAATTATTGAAGTAAGAGGTATATCCTTGTCTTAAGATGTGCATGCTGAAATATTAATATTGTCATCTTAGGATATTTAGGTCCCCCATGACAAATCTCCTTATGTCTCCTTCAGTGATCCTCTACCGCTTACTTACAAATACGCTCATCATAACAAATTAAAGGAAATTGAAGTTCACAGGGAGAAGTTGTCACATCTATCATTAAACACAATGCCAGGCTTACTCAGAAACACAGCATTTGATTCTGTCTTGCAACCAAGCAGCACGCAAACGTGTTAAGAAGATAAAACGGTTTCATTTATGATCAGTGTTATTGGCATGTTCATGTCTCATCTATCTTACTCAATTTATCAAAGAATAATGAAATGTCAATATTGTGTGTTTGTCTTATTGAGCATATGTTCATAACCTTTCTGCTCTCTGTCTCAATGTGACATACTAGATTTGTGTTTGTTTAGTGGCATGTTAAAGGATGTTTATAAGGCTGCCACATTCTCGTTATAAGTCGTTATATGTACATAGGGAATCTCTGGAGAGGTGAGAGTGCAGGGTAAGCTACAACCCCTCTGGAGCTGGTAGGGATTCAGTGTCTTGCTCAAGAATGCTTTGGACGCCTGTATCATCATATGCACCTTGATCTCAGTCTTGATATTCTTGGAGTTGTTCTTAATGTAGAGAACCGCATATGCCATCCTTCCGCTTTGTCCGACTTGACATGAATGCAGAAGCGGCATGTTCACGCCAATTCTCTGGGGGTTGTCAAAGGGAAATTGATCAATCAATCAAATCAAATAAATCACTAACTGAAGTAGAAGAAGGTGAGGAAAAGTAGGTATAATAAAAAGGTAAATTACAAAACTTACTCACAAAACAACTGCTGGAATGTATTGAACATCACAGATTAATGGTACTTAACAGTTCTCCAGCACTCTATAGAGGCAGTGACTTCACATTTCTCTCATAAAGCCTGACCTCGGTTTTGAGGCTGTTTTGTGTATAGCTTCAAGTGGGAGAGTGTACCAAATACCAAATGTATTTTTGGCTTTGTTGAGCTGGGCTATTGTGTCCCTATTGTCAGTGTCGTCAGTGCATATGAGGTTTCCAAGGAAGGGGTAACTCTTCAAGTAGTTGCATTTCCTCTCCTGATGATGGTAACTGGCGTTTGTTGATAATCAGTAAAACATGGGATTTGTCTTCACCAGCTGAATTCCAATGAGGAGTCATACCTCTAACTATAGATCCTGAAGTTACTCGTCCCCGAAAAGCACTTTTAGATTTGAGCTGAGTGATGTGAAACTTGTACAGGGTTGACAGTCTTTTTTGTCTTAGAATTCAGATTGATTTTTTTTGTCTTGCTTTTTTTTCAGAAAGTCTCATGGTGTTGCCACCTTGCAAAGTGTCAATCAACAACATACTGATATTCTAATGGTCTTTTCAGAAAGAACCCTTTCAAAAGGTACAAAATACTTTAAATGAATCAGGCATACACTGTTGGCAATAGAAATATCAGGTTCCCTTCTTGAATTTGTGTTTTATTTTAATGGAATAAATCAAGAATTAAATAATCAGGTTCATTTAAATAACCTTTATTTGTACAGGCTAACCGTTCTGATCAAAGTCTTTATTTCCTGGTGCCTAGTTATAAGGGGCTGAATATTGAATACTGTACAATGGAATAATACAATGTATACAGTAGAGTTTAACAAGACATTGCAGAACATGACAATGCAAATCCAAGAACACGGGGGAACTACGGGGTTTCCCGCAGTATGTTATAGACAAGATGGGCCGCCTTAGCAACTGTTGGCCACCTTGGCTGAGAGATTCCCAAAAAAACAAAAACAAAATAAAAGCCTATTGTGTAAGGGCCATATGTAGTAAATGCAATAGTCTGTGAGCCTCTTTTCAACCGATGTAGCAATGATAATATTGTATATACACAAAATATATAAGGAATAACGTCAATAGGTAAATTTTGATATCGCCAAGCCTATTCTGAACTCTCAGTTTTCATTATTTTGGTAGAAAACGCAGGTCAGACAACTTATCAGAATCTTCAATAAATACTTTATTGGAATCGTATCTGATTATTGATGAGGCCTTGGCATATGATGGACTTCATGGTCGACTTCATGGTTATGTCATGGTGTTAATGGGGATCTCCAGATGGTGTCTAAGCCCTGTCCTACTGGATTCATTTAAAATGAGTTCAGTCTGCCAAGCAGGTCACAGTTGTACCTGTGGCCCAAAACATGAACCTCGTTCCCTGCACAACTCCTAGTGACAACCCTCAACCTATAGGGAAGGTCAAAAGTATAATGTCTTAATCACATACTTTTGTTAGAAAGAGTTCACAAACTCAGTCCTACATTCAGTTCTTTATCTTTTACACACAAATAAGCTTTGTTTTATAGCAGTGCTCACCACTCTAAGCTAGAAAATGAATATGATATGGGGATATAAATACAAATCCCCATATAATCACCCTTTGTACTCTTAGACTTTTCCAATAGTCTGCCTGAAAGTGCCTGCTGCTCTGTTAAACATAATTCAATCCTCCACGCCTGTTCGAGAGTAAATTATGCATGGCAGGATTAGTCGGCCAGTTACATTTTACCTTGAAAGAAATTGAGTCGAAATCCACTGATAACAATAGAGAGAGACAAACAAGTTTCAGATTCCTGTTATTAGAAAGCTACTTAACAATTAGATTTGAAGTTGCATTGCTGCCTGCTAGCTAATGCGCTGTAGCCTCCTTACTGTTAATGATATCATGTACAGTATGTCACTGAGCATGATGCACTGTGACACAGGTTTAGGGGACTGTATGATGATGACTGTATGATCCTTATCCAGCTGTTGATTCTGAAATGTGTGCGTCACTGAGCTAAAGACACGGTCATTACATAAGTCAGCTCTCTTTCAGCGACTTTAATCATCCCAAACTGTGTGAAATAGTCAGGTTTCGTCACTGTAGCCCTGAAACGTGAGCCGTATAAAAGAAATACTAGGCTTCTTGATCCTGTTTTATTGAATAGTTAGCACAAAATGCAAACCCTGCCTGCAAACCTAATGTATCTTCCGAAAGTAATTGAATTGAACTGAATACGACTGCTGTAAGATACATTTTTACTTTATTTTTTTCAAAATCTTCAAACTAATGCGTCCAAGGCCTATATTAAGGAAGCCAGCCACTGGATAGAGGCAACAATCTTAATAGCACCGATATTATCCATTAAGGCAATTGAATGTTGCATTATCTCCCACAGTAATGGGAACTTGGACAAGTGCTCAAACAATTTGTGAATTCAAGGGTACATCATTGCTGCATTCAAGAGAACACGTACAGAAGTGTTGTATGAAAGCCATTCAATTGGCAGTAACTGAAGCAGGCATATGAAGATGGGCACAATTGGATGATCATCGTTAATTACAACCACAGCTCCATGGAGTGGGCCTAACTCAGTCGCTACGCGCTCTTCAAAAGGACTGTGAACAGACTAACAGTCAGTTAGTCGAAGTGACCTGCCTTTGTCTCGCTTTGTTGCCCGAATTCACTTATTTGTCTTAGCTCTTGTTTATTTGCTTCACTTATTTGTCTCATTTGTTTAAATAAAAAGTAGGTAGTAGTAACTTATTGCACTTTTACCTCAGCACTGGTTCTGCTCTTAGATGCTTGTTTAGGAAGGAAATGCACTTACGATTTCTGGTGACTAGTAGTTCTCTTGCCCACCTACGTTGAATGCACTTATTGAAAGTCACTTTGGATAAAAGCATCTGCTGAATGACCGTAAAGTAATGTAAAGTCATGATCCATAATTATTGTCTCTTTCTTTTGCAGTCAAACCAACTGTCATAGATGTCGACATATTCGTGAACAGCATTGGACCTGTGTCATCAATAAATATGGTAGGTCGATACTATTGCTTCTGATATGTGCGTACCATTTTGTTCCCACCGCCTACATGCAGCTGTCCACACACATAGTCCAAACAAGTCTTCAGAACATCATCTTTGATCTTTGAAAGGGGAATACCAGTCAACTGGAGAATTCACGATCATCTTACAGGATGTCACAGGACTGCCCAATGACTATTAAACATCAACAAATCTCTCCCGTAGCACAACAGAAAACTAAGACTTGACCTGTAATGTCATCAAGATGTATGGAGTACATCTTGCATCATCTAGGCTGTGAATGCATTGGGAAATGTGGCTGTGAAGAGCACCCAAGAAGTTTGTCTGCAGCTAGGGGTACATTTTCTGGTTCAGAGCCTACAAGCCTTCTATAGAATAAAGCTAGTTTTTACTTAAAACCTCTATAATACTTTCCACAAAATTAGTCTCTCATCCCCTATTGCCTGATGAGCACATTTTAGACCTTGCTGACATGACAAGTTTCTGGCTTTGGAAGGGCTGCTCACATGTATGCATGTTGATTGGATTGTCCTAAACAGTAGGTATAAAATGTGTGAATTCTGAAATCAAGAGCTATTCTCCTTTAACAAAATGTGAACCTGCCGCTTGGCTCATGCACCAGGCAAAGGCAAAGGCTGGCTTCCAGAGGTGTAACTTTATATTCCATTTTAAAGCACAGCTCACAAGAGACCTGTGAGACTTAAACCCACTGTCTGAGGGGAAGGACGATAAGTCCAAGCGAAAAGAGAGAGGGAGATCAGAGTGGGAGGAGGGAGCTTAGGGTGGATGTAGGGAAGCAGATAGGAATAAAGGAGTAAGTTCAAAGAAGTACATTATGAGGAAATTGTGAGGGAGAGGTGGAAAGAGTTCAGAATAAAGTGAGAGACAGAGATTTTAGGGTGCTCAGATTGGAGCATATTTGAAGAATGGTCAAGTAAATGCGAGGTGTTTTGTTTTTGGGGCTGCTGAGAGCGTCCGCATTCAGAAGAAGAGGCTGGGAAAGAGGTTCGGAGGGGAAATTACATTAAAGTTAAGTCGAGAGTACTGCTGAGCCTAGCGGAGATAAGACATTTTCTTGGGAAGCTGAAGGCCATCTCTTCAAGTTCATCAGTTTGCACCCCGGATATGAGCTCTGTATTTAATGGAAAAGAATATTCTGAATGGCTAGATAATAAGTATCTGACCCATCAGGATTCATATAATTATTATCGGTTTAAGAGTGGGGTGGACGAGTGGTTAAGACATACGGACCTGCATTCAAACTATTTTATTTTAGAGAACCAAAATTGGAAAGTAAATGGTCATTTGATCTCTTTTTTTCTCTCTTTTTCTCTTTTTTTCTCTCTATTACCATCAAGCAGTGCAATGTGGTTGATGATAACAGTGAGAACCATCAGTTTTACCTACATCGCATTAAGATCATGCATTCCTTAATGTTACTAATATCGGCTTCAGTTTGGTTCCAGTTTTATTGACTGCCAAGATAAAAATCCTTTAAAAGTAGTTCAATCTCAGAATAGTCTTCCCAACTGTATCTTATCATCTGTCAATAACTTGTTATTTGTGACAGGTCTTGGTCTAGCTAGTGTGTTTCTCTTCTGACAGTTTATCCTGTCGGTTGTGTGGAGGAATGTTTCTTGTGTGGAGGATTGAAACTTTGATGTTGAGTAACACTCAGTGATCTCTGCTCTTCAACGTCAGCCATGGATTCAAGTACAAACTGTCTACAGTCCCGTTCATTGTAGCATATGCTCTCAATCTGTATGGGCATGGCTGTGCATGCACCACCAGTCACTGTTGGTGTCTGTCTCTCCAGTCTCTCCAGCCCCTCCATCCATCGGGAAGCTGCTTGACTCGTGGTGGCAGCTCCTTCTTGCCTCCTTTACAAAATCTCCTCAGAGGTGTATTGTGTTTCATACAAGAGAAGGAATGTGGTTTAAAATCTTGTCCATTACGTTTTCGACAGTGGCATTTCTCTCTGTAGTCATAGTTACCTCAACTTTTGGAAATAAACACAGTTCCCTAGCTAACTGGCTAATAACCTTTTCTACGTTCTTGTGCACTCATAACACTCCTGAGAGGGGGGGTGTGGCGCAACAGAGACACATCCCAGACACAGTTGAAGTTTTCAAAATCACAAGGATTTGTGATGTAATAGCAAATCCTGAACCCCAGACAAAAATACCCAAGCAGAGTTGGTATTTTCAACTGGAGGTATTGACTCTACTATGTTCGCCAAAGTACCTATTAAATTAGGTGTATGTTGTTTTGCTTTAGTCCTTTGGAACAGTCTTGTAAAGCCCCAGACTGGAGATGTGTACTTAATCGGGATGTTTGAAAATCCTTTGATTTTTTTCCCTTTTCATTTATTTTAGTATTGTTTTCATTAGATGCATGGTTTTAAATTGTTACATTTCCAGAGGGTTTTTCCAATCAAAAGTCTGCAGCATCTTTTATACAAAGTAGTAAATGATTGCACAATAAGAGACCAGAACCATGAGCTGTGTGCAGGCATGCTCCTTGTTGAAACACAATTGCAAACTGTTGTTTAATTTTAGTTTCAGTATAGAGTGTAATCTATGTTTGATATTGAATGACTCCAAATGAGTGAGGCTAATGGGTGTGGATCATTTCTATCACTGCAATACTGAAAAGTCAGGGGAGCAAATGTTCCCTTCATTCCCAGTCCAGTCCATTGGTCATTTGATTTAATCTTGGATGAGTTAAATGTGGGAATCATGAGCCAACGGACAGTATGGATATTCAAAGCACCAAAGTGTATTCCTGGGTTCACAACACAAGCATCAACTGCTATAATAACGTGTTGCTTTCATTTCAACATATTTGCTTATATATTTTGCCTCCCCCAAAGTTTCAGTTAGAAAATACTTTATTCTTTAGTCTCCCATCTGTTTTGCCTTCACTGTAGCAAGGCAGCGCTGCGGCCAATAACACTCAATCTAGTTTTCTTTCAGGGAGTTTCCTGCTGATGAAGTGACCTTTGAGTAGTTTGCAGGGTTTCTCAACAAACTGTATGCCTGTCAGAGTGAGACTGTCAAGTTTGTGCACATATGCATATTGCATACATGAAATGACAGAAGCTAGAGGTCAACCAGGCAGGAATAACCTCCTGTCATGCAACCATTTTGAGATATTGGACGTTAACGCTGTAAAAGACATACAGAGACATACTCACACTCAGACAAACAACCAATTCAGTAGCTGTAATACTTCCTCTGTCAGTTATCTTCCTTCTCCCACACAGTCACCACTACAGCACAGCTCAGACTTTGAAGTGTTTGCTCTTTAAAAAGTTCTCAATGCAGGGAATAGGCTGGCAAGCAGAATTAAATGTTGAGAACAATTTTCTTCATAGTGAACAATGTTCTTCCCAGCTAGCAAATGACACAAGCTTAAAAGCGAGACTAAAGTGATGTTTGGAGAACAGAACTGGTAGACGTCAATAGAACTGGCTACATTGAGTTCAAATAAACCCTGCGTGCATTCATCCATTATAAGATGTTCCAGTAGAGGAGGAGAAAAGACAAAAGTCTGCACACGTACTTCATGCTCTCATTGTGACTTTTGTTTTATTGACACAGCAATGTACATTTTGAGCCAAATGCTCTGTCTCAGATGACAGCAGGGGGATATTTCCACATGCTTCCTTACTCGTGTTATAGACGAGACAAATTTGACAGCCACAAGGCACACTGCCCTGACCAAACATGTCCAATGTCACTCTAGCTAAAAAAAATACTGATTACGTTTGAATTCTGTTGATTATTTGTTTAATAACAGTTCACTTGGCTGCTCATTTGGCGTAAGATTACTTTTGGTGAGTGTGAGCGCCTGACAGATGCCTGAGAATTGGCATCCTTACATCATGGCTGCACTGGTCTTGTCCAGGACAGTGTATTTATATGAGCACAAAACGTACCATGATAGTTTTGAGGTATTATAGACTAATATCACTGTAGAAATGTCTCTTGGCCAATCAGAGCGTACGGTTGGGACTATCTGTGTTACCTTATTTTTAATTCTACATATAACTAATTCATGTTTTTTGTAATGGCAGTCTCAGGAGAAGGTGTACAAGAGAGCCAGTTGTTATGTGCTTTAAATAGACTGAGCTGTCTTAAGCTTTGAATCAAGAGAACCGCAGCCTGTACTTATTTAGCGCTATCTTTGAGTTCTCTTTATAGCGTGGCAAGCTCATTTTAAGCCACATTGTCAGAAAAGAGTTCATATATCAGTGGTCCCCGTTGTATTGTCTCTAGTTATAATGTAGTGTATAATTCAGAGCATTATGTCTTGAGGAGACAAATGTTGATGAATTCCCTTTCCCTTTACAATCGCAAAATGCAGTCTAGAGAACTAAATCTCATTTTACCACAGTCTACACATCACAGGCGTTGTTATATGTATCTATTGCATAGTCTAACCTGTCATCTTTGTACCTTATTTTCCCCATGGTGGTGGAACTCATTATTTTTTTCATGACCATCTTGCTATTGCATCTGTTTGCCTCAAAGTATTGACTCAGCCAATTATCTAGGTACAATACTGTGTAGGTGTGATGGACAAAGAATGCTAAATGGATCATTTACTCCCAATTAACTAATCAAACACTAATTATTGAAGGGCATGCTGTGATATTGTCAGTGCACTCTACATCCCAAATCATCACCAAATGGGAACCACACCACTCATAGAGGGGGTCAGGACTGTGTTGCCCAACAGGAGAAGTAGTATTGGGTAGTGGCACAGTATTTAGTTGATGATATTTGCACTATCAACATTTGTTACCTTTGCCATGTAATGAATACTGTGATGTATTGCAATGCTAAACGTACAATGAACAAGCAGTGGAATTGTGTAAATGTCTAAGGGAAAAGTCCAATGTTTTCTCTGCTATAGGTGTGTTGATAAATAGTACAATTAGTGTATCCATTTTGTTCATTCATTCATTCATTATTAAGAGAAAATGCATGCAAACAGAAGATAATAATGCATTCCACTGGGGTATTTTAAGATGTACTTCCATGTTCAGTTAGAAAATCCCTGGTTTAGTCAAGGTTTGAAAGACAGCAATGCATAGTGATTTCACAGGGTATAACAAGCACAAAACATTGTTAATGTCCCATAATGACGAGACCAAGCAAGCACCCTCCTTAACCTGCATCCAACCAAAATCTTGTCAATTACTTCACCAAAGAGCTGCTTACATCTTGCTTGACTGGGAGCTCAGCTCTCCATAAAGGTCTATAGGTCCAATGGACACTCCAAAAATAAACCCCAGACAGACCCACAGCAAGTCTTTTTCAAGTCTTTTTTTGGGCCCTGTCATTTATATCAACAAGGAAACTGATAATTGCCTCATTGACAGCTTATTACTGGCAGGGACAGCAGCAGTTTCAATGGCTGGGGGATGTTTGGATGTAGAAATTATAAATAAGGCTGTTACAATGTTGCAATGCCACCACTTTGCTCAAAAGTAGTATCTAGAACCATTTTCTCTCATACGTGGTTCGTACAAGGATGAATGTGTTATGTGTTAATACAAGGTGCTGTGTGGAGCCCAGCTGAATCATCTGACCATTAACAAATCTGACCAATCAGTCTCATACTCATCTCATGTATCAGATGATTGGCTCATTGTATTCAGAATAATATTTTGAAAAGCATTTGTTTTGTTAAATACACATAATGTGAGTCTTTCATGTACCTTTGTTGTGGCAGGAACCCAAGCACAAATTTCCTCAAAGAAGTTAACAAAGCAGCAGTGGGAGTTCTCTCAGACAGTACTCTACCACTCTACCAATTACTAAGAACTGAGAGACAGTAACTCTCGCATGGAGTAAAAAACACAGTTGTACGTCTGGAAGTTAGAAAATGGATTGCAGTCTGCATCAAGGTCTATCGATCCTTATTGTGAGTTGAAATCACTCAGAATCACAGAATTGGGAGGATCTTTAAAGAGAGTGGGCAGTCGACTCTCTTTTTTTCATTGAGACGCTGGGAAAGTTGAGAAGAAGACTGAACAGAGGACACACAGGAGAGAAGGTTCTGGTAGGATTCAATCTTTGGCCAGCAGGGGCTGATGTGTTTCCAGAAGGCAGGGGCTTAACGACTACACCGAGTCTGGGCACAAATAGGGAATCAATCATTTGATAGGAATATCTGTACTTTTGATGGCTGAGAAAAACTGAATTTAAGAATGAAAAAAAAAGACCTGACCATAGAAAATGTTTATGCCATCCTTGGGCTAAAATACATCCTTCAACAAGGACATATGAAATGAAGATACGTAAATTGAATCTGGTACTTGAATTTTGAATGTTCTGCCTATTCTCCTTTCAATCTCCCTTAATTCAACACAATGGTGGTGAAAAGCAGGCATTGAATGAATCATTCAAAAGAAACAATAAGCTCTGCATAAAAAAAAAAGTTGGCAGCCTCTGTGTAGTTATAAAGAAGTTTCTATTTTTAAACTTCTGGGTCATGCAGTGTCCTAGGCAACCAAGCGTAATCCAGGAATTCCAGCTGAGACAAGAGCTAGTGCCAGTGGGGTCCCTGGTGCTATTCTCACCCTGCGGAGAGAGCTGCCCACTCACAGGCTAGCATACTGGATGTGGAATACAATATTCATATCAATTAATTTCCCAATGCATAAACAAGTAGCTGGTTGCACACACACAATGGTTCTGGATGCTGTGGTTTATTGGAGGAAAAGCACTTTCACTTCCAGCACAACTTTAATTCTGTAATGTTCTCAAAATCTGCAGCTTGAGTATTTGGCTACGTACCCATTTCTGTAAATGAGAACTCCCAAATGCTTCACCGAATGCTACTGATAAAGTAAAGGAGGCAGACCTGGCAGATTTCAGTGTGAGGGGATAGCTGTGTGCATCACCAGCAAAACAGTAACAGCTGCTGCTTTAAAAAAAAAAAAAAAAGGCATAGGCTGTGGTATAAAATGGCCGTTTTCATTTTTTATTCATGTCATAACATCGCTCTATATAACAGTTATGGGGGGTCAGCTTAGTTACAGGTAGACTCAAATGCAAAACTCTCCAAGAAAAGTGTTTTCACTTAATTAGCCTAAGAGATGCATCTCATTTTTCCATTTTTCTGGGTGGGAGATTTGGGTAATGAAGGCATCAGCATGAGGATCATATAATGAGGCTCCTGGTAATGCCATAATCAGAACAGATCTCAATGGAATACTAATATGCTCCTAGAGTGGTTCAATCACCACGTAATGAACTAACAAAAGTATCTTTCCAATTCCATCATTTTCCATAACTTTTAAAACACCCATGTGACCACGACATTAGTCCTGCTCAGTGTGTAGGCTCAAGACATGATGCCAGTAAAATGTGTGGGTAGAACAGCATCTGATCTGGAGACTTGTGAATTGATTTTCATCATACTGTTTTGATTCTTATCAGGGCAGGAGAGAGGTGCGCACATACTATCACTGCTCTGCCAGCATCTTGCAGTCAAAGTCACTAGAGACCTTCAGAGGGAGCAATGTGTAATTGAGTGCGGTGTGGAAGCAGATATGTGGTGGCTGGAAAGAGGAAGTGATGCGGCGTATGGTGTAGTTTGAGATATTCATGCAAATAGGGCCACAGCATATGCTGATGTTGGAGAATTCCTTTTAGCATAGTTTGAATGCAGAATATCTTACATAGGCAACTTCCTACTGAAGTGGAGGTATTCTGGAGGTATAAGACTTTATTTTCAGTTGTACTATCAGATCTTGACAGGCCTTTTTTGTTACCATGGTTGGCTCCTGAACACAAAATACATTTAAGGTGAAAATAGGCAGCTCTCAATCAGCTCCCAGTTGACTTTCTCAAACGAGGAAATATCCTACCTGTGGTCTTCATATTGAGAGTACATCTCAGGGATTGACAGTTCTGGCCAACTGTCAGCCAAATCAGAACCCAGTAAAAACAAGACTAGTGTGCTTAGTGGTGTCTGTGGTAAATTGTCAGTGGTCGTCCATTTAGTTTTTGTAGGATGAGGATTACCTATTGATGAGGCATAAGCACAGTTGTGCGAAGGTGTTCTAGTATTGCAGCTATAGTTGTTTGGCTACATGAGAAAATAAGCTAGCATGGTTAGCAGGAATGGAGCATGGCTAACAACACAATTGCAAAATACCAGAATGATCCCAGAAGTTAAATAAATACTTCTGCTTTACCTTTGGGTTGTCTAGCTAAAGCGAGCAAGTTCCATTAACAAATGATTTGATAAAACTCTGCTAACTGACATGGACAATTTACAACAGTTTACCACATATCACTGACAAATTGAGTATACAATGTCAGGCGACCATACTTCCGCTTATGCTAAGGTCACATTAGCTAGCAAGCATTATTGGCTAAAAATGTTTCTTTACACCAGAAGACCTGTGACTGCTGCCACCTGCTTGCCCAGCCAAAAAGAAGTCGCCAAGGACTTGATTTCCCTCACTACAAACATACAGCTTTGATGCTACAAATAGCATCCATCAAATTCTGTATTTGTGTGTTTGGCCATTCCACAGTCTAGACTCAAGGCTGAAATTGATTGACCTTTTGCTATCAGGGTCTCTAGACTGTGGAATTACCTGCTCTGGAACAACACTATTATCACTGAAAACACTTAAAACTCACTCAGGGACTCACTCAGGAACCACTCGATAGTGCCCCAGAACAATTTAGACCCATAGTCACAGCTGAATACAAACAGGCTGGAAAGAGAAACTGACAAGAGAAAATCAAGAGCCTGTTTTAGAAGTCATTGCATATATATTTTTCAACCATCTTAAACTTGACTTAATGTTTGTCCAATGTGGTTCTCCAGGAATGCTGGTTCTATGGCTATTGAGAATTAACCTCAGGAAGAGCAGCCTTGCATGTCAACATCCTATGTACGTCCTATGCTTGTCACCCCCTCTCTCATGACCAGTCTATGGGCAACTATCAAGGCCATCCACAATATTAGCTACACTTACGTGCCAGTGGAAGAAACCCAATCCTGCACGGTGAAGTCAGTTCAGGGGCTATTTCCTCCAACCAGGCACCACAAAGATCTGGCTTGGAAAACAACTCCTGATGACCGTGTGTAGATTAAGAATGAGTCGATAAGGTTCAGGTCCAGAGGCAGCCGCGCATCTTTAAGAACCCCTACTACCTTAGTGCCTGGAGATTGTGTTTGACATTATTCCCATCTGTAAGACTGACAGAGCCAAGCACAGTCAACCAGGGGCCAGGAGCACTCCATCAGTATGACATGCCATACTTTAAAATATTGAGTGAGTCACACCACACTGGCAGAGCCCACCACAGCAGACGGGGAGCTCTCTGCCAGGCACCTTCATTCAGCAGCTATGGCACTTAACAGTCACCAGTGATGCCTGTCCTGCACAGCTGCTGAGAGGGATGTTGCTGCTTTGACAGCACATCTTAGCTGATGCAGTTCAGTGTCATGGCAGAGGCTGTGTGCAGTAGCAACTACCAGTGTAAGGTTACCTGGAATCTCCTGGCTCCTTACCCCTAAGTCTGAAACACTGCATCTCTCCATTGACTGCATCATAGCCCATCATAAACATCTACAACATCTACGATTGTTTGCTGATGAAATTCTGGGGGAAAAGCCTGCAGTACAGCTGCAGTACTTGTACTGTGCCATTGTGGATAAAGTCTGATTGCAAAAACATTTCATAAATAAGGCCCTTGAACTTCTCTGGCTCAGAGACGATAGTGACTACCAGAAGCTAGGATTAACTGAACCCAACGTTTCAGCTCTTTGGCATATAGCAGGACCAGTAACGCATCATCAAAAGAAGTCCCTCATTTCCACGTCCTCTTTGGGGGAAAACTAAAGCATTTCCTGATACTCCATGGTCCCCCAGTACATTATTTTACTGTTATATTACCCATATTATATTACCCATGTGCATGGATAAAATCTAATTACTGACCTCTCCTGATAATACTCCACACAGAGAGGGCTTTATAGTCATTTGGGTAACAATGCTCTGAATCTTGACAGGGTCAAACTACTGTAAAGCCCTCTCCGGACAGCATGTAATTAGCATTAATTACAGTCAGTCATCTGGACGGTAAAATATGTTGCTGGGACTGTGGTAATCAAGGGTCTCACCAGTGTGAATGTGCCCACCATCACCCATAGTACAGCAAAACTCTATAGCTATATCATTGTAACACCAGATGCAGCAGCTCCTGCACTCCTTTACTCTTTTGCACTCTACTATTTTCTCTATTTTTCTTGGCATCCATCTGTGCTTCGATGCACTATCTCTTCCTTTTATTGCTTATTTTATATTGTATTTGTGTGTTTAGCCCCATTCGGACGGGATTAGTTTTACAGGGTAACGTGGGTAATAAAACATTTGCATGGATCCTCGGTAATTTCAGTCATCGATCCGGATGGGATTCAAATTTACAGACGGAGGAACGTAATTGTCGGACGTACCCGGATGTTTACGTCACTCGGAATCATCATTCCATCAATTCAGGAAGTTAATTGAAAATTCCTATTCCCCTGTTCCAGTTACAAAAAGCAGAAACCGAACAGAACTACTAGAAGGAGCGCTTAGCAAAAGCCTCCTCGAGTGCTTCCATTTCAAACCGATAAAATGACAGCTGGCGATATGGTAGGCTATCTATTGCGCGCAAAAGATCATCGCACCAGGAAGTAGTATACCCGCCAGAATTCTTGTTCTAAACAGCCTGCGAACTCTGTGATATATATCTCAAATTACCAAGATGTCTATCCGGACGGTACTAAAATTATCAGTGCACCCGTGAGTTTGCTGAAAAACAGTAGGTATTTGGGGCCGGAATTATTACTGGGGTAGGACGGAAAAATCACTGACATGGCCGTTCCGGACGGGATTAAAATGACTGAATAGCGCTGTAATAAATTGAATTACCTGACCTCCCCTAGAGAAACGAATCCCGTCCGAATGGGGCTTTTGTAATCTATTCTTTTTCCCCTGGTGATTCTTTTTGGTGCTGCAACAACCTAATTTCCCCCTGGGGATCCCTCAAGAGTCTGGTCTGGTGTAGGCTATTTGTATACACCAGACCACTGGAGCTCAGTGTAGTGCAAGGCACGTTGGAAAGCTGAGTATCTAAACAGTTTCTATAAGCAGTAAGCTCTGTATCACATGGACCTTTGATTGGTTATCTTCATATACAATTGTTTACCTGAATATGTACCTACTTGATTTAACTAATGCAAGAGATTCACTTATTTTTGCACCTGCACTAATTCACTTATTTTCATTGTACTAAATGAACAATTCCCTCTCCAAAAACATGAAATTGGTAAATAAATTACCTTTATTTCAGTTAAGAAAAGGCTTGCATGGAAATAACGCAAGAGGTTCTTACGTAGAGCAGAGGAATGGTGGAAAATTATTCTTTCTCTGCTACTCTTTTTGTTAGTCACTTCACTCTTCAGCATCAGATACATGAGGGTGTGACCGCGTCAGAGGTTTTGAGTCAGACCATTTCGTTGTTTTTCTTTCCTCACCAGATTGACTCTGAAATACTCACCTCACTAGATCTACATGACCAGATAAGTAGAAGTGCAGGGTTGTTATCAGCATGGTTGCCAATATTTCAGATGATAAGATGTGGCCTTATCTGTCTCAGGTGACTTGTGTCTTTCCTGCAAGACTGGGTAATTCAGCTTCATTTGACCTCCTTTGTCTCAACCCATGGCTGTGTGTGTGTGTGTGTGTGTGTGTGTGTGTGTGTGTGTGTGTGTGTGTGTGTGTGTGTGTGTGTGTGTGTGTGTTGGGGGGGGGGGGGGGTCTTTTCCCCAAGCGTTGCTCAGAATTTGTGTGTGAACAGTAAGTCACTCCAGATGAGAGCACTGAGAGAACATATAAGGGCAGCACAGAGCCCTGCCATATTTCAGAGGGAATAGGGAATACAAATGGCAAGCTCGTTTCGGCGTGATAGGAACATCTCCCTTGTATTTATATAACAAACTGAGTGGCAGATACACATTTGTTTATCCAATATTGAAGGATACAAGGATACACACACAAACACACAGCATGCTTATGGGGTGGATACCAATCTAAGCAGACGAACGGCACAAACAAAAAGCCTTTTTTTGAACTATGCACTCTTCAGAGAGAAAAGTAATGGATAAGAGTTTTGAAGTCAAAATCAATAAAGTATTACTGAACAGGCATCATTCTCAAATGGTTTCAGCTCTGGACTTTGCTGTAAACCATGATCCACTGCAGAGTAGCAGAGGTGATGTATCAGTTGGCAGGGACCTTGTCGATGCTCTAAATTTGATCTTTTCACATTCTGTTGTCAACCACTGATGTTCATGTAGTCATGGACTGCCCTAGGATGTTCAACTAAAAGCATCCATACACTAAACAACAAAAATAAATGTAAACAGAACAAGTGGTAATACTTTAAAGGTGGACACCAATTCAGGGCAGGTCCTGTGTGGTCTTATTGGTCCAGGGATAAGCAATTTGTTGTTATTTGATAAGCAGTGTCATTTACCAGATATGGCCATCAGTACTGTCGTCTACTGAGCCTTGATCCTTGAGGTGTTTCCAGATGATTGCACACTGCTAATGCAAATCAAGAACTGGCGAATATGCATCAATATCTGCAGCAAGAGTCCCACCAGATTCTGTGGCCTTTTAGTAACCCAGATGGCGAGCACCTGAACTAATGGTGCATATATTTCCCCAAATATATTGACAAGGTTACTGTCTCTTGGGAGATGAACGGCAACACTTTTATGGAATCATCTCTTGCTCAACTATCTTGCTCTCTCAGTCACGGCGCAAGTGTTATATTTAATGTTGTTACACTCTATTGATCTACACAATGCATCAGGACTGATAGTGTCTGTTGCAGGGCAATCATTGCTACCTTTTGACAAAGCCGCAGGCAGCAGAATGATTTCTTTCTCATTCAGGTCAGATATCTGTCACGGCTATGTTGGTTTGGAGCCATGGCTTGGCATATGAGGTAGATTCTGCCCTATGGCGCTGTTTCTTGCCACGCTTTCAACTATCGGCGACAGTGTCCACATACAGACAAAGGCCTGTTAAGCTCATCTCAATATTCCACAGCGCCTGCAGCTTCTACAAATGACAAGTGACTTTTTCTAGTGCTCCAGAATGCATAAGCACCTCCGATTAAAACACATTAGGCTTGTTTCCCTTCCCTTGGCATATTAGCATTTTATGAGGTTCCAAAACATGTATGGTTTTATTGAGCCTGTAGCCTTAATGTAAGAAGCACAAGTGGTAGCCACAGGCACTAACTTACTTTTTAAGAGTCACTAAGACAGAGTAAACACTGCCTCAATTTGACATGTAAACATTCAGCTGATTCACTGAGTAGGGGCAAACTAAAGAGAAAATAGAATAGCTTCCAAGATCATTTTGAATGAATAGTCATGCCAACCATATTTATGAACACAATTTTGTTTTTAGCTTGATGACAACACATTTTTGACATTATCCAACAGATTTTAAAAGGGTTTCATAAGAGGTTGGAGAAGTCTCTCAACCCACATGGAACATGAGGAACATGAACTGAAAACATGAAGATCACCAAAATTTGAGTTACATGGTTTTCACAGGACAACAGCAAAATGCTGCTTTACAATCTCCCATAAATGTGCCACGGGGTCATATCTGGTTATTTAAATGGAGTGGCATATGGTGAACATCATTTTCATGCTGTTCAAACCATTACCAATAAACGCAATTCATTTTTGTTCGTTCAGATAAGATGGCTTTATTTAGACAAACCTAATGCATGCGTGAATGTCTTTCCAGAGTGCATCAGCACGTGGAACATTTTTAGTAATAATAGGCCACATTTTTCCAAACTCTTCACTAAAAATATGAAAATTCAGAGTGCAGAACACACACTTCCGGGCACCGTGCGAGTGGCAGCCTGTTGCAGCAGCTCCCGTGTCTTTTGTTGTTTGTGTTTTATTTATTTTTATTATTACGATTATTTTTGCACTAAGCACTTGTATATTTTTTGTAGAGCATATCTTATATATTTTCTATTCTTTAACTTTTATTACTTATCTTAGTTGTGTTATTGTATGTTGTTGTTGTTCTATGTTACTTGGCTGCTGTGACTAAGAAATGTCCTCTCGGGGATTAATGAAGTACCTACCTACCTACCATAAGCATGTGGTGTATTGTAGAGAATTTAGAGAGTTTTAAACCAAGTGTATCAAGAAACTTGTAATTGGTTTTATCTACAGTTCCTCTGCAAATGCCAGTGCTCAGCTTGGATGCGCTACTCATTTCATTACAAGTCACCCTTTTCTGATAATTTACAGTAGATATTTTTTGTCCCCCAGGTAATAAAATTGCGGGAGGGGAGGGGGTACGATGGGTCAGACTGGCCCGTCCGTCCGTCCATCTGGTCTATTGGCATCCAAAAAAATTACACTAATTTACCTTATGGGGACACCATAATTAAAGGTCAAAAAGTAAAACCTGTAACTCCTACACCATGAGTCTGATTTACATGAAACTTACTACACAAATCCATCCATCCTAAATTACACTGATTGGCCTAATGAGGGCGCTCTAATTAAAGGTCAAACTTTTTAACTCCGACAGCACTGGTCTAATTTTGATGAAACTCGGAGGGATGATGCATCTTGTTACTGGGCCACGGGTGCCTGCATCACTCTGGGGGGAGACATGTTTACTTGTGTATTTTGGTTAGGGTTGCATACTCTAGTGAGCTCAAGAAAATTACTCAATTTCTCTTCAGTCTCAGGCCCCTGTACTGGGGCATTGGTAATGCAATCAGTCTATATATGAACAACAACAACTGATTGTTATTGGAACAATGGTTTTGTGACCATTGAATTTCAGTGCAGCATGTAAGCCTAAATCTCTGCTCGTCACCCCCCACACCAGGTTGCGGACACTTGGGGGCATAGCCTTCGGTGTGACTGCCCCCACCCTCTGGTACGCCCTGCCTGTGGAGATCCCCAATGCCGGGTCCATCGAACTTTTTAAAAAAGCATCTGAAGACCTTTCTCTTCAGCCATGCCTATGGACTAAACTGAACTACGGCCCTGTATTTTTTGTAGGTTTTTTTGGTGGGTGGGGTTTAACCGCTTTATTGTTTGCCCAGCCGTTTAGCCTAGTTGTTCTTTTTCTTGTTTAGCCTAGTTTTTGTCCTTCTCTTTCTTCTTCTCGTTGTTAGGTGCCTTGGCTACTATGAAAGGCACTCTTAAATTAAAGTTATCAAGCTGCATGGTCTCAAGCTGCATGGCTGTAGATGAGCTGCAACACGCCTCTTGTAAGTACTTAATTTAAAGGGCCTTTCTCTTGTGTTGTGTGCTATATTTATCTTTTGGAAATATATGAACTTACTTTGATTTGCCACTGTTAGCAACAAGCTCTGAATAGTCTTTAAGGATGTAGATATATAGACAATGAGTGAGTAGGGTGCTAAGAATTTTCTGTAGAACTTCAGACTATTGTGAGAAGACAAAGGTGCATTGAGGGAATCCATGCAAACAGTTACACTTAGTTTTAGTAGACAAGAAACAGTCATAAAGCTATGGGAGTGCTATGGGAGTATAATTCAAAGGACAAACAAAATACAAACATATAGGTTTTGGTTCAATATCATAACAGTTCTCTATATGGATGTCATTGCTTTGCTTGGGTCCCCACTCATCTGAGAAGAAGTATTTGCCTCTGCTCCGTCTGTCAGTGTGACAGATGGTTCTTGCCATGACGTGAGGAAGTTTTCCTAACAAATCAATCTGACTAATGAATCATTGCCCTTTACCTGGCATTGCCACAAAGAAATATCACCCGAGTTTGTTTTTTCTTCCTGACATGTAATTAGTTCATTCTCAGAAATGATACATCATCTGATTATTATTTTATTTTGTGCCACTGACTTTGAGAGACTTTGCATTTCAGAGCCAATTAAGAGCAAACAAGATGGATAGATGGACAGACATCTGGCATATCATGCTTCACCACAGGAGCCTGCCCACATTTATCATAAACGGTTGATATTTAATATTCAAGAATACATTATTTAGAACTGATAAAAAAAAATAAAAAATTATCTTTGTGATATTTTAGATCGCAATCCTCCCAAATCAAATCAAGTACAGCTTCATTTATAAAGTGACCATATATTCACCAAGAAGGCAAGATTTGTGGCTATCGAAAAGCATGTAAAGTTACAAACCTTTAGGATTTGCAAGTCTGGAGAAGGTTTTAGTTTTCATAAGAAAAGTGTGTGGCAGCATGCGCCCACCTGCTGCCGGTCCAGACTGGAACAGCAGCAGGGAGAACCAGCCCACCAGCTTGATTCTCTCATGCATCCAGCCCACACCTCAACCATACACACGCCCAGTCTGCCGCAATAATATGTTGCATAATCATCATTTAGGTTTCAGAATGAAACTCTAATTTTGATCATAATGCGTTAATGCTTACAAGCACTAGAGATGCAATCCAGTCATCCAGTCGCTATTTTCCATCCGTGGGCAGGATATTTTATGCATACATTACATACGTAGCTACTCACCAGGTTATCTGATTTATTAATTCACTGTTGACTTGATTGAATGGTTTCTGTTGTTGGTACATGGACAGGGATCATGGCCTACTTGCAAGTATAGTTAGATTTTCCTCTATCAGGTTGCCATCATGATTCTATATCCAAGTTTCTCAGAAAACCTTTTCTTTTTCTCAGCCTGTTGAGTAATTACCTGCATTTTAGCGTGTTCAGTCATTACCCATCCTACCTAAATTGATATTCCATTCCAGTGCCTCATCAGGAGATGGGCAAATGCCTACATTTGACAGGCTATCATTTGTGCATGACATTAGTGAGTGACTAGAATGTGCTTTTAACCTCTTTTAATGTTCCTCAGTCTTCTGCCAGGCCATTTAATGTGCACTGCTGGTATGGCAGTACTAGTCATTTGATGTCATGGAATGTATTTATTCCTTATAGAGAATATGTTACAGTAAATGTGGGATACACACATACAGTATAATATTTACTTAAAAAGCCAGTTCTTTGACTTTGAGCTAAACATTCATAGGTACTCCTAAGGTCAATTTTGAGTACACAATGTTCAGAACATGCTTCAAGACTGTTCATCATTTTGTTCTTGATTTATTTTGTCCCTCCACAAAAATATTGTGAAATTACCTACATAAAGTGATGAGCAAAGGAGCTCAATTAAAGGCAGGAGTAGGGTTCATGCCACTTTTTTTTTTCAGCTAATCAGTTTTAGCATACACAGTCGTATGGTTAACCTTGCATGCTCCCAATTTCACTTTAAATTAAACAAAGTAGATTTATTGACCGGCCTTTTTCATGTTTAATTTCCTGTTGAAGAATGCATAGAGCAGAGGAGGGGCTCCTCTCATCAGTAATCTGTCTCAAGAGATCAGTACATTGTCTGGTGGATTTTAGGACAGAGAACTGATGCAGAGGGCGGGTGCCTGTTTCAAAGACTGGAGTCCTGGCAGTTACAACTCCAAAATCCAATTTGTTTCTGTTTGATGACATGGTTTAAGTTTGTCATAGTCAGTTTGTATTTCAACAGTAACCAAGATTGTACTTTATCTCAGCTTTGCCTTCCTTTTTCATGAAACCACCAAGATTTAAAGTGATATCTCAGATCCCAGGGGCCAAAAGTATAAAACTCTGTGTATATTTAGGTGTAGAAATCTGTGTACACACAAAACAGGAAACATGGATACGCAGTCTTTTCGTCAGATTTATAAAACCTGTTCCCACGTGTTTCTTCCTCATACATCTCAATCATCCTGAAATTGTGCGCACGTGCACAAGCCTTCTGACCATGCCCACAATTTACTATAAATGGCTTCCAACACACCCCCAATTGCCTGGTTTTCATATAAAGTGCCAGTTTAGTTTTGAGGAGAAATGGCGGAACCATTTAAGAAGCAATTGAAGAAGAAGAAGCGATTTTACCGACTGTGAACTTGAAATAATGGTTGATCAAATGACAGAAGAAAACGCGTATTATTTGGAAGCCTAAGCTCTGGCATTACCAACAAAATGAAACAAGTTGAATGTCAGAAAGTAACCGAAGCAGTGAGCGCCGTTAGTTCTGAGCCACGGACCCTGGAGGAGAGGAGGAGTCTCATTTCAAGCGTGAGGCCAAGAAGTGCGTTACTGTGCACAGCGTTAGTGTGCGAGCTACTGGAGGAGGAGAGGGGACCCCAGCGCTCTCTCTGCTTGATGAGCGCATGGCTTCTATCCTGGGCCAAACTGCCATTTATTTATATAAAGGTCATTATTATTATAATGCATAGTGACAAACATATTTACTCAAGATAGAACGAAATTAAGGCTTGTCAAAAAACACTCGCATCACTAGTAATCATAGTGAAGACAATACATATATAAATAAAATTACGAAATAATAAATTGCATATTTTAATGAATTTGGGAATAAGTAAATATAGAAATATACAAATAAATGCATAAACACAAAAAAGTACATAGGTATGTATCTTATTTACTTTGTTAAAGATATTATTTAATTGATGTATTTATTAACCCTTTTGATTCATTAAATTATATATATCCAATAATGGCAGTTTCAGCGTTCCATACGAGGGACTAACCTTAACAAACTGATTGGCAATTTTGTTGTTAATAAGACGTGAATGATGAATGATAGAAAGTGGTGGCAAGTGATTTAATGAGTGATTTAATAAATATTAAATCACTTGACAGTTTATAACTCTTCAAGGTGTATTGTCAGAGTTTTTCAAGTATCTTGGAGCTTTTGTAAAGTGTCATCTAACTCAAAATGCATGCAAGATGCAAGATACTTGATTGCTGGTTTAGTTCTCTCATTGTCACTGTCTCACAGTGAAATTACCCTGTAGACATACATTCAGAGATCAGAGGCATCTCTTTAGATATTACTATGCTATATATGGCTTGAGTCAGTATAATATAGTCAACACCAGCAGACAGTGACTTGCTTACAGTTAAATCTTTTGTACAACATGTCACATAAGTTAGGAAGAACTGAAAATGCAAATATACAACCTTGTATTTAATAAATATTCAATATGTCAATAGTGTGCATATATATTAAAAAAGTAATTAGGTCTAGAAGACTTTATCTTGAGAAAATACAACTGCTCAATTAATTTCTCCATTTTACTAAAACTACATACTGTTGTGTGGTGCAGTGCGTTTAGGCTGTGTATGCCGACCAACAAGAACACACACACACAGATCTCTTTAAATCTTGCCAACCTCGATAAATAATATACTATGCCTTCCAGTAGAATGCACATACAGCCAAACCTGACCTCATATGGACATAATAAATAATTTAAAAAAAATATTTAACATTCAAAGTCTAATAAATAAAAATAATTAAAAATACTTTATTCTCTTTGGCCGTGAGGTGGGCCACTTCAAACATAGAAGAGGTAAGATCAGTGGGTAATGCCTACAAAGTGTAATCACTGTTCTCAATTGAATCAATCAATATTTCCAGCCTTGCTCTCCCAGTGTTTTAATTCCCTTTAATTATAATTTGTGTATCGACGAAGCATCAAATATGGGTTATGAATTCAGGAGCAGTGCAATCTCTGAACTTTATAACTCACAAACAAGCAGCGGAAAGATGAATGACAGTGATTCTTTTGTTTTACTGTTCTCTTGTCTTAGTGCTGAAACTTTGATTATAGTGTGTGAAATGTGTGCATCATAATCTAATTCCTTGTGTCGTTTAGGCTAACTATCTCATCAGCCCCAACCAACCGGCTGTATGTACGTAGATTAGCCAGCGCAGCAGCAAAGCACTGGTCCATCATTGTATCGTTCTATTACTCTCTACTTGCTAGCTATATAATGTACAAATACAACCCAGTTTACCTTTGGCGTGACTTGCTAGTGCTGATTCTGCGTGGGGTTGCATCTTGTCTTATTCTGTCTTATTTGTCTTATAAAGCAGCAACCCCCTCAAGGCAACATGCTTCTTTACTTCAGTGCCTTGTGGCCGTACTCTAGCCAGCAGGCCACATCGAAGGAAGACCACACAAATGAGAGGGGCACAGCGCTTTGTCTCTGCAAGGCAAATGTATTGACTGTCCATGATTGATCAGCTTTTTCATCAATACAAAGGGAATGAAGCCTTATTCAGATCACTAATTTGTCATTACAACAGTTTCTTGCAGTTAAACAAATTCATCTATTTTCCAACACTTGATTCAAAAATCAAGCATTCCTGACCTTGACAATCCACGTATTTCCAACAGATCTTCATTATAGCCAGTAGATAATGAATTATCTACAGTATATACAATCATAGACAAATCAGACAGTTGGTCACACGGTGCATGTTGACATACTGATATAGCTCATGACTAATGTCAATTTACTTTAAATAGCGTTAACAGTCTGTCAGTGCATTGTCCTGAGCGGTAGCACATATAACTTGCACTACTTGGATAATAAAGCATGTGTTTCCTTACTAAAAGTTATCTTGGGCTCTAATGAGGACACAAGGAAAGGCCTCTAGGACAGCAAATTAACCTGACAAGATCTTCCTAAGCACCAGGACCAGATATGCGTTCAGTTTGCTGCATAATCATACAGTGCCAGCATCACACTGCAGACCAGTAAGCTGTGCCCTAGTTTATCCACTACTGGACTTATGAACAGGGAATTAACTATCCAACTTAATCGACATACCACAGAACTTAGTGGGAAATAGGTAGAAATAACCTAATAGTGGGGATTAGGTTAAGAAGTTCAAGTTTGAAAGTTCTGCTTCCTCCATATCAGAATGATTGTGGGTCGTTTTTATCCTGAAGTGAAACAAGGAGAGCGAGAGGGATGCTTAGAGTACAGTGGGGCTGTTCAGTGTAAAAAGCAGACTAGGTACTTTTCAGTTGAAAGTGCCGGGGGGGTTGAATGGGAGAGGTTTTGTCTAAGTCCTTTGGAGTTCCTATTCTGAGTTTCCAACGTCACATTACTTTTTAGACGAGACGGTGTACTGTGGAGTAAAATGTGCAACTATCTTTCACTGTCTGCAGATTTATCTCAGATAAGCCATCAGATGGTTTAATACAAAACCTATACAGTATGCTTTCATAATGAAGCCGGCAGGTACAGGGGGAGCTGTGGGGTTGTTAACAGGCCAGATGGAGGGGAACTCCCTTAACTATAATATCATATATACAGAGTGCAGTACTACCTGGTCAGTACTGGCCAGCTGTTTCCCTTCCTATGCGTTCAGTACGTCTGCACTGACATTTGGCTAAAAACATTTTTTTACTCTTGTTTAAGAACCCCAATACTATCAAACAACACCTACACAGTATATTCTAGGTCACTTCACAGTAAATGTGTTTTGTGCAGTGGTATAAGAGAGGATTATATTCATTATGGGATACTATTTCCCTGTTAAAGTGTGCTTGCACTGTGCACATACAGTAGAGTGTGATCACAGATATCCTGCTCTATCTTTATACTTTAGAGGGCGAACAGACTCAGACAAACATCCCATAAATGATTCACTATGCAACATTGTATGCAGCGAGGTTCATCCTTTATTCACTTGGGTTTAATTTCTTTGCAGTCCAATAAATTATTACTATGGCTGTGAATGTTATTTTCATGAGGGGACAAGCAGGTGAGCTGAATATGCTGCCACTCACCTTTCACACACAAATCACATGCACCACCGCTGCATGGTGAAACAGTGATATGATATCATTGTGGCATCTGGCAAGGGCGTTCTGCTGGGTTGCCTTAGAGTACAACCATTTATTCTGCCTTGAGCGATTAGTGAGCCCAGTCACTCTCTGATGAGGGATATATCTCCTTTATATTCTGGTCATTTCAATCATCAGGAAGCCTGTGGCAGAATGATTCCTCACGGACCAGAGTCAGCGTTAAACCATGTACAGATTACAGTAATGACTAATATTCCCATTTGTCCAGATGATTTAGAAATGTAATATATGAAGGTTTCTATTATGGAAGGAAATTTCCTTGCAGTATTTTTTAAATGTTTCTTGTTCATGTTTTCTCCTGACTGGTTCGAACAGGTTGACTGACACACACACACACACACACACACACACACACACACACACACACACACACACAACCTTCTAACTTTGAATTTATCATTTGTACTTGTACAGCAATATCACTGATTTTAAACATGCCCCTAGCTGAGCAGCCTTATCATAGCAGCCCCTCTGAGGCAGATGAAGTGAAAGACATTCTCTTCGCAGCAATGTGTGTTGTAGAAGTGGCTGAGAGCAGTAGGACAGCTGAGGGTAAATATGGGATCAATATTCTGTCAACATAGTGAATTTACGTTCTCATGTGAAATTATCTGGAAAATATTAAGTTGGGAATTTTGTGTGCTGTTGTATAAGATATAGCTCCTACCATCACTGATTATTTCAATTATTTCAGTATTTCAAGATTTCTCATATTAGTTCTGTTTATTTGATTTGCAGTACTTTTTCTGTACTGGTCATTAAACCCCAGATAATGTTCTGGTTTCTCAAATCCCCTAAGCTCCGCACAATTAAAGGTCACAAGGCCCTAGTGGATCTCCTGATTATGGACTTCATTCTAATTGGCAAGCTATTGAAACCAAGGCCTGCTGGTGCAGAGAATGGGTAAAAGGTCAAATGAATTTCAGGAGATGGCAGTGTGATAAAGGTGTGGGTGGCTAGAGGGGCAGACTGTTCTTCATCTCATTATACTGTACTCTCTGATTGTGCGGTGGCTAAAAGGATGTAAAGAACTTCGTATAGATCTCTTGGATATCAATGAAAACCTTGACTGTGTCTGCGTGCTTTAGAGTTTATTTATACATGCCTCACTGTTTGGAGGAATGAGAGTTATACCTAATATAGTAGCCACAGGGCCAGTTCCTAGTGTCCACATAGACCTTTTCTATGTGTATATTCCATCTATACAAGGACACTGAAACGGGTTCAAATAGACTCACAGGATAGTAGACACCCTTCCAAGTTGTCTGGAATAAGTTTGTTTTTGAGAATGTCTCATAAATTTGGCAGCCTTGTCTATATGGCATTTTGCCTTTGGCCATTAAAATATGCTGTGAAAAGGACATTTCGCAATAAAATTATGTTTAATAACTAGGCTTCCAATCCATGCACTCTATTAATTGTAATGATTGATTTTGATATGATTTTTTTTACTTTCTCCACCCTAATACTAATTATTTTTCCAGGCATGACAAAACGTACGCTTTCATTTTGAACACTTTTCTTTAGACTTCTTCCATCTCTCTCTGTCTGGTTGACAGCTCACACAGAGTGGATCATCAGGGTGGCTGTTGAATATGTAATGCTTAATTAACACAGATTTTCACTGGCTGTCACCTGTCACTGCAAAGTGGCTCCACCGTGGCAATCACAACCCCGGCAAATTTCTGAAAATCCCCAAACTGCAGATTTTGTTTACAGCAGTGCTGTTATTTTTTTTTATGAATATGAATTTTTTATGAATAGTTATGTGTTTAAAATAATACAACACAGTGTCCAATATTAACTTTTTGACTCACCTGCCAAGCCACAAAAAAAATGGCTGCCAAGAATAATTTTTACCAGTCAAAATAATGAATTTTTCACAGAAATATGTCACCCTACCCTGTTTTCCACTCGGTGAATCATGAAGTGCAACAGAATCATGAAGAGCAACAGAATTCAATTCATTTTAAAGAGTATGTTAAGATAGTTAACCATCCAGACAGCAGAGAAACATGAGCGATAAACACAAAAACAGGTCAGAGGAGAATGGGCAGACTTGTTCAAGCTACAGAAAGGCCACAAATGGTCAAATAACAGCTCTTTACAACAGTGGTGTGCAGAAGGGCACCTTGTTGAATCCATGCTGCGAAGAATTCAGGCTGTTCTGGAGGCAGAAGGGGGTCCTACTCGGTACTCGATAGGTGTACCTAATAAAGTGGCCCCTGAGTGTATATAACCATGACTTACATCTGCCTTTATGAGTGCAGGGAAGGCAAAGGGTGTGGTTCACTTTGTAGGTACACTCTATTCATTCTCTATCTGGTGGTGAATAGGCTGTCTTAATATGTCATTACTAGCCCATTCTCCTTGTGGTGCACAAGAAAAATGAATTGGGTGTTGCTGAGACTTTCAAAATACCCCCATGCAGTTTCATGGTCAGTTAGAAAGAAAATCATTACTTTGGATAGCAGGGGAAGTTGTTCGCTCTTTACCTCTCTATAGCATTAGTGATGTTTCTTTTCTGTGTGTTTTTGAAATTAAATTTGATCTTAACTGATATTACGCTGTATATCCACCTATGTATGTTCTTTTGATTCTCTCTTTTAGGAATACCAAATCGACATCATCTTTGCTCAGACCTGGACAGACAGTCGCCTCAGATACAACAGCACAATGAAAATATTGACTTTGAACAGCAATATGGTTGGACTTATTTGGCTACCAGATACCATCTTCAGAAATTCCAAGAATGCAGATTCCCACTGGATTACAACGCCCAATCAACTCCTCAGAATATGGAATGATGGGAAGATACTTTATACCCTAAGGTAAATAGAGGAAAACCTTTACTTTGGCCAGTATAGTAGAACCCAATGGATTGAAGGACTAAACTGCAGCATTATAGAAATACAGTACAATGTCAGCACTTATGTAAAATATGAATTTTACATGAACAAAGGCCTCATACCTTCAAATTTTCATTTAAAATATAGTAAAAATACAACTATTACTACGACTACCAGTAATAATAATAATAACCTCCACACTATATCGACATAAAAAAAACTCATCTAGCTCTACCTAACCTTATGGCTGTAGGGATTAATATGATACAGTGGGATATAATACGTACTCTGGCCCCAAGGCACCTGAGAGTTTACATGGGTTAGGATTCTCATTGCGAACATATTATTAAAGGGCTGCCCAGCTCTTTCAACAGGGATACATTTTCTGCCTGATTGAGTTTACTGGGGTTGTTCTAGGTTGTATGAGATGATTTCATATGTGGACATTTGGAAGGGCAACATAGGTCCTATTATTGGATTATTTGCCTGCATGTAAATCTAATCAATGTTATTGCAGCTGCAAATATGTATATAAAGAGCTCACCCAGAATAAGATCCTAAATGGGATAGGACAAAAATATTCTTTATGAGACTGTAAAGTGATATGAAGTTCAGCAAACATCAGTTCTTGTGATAATTAACCTTAAACACTGTCATTCAGATTGTAGCAGACTCCAGTCCAGATTCACTAAGATTGGATGCAAGGGCAAGTTTTTTTGTGCCTCAGTTGCTTGAGCTCAGAGCAGTTTTCATCCTATTCACTAAGAAATGCATGCTAATCAAGATGTGGCACAAACAAGCCCTCAAAAAGAACAAAAAAGAGCAAATAGCCCCTTCATCACCAATTGCAAGTGCAAATTACCTGCTTCAGCTTTAAGACTAATCCACCAAGACTGGAACCCTTGTGCCCTAAAGCGGCCTTAATAATTGGAGTGCTCTCGACATTAATATAAATTGCTCCTTCTGTTATAGACACCCAGAGATTGTCCTCCATATTTCTCCTTATGTTAGAATGTTATGGCAAGATATCTTCAGATTCTTTATTGATAATATAAGGATACTATACTATAAGGATTTTTCCCTGTCCTGGAAGAATATACTGCTTGAGTTCACAGATTATGACAGAAAATAATGGGCACAATCCTAATTGAGAAATTGAATGCTTCTGTTATCCAAACCTCTCATACATAAATGTAAGCAGTCTCATAAATCAACTTCATTTCTTTGTTTTTTCTAGGATTGCAAACAGTCCATGAGATTTATTACAATATCAAACAAACAACAAACAATATATATACCTATATATACCTATATATACTATATATACCTCTATATATACCTATATATATATATATATATATATATATACTATA
Source organism: Hoplostethus atlanticus (assembly GCA_034670405.1). NCBI lineage: Eukaryota > Metazoa > Chordata > Actinopteri > Trachichthyiformes > Trachichthyidae > Hoplostethus > Hoplostethus atlanticus. Next base: position 1,584,498 of record JAXDDX010000028.1, on the reverse strand, counting down.
TATACCTCCTGGCATCTTTTTTCTTTTTTTTGGCTCTTGTTTTTTTATGATCTCTTGAGAGGAGCCACTTGAGGTCGTTTGGGCACATGGTAAGGATCATAGACATATATACATAGACGCCGCATTGGCCGGTGGATCGTACGTAAACGTCGCCGACATATTGGACCGGTCAAGACTGGCCTGTAAACAAATACAAGTAAACGGGGGAGCTGCGGTTTTCCTGGATGAAAATCACTATAACGTTTACATTTCTCAACCGATTTCAATGAGTCCTTTTATATTCAAGGGTTTATGATCTACGTGGAGTAGGAAAAAAAAGTTTTGTATCCAGTTACTTAGAATCTCGATCGTTAGGCTATAATCGCTGTGTATCAACTCGTTCTCTTTGGGAAACCTTCAAAGTGTGAGAAAAGTTAGCTAGCCAGCTAACTACAGTCAGATTCATAATATGTCGCTTAGCCGAAACGAGTAGCTTGTCATAAAAATCGGTTTGGAGAAATATAGATATATAAATATAGATGAAAATCTCGATAGGCCATTTGAATTTTCCCCCTTTATTTGCCCTCTGGGGATCAATAAAGGCGTATCTTATCTTATAATTGTCTTTGTCTGTAATTGTCTGTCTTGGAGTATATCTGTATCCTTTCACTGCTATAAAAATATAGAAAGCAGACTGCCAGTGTCTCACTATTGTAATTTGTATTTGCCGATTTTGTTCCATTTTTCTCAATGATGGTCAATTATTAGTACTTAAAAATGCGCTATTTAGATTTTTCCCCCCGGTATTTCAAAGTGAATGAGCTGTGTTCTGACCTGGAGCACAAGAAAAGCTAAAATGATGGGGACATGGACAGAAAAATAACTTTCTGCACATTTCATGTACATTAAATTATATTATATATGGACGTCTCCACAAGTATTAACCAAGGAAAATAAGCCAAATCCTGCTTGACAAACCTGAGTTTTTACAATGCCTTATGACAATGAATTATTGTCCACCCCGTAAGTAATTCAGTTCATGTGAGCCTAACGTTGACACTGCTCTCTTGAGCGTCTAGCAGCGATTATAGCCTAACTAAGTAACTGGAGACAAAACTTTTTTTCTACTCCACGTAGATCATAAACCCTTGAATATAAAAAAGGACTCATTGAAATCGGTTGAGAAATGTAAACGTTACAGTGCTTTTCATCCAGAAAACCTGCAGCTCCCCGTTTACCTGTATTTGGAGGAATTTGCTAGGGAAAAGCCGCCTGGGCTGCTCTGCTTGCCCTGTTGCGACCACGACCCTGACCTGTGGCTAGAAAATGGATGAATGGATGATTTTGTGCTTCACTGCAGTCCTCTACCGATCACAAACCTTTGTCTTTATTGTTTGTTTGTTTTTACAAAATCCGGACATAAATCACTCTATATCTTAATTGAGTGATGGTCAATTAAGGTAATGTATGTAAGGGATAAAGTGCAGTTCTCTCAGGTTATTTTATATAGATAAGCACTGTCAAACTATTTTGCCATGGCCCATTTAATTTATCTCTGCCTGTAAAAGATCAGGATAGTCAGAACCTAGCTGGACCAGGGGAGATTTTACAACTGCACAGAGACAACTATGCTGTCTCAAACACTTGACAGAACATTTCCTTAGCAGCAAAAGAAGCAGCACCATTACCATGGGCGAGCCAAATGACAAACAAAGCCCAGCAAGTTTCTCCTTCATTGCGTTATATTCATATTCAATATTCATGGGAACGGCAGACTTCGAGGGGTAATATCTGTTGGTAGTGTGAGGAAAAGACAATGAAATGTCATTTGGTATTAATTGTGCCTTTGCTTGGCCAAGTAAACAGAGATGACATTTTGTGATATCTAGCCTCTCCCACTTGCATGGTTTTGTCCCAGTTCCCTGCTTTAATGAGGTTAAAGGATCACACCAGAATTACAAAGATTTTTCCTCATCTCCTTATGTTCGTCTGCATCCGTTCTTTAGTATAAGTATAGTATCTTCAGTATTTACTCACTTTTACTTACTTACTATTTACCATTTTCAGCCATTTTCCCCAATACAGTTCAAAAGTACATACAAGACAGAATTATGTTTATTTTTACACAAATACATTAAAAGTAACAAAATCATAAATGTTGTTTCATTACAGAAAACTGCAACTGTGTAGTCAGTAGCTGAAATTAGCCAGTCAACTAAAGAGAAGAGGAAGTGAGTGGTCCATGTGAACGGATTCCCATGATATTTATCCCAGCATGGTCACACAGGTGACATGGTCTTCAGGTTAGTCAGTAAGTTCAGTAAGTTCAGTAAGTTGCACTATTGTGAATATTTCAGTTTTTTATTGAGCAAGTTTCCAACTGTTTACTTGATTGCATTGATGTATTTACTTAAGTCTGATATTTTTTGAATGCATACATTTAGTTGAAATAGGCTTTTTTGAAATAGAGTTTTACTTCAAGTAGTACTCCAGGTAAAAACCTCAGGGGAGGGGCATCCTGGTGGCTCGGCCATGCCCATGGTTTTAGAATCGGATGTCCAGCAAGCTCATATAGGTGTGATGGTCAGGTAAATTTCAGCCATGCTAGCAGAGACTTCTGGAGCGGGTCATCTATTAGCTGGGAAGCCACCTGATTGTTTCATGAATTCATCAGGATTGAGCCATCTCCAGAGTCAAGCCTGGGAGTGGTTAACAAACACACCCATTGTCATTCTCTCGCCAACCCAAGTAGAAATGCTTCACCACAGGATGAAGGTTATCACTCAGAACAATTTGGTATTTTGTGGCTTTTATGTTGCCCTCTATACAATAATAACGTATAATAATGATAATAACTGAACTGCCAGACCTGTGCATTCAACTCAGGCTGTAGTTTCTTGGAAACACATTAACTGGGTTTATTGTAGCAACAAGCTATTTTTCAAACAAGCCTAATCAAGCTGATCTGTGAAATCAGCCTCAGACTGGATGGGCTATTTCAGCTCATTTACGGGGGTCAGGGCAATCTTAGGTTTTGCCTGGAGCCTCTTATGCCAGTGATTGTGATAGATAGAATGTGAATTGCTTGTTTTGACTGGTTTATAATTAAATGTCAACAACCTATATAGGCCACATAATCACATCAATTGGTTTATGTAGTCTTAAGGCACAGCTTGCTCTTAGTTACCGCTTGAAGGCACCCACACATGATCATTCTGCGCTGCCGGAGGATGTCCAAGATGAGAATGAATTTAGTTTGCGACCTCCCGTTCTCAGACTAATGGGAAATGAGCTACTGAAAATTGAATGTGTGTTTATACATGAGAAAAATATTGAAACCAGTGGTTGTAAATTGTTCTTCCTCTTCCAGCAATCACAAATATACTGTGCTTTTACTTGTTTGCTTTACAAGACACTGAAGGTGGACAAACGAATATCCATCGGATATCCAATTGCCATACTCAAGCTAACTTTACTCCAATTTACGTCTAGGTGGAGAGAGCAATATCTTGTCAGTCAGTCAGTCAGTCAAACCTGATGTTTACCTTTGATGTTGTAGACAGTTTTCTGTTTTTCCTTTTCTGAGTTTTTCCTGGAAAAGCCAACGGAGGGGGCACACCCCCTTTTGGCAACACATTCGCTCCATACCTACGTACTCACATTTTCAACTGCTTAATGATGGAAGACGGTGTTACAAGTGAGCGACCAACACTGCAAGACGTTTCTTATTATTACAATAGATTGCATCGCCATATATTACCTCTTCACTAGACGTTTCTGTTTGGTCTATTTAGCTAGCGTATTCATCTCTATTGTGAAAATGCGACTTTATTTGTGTCAATTACAGGCCACCATAAACTGTGCCAGCAATTCCTACTGCCAATAGAGGTTGATTAAAGTCATAGATTACTTAATGCCCCTTTAATTTGCTGATTGCAATAACACTCACACAAAGATGTCATATATTGCAAGCTTGCAATGAGTAGAAAATAATGTGGACGAGGAGAGTTTATTTTCAACTCTAATTTACAGGGCCATGATACTCTCAGTTTGAGCCTTTCCCCGCCTAATGTGTGAATTTTGAAAAATGCAAGCAGAATGAGGAGTGGGGAGAAAGGGGAGGGTTGGGCAAGTGGGAAAGATTGGTATGTATGATGGCATGCAAAATTCTGTAAACAATCAAAACAGCACTATTCAATGAAAGGTTCAGTCAAATTATTTGAGCATTGAGTGGCTCAGTGGAAGTGGCATGTGAGGCCAAAGGTGCCTCTTGATCTCTCCATAAGAAAACAATGTCTCAGCCAGCGCAAAGCCATTTTGCCTTTGATCATGTGAACCAGCCTTAACTCCCTATGAGCTGAAATGCAGCCTAAGATCCTTTTGGCTAAATGTAAATTAAATGTGACAAGTAATTTTTTGTCTGGGCCCCTCATCTTTAGAATGCAAAGCCTAAGGAATGTAGACTAGCAAAATCAGTATAATCTTTTATTTTAACTTTTTATGCTTTAGTTTTATTTTGTTACACGTTTTGTAAATATTGTTTAAGTATTGCTGTAGAAATAAAGTGTAGGTTTTTTTTATAACCTACATTTGGTGACCAAAAATTGCCATTGATCAAGAAGCAATTACTTAACAAAAAAAGAAGCAGTAAAATTGGTAGACTAAAGGATAGATGCCTGGGTTGGATCCATTGATCCATTTCCCCACCACTTTAGGGCATGTAGTTTGCGTGGCACTCTAGATGACTCACCATCTCCACTCAGGTGTCTGACTGACTATGGTGCTGGAATTACTGCAGGGTTATGCCCAAACGAGTCCTAGTTCAAACATACAAGCAATGCTGCTTCCCCACATTCACATTAAACATCAAATGCATTTGATAAAAAAATAAATAAATCAAGAAAGTTAATAGATACATGTAGACAATTATTAAGGTCACCCATACACCCATACATTTTACTACTTTCAAATTCCATATGCACATCCATACAGTGGCAGGATCTATGGAGGGTGAAGACTCAGAAGAATATAAAGAATAGCAGCAACCCAGCCGAGCTGCAACACTGGAAGCTGAAAAATGGCTTCCCATGTATTCATATGTTGAAAATTCTTTAATGCCCCAATTTTTTCATCCCATTTGTTAATATATGCCTAATATAAATTACTGCTATAGATGTGACCCTGTGAATGTTCAAACAAATATTTTGTATTTGTACCTTTGTTTTCACCTCATCTCAATCACAAACAATGTAGAGGGGATATCTAATACAAAGTAATGATTCTGATATCTCCTTTGCAGACTGACTATAAACGCAGAATGCCAGTTGCAGCTACATAACTTTCCTATGGACGAGCACTCCTGTCCACTCATCTTCTCCAGCTGTGAGTACACCATGGCCAAGGCTTTTGCTCTATTCACTGCCCTTGAGAGTGGTCTCTTTCCATTTTGTCACTGTATGTCCAGCATTGTTGTTCTACGTCAGTATTATATTTATACCATACCACAACACTTTCTACTCAGTTTTAAACTACATGACAACATAAGCTTATCTTAGAAACTTTAAGACCTTTGTTCAAGCAGTCAGCTCCCATGTGGCTGATTAGTAATACTGTTCACCTGGGGCAAGATGGCCGACTGGCTCTGGCCTGCTGGGTAATGTAGTCCCTTCACAACAGTTCCTCTGTGGCAGATGCCCCAGTCTGCCACAGTGGGAAAACAAGGAAAATAATTTCACATTTCGCTATTAAGTTTCTTTTGGATACTAAAATACACTAAAGACACTAAACATAATTAAATGTAGGCTAAGAAAATGAATAAAAAACATATTCAAGTTGAGTTGAGTTGAGTTCAACAAGTTTCGTAGTGATTTGTTTTAACCCACCTTGAGTTATTAGCCAGTATGCAATTATCATGTCATAGCCCACGCCCACTTTGATCAATCACAGCCAAGTTGCATATTATGGTTTTAACTTTGCTCTCACCAATTTTTGTGATGATTAGACAAATGGTCAATGAGTTATGGTCAATGAGTTATGGCCAATTATTTGATAGGACACACCCTTTATCAAATTCATTGATGGCGGCCATATTGTATATCTAATTAAGCCTGTTTATACAACACTGGTGTATCAAGGTCCCCTTCGGATGTCTACCAGGTCAAAAAATGAAAAAGCCTTAGGAAAAAAAAACTGTAAATGAGCAAAACATCCAATATGGCGAGCTATTTGCACACCATTATCTATCATTCTGGCAAATTTCATGCGTCTGTTATGTACCATCTCATGGCAATTTGAGAAAAGGCAAAAAAGAAGAAACCAAAGCAAGAACAAAAGGGTTTCAGTCCTACAATCCAATTCTAGTTTGTGAACAGCAACCTCTCCTGTCTATGTGCACTGCCTGAACTCCCAGCACCATGCATGTGCAATACACACATTACTCCCTGCACACAGACCATACCTGGACTCCCCAGGGGCCATTGCCAGCCACTGGGCATTTGAAATATTGCAGTATTCTCACTTCCCTGCTAATTAATTACCATTCTCAGTGACTTAATACCGTTTTTTTGTTTCAGAGTAAGAAAAATATATCAGCTAGCAAGCTACAAAGAAAGCATGCTAGTATGCTACAAGCAATCCAACATTTCAACATTAACAAATTAGCAAACATGCTTCTATCAAACAGTGCATCAGCAAGCCTGATACACTCAAACAAATGCTTCCTACCCTATGACACACAATGAAATGTTTCCCATAAAAAGGTCATTCTGTGGTGCACCGCCACAAAATCAGCACTGCCTGCCACAAAATGAAATTTTGGTCAAAGAATAAAAATGTATCAAAATCATATGACTAATGCTGCACCTTTAGTGGTGTGCATCAATCTCTGGTCTGCTACTCGGCCACACCAGAGACACATTGTTCATGCTAATCTCATGTAAACAGCACTCACTCACGTCAAGCTGTTGCCTTTGAACACCACACGCTCAGGACATGTACCTCGAGACTGCTTGAAAAACAGAGAGCAGAGGTGCAGCTGGAGACTGATAAGAGCAGGAGAACGTTAATTGTAAACATTCTTTCTGTTCTTTTAGTGACAATGATAATGTTAGCAGGTACCTAGTTAGCAGTAATTTATCTAGTTATGTTTAATATCAGAGTGGAAAGTTCATTTCTCCCCTTGAATGTCCCTCAGATGAGCATTGAAAAGTATTTCAGAAGGAAAAGGCCTTGAGAGGAGCACAGGATAGCTAACCTTAAGCTAACCCTAGGATTTAAAAGCTTTAGAAGTAATGTTATTTCAGGAGCATCTACAATGATGTCTAGCACCACCAGAATGCTTGTTGCCAGTAATGTTGCACAAAGGGAAGGGAAGGCATTGGAATGAATAACTCACATAAAAGCATGAGAGATCAAAATGTTAATTTCTACTCCTCAACCAAGGCAGCTGAGAGGGTCAGGTAGAGAGAGGTGGCAGTGAGGTGAGAGAGGACGAGAAGGAGAGTGACAAGGCAGAGACAACAGGCAGGAGGTTTGTGCTTTTAAGTGTGACCCTTGATGGCCGATATTACAATCCTTTTTTGTCAAAATGAATGTTTTGAGCTTTGAGTCTGAAATTTAAAAATCAGTCATCTTTGAATATATTTGTATTGGGAAAAATCACCCAATCACCTTTGACTGTTGTACATACTCCTCCTGTTAGCTTATGCTATTCTCTCTCATTCTCTTTCTAGCCTGTTGCTGCTGGTAAAGCACAACACCTAATTTCAGGCAACTAGAATCTGTCTCTACTATAATAGGATGAGTGAAGTCAGCATAACCTAATAATCCTGTTGGTGAGCAGCTGGAAACCCTTGAAGAGTCACTGTCTACTCTTTCCACATTAGTACCAGTCCTGGGCTGTAACCACACATCCTCCGGTTAGCCACCTGTACTAGGAACACGTCGCTGAGGCTGCAAGTCATGGTTGATGATAAATTATATTGGACAAGGTGCAATTTGTTGGCATGACATTTTTCTGTTTCTAGATGAATGCAATCAAAATCAGTTGTGTCATCCCGCTGAGCCCCTGAATCCACAATGAAGTGGATATTATAAAGTATATTACCAGTTGACCTTTTAGCAGTACATTTCTATGACTCCTGTCCTAAAACATGGCACACATTTTCCATAAATGGGTTATTTATTTTATGTGCATACAACATTTACACATATTACGTAGACTTGGAGTGCCCATGGTGGGATTTGAGCCCCCACCCCTGATGATAAGTAGTGCTGTGTGTTATCCATTACGCTACACATACAAGCACATTTTCTGATCTATACACTTTAGAGGCATATAATGTAATCACACTGAATCAAATCAAATCAAACTGAATCGAATCAATTTAAATATATGCCTACATTTGAAATCTACATGCGTCAAGAGGAAGTGCATTGTTGTGTAGATATGATTGAAAAGATGTTATCAGCAAATTCCTCTATGATCAAACAAAGGTGGGTAGGGTTCTCAAGTATCTCTTCAAGTATCTCTTGAAATTTTCTCTTCAATCTCTTGAAAACTATTGCTATTGCTAATTAATTACAAAAATGTAATACGTTTCAATAAAATAATCAAAATAGCAATGCCATTGTGCAGTTTTAGTCCATCAGTGTTGGGCCAGTTTGCTTTGGCTGGTGTCCAACCAATAGGAAATTATTTTTTTATAGTATGGGAATTGAAGCCAGATGTTAGCGTTTGAAAAGTTTTTGTCAGTTCCTTAAACTTCCATATTCGTTTTCTGTCCAAAGAGTTGTTTCCACCCAAGATTTTTTGAAACTGCATGGTTATTATTTTGTTACTTTTCAATATTTTGAGGAGTGCATTTTCATTGTAGTGTTACTATTTTACCAATCTGTGCATTGCATTGTTTTTGATTATGATGATGTCAAAGATATACAAGGGTCAGTGTCTGTGATTGAAAAGAAAAGAAAAACAAGCAAAGAAAGCAATAGCAAGCTGTAAAACATTGTCTGGAAAATTATGCCAAGTGTGCTGCATGTAATACATAAAATAAAATCAGATGAAACTTCAATGATCCTTGTGGGGATATTGGGTCATTGCAGCAGCAAAACAATACAGTTCCAGCAATTATGAGGGTTTGCAAAAGAAGATGAACATCTTGAGACAATGGGAAATGAACAAAAATATGTACAAAATGAAAATATACTAAGAAATGAAATATATGCAACATAAAATAAGTGAGAAATTATCTTCAGTTATCACATTCTACACCAACATCACTATCCAATAGTACTTGGACCATATATATGCCAATCAATTGCTATTCTCAGTGTTATGTGTTTAGATGTGACAGAGGTCATTTAAAGGGTTACCACTCCCACAGGCAGGACATACACCCCTAGGATGCTCTGAGGATGGACCAGTACATTCGAAATGGAAGATATGGGTTATATCTTATCTACTCTGGATCTATATTGCCCTCTCCGAGAGATGAATTATCAAAATTACAAAGCTGTGCTGTGATAAGGCCTGGCACCTTGCGCAGGCTAGTAGAGCTTAAAACCTGCTCTCTGCACCACCGATCACTGCCATGGACCAAGCCTGCTGTGATCCATTAGACCCATTTCCTCACCCATGGAAATCACTGGACATTAGCCTGGTTCCCATGGCAATCTGTCTGTATTATGATTAAGTCAAATGTGCTTACCTTTTAGGCTATCATGCCTCAGGGGGTTTGGAATAATCAGCTGAGTACAACACAAATACTGTATGCTGCATAGATGGATAGACGGAAATAAAGGGTCCAGGAGAACATAGTATACACTATATAGAAGATTAGTATTCAACTGTTGGTATATCAGGGAGTCTTAATTACATGTCTACTGAAAAAGAGACAAGTGATTTAAACATACCATGACCTGGGAGAAAAGTTGGCCAACTGTGATGCAACTGTTTGATCACCATTCTAAATAAATGCACTTGCAAGGATTTGGCATTAAGTAGGAGATAGACATGGCTCTCTGCCAGCCATGTCGTCCTCTGAACTCCACAGGGTGGAAAAGCATTACACAAACAATAACATAGTACAACAGTAACAGTATTAATACACTCTTGGTGTGAAAGTTCTCTGTGCTCACTCCTTATTTTAGGAGTGATCATGCATCCTCTTTTCTCAGTTCAGACAGAAATAATGGCACTCACAAAAATGCCTGGTAACACTATAGAAATAGCCTGTTATCTGTTTGTCAGGTTGAATCAACATTGCTTTGGGGACAATGAAATGATTGACAAACTAGTTGCTGTTGCAGCTAGCTGTGTGAACAAACATGCTGCCAGACCATAATTTACTAATAGCCTACCAATGGCAACTTTAGTAATGGTAAGTCTCACTAGCATAATGTTCGCTTGCTGGCTCATAATGATACCTGTTTTGGGACTATTAAACCTCTCTATTTTCAGGTTGTTACTAAGGGTTGTCCTAGTTCCTGCGGTTGTAATCAAACATTTTTTTCTGTTAGGGTTGCCTTCCTCAAACCAGTAGAGTGGATTTCCAAATGTATTTTTACATTTAAAATTGAATCAATCCAGAGCACTTTTATTTTGAAATTGTAACTGTCTTTTATGAATGTTGAATGTTGTCCATTCATGAATGCATCATGAGTTGCGCCTTCAGCCTATTATGAATGTGTTTTGCAAACCTCTTACAGAATATTGCCAATCCTAGTCCGTCATTCATAAATGTTTGTTAAAATTAAAGTGCTATTTTGAGTTCTTATTTTCTAACTACTTTGAATTAGTGTTGTGATTGTTGAATTTTTAATGATATCATTTATACCAAATGAGAGAACTATAGCAATTGTTAATGGGCTTCATTCATCAAGCATGTTTGAAAACAATTAGCACTTAGGGCAACATCTTCCCCCACAGTTAATGTTTTTGTTAATTGAAAGCCTATTACATCAAATTGCTATCAGGCATGATGATAATTTTGTTAGCTTTTCTAGTTAGAATGAATATGTGTCTGGAAAAATAAAGAGCAGTGCAACATAGAAGTAGAATGGGTATCCTCAAACTCACATGATCAATGTTAAAAGCCAGGCACCATGCACACCATGTGAAGGTCAGGCCCAATAAGATGGATTCAGTATATTATTGAACCAAACCTTTCATTCACTCTACTTTCCTCCTGCCTCTGTCTTCATTCCAGACTGTCTTTTCATTAACTTGCCTCCAGCACAAGACAAATGCTGCTCTGGGTGGCCCTTGGCCTGTCTGCATAGGGCATCCATCATTAGGATGTGCCATGTGGCACCAAGGGTCTCACACACACATGCTCTGTGTAATTGCAGATGGGTACCCACAAGATGAGATGATTTACAAGTGGAGGAAGAACTCTGTGCAGGCGGCTGACCAAAAGTCCTGGCGACTCTATCAGTTTGATTTTATGGGCTTGAGAAATACTACAGACATAATAAAGACCACAGCAGGTAAGCTTCCAGTCTCTTGCACTGGTTCATTCACAAAAATAAAGCTTCTAAGGATGTAATGGCAGAAATTATTTTGAATTCATTGTCTTTTTATATAATTTTAGTTTCTCTATGTAGTCCCTGGAAAATAGGTGATAAAGGATTTTTTGGATTTACATTTTTGTGTCCCTTGCAATTATGCTCTCAATGTAGGATAAATCGAGCCAAGTCTCAGTAGCAGCATTTTCAATGGAAAAATGCAATGTAAAATGTAAAAAAGATGATGAATTACCTTTTACCCCAGAGACCGAAGGGTATCTTCATGAACCAGACTACACAGAGGCTGAACTTAACACAGTCAATTAGTTGTTCTCTGGTAGCTGGCTCTTCATGTGCAATGCTGTTTACATGTTACATTACATTACATTACAGTCATTTAGCAGACGCTTTTATCCAAAGCGACTTACAATAAGTGCATTCAACATAGGTAGGCAAGAAAACTACTAGTCACCAGAAATCGTAAGTGCATTTCCTTCCTAAACAAGCAACTAAGAGCATAACTAGTGTTAAGGTAAGAGTGCAATAAGTTAGCAACCTACTATATCTTAAACAAATGAGACAAATAAGAGAATCAAATAAACAAGAGCTAAGACAAATAAGTGAACCAAATAAGCAAGAGCTAAGACAAATAAGTGTATCAAATGAACAAGAGCCAATAAACAAGAGCTCAGACACATAATTGACGAGGGTCAAGGGACAAGGGTCAAAATTCCCAACTAACCCTTCAGAGTTATTGGAGTAGAGATAACTACTTTTAAACCCATGCAATACACTCATGCATCCACCGTACTGCAAGTGACATTCAAAGAGGGACATTTATAGGAACTTGTAGGGACATTTGAATCTGTGAGTTTGATAATCACACCCACAGTAGAAATTCAACATCCATGGTACTTAAACTGAGGCTATGTACAGTAGTTATTCTATTGCCTCTTCCATTATTGATTATAACAGTTAAGATTCATTGACAAAAGCATCTTTGTGTTCATTTTTGTATCATCCATTACATGGTATTATTATACAGCACTATAGGTCTGATTTTACGTCATTTATGTGTTCATTGAGGTGTTTTTTCTATGTACAATATGAAACAGTGTGTACTAAAGAGTGCCTAGTGATGGTGTAGTGGTTAAGACCCTGTTTCACTGCTGGCCAAGGATCAAATCCTCTTTATCTCTCTATACTCTATAGCTCTCCTTTTCTGTGTACTGTGTAGGTCAATAAAGAAAAATGACTGGAAGGAAAGTGGGGAGTGGACTGCCTGCTGTCCTTAAAAAAAAATTAAGAAAAACTGTGTTCAATCATTATAGTATGTAAAGTAAGACACGTAGTTTGTATGGAGACAATTTGTTTACTTTACTTTGTTCTGTTTTGTATTATGTGCAAGAATTATCTTTCAAAAGATATCAAGACAGTCATAAAACAGTTTAGATGTTTTTTTCAATGTCATTTCCTAATTCGTAATGAGCCTGAATATGTTTCAGTTAATAAGCTCTTTTTATCCTTCATTAAAACATTTTCAATTTAATTTACGACCCCCTGTGATAGTATTACCATGCCTCTGGGGAAACCATGCACATGGCTCTGTAAAGTTTCACATCAGGTTGAAACCAAATGTTCTTTTCATTTGCACAGGTGACTATGTGGTGATGACAGTCTACTTTGACCTGAGCAGAAGAATGGGCTACTTCACCATCCAGACCTACATCCCCTGCATCCTCACCGTGGTCCTCTCCTGGGTGTCCTTCTGGATCAAAAAAGATGCTACGCCAGCCAGAACAGCATTAGGTACACTCATTAGAGTTCAGTAGGACTGACCATACCTAAGAAATAGGTTTATCATTGAAAAATCGGTTGAATTGCTTTCAAACTAAACTCATGATGTTCAGACAGGCCGGATCCAGACATCATCTTGGGTTCATTTATTTTGCACATTTTGGCTATTGCATTTTGCTCACCTATTTCCTATATTCTTTATTAATCTGCTCTTGTCTATACTGTGTAGCTGTTTGATTGTCGGTCAATTTGAATCACTCCATTAGCTTCTTCTGTTTTATTATGCTTTTTCCCTTTTATATACACGCTCTCCATTTGTTCTTGTGCAGTCCTTTGGAACGTTTTGGTGAAGGTAATTGATTTCAGTCCTTTTTTTCTTTTTCTTTGTTTATTCTTTCTTCCTCACACATATTTGAGCAATGCTGTGTTTGTCCGGCAACCTTCCAATTTAATAATTTAATCAATTTAAATATCAAAAGGTATTTAAAATATTTAGATAGATAATACAAAAATATCAGGAAATTCTGATTCTAATGAAGGCATGTTAGCCAAAATACATTAACATTTAATTTGTGTATGCCTAAAAAAGTCTAAGTGCACAGTATCTTGCCATTTTTGGAAGATAAGGAATGGTAGGCTGCTTGTGAAAGGGCAGGGACAAGTCAAGCCAGTGGTGCAAGTGAAAAAATAGCACCTCAAGTGTAATTCTAACATGCATCAAATTGAGATGAGTCAACCTGAAACAGCAAATATTTCAGCTGTTTTGATAATAACCATATGTGCTAGTCCAGTGCGCAATTCACACAGTGTATATTACACAATGATTTCATCCATATAAAGTTGGCAGTATAGAGAAATGCTTTTTAGAGTTTTCCCAGTGTTCAAAGCTGCTGTTCATTCTTTTGTTTGGAACAAAAATTGTTGAATCTGTGCCACTTTATCAGCAGAAGGCAGGCAAACAGGTAAGGGTAATCACTGTGGCAAGCAAGGCTGAAGGAAAAGTGTGAGATGTCCGCCTGAAATAGATGGGGCCAGCTTGTTACCATGGAAACCTTAGTGAAACAGTGGGAGAGTCTTTTTTTCAGAGGCATCCCTATGATGTTCATGAGGAAGGAAGATGGTGGAGAGGGACGACTAAAACCAGCTGGACATATGTGAGGAACCAAGAGTGAGTTTGGTAGAGTTTTTTCTTATCTGAATCTAAGTGACATTGTTAAGATCAGGCTAAAGGTAGCTTAACAGTAAATAAAATGAGTAGTTACTTAGAGGTAGTCTGTGGCTAGCTATGGAAAGAGATTGGTTTGGTTGGAGTCAGGTGTAGGCATAAATTGTAGGCATGAATGATGAGTTGGTTGTCTGGTAGTTCTTAAGTATGAAAACATTCAACAGCTATTGAACAGAGTTGTTTCCTCCTCTGAACCCATTGCAAAACTATTTTAAACTGAAAGAGCTTATCTTGTTTGTGAATGATTATGAATGATCTTGAGGCAAATGCAATATGGAGCTGTCAATGCTTTGTTTAACCAAGCTCTATTTATCTTGGCTGATCCTGTTGGACGGTTGCCTTTTGGATGCTCATGTAGTAAAACATTTTGGTAGCATAGGCTGCAGAAAAATGAGACCACAGATGAGAGAAGTGGTTTATTTTATTTGTTGCTTTCTATGTGTTTATTCTGTGTGCCTTCGGTTATGATTTCCAGCAAAATCTGACTTGCAGCACAAAGGAGGGGCATCGACCAAAACAGGAGGAGGACTGCCTCACTCTGAACTGCTCTAATTGTTTGTTTGTGAACAAATACACGGACAAGTCCAGATGCTGTACAGTCCCACAGCCCCTAGCTAGGTGTGCAGCATCAACTGTTGCTGTAGTTTTATATTGTGTATTGTCAAGAAGAATAGATCTACTCTACTGTATTGCTACACTCCGGTAGCTTAGCTGTGCTTAGCTTTCAGCATCATAACATAGTGGCCTGTTAGCCAAAATGCTTCATTAACATCATTGGCCAAACTTAATAAATTCCCACGCCTGTTATTCAAAACATCTTTGTTAGCTCAGTGTGGTTGTAACTAAAATATTCTATGTCAAAAAATATTTGTTGTCAAACACAGATTAGCCACTGCAGTTGCAAAGCTTAATACATTAGTGAGACTGTAACGCCGGGGCAGGAGAGTGTCTGATGACTGACAGACTGACCTGACGGACTGACCTGAATATGGCTCCTGATCCCCATGTCTTGCAGGCTGGGAAAAATAACTGCCTCCAAGCAACAGTGAGGTAAAACACTACCACTAGCCAAATTCATCAAATTTCAAATTAGCCAGGCTAGTATTAGCTAAATTAGCCTGGAATTGAACTTGGGACCTTTGGGTCTACAGCATAAATGTGAGCTGTAAAATACAGTTCAGTGGCATGACCATTAAACTGAAATCAGATCCAGCCCGGATCTTATGGATCCCCATCATTAACTGTCAACAATCCCTAAGATGGGCTTGTCTTCTCTTCTACCCTGCAGGTATAACCACCGTGTTGACTATGACTACTCTCAGTACAGTTGCCAGGACGTCACTACCCAGGGTGTCCTATGTCACTGCCATGGACCTTTTTGTTACTGTCTGCTTCCTCTTCGTCTTTGCTGCTTTGATGGAGTATGCCACATTAAACTACTACTCGTACAGTGCTCGAAGACCCAGTTGCAGCAAAGCTAAGAGATCGGTAAGGTTATCCATGAATCAACATTTTTCCTTTTCTATACAGATGTATATTCTTCCAGCATTGACTGGATGTTCAGCAAATGGTGAAATGTAGATGGGATTGTAAAGTGTTGCCCAATTATGTTAAAAGTATGTTTTCCCTAATAGTGCTTAGGTTTTGTTATCACATGGATCCCTGGAAGTGAGAAAGCCTTTCAGGGTTGAGATGATGCGACGCTGCCCTTTATGAGCTCTTCTGATAAGACTGGGACTATTTTAAGAACTATTGCATCGGCCTGCTCAAGCTTCCAAGATGGACTCGGCCTAATCTAGACTGTCAACAGTTGGAGGAGGGAGTGCAGATTGTCAATTGCAAAAAGACAAAATGGAAAGACACAAAATGTGGGGCTGCCAAAAAAAAGGTGTCTCAAAAATCTGTCAATAAGTGCAAAGAAACGCATGTTTTGCGATTTACGAATGCACGTTCAACAATTCAAATGTAAATATTTGCTTTATGAATATGCTATTCTTAGAAAAACATATTTTGAATTTTGAAATACATTTGTGGAATAATTTTAAGATACAAATTGTTGCAACACATAACACAAGTTGAGAGGTATTTGTTTGTGTCCAGGAAAATACATTTGGATTTGTTTATTATTGGAAACTTTTCTGCTTCCTGCATTCGTCCCCCAAGTCCCCTGACCAACTCTCTCTCTTTCACTGGCTTTTCAGAACTACTCTGTACTGGATGTGGGACCACCACACACCATCATCACTTTAAACAACTCCATGTACTGGCAGGAGTTTGAGGACGCTTGTGTCTATGAGTGCCTGGATGGAAAAGACTGCCAGAGCTTCTTCTGCTGCTATGAGGAGTGTAAAGGGGGTGCATGGCGAAAAGGACGTGTTCACATAGATATTCTTGAACTGGATACGTACTCCCGCGTCTTTTTTCCCACCTCCTTCTTGCTGTTCAATGTTGTCTACTGGGTAGGCTATCTCTACCTTTAGCACGCTGTAGGAGCTATTTGATCACAAAAGAAGGACAGCACAGTATAAGAGAATGAAAAAAGACTAATTAAAGGTAACTCTTAAACTCTTTCTTGTGCTACCTAAAGCAATTACCTGCAGATGAAAACCCCTAACATAGTGAGGAGGACAGTGTTTGTCTGCAGGCCTTTCCCTGCCTCACTGACTTCAGGTCTGAGAATACAACACATTAGTTATTCCCTTCATACGCTGTACACTTAAGGGGAGGACAGCATGGACTTCTGCTAATAATGATACTAAGACAAAGAAGGGAATGTGCTTTGCACTGCTACCACAAACGTCTCAGTCAAGAAAATGGCTTATATTGTAGGTCCTTGTAAAGCACTGGGACCTTGTTATCCAGCCATCAGTCAAAACCAGTTGATGAAAATCTGAGGACATTCATAACCATTCATAGTGCCTTCCTCTGGAGGGGTAGATACTATCTGCTACAATAATCAGGGAATAATGATTAAAAAAAAAAAGAAGAGTCTGGCTTTGACTGATTATGGCTGTTGTTCAGATCTTTGATTTAGATTCATAAATCAGCCATTTGTTGTAACAACTACACCAAGACTCACTGGGTTCTTATCACTGTATGCTGACTTTTAGCCATTAGTAGTGATTCATTCCTCCTGCCACCTAGTTTTCAACACTATTAGTACCTCTATATAACAATATCCCCTTGGAAGGGGAAAATATTAGTAACCATACAGCAGAAAGAGTCACAATCTTTGTGTTGCTATTCATACATATCATTTCAAAGTAATTGGATTTCAGAAAAGACGTTAAACATTTTCACCTACAATACCTACCACATATCAGTGTTGCACAGCAACCATTTCCAGCCAGAGCACTTAACACACAACAGATTAAGTGAATAGTGTGTTTTTCATTAACCCGGGGGTGATTACATAGCCTCTTTTCTTTAATCTTTTCAACCCTTAAACCTGTTTGGATTTTTATCAGCATGTGGTGATTACCAGTTCAACTGAAAATGACCAATTATCTACAGCCAGAATGGGATGAGTGCAAAATGTTATGTTATTGACCGTGACCCTGCAGTTCTATTTCTAACACAGGCACTGAATAGGATGCCCAAATGAAATACAATGGTTGTAATTTGTGTACTATTCTAGGCAGGAGATTACGCTCATTAGGATCACTCATCTCTTTCTGGCTGTTGACTCTTGTTTGCATGCAATAGACAGTTTAACTTGACCCCCCACCACCACCACCCCCAGGAGTTGAAATACATTTGGTAACAGCATTATACTTAACTTAATGTGGACTCTTTGTCTCATAATTAGATTTCCTTGTTTAGACTTGGCATTAGCAACCATTGAATTGCCTTAGTGTAGCCCGCCCAGAGCTGAGATGAACATCAGAAATACATATTTACCTCTGATAAAACCTCTGAATGAGGAAGACATCACTTCAGTAAAGGCTTCATCTTTGCTTTGGGCAGTATACTTAAGTAGAACTTTTTGATATCCCTTATTGAGCTGTTCTGTGTTTATTATATTTGCTATGTTTGTGCCAAATATTTCACGTATGTGCCCAGTCATTCTTGTTTTCAAGCAAGGTCGAACTACCCTAAAGAATAGTGACTTTTTATACAGCACATGTAGTAGTATATAAACTGTGTCTGCAAGCAGGTTTATATTGTAGGTTTTTGTTGTAAACACCAGATCTTGGAAATGTCAAAAACAAGGTATGATTCTGGGTGGGGAATGAGCTGATTGGTAGATGGCTAAAAGCTGTTACTAGTTTTGTCAGATTCCCAATACAGTTTTTGTCAAATGCCTTTTGCATACATTAGCGGTAGTAGTTTGGAAAAAGAAATGTTCCGTGTTTAAAGGTTTGAAGTTTATCTTGTGGTCGCATTGAAATTGTCAGACATGTGATGTGAATTTAAGCCCAGTTGACTTTGCCTCTTGAATTCTGGTGTATTTTGCTGAAGTTATTTTATGCTGCATTCACATTGTGGTGGTATACAGTGGACAGCAAACTCGATTTGGTCATCATTTTCAATAGGAAAACATCAGCAATCTCTGCTGCCTACTGGGCCTGAAGGCAAACCAGTTGTTAAAATGTCTAACAAAATGGATGCAACCACATATGTTTGTGCACCTGCTCTTCTTGTCATCCTTCCTTTCTTTTTTCTTTCTATTGATTTAATCAAATTTAATGATTCCTGCTAACTATAACCTGCCACGTGTTGTTCCCAACTCAGCCATCTCAAAATTAGACATTTTGAAATAAAATAAAATATTAAAAATCGATATTCATTCAATACTATTCAGATTTTATTGTGTTATTGTTGACTGACATATTTTTTTAGGCCACAATGTGAATGCAGGATTAGTGTTTTAATACGCATTTGTGATCATTGTTTGTTTGCATTGTTAGTTGATACACTGCTCCAAGCCACAGCACAGTTGTTACCATATTCTGAATCCCCTCTGCAGACAGATCTCTTTCCAGAGGGATGCAATAAGGTATTCTGAGTGGTGCTATACTGTACAATGACCCATTGGGATTAAAAGTGATATCCAAGCACTGTTTAGGCAAATGGTGTGGTTCAAGGTACATGCACTTGTTTGCCTCATGAAGTTACTTGCAATGTTTTGTAGGGGCAGATTTTGTATTCTGCCTGAAGAATTTGTTAGGCGTTGTACTGTCTGTCAACTGACCCGTCCAGTTTCCTGTTTTTCGACCATATTTTTGGCACTTTTCTCATCTCCATAGTAGAAGGCAATGGTGTCTAAAAGACACAACACTGCAAGCGGCACAAGAAGGATTAGGAAAAATGCAGGTGACCTTTATGGAAGTCCTTGCTTCATTTAACACAGTAGGAAACACGAGAGAAGCTGAGAACAAGCCATGTTTTCTCTGAGTAAGACTCAAATGTATAAGGTCAAGAGTTACTGTGAAAGTTGCCTCCTATGGACAATGAAATTTTGGAAAGGGCAATTCTTTATACAGTCATGTGATCATCAGTTTCTGGGTTATTCACACTGTATTATGATACAAATTAGTTATTAGTAACTTCACAAATTCATGAGCAATTCATATTTCCAATGGCTTATACATTTTTGCAACATGATAGCAGATTTGAAAATGAAACATGCTTGGAGAAATTACATTTTCAGTTGAATGCACATTTAACTGACACAACAGATTTTTCCAACGGTCTGTCTCCACCTGATCCTTAAAACATAATTTTCCACCTTCATGTCATATATGCTGTTTTTCTGTTTTTGTTTTTAATAAAAGTGGACAGTCCACTCTCCTTTTAGTATTTTTGTCTATTCCGACACTGGGAAAGCAAAGAGAGAGACACAAGAGAGAAGTCTGGCAAGATTTGATCCCAGGCCAGCATGGGCGCATGAGAGACTCCAGACTCCAGACCACTCAACTATCTCTGGGCACCTGGTCATTTGTGTTGAGACCCAGGAGGTCTTGTGCAGATGGGGCATCTGAATCAATATGCTGGAGGAAACCATCCTGCTGGTGAGATATTTAGATGTTAATTGCCTTCAACAACATGCTTTAATTATTTATTTACTTATTTACCACCCTCCCTGGTTGTTTGTTTGTTTGTTCGGTGGATGACTTTTCTTTCCTACCGTGTGAATCTACAGGCACCTTTATCAGTTTGAAAAATACAATGGCACAAGCCCCATTATCAAGTTACCTACATGTTACATAAACATGTAATTGAGTGGTTATAAATGGAGAAATTGGCCATCCATCTATTTATCATGAAATGTTTCTGCCTGTCCTGCAAAGAACGAGTTCTATTTTTTGTTATTTGGAAAATTGTGTCACAACCTCTGTGACAAGAAGTCAAATGATTTCAGTACAAATACAACAGTGATCCTAATCGGCATTGGTATTACTGTGATGAATAAGCCAAAGACAAGAATTCATATAGAAGGAGATTATCTTGTTTTAGAAAAAAATAACCGTGGCTTCAGTTTGATATATTCAGTGCAGTATATACAGTAAGTTGTCATTTAGGTTGTGGTTGAAACGTATAATTACAGTAGAACTGATCTATGGATGGTTTATGTCATCTGCCAGTTGGTTAACATTCACTTTTGTATTATTTGTGGCACAAATATCACTAACATCTACTGTTTGTCATGATGAGGTTTTCGAAGGGTTTGCCATTTAAACGGAAAACATCCTCTGCTGCAGTACACAAAGTGTTTTACCACATGCTTTCATAAGCATTTTTGTTGATTTTGTTGTTGTATTTAGGTCCTTAGCTCCTATCTGACATGTACAGCATACTCTACCTGTACACTTTTTTCTGCTTTGTGTTTTTCACATTTGTGGATTAAATGTGACATGGATTTCTCATAATTCAGTGGTTCTGTCAAGTGCAAGTGTTGAGATTGTACTCAACAGTGTGGTGTCCTGTGAGTGGGGTTGTTTTGATGATATTGCTCCTTTGGCTCCAGCATATACATTCCATTTCTGATGCCCATGCTATTTTCATACCTTCTTTTATATCTGAAATGTGCATTACTACAGTAGACAGAAAATGTGGAATAAAGTTTTTTCATTAATTTATAGCATTGCAATCAATTTTGCACTTTATAAGTGTTTTATTTAAATGTATTTACAAGAAATTAAAGGTATTTTACAAGTAGGACTAAATGGTTTTATTACAAAATGTGCCTAACTCAGCAGTGTTAATGTATGACTAGTCTTTTGTCATCATAGCTTTGAGACATTATGCCAAGTGAGAAGACAATAAAGAGCCATTTATCTATCTATCTATCTATCTATCTAAGAACGACAGCACCTATTAGGAGTCTACTGTATTTATAAACTGCTTACAAGCTGCTACAGCAAGAGGCCCTCCTTCAAATCCTATGTCCCTCAGTGGGATGGCGACCTTCACAGATGAACCTTAGCAAAATGTTTCGCCCCAGGCCATCCTCCTTAGATTTCACAGACCTATATACTCCAAGCATCCTGTGAGAGGTACCATGTCGCCAGGGCAACAACTGAATTATTTGTTAAGTAAGATCAAAACAAACGGGCCCGGACACTGTCTTCAAATTCAATTGACGTAGTTTGAAAATCCAATGACGTTTTTCAACCTAACCAAGGTGGAAACTAACAAGATTGGGTCCCCCTTTAAAACCGCTTTGTGCCATGAGATTTGCTTACTGCCATAAATGGAATTATGACATTAGGTTTGACCTTTCATTACAGCAGCAAAACACAACTCTCTTTACTGATCCTGGTACACACACAGGCACACACATACACACATAGATATACAATACATTGTATTTTACACCCTCACTTTAGAGGGTGTAGATAGATAGATAGGTAGATAGGTAGATAGGTAAGTTGATAGTTTTGATAGATAGGACTGACATTAAATGGTTGTTAGCTTTAAATTTAAATTGTATTTTGAAGTGAGAACAAAGAAATTTGGTAAAATCTTATCCATCAAGTCACACTCTTCAACAATCTGGGTGTTTATTCACAATTTACACATTCAAGAAATATGAATTGTGGCTGTCAAGTCATGGGAGGTGTTTTTTCTCTTCAAATCACCGGAGAAAGAGTGAATGCAACTGTAGCTGTGTGATAGTACGGCAGGACTGACCAGAACAAAAAGTACCATATTCATTAATCCGCTTTGTCTCTACACTGCAAGTTGGTGGTTGCTATGGGAACAGTGTTCTGTACAACATTTTCAATATTTTCTTGGTACATCGCTGTACGATGATACACCAATAATGTTTTGCAGACTTATTTTTATAGACTATTTTACTATTCTATTGTTTTTACTGTGATATTTTTGTCATGTGCTGTCTGCTTGTTTTTACTTGTTTGAATTTATTTTATTAGTATGATGTTTGTATTTATTTGATAAAGCACTTTTTCTTTTTTCTTTTTTTTTAAATATAATGAAGCAGACTGATGCAATGACAGCGATGACACACATGTTACAAGCTTTGTCTACTCTGATCATGTCTACAATAGGTCATGCCCAGAATGAGAGTATGGGGAAAATTCACCAGTAGAATAGAATAAACGAGGCCAATTATTCATTATTGACTGTGGTTTGTCAACATCTTTTGAATACCCTGTAGCAACGACGGTTTAGGAAAGCAAGTCAGGAAACTCCAGCCTTTATTTTCACTCAGTCAGAACATCAGAAGAGCCAGAGGGAGCCTGCAGGGAGCCCAGACAGGCGGACTAGAGGCCAGAAACCCGACCCTCTGTCCTGCTGAGCTGGCAGATCATCAGGAGACTTCAGCCTGGCCAGCTTTATCTTTTCATGCCCAGAGACTTCTCTAAAATGATGGTGTAAGTATTTAAAGTTCCCTTTACATTTGAATACAAGGTTCACCCAGTTCTTTACAGTACCAGTGTGCTGGTAGCAAAGACTAAATCGTTTTTTTTCAAGGTAGTATATCACATTAAACCTTGTTCAGCAGAATTTCTCACCCAGCAAAATTGCAAAGATAAGTAAAGTAGTACATTTTTGTATTATTTTTCAAGCATTCCCCAGAAGTAACTACCCACTAAATAAGTAATTGCCCATTTCATTATGAAAAATAGCCTAACATATCATAAAGAAGCTATACTATTGTGTGATATGACCACTTGTATCACACCTATAGTGTTTCCATCGCACATTACTGATTAAGATTACCTTTATAGCCTAAAGCAACTAAGTTTGGTCCAAACACTTGAGAGTTGAAACTTGAATCATGAATTCAACGGCCACAGTCGAGTTCATCATGTACACGATGCCCAGATAAAAAATCCAATTAAGTCTATGCCACACAGTCTTCTTTCCCATTACTGCAATCATCTTGTACATGTCTATAAACAATAAGCCATTGTGATTGTAATGCATTTTGTCATAGATATGCAAATGTTCTATTATCAGGGTGCGAAAGAGTAACAAAGCGAGTTTCGATCAGCTCTGATCACAACCGGGGATCAACCAGGAAGAGACACTGCGGCTCTTACTCTTTGGAAACCTCTTATCTGTTTATTTGAAAAGAAAAGAATAGGCTTTTGGTCACCCATGTTTGAATGGTACATGCTGTGACAGATAATTATCACAAGTAATGTGGACGTTTATATACGAGTGAGTGGAACCTGTGCATTTCTGGAACTTACTGTACAAACAAATTGACTGATGGTTGTTTGTCTACCCCTCCTGAGCTAGTTTTGCTTTTACATCTTTTACCAAACAAACTATGATCACCCAACTAAATAATAATGAGCCAGTTTTGTGTTAAAACGAAAGCTCCATTGTCTCAAAATGATCCATTACATTTACCACATTTATCAAAAATATTTTTAATTCAATTGAAGGATTACATGGTCACCTATGGTTTTGAAAAAATTATACGACCTTTGGGTTTATGAAACCCTTTAAAAACCATTAGATAAACTCACAAATGCATGGTAGTCAAGCTAAAAACAATATTAAAAAATTGTATTTTTCTTAGTTCCTGAAAAATGTTGGAGAGGCAAAGTTTTCACAACAGTGACAATATTCAACCATGTTTAGAAAGGAGTCCCTTATGAATGTATGTCAGCGAACAGCTGTAATTAAAGCATTTTGTAACAAATTCACAATCTCACTTCAATAGGCTTTGACAATGAGAATGAATGCCTTTTCATAGCAACCTGTAGAACATAACCTACCATCATAATAGAAAAGCTGCACAGAGCATGGGGTTGTTGTGCTATTATTCATCCTGTTTCCTTTTATGGGAGTCTGTCAGGAATGTAAAAACTGTCCTTTACTAAAATGACACAGACATTCATTGCTACACTGTAAATGTCAGTTTTAAAACAGCCTCAGAGGAAAACGCCTTCTGACAAGCCGTTCTTTTTATTAGGACACTGGGAAACTGATTCTACGCCCGGGAGTGGCTGCAAGAAAAAAACAAATTTGAGTTTACTACATCGAGGGCACTAGATGGTATTGTGTGCACAAGAGATAGACCTCGTTTTAATTAATGTGAGTGCACGACATGCATATCGTTCCCACCAATGTAAAGTTTGATTTATTTACATTCCAATTTTTCCACAAATGCGTATTTTTCCTAATAAACACACAAAATAAATGTCTTACCTGAAAAAATCTTCCATTTTCATGATTGTCTTTGCTATTACAGGTTTTTTGTTTGTTTTATTACATTGTTTAAAGAAATATACTGTGACATTTTCATATAAATTAATGTGCCAACCTATACCCAGTTCATGAAAGCTTTTAAATTTGTTACATTTGCTGTTGTAAACACCCAATGTCAGGGAAGTCTTTCCCAGGAGAAATCCTCTGGCTCACAGGAACTGATGCGTTTTACACCACCAGCAGCAACAGCGATTTATTTGGAACAAGTGTGTAGCACTTTCTAGGTGCTCGGCTGGAGAGGGGGGGGTTATATGATTGAGTGTTGACTTTTAAAACTCCACCTGTTAACACCAACGTGCTGCGGTAGCAGTGTTGTAACTAAGAGAATCTCTTAATGAAATACTTAATTAATGTGTTGACTACAGTTAGAAAACCAGAACTACTTCCTGGTATGTGAACGCACCAAGCCGTGCACCAAACTAAAGCTGCTCATGCTTGTGTGATTTCTACCGTACTGCCTGGATTTCCCTTCTCAAGGCTCTTAGGGCTCTGGAGGCCTGAAGAGCTGAAGAGCAGTATTGGCAATGTGATCTCTGGGAAGTGCAGTGCAGAAAGATCACAGCAATGACCGCTTAGCACCAAAGATTTCAACAAAATAAGAATAAAAACTAGGATCTTGCACATCATCACATTAAATCCATTTTCTAAGCTTTGCAAATCCCATGAAATTCATACACCTCCTCACTGCAATCAGTGCAAAGTAACGCACCCTTATTTCAATGACAGGTACTCAGCTAATGAAATCTAGTGGCTTGCCCACAAAGTACACTGAAAAAAATGATTCTTCGCCTCAGGAAATACAGCTCACGTAAACTAAGCAATGTTTATTTACATTAAGAAATAATAATATTTACTTCTATATACAACGCAGAAGTTCAATTAATTGTTTTAAACAGAATAGAGTTTAACAGATAAGTATAATGGTAAATAATACCAGCATGTTGTTAAACCTGAGTCAATTTTATGCGAAGTTTTAATTCAGTAGGTAATAGCACGTCATTTCCTGTATGAGCTCCGCCAATAACGACCGTGACAAGGTGCTCAGATGTCCTCCAATTTGCGAAGCAGCCGGAAAGTTTCAGGTATGTAACTCTTCATTAGTCTAATTTAATATCAACGACAAACCCATATTCTAAGTAAAGATATTGTAGCGTCCTGTCAAAGACGGATACTTTGATTAGACAAACGCAACAGTTAGTTTGCAATTCAGTGCATTTATTTGACTGATTATTTGGTCACTGTTGGCCGTAACCACGCCGTACAACAGTTCACTCCGATAACTTAACTCTTAACTTCTTAAACCCAGCGCCAGAGCATACCACCACACACAGGTCTCTCAACCTAACTCTCCCGACCCGCCTCTCAACCAATAACATGTAGACTAAGCACACTAACACTGGTGATGGCCAACCAACAGTTGGGAGGTACGAACGAACTAATAACATCTCCCGTAACTGGCTATAACTAACAGTAAGCATCACATATTTCAACTGGGTTGCTACAATATGCTGAACATATCATGGGAGGTTGAAAAATAAAGCACGCTAACATCTGGGCGCCGTTTCACGTACGTAGCTAAGTGAGTTAACCTGATTAGTTTGTTGACAATTTGGGATAAATCCGTGATTTTCCATTTCACGGAGTTTGCTGGATAATTTGAATATATACAAGTCATCCAGTGAAATCACACACACACACCCAACAGCAGAAATGATGGCACCATTCGTTTGTGAGAGGTTCTTGTTGATGAAGGAGCTATCATTATAAGGAATTATCTTTATGAGCACTAACGTTACCGATTTAGTCGTGAGGGAATTATTTACCTCCAGCAATTAATAGGACACATTGAACGACACGTTTTCTGAAATCTTGTGTGTAACGTCAGTTCATGAATTAACGTTAGAGCTAACTTAGCTAAGTAAAATATCCTGCTAGCTAGCTATCCGATAAATGGCAGTGATTCCCACAGGATTTTGTGAGACTGTGGTGGGTGGACCTTGGACCCTCTAGGGAGGAAGAAAGTTTTGTACATTTTAAAGTTAAATGCATCAATCTGGTGCACTTTGAGAGCAAAATTAAGAGGCTAGATCTATGAAGAACTTTGTGCTCTTGTAAACAATTTTGTTACATTACAGTAACGTTACAACTGTGAAAATATTTCTCCATCTTGCTACACACTTTCTTAAATTAATTATTAAATAATACTGTATATAAGGTGCTCCACTGTAAATATTTTAATTGCCAAGTACTTTGTGACAAATAACAATATATACAGCTCAATTGCTTCACGTTGTGTCAAACACATAACAAAATATATACAGGCACAGAAGAATAGAAATTAGGCTTTTCCCTTCCACATCTCTCTATGTTTGCTGTCAATCTCACCTGTTGCTTCTGCCCTAGCTGGCTGCTGTGGGAGAGCCACGTTAGCTTCCTGATTGGGTCTTATCAGTCAGACGTATCCTTCCCTGGCGATGGATAGTGCTCCTGGTACCGCGGTATTTGCTTTGCGATGACTCCTAATCTGAATTCTCCGCCGCACTATACTCGTTTGTTACTTTCAGTAACAGTTCCACCTCGTCGTCCGTTCAAACAAAGACTCTGCTCTTACTTTTCGCCATTGCTGTTCTTCATAACGGTATTTTCGGTATTTTTACACCGGCACGCGCATGCCCAGTGTAGGTGAATAGTAACGTGATATGATTTCAAAACTCTGTTTTAAAACGAAAACGTATTAGTGTGGATGTAGCCTCGGAGAGGAGGGGCTATTCACAGACAGGTCCGTTGTCAATGTGTTTGTGAGAGACAGAGATACCACGGCCGCACGCACGTTAATGTTAACCCTGCCCTGTATTAATCTAAGAGCAGACATGCATGTGGGTCAGTGCATGTGCAGTAATATAATACAGCATAAGGATATAAAATCGACCCTGCTGCTGGTCCCATTCACACCTTTTAGTAAAACTACACAATTCAATTCAGGGCATTCACCTTGCTTTGACTAGATATCGGTGAATGTGAATAATCTGTCAATACCATGATCTAATTTCATATTTGCATCAGAATGAAACTCTGCATAAACCTGCATAACATGGTGAAACAAATGAAGGCCTCTCAAGTTGTATTTAACTCATTTATTTTTTCAAGACCTTCATTTTAGATAATTTATGGCATTTACAGACCATCGGATTCCCTGTTTCATGGTTCCCTTATCTGATTATGTGATTAATATATACTGTATACATGTGCATACAAATCTTAGCTTTTTCTGTTAATGCTTTCAAGCTCTGTAAACACTATTTTACTCAATTACAAGTCAATGTATCTAGCTAAAAATACACAGGCATTCTGTAAATGCATGAAAGGAAAATGCAGAGCAACAACAAAAAACGAGCAAACGTCGGTGTTCAGTTCCAAGGCAGTTTTGAAACATTGAGCATCTTCTGTTTCAAAATATAGGTCTCAAGCAGGTTCATCATTTGATGGCTATATAGGTGTGATGATTCCCAGGGGGCACCAGGAGTTGAACCTGGGACCTTTTGATTTGCAGTCAAATGCTCTACCACTGAGCTATACGCCCTCTTTCTTGATGCATTCTGGGTAAATGCATGAAAGGAAAATGCAGAGCAAGAACACAAACAGATCAAACCTCAGTCTTCCGTTCCAAGGCAGTTTTGAAACATTCAAACATTCAAAATGTGAATGAAAAAAACATTTGATCTACATGTCCCGCTTTGTGGTGAACAAACTTCAAGTGTTAATTCAAATGTGAAAAGTGAGAAGCAGCGCCCCCTTTTGCAGTTAAATTAACATTTCCATGGTCTACCAACCTGTCAGTCATTCTCTGAATGAATATTGACTCATTGACTCAAATGATACATGCAAAAGTGGAAAATCAGAATGCTATTGGATTGCATTTTCATTTTCCACTTTGCATTAACATTTGGATTAAGTTAACTATACGCTTCCATAGTTTGAAGGCGAGAGAGTCTGTCTCTATATCTGTGCTGTTGGAAAGAAACATTCCACTTCTACTAACCACATCTGAATAAAAGCTAAAATAAAAGTGAATATATACTACTGCTGAAACACACAACTAATACTGACAACAGTGAATTTGTTTTTGAGCGACTGGCTTTATTTAGTGAAAGACAGAGAAAGACCCTGGACAGGTCGCCAATCCATCACAAGGCCAACACAGATCGACTGTCAATCACTTTCAGGGCAATTTAGAGTCTCCAATCCACCTGACCTGCATGTCTTTGGACTGTGGGAGGAAACCGGAGGACCCGGAGGAAACCCACGCCAACACGGGGAGAACATGCAGACTCCACACAGAGAGAAACCGTGTCCTTCTTGCTGTGAGGCCACAGTGCTAACCACTGGGCCACCGTGTCGCCCACAGGGAGACCTATGAAGGTTTCTGCTAGCCAAACACCTGAGAACTTGATGGTGGCTTTTACACTCAGAAAATATTCACCCACCTGTGAAGTCAGAGAAGCAGCTGCACACTTGAAATATATTTGCTCAGATTTATCCTTATTTTTGAATAGAATTTGCGTCTTGAAGTCGCGGATCTTCAAATCACTTTGGGATCAAATTCTCTGCAACAATTTTACGTGCAGATTGAACATTTGTGATGCCCAAGACGCCATCTGAGAAGTTGCAGTGGCAGATTCAATTTGTTCTGCAAGTGCAAGTTTCAAGTGCGGCTGCTACCACATTCATTCAGATGTTCACTTGTACATCTGTAAATGTTTTCTTCAATCACGGGTGGGTGGATATTTTCTGAGAGTTGTTCTCAGGTGTTTGGTTAGAAAACCTCCATAGAGAACTTCACTCCACATCTTCGGCTTTGGTCGCACAGCAGCAGAATGTCCTCATCCACCTTCTGCTTCTTCTAGGGCTTGCTGACCTCTAAAAATCGAAAGAGGACAGTCAAGCGACCTTGTTGGAATTAACTACAGTGTGGAAGGACTTGACAATTCAGACACAAGTGGAGGTGAATGTCCTACCAGATGTGGAGTGGATCAGGTCATTGTTCAAGGGAGGACCTGCAGGGCTGCTCAGGGGAACTGAAGGGGTGGCCACAGTGGCAGAGTCCACAGTGGGGCTTGCTGTTGGAGCTCCAACCTGTGAGGAGATCATTAGTACTATTAACAAGAATCACATTCATTCCTGGTTGAGTCAATTTTTAATTTTTCATTCAGAGATTCCTACCTCTGTGGTGTCCAGTGATGGAGTCCCCTCAGTTATCACAGCCAGGTGTTTTTATCTCAGAGTCCAGAACTGCCTGGGGGCTAAACACACACACACACACACACACACCATTTTAAGTTCAGGTTTCTAAAAGCAGTATTTGTATCTCCATTGTTTTGATGTCATTTGGCAGAGACCAATATGTGCCCAAAGTGAAGTCTCCTCATATTGGTGATCAAAAACTGCACTTCTGCTTCTGTCATGAAATCTTGCAAATTTCCCATATGGCTGCACATGGTCCCTGATCTGCTCACATTATGGCCTAACTGGACCATTTCCTCCTCTTCCACCCTCATCTGAGGGGGGAGTTGAATAATCTTACCTAATTTGGGGGCAGTTCCTGTCCTGTTCAGATTCCCATCACTCAGATTGGGGGCCATGTCTGAGTTAGGGTGAACCAAGATGGCACCTGGCTGTGCTTCAGTGGAAGTTCCCCTAGCACTGGTGAATGAGGACACATGCAGATACCTCAAATTTGTTGTAGGTGAGTGAATGAATAGGTGAATATTTTCTGAGCGTAGTTCTCAGGTGTTTTGCTAGAAAAATACCTACATAGAGACCACAGGTCTCACTCCCCAGGTGAGACCGTGGCCGCACCGCAGCAGCAAAATGCCCTCCTCAACCAGGAGAAGAAGCGTCTGACTCCCTTCTTCTTCTTTTTCTTGGGCTTGCTGACCTCTAAAAATCGAAAGAGGACACGACCTTGATGGAATCAACTACAGTGTGGAAGGACTTGACAAGACACAAGTGGAGGTGAATGTCTTACCAGATGTGGTGTGAGCAGCGTTTGTGTCAACCAGGTCATTGTTATCCATGACAGCCTGGTTCACAGCAATGGCGGGGTCAGCAACAGGGCTGCTCAGGGGAACTGAAGGGGTGGCCACAATAGCAGAGTCCACAGCGGGGCTGCTCAGGGGAACTGAAGGGATGGCCACAATAGCAGAGTCCACAGCGGGGCTGCTCAGGGGAACTGAAGGGATGGCCACAATAGCAGAGTCCACAGCGGGGCTGCTCAGGGGAACTGAAGGGGTGGCCACAATAGCAGAGTCCACAGAGGGGCTTGCTACTGGAGCTCCATCCTGTGAGGAGACGATTAGTACTATTAACAATAATCACATTCATTCCTGGTTGAGTGAATTTTCAACTGTACATTATTGCTAATATATAATTGACACTGAGCAAGCAGTGATTCCTACCTCTGAGGTGTCCAGCGATGGAGTCCCCTCAGGTGTCACATCCACGCGTGCCATGTCACAGAAGGACAGGGAGCTGGAGTCCAGAACAAACTGGGGAATATACATGCTCTCGTTGGAGGACATGTCATGGATTGGCTGAACCAAGATGACACCTGGAGTGGAAGTTCCCCTAGAGCTGGTGAATGAGGACACATGCAGTTAACATATACTGCTAGCTCAAATTTGTTGTACAGGTACATTCAGGTACCTTCTAAAAGGACAAACTCACAGTTATGCTCATAGCCAGGAAGCAAGACTTCCCACTGGACAAGCATGCCAATCAATCAGTTGATCAATTGATGAATCATTCACCTACAGTGCCTACCCTTGTCTGATAACCAATGTGCAAAGCAGCAATATAAGGACTCACGCCATGCATCCAAACACACACACTTACTGAGAGCTGTGGTGGGAGTCGCTGGCGAGGTTGCTCAGTGCCATGAATGGATGAGCGAGGACTTCACTTGGTGTGATCCTCTTGCTGGCATCCATCTGCAGCATTCCTTTCAGGAGGTCAGCAAACTGCCTCCTATCAGTGACCTCAGCCATGTCCTCTTTCTTCAGGTTAAACTAAATTAGCAAATGATGAGAAAAGTCCAACAGGAAATCAGTGGAATCATCAAAAAGGTTGATGGAAGTCATGAATTCAACCAATTCCATGTCTTCAGCAGCTACCACCTACTGGACTACCTACCTCTGCCAACTCATCCAGAGATCTGAATGAGGAGCCCCACCGTTGGTTTGTTTCACCTTGATACTCCACTGGTGTCTAAAAGAAGGTAACATGTATTTGAAACGTCTTATCACTTTAGATGAATTACTGATTGACACTAACAATAAATATTCTCAAATGGAGAAGAAACTGTTCAAGAGAAAATTATATTTAGTCAATAAAGCAGGTGTTGTGGTACCTTGAGCCTCCAGCCTCTAGCCCTCCTGAAGATGAAGAACTTCTTTGATTCAAGCCCAGCATTCAGGAGGTGGTCCGCTGGCTGACCCAGGAGGTCGACGATGAGTCGCATCTGGAGGCAAAAACACATGATCACATCAGTCTAGACTATCAGGACTCCATATGGTTTTATTACTTGTCTGCTGTGATCATCATCTGCTGGTCTTAGAGTAGCTACTGCTATCAACAATTAAGGGTTTGTGTAGAAAGGGAGCAGAGTCCAGCTATAGTAAGGTACTGACCACATCATATTCACTCCCCTCAGGGAAGCGTACAGTAGAGGTGAACAATTCCAACATCATGCAGCCCAGCGACCACATGTCCACGGCCTCAAAAAATGGGAGCCCCAAAAGGATTTCTGGAGACCTGAGTGTGAAAGAACAGCAGCACACCAAATCAGAAACATTGTCGTGCTTTGAGGAATAACAATACAACATGGGGAAACATGGTAGAAATGAAAAAAGGAGGCATCAGTAGGAGAATGTCACAACAGCTGAGACTTATGTAGCCCTGAATTCAACATTTGTCCTCACCGGTATGGACAGGAAACACACACCAGTAGATCTCACCTGTAGCCAAGGGGCTGAGTTTTAAAGCCTTGCTTGGCTTCAGTCTTCAGAAGGGCCAAGCCAAAGTCTATCAGCTTCACCTTCAAGGGCTCTCTCAGATGATCCACCAGCATAACGTTTTCCAGCTTCACATCTGTGTGGATCACTCCGAGGCTCTTCAGAGCCTCGAATGCTGTGGCCATCTGCAAGGACAAAGTCGGTCATAGAATATAGAGCATGAACCACAGTGGAACATATCTGAAGCTTTGAATTTACTTCCTATCTGATGGCGTCTGTACCTGTCGGATGATGGAGCTCATGACATTTAGTCGCAGAGGGGTGAACTCCCTCTGCTCCATGTACTCGTATAAGGAGATGTCCAACATCTCGAACACCAGACAAGTTAGACCGTCCGATTCAAAGTTCTCATAGAACTTCAGAATGTTGGTCTCATCCGCATCCAGACATCTGAGATGGTTCAACATGGACAACTAGGGATACATGACAAGTTTGACATGGTGATGTTATCAACAGGTAGTTTACGTAATATACAGCAAATGTTTTAAATGGATCAGACTAAATCAAACAGAGCAGATGTGACACAATCTGTTGCATGACAGTAAAGTCACCCACCTCCTTTATGGCCATATGGTTAGATTGTATACCCTTTGGTGTCTTCATGGCCAGAATCTCCCCGGTGTCCAGATTCACACATTGGGCTACATAACCAAAGCTCCCCTCTCCAAGGTATTTCAGTAACTTATAGTTATCAGAGATCCTGGGTGGGCAGCTTGCCATGTTTGCTATGGAGGATAACTGAAAGGAAAATGGAGACATGGAGAGAATACAGAGAAAATAGTTACTTCAATCCCTTTAAATATTCATTTAACACAACCGTTAACTTATGTTAACTTGTCATTCAACATAAATGGAAATGGCAACAGAAATGGCTGAAACACTGGAGACGATGTAACACTCTACATGAAGGTCATGTTAGTGTGAACACAGTACATTACAGAAGACGGCTACTTTTGATTGAGTCAACTCATATTTCTGACCTTTCCTCAAGTCAAAGTTTGAAGAGAGAATATACTTGTCTAGAAACCTGCTCAAGTCAGGTTAAAGTGGTACCTGACTAAAGAGATCTGAACGTAGTCGATCTTTCACTCTCTTTCCACCTCTGGTTGGAAGTTCCAGCATCACTGGACCTCAAACACTTAAACATTAAAGAGGAAAACCACTGACTTACCTAAATCGCGTCGTTCTTCGTCCAGTCGCAGTAGTCCAATGACCAAAATCCACATCTAGCACATATTATGATGCTCAACACGAGTTCCAGAACCTTATGATGTCATAATCCATGAAGCACTGTTGTTTTGATTGGACAATCCAACAAGACAGCATCCTCACACCAAGATCACATTAAGTCCAATAATAATGGAGTGATCTATGTACTCGCTGATAAATTAAGAAAAAATAACGTTTCACTTGAATAGAATTGAGGAGAAAATGCACAAAGTGGGTGGGGTGTGGTGGTGGGTGACTTTTTGTTGCCACTATACCAAATGGATGGAATGATAGATGTGCTGCAAAACATCAAACTCATTAATGATGAGTGCTCAAAATAGTGAATAATATCCATAAAGAGATTTTCATACAACTAATAGAGTAATTACAATTATTTCAATGAAAAAATCCAATAACATGTTAATGACTCCTCCTGTGTAAGCGAGTGCATGGATGAGTATGTGGTCTTCAGTAATGTAGGGCCTGGTTTCTATGTTGGAAACCTCAAATCCATTTTGACCAATGGTGGGGACAATGACTGATCCAACCAATCTGTGAAGTTGACATGTCAAACACACTTTAGATGTCTCAGTTAGTGAGGACAAGGCCACCGTCTTCTAAACCGAACCTTCTGCTGGGTCCCCACATGACAAGCATGTTTTAACCCATCATGTGATGAGATGTGACTCCCGTGCTGTAATAAGGAACTAATATGTCTATGGTTTGATCAATAATAATTTGTCAATAATAATGTTCACAATGTGTTGTCAATAATGTCTATGGTTTGATGTCAATAATAATGTGTAGTGGAGGTGTAGGACAGTAGGGCCTCCTCCTATTCTGGTCCAGTACATCCTCTCTCTGTCTCTCTGGTTTCATTGGTGAGGAGGAGGCTCTCTGTCCTGCATATATTGACATCACTGACTCTTCAACTTTAGGTTTTTCTCTCTTCAGTTAGATTCTGTAATATCAGTAACCCATGTCTGTATAGCTGTCTTCTTGAGAAGGACACAAAACCTCATGCAACAATTCATTTTCATCCACAACATTGAATAGATGACGCTGGAAATGTATCATTTTCCTCTGTTGACTCTTCACCTTGTAAATGTAAAGAGGATGGCAGAAGATAAAAAGCAACAGGAAGAAATAAATAGCAAAAGGTGCAATGCTAGTGGAACCGAATGGGTCCAGCTAGCCAGTATTTACCAAACCAGATACTGGCTAGCTGACCCCGTTCACCATGGGTGCCGACCGTTTCGTCCTCATCACTCGTTAGTGGCCATCTTCTGTAGCTTCTCTTAACTGTCATATTATGAGGAGGTGTCTATAATCAAAGACCCCCATGGACCAATCAGCAAGAGTATGGGCAGGTTAACTTACCATTGATTGGGATCTGATTGGCTGTTGGGAGGGAGGGCTGTGATGGAGTGACCCCGGCGAAAACAGTTGGCCGCAGGGTTAATAGTTGGGCCAGTGAAAAAAATAATACTAACTTGTAACTTGTACAAACCAAAACTATGCACTTTCTTGTGGCATGAATGATGAATCACTGTGTGGCTCCTTTGGCACAACACAAGACATCTGTAAAAGCTCTGGCTTCTTATACTGAAGAATAGAGTTGTTAATCCGTCCACAAAGGAGGTTGTCCGTCTGTCTGTCAGCAGGATATGTCAGAAACTTATGAATGGATTTCCATGAAATTTGATGGACAGAGCGTTGCAGGAACAATTTTGGTGATGATCCATTACATAATTGTCATTTTAGCCATAATTACAAAACCAACAGAGATAGAGACTTGGATTCTAAGGGTATGTTTGCAGGGTCAAGGAATCAATTTAACATCAAATGTAAGTGATAGGAATGATGTCTATGGGTGCAACAGCAAGTTGGAGAATTGCTCGGTAAAATGAAAGAACTTCTTTGAGGTCGGTCCTAGATATAAGGGTGATATAAGGGTGATCAAAGAAGGAAATGTTATCTCACTCTATATCGTATTACTTTGTCTTGTAACAGGAAGATCAGGGTTTTTTTTTATATTAGCCTTTAAAGTGAATCCCCTTAAGCTCCCCACTCCACTTCTTAATTACAGAGGATAGAACACATTTAATCCCATCTTAATGAATAAGAGCATTAGCCATGGATAGCGGGGACTTTGTAAAGAAATTGAACGAATTCTCATTGAACCAGAATAATTAATTAGTTCATGTGGTCACTGGAGCAGTAGTGTCACTAGGGGGATGTAGGGGATGTAACCAAATTCAAATACCATATTTGACAATGACACTGCGCTCTTGATAGTGGTCACCTGTATCATGAATCATTTCTTGCCTCGTTATATAAATATTGGCTATTCATAAGCACTAACATCTAAACAAAACTGAGATATATATATATATGTACATTATTAAACCATTTATAAATGCTCAAAAGATATCTATATATAATGAATATGAATGATGCAAAGTTAATATGAATGAGTTAATATACAATGATACAAGCATACACACCACATTAATCATATTAAATGTAATTATCATGTCTCCGTCTTATAATTTCACCCATCAGAGAGAGAGAGAGAGAGAGAAAGAGAGAGAGAGAGAGAGAAAGAGAGAGAGAGAGAGAGAGGTGTGATTCACGTGAGAGTGAATCTGAGTGGGTATTGGGTAATTTTACTTATGAATGCTACTGAAGCAAAATTGTTCACCATTTGTCCGCATCTCACATGGATGGGCCATAGCACAAATTGGACAGCAGCAGCCCACCCAGGCCCACCCAGGCCCACCTGTGCCTACGCGCCTGCCACTCTCCACCCAGCAAATTATCACTGCTTCCTTCACCTTCATCTTGACACTTTTGCTTTGATCAGGTGAAAGCCATCAGGCAGGAATGAAATGGTGGTAACAAGAGAGGCCATTGGGGTGCGTGTGTGTGAGTGTGTGTGCAGGTGGACACGTGGTTGTGTTATACCTTGATAACATCACAGGTTCATATCTCTCACCTCTGTCGGCCCCTTTTAGTTCTGAGCACTTAACAGCCGAGCTCTCAGCGCTGCACAGTGTCTGAGTTTTCATGCAGCCTCACTGTAGTTCTCTGGTTTCTGGCTTTGGGAGATGGTTGACCATGCTTGCAAATATTGATTGGACTGTCCTATATCATAGTATTAAAAAAGATTTGTTAGTGCTGTCACCTTTTAATATATTTAAAATTGTTTTTTTTTTGTGTATTTTATACTCAGCTATATTCTTACATGTCTAATTGTTTGAAACTGATTTCAGTTCTTGTCAATTCCTTTAAACAAGGATTAAATATTCAGCAAGCTTGTGTCTTTTGGGAAGCGTCTGGGTCAATGACCACAATAAAGACGCTGATAACTCTGAGTGATCTGTTTGTAAAGCTAGGCCTGCATCAGTGAATGCATGACCAAACCTAAGACTGGATAAGTGGCTCACAATACTGCTGGATTAGCTCCAGCTCACACAAAATGTCAGCAGTTATGCAGAATAAAGCAAACAAACAAGAACTAAACCTGCTCAGTCAGAGCTTTCTTATTTTACTGACTTGATTACAACATCCAAGGCTCTGATACTGCCTGCCTGCCTTGTCTATATCTATATACAGTAGTATATATAGTTAGTGATTTCCTACATTTCCCAGAGAGAAAGCTTGTGAACTTGTTACATTCAGCTATAGCTGGAGACTGATAGCAATAGCACTGCACGAGCAAGAGCAAGAGTTTTTCCAATCAACAAAAAGTGAGAGTCACACCTACTTACTCTTGTGGCTGCAATGCATTCTGGTCTACTGAAGCTACTGTCAGTGTAGAAACTGGTTTCTCTTCCTCCTCTACAATGGATTTCTCCCTGTGTGATTGTTGAACGTCTGTGCAAAATGGTGGGTCCAGAAAGAAGCCCTTGCTCTTTGATTCTGAGGGGCTAACAAAAAAACTGATATTTACTGTTGACTGAACTGACTGGAAAATGTTCGGCTATCAAACTCCATTGTAGCTGTGCTGGACATGACTACGATACAGTCACGTCATCTATTTGCACAGTCTTCCGCAGAAATAAGGAAACCAAGCAGCAAAATGGGCCCAGAAATACAAGGTACATCACCAAGAGCTGTTTATACAGTGTTAAGGTGTTTGTAGTGTGTGTAAATTCACCCACTCCCATCACAATTGCTATCTAAGCTATTAATGAAGAATACAAAATCAAACTCAGGCAAATCAAATCCAGAAACATGATATTTTATTGTTTATATTGATCTTCTCTGTCTTAATGTTGTGAAAGCTTCAACCATTGGACACAGATGTTCAGTTTGTGGGGCTGTACGGTAGACACAGGCTGTACAGTAGACACAGGCTGTACAGTAGACACGGGAAATTGTCCATTCCATGTAAGGGTATTAACATAATTCAACTTTTCCTAGATTAAATACTGAATTAAATCATTGAATTTATATGAGATTAGTGTGTACTGTGTACACAGTACATATATATATATATATATATGTATATAGTATAACATTTCAATAACTTTCTACATCTCTATTTCATTTCATTTCATTTAATCAATTATTGTTTTTCATTTTATTGTTGTCTTCCAAATTTACTTACAGGGCATTGATATTTTTGCTTACAACAAACAAAAAAACTTTATTAGGCATTTACCATTATACAATCCCTTTCATTGGGTATTGTATCTTCCAAGATATCCGTTTGGTAAACTGGATGAAAAGTTTGAGAGAACAAGTAATGATCATTATTCTAAATGTTCCTAAAAGTAAGTCAGTGGAATATTGTAGCTCCTTTAGCAGATTTGTCGCTGACGTTTGTAAACCGACCACAGGAGTTTCCAAAGGAATGGACAGTCTGACGTGACAGGCGATAGCTGGAATCAGTTATACCGATGATACCTATAGAGGCAGTAGCACCATCTACAGACAAATATTCCTTCCCTTGGATTAAGTTATTTTTTGAGGATACAAGGTTTAGTCAAGTTCTGAGGAAGAAGATACCTTCAGTGGGGTGACATGGGACCAGCCATCTGGAACTGGTCCATTCACATGTCAGACTTTCTTTCTGTCATATTGTTTTGATGTTTGATTCAAAAGTCAAAGTGAATACAATTCTGGTCCATGCTCTGGCTCCACTGTCGCCACACATCTGCATTGTAGTCAAGGCAACTAGATTGTTTTGTCGTAGTTGCTCCCAACGTTATTCACTGTATAAACCTTGTTACTTTTCCCTACTTTGCAACATACAGTATCAAGTTAGTGTCAATCAAGTTACCGATCACATTCCAGCTGAAAGTTTGAATGCTTGAAGGAGTGAAGGACTTCTACATGCCTACATGCATGCAAACACACATGCACACACCCTCCCATCAACACACACACACACACAACACACACACACACACACACACACACACACACTTAAAAACAGTCTCTTTGGCTCTGCACAGCAGTTGTAGATTACATGTTCCAACCTAGTCCAATGTGGGTGGCCAGCAGGTAGCACATGCCTATCATGCACGTCATTATCATCATGGGGAATCCTAGCCTGTGAGAAGAAAGAAAACAACATGCTAAGAACAACATTTTATACATGTACCTTTAAATCACCTGGTCTGTCAGAAAACATTCAAAGAACCACAGAGGAACCATAATGAAGAACAATAATGATGCTAATAATAAATTTAGACTTTCAAGTGGTTCTTCAAATTGTGATAGTATTTCCTTAGTTGGAGTATATATATTTGGAAAATTATTATTATTAATTAATATCCTTGAAATACTTGTATTTTGTATTTAAATAACAATAAATAACAATATTTCAATCTAAAAGTGAAACTTGATCGCAAAGAAGAAAGACAAATTTCGGACTATTTCCTTCAGAGTCAGTTGTTGCATGTTGAGCCCGTCTGTGTATTTTAACAAGGGAGCTTTAAAATTGTAAAGCTTGAGAACAATAAACAGTAATTACTTGTTTTTGGTTATAGCCCATGTGTTTCTACAGTGTTATTGTTAAAGTTGACTGGTTAACTGGGCAGGTTGACCGCTACCGGGGTGTTGGGTACTTTAACATCACAGATTACCCAACAGCTGTACTGAACCTTGGTTTTATTTTTAAATTGTTCATAAATGCTTGAATAAAACACACAAATTGAAGATAAATTTGTGTCATACATTTCCCAGAGTAAAGAATTTCAATCA
The DNA here is from genome assembly GCA_034670405.1 of Hoplostethus atlanticus. Taxonomy (NCBI): domain Eukaryota; kingdom Metazoa; phylum Chordata; class Actinopteri; order Trachichthyiformes; family Trachichthyidae; genus Hoplostethus; species Hoplostethus atlanticus. The sequence goes on along the minus strand of JAXDDX010000028.1, from coordinate 1,543,803 downwards.
TGTGATTCCTACATTTGTGGAAGTACCATGGGTCCCAAACTACTGAGGAGTAGGCTTGATACTGCTATTCAGCTATGGAAGCAGAGTTGCCAGACTTCCTGTGTGTAAGCAGCTTTCCTGGTGAGCCAGCTCCCCAAGAATGATGTGGGAAGTCCTTTATCTGCGTGATTGTACCACATCCATCTGGAATAAGTGTTACCAGTGTAATTACAACTGTATCTGTGGTAATCTCCCCCGATACCATCAGTGTGGCATCTACTGCCTTTTGACCTCAGTCTTGTTGCACCACTCTACAAAGAAAACAAGTTCCCAAACAAGATATTTTTGGATCATTCCCTCTCAGAAAAACATTAGCTGTAAACAGTTGTTAAACTGATTTAAGACTAGAGCTGCTATCTTCAGTTTGGCTTGCATACATGGAGTTGGCCAACATGTCCAACAACATTGCTTTAACAGATGGCGTTGTGATTACACTTGACATTAAGGTTTGATGGACTAAACGATATACACTGTACCTCATGTGGTGTAACTAAAGTGTTTGGTGTTTTTGCTTTAACCATAGGATGAGTAGAGACAGTAAACCATTCACACTAGGATCTTTCAGTGAACTACACAGCGAGTGAAGGTCACAATTAATTGACATTAAACACCCTGACATTTAACTGACATTTAAGAAAAACCTCACTACATTAGCAGTCAATATAAAGATGTTTACATATAATTGCTGTGATTCTGTATATTTTCTAAGCCAAAAGTTCCATGAAGCAGAAAGAAGGGAATTTGCTGGGTAATATGCTTACACTATGCTCAGACATTCCCTGTAGGTCATGATCAACACAGTGATGGGTAATTTGCTGACAGAGACATGGCTTGCAGTGTCTAGAAAGGATTACTGCCATGCTCCGAATTCCTTCACTGGCCAACTTGTTAACTACACTCCAAGATAGTGGAACAGCACTAGAGGCTGAATGAATCTGCTCTCTGCATGCAGCTGGCCTGATATCTTTTGTGCAGCTGTTAATTCAGAGCCCACTTCTGTTGTGCGAGGTCAAAAGGCCAGATGGAAATACCAATAGGTGGGAAGTAACAGCGAAAAGCAATGTAATGTGTGATACTTTTTTAATCCCCGTAGGGAAATTCTAATTCTCTTTTCGCCTGCCCACCTCCACTGGGAGGTCAAAGCACAGGGTCAGCTACAAATCCTCAACTCTGGAGCTGGGAGGGGTTTAGGGTCTTGCTCAAGGACACTTCAGCAAGGCAACCTCCAGCTAAAGGGTGGTCTCCCTACCCCACTCACTAACCACCCTGCTGCTCAGAGGAATCGCTGGAGACAGGCCCAACAATGAACTGTTACAAAGCAATGAAATCACATCATGCTCAGTCATAATCTGCACAAAGCCCTCCAGTGCAACAACTAACTAACTCAAACACACATTCAGTGTCTAGCTGTGGACGTGTGGCAGAGTGACGATTGTTCTGAGGCCTTAGGAAATTGGGCACTGGCACTTCAATTCTCCCTGTGTTGACTGAAATTCAGTTAACCTCACAACATACCTCTGCTGATCAATGGCCAAAAAGTAGCAGTAACTATGTAAAAGAGCGATTAATTATAGCACGGGCTAGATGGATTCTTTCTGTTTCCCAGTGTTTCAGTGTTCATTACTAAATCAGTATCATCAACTTAAAATATGTCATCAGATGACTCCATAACTCCAGATGGTTTGTCATTTGGATGTCTACCATGTCCTACATGGACACATGGCTCCTCTGAGGGCCAGAGATCTGTTTGTCTTTCTCTGACACAGAAAAGGAGGATCTGGATGGCAAGAAGACTGATTGCAAACTGAGTACACTGAGTCAAAGCAGCAAAGAAATAATTAAAACTATAATACCGCTTCTGAAACCATATTGTTAAAATACCATAAAGAGCAGATGTTGCTTCCTAGTGCACTGATGCAGTGTGTAATGCGAGTCAATAATAGGTTCAATACAGTATATCATGACCAAATAAACCAAATAAAACAGACAATAACCATAAATGTTTACTTGCTTCATTAATCTTCCTATTGAGATCAATCACCAAATGAAAACAACAAGTTATACCTGATGCATGGCCAATTATGATCATGGGGCATGGTGACAATAGGTTGATGATTATGGGCTGCTTTGTTTGGACCACATAATATAAACACAACCATCTGGTCTAAATTAGGTTTTCCCGACAGAGGTTGTGTTCGTTTTTCAGTAGGCATACAACCATTAGGCTGATGTCTTTGTTGCTAAAATAATGAAAAACTAGTAACCCTTGCAATCAGTAATTATGCTACATCCTATACTAACAACACTACAACTTTTTGAACAAATACTAAAAACAAAAATGACCAGAAGACAACAAATAGCAGAGAATTTATTACATTCTTTGATATACTCTATTTAAAAAGGCAAATGCCTCACGACTCCGAATTGAATAACTGTCCATGTTTGTTCTGCGTTTCCTTTCCTCAGAAGTGAAAAGGGTTAGCAGCTCTTGGCCGACCGTATCTGTTTCTTTCTCTCGCTTATATAAGGGCCAACGAACCAGAAGCCATTTAAAAGCCCCATTTAAAGATGCCCTTTTCAGAATGCCCCATTTATCCTGCTGAGAAAAGCATACTAAAAGTTCAGAGGTCCTTATATAAAACAATAAAAGATGTGTGTGTGTGTGTGTGTGTGTGTGTGTGTGTGTGTGTGTGTGTGTGTGTGTGTGTGTGCGTGCATGCGCGTGCATGTCTGATATTTGTGTATGAATGGATCTGTATTACTATGCTTTATTTGCTTCTACATTCAGATAATGAAAATTATGTTTTTTTTCTGTTTGATTTGCATGTGGAAATGTCATCTTCGTACTCGGGCTAATTAATGAGGCTAGTCAAGCACTTAAGCTAAGCTAATTAGCAATGATTAAAATATGGGATGGTGTTGCATTTTCATTCTGAAAGAGTACAACTGTTGGAGTGGCCACTTGAATTCAGACATAAAGGTCAAAATGATTTTGAATTTATACAACAAAGGTTTGATCACGGGTAAATAAACAATTTAACCTCCAACAAAAATAAACAACAAAATGAATAGCTAAAGGAGGAAGACATCTTAGCTGACTAAAACAGAGCTTGGCCTTTCAGTATTTACCTGCTGAGGAAAATAACAACGGGACCTTTCACTCCCTTAGTGTGCCTCCTGGTAGTAGCAATGCTAGTCAATGAAATATTAAAGTATTGTTTTGAAAATTGCATGTAAGCAACTCCATGTTTGTTGTAATTCATAGTATTCGCATGATGTCATATCATTTGCTGCGGCCATATTGCTGACATTAGTAACAGCCAGTGACAGTGTGGCAGCTAGAGACAGCATCATTAACAAACCTTTGTTGTGCCAAAATTTGTATTGGCCAAAAAATAATATTTCCCATCTGTTACAGTGGATGATTGTTAGACCTTTCTGCTAACAATCTCCCACAAGCTTAAGAATCAATGGTTAATAAACATACTCCAGAGTTAGATAGCAATGCAGCATTCAGTACTGTAGATGTCTAATTACACCTGCTTAGCAGTGTTTGGTACATAATCCATCCCAGACCATGCTGGGATGGATTATGTCCAGTCCATGTCCCCTGTGTTTAAATTACAGTCTGCAAGTTTCACATAGCTATATACTGTTAAGGCCACATAACAATTATGGGAACTGTGATGGTGTAAGGCCTTTAAATAGTCCATTAACATGAGAGCATTGTGACTGGATCTTTCTGGAGTGACCCTCTTAGAGGATGGATGGAGTCAGTAATCTTTAAACTGTGGTCATAAGCAGACGAGCTGAGGTCACCCCTATACAGGTGAAGCCATTTCTGCTGAGCAATGCCCAATTCGCCATAATGCACAGCATGAACGGACAAAGGGTAGGTGAAAAAGATGTCACAATACAGGAGGGAGAGGAACCAGGTTCACCTTGGCTAAAAATCCCCATCGTACCTTGTGATCTCCCACATTGATTTAATTGCATATAATGGAAGCTCTTTGAAAGTCCTGATGCAATCTCAAAGCCTCTCTTCAGATAAACCCCGAAGGACATGCTCTCCTGACTGCGGGGTGTTATGCTTGGCAAAGAACAGTACTTGACCTGTGCTATTCAATAAGTGTAAAATGAACAAATATAAAGTGGTCAGGCTGTGAAAGGGGAAAGGTGATACAGAAGATATTCCATGTACCTCCAAAAATATATAAGATATTTTTCCTCTGATTGTCTAAGCTTTTGTCACTGATTGCTGTGCATATTTGTGTTTGACTTCATTTGCTACCGCCATTGGCAAATGAAGGTAGCACACCTGCAGTCTCCGGGGCAATGGACCATTGTTCCCAGCACAAGTCCCCATAGGAGATGCAGAGAGCTGGAACCATGAATGGGAATATTAATTGTGTCACATGGTGAGCGTAGCCCGCAGGACAAAGGAAGGCATCACAAGGTGCAGAGAAATTGAATAATGGTCTTTTCTCTCTACATCAGTTTACATTGTTTAATGCCATTTTGTTTGGAGCCTGTTTATTTATCTGGTAGACAATGCACAGTGAATGGAATACCCCAGGAGCTGTACCAAAGTAAAAACAAGAAACTCCTCCAAGGCCATAATGCTTTGCGTTCAGCAGATAACAGAAGAATTTGGGTTTGCCTGTTGCGTTACTGTCGCAGGCAGACAAAAAATGCAGTCCCAATGAGATTGTGATACCATTTTACCATTGACAGGAAAACCACGGGCATGCTTACAGTTTTGTCTGTGGCCTCACTCCCTGAGATTGTTACAGCTATCCAGTTGGAAGCACTTAAATATCAAATCTGTCACCGTAAGTCCTTACAGACTGGCATGGTCTCTATTTCCATCTAAAACAACTGTGTTAGGAAACTATTAGAGATTTGCTTCACAATTGCTGTCGATGGCAACACTGATGGTCTGAACATGACCTCACCCAAAGAAGCTTGGTACAGTGTGTTCTGGTTAGCCTGTATACGCCCTGCCTGACATCGTGCTGGGACAGGAGTGGAGGATGCAAGGGAAGGATGCTCCTCAGGTTAATAGCTTTGGGAGAAGAGGAAGGGGACATCAAAGACCATAGCAGCTAACTGCTGTGCTGTTCAGGGCATCTCATTTTCTGGTGTGATGGTCTATCAAAAAGGCATTCATGTCCCTGTGGGCTCATCAGGGTCTTGAATTTAAACCCGATACAACAGTAGTTTATCCCTACCCTCCCTTACCGGTCCCTCTGTACAGTTGTGACCCTTGCCACAGATAGCCAATTACAGGTACTGCTTCAGCCCAGAGCAATGCTTCTATGTAGTACATGTAACTACTGTAGAGAGCGTGCTAGCATTCTTATTTATTTCAGTGAAAAGCGATGTAGAGGGAAAACCGTGGGTCTTTTCAATGTACTAACAATGATATGTCAACAATCTGTAACTCTGCTAACTTTTGCCACCAGTAGTAATCATATCATCCAATTCTTCTGATGGTAATTGGCGCTTTTGGGCAGAGTGGGAAGGAGAGAGGAAGCTAACAATGAATGAGGAATTGTGCAAACAACAGACATCTGCTCTCCTCATTGTTCTTTTCCTGGCAAAGTCAAAGGTCCCTTGTGGTAATCCTGCCCCCTCGCCCACATCCTCCCTACCCATCTCCGGCTCCTCCTGCTGCCTCCCTGGGAGGGGCCCTAGAAAGACACAAGCCTTTCTGAAAATTCAGGACAAGCTACCATAGAAAACTAAAAACCATATTGTAATCACCACGAGAGCTACATGTTTAAATGTTTAGTTTATAATATGTTACATTAGTATACCAAAACTGTTAAAATGTTAAAATTAAACAGAAATGCAACAATTGTGCAATAATTACACTGCAAAGTAGATACAATTAATAGCAACTGTTTGCACCAAGTGAAACAAAAACCAAAAAAGGTGAAGAAGAATTGCAAACAAATCACATAACACAAGCACAGCATAAAACAGATTCTCCTTATAATTGACTGCATTGATCATTCCCTATCTTCCAGTCCAATGGAAAACTTTAAAACAAGGCTCTGGTTGCCTCGTCTTTCACCACCTGATTCTCTGGCCTTAATTTGGTGACACTGATCTACGCAGCACTGGGACAGGCACTGCTGGGAATCAAAAGCTTTAGATTTATACTGCAGTGTACAGGGGCACTGGTGTGAAGCAATGCCTGTACACAAAAGACAGTTTCAGAAGCATAATGTAAAATATACTGGTGGACATCAGTAACATGAGCAGTTTAAGTATAAACTGGAACAGAATAAAAGGCCACAGAGGATGGTGTGATAGCTCCCATCTTTCTTTCTCTTTCTTTTCCTCCCTCCTTCCCATACATACTATGCTGGATAGCATCATAAATCAAAAGCCATGCTATTTCCAGCTGATTGCATATGAAGCCTAATCAGACTCCTATTCAAGCTTCTCTCTACACCACTGACCATTTACACTTCACCAATAAGCAAAATTGCGAGGGATCCTGCTGTTACATTACCAGAAGGCAAATTGCCATCAGTGAGCAGGTGGCAACTTGGGAGAAGAGGACAGTCAAGCAAAATGGAGTGTATCCATTCAGCCTACTTACCATCCTGCTTGAAAGAAAATCAGGTTTTTGCCATTCACTTGGGCTTTTTAAAACACCAAAGGGTTCTCCAATCAAGCATTCCTTGAGTGTTTCACTCAAAACCAGTTCAATCAGTCACACATCATCTGCTTGTCTGTTCATGGAGTTTTGTAAGGGTCAAGGTATCAGATTTATTTATTTATTTCACCAGATATGACTAATAGCACAGTCAGTGTAGCAAAAGGTTTAATCTTCTGTCTGCCGTTAAGAGTGTCAGTGGGCACAACAAGTGATATCAGATCCTTGAAGCCCAGAGGAGTTGGCATAAAGGCATGTCAGCGAGGTTGCTACTGGAGTTATTTAACACCATATTTATCCCAAGTAAGGCCAGGCCAGTAACAAAGCCTGGCCATGCTCAGACAGATTAATGTGCCAATGGCCACAATTCTCGCTACACACCGTCCCAGAGGGCCGCTACTAAATGAGGAGCGTCTGCCTCCAACACTGGAGCTTGCAAACAACACTCCATGGAGGGGACTTGGGTAATTTAGGCATTGAGGGGTTTGAATACCAATTCTTCTCTCTAAGATGTTTTGAGGCAACTGAACACACACTTTCTTCAAGTGACATAAAAGAGAATGTATTCATTCATGTTAACACATATCAGGTATAGGTATGGGTAAAACATTTACCCAAAGAGACCCTCTAAAAATAAAGTAACTTCTGGTGCAAGATTCTGGGGCCAGAAGTTGATTGATTTCTTTTATACTGTACAATGTGTCTTAATTGTTTCAGTGTTGAGAGTTCAGTGTTGTTGTGGAGAGAGTACTTACCTGAAGAACTCCATGAAGGAGAATCCATAACCGTGTTGTTCGGCAATCCCTGCACATACAACATTGGCTGATGCGCCGATCAGTGTGCCGTTTCCTTAACAGAAAACAAAACAACAGTTTTAAAACACTGTTAATTGAAATGTAGAAAGTGTTTCTGACCCCTCCTGCTCTGCTAAATGTAATAAGGTTCTTTGTTAACCAAGTTTCCTCTAGACATTGATTTTTAATGTACTGAACAAAGTGCCACTGCATTGAGACAATTAGTGTATGGTGATTCTTCTCATCTAAATTTCTATCACACTGGGGCCAGCAGTGCATTCTCTCTCATCCTCTTGATGGGAGAGGGATTGCTTACTGTACTGTAGTTTCAAATTCAGACATACATTCTATGGTAGTTTATGATAGGAGCATGCATGTATCATCAAAAATATACCTGGAGGGTCTGGTTTCAACCAATTCCAGGGGCACTTACCAACTCCATAATAATAATAATAATAATAATAATAATAACAGACTTTCAGCATGCTCTCAGTATTTTTAAACTCTCTAGGTAACATCTCTGAGAGCCATGGTATATATCCATCCTGCTGCTCGATAATGCTCACGTCTCAAAAGATGTCCGTGTGGGGAGGGAGCTGGGCCGTGACAACATCATATAACTGATCGATAAGGACCTGTCACAGTGCAGTTGATTAAACTGAAAACCTGTGACAACTCTCTTTCTGTGTTCCTCCCATCCAAATAGAGCCATTCTCTGCTGGAGGGTCAGCCGGTGGGGTTTGGTAGAGCCTGAATACCGCGAGCATTCAGGGCCTTAGGCTGCTTTCACAAAAAGCACAGCTTGGCCTCCCCAGGGAGAGGCACAGCTGCACAAAGTGTAGACTTGGCCGTGACCTGGAGCAAATAATGTCTCCTTCTGGCAAAGACAATCTATAAAGAGCCACATTTTCCAAAGGGCGCTGCATAACTATAAAGAGTATCTGGTGTCTATAAGTAACTCAGGTTAAAGTAAAAGTGTTTGGCTCAAAACCAAACATATATATATGATATTAGGGCTTGCAGTACATGTGGGGATAAAATAAGAGGGTTCACTCACCCCCGAGACAAGCTCCCATGGCCAAAGCAAAGATGAGGGGTTTCACTGGCAGGTTCACGTCTGCATCTTTACTCAGGTTGATGAGAACTGGAATCTGTGAGTACACAGAGAGAAATAATGGGATTCAAAGTCCAAAGATGACACTGTCCAGTATACACTGATTCTAATATGGTGGCCTTGACAAGAAATACTTTTTTTATATGCAATGCTTCTGCAATATACTACTACCACTAATAATAATAATAATAATAATAATAATAATAATAAATGTTTTCAACATTTTTCTCTTGTAAATATTAATAAATATAATAATAATACATATTGAAAATAATATTATTACAGAACACGCAGATTTGTGATCATATTTTCCACTATATTTGCCAGCATGATGGGAGCACATACAACAGATTGTACTTTAGTGTGTCTCAACCCCTGTCTAGACTGGTGTTGATAAGCATCAGCCGTGTGTGTGTGTACAGGGTTGTTGATTACAGGATCTGGTTAGCGTCCTTGGATCTTTTCTGGAAACATTGATGATGATAATAATGTTCCAATGTCCTCTGAACATCAATCTACAAATTAAGTATGAAGCCTTTCAGTTTGCAGTAGAATACTTCCATTGTCTTATGCACTATACCTTGGGAACCCAGAGCAGCGTCTCAATGTATGTGTCAATCAAAGTGTTTTTGCTCCTGGTTGAGTAAGCAACCCTTCACTGAGCATTAACAGGAACAATGAAGACAAAATATTGTGCATGTTCTAATAGCAAATTTCTTAAAGGCAAAGGCAAGTTTGTTATGATGCGCATCACTCAAACACAAAGGTCCTTAACTTTTCATTATGTGGTAAAATACAGTTTGGTGCATGAACTTCAACGATGACATGTTGCCATGTAAAAGGCATAATTTTAATGAAAATTTAATTTGCAATTTTCCAAACTACCACATATCATTTCCATGCCAGCAACATTATATTTATATTGCAGCCATTTTGAGGTATACCAATAATGAACAAAACCAAAGCCTGAATTTAAGTGGTCAGGCAATATTAGGATTATATTACGGACAAAGCAACCACTTGACTCAAAGGAGCCACCAAATTCAGAGACCTATTCAATTTACTACGTTGGTTGGGAAAAAAATAAATATGTTTTTCAGTTTTCAATCTATGACTATCAGGATATTTATGCTCATCTGTCAGCTTTCTCTTGAGTTGAAAATTGTTGGCAGTTGTTTGGAAGTTTCACTTTAGGTAGAACACACTGGGATAGGTCTGAAAACATGGAAAAACAAGCAGAGGAAACGACATCTGCAAGCTAACCAAGATCTCTTGACAAACTGGCAGAGTGGGAAAGATTTGTTAGTCATGAATCTAGTGGTTTTATCCTCCACTTATATAAGTCCTTTTATTATCTACTGTGATTGCAAGCAATATCTTACTCTGTCAGTGTGATAACATCCTGCTGTCATTCTAATTGAGCACACTGGCGCTCTGCTTCAAACACTGATTTCTATACAGACATCTATCAACTTTGAGTCAAACAGACAGCTGACAACAGCAGCGGATTGGGACATTGTGGTCTGATATTTATAATAGAATTAAATGTAAAACTATGTCCCCCCCATGTTTGAGACGATGGTTGCTGTACTAAAAGCAACAACAGTGGTGAGTGTGTGGGTATCAGTACCTACTACTACCAATACCTAATCAAAATCTAACTTTGGCTAAGACAAAGTGCACATAATTCACATTTGGATCAATGTTTTTTTCACAGTTGTCCTAGTGCAGTGTGAAACTAAAATATAGTCCTTGTTGAGCCAGTGATCCTCCAGTTCAACTATGACCATATCAACTACTCACCTGGCACAGTTCCATCCCTGGCTATCTATCCATAGACGTAATGTTTTATTTTCACGATCTGCCGTCGTTTCCAATCTGCCGTCATTAGCAAGCTAGCGCATGTACAGGGCCAAGAGGGACCGCAATGGGAAAATGTGAACAACACGGGTACCAATCCTAAGAAATGTATTACATCTCAAATTTGAATCCCTACGGTTCAAACCATCAGTGGCCTGTTTTGCATGATGGAATTAATACACAGACAGAGTGAAGACTTGTTGGTATTTTATATGGATTTTAGATGCACTTTTGAACTGTAACAACACAGGAAGATGTGAGGTCAGTCTTGCACTAAAACAGAAGCAAATAAAGTGAAGGTGTTTATGTAAACTAATAGATGAACATGGTGAGATGAGGAACTATGACACTGGTGTAATCCTTAAACAGAAAGACAAACTGGAGATGAACTGAACAGTCAAATGAGCAGATTATTGCCATATACGTAATTCATCTTTCTGACTCTGAGGCTTTCAAGAAAAAATGAATATGTTTATGAACATTTTAAAATTTAAAACCCACAACAGCTCTCACATAACCCTGTTTTCCAAAAAGTGTTTGTCAGGCACAAAATGTTTTAAGAGGAACTATACCACCTTACTAAAATCTATCATTTCATCTCAGCATCTTTGTTTCATGCATTGTAATGTAGTTATATGTCCCCCAGCATACTAGAGTAGAAATCTGCCTCTTACCATGGTGGCGGTGAAGGGAATGTTGTCAATGAGAGAAGAAGCGAGAGCGGAGACCCACATCACCAAGATAATGGCTATGGCCAAGCGCTGGTCTTCTGGCACCGCCTGAGAGAGGAGATAATGAGAGTGACACCTAACTGCTGATTTCATTGCCAGTCAACACAGATGCAGATGCACGATCCTCCCTCACCCAGCTTTGAATCAAACGGGCCAATTAAGTTCATGCTTTGGCCCTGACCCTCTCGTCAAAGAGAAGGGACTGAGAGGATGAAGCTCGTTGAATGTGTGACATGGCCACAGGTGGCAGCCCCCCATATCTCAGCTCTTCCAAACACACAGAGGACCCCACGTGCAAAGCATGGTGTTGTTAGAGCTCTTCATCCTCTTACATTCTCTTACATGCCTAGGTTACAGAAGCATGATGTTGCAGGAGATGATACAGGCAGCTATATGGCTCCCCTTTCCCCCTGTTTTCTAGTTGTATCAATGAGAGAGAGGCCAGTTTTACCAAGCATGTTGTTCACAGCCCTCCATGTTTGGGACAGTGAGCAGGCTAGATACCGGAATGGCAGCCAACCTGTCATGTGTAATTATTAGAGATATAGAGGCCCGCGGTCCAAACACAAGCTGACATATCTATCACGGGTGCAATTCTCCACCGCATGATCCACACAGGCAAGGATATGGGCGCATCGCCTTCCGTGTGCAGAACACTACACTGGGGTGAAAATTACCTCAGACCGTATCAGCCTCTGACAGGAATCAAATGTAAACAAAATAATTGTATTCAGAGCTTTGCGGAACAATGGATCAATATGCATGAAATGCAATATCATGTCACCTGTGCCCCAATTAGCAATTACGCCAGTTGTGTGATGCTATGGTTGAAAATCAAAGAAAAAAACTCACTTTTATAAGCAGTGCTGTCTGTTCTCCAATATAGTCGATAAGCTGCAGCTGGGCTAAAGCCTATGGAAGACAAAGAGGAGAAGATTGATATGAAGCAATTATTGTGAAGAGAATTAGTTATAGGTGGGATTAAACAGAAGTAAGTCATTTGGCCTCTATTTAGCAGACATCTTTTGTTGTTGTTATTATTGTTGTTGATTTAAGAACAAAATACGATTCACATACTGATGGCTATTCCTTCTGGCTATATGACAGTAACCACTACAAAGTTTCATGCATTCAGCAAACAGTTTAGCTAGGACCCTGACTAAGCCCCCTTCTAGGGTTAAGGGTTGTGTTTCTGTGTAAGATTGTGAAACTCACAAAAGCCTCCAAACAGGGAAACAACAAGCAGCTTGCAAAGCAGTTATTCTGCTGACATTATGCCTTTCCTGTCATTATTTCACTGGGATGCTCACGGATGAGGAAATAGTTAATAATTAATTTACCAATTCTAAGCTCACTGGCTGCAATTCTGTCACTGCCAATGTACCGTCAACACATCCAATCACAGCTCTTTTCCTTTATCTCGTGAAGCTGCTTGTCAGAGGCAGGCCTGCCTAGAGCTATATTTATCCCAGGTCTGTTTGTAGGTGCTACAGAAGAATCTCTATGGAGCTAATAGATGTTTTTGATTTCGGTATCTACTAATATGCTCTAATATTCACTTCACATCTGTGGAAGTCCCTGGCCCAGGCTGAGCGTTAAATACCTCCATCAGAACGAAGAGGGCAGCAAAGAATAGCAATGTGGCCCACTCTACTCGGTGCAAGATGATCTCAAAGTCCTGGATGTCAGCCAGGACCAGAAGCCACAGCGCCCCCAGGATAGCAATCCACCCTGAAACAAAGAGCAGGAAACACCATCTGAGCTCTCGTTCTATCGCAGGAAAACAAAGCTCAGTTACATAGAAATTATTACATGTCTTCATCCAGTAGACACTGAGCACACTGAGCACAATGTACCAAATTTTTCATAGCTTGAAAATAAAGTAGATAAAAAAGAAATATAGCAGACAACACATGGTGATACTAAGGAGACTTGAAATAATTAAAAAGTGTTAATTCAGTTAAATGGAGTTCCTTCTGTCCTCTGTTCACTTAAATTGCTCTTCATTCTTCATTCAAGTCTTTTTTCAAAAAACACTGCAACTTTTTTTCTAAATAGTACAGATGCTTCCAGTGCACCTTTGTACATCTGGGTCTTGCTGCTATGATACTTATATTTGATAGTAAAATACTGTGCTCAACTACCGTGACTTTACATGCATGCACGGCCATCTGGTGTCTTTATTGCCCCATGTTGAATCGATGGTTTGAAAATGCTTATGCTATGTGTTCACACAATACAAATGTAGCAAGTACAAGCCAAGCAATTCAATTTGATGCAGATACAATGGTATCTAGCCTCTGTCAATTTAAGTCAACACAGAATCACACACACACTCTCCATGCACTGATCATTTGGCTACTCTTCCCTGAGCGTGTTATGCTGGAGATGTACATGGAAATAAATTAATTTGTATGTATTAAATGTATTAAAGTATGCAAAGCATGCCTTCATAACCATTTAACAAACAGATCGCACCATCACAAGGTACTTTCGGAGGATGATGGTCAGTATTTGGTCAGTCTTGGTGGGTTTTATCAAGCATTCATTACTACAGCATCCTCATCTCTAGTCCAGAGGATAAAGTTGGCATAGGCTTGACAGCACATGCAATTAGAGGCTGTTTTTGAAAGAGGGAAGAGTGTGCATCCACTTGGAGAAAATTTGATTAAACAGGTGAGCATTAGTAATTGCCTTGGCCAAGGCCCCTTGGGGAAATAACTGATGGGAATTAGCAAAGAACGAAAAGCGAGGGAAGGACAGAAAAACTAGGGTGATAGGGGAAAGATGGGAGACATAGAGAAACTGAATTTTTCTGTGAGCTATTGACTCGACTCTTAAAAAGTCCAAAGTACTAGTCTGTGTCAAACAGGGCAGGATGTCAGTGTACTAGTACAGTGTAGGTCCATCATTGTGTACGTTAGCGATCTGTGGAATTGAGAGTTCATCTTATCCATGCATTCTTTGAAATAGAAAGGATGAAGGGCTATCACAAATGGCTTCAATAAGGAGTCTATGAAAAAAGATCATTTCTATGTCACTGCACCTATTGAAGCCCAAATGGTTCTGCTTGGTGCTAATGAACCTTAGGCAAGGTGTAGATAACTGAGGTAATAGTATAACTATTCTTTTGTGTCCATTGCACAGCTATGTAATGAGTTCATCACTGAGTTTGGAGGAGAAGAAGAGGTGCTGCCTTAAACAAATAGTAGATCAACAGAGAAGAACAAGCGCTTCACTCTATCTGTCCTCTGGATGACGCCTGTTGTCTTTGAACTAAGATATCACATTTTTATTCCTTAACTTAAGATCATCTATTAATGGAGAGACTGTAGCTCCTGTTTTCTCTATAGACCTAATGTCATTGACTTGGCTTATGAAGTCTCTATTGTATTTATATTTATAGTACATAGGTGTTTTAATTTCTCTGCCTGTGGCTCCTTGTGGTGATGAAGACTCATTAGGGTCAAATTTACAATAGGAAGAGCTAAAACTCACTGTCACACTTTGTACAGCACAGTTGATAGTAAAAATGAAAATAAAGGAACAGAAAATAAGCAAACCCCTCTGCCAAGTTCTACTATTGATTCAGTAACTGAAGACAAAAAATAGGGAGAAACTTTTGATTTCCTCCCTGCATTGATATTCCCAGAGGCTGCTTCCTAAGCAGGGAGAAGCGCAAGCAGCAGACAGCAAACTTGAGGAGCTTTCCAATTAAAAAGAGCTTTTAGGCAAGTCTGAGCAGGTTGTGATAGGCTCATTTATCATACACAAGACAACAGTGTTCTGATACAGGAACTGTGCTGTGAACAGTGTCTCGTCGTAGTTGTTTATCTAAAGCCTATGTGCTTGTCTTTACAGTGTTTTAATACACAGAACAAAGTCACTGAACACTTGGCTGAGGCCAAAAGATAAAGAGTCTTGTGCTCTGCCAAGTGTCTTGTTGTCTAAGAGTTCACTTAGTGTAAGCTTCAGGTTAGGGGAGAAGCTGTGATGCTTTGATGCAGTTTTTAGTTTGGAAGTTTTTAATTACCCCTTTATCCTGCCAAAGGGTTTGACTCAAGATTCAAAACAATTCGAAGGGAAAATCCACTGTCCAAATAAAAGTCAAATAAAAGCCAAAGTCAAGATTTGTGCCTCCAAAAAGGCAAATCTTTAAGAGCTTCGAGTTCCAGTGACAATGAATGAGAGAATGCATTTGTGGAAACATTGGTTTGTTTAAACTTGACAAACAGTTTTAACACTGCGTACTGCATATACTATGACCTTCTGTAGACTAGTTAATATGAATAAGGTGAGATGCACATTTGCACATCATGCATCATGTATATTGCTGTAAATTACATATTTATCTTTTATCGTTTTCTTATTTTGCTATTTCTACTATTTTTATTCCATGTTATTATATTCCTGATGTGTGCTTATATTGTATTTCCTCTGCCCTGCTGGATCCCATTACTTTTGCTGCTGAAACGACCTAATTTCCCACAGGAAAGAAATAAAGTTTCTTCTTATCTAAATCACACTTGTAACCTACATCACACATCAGTGATCAAATGACCAGGCAATAATCAGAGTGAAATTAAATTTTGCCGTGTGAACCTAATGAAATTTTAATGAGGCTCAATTTCTAAAACATCTGTGAACGAATAGATTGGGCCTGCTGCAGTAGTCAGCCCTGACTGTGACCTGCATGCATTAATGAGAGCTGTGTTTGGAAAGACCCCTATCCCTCCACGGGAACAGAAAACATGGTGCTCTGGGTCATTCCCATTTAATAAATGTCACCAAGAGGTAAACCCAGCAGCTCCTGTAATTAACTGAGCATGTTTGGTGACGGAGCGGCCTCTGCTGCTAGAGGAGCAATGAGAGGCTGTGTATGAAGACAGCCATCTTCATTTGGGGATGGTGTCAGTATTAATAGGCCATTAAGGTCATCGACCACCCAGACACGCACATCAGGGACATCGGAAACATCAGATGGACAAACAAGATGTAACCCTCAGCCCAGGGCCAAAGGCAAGCTACACAGATATGGTACACACTCCACCCCTTTAATATCCTTGCCACCAGCTGATTACTGTATCTTGTATGTAGGGAATGATAGAATAGATTTATTAGGTCATCGTTGCAGTAATTATAGGGTTATTATAGCTTTGTTTTGCTCACTGCAGAATCACGTTACCTTTCTAACATACAGTGCAACGCTATAAGGTACTTTCCTTGAGTCCACCTTTCTTCACCTGTTCACTGATATGATTTTAGATAACTGTAACAAAGTGGCTTTACCGGAGCGTTTTTAATCAACAGCTTTGTAATTACAGCACATGAATAGATTTGATGGGACTAAATGCAGCTCAGTATCCATGTAATTTGTTAGTTGCATTTGTTTGTCAGCCCATTATTTGGGCTCATTTCAAATGCAAGGACAGAGGAAATTGTGTTTCATAATTACACGACAGAACCTATAACTACCCAGTGGGGCCTGTAAAAACAATGCAATGATTCGTAATCGTTAAGGTTTTCCTGCTCTAATGAGATACTGCTGTGCTTACCGAGCTCGAGATGAATGCTGGGAACAAAGGAGTTGAGAAAGAACATGAAGATCACCACTCCAAGGACGGACACGCACTTTACCAAGAGGACTTTGTCAGTTATTCTGTGCTGTGGAGGAGAGAAATGATTATTTTTCTTCTTAGTGGGAAAAAAAGACATTTACATCGTGCATCAATTGAGTGCTTGCCTCAAGTGAAATTTCAGAGACTAAGCCAACTTCATTATTGAGATAAAAATCATCGCACCATTGGCACAGTGGGAAGGGGATACATCTATAAAAGGTGAAGTATGAAAAATAATTGCCATTTATACTACCTTTTTTTGCAATTCCTGGATGTTTTGCTCCCAGTTCTTATCCTCTTGAGAAATTTGCCTGTCAAACAATATCAAGGATTTTAATTTCACATTCTCTGAAAGTAAAAGAAAAAACACCCTTTTTTTATTACGTGCATTAACAAAGATACATGCTTCCGTGCATGCAAGTCAGGTTCTCTTGTTTATTGTGACGCTCCCTAAGACAATGCCTGCAAGATCACTACAACGGTCATAAACAATATCATGAAGACTATTGCCTGTTCTGTCTCATTTCACACAACATGCACCTCTAATGTAGTCTTTAACATATGTGGAATATAAGCAGCAATAAACAGGGATTGCTTTATGAAATGGAAAAAGAACACCAGTGAAAATGTGTTCCCCGTGAAAGGTGCAGACTTCTTAGCAACACAAGATAATTCAGCTGTTTTCATGATTGGGCATGTATGCATGTCTTTTTATTTCTTCTTATTACCTTTGGAAGGTTTTCATCATCTTACGGAGGAGACTTTCCAGATTAAGGACTTTCTGCATCAGGAGGCATTTCACAGCTGTCTCCTCTCGGCTGGCAGGGTTAATGCGCTGGGCTGTCTGCCTCCAAACTAGGATCTCATGCTTGAGCTCTATAGGAGCAGGAAACACAGGCCAGGAGAGAAAGACACCTGTTTAACGCATGATTAACAGATCAAATGCTCAAGCAATACACTGACAAAGCTCTGTAGCAGTATGTTTCTACTGGTGGGTTTGTTGGTAATAGCTCCAAGAGCTAAAGCCAACTGAGAGGATATTAGGTTGTTTTCAGTCAATATGTTGTGAGCCCCCATCGAGGGATTAATGTAGCTAGACGATGGGACACATTGACCAGCTCTGGAGTAGCCAATGCTGAGGCAGAGATACAGCCTGAAGGAGCTGGAGGCCTGTGAAGATGTCAGTGGGTGCCATCCGTTGTCAGGAGGGTTGCTAGGTGACCCTAATAGGATCTAATTGGCACAGGAAAAAAACATTCCTGTTAGCGAATCTACACAATTACCAATCGTGGCAGGGGCTTTGAGATGCTTTAGCTGCATGGTCTCTGAGCCAGGACAAGCAAAGGTTGGTGTGAGAAGCGGAAAAAAACACAGGGCAGGATTTACAGATGCGCTCCGCATTGAACGGTCACCGCAGTGCTCAGCAAGTGGCTTTCTTCTGGCCAGGACACCCTTTGACACCATTTGGCCTTCTTCCCTTCTTAAGTGGGAGGAGTTTAGTGTTGACTCAGGAGTGGGGTCCTCTCTGTGGGTATGATCACTTACTGAGGCTCTCTCAGAGAGGGGACGAAGGCAGGGTTGTGGTGCGGGAAACAGATGAAAAGTGACTTTGTGCCTCTGGGAGAACTGCAATCAATTTCATAGAAATATCCCTGGTTTATTAGTTTGCTCATTATCTACAAGCTGGAGGTCTCAAATGCAAAGATCTTTAGTTTCCCAAATGGATTTTCGTATGGAGGACACAGTTACTATCAAAACTAAACAGATTGTGCAGCTTTTCTGCTTATTAGAAATGATTTAATCCTAGCCCTGGACAACATACTGGGTGGTGTAATTAAACAGATTTTGTCTTCTTTTGATGGATGAATGAAAGGTGTCAGGTAAATGAAGTGTATACCAGATGAGTTAAATAGCTTGTAGCGTACAGCCAGAACAAACTGCAAGTGACGATGTAATGATGCTGGGAGTCTTGTGCTGCTTGCGGTCCACTGTCTAGAGGGGTGAAGCTGTTTTTCATTGCCAACTTGTCAAAGCCAACAGCTGAGCATGTCAGAGCAGAGAGGATGTTAAGGGGCTTTCTGAAATGAGCCATGTGCTGTCTGGGACTGGTGAGTCACCAGACTGTCAAGGGAACGAAGCTGGAGAAACGGGTGAAACATGTTGGACTTAAAGTTATAAGTAACAAGGCTCTGATACTTTGTTTCACCAGGTTTGTACTAAGACTAAAACTAGGTTTAAAAATATGTATATATCTGCATCTGATGCATTCTGCTTGGCCATGACCATAAATAATTAAATGAAATAAAACATCTCATGAACTGAAACTACACTAAAAAAAAACCTAAGTGAAACTAAAAACTAAAAAGTCCTACTTAAAATTGAATATAAATAAAAATAAAGGCTAGTACAAATGACAGAATTACTGTGTTGACGACCTCTGTGCCATTAGCACTGTCACACCTCAGTGTCTTTCTACCCACTACCACAAGCACCACATATAAAACATGGTCCCTTTGCCATTGTGACTCTCTCTGGATATGGACACTTTTATCTAAACCAAGATTACATACATTTTCACTATGGGAGGCTCCAATGGGACTTGTTTTTGAGAGCAGAGCTTTAGGAAAGAGAGAATAGCTGCATCTGGTTTATTACTTATTAGGTTATCTGGTAGATTAGCAGTTGCATAGTTTAGCATTAATCATTAGGAACAGATAGGTCTTCAGCCTCATGACAACATTTCAAAATCCAGCATCTTTCTAAACATACATTAAAATCCCATTTGGCGTTAGAAAGGAGACAGAACATGCTGGAGGGCATCCCATTACATAGTGACCATTGAGAGATCACCTCCCCCTTATAACCCGGCACACCATACTGTAACAATGTTATATCTGGGATGACAGGGTCATCTGATAAGGATAATGGGAATATTGTAGAAATTACCTGAAATGGAGGGGGAAAGGCTCCCAAATCAGCTAGAGGGCATAATGCTCAGTTAATTATGTTTCTCCGAGGTCGTACATCCCCCAAGAAGCTGAGTAGCTGCGTATGCGGGTGTGTGTGTGTGTGTGTGTACAGATGCTCTGAATATACTCCATAATGATAGGAAAGCTTGATAATTGAGACTAGAATGTGCCGCATCACCTCACAAACTCACCTTTCATAGAAAAACTGTGTTGAAAGAGAGATGAAGGAAAAAGAGACAATCCCACTATCTATAAGGTCTATTCAAAGAGGATTCAAAATATCTTAATTGATCAACACTCACAGGTCACTTTATTAGGTACACCTATCGAGTACTGAGTACCCTAACCCCCTTCTGCCTCCAGAACAGCCTGAATTCTTCGCAGCATGGATTCAACAAGGTGCCCTTCTGCACACCACTGTTGTAAAGAGCTGTTATTTGACCATTTGTGGCCTTTCTGTAGCTTGAACAAGTCTGCCCATTCTCCCCTGACCTCTATCATTAACAAGGTGTTTTTGGCCACAGAACTGGATGCTTTTTGTTCATCGCACCATTCTCTGTAAACTCTAGAGACTGCAGTGGGGAAAATCCCAGGAGGGCAGTTGTTTCCAAGCTGCTGGAAGCACCACGTCTGGCACCGACAATCATACCACGGTCAAAGTCTCTTAGATCATGCATCTTGCCCATTCTAGTGTTTGGTCGAACAAAAAAACGCTTCACCATGTCTGCGTACTTTATATATTCAGATGCAGCCACGTGATTCGCTGTTTGGCGGAGCAGGCTATTTGCGTTAACGAGCAGTACCTAATAAAGTGGCCGGTGAGTGTATATCTGGTTTGTCCTATAAGACTCTAAACGTAGTAATAGGACCATAAAAATCCCAAATATGAAGAAATTATCATTAGATTTCCAAAGGATAATCCTGTTGGTTGGCTTAAATAGAAAGTAGTAATGCAGTAGCAGTAGCAGTAGCAGACAGTAGTAGTAGCAGTAGCAGTAGCAGTAGCAGACAGTAGTAGTAGTAGTAGCAGTAGCAGTACTACAGCTACTACTACTGCAGCAGCTACTACTACTGCTACTGCTACTACTACTACTACTACTACTACCATTACTACTACTGTCTGCTTCTGCTACTGCTACTGCTACTGCTACTACTACTGTCTGCTACTGCTTCTGCTACTGCTACTGCTACTGCTACTGCTACTGCTACTACTACTGTCTGCTACTGCTACTGCTACTGCTACTACTGCTGCAGTAGTAGTAGCAGTAGCAGTAGTAGTAGTAAAGGAATAGTTATTCAGCTGCTCAATGGAAATTGTAGAGGCAACAGTAGAGTACTGTGTGGGTGAATGGGATACTGTTGAGTGAAGACCACATATGGCTGGAGTTTGTTGAATTGGCTTGTCATTTTACAGTATGTGTTCCTGACATAATGATACCACTCACCGACAATTTCAATGGACTCTTTGTTGTATAGTTTTTTGTTCCAGTAGAGCAGCCGTAAGAATGGAAATGAAGTCAAGAGGACAAGGCATATTCCAAGGAACATGTACCCTGTGAAACCAGCAAAATCGATCCCCTGCAAGACACAGAATAAATGTGTTATTGCTAAATAGAATCCTTAAAAATAGAAACTGCACTTGCAAAGATCCCCTTCAAATCTAACAATTTGTTTATAGACATCAGCTTTGGAGAAACAGCAGGTTTTCATGAAGGAATATGCAGTGTTGATTTGTATAGTATGCTGTCAGCACAAAGCGAGATAGAGACAAGACATAAGGTCTTGTGGGAAGGCATCATTTTGAGACATGGAAATAGATGCATTTAACCTCCAATATATCATATAATCACTGTTGTGTAATTTTGGCAAAGATAGAAGTTACAAGATACAAGTTCAAATTTGTAAGTGCCCTGGGGAAATGAATAAAGCCAGGAATTTGATCGTGCAGCAGGGTGGTGATAATTGCATCCGTAAGGGTTTTTCAGCTCCACCAAGCTCCAGTTTGGACCACATCTTAGTTCCTGAATGAAAAAGAAATAGCTGCTCCTGGCTGGGGTTGTCCTCAAAGATCAGGGTGCAAATCCTTAAACATGATTGAAAATGTACATATGTCCTTTTATAATATCATCTACCTAATGTGCCGTTTGCAAAAAAAAAATGAAACCTTTAAGATACACATTACAATGCATGATTTTATGCTGCGAATCATTCTCGCCGTCATTGTACAGTGTGAAGAACTAAGATACACGCAGTAATAAAACTGGATAACAGTGACCTCTACAGGACATGGCATTCTAAGCTGCAGTAAAAGTCTAAAGGGGGATGAGAGATGATAAAATGAAAAATATACAACAGGCTACAGTATCAAGATGTGAGTTTAAAATAAGATATACTCACACAAAGAGGAACTGAATTATGTTCCACTGTTGACATATAATACATATGTCAGACATATAAAGTACATTTTCATAACTTCTATTCCTGCTCATATAAGTGTAAAGTCGGAGTTTGAACTAAATCTGAACACCATCAATACTCCCCGCCTCTGGTAACAACTCAGTAATTGCTGTGGGAGGTGTGCAACGGACCAAATCCTTAAAGCATATCATCAATTATGTGGTAGATTCAGTACAAAGGTTCCCTGGGATTCCATACCACACAACCTAATTTCATGACCATATCACCTCATACCTCAGCCGTATATTACAAATCTCTCCGAATACGCCTCTATATGTGCATCAAAACCGGCATGTTCTTTCAGTCTGTTGTGACCCTCAGGGCAGCGTTATTGGGTTTATGTTAGTTGGTATAAATGAGAGCTCTCATCATTTTGGTTTAAGCCCCGCGTTTAGTTCTTGCAAACAAGACACCAAACCTAATAACTAAAGAATCTAAAATATATCTATCTGGTTGCTGCCTTAAACTGAAACCCTGGTGCGTTCACATTTCAGAGCCAGTGGCACAGAATCTTATGATTGGTTGGAGGAGATCCATTTGGCACGGAGAGCCAGAGTCGCTTAATGGAATGATACTAAAAGTAGGAAGAGATTTTGTATGCTGCCTGCTACCTTGCTCTGTAACAAATCAAAGACAAGGACACTGTAACAAGGGGCAGAATCACCTAAACACACACATCACAGCTGTGCCACTCTTTCTATCTCTGGAATACCCCTACCGCCCGAAATCCCCTCAACACAAGCAGGCAGGCAAACAAACAAACAAACAGGCAAACACAACCATGCATACACACGCAAGCTGTCCTTATCAGGGGCCAGACATGACTGAATGAGCGCGCTCCTGTGTCCCTGCTGTTCTGTCACCTGGGAAACCGAGCCAAGTCAAACTGGACAGTGGGCTGTGGGTGACTTGTACGGTAGGAGCTATAATGGAGGAGCCCACATACGGCTGCACCCACAGAGGAGCTAAAATGTCAACAAAGTCCACAGATGCCACGCCGAGCAGTTGGGAAAATGTCATGTGTTCTAGAAATGTATGCCTCACTGATCATAAATAGAGTGACTGTTATGAGAACAGAAATCATTGCTCTTTGGAAGCACTGACTAACACTGCTCTGGTTAACTTGATAAAATGTTCTTACTGTATAGCCTTCATTTATTGTCACAGGCTATAACATAGACACTGAAGAGGACAGCTCACTTCTAAATGGGTTTCCAAAATATCATGTAGGGATGGAAAGTAATGCAAATAATCTAAGTAAATCATGTACAGTTCAGATTATTGCCACCCTTTTATGCTGATGATGGACAATATAATAATCTTCGGTATCGATTTACAACAGCACAGGATCAGTAAGAATACACATTTAAAACAATCTTTTATGGTTTCAAAATTGAAAAGTGGCCATGGCTATGATTATTGCCACCCTCTGGAACAATTTAAATCAATTTAGTTGGAAATAGATTTGTTTCATTTGCAGTGTAATTTGCAAATGGTTGCAGGTGTCCACATGGTATATATAAACCAATTATCCATTTAAACTGATAAAACAGTCTGTTCTACTTCACTGGTCGTCTGGGAAAACGGTGAAGAGAAAAGAGCTGCCTGAAACTATTATCACCACTATTTCCACAGTTTGCAATGATCTTAAGAAGTTTGCTGCTCGTGGAATCTCCCAGGACGTGGTGGTAAGAGAGAATTGAGGGTGACAAGAATCTTCAGCAGAACTGCAGGCATGCACTGGACAATCATGCTCATTCTAGTGTCAATTACATTAAAACCTATCAAGGAAGTGCTCTGTCATTATCCTTTGATCTGAGTTAGTCTGAAGTTGTGTAGATGGCACATCAATGGGACTTGGTGGCACAAAGACATAGAGTGCATTGTCACAGAGGACAAAGTCAAGATGAAGGGAGTTTTGGATACTTCACACCACAAGAAAAGAGTTTGAAGTGCGGTTTGGGTTGCGTAGTTTCCCATTCCATTGCATCATGATTAGCAATGTCTCCTGCCCAGGATAAATCAGAGACCCTTATCCCAAAGCAAAGGGTCTCTGGCATGCCAATCACACAGGACCAGTGCCACATCAATATGAGATGATGTCATGGGGCAGATGAAGATGTTTCAGGAAGGAGAAATGCTAGAAAATATTCCAGGTGTGATGACTAAATGATCTGCAGGATGGGAATGCTCTGTGCTGTTATGTTGTCTATAATTACTGTATTAAGGACAATTTACAGGTTATAGCAGAATGAGATACAAACTACCTTTGCTATGCTGCAAAAGTAATACTAAAACTAAAAGTAAAATGATGTACACAATAAATGTAAGATTCTTATTAATGGAAGAAGACTGCTAAAGCATGTGCACTAACATATTGGACAGGTGATCTGGAATAGGGAGGGGGCACTGTTTCCAGTGTTTTGACAAATTTAATTCCAATGATTTATGATGGCAGCAGCTAAAATATAAATTGGTCTCGCAACACTGCCATTACATCTCTCTTCATCACCTGTATAGCAACGTGCTGAACACATGTAGAATCAACAAACAGATTAAATCACCCCACAATGCACACCCACAACATCTACCCATAGCTCTGCACGATTCATGTCATGTTGTAGATGCACTGTAGTTGTGCAATGTTATAATAGGTGACTGTCTATATGTTATATGGGGGACATGAATATGAATGTTTCTCTCAGTAAGGTGTGCTTTAACAGAAAATGTCTGCAACAGCACCTGCTACTGTCACCTTCAAGATACGGTGGGTGCTTGACACTCCAGTCTCACACAGCATGCAGCGACTAAAATAGTCAATAGAAATCACCCCTTTTTTTACCCAGCAGGTAATAAAACCAAAACCTTGACCTGTAGAAGACCCTGTTAAAGAATTCCTCCATTACTACAGTACAGTACAACCACTGATAGTAGATGATTTACAATGTTATTAGATGTGTGCCCAAGCTAATGCTCTAATAAAGGGAATGTAACCTCAAGCCCAGATAGAAAACCAGACAGAATGTAATCTAAGCAACCTCCAGAGAGAGAGAGATTTGAGTACACCTCCAAGAGCCAACACACATGTGGAAAGTTCTTACAACAAACTCCAATATCATCAAGTCTCAGTTAAGAGTAGGATTTCAACAAAGTAAAGGACAGCATCCTTAGATCCCTCCAACCAAGCTCCTGGAGATTCGTTGATGCTGTCAATGTGCATGGTGCCTGGTGCTACACCCTGTTGAATTACTGACTTCTCAGCCTTAAGCCCTTTGCAACACATTTGTCAAGGACAGTACTACATTGCTAATTCTACCTCCTAGATTTAGAGATCTGCACCTTTTCATGTGTTTTTCTTTGCTGGTATATTAAAATGGCAATCCAGCCCTGTGGCAGACTGGTAGCTTGGCACCTCTCCATGTGTATTTATAATGTAACTGAAGTGTGCTCTTTTCAGAATAAACCAAAGGGTTTGTCATAACATGGGATTATGGATAGTTACACACAAATGGATTGAGCAGAAAGGTGCTTAACAACCATGCTATGAACGCTGCTACTAGAGTCTAGTCGCATTATGAAATGTACAGGTGAGGGTCAAAAGAAAAGAAACAACAAGGGTTT
Organism: Hoplostethus atlanticus; assembly: GCA_034670405.1. Lineage (NCBI taxonomy): Eukaryota > Metazoa > Chordata > Actinopteri > Trachichthyiformes > Trachichthyidae > Hoplostethus > Hoplostethus atlanticus. The sequence goes on along the minus strand of JAXDDX010000028.1, from coordinate 1,517,930 downwards.
CCAGTCAGCAAAGGTGGCGGATTAATATTGTGGATTACTTTTTCGAGCACAGATCCACTCACCTCCTAGAGGGCAAGATCAGGGCTAACATAATAATCTTGAGCGATAACTTTGTTATGATAGTGGCGGAATAAAACACCTCAGTCGCTGTTTCAGAAACTTTCATCAATGCTCAACTGGGAACCTTCCTGGTTATTAACAAGTCCTTGGAATACAACTAACATTATTGTCTGGCATTTAAAAACCACTTGGGCCTTGTTGAAAGGGGCATTATCCCTCCAGAAGTCTCCATGCTCCAAAAAGAAATGCATAATCGGCTGAAGTTGAACTTTTTTTCCTCATTTTGCCATTAACCTGTAGCATATGTACCTTCTCTATATGGTTCAAACAGCCATTTTGTTTTTTTCTGCATATTATCATGCTCTACTACATACAAGACATATAGAGCATTATGTTTGTTTCACTAGTTGCCTGGTTCAGGTGTCAGATTAACACCAAGCCGGTCTGTTATATCATTACATAAGTTTAGGTAGGGAGCTGTGAAAGTGCCTACTTCCTTGCGCAGGTCCTGATTTGACACTATAATCACATTGGGTGGATCTCCGACAGCTGTGGCAGCTCCTCCAATGTTGGTGAAGATTACTTCTGCAATCAGGACATGTCTAGGGTCTAGATTAAGCACCTCACACAACCTGCAAAATCAGAGAGAGACAGAAAAGACCTTTAGCCCTGATTAGATTGCAACGAGTGGGAGAAATAAATATAGGAAAAAAAGATAACCAGTGTTGGTCCGTTAACGTTGTGGCTGTACAGGCTATCCTTCCTGTAGGCCGAGTAACATTAGAGCACTGTTTTGCAAGGATCTGTGTTATGCGTATGCCTGATTTGAGCAAAGTCCAGGTTTCATCTGTATTGTGACAAAAGCAATTGTGAGAATTTAATAATGATTCACTGTACTAACCGAATCCAAGGGCAGAAAACACACAAGTTGTGGGCAGTACACACAGAGTGTACGTCTAAGACACCTCAGTACTAAGACACTTCAGCTTCTCTGTAGTACTTCTACTATTAGGGATGTAATGTGGCTTTGATTGTGCTGGAATAAATTCAGTTTCATTCGTGGAGGAGGGCTATATTCAACAGGACTGGAAAGGACTGGATTCCATGTAGCAGGGCACAGTGATCTGTAGTGACTTGATTTTGATTGATTTTGATTTGGGTGGAACTCCTTATTCTACAATTTGTAAGGCAAAGTGATGACCTTTAATGTAATCAGATTAGATTAAGGATTTGGAGGAGTCCCTGAGATTACTGATTTCAATTGAAACCAGTATTCTGTAATGGATTGCATTTTCCTTCTCAAACCTGATTTTCAAACATGGAAATAAAGTCAAAGATTATTTTGTGCTCTGTGCTCCTCACACAATATAGACTGTTGCCAGCACACTGTACTTGTAGAAGCTATCGCCATGGAGAAGTGAGGGAAAGTATACATTGTGTTGTAAAGTGTAATTCAACTAAACGCTGGATGATTTAGGCTTTATTTTCTACAGATTTTTACCGTTACTCCAAATTTCTTTGATTAATAATTGCTGAACCACAATACTATATGACATGCTATGTCACAGGAAGCTTCAGGTATTTCTGAAGACATTCCTAAGATTTTAAGACAGTACAGGACATTGAATATTGCTTTTCTGATAACTCATACTATACAGGTATGTACAGCTGCTGTCAAGTGAACTTCACAGCAAGATAAGGTAGATCTTGACTGGTGGGAGAGGTTTCTCAACTGTCTGTCAGGCATTAATGATGCATTATCAAAAAGCAAATGGCTAGTATATGTACCTTATAGTGACCGGAGTGAAAAGCATCATAGTGGTCACATTGTCCAGAAAAGCAGAGAGAATGGCCGCAATAAGACAGAGGATGATGATCATAGGCCACACTCTTCCTCTGGATAACTGGTAAGCCTGCAGGGAGAAATAATACCCCAGAATGAGTCAATGCCAATTAAGAACTCATGAAGTGGATGTCTTATTTTTCATACCAAGTGTGGTAGAGATTTAAGATCAAAATGAGTCACGGTAATCATTGAGTGGTGTTGCTGATACTGAGGTCTCATTCGAACCTCTGACATGTTAAGGAGAGTTTCATGCTGATCAGAATCCCCATGAATGAGTTGTTGAGTCGTTACTGAATACAAATGCAATGTATGTACTCAGACTTCAATTAAACAATCACTTCATAGGGAACATTTATTTTTTATTAGAAATACAGCAGTACTGTGATTTTTACAAAATAACTGATGTCTATCTGAGCTTTTATTTGACGCAGTAGGCTAAAAATTGCTGGTAATTCTTTGTCACCGGTGATTTAACCATTACTACAGATCCAGCACGCTTATTCTGTTTATTCTGTGTATTTTGTTTATGTTCATTTTGTTATCAACATTTAATCATTATTTGCCCATTCTCAGCACCTGACCCTCCTGGATGGATGAGTTCTTCCTTGTTCGTTTGTTGTTTCATAATGTGGCCGTTGTGACGCTCTTTGACACTGTAACCATGATTAAGGCCTATACAAATAAACTTGACTTGACTTACCAGGAAATGTCATGAAAAATGAGAAATTATGTCAATGTGTATCCATGCACTTAATTGGTGTACTTTGTAAATATTGTTTGCTTCACAGGTGTGATCAAACCTCAGCAGTAAACACTGTAAGCCTATTTGTTCTATTGGTGTGGTGAAGCTACTATATCAGATTGGAGGGGAACTAAGCCGCCATGGAGCAGGTTAGCCATGGAGGATATATGTTGTTATCATTTATGAGCCAGCGCAGCTTTGAGCTCACATTTTGGAAGCAAAAAATCTGAATTCACTGGAGATGAAGCTCAATCCAGCCGGTTATCTCCTACTTCCTACTTCCTGAAACGCTCCACAGGTTGATTTTGTGGCAAACAAACCATTTACAGCTTTGAATGCATTTACTACTCAGTCCCTACTCACTGTTAAATTACATCTCTAGCATGCGCTCAGCAAATCAAATTGCAGATGAAAATGTATTGTAACTAATGAAATAAACATTTACAAAGTAGTGTGATGATCTTGGCACCGTGAGAAGCATTATAATCCGTTTCCAAGTTGGGCCTTTAAAACTGCCCTGACTAGACAGGTCCTGCACCTTCAAGGGCAAGTGGACAAGTGCATTAAAGGGCAAATAGCCACAAACAGCCACTCAACACATCCATTCACACTCACAAACCCCATCTTCCTTAAGCCTTAAGCGCTGGTCCCAGCATTAAGCCCCCGGGAGTGGCTCAGGGTGGCCACCTTTTGTGTGTAATAGCACAATGTGTCAGAGCTGCTAAGATGTCTCTGAGATGGTATTTTACTTTGGAGTGCCTGCCCTTGTCCAACACCCACTTAAAATTCATGAGCCTGCATGTTCCCTCTGTTCCCCAGGTCTGAGTGCTACTGTACCTGAAGGACAAAGGCGTTTGCCCTCCTTCACCATCTCCTGTGAACATTCAGGATTATACCTGCGTGTCCTGATTTTGTTTTTCTTATGGTAGAAAACCTTGACCTTGTCAATGAGAGTGTCCCTGTCTTCTGGTGTAGAGTAATAGACTAATTTGAGAACGTGCATTCCTTTTTATTTTTTTTATGATACATATTCATTTTAAAGCGCCAAGAGAATTTTACAATCCTGTTAGAGTCTGAATACACCACAAATTAAACTAAATTAAATTACAGTAAATCTTTTCATTACATAGTACTGTCAGGTTTAAAATCAGCTTGCCTGAAGGATGCTGTTTTTTCAAAGCAAGAAATATTAAATGAATTCAGCTCATTTCCAAAGTCGGTGCAGACCTACTTTTCTGAACTTGTGCAGGAAAACAAAACTAGTGCAGGAGATAAAATGTCATTGTTAGCAGTGTATTATATCTGTGTATTTCTGAGTCAGGATGCAATGGTAGGCATCAGAAGCTGTTATCTAACACGGCAAAGGCCTTCGCAAATCTTTGTCAAGTGAGGTAAATCAAAATTTAAAAAACTGCAGGCTTGGCTAATGTCACTGGTAGTTTCAGAGACGGCTCAGACTGCAGTTTCCCAGCCATTTCTAAAATGCCAAGACCATCAATACAGTTTTGTAGCTGTTTTCATAGAGACTTGGAAAACTAAACTAAAATGGCATGTCACGCAGGTGAATGGTCAAACGTAAACATGCACACAGTATATTCCTGTGAGAAGTCTTACCATCAGCTCTGCTATAATTGCTCTGATAGCATTTTGTTGCTCAGAATGTTGCATTGTTTCCATTGATTCAACTGATTTTGTTAGCTTTTAGTGCTGGGAGCCCTTATCATCATACAGACAACTCACCTTCACAGCGCAATAGTCAAAGAACCCAGTCTCTGAAAATATAGCCACTAGTATCATCTGCAAGAAAGAGAGGGACACATTTGTAAAACAATTTCTCATCATATAACAAGAATCAGAATATTTCAAAAAGTATTATATTCTCTTCCAGGCACAAAATTATGGTACAGCCAACAATAAGCCCAAACTGTCACTGCTGTAAAAATAAAATAGACGTGTACAGAGAGGTAAGGATAAACACATGAAGAATAGTTTAACTGTCAAGACACAAGATGAAGGACATTTTTCCAATTAGATAAACTTTCAGTGTCCTATCATATTCTCTGTCTCTGATACAAACATTACAACAATCTATGTATTGGGTGTTGATGACAAGACAGCAGAAAGGAGGACATGGCAGTTTCTAAAATGAGAGTTTTTAAAGAGGTCTGCCAAAGGCTGGTCACAATTTCAAACTACCTCCACTTTCAGAGACAACATGTACTGTTGCAGAAAGTAATACAAAACATAAATCAAATGTATATCACATATAAATAGTTAATGTTATTGTACTGTATATATAGTATATAAGTGTATCTTATATGCATACACATATATCTGCATAATGCATTGCCTTTAGGTTCGGAAAGTCTTATTCTTTTCAGAGATGATCCGACAGAATGCATCACCTTTTACGTGACATGCTATATAGTTATAATGTGCCTGTTACAAATGGATAAAAATTTAACATTTCAAGCTTGTTCAGTCCTTTTTTTTCTTTCATAGTAACTTTTCAGATGTACTCTTCAATTTTATACCAGTCGTGTTTGTTTCTATGGAGACAAGCTATGAAATTTTCAAGATAATATAAGACTTGGCTCCATAGAAACAGAATTCAGTGGCAGTAGTTAGGGAAGCTGATGAAAACTGCAGTAGATAGTAAATAGAGTTAAGAGTTAAGTTTAGTTTAGTTAAGTGTTTTACGGTTTTCATTTCAGTGTAAATGCTACCAGTATTATTAAATTAAGATCTTTCGGTGTGAGATCTTACAAACCAAACTGTTTCAAAGGAGATTTCAACATATGATTGTCTTTGACTGGAGTCTCTCACCATGCCAAACAGAAGGGCCAGTGTCTCGTAGTCGATCCACTCTACCACAGTCACCAGGCTGGGTCGCTGTGGGAGAGACACAAAAATTAGAGAATGACGTTTGTTCTTCTTCTTTCAGATTTTCTGAAAGAAGAAAGAAAGATTTTCTTTTCTGTTTCAACAAAAAGGTTGCTTTATTTCATCAGGCTCATGGGGTCTTGGAGGACCAAGTTTTACACCCACCCTTATTTTGCACCTCACTACAATGGAACTGGAAAAGAGTCTTACATCACCAATAATAGCCAGAGCAGCTAAGGCCGCCAAAGATCCCAGCATGGCAGCTAGAGTGCGATGCACAATCTGAAAATGAAAGACATGTCTATGTTACAATGAGGAGGAAATAAATGTCTCTAAATGATAGATACTAAATATTAGATACCATAAATATTGAATATAATGAATAATGAATTAAAAAACATTGGAGGGAGATACATCTCTCTCTCTCTCTCTCTCTCTCTCTCTAACACACACATACACACACACATTCTCACAGTTTAAAACAAGCACATAAGTCAAATATTCTCCAGCTCCACATCCATCCTCCATCTTCATCAAGAGATAAGGCTGCGGTCTGCAAAGTGCAAGTTAACAAAAACAACCTTTTCTGCCCTAATTAGGTGTGAACTGTTGTGGCTGCCTTCATGCTGTCTGAGGGGAAGTTGCAATTAAAGGGTTGTTGCGTTTTTTAATGATCCTGTAACTAAAGCAACAAAGGAATGCCGACAAGGACAGTAATACTGAATATTGTAATTCCAGCGTCCCTGATTTTCTGTAGATGCCACAGCCTGTAAAGGAATGTAAAGGAACGTGATGCCTAGTGAACTGACTTGATAGACCGATGATGATACAGCAGATTGGAACTCCCTGATTAGACAGATGTCATATGGGAGATATGGTCAAAGTGACATATCTGACACATCCTGGTCTTAACAACGAGACTGACACCCTGTGCTGGATCTGCGTAAGAACATTAGCAAAGCAAGAACTCAAAGAGATTTTCAATTACATTAACCTAAAGATTCTCATGTCAGGTGTTCGCAAACCATAGTTAGCAAACAACATCTGGTAAAATGTGAAAGATGAGACCTGTGGGCAGTGAGGTCTGTGGTGGAAGCATCTACCATTTTCATCAATGTGAAATATCCAGAAAAGCAGACTGTCAAAGATAATGCAGACAAATCCTGATGCTCTGAAGAGCCACTCTGATCCACCAGGCCCTCCTATCATAGTCATGTATGATGCATCCATTATTATGAGGCGTATGATAAGCATGGCTGAGCGAAGCCCCTCTGCTCCTCTGACATCTTAATTGCATTGCAATGAATTCCAGGGAAGTAAGGTCACCTTATGTATATGGGTGAATGCTGAGGCTGTTCCTGGTGAGGAAGCTGTGATTGGGATCTACGGCCTTCGCCTGAACCTAAATGAGAGGCTCCTTGGAAAAGTACTGGTAGCTCTTCAGTTCTATGAATCATCGCTTTGCCCTCAATTCTTACCCACAAGGTTTTTATTTTCAATTTGTCAAAGGGAAGTATCAAAGACCACACAGGAACTTTCCTTTCCGGCAAATAATGAACTTCTGGCAATAGTATAGAAAAAAAACAGCTGAATAATGACGCCAGTCCAAGCAAAGGAAAAGAGAGGAATACCATTAACAAAATGGCTCCAATACTTTAACATGTGCACCTCAGAGTACAAGAACCGGAGGGGAAGGGAAGTGGCCCCAACTGATCTCCAATCAGCACCACGCTACAATGATTAATCAACTAACAAGGATTAATCAAAGTCATTAAACTAACAATCAGAAGAGTTCATGTTACTCTACTACTCATATACTCTATTTCTCATTCACCTAAGCTGTTAGGAAAAATGTAACCGTAAATGAAGAGAGGAGGAAAAAGACTGGAAATAAGAAATATAGAAAAATCAAACTAATTGCACCATTTCATTTGCACCTTATTAGGCAATTCCATTATTATGGTAAGAGCATTGTCAGATAGAAATAAACATGTATTAGTCCTATTGTCAGGTATACAGTACATTTGATGGGAATAGCAGTCATTGTCTTTACTGACCTTGCTGTTCAACACCAAACTGGGTCTTGTCACTCAAGATGAGTAATGACCCAGACACTCTACAGACTTACAGAAAGTACTTTGTGTCAGATTACATCTCTCCAGATAATGGACAAAGGAGGACAAAACCACCTCTCTTTTCTTTATTTGGCTTTGTCAAGAATACAAAAAGAAGAAAATATCATTTCCTGTGATAGTCATTGGACCTTAGAACTCAGTAAGAGCATTAAAGTGCCCATCAAAACTAAGAAAATGGGAGTGCAATTACTGCCCCCGTTGTCACTTATTTTCATCATATCATCTGCGGACATACAGAAAAGCACAAGATCCTAAATGTGAGAGAAAGCGTATGTGCTCACTCATCAAACAGCGTCAGGCTCGGATGACATCTGAGGACAGGACAAGCAGAGCTTGTTTGCCTTGTCTTTTTTGGCCATGCACTGACTCTTCTACTTTGGAGAGATTGCCAACCCTTTCAATTAAGCAGACGGTTTCGATGAGCCGACCTGCCAGTAACAGAGATGACAGGTGAGAGTCTGCGCTGAGCGTAAGTGTGCTGTCATGTGTTTCATGGCCTGGTGTTGACTGCCCCATCAAAGGAATGTCCCTGCCAGCACAGTTCATCCAGGTTGCACCTCGTCATGCTCAGGGAGATTAGTCCGTCTAATTAAAACCAAACACTCACTGGAAATGGGCTAAAACTGCAGGTGTATAACTACATCTGAACATGTCAGCTGAAAATAAGATGCTACTGAGATATTAAGTGGGTAACACTTTATAATATAAATATGAATTAATCATATTTATTGTTTATTAATTACTATTGACTATTACATTATGATCCTTAATGTTAATAAGTCAATCATTTATATGTTGTATTATAACTTATATTAAATCAATGATTTTTGATCGCCTTAGGTAACAATTAACAAATGTATTATGGAGGCTGCTATTATAAAGTTGCAACTGAGGACCACTGAAAATGTCAAAAGGCTATGAGATAGGAAAGCTGGAATAAAAAAGGCAATACAACAACTGAACAATCAAGAATGTACAACATTAAATTGGTTGTACATTTATAGAAATTTCCACAAACATGAACATAGGAGCTGTCAAAATAAATGTGTGGGTGAAATGGAAAATTAAAGTTATTTGTGACTGAATAGCTTCAATTGTCCTGGATTGAAAATGAGCTTGATCATTATTATCCAAAGAGAGGGTAAGCATTATTGGCCATTTACCTCAAAGATGATGAGAACATATACCCCAGCCAGGATGACTCCAGCTATGGCCACCTGTGTCTCCACGTTGACATAGAGCGACTGGTGGGTCATGGATAAGGGCACAACCTCATTGTCCTGTAAGAAGGCCTGAATCGTGATGAGGATGGGGCCGCTGATTGGAAAGGAAAAGTACAAAGAATCATCTGAATACTCTTCTTTCATTATGTTTTAATAATCTGGATTCGTATTTAGACATCCATTTGTTGAAGAAGAAGAAGAAGAAGAAACAGAGTTTAATTAATGTGGAATGTAATTTAGAATCTGATTGACCGTAGCAGTATTGATACAGGAAGATGATGTTGTGATGTTTTTGTGGAGATTTGGCAGCAGATGCAGCTGGTTGATTATATCAGCTCCGTGGAATGAAATGAAATGTTGAATTGTTTCAAAAAGAGACAAACAGTACCGCAAATATGTCATAATATGTTCAGGTACCTGCTGACCATCTCAAACGTTCTTGTTGTCAGTATCTGGTCACTTCGTTTACTATGTAGAGGAATAGTCCAATTATAAATCACCTGTTCACAAACAACAGTGTTGACAAACACATGTCAATTTGAATTGCCTTTCCATGACCACTCAACAGCAAAATGCAATTCTGATCTCAAATCAAGAATGTATTACATGTTCTTACCTGCTGAGCCCTCCTTCTCCGTAGCCCCGCCTCCTCAGTCTGCTCTACCTGGATCAGGATGTACTCTTGATCGGTGAGGTCAATCATCCCTCCCGTGAAAGGCCCTCCCACCTGCAGCTTTAGCAAAGCGTTGTCACGGAAATCGGTCAGGTTCATTGCTGTGGGACACTCGCCGTCAAGAGAAAAATGCTGATATATTGAAAGTATTTGTGCTCGAAAGGGAATGGCTTTTGTAGTAAATGGTCTACTGTCTCTTGTAGATTATTTCATTTCTGGTTTCTGGAGAGCAACACAGAAGATAAGAGGAGGTGGACTAATTTGTGGAGTGGATTGGAAATGATGGAATGATTGTAACAGGGGCTGGGAGGATTTTCTCATCATAAGGGCACATTTGTCTGTTCATAACCGATAACATTACAATAATATGAAGTTAATTTAGATATAAATGGTAGAACAACCTTTTGCACCAGTCTCTCAGTCATTTTCAGTGCAGCTGCTCTGAAATTGTTATCACATCACAAATTAGACTCTTGCGTCTGTGTTTTTTTTAACTTTGGAAGAGAGCTCTTGGGACTGATTAGACTGTCAGTGCCATAACAATAAGTTAATTATTATATTATATAATATTATTATTATAGTTAATTGCGCTGTAGTCCTTTAATGGTTACTTTCAGAACATAATATGAAATACCATTATGCTATTGTACAATTCCTGTCCCCAATTTTATTGTTGTACACATTTTTAAACTCAATACATATTCACCAAAACAGCTATGGTGCTGTGTCACAATGATGGAGTAGGGAAGGATACAGAAACTGTTCGTTGATGAGACGGCCAACATTCTCCAGGGGTTGTCTCGATCTGGATACATGCTGAAGAACAACTGAAACATAACAAACTCATCAATATCTTTTTCACTCATTCCATACAGTTCTCTCCAGAGTTATTGGCACCCATAGAGCCAAAAGGCCTGGCTGAAAAAAGAAAATATGTGCGATGTGTTATACTCTACAATTACACTTAATTTCCAAAGTGTGACAACATTTATTCTGAGTATTTTTGTCACATACTCACATATCATTCCATTGCATGAAGCATGCTGTGCTAAAAAAGAGCGCACATGGTCGGTCAACCTGGGTAAATAAAAGCTATTTTTTATTTCTATTGACCCCGAAGGATAAAATTTAAAGTACAAACCTCACTCTACCCATCAATACTGTGCCAACAGATAGTCGGGTGGTTAATTCCACCAACTCTGGAGCCACATGTGCCCCCAACTGGCCCTGGATCAGATCCCACCAGAATCCTCTCTTCTGTGTCTCCCTCTCTGCTGTCCAACTTCTAAACAGTCTGCTGAAGTTGAGGCGTCACATAAAATGCACCAAGAGCTTCAAAATATAGACAGCTCATATTTGAAGCAGTTATACTCAGTGTAATTTAAATTCAGGGGGACTCAGGGGGACTCTAATTAACTTTGCAACACAAGGTGCCAATCATTAGGACTTTTTAATAATCATGATATTCCCTCTGGGAATAGCAGAGCGGCTCAGTGGCTCAGTGGTGAGCACTATCGCCTCACAGCGTCCTTTACCCTCAGGTACTAATGTGAGTCATTGTCTGTCCATCTGTGTTAGCCCTATGATGGACTGGTAACCTGGATAGACTCTAACCTCCCATGACCCTGAACAGAAATAAGTAAAGAAAACGAAGAAATGAATCAAATGAATCTCTAAATTTCCTGAGTATAGAATAAAGTATAGGTTGTTTGTTTTTATCTTTGTCTTATCTTAATAATAACTCTGGCAATAACTCTGGAGGGCACTGTGATAAGTCATGGTGACAATGCTCCCCGATATGTAAACCCATCCACTTACAGTGCAGAGAACGACAATGGTAAAGATACTGGCAGTTTTGGAGATCTTGAAGCAGCATCTGGAAGACAGAAATGAAGCTTAGCGTAAGACTAGCTGGCTCATATCTACTTTACTGCTACTCCAGGTATTCTGACAACAATCGGCCTTGCTTGTTGTTCAATCAGCCCATTAAGCCAGGACACTCCTTTCTTCCCTCTAAGGGAACCAATGACAATCAGCCACATCCCTATATATATGGATACCTGGCCCATCCGTGTCTCTGTAATTTCAGTCTGTGTCGCTGCTATGCCCCACCACCAGTGCCAGGCTCCAGTTGGTCGTCAGTGGATCCTTTAACCTTTGAACACTGATTTCAACTGGGGCCACCGCCAATGTTCATTTGATTCATTACCCATGAAAGCTTGTATTCAAACTTACAAACCTAGTCTCTCCTGGCTTGAGATGTGTTAATGTTTAAAATAGGGCGGGATATTCCAGTCACTGGAATCTTTTGCACTATCAGAAGTTTTCCTGATAGAGAAATGCCTGCAATGCCTCTTCAGAAGAAGAAGAAGGAACTCACCTTAAGCTACTGGTGAGTTTAAAATTCAGGTTGAGATTATCCAGGGGGTCATTCTTCTCTGAGGAGCTGGAACGGGACAGGGACAGGCTGGTGACCTCACTCCCCAGCCGATATCTCCTTTCCAGGTCCAGGGCGCTGTTGTCCCATGGCTCGTCCCCTCCCATGAAGTTGGAGTCATGTAAGGTCATATAGGTTAAACTGAAACGAATAGACATTGTCAAAATTCTGGCATCACCACATGGAAAGATTTCCGTTCCAGTGACAGTTTAAACATTTAGTACGTTGGTACTATTTAAAGGACATCGGCTGTGGATGAAATGTTCCTGATGCTGGCCTTTAAAAACATGTTCCAAAAAGCCATCCTATTTCATCACACAAGTTGTACACTACTGTGAATTGAATCAGTGTAAGAGGGGTTGTACAGTGATGTTATGAGTTGAGCCATCTCATCAAGTCGCACTGACGCCATGTAATTCTATTTCATATGACATGACTGAGATGAAAGCAAAATATATAATCCCCTTTATCTGGAAAAAAAGGGGTTTTGTCACAACTACTAGATACTGGACAGCCTTGGAGTGTGTGTATAGTTGCTTCAGTGGAGACAATCTGAGTGTGAGGAAGGACTCACCTGTCATCTTGAGAGAATCGCAATAGAGGTGACTTCTCTGTAAGGTTGGCCTGGTTCGTTTTCCCTTTGAGAAAATTAACCACACTGAAATTGTGTCTGAAAAAAAAACAATCCAATAAAATACAAAGAGTTAACATAAAAAATGGGACTTTTTTTATGCTAATCTAAAACTGAAAACAAAAACAGCATCTTTGTATGAACTTTGACCCTAACCGAGAGACTCAGCTGCCAAGACACAGCTGTCAGTCACCGGGTAGAGGAGTTTGTCAAACCCCTCGTAACCCACGGGTGGCAGAGAGGTGGGTGAACAGCTGGTGACTCGGCGCCCGAGGAGATCATTAAAGTATCTTTTGTCACCCTGCTGCTGCGTTGTGTCCTGGGAGGCTCCTGCAGGCTGCCTCCCTCAGGAGCATCGCAGCTGGGTCTCAGCCAAGACACATTCATGTGTGTGCTCTCTCTAGCTCTGACTCTCTCACTCTCCTCTCTCTCTCTCTCTTTGTCATTCTCTCTTTAAATCAAACACACACACACACACACACACACTCCTTTAAAGATTCTTCAGTTAAGGATTTTTGATGAGCGAAGCATAGAAGTAGCAGTGCTAACAAAGTCCTTTGCCACATACACTTTTCACTTGGAGGCCCATCCCCCCTCACCCCAAAACAACCAGTAGACCATTTACTATATCATCAAGAATGGCTCATATAATCTCACCATTATTTTGACAATGGTAAATATATCATGAGAAGAGTTATACAATGGATAACCAACCCACTAAGTCAAAATGAAACGTGAAATGGAAATCTTTGTGAAATGGCCAATTAAAAGTCCCCCTCAACTAATCTCCTAATCTTGAAGGGCTTTTACACTCTGGCTGTCAAAGGGGAGCTTAAACACAGCAAGTGCACTGCCTCAACAGATCAAGCTATTTCATCCCAAAGGAATTGTGTATTATTATTATTATTATTATTATTATTATTATTGTTGTTGATAGGAGAGATGTTTCAGTTATATAGCTGGTTGTTATCTAGATGTCTGGCTGGAATAACCAAACACACTGCAGAGACCAGACAGTCGGGTGGGTTGATTCAATGCCCTACTGAATGTGGCCAGGGAGTTGGATAGAGGAGTAGATTACATTGGCGATATCTGCTGCATTAATCCTCTTTGATACTCTTATACAACTATAAAGAGATTTACTGCAAGTCTGCAAATGTTGCCAGCCCACTTCTGTCCTTGTCACGACTCTGATACTGTTCCCTAGATGTGACTGGGTAGGAAGACTGGATGGCTGCACTTTACAAAAGAGAGGAGACTTAAAAAGGGCATCGACCCCCTACAGAAAGCAAACGGCATCGGGAATTAGAAAGAATTGTACGGGACCATGGCTCTTTTTAGGACACCCACAAGGCCCAGTCATTGTGATTAACACTGACCAAGACAGTGTGTGTCATTCATATAACACAGGGATATTTTTTTTATTCTGATGTCTCATCTACTCAGTTCTGCAAAAGAATAAAGTCTGTCAGTAACAGACCATTTAGCAACAACTGCAACTCTGAAAACTGCCTGCCTGTCTGATTGTCTCTGTATCCTGGGAGAAGCTGTGTCTGACTTTAAGGACCTCGGTATCATTCTTGATTCAAATCAAATGTTCAAAACTCAAGTGAAAAAAGGAATCCAACTTTTAGATATAAATATAATATACTATGCCTCAATGTGATCCTTCCTCTAGTTGGGCCCCCCCACCACACTAAAGCTCATTTTATCTGTGCAGAAACAGGCTCTCAAAGTGCTATATAGATAGACAACCTATAGCTAGCTACCACCAGCCAGCTGGCTAACACTGGCACATTTACAGAAATGTTGTTTTATGAGCAATGTCCCTGTAAAAATAAACTCTTTAAAGAAATGTATCATTGTACATATCTGATGTAAAACAACAGTTCAACCAACCCTATATTACCACAGAGCTGTGTAGGAGACACAAAATGATCAGTTGTAGTACGATCTTCATCATGTGAAAGTTTGACTTTGTGCATGAAGCAAAGAATTCCCTAGTTAAATCCCAATAACGTCACAGCCACAGGCTTGAGATTAACACCCCCTCCATTGCACTCACAGACACACACGTTTCAATCAGGCTGTGTGTGAACACTGCTGGTTCACAAGGAAACATGCGACAGATTCAAGTGTGCCTTTACCTCTGAAATCCCCATGGGAAGTGATTATCAGTGATAATCCATTTCTAAATTAGAACACACCACAGGGAAACATTATAGGATATATTTGCTTCACCAATTATTCTAATAGTCTATTGTTTGGCATATTTACAGTAAAGACAAATACATATCCTTGGTGCTCTGCTCAGTGTGGCATAACCTTTACTCATTATATAATGTGGTATTTGTGTATAATTTAGATTGGGGTTTTAGTTATAGTTGGAGGCAGAAACAATCTCATTGGTTGAGTTAAATGTCAGTGGGCGGAGTCAAATAAACTTTTTTTCTAAGTAATGTTAGACTGAAGCCCAGTGCAAAAGGAAAGGGGTTAAAGAGGAGCTAGCTAATAATATGAAGCGTAGCACATAGCTGACCTTACTAGCTGACCACATCATAGCTGACCTTAATAGCTGACCTTACTCAAACTAACCATACTTACCAACTGGCTAGCCTGCTGGCCACCCAAGTTCATGAATTCCATGGTCATGAATGAATTAATTAATTTTTATTTTCATTAAAAAATTGCCATAACCTATGCTAAACTGGTTATTTGGCTCCACCCATTGAGGCTTTTAACTCACTGAGATTAGTCACTTCCTCCAGAGCAGCTCTAGCTCGGAGAATAACTTGAATAACTTTGCAAAACTAAAATTCCAATCTGCTAATTAATGAGGCATCTTCTCAAAACAGTGTTTCCTCTTGCACAGTCAGAAAGCAGAAGAACATTGCATACCCATCCTCTTGACAAAAAGGGGCAAAGCCCTCAGCATGGATGACACACTGTCCTGAGGGCAGAACAGCAGACTGTTGCAGCTTCTGGGTGTCTCTCCTCTCTGAGAAGCCTTGCAGCAGACGAAGCTCCCCAAAGTTCCCTGCACCAGCCTCTGGCGTTCTCAGACTGCTCCTGCCCTGGTGGCCTTGGGCCGAGGCCTGGGACATTTCCATCTCCAGGTTGGTCTTGTTCTCCAAATACATGGTGAGACAGCTTGAGGGAATATGGAACCAGTGTTCTGTTAGATATTATAAAATAGCTCTGTGTTTTGACATATAAAATGTACTGATTCAGGTTTAGCTTGTGACTGAATAGGTTTTAACCAGGCCTGGAATGTCAGATTTAAGCCTTGAGGTAATTTGACATGGTGGCCGACGGTTGTATTGCAGCCTAAAATACTCGGCCCAAAAAGCAATCTCCCTATAGACAGCCATCGAAGAAGACAGTGCTCTAAAACTGTTAAGAAGATACCTTCAATGTCACACAAGTTCAAAAATTGAATTTGAATTATGAGGTTATTAATCATGAAGACCAATTTTTTTTAACCATTCAGAGCCACATAAAGGCTTATCAGTTTGTGTGACGACATCTCAGGGCACAAGCAAAGCACGAGCCACTGGGCTATGCCTCGGGAACGAGCAGGCTTCCTCACTTCCCTTGTGTGGTTGGAGCGGTTATATAGTCTATCAGCTTTATCAGTGGACAGACAGATTCCTGACAAACGATGACTGTATAAAGGCATCTTTTCAAACTACCCAGCAAAGGGCTGTAGATGAATCCTGTTTCACCAACTCCATCATTTCTACACAAGTTATGAAATATACAATATACTGTATATTTCATAACTATATATATATATGTATATATATTAACACACTATGTGTTGCTATCAAATTCATCCTGAATAAATAATGATACAAAGCAAACTCATGATTTTCATTGCCTGATAATTCAAGTAATTCAAAAGTTGCAAAGATCAGAAGTTGCATTTAAATGACACAATGTGAAGCAGCGTTATAGAACCTACATGTATGGACATTAAGTATTGAAGGACAGATGTTCATGAATTTCAGGAGATTCCTGTGTTTATCATAACTGTTTTTTTGCAGTTTTTGTTTGGCTAATACTGGATACATTCAAAAGGTTAATGGTAATAATTATTGTAATTTTGTCATTATCTGTTTACACTTGGGTCTCTTATTCACACACAAAAAAACAATCCTCCAAGCTCCTGATATAGGCGTTCATGTGTACCATCGTTTGTTTCTGTCTGAGTGCTGACTGGTGTCACTTTATTTGTTTTCCATTTGTCACATATATCCCACATAGTATCCATGTCCAATGCTTCTGATGTGCTTCACCAGAGAGATGAATGATTTCTTTTATATGAGCTCTTGCCTGTGGGTTGTATGTGTTGGCAAAGAGACAAACAGTGTTCTTAATGTGTTCAGTCTTGTTAGCGCCGATTGAAAAAAAAGGAAAAAAATGCCATTTTTACAACAGAGGGATTAGGTCCTTACAGCTCTACCACTGTATCAAGATTACAAAATGTATGCACAGAGGAGGTTAATGACTGCAATTGCAATGTACTACACTGTAACAGAGGGATTATACGTCAGGTATTTGCTGCGTATGTGCTACATACTGTATCCCCCTCATCATGATTTATTTCTTGTTTTGATTTGTTTTTAATATTGGCAACTAAAATATGCTCTCATGTGTTAAGGACACTACTATGGACATATCCCTTTAATCTTTAATCTCTGTTTAGAGAGTCGTGTAATATCACAAACGAATGGGATATAATAACATATCCCATTAAGTGCACTTTCTTTTTGATCATTATATTAGTGAAATTAAATGGATACTGTAATGGTACTGTATAGGAACTGAAGAATACTGTCTGATTACATCATATGCTTATTTCTCTTAAGAAAAAATGTCTAATTTAGACTTAAATTCAAAGTATAACCTGGAGACAAAGAGAGAGAGAGAGAGAGAGAGAGAGAGAGAGAGAGAGAGAGGGAGAGAGAAATGAGGATAATGAAACAACTTACCTTGACAACTATTTTTAGAAGATTCTTCAAGGTAGTTGTGCTAATGATGATGATGAAATGATGAAGCCGATGATGATGATGGTGGTGATGAGGGTTGTGGTGTGTTAACGTAATGACGAAGATGCAACAGCGAAAGTAATTCAGATTGACAATCCCTATTAAAAAAATACAAGTTTCATACTGATGTCAGCTGCAGATGCCAGGACTGTTTCTCTTGTTTCTTAGTAGGTAAGATGGGTTAGCACAGTGACATGATTCAGAAGAGAGAGGCTGAGGTGTTTCTTCTCCTCTGTTCTGCTCCCCAGCAAAGGAGGAAGAAGCTCCTGAGCATAGTGGGTCTGAAGGAGTAGGGGGAGTGGCAAAATACTCCCCAGCACTAGACGCTGGACAGAAAACGTGCCCATTCACTCATTACAGCCTTACTCCCCATGCCCCTAAGCCCCCTCCACCCACCTCTGGCTCACGCCCATGAACTCTAATTCCAATGGTGAGAAGAACGTGCTTTACTACAATAAGCTCCAATTAAACAACCCCATACAAAATTAGAGGATCATAGTGAAAAACATGCATGTATGTCATAGTTGTTGTCATATCTTTCTCTGAGCGTACGGATCTTGTAAAGTTAACTGAAGAGGAAACGTGTTTTATTTGTTTAGGATCTGCCATAAGTCTGTTTTTGCACCCTTAAACTTTCTTTGTTTTGCTCATTCTTTATTGGCCTGCTAGATTCTCAAATGAGCTAACACAATCAAGCAGCAAATGACTGTGTTTGTTTTATATTGTGATATTTCACTGCATTAATTAACTAGGTCAGGAGTGGGTGGGGGTTTATGGAGCTAGAACAGTGACTTAAAATTTTGGCATAAAAAAAAATGTGTCATTGAAAACAAAACCTGAACTGAAAAAGGAAACATCGGCATTGAAACACTTGTATTGGAAAAAGTTGTATTGGCATTGAAACAAGTATTGGCACTGAAAAAGTTTGACTGAAAAATAAAACACAAGCATTAAAAATTATTTCATTTTATTTTGATATTTTTTGCATTCTGATGTGTTTTTCAATGACAATCTTCTGATTTTTTCTCCATGTCAGTTTTTTTCAGTGACTGTTTTTCAGTTTTTCAGTTGTTTTTTCACATAGAAGCGGGCTGGTTAAAGTTAACTTTTAACTGACGTTATGCTGGTTTGGCAGAGGTCTGCTGGAACACGCGCTAACGTTAGCTAACACGTGTTAGCTAGCTAACCTGCGGTTGATGGTAGCTAAGTCTCCCGCCTTGTGATGTCTTTTTTTCTCAGTTAGAGGCCAATGTTATTGCTGCCGCACAAGACCTCATAAACGTGCTATAAACTGCTAACAGCTGAATTCAGTGCAGTCACATGAGCAGCAGAGTTGGCAAGCACAGACCCCAAAACAAACAGTGCAGGAGGAGATGGCCAGGTTTTAAATTTATTTGTGATTATTATCTGATATTGGATTTATTTGATGGGAAATTGTATATTTCATAATGTGAATTTATACACGTTTATGAGGCCTGGTGCAGCAGCAATAACATTGGCCTCAAACTCCAAGAGAAAAAAATACATCACAAGGCGGGAGACTTTCAATGCCGATGTTTCCTTTTTCAGTTCAGGTTTTGTCTTCAACGACAATTTTCTTTTTGATGCCAAAGTTTAAAGTCACTGTTCTAGCTCCATAGCTGTTGGAGTGGTGGGTGGAGGATGGGTTTAGCTAGTGGAAAAAGGTCAGAGACAAAGCTCAAAGAAAAACTTTGAAAGAAAATGTGTCCAACTGAAGGCACAATGATTGATGGATGAGTTTATATCCTCTATCAAGTCTCTCTCGCACTAGAGTTTACTCACTTACTAAAATGAAATATAATGTGCGATACAGGAACTCACATTTCAGAAGTTAGTGATCCCCCAAATTTTAATAAATCAGTAGGTCAGGCTAGTTATTGTCCAAGCAAAGATCCCTAAATAAGGTCAAGATAGAATAAGCCAAACAATGAATTTAAACCTTTCACAAACATTGTTTAATGTCAGCCTTTAACATATTTGCCATACACATCTGACCAGATTAGGATTATAATATCCTGCCATCCATGAGAAAAAGGCCAGTGAACCAAACTAACAGAGCCTAAATATTAACAAATTCCCGCCACTCAAGTCTTGCCAAGAAATTATGTATCCAGTGAACTAAATAAAATCAATGACATGGATATAATTTTATACAGTTTCTTTCCAAAAGTGGTTATTGTAGCAAAGCTATTGGCTATTGGTGACATAAGTGATTTATCTCTGTGGAATTTCAGCATCTATCTTTCATACTGTGAAAGATATTTCCCATTGAACTGAATCACCTGGTCTGAATTCACTACTGACTCTGACATCAGAGAACCACAGACATGTCCTGTGGGCCCAGTGCACAATGGTCTTGTTGGCTGAGGAGGAACAGAAACAAGAAGAGACCATCACATGTACTACAACAGAGGGAAACATAGAAAGCCTGGGGCTTTACATGGAAGCAAGAGTTATTCTATGAATTATGGATGACGCTTAACACTCAATACTAGCCATCTTGCGCATGCACGGGACTGTTCGTACAAACAAAATCACATGTGAGTTTGAATGACGTCGGGCAGAAGGGCGTTTTCACACATGAAAGTCCAAGACCAAAGTCAGAAGGTCCGGACCAAACAAGGTAGGTGTGAAAGCACCCTAAGCCCCTATCCTATGGCCCTTAGCAGAACCTGGTCCGGCCAGCACGTTTGAAGCTCATCGACATAAAGCTTTAAGTTTTTTTGTTTTTTTTTAATGTTATCTACTGATTACTCATTTAAAATGACACTTTGTTTGCTTTGATTTGGCTGTTCATCAGATAAGGATATGTCCAGTGTCTAGGCATGTGGACATGAGTTGTAAAAGACTACTCACCATATCAATATAGATAAAGTGTACAGAATGTGGATATTTGAATATGTGCATAGATGTGCCGTTTTTGTTTTCCTTGACATTATATTGCATTGTTAGATTGAACTATTAAAATAAGTGGGTTCAGCTTCAGTATAAATGATTAAGCAATTCCCCCAGGCATTCAAAGAAGTATTGTTTGTGGGTGGATCGGTAGCGTTAGCAGATGAGACATCATGTTATGCTGTAAACAGAAAATTATCACGGAGGTGGATCACGAGGGGGATGAGGAATGCTGCTCAGGGATGGGTGAGAAAAATAGGCAGACATCTAGGAGAGAAGGCAGGATTCTCCTGGTCTGCAGTAGCATGTGACTGCATGTGGGAGGTAGATTAAAAAGCATGATGGTCCTTTGTTTACAACAGTCAAAATGCTGTTCTATCCATACTGGTTCTTTTGTGCTGCGTTGTTTATCACTGTATTTACTACTGACCTTGTGATTGTTTGGTCTATTTCCATTTGAAATAAATATGGTGATTTGTTGTGTGGTATCACCCGCTTTCATAAACCAGAGCTCAGGATTAGATCTCAGGCACCCTTAACTGCATGGTATGGAGTGGATTAGCATGCATGTGCATGTGCATGTTCAAAGCATTCACAATTCTGGAAAGAGTTTATGAGTCCCAGTGAACCATGGTAATATTAATTCCTGGAAATTCCTGGAGTCTTATCTAAGCTTTTGCTTTTGAGTTGTTAGGGCAGGGGATGGGGCTGGAACAGTACAGCAAAACTGGGATTAATGTACTTCCCACTGCACATGATTACTGAAACCAAATAATGAGCATATTTAAGGTATATTACAGGTATATTTACACAGTCAAATAGACAGTCCTGGGGGCTAATTAACAGGTCGCTTACACAGACTCAGCCAATTTAGTATTTCATAGAAATCTGAAAAATGCACTGTCAACCTCAAAGACATTCGGAAGAGTTTATTGCACAATTTACAGTTGTAGAAATACACCATGTAATTACTAAAATAATTACATGGTGTATTAGGAGGATGCAATATGAACACGGCCATTTAATTGTGATGTGTGGTGATTTACATAGCAGACTGTACAACACATAAATACCGCGGTGTGGAGATGAATGAGACCATTACTCTTCTGCATTCTCCTCCCTCCCAGGCTTTAGCCCGCACTGTATTGAAAAGCACCTGACTCCCACTAGCGTAATGTACTTTGTGAGTATTACTGAAAAAAAGAGCTAAGTCTACAAAGAATGCTAATGATTTTTAAGCCAAATTAAGCCTTCATAAAACAGAGCGTTTTTTTTCTTCTCATGCCCAACAGAGATACTTTGAACTACACAGGACTGTGCATGATTTTGCAAGGTGCAGAACTGGAAGTAGAAGAGACACACCCCACACCCCTTCAAGGGGGCTTATTACAGGCAGGTCCATCAAGAGGAATGTATTGTGAAGCCTGCGCATTAGGAGGAACTCAAATGAGAGGGGTCTTAAGATCCCCCACATCTCTATAATCACGTTTTTTCCCAGCACGTGAGGGGGGGTGCAGCCCCTCATGAAGGATACTGGGTCGAGGCTGACAACAGCAGACTACAGAGGTAATTATGAGAGATTTATTTAATCCCACAGAACTACGGGATAACAGGAATGTCCAACATCAGGGCAATGTACAACCTTTGTATCATATGCTATGAAAAGACTGATAAGACCCTCTTATCAAAAAAACAAAATCAGATTTAATTTCAAATATAGCAATGTCTGATGAAACAGCAGAGAACCACTCAATCTCAAATGAACCTGACCCAATTTGGAAAATTCAATAGCATGGTTTCATGAGGAAACCCATAAACCTCTCCAAATGCATTACATTTAAAAATAACAACCTTTATCCAGGTTACAAATTATGATTACAAAAAAATGCTTATCAAAATGCTTATCCTCCATATCCTCCATTACTGGACTTATTAAAGACTAGGAACTGAAGATTGACGAGCCTAAGCCTCTAGCTAAATCCACACACTTTACTCCAGTACCAATTGGTATCCATTTGAGAACAATAACAACAAAGATGTCACGAAGAACGTCTCAGTCTTCCTCATTTAAATTTATTAACAGAAATGTATTAACATTTAATATGCAGGAATGAGACCTTTCGTGAATACATGGCACAATCATATTATATACATTCTTTATGGAGACAGTGCACAAACATGGTGTAGGGAGGGGTAAATATAGGAATCTTAAAATGACCCTTCAGTGGGTTCTGATTGACATGAGCCAAGTGAGAAACACTGACTCTTTAAGTTAAAAAGGTTCTTATAAAGAAACAGTGCTATTACCAAGAAAGAAAATAATAATACTATTCTTTTCTCACACATCAATGTCTATATACAAACTAAGGACAAGTAATTCACACAAACCAAAGGGAGAAGTCTACCACAGTGCTAGGCTGGAGCCTTTTTTTACTCTGTAACTGTAATATACATAATTTTCATGAAACAACAATCACATGTGCAACTCATTTCTCCACTTTTCAAAGAAACTAAATAAGAGCAAATGTATGTTTCTTCTCCAGCTTATGATGCTTTCAAAGCTCATTGCACATTATTTTTTCCCCGCAGAAGTTTTTAGTCTTAGTAGAATGCTTGTATGAATGTGTTTATTAATAGGTGAGATTAACACAGTCTTTAAGTGGCAGCTCATTCACTGGAACCCTCCCCAAACTATTCAGTTTGGAGCTGAAAGGTCAGAGTTCAGTGCCCTGTTAAGTAGTCCTGGGTAGAGTCCGAAGCAAATGAATCTGCGTCCTCGTTATCGGAGTCTTCGCTGCTGTCGTCAGCTGCTGGCTCGCCAGACAGGGCAATGCGGGCGTAGTCGTCGGTGTCAATAGACTTGCAGAAGTGAATGGCATATTTCAGTTTCTCCTCTAGCACTTGCTTACAGGAGTACCTGGGCAGCTTCAGTAGGAAGAAACATGTGTAGGACTCTGGGAGGAAGTGATCTGGGGGGTTGTACTTATCAAGCACCTACAGACAGTAAAGAGAAATATTATCAGGTCTACAGTCATGTAGACAGACGGATATCAATACAATATATGTTAATACAACAATTAACCCCGGATTAGCCTTCTCACCTGTACAACGAAATCCCGACCACGGAAGTCAGCGATGGTCCGGGGCAGACGTGTGCGACCCCAGACGAACCGGAGGAAGAGCGACCTCTCCGTATTGGAGAAGGACTCCATCACATCCCAGAACCACTGGATGAGTGGCGATGTGGGCTCCACTCCCTTATAAGTGGCCACTGACTTCAGTAGGTGGAGAGGGATGTCTGGGCTTCCACACACCTGCAGAGAGGGGGAGTTTACTGTGGGTCGGAGACCAGCACACACTGGAGAAGACGTGATGTTAAAATGAGGTGATAAAAATGCATTCTTTTACCATGGTTTCCAGTTCATAGCCAGTGAAGAGGGAGAGCAGAGGAACGGGAACCACTCGAGCCATTCCCTCCCGCACTGCAGACACCTGCTCGTCAAACTCGTGGAGCCTGCAGGGGACACAGGCTCAGTGGGGCGACCACAGCAAGAGGGGCACGTATGTCTGAACACACAACAGTGACGCCCCCCCCCCCCCCCCCCCCCCCCGCACCCCACACATAAATATACCACAAATAAAACCCCAATAGGTTCTCTCACCTGTAGTTTATTGCTAGTCGAACATATTCTGTGCGGTTCTCCAGGGTAATGTGGGAATATTTGGAGCTGAGCTGGATGTCCTGGCCGCTGGCGTTGGGCACGGTGAAGGGCAGGGTCATGGCCTCAAACTCCTCAGCTGTAGCCTCGTTGTCCCGGATGTACATGAGGCCCGGGATAAAATCCTTATCAACCTGTGAGGAACAGTCACGTCACCACTGAATGTGTTAATAAAGAAAATGACATACATCTCTTTATGGGTTGTCAGTGAAAGCACACACAATCATACACACAATAAAATAATCAGTATACTTTTACATAGTAATTTTTTTTTTCTGTGTGTGTGTGTGTGTGTGTGTGTGTGTGTGTGTGTGTGTGTGTGTGTGTGTGCGCACATGCACTCGTGTCCACTACATTGTTGTGATTCACTTTTGCTCGAGTCTTGTGCTGAATTCACTCCGCTTCTAACCTTTCCAATATCTCAAGGCATAACCACAAAACAAGAGCAGCTTTGTGAGGAATAGGCCTTTTCCCACTCCAATATCATCCTTAAGATACTTCAGGAGCTCATGATCACAGCGTGAGGGCAGGAGAGGACTCGTGCCATCCCACACAGAAAAGCCTAAGTTGAGGCTCATAACTACATTCATGAAAACGAATGGAGATCTAGATCACACTGAAGTACAAGCTTAAGGAAATGTTTCACACTGTATCCTCGTAAAAAGCATTCGGTTGTTCCACTCATAAGGATCCTTGGCGGTTAGCAGGGAACTGAGGGTTTAAGTTGTAATCTGAGCAGGACTGTATAGGAATTAGGTCATGTGGGTTAGAATTCCTGTATATTAGGCAAAAAGATAAACATTCCTTGGTGGAGGTGGAGGGGGGGGAGATTACATAACGTTTATATGTCTATGTCTATATCCTGTTCATTAAACAATGTTTTTGTATTGGTTATAGTTTCACAAATAATTAATTATTGTGGCAGTAGTGAGAATTGCACACATAGAAAGAGCCCCAGAGGAGCAGCACTGTATATGTACCTCACTGAGGTCAGCAATGGTCAGGTTCATGCCCGCCAGCTGTTTCCATACCGGCTCTGCCAGATTCAGACTGAGGGGGCTGCCAGTACGGATGGCAATGCCCAGGAGGACTCCTGCAGGCACAACAAGGCAGAATGTATTAGTGTTATGTAGAACCCACAGATCAAACTTAATACCTCAAAGCAGATGTGCAATCAATGAATATGCACATTAATCATACATTTATGTGGAGATAAATATTAATATCTATTTAAATATGTTTTTAACTGACAGAGATTCATTGCATTATACCTAGGAAGCGGAACATGCTCATGTGAAGAGGGGACTTGGCTGCTGGGTTGAGCAAGAAACAGTCCCTGTTGGCACCTGACTCGTCACGGCCGTTGGGGGTGACAATGAGGAGCGGGGTCAGGCCGTTCTGCAGCTCCTCGCACATTTCAGCAATGGACTCGCTGTAGCCTCCGCCACAGTCATCCACAGACTCCCCTGAGAAAAGAGCATGCAATGTGTATTACAAGTGAGGACACGCCTACAGATCCTGTGACAATGAGAGATAACCAGCTAGTTTTAAAGAGAAGGAGTGCAGCGACATTGGCAGGGACAAGCATCAAACTTGTGTTCCACTCCCTCTGTCCTCACCGTGTGGACATTGGAACCTACCCACAAATTTGACCTTCCAGACGCGATGAGGGAGCAACAGGCTGTCTGGGCTGAATGAACTCATTTTGGCACACATCTGACCAAATACAGACTTGGTTCCATCAGGACCTGCCAGGCCCCCTTTGCTGCGAGAACGCTTCACCTGTGGGGCGAAGACAGGAGAGATTGTGGTTTGATCTGTGTGTCTCTGTTCACCACTTGTTGACTTTCTGCTAGATAGAGAGGCAACACTGATGGGCATGAATTCCTGGATGTGACAGCTCTCTGCACCACGCATACAGCCAGAGCTACAGGGGGTGTGTGGAGATGCAGTGGCCCGAACTAAGACTCTTTGTGGAGTAAAGTCTACAGCTCAGACCAGGAACCCCTACAGACAGGCCAGAGCACGGATCACACAGCACACAAAAATCCCCTTATGAAAGACATCACATGTAACGCTCAGGAGGAACCCTGTCTGGAACATAGCCACACAGTGAGTGAGAGGAGGGAGGGAGGAGGGTGAAGTGAACTACAGTAAGAATGAGTGAGAGGCTAGAGAAGTGGAGATAAGTAATTGTGAAATAGTTTCTGAGGGGCAAATGATAACTGTGTACTATACCTGTATCCTGTTGAGCTCCACCACAGGTCCATGCTGTCTGTCCCTCACCATTGTGGCTTGAACCACCTTCCGGAAAGCAGCTTCCTGTTCACAGACAAAAAACATTTTGACAGGCAGATAAGAAGTGTGCACATTTTCTATTCATTTCTTTTCAGTGCCAGTGTGTGTGGGTTGGTTCTTTAGATGCCATGCCACCTCACCTTGCCCTGGGAAATGAGGATGCCCCTGAGTGTGTCAAAGCCCACCGAGGGACCGTGGCCCGTCTGGCCCAGCCGACCCTCCAGGTCAAACATGGGTATACAGGGGCAGAAGAGCTCTGAGATGTGATGCAGCAGCAGCAGCCTATTCCTCAGGGCCATGATGGGAATTTCCTGTAGGTGGTTGTACTCCATGGGCACCTTTAACACAACACAAAAACAATTAACAGAGTAATAGGCACTTCAAGGTCTGTGTGCGGCCTTGTTAAATAGATGCCCTCTGTTTGAGAAGCTTTACTGCCATCTAGTGGAAGTTAGGAACATAGAACTTTATCTACAGCAGCGCATACAACAATACATAGACTGACAATCTAAGTTAAATTCAAAGCGTGGGCTTTTATGTACCTGTACTGGCAGTTTTCCAGCATTGGTGGGTTTACTCGTGGACCAGGCAAGGGTGTGAGCAGAGCCACAGGCCACCCTGTTGATCTTCTTGCCCTGCAGCGCAGCCACTAGCCGTGGCCTCTGGATGGCATTAGTGGTCCCATCTCCAAGTTGGCCTTCATCATTGTCACCCCATGTGTACACTTCTCCTGAGCCAAACCACATAGCAGAGCTTTCTATGCAGCCCCAATTCAACCCCCCAACTTCTCTTAACTATTAGGACTCAATGCTAACAAATCTCAAGATGGCAAACGAATCTCAAAACAAAACAATTTGTGGAAAATGAGTAAAAGTATGAGCATGATTAACACCACTGATCTACAATTGTACATCAATCATGTATAAAGTGGCCCTCCCTACCATCCTCTGTGCAGCACACACAGTGGAGTGAGCCAGTTGCAATGGCGATGACTTTTTTCCCTTGTAGCCCCTGGACCTGTCTGGGTCGGCGAACATGGTCGTCAGAGCCATGGCCCAGCCGATGGTAGTCCCCTTTACCCCTTGGATCACACACAGACATACATACACATGAGTCCCCTTCTTGTCGCTATGATTTTACAGTGACACAAGCATCCATGATTGAGGTTCTATTGTGTACCATACTGTACATACCATGTGTACACTGCTCCAGATTTGGTGAGAGCCACAGAGA
Source organism: Hoplostethus atlanticus (assembly GCA_034670405.1). Lineage (NCBI taxonomy): Eukaryota > Metazoa > Chordata > Actinopteri > Trachichthyiformes > Trachichthyidae > Hoplostethus > Hoplostethus atlanticus. The sequence continues at coordinate 1,490,083 of JAXDDX010000028.1, read as the reverse complement.
ACTGTGAGCCACACTCCACCTTGACCACCCCCAAGCCAGTGAGAGAGTCAATCTGCAGACAACAAGGTACAGATATAGGAAATCAATCAATTATTTTATGGACCATGTTAGTAAAGCATGTTAGATCCCCCGGATGATGTCATTCATCCCGGCACATCCTACAGTGCACATACATAGTGTGCCTCAAGCGTGGTTATGTGTTTGCAAATCCAGTCACGCCTCTGTTTTTAAGCTAGCAGCGCTGAACAGATGCACTGAAGAAGCAATGGTTGTGGCTACTGCTATAAGAGTACTGAAAACCCATGAAGCACAGGTGCTCTTTTACTTAGCTCCTAGTGTTTGTCAAAACAGTGCTTCCTTCCCATTGAAAACAAGACTAGCAATGCTAGTTGGTGCCGCGCCCTGGACTGGTACCTGAAGATGACTAGTGGTGGTTCTTGTTTAGAGAAATGGGCAAAAGCAAACTTTATGAATAGCCAACTTCTATAAATACAAAACTGCTTCACAATGCACAATGTTGTGCATTGATTGTGCAGAGATTCACTAAAAAAAATGTATTTATATTTTTAGAGTTTCATAAAAATATAAAATAATTGGTCTCACTTTTCCTATGACTAATTAGGATGGGACCCTGTCCTCACAATGTCCTAGCAATGGATTTAAATGCAGAATAGTAAAGGTCAAAAAAACAATTTGCTGCTGTGTACAGGCATATGAGTGTGCATGAGTGTCAGCCGCTGCCATTCTTTTCTATGTAGAGTGACTCAGTGAGTAAGGGACATTCGCTCTTATAGGCCCCCCAAGGTCCAGCAATAACAAGAAAAAGAAGCCACAGGTATAAATAGATGCTCCTGGTGGACACCAAGGCTTACTGCTGTGTAATTTGCCATACCTTCATGGGTACTTTGCAGCCATCACTCCCTCCCCGGCCCAGTTTGCCATAGTCCCCATCTCCCCAGGACCAGACCATGTCATCGTCTGTTAGACATAGAGTCTGGGCATCCCCACTGCCACAGCCTACATCAATGACCCTGTGACCCTGCAGTGCGTCCACCTGGATAAATCACACAGACACAAACATCAGCTTCACCTCTCAGGATCCCCTGGGCACACATGTCAGAGTAAGGCAGAGCAAACAGTCTGAATCCTGTCCAAACACTGAGAGATTCTGCTGTCTTACATGCTGTGGAACAGCCTTGGGATACCAGAGTTATTTTCACAAGCCTGTTTAATTTATTGGCAGGCCTGTGGGTGTTTTAACAAAAACACTATGGTGAACTTTGAGTATACCAAATGTATTACCTACAGTAATTTGGGTTGTGAGACATATTGTGATGAGTGTCTACTGACCAGTTTGGGTTTGAGCTGGTCCTCGCTGTCTCCGTGGCCCAGTCGGCCGTAGCGACCCTTGCCCCAGGTGTAGAGTTCTCCACTGGCTGTGATGCAGGCGCTGTGTGCCCCTCCAGCAGCAATATCCACCACTTCCACCCCTCTCAGGGACTCAATCACACGAGGACGGTCACAGGGACTGAAGTCAAGAGGAGTCACAGTCACTATAAGAACATTTACACTGTCTTGTTACACAGTGTAACAATGACCACAGTGTGACATTTAGCCTAGCCTAATAATGTAAGCTAAGTATGGCATTGACAGTGGATGTATTATGGATTGTAAAATGAAGGTGCAATGTGTGCGTCATATTTGATGCGGTCTTGACCTCCTATTCCCATGGCCAAGTTTTCCATCCTCAGCCTCTCCCCAGGAATAGACCTCTCCTTCAGAGGACAGTGCCAGGCAATGCTTTCCTCCAGAGTTCACAGCCACTTTCCTGATGAAGACATGTTGGATGGACTCCAAGAGAGTGGGAGTGGACACTGACTCTGTGCCACCAATACCCAACCTGCCCCCTGCTCCATATCCTGTTGCATAAAGCTGAGGATTGAGACCATAATATATTAATATTACATTGGATAGTTTCTATCCCTTTAAGTCATCAACTTCAAATTGTCAATTAATTATCCAACTAGATTGTATTACAGTCAAAGAGGTGCAGTGCGCACCATACTGGATTATGTTTCATAGTCTAAGCGATGTAGAACAGCATGGAGTCTACAGTATAAGACTCTAACCTTTCCATCAGCAGTGACAGCAAAGAGAGTCTGCTCTCCTCCGATGAGCTGGACAGGGCGCAGCGTAGCTAGGGCTTCAGTGGGGGTGGGCACTTTGACCTTTGCCCCCTCAATGCCCCCCAGTTGACCTCTGTGGTTGTGGCCCCAGCCATAGATGGTGCCACTCCCCCCAGCGGAGAGGGTCCAGTCGTCTGGTCGCCGGTTCATCCACTGCACAAGCTGCTCATCTTGCTCACGCTTGAATAAGTCGTGACTTTCATGGAGCCCGTTCATGCTCTCATGATCAGCCATAAGCTCGCAAATTTTCTTGGTAACCTTCAAAGGGTTAGGAATAAAGAAGAAAAAAGGATTAACAACATTCCCAAAGCAAAGCAAGAACAATGGAAATTTAAGAAAAATGGAGGCTGGCACAGACAGCGCAGCCTGGTACACCCACCTCATCCAGGAAGGGTCTGGGTAGAGAGGTCCTCTTGTCCAGAGCTACGGCCACTCTGGAGGCAGTGCAATACCGGCGGAACCATGCCCACTTATGGGTCTCAGCACAGCAGGGTAAGGTGTCCAGCTCAAGGTCGCAGGCAAGAGCGACCAACACCTAGACACAATGAAAACATTAGCCTGTGACAGAAACTGATATGTAATAATCCATGCTAAATCGTTACACACTCAACAAATGATGCTACTATGATGAGAATACCTTGAAAAATGGGCTATGGAGCAACTGCTTCCCTCCCCTGACAATGGGATCCTCATACTCATACTGCCTCTGCAGAGCCTCTGGTAGCCCCTTCACTAGGGCGGCCAGCGCACTGCCAGTGAAACTCTGAATTTAAATAGATTAAACATTTAAATTAAGAAGGTGGCTGCATTCACCTAATTAGACAATTGGTTCTGCATTAAATGTCTCAGTTGAGTTGTTCAATGAACATTTCCCATCTGTGTAATGAGACAGTACTCACCATAGAGCGAGCCTCGCCTTCACTGTCCCCCAGCAACCTGTTTATGTTGATGGACTGGCCATACTCTGTGGTCAGAAGCTTGCGTAGTCTCTGTAGAGCCCACATTCTGTGTCCAGCAGCTATAGAGAAGAAACTGTTAAATCAGTACGCAGCACAAAGTAACAGAATTCTATCAACTACACATAAAACACAAATTGCAAGTAAATGGGATTTTGCCTTTATTTGCCATATGGTAAAGCCTATACAGCCTATACATCCTAAACATGGTGAATCAGAAGCAAGGTGTGAATGTCCTCATACCCAGTGCGCTAAGCTGGGCACAAGCAGCAAGTGAGGCAGCTAAACGGGGCACAATACTCCTATTGGAAGCGAAGTTGAGCCTGAAGTCCAGGAGACAAGTGACCAGGTCCATGGAGGGGCAGGAAAGGATACAGCGATCAGACAGCAAGTCTTTGGGACCTGGTTAAAGATACAAAGGCTCAGTGTCTAGGCAGTGCGTGCATGTGTGTGTATGTTAGTGCTCTATGGTGTACTGGTACTGTGTACATAGTAAAATATTTGGTGACAACACTAGTGTCAGTGTGTCTGTGTACATGCTTGAAAAGGCTCACCAGCAGCAGGCATGATGGGGTAGACAGTGAAGCGCCAGCCCCAGCCGTTGACTGAGCCATCACTAGTGAACTTCCATTTGAGTTCATCTCCTGGGATCCTCAATTCACTGGACCAGTCAGACCACTCCCGACCTGTAAAACATATACCACATGTCACTAAATGAATTTCTGGTCCCTCAGCTACGCCCATGTTCTTCACTTGTGTGCTCTCATCACCTGATCTAACAGAAACAATCCTATTGGCTCCGTCCATGATTGTTAGTGGGTCGTGGCGTCTCTCGGTGGAACACTGCCGGTCAAACTCCACTCTCAGACCCTCTGCACCTACGAGATGAAATGAGAGCTGTTGAAAAAGCCTTTGCATGGTTCAGTCTGGCATGTTTTACACATACTAATGCCTGCACTTCGTAGAGGAAGGGTAGCAGGGTGGCCTACCGGTTAGGCCAGATACCCACAAGTAACCAATCCGTGTCCATCCATAGCAGAGTGTCCTGTTGAAGTGCTCTCCAGCAAGACCCTGAACCTATCCTGCTCACTAAGTTGCTCTGGCTAAGAGCATCAGCTAAATACCTAAATCCGTCCTGAGGTTTCTGTTGTATTTTTCAATTTACCTGGGATCTTGACGGTGCCGCTGGTAGAGGTGTCATCTGTGTACGGGTGGCTGCTCTCCACAACCACCGGCTGGGAAGACAGGCGGCCACTCTGGGAATCCGTGGCCACATCCTCCAACTCAGTGACACACAACTCTAGGAGCATGTCAGCAACCTGCACAGCATAGAGATCCACAAAAGACAAATGTTGACTATCCACTTCCTAGAAAGTGCAAGATGCACACACACACGGGGTAACAAATAAAAGACTGTAGTGCATCACCTGTGGATAAGCTGTACCCATGCCAGACAGCACAGAAGAGAGCACCTCCTTGCCCTTCTCCCCAGAGCGAAGAGACACTGCAAGTTTCAGCAGGTCCACCATCACCCGCGTGTCATCAGGCACAAGCAAACTCGTGAACTCATCCAAGTACTGAGGTTCTGGCCCCACCACTTTACTCTGGCTCTCAGAGTCCTGAAAATAAACACAAAATAAGATGAGGACATGGACAATACTTGAGCTGAGTTAGCTACGTATGGCTGGTGTTGGTGGTTGGACCAAATACACAGACTCGGGCTCTCATCAGATCGACTAACCTCTTTAGTCTTGGTCATGGTCTCAGCAATGATGCTGGCCGCTCCAGGGTCATCAGTGACTGGGATGAAGGGACGCGAGGAGGCACCAGAGGCAGATGGAGTCACAGCTGATGATGGGGTGACGGCATCTTCTGAGGAGGGAACCTGTTCACACACAAAAAGTGCATGCTAGGGCAATGTTCACCACTTTTTAAAAAAAATAGATACTTTATACTTATATTAAAGTCAAAAGGAAGTGGCCACAAGGTGGACAGAAAGCACTGGCTTTGGACAACATGCTGTGACTTACAGGAGCATACATGATGTTGTGAACTGACTAATCACCAAGAACAGGTGGCCTACTATGCCAAGGCAGCCAACAGTTTACAATGATAACAACCCCCTCTTTTTTTTTATTTTTTTATTGTATTTATTTTTTTTTTTAAATCAGCACAAAATGTGGTTGAGGCAGCTCTTTTACAACAAAAAAAGCAGGCTAGTGTGAACACATCCTAGCTAACATTTATCATCATCATTTTCAGTGACAGGGTAGGAGTTTGTATATTAATGCCATAGTAAGTCTTGGGTCAGCTGATACATGGCAAGAGTTCCTCACCTCTCCCTTCTTGTCTTGCCAGGGGTTAGGGCTGACCCGCTCCTCAGCTTCAGAGGGGACAGCGGGGCCTTCCTCGTCACTCAGACTTGAGGAGGAGGAGTCTGATGGGGGAATAGATGAGCTGGAGGGACACTCCACTGGCAGCATCATACAGGCTGGCATCAGAGCACCAACCACTGCGTCTCTGGGAACACATAAGGATATTTACTAATGCCAGTTGGCAGGTTGAATGATTTTGAGAAGGTCATCTGTGCTTCTGCAGTTATTTCTATTCCTGTCTTGGTCAAAAGTCACTCTCATGTCTCCAGCTTGTAACTGGTGCCAAACAAAGAGATCATATATCCTTTTAGCATCTCTACTGGTTATGAGTTAGATTTAGAGCTGATTTTAAGATTTCTCTGATCACGTCAAGGGCAGATACATCAGGTGCATAGATACATTGTGGACGTCTCAATCCCCTATGAGCTGGGGTGTAGCCTGAGATCCTCTGACTGCCCCCCCCCCCGTCTGGACTTGAAACTAAAGGTGATTGCACTTTTACCATTCTAGTGTGGAAGGTAGGCTAGCTCAGTCAGAATCATCTTTTGAATCACTTTTAATCTTGTGTTGTTTGTTTTTACTTATTTATTTTTAACCTTTTATTTTATGCACTTCCCAACTTCTATTTCATTTTGATATATTCTACTATTCTACTCTTCTTTGTTTTTATGCTTTTTTGTTAAACACTTCAATTCTTCTCTTAAATTAGTGCTATATAATGAAGTTTATTCTAATTATTATATGTACATCACAAACCCAGGGGGACAACATACCTGGCATACATGATTTGCAAGGCTGAGAGGACATGAGATAGAGCCTGCTGTTTGGCCAGGTTGCCGTCCAGAGAGAGGAGGATCTTGGCCAATGAGGGCCGGTTTGGCTTCACGCTGCTCTGCCCACTCATCTTGTTGCTCACCGCAGATGAGTCACTGTCTGACTGGACACCTTTAGAGTACAACACCCAAAGAAACAGATCATTAGCTAGTTCATATTATGATCCCTACCTTCAGGTTCGACAAAGACTGGGAGTTTGGGCGGTGTTAATGGGCTGTGAGGAGAGGGGGATTACCTAAGTAGGATGCCCCCAGGGAGTCCCTGGCCGTCTGGAAGAGTACTGGCTCATGAACTGAGGGTGTGGTCACATCCACAGTGGTCCAAGCCACGCTGTGGGAGGAGCCACAGGCCACACGAGTGATCTTCTGGCCCTCCAGACCCTGCACCAGGGTGGGCTTCCTGTTCACTGTGGTGGTGCCGTTCCCCTGCTGCCCATGGTCATTGTCACCCCACGCATACACCTGACAGAGAAACAGAGAGAGACTGAACTATCACAGATCTTATACAGATTTTCCAAATTCTCTACGTTTCCCAGACTAATTTCCCAACTGGATTTGAGATTTTGGTCACTGTTCAATAATGCATCCTGATAGTAGAAGGTCATTATGACTGTCAACTAGGTCATCCCTACAGTATATCGCTGGAAATAATCATTCACAAAAACAAATGACAAAATGACAGCGGGTCAGTAGCTATATAAAATGTGTAGCCATATTTTAAATCAGGATTCAACAACAGGTTTTTCTGATGCTTTTCCAGACTTTTTGTGCCATTTCAAATCAGGAAATTATCAAATTAATTTTGCATACTTTTCTAGATATTTTCTAGATATGTGGGGGAAAAAACAAAGCTCCAAGTTCTCAATCTTTTAACAACCTAAGAAAGTGGTCAATTATTGAGTAGCTGACTCAGGACAAATGGTCTAATGATAAATATGGTCTAAGTAAGTGTATTATACAAGGTGAAAGGAGCTGAGTAAAAGTGAAGGTCAGAGGTGCCCAGAGGAGTAGAGTGAGAGTAGATATATCAAACCCCACTCCAGGAGGACAGTGCATTTCTGGAACAGTGCCATGTCAGTAAATGAACAGAGTGCCTGAATGATGTGCTCTGGTTTATAATGCTCGGTTGGAAGAGATCAGGACAAACCTGTCCCGTTTCTGTGACAGCCAGACAGTGTAGTGCTCCAACAGCCACATGGACAATCTTTTTGCCCCTCAGTCCCTCCACCATCTGGGGCTTACGCACATGGACATCAGTGCCATGGCCCAATCGGAAATAGTCACCTTTGCCCCTGGGTGGAAATGCAATAGTTACTTGTCAAATTGTAGGGAGACATCCAACCGATACTGATATCATTGTTCATGCTACATTGAGGTCTGTATTATTCAGCCATCTTACCAGGTCCACACAACTCCAGACTTGGTGAGAGCCAAGGAGAACTGTGCTCCACACTCAATCTGGGATACACCCTGCCCATTGAGCCTCTCTATGTTCTGAGGGACGTTGCAGCCCTCACTGCCCCCACGGCCCAGCTTGCCAAAATCCCCGTCTCCCCAGGAGAACACCAACCCTGAAAACAACAAAGTAGTGTCACCATTGGGAAACAGAAATGCATCCACTTCTACAAAAGCCCCGTACAAACAACCATTAAGTGCATTAACAGAAGTACCTTCATCAGTGAGGGCTAGAGTTTGAGCATCCCTGCTCCCACAAGCCACCTGGATAACACGGTGTCCCAAAAGCACCTTCACCTGGATGAGAAAGAAAGAGCAGAAATGTCAATAGTTAACAGGACGCCCTCAGTCTACATCTGAGAGATTGTGACCTTTCTTCAAATTACATTACTTAGATTATATTATTCATTGTACAATTTACAAAGTGATCCACTATTAGGCCAAATGGTTCTTCAATGCTTGGTCAAGCCTTTGGGAATTGGTATATTTTGAGACTGAATTAGGACTGTAGACGTACCAGTTTAGGCCTGAGCTGAGTGGTGTTGTCCCCATGTCCAAGACGGCCATACTCCCCCAAACCCCAGCTGTACAGCTCCCCACTGGAGGTGATTGCCGCACTATGAGAGCTGCCACAGGCAATGTCGCGGATGCGCTTGGTCTTCAGCGCTTCAATCAGCCGAGGCTTATCACAGTTCCTGGGTGGGAGCACACTAACCTTTAGCTGTACTGATACAAGAGTTGTTCACAACACTGTATCATAAATTTAACACCCTAATAAGTTAGTGTGTTAATGTGTTAGTGAACATTCACTGTTGTCCTGCGTCTAATAAGGTACTGGAATGAATGATACAATTCAAAGCAGCAGGTGTTCCGCTTTAAGGTAACGACATACATTCTGCTGAAATGTCCCAATTTGCCGTCGTCTCCCTCGCCCCAGGAGAAGACCTTCCCGTCCACAGTCAGGGCCATGGCATGGCGTCCTCCAGAGTGCACAGCTACCTTCTTCACCACGTAGTTACTGAGAGCAGTGATCTGGCGGGGGATGGGGATGGTCCCACTGGACAGGCCCAGGCCTAACCTGCCGTTTGTGGCCTCTCCACATGCGTACACCTTCCCCTCCACTGTCACTGTAACAGTGACACATTAGTTACACACACCCCATACTTGTTACATAACCACACATGAACCCAAGTGGCATTACCCACTCACCTGCAAAGAGGCTTTTCGAACCACCAGCCACTTGCACCACATTGAGTGCAGAGAGGGTTTCAGAGAAGGATGGCACCTTGATCTGTGAACAGAAACCATACTGGTGAACCAACAGAATAGTTTAGGAGCCTCTTCCAGAATATTGAATTTGTGCAAGTTACAAGTATTTCAAAACTATAATTGATGGAAAGCTAAAATTTGTCATTGTAATCATTAAACTATTCTTTTTTCCAAAAGTGACAGTGACATTTTATGATTTTTAGAAGGCAGAATTGCCTCACTTAGGTTGATATTCTGACTATCTCCCGCTGGCTTGAAGGAGCTGCTTTCACCTCTGCTCCACTCTAAAACCGCCAAACATCTCATCGTGGCACAGCTGGCACTTTCCTTTACTGAGATCAAAGAACCACCACACTGCAGACATTTTTCCTTTCATTTATTCTATGTGCCATAAACCTACTCAGCTGATGGAGTCTCCACCCCATGCCACTGGTTCCTTGGTTGTTTTCTGCACGTTACCTTATTCATTTGGTGTTTCTTAATGTGCATATTTAATGTGTCTTTGTTTTCTGTATATTTTGGCTGTTGTGCTTTTATGCCTTGCTGTATCCAATTTTCACATTTGAGACAAATAAAACATAAATTATTTCATCGTGCAGAAGGTTGCACCTTAGACCCCTTAAGTCCTCCCAGCTGATCCTTGTCATTCAGCCCCCAGACAAACACTTTGGTCCTGATGGTGGCTGTCGACTCCAACCCTGATGACTTCTTGCGAGCAAGGCTGAGGGGCAAACAAAGACATATACTAAGTACCTGGATCTGAATTCAATACATCTCCATTATGATTTTCCTGTATTGTTAGTATGAAAACTAAAACCAAACACAGCTGTATGCTACATTCAAACTAAAAGACTCTCTTACAGTTGTGATGTACATAGAGCTCAACATTGGTCCACAGAGCCAAACATTATACAGCCATGGTATATATCTTTGATCTGTCTGAGTTGAGAAACTTTGAGGAGGGCATTTACCAAATACATGGAATAGGATGTGACTATCCCTTGTGCTGAGTCTAGATAGAAATCTGTCTTAGATTTTAGAGGAAAGCACCGGCTCCTGGCACAGAGCAATTGGTCCAAAATGCCATCAATAATGCTCTTCTCCCTCACCTTATTGTCTCACTTATCAAACTCCAAAGTACAGACTGAAATAAAGGTGAGCAAAGTTGGCCAGCATCAGTAAGAATCCCCAGTCAGACTACCCATGCTTGCTGATGGGGAAATATTCCTTCAAATGAGGAAAATATAGGATGACTCAACAGTGAAATGAGACACAATATCACCATACCTTCCAGTGGCAGTTTTGTCATCATCCTCTTCCTCATTATCAGATGCCAGGAAAGGGACTGTAGCCAAGTCTTCATCCTCTGCTCTGATTCGCCCCACAATGCCAAGTCCATGAATCTTGCAGTCTATACCAGAGCTGCGGCACTGCTTGATGGCAATCTCAATGTATCTGTGATACTGCGGGAAAATACATTAACCAAGTTATTAAAGCAGGTAAGACACAAAAAAGTAATTTCTCTGTGAATAGCAATTGGAAGTTCAAGTCTACTGCCAAGTCTTAAGCCAACCAACCTCAGTACAGTCACTGAGTAGAGGGACAGTGGTATCTGTAGGATTGATGTTAATTGTCTTCAGCTCAATCAAGTTGTTCAGAGAGCTGCCACCTACACATTTAAAAAAAAAAAATAATTGTTGACTCAAAACTATTCACACACCTCTTTCAATGTTTTTTCACAATGCCAAACAAAACTATAAGTTTAACACTACCTGACACCACCACTAGTGAAGGCATGTAGCTACTGTCTGCTGGGTCTACAATCATCTTCAGCTTATGGACCAGAACATCTGGGAAGAGCTCCAGACGAATCCAGTGCTGCAGAGAAATGAAATGATACAACCCCTCAGGCAATGCAATGCACTTTGATCAAGCAAAACTAGCTAATCATCATTCTAGCTGTTTGAATGCACAACTCGATCACCTACCTTTCCCTGGGAGCCAGAGGACTGCCAACACTGATCACTGCAGTCAATGAGGCGTGAGGCCTGGTTAACGGAGGATGAGACATTGAGGCTCTTGACGGCACGAGACCACTCGTCAATCAGCATCCCACGCTGGCTGCTGTGATGCTTCTTTAGCTGCTTTCCTGAGCGCCCACAGAATGCCGGAGACTGGCCTAGTTGTGGAAAGATGAACAGATTTACACACAGATGCACCAACACCAAGTATACCAACTATCTGAGTGAACGTGTGACCAACCTGGCTCATTGATTCTACCAAAGGAATGCCTGGTGTTGTGTTTGCGGGTCTTGAAGCAGTTTTCACAGAAGTCAAAGTCATCACAATTCCTGCATTTGAACCTGGGCCCATTGATGGGGAACATCTGACAGCCATCACACCTGACAACATCATAAGAGTTGGATTTGAACCAGATCAGATACTTTGGTTATCAGTCTGCATAGAGGACTTTGAAGACACTCCTACCTCACTCCAGGGTGAACACTGGGCACCAGCTCCATCTCAGAAAGCAAGCCAGTCCAGTGGGACTGCTGGGGGAAGTCCACTATCACATCCTTTCCATTGGCACTGAAAGCTAAACCAAACCGTTCAGTTCCATTATTACAGAAAACAGTTCATACAAATTATAGCGTGATAAAGTATTTGTTCATCAGATGCAGATGATAAACAGAATCAAACTGAGAGCGTATACCCATTCTAAAATGCTATAGAGAAGGGCTTACCTTTCACAACGCCAACACTCCTGTGAGTGACAGAGCCCCATTTGTACTTTGGCGTTGTGACAGTGGGTTTCACCCTCACCTTGTCACCAATCTTTATATGGGATGGAGAACTTTGCGGTGGGAATCCTGGAAGAGCAAAAAGTGAATATGATCAGATTGATTCAGAAACCTATCAGAGGTTTCCCACACCAACACATAGATTCCAGGACTATTCAATGGTTCAATGCAATAAAGAGAAATCATGCTACCAAGGTTTAACTGGTCATTCATTCATATCACCATTCATTAGTATAATTATAAGGTTCACTTCACAATCATCATCATCCGTTAAGCGCAAAGCTTACCAAGCAGCTCGGTGTGGATGTAGCGGACCCAGTACGTTCCTCCTTTTTGCTGCCAGTCACACTGCACATTCAAGTCATGAAGTCCATCTCTGTCCAGCTTAATCACCTTACCCACATCTCCATCGTACACTTCCTCATACGTTCTACAGCACTTCACCATCATCCCCACCTGCACAGAAGGTGGTGATCCATCAAATTTCTGCCACTTCCTGATGCATTTTCAGATGATTCCCAGAGACGGTTATTCTTACCTGAATGTTCTCTCTCACATACACAGCATAATCATCATTGCTTTGGAAATCTGATCTCTTCTTAAATGTTTGGCTCTCAGTAACCACTGCTCCCGGAGGCTGGTGTAACATACAGGCAATATCAAATATAAAGCTGTTATTAATAAGGGCAATTTGACAGGTTTAGTGAGAGACAAGCGATTCAGAATCTATTATTCAGTGTATTATCAGAGATAAAACAGAAAGTAATGTACCACAGGGAAGGCAGATTCTGCCTCCTCTAGCTCCTCCAGCACCTCCTCATCAGAGTATTCATCTGACACAGTGTCAGCATCTGACAGCTCAGTGACGTGAATGTCAGGATGGTCCAACAGCCAGCCCACCAGAGCCTCCACACCTGACATATGAGCTCAATTACTCTCCCAAAATATTACATCACAAAACATACTTTAGTTTTCTAATGTCATTAGCAAAAACAATGTTGCTCTCTCTAACTCAGAGCAGTGCATGTACACCATTGCGTATCATGCATTAAGCTGAGTGTTATATCCCTACTGTTCAACACAGTCGCACTGTCACAAGCACACAGACAAATGTGCACATATTCAGACTTATGTCATATGATACTATACCTGGGACACCAGAGGCACTGCCTGTAGTTCCAGACAGCGACTTCAGGGCAAACTCTATGTTTTTCCTCTGGAACCCCATCTCCATTAGCTGGAGAACTATGGGCAGCGGAGGGACAGGGGAAGCCTTCTGTTTCTTTTGTTTGGGTGGTCTGACATGTTGTACGGTGACAGGAGTGGTGGCCTCGCTGGAGCTGCTCTCCTCAAACAGTGGCGAGGAGGGGTGAGTGGACTCTACTGCCAGGTACTGACATACTGCCAGAGCTGCAGCCTACACATATAGCAATACACAGGTAACGTTGAGGTCAAACCAACTAAATCAGCTGTAATGTATGTAACATGAAATTTACTTCATACTGGTTTGCTGAAGAATGGTCTATTGACTCACCTCCAGCTCTTGCCTGTCAAAAATGGCCTTGATGGGGGAGGGCTGAGTAGCAGCGGACAATAGCTGCTGCAGGAGGATCAGCGGGGGTAGGGGACCCTCAGGAGACAAGTCTCCCACATCAGGAGATGACACCACTGGGTCCTCTGCTCAAAAGATACAAGGGAGAAGTGTCTCAAGCAGCCTACAGAGATATAATATATAAAGCTATTTACTATGGTAGGCAACATTTAGATGGCAGAATGGCTTCTGTTCAGAAAAAACAAGTCTGTCTAATCTTCAGGCACTATTAACAATTCACAATTCTCATCAGTACACCCACCCACATGAAACCTCCAAGGTGTGCAAGGTAAGCAGACTGGTTAATCAGACATTGCTAAGTTTGTCCACCCACACCATGACAACTCTGCTGTATCAAAACAACCTGCTTTTATTGTGCATACGCAGCTCATCATGAACAACAGCCATGTCCACCCACTGTGTGCCCTGTAAGCAAAGTCACTCAGTATTGTTGTCTAGGGATTCTGCTGCCCCAAAACTGTAGCGGACTACAGTAGAAAGGTCACTGAGCTTCACTAGGCTTCCTTCTCTTTGCACCTAAGCCTAACTCTCTGACACAAATATTAAGCAATTCATTTTCAGGTAACATATTCATTATTAAGATGGATATCTTGCATTTTGAAAGGAAACTCTTTATATCAGGACTGAACGGCAAAATGTTCCCATACCTTTAAACATTTCTATGTAATTACCAGATTTGCCTGGAATTATGGAAATTAATGTCCCATTCTTTTCTAGACGGTCCAGACCTTCCAGACCTGGGTGTGAACCCTACATTAGGTGAGGTCTTACCACTGGGGTTGGGTCCTATGTCCAGAACTGCAGGCTGGGAGAGGATCTGCCTGAGTTTGTCCTGGTGAGAAAGCAGGGCCCACGCTGCCTTTAGAATATACAGCCTCAGTTGCTGGCACCGCAGCAGATGGATGTCCACCTGGTCAGCTGAAGACATGATAGATTTCATTACATCCATTGAACTATTTAAATCCTTTCTGACATGGTCTTTATACATAAAAAACAGTTTCATAATCTGCAGACTGACTCTGATGCTGTGCCTGTGTGTAGAAAAGCAAGATGAGTGCAGCATATGATTCCTTAAACATGTTTATGATTCACTGGTGAGATCGCAATGTCTACACCACTTGTCTGTTGCCTCTTGACAGTTTCTGTACCTGTAAGGCCTCGGCTAAGGGACTTCTTCATGCGCTGTTTCTCCAGCTTGCTGCCAGCTAGGTTTACCAGCTGGGCCCACACTGCCAGCATGGGCTCTGTGAAGGGCAGGTTCTGCACACTGAAGGAAACTACTGGCAGCTGAGGAAAGTAAACAATCAAAAGATCATTCCATCATTATTTTATTATATAATGAATTCTGTCTCAGGTGTAAGCAGGGCTAATTTGTGAGTTGTTGTGGGCTGTTTTCCTCGACACATGTAGACATGTGACTATACAAACACTTTTGTACCGGTTTGAGTTGGCTGAGTAGGCAGACCCTACAGGTCCTCATCTCATGAAACTGGACAGTGATGCGCCCTTTTGGGGTGATGCGAGTGACTGTTCCCTCTCCATACTCCTCATGAATGACCTGGCCCCCTAGCCTGAGGCGCCCATCAATTCCCCCAATCACTGCCAGCACAGCCATCAGACTGCCCACTCTAGGGCCCTCAGAATCAGGAAAATACTCCTCCAGGAAACACTGAAACAGGGAGAAGAGAGATGATGTTAATCTTGAGACATTAAAGCATAGTTGCTAATTTTACATTTAGCACACACAATAATTAGACCCTTAACATTGTGCAATAGTCCTTACTGCTTCAGACTGGCGGCCTGCCATGACATCGCCAATTGAGCTGAGCTGAGTGTTGATGTAGTCATTTATCAGGCTATTCCATTGCCCCAGAGAGTGCAGAGTGCGCAGGACAGCAACAATCTCCTCAGCCAACGTGCTGCTGTGAGTGGCTGTAAGTGAGGCCTGAGGCCGGGACTTCCTCCGTCGCAGGGAACCCTCTGTGTCAGGGAATAGGGATTTGGCAATACATATTACAAAGACAACAATACAATTACAAATTACTCAACATAACTTCCATGTAAAATAGTTGAAATCGTGAGTGAAATTCATGACCACACCTCTGAGAAGTGGCAGGTCTGAGGAGCAAGTGCTCAGTAGGCTACCCAGGAAGCCAAACAACTTCTCCACCAGGAACTTCATGTCCTGAGAGCGCTCCGTCTTGTCCCATGATGGCAGCACCGCCTGCAGGAGACGGAGTGCCAGGATCTGGAAACACAGAGGGTGCGCAAGTGTTTTCACTCCAGAGAAGTTATGCAAACATAAAAAGAGTATGCCCCCTTTGGGAATACTTTAAATTATAGGTTGATGTCTTAATATTTAAGCTACAACAACAAGTTTTCCAGCAGTTATTCTTTGCATAATTCATATTTGCTAACAATCAGGCTTGATATCAGTGTTGCTAACAACACTGATATCAAGCCTCTTCAAGGAATCTCAACTGGATTTTAAGGGCTGGATGGGCTGTGCTTTGCACTACTTCAAATATTGCTGAGGTTTCAAATAATTTATAAACCATCAGCCTCCCACAACTATATATAAACTGAGGATGGTGCACTTTTAGTTTCTCCTCACAAATTTCCCTACAGAACTCCATAATGAAATTTGGCAGAATTAAGGAACTGCATCATCAACAGCATGGGAAGCATCTAACACACAGTCATGGAAACCCACCTGTCTCTGCAGAGTGATAGCATTGAAGGACTGGTGTCCTTCGACAATCCGGATAAGCAGACCAATCCATGCAGAGGTGCTGAGGGTGCTGCACATTTGAGGCATGACAGCGATGCTGCGTATGAAACCCAGCGTACACCAGCTCCTGTGCTGCTCCCGAGACACCAACCTGTGGGAGGGACAGCCTGACAACAGAGATGAGTCCAGTTAGAATGAGATAATAACCAATAAGTCATCATCTGCTGTCTCTGTGTTGGTCATATTTGAAGTCTGAAAGAAAATGTAGTGTCGACACACACATTACTGATCTTGTGTAAAGATAAAATGTGTTCTCTCTATGTGGCGGATCAGTTACCTGACTTGTCATTGGCTCCACTCTCCACTAGCATCCTCAGTAGCCCACAGAGGGTCCGCGTAGCATCTATCTGCAACACCTCTGCATAGATCCCAGCTGATAGAGACAGAGTCTTCAGCAGGTTGACCGTGCTGGTCAGCATCATGGCTGTAGGGTGGCTGCTCTTCTCCATCGGCTCCCCTTCTATAACACAGAGGACACACAATAGAATTTAGGTCATTCATTGAACATATTGTTTGTAACTGAGGAGATTTACACTGAGGCAGTATTGTGTGCTGACCTGTGTCATCCTCTGTGTCTGAGTCCTCAGTGGCAGGCTGGGTGGTCGGTGGCGGCTCTGCCAGTTTAAGATCATACTTGCCTTCCTTGCCCATCCTATAGGAGTTGGTGCTGCTAGTATCCCACTGGACCCTAATCCAGCCATCCTCGCCCAGCTCCCCAATGACCCGGCCAAGACCAGGCGCTGGGCCATCCTGTACAGAGCATGCACAAATACTGATCAGCAGGCTGTGTGCCCTCCTTTTGTTTGTGAGACTTTGAGTATAAGATTAAGTATCATCATCATTATAAGTTGTCAACTTGATTGTAAAATGGATTTTTACATGTATAATGCTTTTGCCACTGATCATACCCCCCCTCATACTATCATACCCTTTTGTTAATCCTAATCATGTGCTCCAATAACTTACCTGATCTCCCCATTTCCAGTCCAGTCCCCTCATGACCCTGGTGCCTATCTTCATCATGGCGGCCAGCTCTGGACCGGAGGCAGGCAGCGGGGCAGGGGCAGCCTCTTTTCTGGACTCCTCCAGTACTGTGGCTGAGCCTCCATGTGCACATAAACTCAGGTCCTCCTCACTGTTGTCTGTGCTGGGACCTGAGAATACAACAATAAAAGGGACATTAAATACTTCTGTATCCTCCATGCAATGAATGTTAATATATGGTCTGTCCTTTTCAACTTCTGTGTTAAAAAACAAAAACATTCAAACAAACATTCCCTCTGCTTCTGTTCTGATTAAGCCTTGTATGTAGCGTATGGACATTTGACAGGCCTCACCAATGAGCCTGAGGATGCTCTGTGTGAGGGCCAGCATGCCAGAGTTCAGCAGCAGACTGAGGCTGTTGGCCCCATGTTTCAGGGACAGCATATGAATCATGGCCAGGAGGAAGCGGGCTTGTGGAATGGTACCAAGGCTTGGTCCCGCTGGGTTCTCATTGGTAATTGTCTGCAAGGGAACAGGCTGCACACCTGGTGACACATGGTGAACCAGTTAGTTTGTGTATATTTCTGGTCATGACATTATATCACATGATTACCAGTTTAGTTTAATTATCCTGAACTGAAGTAGCCATATAACTGCGCCACTCACCAAGCTCTTTGAACCGGGCGCTAGCCTCAAGCAGGACGTTGCGAACGTTGTGGATGGCCCAGGAATATAACTTGCCGAAGGTCACCTCCAGAAGCATGCGGTTGAAGGGAGGGATCAGATCCACATCCTTCAGGCAGTCAGACAGGGGCTCTCTGAGAGGGAGTGTTGAAACATTAGAAGGCTCAGTAACTGAACACACCACCACAGGCAAAGTGGAAACACCTGGCTTCATTTAATCATTGGCAGCTTTTTATTGTCATTAGCAGACACAATACAAAATCTTTTGAATAATCAAATTAAATAAGCTAAATTGGCAAGCAAATGCCTCCATGTTATTTTTAACCATAAATCCAAAAAGTATTGACATACCCAATGTTGGTCCCTTCCGGTATGACCCTCTGCCAGCCACAAAACATTGCATATTGCACAGACGGTAGCAGGAAACCTTTGGAGGCCAGCTTCAGCATGGTGTCGATGCCCTCTAGCCTCACCTCAGCCCTCTCCAGCTGTGGAGGGAGTAATGTTAACATCTGTCATGTCACTCACAAGTTGAGTGTAAATTCTCTCATCTTCACATCATAACAGTCATAAAGAATAGTCCCTCCTCCCTCCTTCTACTTGTAACTTCATACATTATCACATTGACTTTGTCAAATCCAAATCTGGATTCAAAATTACACCACAGATTAAAATGTTGACAGTCATACATGAATTATCTGTTGTTTTAGTCTCACCTGTTTTAGAAGACACTTCCTCATCTTCTCCACATCCAGTGGCTCTTCTTTCAGGGCAAACTCCACTATTGTGGCCATAAGGCTGGACTGAGAGAAGACACCCTGAACACTGTGCTTCAGCCACCTGTATTTCTGGACATTGGCCACAGTGTTTAGAAGCGGCTGCCACTTGTCCTGCTTAAAAATAATAATAAAACACAGGAATGTCAAACTACACAAACACTACAGCCTCTGTGTTGTTCTTTGTATGATATTTTGACTGCACTGAGGCGGGATACAAACAAATTATGAAAGCTTTGCTGGAAGTGAAGGCCTGAATACCCAGTTCAAGACTTAGAAAGAGAATAATTATTCATTTGTAAAAGAACTATTCAGTTGAGACAGCAATCACATTTCACCACTGACTAGCAAAATGACTGGCGCAAGGTATTGTTGACTGATGTGCCAACATTTCCCACTGTTTTCCTTGCTGAAATTACACAATATAGTGTTAAGTGCTAAGGTGATAGGCTATAAATCTATGAAGTGATATCCCATTGTTTTCAAGCAGAAGATAAACTGGAAGTGTTTTCATACCATTTTGTTTCCCAGAGTTATAATTAGCCAACAGCCCAAAAAAATAAAGTTCTTGAGAAAATTATGTTTTTATGAAGGATGGTAATTAAGAAGCTTTGTGAGAACCTCTTCACTTTTTCTTGCAAATCATAGTTTTTATCTTATGATGTCTGAATAATTACATCCAGCTCTAGTACCTTGGTTGACTTGCTAGTGGGTAATTTCCTTTCAGCAGGTGTGGTGCTGATGGGGACATTAAGTTCCTCCTCATTGGACCCTTCATTCTCCAGCTTTGGCTCTTCTACGTCAGCAGACTCTGACTTCTTAGGCACTAAGAAAAAAAAATGCAATACATGTCAATTCAGAACTAATCCATACATCAAGAAAATAAAGCCCTATCCCTATAGGCTACTAATGCTAAATAACTTTAGCTACGATCGTAACCCCGGTTCTCTGATAGCATGAGCTATCAGAGCATCCACTAAGTCCTCAGAAGCCTCTATACCATGATTGGCTGGCAGTCATGACACCTGTGTCCAGTGGAAGGACATCCTCTCCCTATATTTAAGTGTACCTCTTCCTCACTTTGTGCATGGAGGGTAGTCTGGTGAGATACCTGACTCATGCTATCAGAGAACTGGGGTTACGGTCATAACTCAAATTGGCCCACACTCAAGTCAAGCCAAGCCAAGTCAAGTCAAGTAGAGTTTATTGTCATTTCAGCCATACATGTAGCACTACAGCCAAACAAAATGTCGTTCCAACACAACATAAGACATAAATAAATACAACCATAATAAATAAAAGAATACAAATATGCTCCAGGTCTTGTGCAATGGGAGGACATAGTTAACCGCAGAAGCTGAATAACCTCTGCTAGCTGATGCTTCCCTGGCCAATGCGGAGCAAAAAAAAATTCTCTCATTCTTGCCAGAGTGGGAAGATTCAAAGTCAACGGGGGTAAAGCATATAGCAGAACCCGTGGCCACTTGTGGGCCAATTAATCCACCCCCATTGGTGCATCCTGATCTCTCAGAGAAGAGAACATGGCCCACCATGTGTTCTCCCTCAAGTCACAACGGTCTATTTCGGGCTAGCCAAACCACGCCTATATCTGCCTCTGGATAAAGTCTCCACTCCATGTATTGGGCATTGCCTCTAGAGAGTAGATCTGCTCCCCAGTTTTGAACCCTTGGTACATGGATGGCTCTCAGTGAGGAATTGTGTACAGCTCCACACAATAGGTTTGTGAGCAAATGTGTGTAACTGAGGGGACCACAGCCTCCTCTGCCTGTTGACATATGCTACTACAGTAGTGATGTCTGACCTGATAAGAACATAGTGGCCCTTTACATGAGGGAATGTTTCAACATCAGTGACACTGCCATGAGTACCATGGCAATTTATGTGGGTACTCCTAGATATTCTCCCATGGGTGGCACCCCACCACATTAGAAATTAGTCTGTTGTAATCACCTTCCTGGCTTGCCCTGTGCCCATTGGCACTCCCATATCAGCAAGGTGGGTGTCTCCAATGGCTTAGAGCTGCCATACAGTCTGGTGTAAACATGACCTGGCCATATCCGTGACGTGGGAACCAATGGAAACCAAACGCCTGGATGCACAAAACCCAGTAGGGCAACATGTGTCAGCATTCTGAACTTGTATGTTGGAGTGAGTGACCCACACTGTTAAAGTGCTCATGCAGCCTCTCATCCCAGAGAGGTAACAGTGCCCTTGGCAACATGTGTTGGAAGTGGTATGTGTTAGTTTTAACCTTTATTCTGATACTTGAACTCCATGTTACCTTATCAATGTAAAGATAATTGAATGCAAACCTTTAATCTGGCAATAGTTTGGGGTTCTTCCTTCACGCAGGCATAGATTTAAGCTTGCTTCTTGGTTAAACCATCTCCATACTTGTTTATATGAGGGCAGTTAAGGTAATCAGCATCATACTTCAGGCTATTAAAATGTAGGTTCCTTAAAATGCCTACAGGGTTAGGGTTATTATTTTTTTATTTTTTTTAATCAGTTTGCTGCAAGGGTCTAGGCTGGTTCACACCAGTGGATGGGGTAACAGGATGCTGCTGGCTGGCCGTGCTGCTGTTTGGGCAAAGGTCAGGTGAGAAGAGGGAGCTTTGGCTTGTGTCCTCCTCTGGACACAAGCATCACTACTTGTCACTCATGGCTGGCGTAATAAAGACTTCTTTATTAAAGACTACACAGAGGATGGACCCATAGTGATACTGAGTAAATGCTTGGAGTAACCCACCTCTTTTTTTTCTGCGGTCCCTGATAAGTTTCTGGGTGATCCTCTTCCAGCGTGGCTGAGAGCTCAACAGCTTCAGCTTGGACACTATAGACAGGTCATTGCTTACAGCCGGACGCAGTTCATTGAACAGGAAGCGCAGGCGCTCAATGACAGGGGCACACACCTCCTTGTAAGAGCGACCTTGTTCCTGATGAGTCTGATCCAAGTGGAGCAAAACAAACACATCAAAAGTCATTAAAAGCTCTGTTCCTCCTTGTATCACAATTTACCAGTTCCACTGAAGCACCTTTACTCCAATGAAAATTAATATGAATATAATACTTGTATTTCATTGCCATTATCTGTAGCTTTTTGGGAGGTCACACAAGCTATGAGCATGAACCATACCTTGATTAAAGAACACTTTGCCTGGTACACCATGCGGCACACATCAATCACAGATTTAGGGAGGGACCTCTGTTTCCCTTGGTCCACACCCAAGGCACATTGATTGACAAGTGAGAGAGCAATGTGACCTGTGACAAGAACAAAAGATACTGTTGATGTACAAGAAAAAAAATTAACAACCCCAGAGATAAATTTGTCATAATTATTTTATATGTGTATGTGCTAACCATTACACATGTAATATAAATCAATAACCTTTTGATGCTACTTAGGACTTTCTCATAAAATGAGAGCACAGTGTGGAGCCAGGAATTGCCCATAGGCACAAAGGGGACAAAATTCATTCCATTTTAACACAAGTAACAATAATGAAACAGGCCTAAATTAGCTCCTAATTCTGAATTGTGTCTGAGGCCAGTTGCTAAGTTACCAAGGTCTTGATGTTTGAGCAGGCAGCAGAGCAGCAGGCGGCCAACTTCCTCCACAGGGTGTTCCAGGGGGAAAGTGATGGGTGTAATAAGATGGTACTGCTTACAGCAACGCTCTATTTGGCATAGGAAGTCCTATAATGTCAAAAACAAAACACAAGGTACGAAAACATTACTCTTTCCTTTAGCTTTATGCCCACTGTGAAGTGCATCTGCCCTGTCTTTCTTATGTTTGTACCTTCACAGTGTGGTCCTGAGTGTTGTTGTCAGCGATGGCCTGCAGGAAAGGCTGTGCATGGTCACTGAGGGTTATCCTGCGGGAGTACAGCTTTGCCTTATCTGGAGTGGTTGTACCTGGGGAGCTGCAGTGGTCTTCATCCTTCTCTTCATTGTAGTTATAGTGGATTTGACTGGTCTGCAGGCCTCCAGAGAAAATAGAGGACTGGAGCCATTCTGTGTGAGAAGAACAAATATTGCAGTTAAACCTAAAACCAATTAACAGGCATAAACATTGGGATAGACCAAGAACCCAGTTCTCAGGCCAAGTCGCTTTCAACTTATTGATCAATCTTGTGAACTCACTGGCACATTCTATCTCCATGGATGACAGGGGGGTGCTCATGGCCAGGTAGGAAGCGTGCAGACCCAGCAGCAGCCCCAAGTTCCTCTCTGTGTCAATAAGGGGGGAGGACAGGCTGCTGAGGTCTGGGGTGGTGACGGTCTCCTGGTTAGGCTGCAGATGATAGAAAGATTATAAACAACTATGAAGATAGATATAACATTTACAAAAACATTTACGTATATTGCGATAGTGTGTACCTCCATATACTGCCCAACACAGAAGGCCTGCATGGACTCCCTAGTGTCCTCAAACTGCAAGGCAGCTTCCAAAGCAACCACAGGGTCCTCTCCTGCAAATTGAGCTGTAAGAGGGGATGCTTTGTTAGACCAGTAGAGATGTGAGAAAAACAAATCATTATGTTACGGACGAGTGTCAATTTTCTGTGCATTTCAAAGCTAATAACATATTAAATGATTGACTCATGGTTTACGTTTAACTCCCAAGTATGTTGATCCACATTTTATTGTCCTAAGCAATATTAATTCAGCCTTTTACTGCAGTCAAAATTAAAAAGAAAAATATTTAACAATACTTCAAAACATACTGGACCCTGACCCTACAATTTCATCAATCTGTAAAAGCTCTTGTAGATTTTACAAAACAAAAAATAGATTTCCACTTGTACCCAGAATGCTGTTTCCTGTTAGTGACTGGGACTGAGCCTGGAAATCTTTGATGTCATAGACCTTTCCATCGATGACTGTCCAGAAACCACCGTCTTTGTTGTGATTCTCCAGGTCAGCCTTGCGGATGAGAGACACCTCCTCATTGTTCTTGGAACTTTGTCCTGTGAAGAATGAGCCTGCCACAGAGGCGTAAATGCTAGTTACATTCAAACCCACAAGGCACTAAATACTATCTACTGTATTATCTACCTTCAATCTCAGGTGTTTTATCTCTGTTCTATCATAATAATTCTCCCTCCATGACCTTATAAAACACGCCTGGTGCTGTACCCATAATGCCCGGCCAGGCCAAGTCCTCGTTATCATCCCTCTCATGTCCTGGAGCAAGGTGGTTGAATCGGTCCAGGTGCTCCAGGAGTCCAGCCAGGAGAGGGATAGAGCCTGTCTCCTGCATCAGACCTGCGTCAATGGTGAGGAGGAGGACGATGGATACCACCAACTCAGGCAGGAGCACTCCTATGCAAATAGAGCCAACAGGTCATACATTATTGGTTCACCTACTCATTCAAAAGTGTGCATACAATTCATGTTGCAGTGCTAAGAAAATCCATACAGCTCAGCACATGTGAGAGCAGGAATTACCGGTTAGATCTCCTTCAATAACACGAGAGACTTCAGCAAAGTGGCGGCGGCCAGTGAAGGCAATACTTGTTGCTACAGGGAGGATGTCCCCAATGTGAGTACACAGCAGGGCAATGTACTTTTTCAACAGGGACCCCACACCCAGGAGCTCAGGGTCTGCAGCACGAACAGAAAGAAATATGGAATACACTGAACAACACATAATTGCTACCAAATGTTAAATTTGTGATAACTAGCTACTCTGATCTGGAAGACTACTTACTGTATCCATTGACGTTCTCCGTGCCAGTGACACCCAAGTAAAGCTTGCTAACCAGCAGCCTCTGGAAGCGCAGCAGCAAGTCTAGAGAGGCAGAGCGTTCCTTGCTGACATGCTCCGCATCTAAACAGTTGGAGATGCGCCGAGCGAACGTCCTTCAGCCTGGCAATAGTCTGGGAGGCGATGTTCCTGTGGAAATCAACTCTGCTATAAGCTACTCATTCACTGCACAGGCTTTGTATCCTGGACACCTAGAGGTTACTGTTATATGGTGGCATAAACTTAGTGTATCATATAATGATTCAGGCAAAAGGGCAGGTACCTCAACAGTTGCTGTACAAGCTGCACCAGAGGCAGGCTCTGTTTGCCAGCTGACTCATAGATCCCTGTGTTGATGAGGTCTTTGTCCAGCATGGTGCGACAGCGGTGCATGGTGGAGGCATTAGCCTCCTGCTCGTCTATCTCCTTCTCCTTCTGAGCCTCCTTCTTGGCCTCGATATCCTGACGTGAAGTAAAATTAGAATGTGTGAGACTCTTATCCAGTGGGAAACAGGAAAGTACAGAAGTGAAGGGGTGTTGATGCAGGAGATTTTAACCATCTATGTCTAATATTATTGTGCATTGGTTAAAGGTGCTCCTACAGTTGTACTTCTTTAAATTGTCAATAAGAAATCAAATTTTAATCTGTCATTCCTTCGACTGAACCTGATTGGGTGACATTTACTTCACAGAGAAAAGGTTTGCCTGAAAGCCTTTGCAGTGTGGATCTCAGCAATTTAACTTCAAGCATCATGTCATTCCAAAGAGAAATCTTTTTCTACAGTTTATTGCCCAGGTAGAGAAAGTGTTCTTCCGATGAATAAATTATGCTGTGGAAAAGGATAGCAAAGCCGTGACTTATGCGTTAAACTAACTGACCTGGATCTCAGCAGTGATGGCTGCATTCAAAGCCGATTCCAACCCTCCATCAGCCATTAGGCTGCTGACCAGCAGGTCAATCATGAAGCGACGCCCAGGGCTGACGCTCATCTCATTTCCAGATGCTGGGAAACAGAAGAATTTTTTTTTTTCAGAATTCAACACGTAGATCTCCAGCCGCAGTCATATCCTTATCTCACTGCAGCATTAATGGATTACTTGGTGTCTATTACTGTGAGTAATTTGTAAGTGTTAGTAAGTGTTCTGTTCCACTCACCGGCATTAGGTAGGAGTGAGGATAATGCCCTGGCCCTCTCCTCAGCAGTGGGCAACAGCACTGACCAGCCACTTTGAAGGACAGCTTGGGCAGCTGCTTGCACAGAATTGAGCACCCCAGCATTGCTAGCTAGCATTACCACAGTTTGCTTCAGGTTGTTGAGCAGCACACTACCAAGCCCCAATCCCAGCTCATCTGGATCCACCTGGTTACTGATGGCTGCATGGAGCTGAAGGCAGGACACACAGGTACACTTTCAAAGAATATGCCCTAATTATGGTAAGCCGTCCAATTTGCCCATTGTTGTTGAGACCAATAGCAAGCTTAGAAATTACTGGGTAATGATGTGCATAGTTAGCTAGGTGTAAGCCTGAGTGTCAATACAAAGTATATGAGTACAGTTTTGACCAGTGTTAAGAGCAGGCCTAATTCAGTGAAACATCTGTGATTAAACATTTGAAAACAACTTCCGCAATTAACAGGTTTCTGCCTACCTGGAGCCTGAGCAGGTTGAGCGTGGCCACTACCATGCACTCCTTCTCCTGGGGGGGAGGCCAGTCTGAGCTGCCGTCCATGCCCTCGCTGATCTGCCGCAGTAGCAGGTCCAGCTGCTCAAAAGTCATGGGGCACACATCCACCACAAAGGGCACACGCTGCCCAACGGACCACTCTGAGCATGAGGACCAGGCGAAGCTCTGCAAAAACATGTCAATCATTATATATTTTGGGTCTAACATAATTAGCCCATTAGATCAGCAACAACAGTTATGTACATTACCTGTCCTGGGCCACAGGAGATGCCCACTATGTGTTTGGAGTTGAGCCCTGGGAGTGCCTTGGGCTGCTTCTTATTGGAGAACAGCGTATCAAAGTGCTGGAGCTTATCATTACTACCCCAACTGTGCACCTCTCCATCATCAGTGAGGGCTAGGCAGTGTGTAGAACCCACGGCAACATCCACAACTTTCTTTCCTGATTGCCAATTGTAAGAGACACAGGTCAGTCTTTCAGTATTCCTATTCCTTCTGAAGAAAATTTTATATAGTTAACTCACCCTGTAGAATGTCAAGCAACTTGGGATAGCGGACATGCTCATCAGTGCCGTGACCTAGGCGTTGGTTGTCTCCCTTCCCCCAGGTGTACACCTGGCCATCCTTGGTGAGGGCCACTGAGAACTGACTGCCGCAGCACACCTTCACTATGTCCAGATCCTGCAGTTTCTCCACCAGTTTGGGCGTCTTGCAGCCATCGCTGCCTCCTCTGCCCAGTTTACCATAGTCTCCATCCCCCCAGGACCACACCTGACCTGTAGAAACAGAAAGAAGAAAGAAGGTTGTTCAGGTGAAT
The DNA here is from genome assembly GCA_034670405.1 of Hoplostethus atlanticus. NCBI lineage: Eukaryota > Metazoa > Chordata > Actinopteri > Trachichthyiformes > Trachichthyidae > Hoplostethus > Hoplostethus atlanticus. The sequence goes on along the minus strand of JAXDDX010000028.1, from coordinate 1,463,085 downwards.
GAAAATGCTTGATGGTGAGCATTTCTATGGTCAAAATTCAAGCCAAAAGTGAGTAATCTGTGGTTCTTACCATTCTCTGTTACGGTAAGAGTTTGTGCATCACCACTCCCACAAGCCACATCCACCACCTTTAGTCCTTTCAGCGCTGTCACCAGCATGGGTGTGGTCTGGTCCTCGCTGGAGCCTAGAAAACCCATTCAAGAGAAAACTCATTTTCAGTAATCAAACATAGAACCACTAATGAAGGAGTCAAGAGGGAGAAAGATGTTATTATTGTGCACAGAGGAGACTGGAAGGCTTGAGATGGTGTCCAGCTGTTCAGTGTACATGGAGCTCACCGTGGCCCAGGCGACCATAGTTGCCTCTGCCCCAGGTATAGAGCTCGCCGTCAGCCTGTGATGGCAGCGCTGTAGGTGCTCCCACAGGCAATGTGCACAACATGTTTCCCTGTCTGCTTCCCGTTGAAGGCTGCAATCATAGTAGGCTCCTCTAGATACCTGAAAAGGTAGACATGGAGGAGCACTTCATGTGACTTAACCTATTAAGGATGACAACATATTGTACTTGTGCAATGGTTGAACCTAGAGGTGCATACATAGTCAGGGTTACCATTTTTATTGCAGAATGATAAGGTAGTATGATAATACTGAATTCCTGAAAAGTGGAGGTATCCTTAAGGAAATTAAATATCAACTTAAATCCTATATACATTTCAAATCTCTTGAATTTAGACTGTGATTTTTTGTAATAACTAGTTACATACGTGGTGTCCCCATGTCCAAGGCGGCCACCATCGCCGCAGCCCCAGGAAAACACCTCTCCATTGGATGAAAGGGCCAAGTAGTGCTGGCCATCTGGATGAGTTGCCAGCTTCACAATCTTTCTGGAGCTCAGAGCGTGGACTAACATAGGAGCCTGCAAAAAAATAATTCAGTGCCTTAATCAGCAGTAGACATGGGAATGATTTGCAGTGATTTGAGCTATCTGCACTTCTAAAGTTGGTTTCTCTACTGGAGGGGATAGATTAATGAATACAAAAATCCATAAGAGAACTAACCAGAGTGGTGCTCTTGTAGTTCTGGGTGTAAACAGCACCACTGCTGGACAGGATGAGGAAGCCCTTCTCTGAGCAGACGATTTGTGTGACTCCCAGGTTGGACAGGCCCTTACATTGGATGGGTCCATTGACATTGGCGTAAAGCTTCCATCCCAGGAGGCCCCATGCAATCACCTCCTGTAGCGTTCCCTGGAACAGAGCGAGAGTGAGAATAGAGAGACTCAGTGGTGTATTATTTAACTGCCATTTGGGCGGCATGATAGCTTCTCCTTTAGAGACACTAGATAACCTTATCAAACACACATGTAAGATTAATGTCAAACTCATTGCTCTTCAAGGTTTTCCCATCATAGACAAAGGGAAGCTTCATATTTCTGTAGCAAAAATGTTCCTCTGGGAAAGAAAATATTTATTCTGTTAGGGCTGTGAGGCAAGATAGAACTCCCTTTCCTCCCTTTACACCTTCAGGCCAAAGCAATCCAGGCCAAAGCAATCCAGGCCAAAGCAATCCAGGCCAAAGGGCGAAAACTTCATGTTAAGCAGCATTTTTGTTTACTTTATCATTCAGCATAGCCAGTCTCCCTCCTGAGGACTCAGCAAAACAAAAATGATACAAAAAGTAGACCTATTCAGTACAAAACTTGTTTGAGAAACTCATATTTGGAGAAAAAGTCCAATAAAGTGTTGATGGAGGAAAGCATTCTATTGAAGCAGAGACGACAGCACCCACAGGGATCTGCTACAAGATTTAAAAAGGATTGTCTTATTTACCTGCACATTGCCATGGTCCTCCAAAAGAAAAAAACGACAAAGAAAAGGTAATTAGTATCAGTAAGGCTCCCAACCTTCCAGTTACAATTCACATTTCTGATGTGTGACACACACACACACAGCACACAGCACACACAGAAAATTCTGGTAGCCAATTCCAGTTCAGTCAAATGCAAGTAATGCAAGATAAAACAAGAAACATATCTGGTGAGATATATTTTCAAAGAAGAAGGGAAATTTATGTTTGAGGATGACCATACTCATCATAAGACATACATTTTATTTGAATGGAATCCCTTTCCATTGTAATAAAAACTGATCTTGTTGTAAGCTACTAATTCAGAATTTCAACTGGTGGGGTTTAGGGCTCTTCCTGTTAGATTTAATCTTAGACTCAGACTCCCTTTGGCATTCTTCCTCCTCTCTTTTTTTTTGGCGGCCATGTCAATGTTGTGGCTGATGAGCCTATGTATGAAACACATGAAACACTGCAATGATGCTATCTGTCATGCCATGCTGTACCAGTAAAGGGACAAAGAGAGCGATTTTTAGGATATATCTAGCACAAAGATGATGAACAGGAACATGGAAGGCTCTGAGGAAAGGAGCGGCATCAATGGCCAAAAATCACTAACACCCATGCATAGAGAGAGGAAGTAGGAGAAAGAGATGGCACCTTGTGTGAGGTGGGGGAGCTGCACTGTGGAGGGCTGCAAGGAGAAGCCAAGCGGTCCAGGTGAGCCATGATCACCACAGCTGTCTGCCGCAGGTCGATGGCCAGGTCATTATCCTGTGGCAAGGTCAGGTAGCGCAGGAAACTCTCATTTGGACTCAGAGGGGCTGCAAGAATCTGAGAGCAATCAATCACAATGTATTTATTACTTTGATTCTCACCTGGGAATAGGAGAGATGAGATATTCTAAAACAGGGGTTCCCAAACGATACATATGAGCCCAAGGACCCCTATTTGATAAGACTTTGTCTGAGGGACCCGCATATGACAAGATTTTTGTTGCTGGAAATGATTTGGTACAGAATTGGATAACTGTTTATATTGTAGAAGATAACAGAGTGAGTGAGGCCTCTGGTCAATCCCCTGGGAATCACTGTTCTGAGATACACAAAGGCATATACAGGAGGTGAAATTTTCACCTCAGCTTCTTCTTCGGGAATTGGCTCTTCCTTGCTATTATGAATGTTCTGGAAGCGCTGCAGGAGGGGTAGCAGAGGAGCACTGGTACCCTGAGTGGAGCGCTCATTGTCCATCTCTCTGGTGCCACTATCCCACAAGCGCAGCAATAGCAGAACAGCGGACAGAAGTTGACTGGAAAGACACAAAGAAGAAGAGGCAGGTTGAAAAGTGAGGAAATGGCACATTTCAATTGCTGAAGGATATCAGTGTCAGCAAAGAAGCAGATATCGAAGCAGGTATCAAGGGTATCTGGTTAGGGTCACTGAATTAAATGGGCTATACCTGAGAGTGCCCCGCTGTACTGCCAACTCCAGCAGAATGGCCAGGGCTAGGTGCTGGTCCTGCAGAGGAATGTTTCCTTTGGCACTAGCACTTCCATGTACATCACTAATCCCAGAGGAGACAACAAAAAAATGGCAATCACACATTATGGTCCAATATATTTTAAGCTGCACCACCACCACAGCAACAAACCAGTTACTGACTGACCTGAGGAACTTGGTAGCTCTCTCAACAACCTCCAGCCACACTGACGATACAGTTCCCTCATCAAACAGGGTGGCCTCTGGTAGGGCACGCAAGGCATCCAGAGACTCCTGGAGAAGCTCACTACAAAGATCTGCATCATCACCTGCACCAAAGCACCAAGATATTAAATAAATGTATTGCAGAGTTACTAGATTATAGCATATAGAGTATATTCTAAAATATAGAATACATAGCTTGCCAACCCCAAACATTCAGAAATACAATATTTCCACCACCATGCTTGGCTGTAAGTTTTACACGCTGTTGCATTAACCTCCTGAACTGGACTGAGACTCACAGGGGACCCCGTTGTACAAGAGACAAAGATGATGGTCAATATTCTATTTATAGCAACAGACTCTAATTGTAGCATTAAAACCTGTACCACCTTTGCCAACAGGCTACAATGGTAATATCAGTGTCATGAAGATCAGTGATAAGCAACAATTTTATTTTATTTTATTTTAAATGGCTATGCACTGATATAGGTCTTCAACTGCCAGAACACAAAGATCTGCCAGGCTATAATAGACAGGCTATTATTTTAAAACTTTCATTGTTATGAGTACGGGTGTCATGATTATCTGATTCAGGGAGACCGGGCCAGTTGCAGAGCTCCAGAGAAATATCAAACAGTACATTATGTGTAACTGTAAAATGTGCAGCTGGTCAGAAAATGCCACACAATGATGATATATAATAATGATGATGACATTATCATACTAACATTGAAATTTCAGTGTCATAGCTGGATAATGTTGATTAACGTCTAATTTTAAAATAATCATTACCAGAAGTCCCCACCAGAGTCAAAATAAAGACAAGTAATCTTTGCTCTGCTCTTGGTGGCATTGAATCAAATCAAACTGTATCGAATCTTATGTAATTGTATCGAACCACTGACCTGCACAAATATATTATTCCTGGATTGAATCACTTTTTAACAATTCAAAGGAGTTAGGAGAAGAAATGTTTGTGTATAAAATTTTTTTAAAAAACACTAATTTTATCCCTGCTAGGATGATAAATGGAATTCTGGTCTCAACCTTGCATCCATTCACAGACAATAAGATTGAAACTACAATCATGAATGGATCGGTGATCAATTAATTACATTCAATGCTAAGGTCTAGCATCGCAGGTCAAACAAACATCAGCGATTTCTGAAAGATCTAGGAACGCTCATATGGTGTTAAAAATGTGTCGAGTCAGCAGTCTATAGAAAAACACTACATAAAAAAAATAGTGAGAGTGAAGTTATTCTTACAGGACATTCTAGGAATGCAGCTAGACTGAGGGTGAGGGCCCAAGGCTCAACTGTGTGTGTGCTGCTCATGTTACAGGAAGGTTAGACAGGCACTTTGTTCCCACCCAGTCCCAGTGGACAGGCTGCACTCAGCCTCACATCAGCATACGTAACAAAAAGAGCATCGCTACTTGCTAAGTTAAGAAGGAAGGGCTTATCTAAATATCTAGCAACATGTTCAATTAAAAACATCACTAGTACTACTCACTACTACTGTACATACTCTTAAAAGGTAATTTATTGCCACTATGCACTAATATGTATATTTTTGATATTTTGAAGTTTGTATATTGTATATTGCTGTGTGCTTTCTTTTTTGTTACTATGTACTTCTGCTGCTGCATACCTGCAATTTCCCCTCAGGGACAATAAAGAGCCATCTAATCTAATCTAATCCATAAAAAAACACTATTAGGTTCTGCAAATAAAACATCTGTCACACAGTCCTGTAATAATCAAATAATTATCAAATTTGCAGCCAAGTGTTATTTAACTTCTCTGGGCAAAATTGTTAGCTCTACGCCTCTGTTTATAATTGGGAATATCATATTGCAGTGGTCCAGAGTCAGTTCTACCCAGGCCCAAATGGTCATTCGTCACTAATGCTCAGCAAAGAGGCTCTGGCCTTGGCATCTTCAGGGAAGTTTTAAGAAAAAACCGGCAGGACCTGCTGATTGGCAGACAGGCCCAGGCCTCCCCCTGGCCCTATCCTCCAAAAAGTCACTTAGTCACTCAGGCACACCACAGGCCAATCCTAAAGACACAGCATTGCGCAATGTGTTGTGATGTTTACCCTGAGCAGCTTGTACCATGGTGCAACACTCTTAAAACAGCTGTCAAGCAAAGCTCCAGTAGCATGTCAGCAGCTACCAATCCATCCCCACTATTAGGGCGCCAAGCATCCTCACTGGTAATATTCTGGGATATGCTTACCTGACCTCCAGGCTCTGCGCAGGAAAGCAAAGGCAAAAGAGAGAGCTGCCCTGGAGCCTACTCTGGCCAAGCCTTCTACACCTTTACTGGCCGGACGAGGGCTGGAATCACACAGAAAAACACACAGGGATCAAAAATATGGTCCCCTCACTAGGGTAAACTGTCATAAGCCCCCAATTGTATGAGGTTTTGGTGCTTGTAAAGTAGTCTCTTTAAAGTTCTCTGTTCTTATATTTTCATTAATAATAATTATTTGTTTTATTTGGGTCATGGTTGTTGGCTTGTTTTGATCTGTTTTATCCATTTGTTATCCCTTTGTGGTGACATTGTGACAGTATTTATCTTATATAAAATACAATTAATATACAATTTTCAAAAGGGATGACATCAAATAGAATCAATCACAAATGCAAGCTGTTCTCGTTACCGTAAATTGATGTGAACCATGGCACAGCATCACTGAGGGATAAGATCTATTTTGACAGTCTTCTGAGTGACAGCTCCATTATTGTACCTCTTATTGTCAACTGCAGGCTGTGGTGGGCTGCTGGGAGTCTTCCAGCGGACTTTGTACTTCTCCTCCATCATGCTGTGGCTGAGAGAGATGAGGTAGCGCTCCAGGATGACTAGGCGTTGGCGCAGGCGTTGGGCAGACAGGGTGCTCTTGGCCATTTGGGCTGAGAGCTTCTGCTGGTCGTCAACCAGCACCATCAGACAGTCCTTCAATTCAGTTTCATCTACACACGCACACGCACACGCACACGCACACGCATATATAGGAAAGCGGCAATGAAAACACTACAGCCTACAGCCTGACTACAGTCTATTACTTACTGCTACTTAATTACTTCAGGGTTCATTTTTCCTCCAGTTCTCAAAAAACTGGTCTAGCTACAAGAGCTAACAGAATGTGCCAGCTAAGCACGAAGTTTCTCTTGACCATAAAATTATCGTAATAGCAATTTTAAAAAATACACAATGTTCTGTTCAATAGTTTAAAGTATAGTATGAAATATATATATATATATATATATTTATTTTTTTATCAGATCCACTCATCATGAAATTAGCTCTGATTTTAGTTTTCCTAGGTTCTAACTTAAAATGGATTTGACACAATAATTCTCACATGTCAGTACTGTGAATTCTGGATGCATGAAAATACTAAAATTATGAACTACTATATCCAAAAATACTCTCTGATCAAGGAAGTTGGCCATGGCCTATACAACATTTTCATAATTCTACAATCATAATTTGTAACTACAACACAGCTTTTCACGATCACACCGTCCGAGTGGCTTTACAAGAAAGGGTATTTCATCTAAGCTTATTACTTCTAACCCTAACACAATTACTGTGTCATGAAGAACCATTTATCTACCACACTCCATATTTTCCCCACTGTCCTTCATCACAGCCATTCCATTGTTCTGATTTTATTTGGTGCAAGACAAAATGCTTTAGTCCCCATATAGCAGCGCTGCAGGGAAGACAAGATAGGCCAAAATAGCAGATCTGAAATCCATTTAAGCTTTATATAAATCAGACTATCCTGAAGTTCTGCAAGCTCTCTGCAGTCAGCTGCCCTTGGCTGTCAGGATAGATATGCATTCCTGCCAGACAACAGATCTAGGATTGAAAGGAGAGAAACCGACAGAAAAGCATCCACTGTCGGGAATCAGGGCAAGGCTTTTCTCTCCTATCCCTACAGCTCTCTGGTTGAATGATCCCAGTTTCATAACAATAGGTCAGGTCTATACTATATCAGCTGAGACTAACATATTCTCCATAATCTGACCAGTCAATGGAAAAACAGGAAGTAGGCTATGATGTTTGAACTTTAAGCATCAATGGCAGAGCACTTGTGCATGCAGTGATCCAAGTGCACTCACAGTAAGGCCCTTTTACAATCAGACCAGCAAGAACACTTACAATACATAACTCATCACAATTAGGCTATATGACTTCCTGGCTTAGTCAATGAAATAAATATGGCAGCCAAGTACCAGCAAAACCTGCAATCGCTAACCATGGAGGCCCTCCCACCCCCTCCATATGCTTATCTCTTACCACCATAACGCAGTCCCACCCAATCCTGCCAGTAAATACAGACTGGGTCAGCGAGGCTACCCTGCGTTGGATGATATTATAGGGGCTACCTAGATTACCACCAGACTCCAGAAGGGTAAAAATAACCACTCAAGCCAGCAGACTGCAAGTAGGTCATTTCAGCTCTTCCACACCTCACATGCCAGCAAAACAAGCAGACACCAGCAGGGATTGACAGACTTGAAACGGATAGACAGGGAGGTTACTGGTGTTGAAACGGTCATTTCGATGTGGTGAAACCATCTGCTGCTAGCACAGACAGTACTAATCTCTGTACAGCAGGAGGTAAAATACCACAAGCCACAACTGGAGAACAGGGAGGCACGGTTGTAGATCAGACTATAATATTTACTTGCTCGCCATTTTCACATCTCAGATCTTGTTCAGGTAGCCCTCTCACCTGGTTGCCTCCCCCAGTCCCAGGTCTCAATAATGGAGTGATGGACAGATGTTGATGTCTCCTCCTCCTCTTTCTTCTCCTTATCGTTTGACTCATCCTTCTTCTGAGTTCCAAAGCAATCAGTGCAATCTTCTAGAGAGTCAAAACAAATTTCCATATTAACCTAACTTCATTCAGCAAGATTAATATGCCATCCCTGTTACCTGCTCACAAGTATACGTCTTTAGAAATCATGGAGGTAAAAATGTACGATGTTATCATAAACAAATGGCAGCAATGTGTCAATTTGTCATGGACATGGTGGGGTAAATGAGTGCCATACCTGGGTGAGCTGATTCTTCTCCGTTGAATGTTATCTCCTCATCCTTCACCATTTCATTCCACATCTCACTCAGTCCCTCTGGAGAGAATGCCCGCTGCGAAAAAAGCAAAATCAAAATCATCATGGACTCCTCATTCAACTGCTCAATGAATATTGTTATGTTTGTTTACTCTGTGAGTTTAGTGTCTGCCATAGATAGGTTATTATCACATTATGAGATTATTATAATCCAGTGTTTCCCATAAATAGGCTCATCTGTGGCGCACCACCACAATATTGACACGGCCGCCACAAAATAAAAAGTTGATCAATGTATAGAAATGTATCTACTAATCTAATAATCAGTTCAGTTTTTTTCTATTCATCTCCCAGTTCCCACTGCTTCAAGAATTCATCTTCATCAGAATACCATCAGCGTGGTGGTACACATTCATGCACAACATTGCTTTACTAAGAAATACTCACAGATGGAAAGGCAACTCTTGCTTTCAAGGATCTAACTCTCAAATGTCAGTAACATATTACCTCAAACATGACACCAGACCAGACATACAACACTAAGGCTGTGTTTCCTTCACGACTAGGGAGAGCACTAATGCTGAGAACACATGACACATCTACCCCAACTGAACCCCTTATTTAGGCCAGATGCAACACATCTTGGGGAGTTGAGAGTAGATAGCTTGCTACACAGATTAAGTCCATCATATTCATCAAAGCCCTCACAATGACTACTAACAAGGTTTGTTTTCACAACTTAAATCTTTCAATATCAATCCTCCATTAGCTTACTGTATAATTATATGCTACATCTCTCTGCTTTGACTTGTCACTGAGGATTCATAAACATAGGAAAAACATACATATTAATTCTCTGTGCACAAAGAAGTTGAATGCTGCTATACCAGCTGGTGTTTGTAGAAAACAGATGAAGTGTGGATTCTAAGGTCACATGGTTCTCTCTGATTATTGCAAAAAAAATTTAGCCTAATAATTCTTGGGTATCCAGCGCCTTGTTTGATTCTGACCATCCCATGATAACAGAATTGTGTTGTTTCTGAGACCACTACAGATATGGGTAATTTAGTGTGCCAGGCACCATCCTTGCCTCAACATGTCATATGCATACCTTTCTGACACCATGGCAAGCAATAAAAAAAAGCTTACTATAGTGAGAAAACACTAACTTTTAACATCTGCTGATATTTGCAGCCCATCCCCAGCACAAGAGACAGCAATCTAATAATGGCAAGAAACACCCAAATCTTTGTGCAACTCTAGGTCGAATGTCTGAAAGGAAGCAACACAATTTGCTTTGACATTTTGCATTGTCAAAGACAGTTAGGATTACTGCCACAGATATAGTAGCTGCTATATGATTCCCTGGTAATAATAACATAAATTACAAACAAGGCCTGTGCCACTGCCATACTACAATGACTATGTGGGACTGTTGATGTAAACATAGGCAATAATGTTATTGAAGACATTAAATATCATGTTGTTCTATTTATCCTAGCAAATACAAAGTGTCAATCTTTATGTGAAGCCGTCCTCTACGCAAGTCAACTTACCTGTAAATCTATCTTCAGCCATTTGTCATGAAATCTTAGCTGAGCATCGAGGTTAAAAGATGGAGAAGGCATCTTTCCCTCTCCTCTCCTGGCTGCAAACGCAGCCTTCCTGCAAAATAAAGCACCTCTGAAATGCTGTGATATTAACTTACCCACGTCACATTTACTAAGTCATTGTACGAACGGGAATCAACCAATATTAATTGCTCATTTATTTACATTAGAAAATGCTTATGGATGACTGAAGGTTGAGTCCCCAAAACATACTGACGTGTATTGGGGCATGGTGATGACATACACCAGGTTAGTTAACGTTAGCTAGCTCGGTCGCCTGTCCAGTTTCGCAAGACTGGACTGATAGTGTAAACATCATTAAGTTACGTTCGAGATGAAAGCTAAGGTTAACACTGTTAAGGTTGCATCCGAACTGGTTCACTGGTCGAGTCACACAAGTAGCGAAACGGCCATAATGTTGGCTAATAACGTTGATGTTAAATGGCAGTTAGATAAAACTGTCTAGTTAGCTAGCTAGCAGCAAGCGTTAGCTCTATTTACATAATTGAGGTTAAGGCCAATTATTTTTACTCATAACTATAAATGTAACGTTAGACAAAACAATAACATCGGCAAGTGCTAGCAAGGGCGCAGTCTCTAACTGTTAACCTTGACTGGTTAAGATATCAGACACTACTCCAGATTATATTCTCGTGAGGATGCATCAACACACACTGACACAGCATCAATACCTCCGAATATAACCATGTAACGTTAACACTAGCTGGGCAGCTAACTAGCTTGCTAGAGAGCTAATGGTAACACAGCGTTAGCTAAAACATCTCTCATCACCCAATCGTCGATGAACAAGCTACTGTGATATGACACCGGGTCGTATGTGATGCAGCGTTTCGGAGGGTTCAACGACAGCGCAAGGAACATGTCGATTTTTGCAAGAAATTGATATATTACCTGCGGTCTTTTCTTATGCTATTCTCGTCCCTTCAGCTGCTTTGGTGCATTAACAAGTCGTTCATATTGGACTTGATTGACAGGTCGTGGACCAGGGCACGAGGCATGGAAACAAATTACGTAGCCATAGCTAGCGATTCAATGCGATTGATTTGGATCACCCTAGTCTGCTGAGGTGGGGTTTCTAATGTGAAGTGTTCCGTAGCCACAGACAAAAACCCCGCTCACTCACACCGGCCTGTGTCATAAACTATGCGCTCCTCCTGGGCTTGAGGCGGGACATAGCGGGGGCGGGATCGGACTGGAGGACAGAGGACACGCCGCTCAAAGGCGCTAGGGGGCGGTGTGGTTTAGCTCTGAGCAGACGGGTGAAGTTTGGTAGAGAGAAAGAGGAGTCCGCCGCTGGATAGTTTGCGTTTGTGTTTTCAACGCGGCGAGTAATATTCCAGTTGAGTGGCTCCCAAACTGGAATGTAGGGACTTCCAGTTGCACCCAGGAAAATGCAGAATATTTTAATTTCGCTATTCTTTCATTCAACAGCAGTCAGCTCATTGAGATGTTGTATAAAATGATTTTAATTTCAGCTCACCACTCCACCCACAATGCAGACAGTTTCAGTTGCAATTTTGTACTAAATAATATCTAATCACGAAATGTTTATCAAATGTGGTCCCTGTAACAAAATCTTCACAAATGGGGATCCTTGGCTTTATGTGTATGTATTCAGGGATCCTGACCAGGCCTCTAGTTTGTTGGTCGGATGTGCAGCTCAACGAATTAAGTACCATGCATCTTCTTCCACAACAGACCAGATTGCAGCCTAATATTCAATTTGAGAGTCGGAGCACTGCATATAACCAAAATTGTTTTCTATGTTTTTGTATTGGTATCCAGAATTTCCCCCCGGGGATCAGTAAAGTATCTATCTATCTATCTATCTACAATAATCATCCTTGTTCAGCTAATGGCGGTGACTCAGCTGATGATCAATCATCGTCTGCGTCGTATTGTCACTGCATGTGAAGCTCTTTATAATGTGATTCTTTGTTGATTTAGTGTCCTTCTGTCTTATTGGATGGCTCTAAAATCGTTACATGGCATTTGATTGGTTGAGCCGTACAAGCGGCTGTCTGCCTGGCAAACTGGCCAAAAGTTATCTTTAAGGGTAGAGTGTTTATAATGGCAAGCACATCTCAACGTCGAAGCGCTATATTTCTATACCCAATGTGTGGATATAGAAGAAATGTCGGGTTAGTTGTAGTCAGCCGAAGAGGAACTGGGCAGTGGGCATGCGCCGCTTTCAGACTTCCGGACTACAAACTGGACTACAAACGTTTGCTCTTGGCCAAATGAACATCTAAAATAATGGCTTTTGACTTGGGTACAAGTGGTGCTTCGTTGCCAATTGCTGGAATAGCGATAGCAGTGACATCAAGTTTCATCAATGGGTCGACATTTGTGCTTCAAAAAAAGGGAATATTACGTGCCCGCGAAAGAGGTAGATTGAAAACGAATGTAGTGGATAAGCAAACATACACAGACCTATTTGAAGGACTGCCATAGGAATATAATTATACAAGTCATGACAAGTGTCTCATTTAGTTGATTAATGTTTCGTAGGCCATGCAATTTAACTCTTACTTTCCCTAGGTGGGTCCTATCTGAGAGATGTCGTGTGGTGGAGTGGCACACTTTCCAGTGAGTATACTGCCACCTGTCTACATAGTCTGGATGTGCAGTGCAAATCTAAAATCATAAATCCAAATAATCCTAAATTGGAACTTTTCTTTAAAAAACAACAACATTATTTTGACGTGTTGATTTAATTGAGACCCTATGCTAGCCTAACCTGTACCTTCCTTTAAGTGATTGTCGGCCAGATTGGCAATTTCCTGTCATATAATCTGGCCCCTGCTGTGATAGTTACACCCTTGGGAGCCCTCGGTGTGTTATTTGGGTAAGCCAGAGAGGATTCTTGCATTTTTTTTCCATAAACCTATATCCGGTATATCCTGCTAACTGCTTTGTGTGTCTTGCCAAAAAATGCTTCTTTTGTGTAATGTAGGGCTGTGCTGGCTTCGTGGATCCTAAAGGAGAATTTGAATGTCCTGGGGAAGCTTGGCTGTGTGTTATGTTGCTGTGGCTCTGTGGTGCTCATCATTCATGCCCCAAAATCAGAGGCTGTAACTTCAAGTCTGGAGTTTGAAGAGAGGCTGGCTGACCCAGGTGTGACATTTAAAGTCAAGTTTGATCTTTTTAAATTTTTGTATTTGCCTTTTATTCATTCCAGTATCTAAAATATAAAGTTCACTCCGGAAGTATAATTATAACTGTGTCCTCCAGTATTATTAGCACCTTGGGTAGAGAATTAAACAATACAACCGGGTCAACCAAGGGTGCCAATAATTATTGCAGCTGTCTTTTTAATATGAAGGTTAGCATTTATTGAAAGTAAACAGTTTTTATAAGGAATTGATTCTGATTATAAGAATATGATGTTTTCAGAGCAGAGAAAGGGTTAGGGTTATTATTTTTGTTTCTTATTTTTACAACCTTTTTGGGTCAACTTTACAAAGGCTGCAAATGTAATGGCATTATAAATATTGTAAATATTGTAAATATTGTGTTGGTTTATTGTAAATAGTGTGAACCTGTTATTTTGCACATTTCTGCTGAGCATTGCCACTTTGCATTTCACTACACACCTTGTGTGTGTATGTGACAATTAAACTCCTTGAATCTTGAATCTTGAATAAGTGAAGATCATACTGATAAAAATGTACTTTCTCTTCCTGCAGTGTTTGTAATTTATGCCTTATTGGTGGTCCTGCTGCTGATTGTGCTAATTGTATGGATCGCTCCAGCTCATGGCACGTCAAACATCATGGTATATGTAGCCATATGTTCCCTCCTGGGAAGCTTCACAGTTCCAAGTAGCAAAGGACTTGGCCTGATTGCACAAGATGCCTTTGGTGGAGCGTCATCAAGTAACAGAGCCCTGGCTCTCTTCCTGGGCTTGCTGGGAACACTGGTTATCAGCATCCTTATACAGTTCACGTTCATCAGTAAGGCCTTGGAGTGCTTCAGCTCCAACATGTTTGAAGCCATATACTATGTGACATTCACATCCACCGTGATTCTTGCTTCTGCTCTTCTCTTCAAGGAATGGACTGCTCTAACGGTAATTGACAGCCTTGCCATGCTATGTGGTCTAACAACAGTGTTTGTTGGAGTTGTTTTACTCCGCATATCCCATGAGGCCTCTCTTACTTGGAAGCAAGAGAAAGCACGCGAAAAGTTAGATTGAGTGTTTTATGAGTTTGTGCCATAATGCATTTGTCATTAACACAGTGCCTGTACTGGATTTGTACTGTACTAATTCTGGTTTGGATGATAATAGCTATAGTTATAACTGATTTTGCTTAAAATACAAATTAAGAAAATAAGTGCTTGTTGTTGTTTTTTGCTTTAGAGAAAGATTTCTCCTTTTAATATCATTGATACCCATGATGAGTCTGCATCTTATCTCACTTTGACACAACTTTTAAACAGCAAGCTCAAATATGGCCTGAAAACAAACTGATAATTTGTCAATGTCATGTTTAGGCACAACGTTTTACTAATTTCAAATCCTCCAAAAGAAACTGATGAACATTCCCAAATAGTTATTTGTTGGCTCTTTTTTGTTAAGCCGATGTTTGTTTATGTTTTATGGTGTTTTAGAGTCAGAGGCACTGCAAAGAATTCTGCCACCGTGGTACAGTATTACCTCAAGGCTTGAGAGCCACTGGATGTACTCCCCCCTTTCCCCACCACTAGCAGTGTCCCTGTTCTCAATCACCTACACTCTGACTCAAGGGTATAACCATGTAGTGAAAGGGGGGCAGAATTGGGGGGAGTGTGGGGGCCCTCCCCCAGAAAATTGTTGGCCATTTAAAACTAATTTCCTGCATTTTCACACAACCTCACATGATGGGTAGGGCTACCTCTAGCAGAAATAATGACTACACATGAAGCTGTTGCATATTGTTAGAGTTTTAATCAAAATTAATAAGTTGTTATAATTTGAATAAAGTAAGGTTCAAGACAATGTGCAGTATTGTCCTATTTGCTCTATTGAGACATTCTTTAACAAAACATTCAATTCATCCACACACGATTCACACACAACTACGAACTAAAGTCTGCAAAAAGGCCCTAAGCTTCACATGCAATATCTCAGACATCATTGGCCCAATTCTGATGAGCCTTGCAGAAATCGGCAAAGAGGCAATGATGCATCTTTATACTAAGATCAGACATTTTCAACATAAAACTGATGGGCTCAACATAGTGGCACCACTAGGCCAAAAAGGCCCTTACAGTCAAATGCGATCTCTCAAGACACCACTGGCCTGATTTTGACTAAACTTGGGGGAATTACACATCTTTACACTATGATCTGACATTTACAAAACAAAGATGATTGGCCCACATAGCAACATGTCATGTCATGTCATGGTCACTGTTGACTGTAGAAATACAGAAATGCTATTTATAGAAATCCTATAGAAAAGGTACATTATTTTGTTTTATTGCCGTATAAATTCGAATAAGGGGGGGGGGGGGGCAAAATAGCAATTTTCAAAAGTGGGTGGACATGTGACCAGTGGGGGTTACACCCATGCTCTGACTTATTCAGTGTGCCTGTCAATTATTCAGTGTCATTTTAGAAGCAGTCACTTCAGTGCAGGGGTTGTTTGGAAGTTGAGTATCAACAATGACTGGATGGTTAAAGACACATCCAGCATTTCCTTAGCATATTCATTGTCGCTACAAGCTATACGTGAATATTACATTTTTTTTCCATTGTAAAAATAGTTTTTACATGGTTCTCATCCAGTCATAAGTCAGAGTGAGTCGATAGAGAGGCCTAGAGACTAGAGATCACCCTCAACTGGAAAACCCGGGGTCATGCCCCTTTGTTGGTAAGCATCTGAAGTGTCCTTGAGCAAGACACTGAGTCCTTGCCAGCTCCAGGGATGCTGTACTATAGCTGACCCTGCACTCTGACCTTCCTGGAGGGGGGCTAGCAAAAACAGAATTTCCCTATAGGGATCATGAAGGATTTTAGTATGATTTGAAGTTGGTTTGATAAATATTTGGGTAGCCTGCTGACATTCAAATTATAAATAAAATAAAATAATATATATATAAATATATATTAAATCAAAGTATAAATTACAAGCTGCAACTTGTGTTTTTATTATGTATTACACCCCAACCAAGAACATCGTGATACATAGTTGTAAACTGTCATCTTTCAGGTTAGTTACAGGATTTAAAATCTATATTAAATTCATGCTGAAATTAATAATGTACTTCAACCTGCGGAGGGCATACAGCAGCGGCCTCTAGTCTCTGCCCCCAAATGATGAGTAGAAGAAGAACCTTGCAGCGCAGCAGCCGTCAAGTGGGCTCGGTGCTGGCCAACGTGAAGAGCAGTATGCGTTGTTTAGCCAATGGTCTAGGAAGCAGGCTAGCTGTTAGCTAAACTCTAGCTGCCACCACCATCTTGTTGGGCAAACCAAGTATCTTTGGACAGGTATTTAAAAAATATGACGTGTCAAAAGTAGCAAGCCATCAATGTCTCCTGCAAATTATTACTTTAATTTTGATCGCTAATTATGTTCCTCTGATGCCTGGCTAGCTAACTTAGCTAGCTAGTTATCTAGCTGTCGCGCTAACCTAAGCTAACGCTAACATGGCTAGGTAATATAACTTACTGGATATTAATGGCTCGTAAAATAATCGATTACACCAGCAACTTACCTCTGTTACCATTGCTACTACTAATAGCAATGTCCGGTGTTATGAAATAGCTGAGTAGTTATCTAGTTAACCTTGTTTTAAGGCGACTTGAGCTTTTTGCTAACTACTTGACCAACATTAGCTACGGTGAAGATGGATCTGCTTGCCACTTCCTGAATTCTTATGTCTTGGGTTAGCAATATTGACACAGCATCTCTGATGCAGTTGTACAGGGTATATTGTCATTGCAACACCTTGCTAGCTGCTTGGATGACAATTACTGCCGAAGTGCCTGAGTCCTTTTATGTAACCAGCAGTGTGTGATATGAGATAGTAATGGAGTCTTTCAACAGATTAAATCAGGGCTCTACAGTTTGTAATGTCACATGTGGAAACGGTAGGTCATTGCTGTGAAAATGTTTTTGTAATCCTCACTATCAGACTTTTAATATAATTTCATAAATGCAATATTGTCTTCATTCCCTTTACTCTCAGGCATTTGGGCTGGTCAAGATTGTTCCTTTGGTCAGCATCTGCAGTGTTTGGTTGTAAATGTGACAGACCATATCAACACATCCAGCCTCACTATGGCTCAGGACCGAGGGAAGTATGATTTTTACATTGGCCTTGGATTAGCCATTAGCTCCAGCATCTTCATCGGAGGCAGTTTTATCCTCAAGAAGAAAGGACTTCTGAGGCTGGCAAGGAAGGGATCAATGCGGGCAGGTATTGTTTTTAATTTCCTGTGGATCCAAATACATGTATTACCTATGTATGGCAAAAAATGTTCACCTTTTGTGAACTTCTGGGCACTCATTGCTGTACTTGTGCAACACGGAAATTCAACAGAGAATCCAGACCAGTGAGAACAGACCAATAACACTATTGTTTACGCTGCCTACATTTCTGGCTTGCCCAGTTACTGAATGTGATTCGGCTATGCAGGGTGTGTCTGTGTGAGTCATCAGCCTCTTACTTCAGCTCACAGGCACTCACTTTATTACACCTAGCACTCATTAACTTTAGCCCTATCACCTGAGCATCAGTGCAAATCCAGTACAACTGTCTGACTTGTTGTTGGTATGAGTGCATAATCCAGTTGTTGCCTACTTGTAAATGTGCTCACTTATAGCAGTGGAATCAAATGTTCTGAATAAATATATATACATATTTCTTTTCCAGGCCAGGGTGGTCATGCATATCTAAAAGAATGGCTATGGTGGGCTGGTCTACTATCAAGTAAGTGATGACACTTTCTGTAATTCGAATGTCTTTGTACTCATTAAGCAGTACTGTTACTCTCAATGTTCAACTCTGCCTGGGTTTTCTTTCTGCAATTGTGTTATCCTCTCCATACTTGATTGGCATGTGGTTAACATTATCCACTTCCATCATTTTACAGTGGGGGCTGGGGAAGCAGCCAATTTTGCAGCATATGCCTTTGCTCCTGCTACTCTGGTCACCCCGCTGGGAGCCCTCAGTGTGCTTGTCAGGTACAGATGACTTTCACTGTATGACTTTTTTCTGTTTTTCCACTCAATTATAAATTAGTCATTTAAACATTTTATACTTTTCTTTACTTGATCTTTGGAAATGTATCTGTGAAGTAGAGTCACTGTGTTTGACAGAATATGTTGTTGCAGTGCGGTCCTGTCTTCATACTTCCTGTCAGAGCGGTTGAACCTGCATGGAAAGCTTGGCTGCCTGCTCAGTATCCTGGGCTCCACCACCATGGTAATCCACGCTCCCCAAGAGGAAGAGATTAGCAGCCTTGATCACATGGCCAGGAAACTGGTAGACCCAGGTATACAACACATCTTGCATAAAAGATCCTGTGCAGAAATATTTCCCTCACCTGGAATTACCTCTTAGCCACTTATTCAGACTCAAAAACATTAAATAGATTGAAGCAGTATACAGGGAATTCAACAGAGCTAATATTTTTATGTTCTTTAGTATCACTGTAGTTTGTGGTGTTTATCATACCTATACCAATTCAGGTCTTTATATTCTGCATAGTGTCGATCTGGAAAGAGATATGGCTTGATTCAAGACCTTTACACTTCATCCATATTTTATCACCTTCAAGTCAGGCTAAGTTAACCATCCCTCTTTTTCCCCAGGGTTTTTGGTCTTTGCCACTGCAGTCATCATTGTGGCTCTCATCTTCATATTTGTCGTGGGTCCCCGCCACGGTCAGACCAATATCCTTGTGTATATCACAATCTGCTCAGTAATTGGGGCACTATCAGTGTCCTGTGTGAAAGGACTGGGTATTGCCATCAAGGAAGCAATTGCAGGGAATTCTGTAGTGGGAAACCCTTTAGCATGGATCCTGCTTCTGGGTCTGGTGGCCTGTGTGAGCACACAGATCAACTATTTGAACAAGGCTCTGGACATATTCAACACCTCCCTGGTGACTCCCATCTACTATGTGTTCTTCACCACGTCTGTTCTCACCTGCTCAGCAATCCTGTTCAAGGAATGGGAGCACATGGGCACAGATGATGTTATCGGTACCCTCAGTGGCTTCCTCACTATCATAGTAGGTATTTTCCTACTCCACGCATTTAAAGACGTTAGCGTTAGCTTGGCCACTCTTGCTGTGTCCATGAGGAAGGAAGAAAGGTCTTTTCCTGCAGCCAATGGCATGGCCTCCCACAGTACCTATGAACTACTACACACCTCCACTGAGGACATGGAGGACAGAGAACTGGGCTTGCCTTTTGATAGTGTTTCTAGAAGGAATGGTGCAATGACCTCCTCATAGGATCATAAAGGAACTTGTTACAGCCCCCTACTGACTCAACATCCATGGCATTGGTATATGAAAAACTTTAAGACAATCAGCTATAGGGGGAAAGGTGACTTGGACGGACCAATCGATTGTACTTCTGTTTTAATTTGCCTTATTTTTCTCAGAAAATGACTTGATAAGTATAGTACAGTTAGAACTTTTATTTCATTCCTGTGTAGCTCTGTAAATATTGAGTTTTTTAAGGAACCTTTTGTTATGTGCAAATACCTGCATATACATGCACTGACTTGCTTTCTATAAATCAATAGATAAAATGTTTTAATATATATATTCTATATGAGATGGTGTCCTGCTGAATATGGCTATATTTAAAGGACAGTCACTATGATTTGTTTTCGTGATACTTGAAAGTAACAATGTTTGTTGGATGTCACCATGAACTTTTTTTGTATTGTTTACATAAAAAGTGCTTAAGATCAACCAACAGACTTGTTACATATTTATTGAATTAAAATGATTAAAACATTTGAAACAAGGCACAGTGAATAAATGCTTAACATGAGTATGAACTTTGTTACTTCGCAAGTTTCCTTTAAAATGTTTAGCATGCACAACAATATAGAAATACAATTTACTTTCACCCCCACTTAAAAATAGGATACTGTTCACCAATATTCCACCACTGCAAACCCTTAAATATTTATTTGATAAAAGTAATTTCCCCTCCCTGATCTATAGCTTTCCATAAGTATAAAACACAAAAGTAGAGTTTATCCAAAAAAGGGAAAATAGCTATTCATTCTTGATAAGGCACAAGTGAGTACAAAAATCCATTGACATGAAAATGTGGCCCAACTTCCTTAGGTTTCATCATGGTCCATTGCTGCTCAAGACCTAAAGTGAAGAACGAGGAATATTTCTGGGTGGTCTGGTAAAGTTGAATGACAATATTTGGAACTTACTGCTGGTCTGTGATATGAACAGTGAAACTAGAATCTCAGTTGCTGGCGAGTGATTGGTGTATAGGAGGCTGGAAGCATCGGACGTGTTCCACCGGCATGTTTTCTCCATCTCCAGACTTCAGGTACTTGTTCAGAATGGCAAAAATCTCATCATTGATGATTTGGAATCTGCGGATTCTGTCCACCATCTTCTTCAATGGCTAAAGCAAAGTAGAAGATATTGATACACTGTGATTTTTCTGCTTATCCATTTCTATATTTTGAATCAGGCATATTTGATCAAATGTTATTTCCTAAAGTAGATAATGGAGATTAAAATGTTTGATTTGCCTTCAGTGAAACATGTACACTTAGTACAGCAAGAAAAAGTATCCAATAGTACCAATATGTCAATTCTTTCTCGTAGGAGTTGATCAATATCCTACAATGTTTTTTATGGATACTGGCCTGTTTCAACAGTGGTTTTGGATCATGTACAGTTTATTAGTTCTTCACAATGAATTTCAATGAGCCATTTTGCCTGAGAACTCTGCCATGGTACTTCCTATTTGGGGAATGCATCAGCGAAAACTTACTGTGCTAATTTTCTCATTGAACTCTTCAAGAGGATTAGCTTGGAGTTATTCCACTGCCCAAGGACCGATGCTAATTGTGAAGCACAGCGCCAAGAGAATCACTTTGAGCTCCTTCGCTTGCTCAGGGTCTGGATATCTAGCCAACTACTGAGGAAAAAATCTGCCACGTCTTGAGTTAAATTTAGTTGAGTTTAGTTAAAGAAAGTTGAGTTTCATTTATAGTTTCATTCTGCAATCCCCAGTTAAAAAAAAAAAACGTTACACCCCTACTAAAAAGTTGATAAGCCTTGTGAAGAACCATTGACATGTACATAAAATAAAGGCCAAACTTCAAGTAACTGTGACATGAGATTGATCATTCCTTATATCCTAGAAAAAAATGTAACTTTTGTCAATACATAATCCTTTACATTATAATTAAATCTAAGTATCAAAAGTGTTGTTGATTCAAAAAGACAAAACAGCAGATTATGAGAAAGCTGACATGGGCTTTGCCACTGTACCAGTATATCAGTATGCATATACTGATATGACTGGCATGCCATGGCAAGCCAAAGTCATGCAGTGCAGTTTTGGGATTTTCTGATCATTGTGCCTCTAACTCACCACACTCTTGATGATCTCATCCTTGCCATCATGTTTCTGCACCTTGAGAAGGTGGTAGCTGAAGTCCAGAATGTCAAAGCGTCTCTGTTGTCCCAGAAGGGCAATGATCATGCAGCCTGCCCAGTGAAGGCCATCTCCAAAACACTGCCTGAAAAAGAGAAATGAAAGAGTGCACAGGTGCTTTAAGATGTGGCAGTTCAAATCATACTTGGCGAGTATGTGATAGGTGTAATTTAATCCAGATTTGTGTATTGCACTTACTCCACTGTGAATTCATGGGCTCCCACAGGGATGCAGTACACAAACTGCATGGCGCTCCAGAGACGGTGGAACTCGACACACTCATCCACATGCATCACACCATTGCTGGGCAATGGTCCACGCCAGATGGGGTCATCCAGGAAGCCTCGCACACGAGTGAGGATGACCTCAAACATGGACAAGCCACAGCACAGCCTCTCTTTGGTCAGCAGATCTCCCTCACGAGCAATGGCAATTTGCTGAAAGCAAGAGAGGCAGGGCATATGTTGGAGAGGGTAAATTCAGATCACAAATAAGTAGAGATGTTGTACAGTCCCACAGCACCTAGCTAGGTGTGCAGCATCAACTGTTGCTTTAGTTTAAGTTACTACAGTTCTGGAATAATCAGGATTACCACATCATTCACCCAATGTCAAGAAGAATAGATCCTCTTTACTGTATTGCTACACTCCGGTAGGTTAGCTACCTTTCAGTGTCATAACATAGTAGCCTGTTTGCCTCAATGTTTCGTTAGCACTGGCCAAACTTAAATTCTACACCGGTTACTCAAAATTGCTTTGCTAGCTCAATCTACTGGTAATTAAAATATTTGAAGGCAAAAAATATTTCAGCCACTGCAGTTGCAAAACACGTTAGTGAATGCACAAGCATCACTAAATACACAGTAAGGGAGTGTCGTTTGGTGTTAGGGGTTAAGTGGGTGTGTCTGTCTAACTGAGGATTTGACGTCCAATTGATCAGCACCTCACTTGGTGAACATTTTTCATTATTTAATAACCATGTTAACTATGTAATTAATACAATGAGGATGGAAGCTGCCATGGCATGGCACCCTACCTGTGGGGTACCAAGGCGCTCGATCAGTGGAACCAAGTGCAGTGCTGTATATTTGGCTTCCAAGCGCTTCATCTTGGCATCAAGGCGCTCCCCCTCTACAGAGAGAGGACAAGCAGGAAAGCTTAACTGAATACAACAACAATAACTAAAAAGAGTCTTTCCAGTTGTAAAACTACTTTCTTGCATTTACCTTTGACATGAACTCTGGGAAGAATGTTTTGGAATGGTGCAGCATGCAGCAAATCACAAACTTCCTCCTGGGACTAAGAGACAAAAGTCAAAACATTAGCATGTTTAAATGTGCACAGAATGGTATGAGAGCACATATGACTTGCATCCTAGATAAAACAGCTCTAATTCAGTCCATGGTTGTGATATCAGTCCTTGACTGAAGATGGCACTGATAAGCTATCAAATGAAATTCAGTATTTTATATATGCTGATCAAGAAACATTTTTATATGCATTATCTTGTAAAATTGATAGATATTAGTTACTATATCACATTTGGGTTGTACAGCAATATAGACACCAGAGCTAGTCATATTGATGCCGTGTGATATATATATGATGCCGTATTTGTTAGCACTATCTGCATGTAATATCTGAACAAGGAGTTGCTGGGCTGAGGTCCATACCAGACTCTGCTCGCTCAGCAGACAGAAGAGGAGGGCATTGCCCACTTCCCTCAGGTTCTGGAAGCACACAGTCTTGAGCTCAGCATACTCCACAATGTCCTTTAACTGGTGGTGAAAGAATTCCAGGATACCTAAACAGGGAGAAGATTGAAACAGGATACAGCCCGATTATCACCTCTCCATCACATCTTCCAACTAATATCTGTCTTCTATATAAAAAGCTCTCAACCCTCCATCACAGCAGCAGGTATACTCTATGCATCGCCAGCCACTTTCATGCTGGTGTGGCACCACAGCTAATCTGTAATATCCACAGATCTCTCAACTCTGTAAAATGACTGATAGCATAGTCCTCATGCATTCAAAAATGTCTTAACTTTGTTCTTGAGAAAGACGCATATGAGAAATCATGAGATGAATTGAACTCGCATAAAGCTTGGAATTTGTTCTATTAGTTTAATGGATAATTGATGCCATGTGTTCTTAGCTGTGGCAGGTGTTCATACACGATTTCATTTTATTAACAGCAAGCCCAGATTTCTCCACATTTGAAAGCTCCAGATAGAGCTTTAAAATAGAGCTTTTCTATGGTAGTACAGCTTGTTTCTTTTAAGTGGCTGATTACTTCCTTATTCACAGCATCTAAGAGACACTGTCTCGACTGGCCTATTTCTTTGGCAGTTGAAAACTGCCTGGTTGTTGTACAAGACTATTTAAAAATTAAAGACTAATATTGGATAAAATATTAAAGTTAAATAATGTCATAGGCTAGGTAGGATTTTTCATTTTAGGATCATTTATTAAAACCGAGGGTGTAGGCAGCAGAGACTGTGGAAAAATACATTTTTGGTGGAATGAAATTAAAATAAAACTTTTTATGAATCTCAAATTATGGATGAACATTTACAAAAATGTTCATCAAAAAAATTATTACAAAAGTTATGCTTTTAGAAAAGAAGTTTAATTGATATGAGATGAATATGACATTTATTTGGTCAACTCTGGTCTTGAACACACTGATTTTGTGCATACCAACAAACTTGAAACCTGACAAATGCCAGAATTTTCTTGCATTTTACATTTTAAAAACTAATCAGTGTTCTCATGGTTCTTGCATTGGACCCACTGAGCACAATACAGATCTTCCTATATATCATCTCTCCACATCTTCACCAACCTGGGGAGCCATACTCATGGCGGGGGAGTCGGCAGATCTTGGGCATCACCTCCATCAGGGTCTTCACATACTGCATTATGGTTCCCTGAAGCTGTATTAGAGAACAAGAGGTTTGAGCATTAACCCGCAGTTTATACTGTTATATCGGTCAAGACGACTGATTCATCAGAGGAAAGCTAAAGGGAAAAAATGAAGAGCTGAACTTGTTGAATCACAAAACATGTTTAATCATGAATGCTCTTTCTTTATTTCACTGGACATTTGGCATATGAACTATATCGGTCTCATTCATTGCCAACAGAGAAAATAGCCTATACCTCTCCTCACAATGACTTCCTGTATTCTGCAGTAGTATGAAGTTCCGCTCTCCTCCTCCATCTGAAAAGATGCAGACTACTCACCAAACTCTTGACGACCTTCAGCAGCTCCTCCATCACCACAGCGATGCCCTGATAGCCCAGAAGCCTGCACATCGCCTTGATGTGTGGGGGGCCCAGGAAGTTCCTGTAGAAGCCAAATATGCTGCTGTACGCCAGGTTCAAGGCCTACATTGACAGGGAGATACAGAACGCTCACTTAATCACTTGACATTGTATACTTCCGTCATCCATAATGTGTGATGGAGCGGGGACGAGTATCTGAAAGAAAAACTAAGGGAATAATTTACTGGAAAGACATACATTTTTCTAGTAAAGCAGCTGCTCAGTAGTACACTCTAGTCTCCATCATGATTACAGCAGATGGTTTCTGAAGGAGAGTAATACATTCAGCCCCTGTGGGTGTATTAGTGGTGATAGTGAGGCTGAGTCACTTTATCCCTGAGGACAAAATATTAACATCTGAGGGCAAAGCCACTTTAAATCTCACATTTACGTTTGGGAAATTAAATGAAAATCAAATCAATCAAACAAAATGGGAAGATAGCCGAAAACAATATCAGTCAACTTAAAATATTCTTTCAATATTTTACAAATAGCCTTTTGAATATGATTTTTTTATGAAATCAAAAACTGCTTCAACCAAGCGCATCATATTTATTTTCCAATATCCACTGTACGAGATTGCAGGCCCCTCCCTCCACGCTACTCAGCCTCCCTCCCTTCTCTTCCCTCTCAGTTGCTAGTTGATGCTGCTGCTATAATCCCGCAGTGCTCCCACAAGTGTGGCAGTGGCATAGGAGACGAAGACAAAGCAATCCATGGTCCACTCTTCTGAGGTGGAAAGCCTACATAGCAGCAGTGGGTGACAGAGCACTTGATACCATGACAGTGGAACCACGGAGCACTGAACCAGAACCCCAGGCAAAAAACATTGGCATGCTAAACTCCTTCTGTCAGTGTTTTCCTGGTAAGTCTTCCTCTTATGCTTTCCCTGGTCTGACACCACTGAACGTCTCAACATGTTTTGTTAACATATAGACAAGTACCTACAGATTAAATGTATTTGATAAGGATGCATCTACTGAATTTTCTCTGTGAAAACGTAGGAATATCTCAATATTGTGGTACTTACGTCAGATGGATTTGGTTTGTAAACATTAGCTTTGAATGTTAAGAGAAAAAAAACTAAAATTCACATAAAACTTGTTCTTCTGTGACTATGTTTTACCAAGTCAGAAAATATAACTCCTTTGAATAGTCCAAAACTCAGCTTAGTAGTTTCCATTAAGGCTGGGCTGAAAAGCCATATACATTGGTTCAAATGGAAGGAGGCAAAGTGAATCCTGAGTTAATTATGTCATACTCACTTGGTACTACTAAAATGAAAACAATTAAAATAAGATTGACACGCAAAGCTTTTGACGTTTTACTGAGAATTATACTTTCAGACTCAAAACCGTATTCATCATTTAGTTCCATTTCTCTTTTAAGCGATTTCGACACCTGGAAGACGGTTATTGCCATGCTGACATCTGTTTAAAGCCAATAACATGCTATTAGTTCGGTCTATAAGAGAAAACATAAAATGTAACTGAAATTGTGGATGATGTTAAAGAGGTTACATAATTGGTGTGATGATTTTTTTTGTAAATAGTCTCCATATATAAATACCTATATTTGGGTCTATGATCAAAGGTCTATCAAAGTAGATTTATAAGTAGACTTTGATGGAATTCTGATAACTTGAATTAATTGAGGCTTCGCTGATATAGCATTTGATCAAACAAGAAGTGGTTAAAGTGGCAAGCAAGTCAGCAAAGTCAGTAAAGCAAAGCCATTTCATATGTAGCTGTATCGTATTGAATGCATGGCTCTGGGGATTCTGCAGGTCTGATAGTGCTGTAACAGGGGTCGGAAGATTTGTCGACCTGGGATCAATTACATCTCTTGGACTGGTTTGAACAAGCTGTCCAGTGGTTTTAGTTTGGTGCACCTGCTCAGGGAATTTTGGCTGACCTTGACCTTCCCTGTAATCGGTACAACAGATAGGCCTGAGTACAAATAATGTAATTTGCTGAACATCTGCATGTATGCTAACCCCCCTCCCACCGCCACCACCACTTCAAGAGAATCCTTTACACAATGCTTATTAATTGCTGATACATGTTGTTCCTGCCTTTTTATGTTTTGTTATGTGGGTGTGCAGAGCGGGTGGGCATGTTGTTTCTCATTTATGTTTACAGCTTTGTTCTATGGGTGTTTGTGAGGGGGGCAATTCCCTTTTTACTTAGTCTACTTTTATATTTTATTTTGGCATAGGAGAGTCAGGATGGTGATCATTTTTTTCTCCTGTATGCCATTATAACATAAAAGTGCTGCAAACAAAGCACCCAAAACAGTCTGTGTTCAACCCAGCCCAACACCAAGCTTGCACTTTTAAATCTGATTTAATAAACACTTGAGTGGTGGAGGCTCAACATAAACCCCTCAAGTGACAGAAGCGCAAAACCAGAAACACTCACAACAGAAATTATGGTATTCTGAATTTCTTTCATTTAATTTATTACTCTCACTTTTCTGTTCTCTCTTTTTAAGATCAGTTTTATTTTCTGAGCTCACAAAGACTATAATACCTAAGGAAACAATTCCACTCATATCAACACATCTTCAGAGGAAGAGGGGAAGACAGACTAAAAGAAAATCACTGAGAAATTAACATGGGGATCACTGTCTACAACATCTCCGCCACCTCAGCCAGGGTGAGCTGGCCTTCGTCCCCCGGCTGTCTGGACACCTTCTACAGCGTCATGTATGATCCTAACTGGAACAGCCTGCTAATGGGCTACAAGCGCAAGAGTTTCATGCACGAGGAACGCATCCCTGTCAGTCAGACCAGCACACACCTGGCCAACCTCCTCCCCCAGACCGCCTACTTCTTGTGTGTTACGTGTCAGGCAGCCAATCCAGCCAGGGACCAGTGCCAGGTGTTCAGCACTCTGAGCGAGAGCAGTGAAGGTCATGACAGGGCAGGCTGGGAGCTGGCCATGGGCGTCTGGATGACCAGCTGCATCTTGCTCGTGGTCATCGCTGGCATCCTGCTGTGGGGATGTCTCCACACCATCTGCTCCATCCCCGTTCAGAGTGCCGAAGGCTGCCCTGTGGCCACCACTCTGGCCCACCCAGACGTCTCTGGAACTGGATGCCTCTACACTCCCAGCAGCGGTGATAATGACACCAAACACGCCACTGTCATACAAAACCCCCTCCACTCAACCCAGACCACTGGCCACGTAATTACCCAGGACCATGAGCTGAGGACACTCACTAAGCTGTCTGGCAGCGAGCCAGTATGAATCAACTGGATTGAGGTCATCAAAGCATTGTTCTGCCTAGACAGAATTGTCACAGAGTATTTGTATCTACTGTTGAAATCCCATTTGTGTCTGGGAGAAATAAAATGTGTTTTTACAGGAATTTATTTAAAACTAATTCTTACTACAACACCCTTAAGCTAGCGACGACAAATTTCTGTTTTGCTTTTGAAATACTTGAAAAACATAAAAAATTATTAATTCTCTCTAGTTAAATTTATTCAATGAAATGTGTTTCTTTTGTAAATAAGACGAGGCTCAGAAAGGACTTTGATCTCACAGTGTTGTAGTAACGCAAATGTCAGTTTTTACCCATGACTATCTACAATCCTTATTCATTTACTATGAGCAAAATGTGTTTCACACAGTTTCCCATAATGGCACTTTTCCACTTTTTATCTATGTACAGATGTATACTCCTGATGTGCATAATACACTGCCAGTGAAGTCATGCAGACCAACAACCAGAAACTAATAAACAATCTTGAGTTATGGAATAAAAGAAAATAAACTTCAAGGACAACTATTTCTTGCACTGTCAAACACATGGATGAATGTACTATGCTTTCTCTGTGGGTGATGAAAAGAAAAGTCTACAGACCTTTGACCCATATAAATACTGGGGCTGTGCATTGGGCGGCTTGTCTCTCTGGAACTCCTGAGAGAAGGGCAGGATGGTGCGCACAAACCTAAACACATAGATGGAGATTCATCGATCATATACTGTTACTAAAAATAATCTTTTTGAAATTAGCCATGATGTAGCATTTAGATATAAAGCACATTAATTGAGATAGTGAGAGGCTTTCAAAGCAGTTAAGACCAAAAGAAATTCACATCTGGGTTATCCCTCCTATTCCTGCTGGACATAAAAGATGGCCAAAGCAAATATTAAACATGCAATGGATAAACAGGTTCAAAACAAAATCTGCCAACCTTCCAAACTTGACTGCCTTTGAGCGACTGCCTTATTTTTATCTGCAGAACATATATTTTCCCCTCTGGTAGGTCCCTTGTACAGGCGGTAAAACAGTCTGGTGCATTCAGAGATCTGAAGCTGTCTGAGCAGCAATAGATTATACATCTATCAGGGAGCCTTATTATGTTCCCTTCCACTGGTGGCTAAAAATGGCATTTGAAATTTGTTCCAGGGTTCCAGTCCTTTTTTCTAGGCCAAACAGGATTCTTCAGAAGTCAGGCCCCTCTGGGCCTCCTCTAAGTGATCAGGGCCAAAACTGTAAGCCATGTGTTATTTTGTCATTATTTATAGTAGCTCTAAAGGCACTAACACTAAAGGCAGCCAATTTCTTTTGGACTATGTAATTTGGTATTAAGTTAGCTACTAGAGAGCCATTTTAACGTACATTTAGATGTCTCTAGCAAGTATGGCTAAAACTAAGTCTATGTCTACTGTCATGCAACTGACCACTGGTTCTTACACACAAAATATGTTTTTTAAATGGATGTAAAAGAAAATTGGACACCATCTTTCATCTTTATTCTCACTAAGCGAGTTTCGCTGATCATAAGCAGGTACATTTACATGCCGACAATTGCCAATACCCTGTTTGCCAGCATGCTAATGCATGATTAGCATGACTGCCACCTGACCATTAATCATGATGGCAGCATGCTAGCTAGGGTTCATGTTTTGAGAAATAGCTGGCTTGATAGCCACTTGTATTGAATCTCCTTTAAACAAATTTATTGGCCAAGTTAACAACCAGTGCATTCAAACTCCAAAGTGACTCAGAGAGTAACACAGACTAACCCACCTGTTGGTGGAGCCATTGAAGCAGTAGTTTGGCAAGAAGTCATAGTTCAGCTCCCAGAAGACATGGAGCGTTATCCTGCCATAGGGGGCGGACACGTTGTGGTTGGCTTCACGGAACATGGCGTCCATGCTATCCAGGGTCAAGAACTTACTGAGGAGCTTGTGGGTCAGGCGGTTGATATCCAGAAGGCCTTCCAGTTCCTGGAACACAGGAACGGACAAGTGAATATAATCAGGAACAATACACAAACACACTGTTCCCACTGTTTTGTTTTTTCAAAGATTCTTTTTTGGGGAATTTTTGCCTTTATTCGTTAGTAGAGAGACAGGAAAGATTGGGTGAGAGAGGAGGGATGACATGCGACATAGGTCCCGGGCCAGATTCGAACCCAGGACGTCGCGGTTATGTGGTATGCGCCTTAGACCACTGAGGCACCAGGACGCCCACTGTTCCCACTCTTACATCATTCCAAGGACAAACTGAAGTCCACACAGAGGCAGACAAAGATACAGATAGCAAAAATAAAAATACTCAGAAAAGGATGTTAGTTACACAAAGATGCTCAAATACAGTTAGTGTACATACCATGATTGAAGTGAGGTCCTCACTCTCAAAGCGATTGATGGCCAAGTCTAGAGACCTGTAGAGGGCAGCTGACACCCTCTGAGTGATGAGCCTGTTCAGATCAATGGAGCGGCCTAGGAGCTGAGGTTCACAGTCCGTTAGATAGGCAGGTACAAGATGAAGTCATAACAAGGTGGAGGGCAGTCCAGGGAGGTGAAAAACCATGATTGGCAATTACCTGGACATGCCGTTGTTTCAGTAGAGTCTCATAGCGATTGGAGGCAGGCCATGGTATGTTGGCCCCTTGGTTCTTGCAGTCAGCTCTCAATCGTTTGTCAAGGAGCAGACTGAGGGAATGCAAGGCACAGGAGAATGATCTAGTTACTTGCACAATTTCTTTCCATAAAAAAAGGCATTTAATATTATGTTATATGACCATTTTCTTCCAACTCCTTGTGACATAGATGTACATTACAACACCCCCAATAGTACAAATAAAAAATGCCAATATTTTACCAACCTTCCTGCTAGAATCTTGTAGTAGGCAAATATCTGATCAGCCAGCTTGTAAACAAACTGATCAAAGCACAAGTTCACCTGGAATAAGAACATAAAGTTTCAAATATGGCATAAGTTTCAAATAAGTTTCATTCAATGGCAATGTTAGTTAGGAATATACACCATTTTCATTCAGTGACAACCATCTATATAGTGCAATCTCACTCACAAATCAAGGTCTGGCTTTTCTTACATGACATCCAATCCAACAACATGTTACAGCCCAGCTGCAATGCACCCACCATGCGCCATTTCTATTTTAATTTGTCAATGGGATAAATATTGAGGTGAAGGAGAGAAAAAAAACAAAAACCTTCCAGGTAGAGATCCTGGCACAGCTGTACAGCTGTTTGTAGTTTAAATAATGACTAAAATGGGCCAGGCCAACAAGCTGTCAACAGTGCATTTAGTGACACAACTTGTTTTGTAAATAGGTTAGATAAGTGTTACATAATACACAACATGCTCTCTGGTGTAGCTTATCTATCACATACCAAAGGTGAAGCCTTTTATAAATGTAAAATAACCACAGACAAAAATACCCCAGGCATACTCCATCTGTTATCCATCCATCCATGCATCCATCTATCTTATATCTCTTACCTCAGCCTCTATTTCATCGTAGAGGAACTGTTTTTTGAATTTGGTCAGGGCATAGTGTGCACTGTCATTGTACAAGTCCAGGGGGTACAGTACATACCTAGAAAGATTAGAGCAACAAATGTTTGAATAAACGGTGAACTATGTTAACAATATGATGGAAAATGTGTGAAACGATTGTGGAGAAAGATGCATCGAGTCATAAGAGGAGAAAGTATCCCCACAATGCCTCATCAGTCCCTAGCGCCAAAAATGCTATGCTATTCTCACTCCATCATGGAAGCTTCCTTGGTCTCCAGGATGTGGTCGGTGAGGATCCAGGGCATGGACATCTCAATGGGGAACTGGATCCTGCGGCCCATAGTCAGCTCTAGAAAGAACTCCCTGAACCACAGCTGGGAGACGTCACAGCACTGCTGCAAGGTCTCTGGATGGAAGAAGGGGACATAAACAAGTTTTACAAGGAATCTCCACCCAACAGCAGTTATATAAGGAGCTATGGGGTCTAACAGAGGGTTTTTTTCTTACCACTGAAGTTCAACAGATGAGTGTAGAAGAAGGATTCGCGGTGGAACCTCTCAATATCCAGAATGGTGGGGCCCTCCAGGCTGCTGCGTAGGGTCTTCTTAGACCCACTCTTGTCAGCAACGAGAGATTCCAGCATAGTCCTCACCATGTAGAGCTGAATATAAAAAGGGAAGCAGCAGAGGGCCATAATAGATGACTGATTACAAACAAAGACAAGAAAACTTCTTATTAGTGCCAGTACCCTAGTGGTTTCAGTTGCTACATGACCTGGAAACACCACTGATCCTTCACACAATCTAATCTCATTACAGGTGGGTGGCTTCACTTCCAGGTTGGATAAAAGCTCCCCTCTGTTTTGGTTCCTCCAATACGATTAAAAGGCTGCACACCAAGAATGTGCCTGAACATTTATAAGCAATTTTAAAAGTCTCTTTGATATGTTTTGGTCCGTCAAGGACGGCGCTGCATCAAGTGGGAGGTTGTGGTACATTTTCCTTTTGATTATCACACAAAAAGCCTGAGTTCACCTGAGTGGGAAATATCTTCTACACTAGTAATTTTCCATCACCTCTGGTGTTTACCACTCAAAATGCTGGGGTAGATAAACACAGATGGTGATTGTTTTGCTGGGTTTTGTAGACCCCTACCTGGAACAAGGATTTGTTCTTATAGGACTAAGCTGATAAAGCTGAGAGGTTTATGTGACATAAGAGATGCTACCGCAAGATAATGTGTGATATAGAACATAACGCTGAGAAGTAGGGCTTATTAACAGTCTGATGTGAATAAAAGTACTGAGGAGAGAATAATAAAGTACCGAATGAGATGGATTATGTTTATGTAGCAGAGTAGCCCTGCTTGAAGCCTTTTGAGTGTATTTTGTTCCCACTGGGCAGAGGTGATTCACCTTCGACAGAACCTACTTCAACATGGGTGCCCTACTTCAGACAGCTTATGTCTCCACGAAGGGCGACAGAAAAGCAGGGCGAGTGTAGCACAGTAGCACTGTCTGAAGGTTTGTAAGCTTGATTACTGGGAACTGGTATCTGCTTGGATCACAATACGCAAGGCCTGAGCATGAATCCAGTCTGCTGCACTTAGAATAATGTTTGTTGGGTGGTGTGGGATAGGATAATTAAAGGAATGGTAAAGCAGCGTGGTGTAGAGAATGGGTGTAGAGGCTAAGGCAGGGTTGTGAGACCTGTGTGGTGGAGGGCCCCACAGCACGGCGTGGAACCTTGATGTCAAAGCCACCCTTGGGATCTTTCTCTCCGCGGAGGGCAGGATCATTGTGTGGCTCCCGACCCGTCTCCCAGTCACAGATTGTCTTTCGGATGGCCTGGAGGATACTGTAATGGCAAAACAATAATGACTACTTTTTCATTCAGGGGGCAGAAACAATCACGGTGTGTGAAAGCAAACCAAACAGATGAGAGGAGACCAAAAATAACCACTTTGTCACGGTACATTTCTGGGCAACCATAGGCTGGGGGGGTTGTGTTTGGAAGAGTTGCCCTTGTTGCATACAGATTCCCTTGTGGATTACGTGTGTGAAATGGCAGCACAGAAATATTGCTGCTTCTGATAGACTTTACTGAACAGCCTTAGCATCTCAGCAGGGTGCCATCTATTATACAACACAGAGATTTCCAAGGGAGCAGTAGCACAGCAGTTTACAGCACAACAGCATTCTGGGGAGTCTGCAGGAAAATAGATTTACCATCACAGTCTAACTAACTACAAGAAGTGTATTTGGTGCTCCGTTTTCACCATTCACAGCAAATAAAAGGGCTTTTACCAGTAAATATGACAATGATAACAGCAACAACAACAAGTACAGCTTCTGTACAGTACCACAGCACATCTAAAGGCTTTCTGGCTCCTTAGTTCTTCAGCTGACTTAATCTCTCTAATAGACAATACAGTCACATTAGGCTACATGGCTTGCTAGTTAACGTTAGCAAACTTAGCCTATAGCATATTACATACACTACCGGTCAAAGGTTTTAGAACACCTCCATTTTTCCAGTTTTTATTGAAATTGAAGCAATTCAAGTCCAGTGAATAACCTGAAATGGTACAAAGGTAAGCGGAAAACTGCTAGAGGTTTAAAAAAAATGGCAAAATATGAAAAAGAGGCTTGCCTGGGCCATGGAGCACCGCCAGTGGAGTACTGGTGTACAATAATACACTTGTTAATTAGACAATCAAGAACAGACATGACATCATGACAGTTTGATAAAGCCCAGGTAGAGAGGAGAGTGTTTCACCCCAAGGTGTTGGCCTGACTTTTGCTCTTGAAACCTACAGCACTGTGTTGACCAAGCCGGTAAAAACAATAACAACAACAATAATAATAATTATAACTTATATCCACTCTGGTATGAAGATGTCTACTTTAAATGTGTGGTACTTTTTGGACTGTGCTGTGGTCCATACCTCTGGATGACATTCTTCTTCTTCTTGATGGCCTGGCGCAGTGGGTCACGCAGAGTGATCTGAGCAAAGTCCTGCAGAGCCGAGTAGATGGTGTGGCGGATGGCATGATTGAACACACTCTCCATGCGTCCCATCAACACCTGCAAGCCTTTAATCATGGCCATCACCTGCCAGAAGCACAACATTCAATCAGTGAGAAGACAGCTCGCTTATAAAAAAAAAAATGTATTAAATGACAGCTTAACATGTTCACAAGTCTGAGACATAGATAGGTGACCTCCACAAGGGCAAACTTCTCCTCGCTAGTGTAGTTGTATCTTGTGGCTCTCTCATATTCCTCAGCATTGTCAGGGCACTCCTTGTTAGAGTACTTGTCTGTTGGATGCACCAGTTTCCAGGAGTACTGTACAGAACGTGAGTAAGGTTTTAGATATAAAAACAGACAAAAAATAAACACAAAACCTTAAGGAATCAGGGAGAGATAAGCTAATCCTTAAGGTACATTTGAAGTTCCCCTTTATTTATACAAAAGCTCTTATGAATGCCTGATTTTGATTGACTGGAAGTGAGAAATTTCTTCACAAAAAGCCCAAAAATGTATTCTAAATTCTAATAAAATTATTAATTTCCTGGCATAAACATTGATTTCTTTTCACCTGCATTTGTATATAAACTATATTTTAAAAATCTAATCTTCATTAGCAGATATACTGGATATTGCTCATTTTCCTCCTGAATCCTGAAGTATGAAACCTCCCAAACATGATTGATTGGTTGGCTCTTCTCTGTTTGTTTTATTGCATTCAGTCAGAATTGAGCCATCCTCACCACTTCCATTACGTGAGCACTCCACTGGGAGAGCAGCTGCAATCCCTGCAGGGCCAGATCGAAAAGCTTCCTGTACTCAGAGTCAGTCTTCTGGGCTTCCTGCCGCCCTGATCCAGTCACCACCTACATGGATAGAAAGAACCACAGTCCTGAGCTCTTTCATCATTTAAAAACACTGCTTACACTGTAATGACAGCTAACTCCAAAACACACACACAACACTGAATGCCCACTCCCACCAGTTTGGTGAGAAGGGAATGCAATATTGCAATATTCCAATCTGATGACAATTAAGGGAACATTGCCGTGGGTAAGAATAGCAATATTATTCATCTGTGCCTCGATTAAACCCCAATTTCATCCAGTGCATTAGTGCAACAAACTCAGGAAAAAATTGCTACCCAGAGGATGGGATCAGTAAAATTAATTTCCCATCTCAAACGTTTATGTTTTCAATACAGTTATTCTGATCACAGCAGAGTTAAATTTCCATCTAAATCGCATTAATTCTGACCCCTGAAAATCCACTGCAGCAAGACATCTGCTGTAAAGCTGATTAGATCACCGCTGGGAATTCAACTATCCCTCGCATTAGAGGCAGCCCTTACAGCTGAGTTATATAGGAGATTGTTTGCCAAACCGACTGTTCAAACAGGTGGTGGATATACAGTACATTGGTGTTTAAATGAGCTCATGTTCAGAGGATTCTGAGGGCAACAACCTCAGGGCATATGCACGTAAAGTACTGCTGCACTCTGCAGCAGATTCACCAGTATGAGTATCTGCCTCTATTATACCCCTTATTAATGAACAATATTTGGAGAAGGATCTCACTTCACCCTCTCCGCCATATGGAATTGCATACTGACCTCACTGTTGCTATAGCGAGCCAGCTCAGATATGAAGCGCATGTGATCCTCCCGGATCTGAATCATTTGCTCACAGATATTGTACTGGGGGCTGCTGGATGTAGACGTGCAAGACCACCTAGGGAGGAGAGCAGAAAGAGAGGAGAGCAGAGTGAGGAATAGGATAATGTATTTGAGTTAAGAAAAATCCAGGCATATAGGAATCAAACAGTCCATGGATTCAATAAGAAAATGTGGCAGGTGACATATGAGGTTGACAAAATGGGGAAGCAGAAAATGAACCCTGGACTTGAAGCAATAAAAACAGAACATTTTTTACACTACAACTCCGCTCTCTCTTGGGTGCTCATTTTCCATATCTGGCCAACTCTAGATTCAGCTGAATCATCACATTTGATGT
This sequence comes from Hoplostethus atlanticus, assembly GCA_034670405.1. Classification (NCBI taxonomy): domain Eukaryota; kingdom Metazoa; phylum Chordata; class Actinopteri; order Trachichthyiformes; family Trachichthyidae; genus Hoplostethus; species Hoplostethus atlanticus. The sequence continues at coordinate 1,426,009 of JAXDDX010000028.1, read as the reverse complement.
AATATTTCCAAAATCATTTTGACTGGATAATCCATAAAGCCATCAGTGGTCAGAGAACCATCCTGACCACTTTCCTCTCACCTGGATTTGTTCTCTTCAAAGTGAGCACTGGTCTTGATGTACCTGGACAACTCAATCTGCATGTCACCAAACAGAGGAACCACCTGGAGTTGCTGTACAGCAGAAACACAGGGACCTTATATGAAGCACAATATCAAACAGTGCAGGACTATTCTTTGATGATTACGGTGGTGCCACATTTATCCAAACCTCAGGCCAAACTGACTGGTCCACCAAAAGGTCAAATGAATGAAAAAAGTTCCCCAGTTTGATTGTGGGGGCTAACAGCTCAGAGTGGGAGATTGCTAATCTGTCTCCAAACTAAACAAATTCCTCAAATTAGACAATAAAGACTGCTGCATTGTATGCCACAACTTGCAATAATATTCTATTAATTGTTGATTGTTAAAATGTCCTTGCAAATCTATAGTTAGGCTACACGGGGCATTTTAGGATATGGGGACGCATATCGCATGTTTTGAATGTTCTAATGTACTATTGTAATGCATAAAGAATTACATTCGATTTTTTTCTACATTTTCTAGTGTCCATTTTTTTTTTGCTATTTTTCTGTAGATTATCACTTCACATTTAAATGAAAATCAAATTTCTCTTTGTCAACGGCCTCTTCAACTTCAGTTCAGGAGCAAAAATGTGCTCATTTAATTTCATATGCTGCTCAGACTTTCATCTTTAGGCAGTTGAAAGGGGTTTTGGACAACAATTTTCTTTCAGACTACTTCTACTTGTTACATCTCAATAGTATTGGGGTGTAAAACGTATCAGAATACTCAATGTATAATGTGTACTTCACTTATGGGTGGAGTTTGAGTTTGGAGTCCACATAATTTGTGTTTATTCACCTAATAATGTGTTTTCAGTACGTTTCTTCTGTCTAATTTTACTATAAAGGTCAAACCGTGGTAAATTAAACATGCTCTAGTGAATGCCAATACAACTTGGAAAAATCTTTTGCAATGTACAACACATGCCCACACACTACTCCTGCAATACCTTGAAGAATTTGTCAATCCTGGTCAGGTTAATTCTCTTCTTGGCATCTAGTTTGTAGATGTTACTGCTGTTTCCATCCATCAGGTACAAGCCAAAACCCATTACCTAGGAAGTTGAATAGTGGTTTATGTATAGCAGGTCCATTACTGTCATCAATTGCGGTAAATTGTTTAAGATGAACAGGATCAAAGATAAGGGATCAATGGACTTATTGCTGGTGTGAGCTCACTTTAAGCAGCATGTGCTTCTCACTGGGAGTGAGGTACATCTTGTTCTCATAGTAATCGACACACAGGTTGACAATGTCTGCCAACAGATCATCATATCCATTGATCACTTCCAGCTGCTGCTGCAAAGACTGAAAGACAGTTCAGATGATTACAAATCAAGTAATAATGGCAATAATAATAAGTGTCACTGCATTACTACACATTTCCTATTTCAAAATTCCATACTTTGCCCACTTATTTTTTGACTGGTTTGAAGGTTTTCAGGCTGCTTGTGCAATTCCCAAATTTTTCAAAACTTTGAAATCACCAAATTCATGCTCTGTAGTTTTCCAGACTTTCCAGACATGCATATGAACCCTGGCATAAGCTTAATAAAACAGTATCAAGAAAGTTGTTGAGATCTAGTCTTTCTATGATGAGAATTATTTTATTTTATTTTAATAATGCATCCCTCCAACCTGAGTGATTTTGTTGTGGTTTGCTAGGAACATGGACAGGTTCTGAGACTCCTGAATGGATGAGGGTTCAGACATTTTTCTGAGGAACTGGGCAGCTCTGGAGGGAGGAGAGAAAAGAGTTTCAATGCTTCATCTGATAAGACATATTCACACTGAGTATGCTACATGAGCATTTTTCTCTACCAGTCCACCACACACACTGCTCAAACATTGAGCTGGATGAGAGGTCATCAGTGATGCTGATTGATACTGCCATCTAGTGCCCGTTTGGTAATCAAGCATATGAGTGCATCCGTTATAACCACCAAACTGAGTGAATGGGCCTCATTCATGAAACGTGCGTACGATCAGCTTTGATCGTATAACGTTAGTATGAACGTTTCTACGAACATAGTGGGATTCATCATTTTGTTCGTATATCTGAATTTGTTCGTTTGGTATGATCCTACGAGTGCTTGGAAACATGCGGAAATGTGTTTGTGTGTTTGGAAACATGCGGGAAGGCACTTAGAACGGCTTATTCTTTATGAAAAATCCATTACAGTAGTGCCAAACCTAAACAACAAGATGTTTCAGTGGCCTTGTAGAAAAAAAAAGACCTAATAGGCTGCAATGGCGTATTTGCCGAACTGTCCTCATTCATAACAATACAAGATTATCCAACTTGTAATGGGTTGATCACATGGACTGGACGCCTTACAAATACAATTACATAGTCCTATCATCTGATGCATCGCCATGCTTTACTTTTATCAGTTCTTATGACTCCGCTGCTGATGCTCCTGAAAACTCTGTTGTTTTTTTTCTCATGCACACATGCGCGCAACACTTCCATTTCCGACAGTTCCTCTTTTTTTCCTCTTTTCCCTCTTTTCCCCCATGGTTTACTTGCACACAACCCTTCAGTCTGCAGCCTTTTACGGTGTTGAACAGGATGTTTACCTATGCAAACCGGCTTCAACAGGCACGTGCATCCAATTTACGAACAATTGGCATTCATCAAATATACACCTGTTCTACAAACAAATCGAGGTTTCCCGCATGTTTCATGAATCCCACGTTTACAAATAATTATGAAAACATCTGCGAATGAGGCCCAATGTGTTTTCCTTGTGGTCTATGTATTTGAATACCGTTTGTAGGCAGAGTGGTCATTCTTGACACTGCATTTCATGTTCTTCAGCTCGTCCAACACAGCAAACATGTTGATGAACTTTCCCAGGGTTAGCAAGTATGCCTCAGACACAAAGTCTTTCCTGCGCTCAGTGTGACAAAGACGGCGGACCTCTCCACAGAAGCGGTCAATCGCTGTGCGCTAAAAAGAGAATGAGGAGAGAAAGGATTAATGTCACTTGGCCAGCCTTCATACAATAGACAGTCAAGGAAAAGTTACTGATAGAATGAGTTGAATGTTACCTGGAAGTACATGAAATTCATCAGCTTGGTGACTTCAGGCTCCAGGACTTCCACTGTCTTCTCATAGATCTCCACTCTGTTGGGTTGCTCATTGCATTTCACCTAAGAGAAGGGCAGAGTCAGGAAAAGAATAATGGCTGAAGAGGCTACGTGAAACCCACAGCTTGTACGTGCATTTGGATTTCCTATAAGGTGATGTACCGTGAAACTTCCAATAAAGACCAGGTCTCAGATAGTGGCTGGATCTCTACCAATAGCTGGGTGGGTGTGTGTCTGTGTAAATAAAGGCCGATCCCCAATAGAAGTGGGGTAAATGAAGGCCCTGACCAATACTGGAAGTTTAACAGTAAGTTATCCAAACACAAGACAGTACCAGACCAACAGTGCTTACCTGTGGTATAGCACGTGAACAGCTCCTCCATGTGTAGAGCATGACGGCATACTCCTGCCCCTCCTCCAACATCTCATTCTAATTAAAACAAACCCTTCAGTTATCAGTCATTCACTTCAGATAGGTGACTCAACAACACACTCACACACACACACACACTCACACAAACAGCCTGCATGCACCGTTGCTTCTATTGTGGTTCATTTATACTCAGATGGTGGCAGGGTAGCGCTTCAGTGCCTCCAGCCCTGCCTCCATACAAAGTGCTGTTTGATTCAGAGTCTGAGCTCTAAAACTGCAATTATCCCTCACTAATTAAACACAAAGCACCACTATTTCTTGGTAGAACAGCTCCAGAGCACCCATTTGTCCCGGAGCCATTTGGGAGACCTGGTGCTGGGCCTGGATCCTATGTGTGGGACAGGCAAGTCTTTTCATTCAACAATATGCCTTGCCAAGCCCCTTTTCCAACAAGCCCTTGGCCTCCTTCTGGTGACTAATTTTCCCAGGTCATTATTGAGGTGACAGAAAGAATTGAGAGGAACAGTTAATCAATGGGGTCATTTCCCAGAGACAAGACCCTTCTACTTTACCATGCTAGAATGGACTGTGGCCTGCTCGATGTATCTGGCGATGCCGGTGACAAACGCATTACGATCCTCAAAGTTGGTGTTGAAGTTGGGCTGTGGAGAGATGGAAAATGATGTGTAGAAAAGAAACTGGTACTGGTATCTGATATCAGAGATATGCCAAGCTAAAACATAGTATTCAAGAATTTTCTCAATACTAAAATCTTGCCTTTTCGTACACATGATGTTACAACGACTGAACACAGAAAAATTGATTATATCTCAATCATCATCATGTTCTCAGAATGATGGTTTAAATTCATATTGTACTGTAAAGGTAACAGATTGGAAATCAATAGGTTTAGCTGACATCAATAAAGGCAGTGCATCCCTTACAGGCAAAATAAACTGTTGTATATGAAGTGAGTTTGGAAGAAAAGGTGTACATCTCTGACAAAGAAGCATCACCATGAAACCACAGCATGCTCAAGAGGAAGCATGTCTTAATCGTTCCAAGTGCTTGGACAGCATCAGCACTGACCTGGTACATGAGCGAGGCGGGGAGGGGCTCAATGCAGGGCTGCTGGTCAGGGAGGGGCAGCTCCTCCAGCAGGTCCACATTGGAGAGGGCATCCTCTAAGGTCACCGTGGACGTCATACTGCTGAAAAGGTCGAAAAGAAAACATATTTACAACTTTTGTCCAGATAAGCAGTACATACAGCACCTCATATCAAACAGTGATAAAGCATGGCAGCCTTTACAAACTAGGAGGCATTGCCACATCAAGCACAGATTAAAACAGCTAGCTAAGCCATGTGTAGAGCTGTTCAAAAAATACATTTATTTTAATAAATTACACTTTCTCAGAGGGGGTAAGGATAAGGACTAAAGCTAATCAGTTGATTTTTCCCCTTGGTAACATAACCCCTTGTTATCATTTTGAATATCATTCCTGAATTTCTTACAGTGGAAAAAAAAAATATTTTCATTAAAGTTGCAATAACTTTAGACTGATATAATTTGGGATGATGTCATTTGATGTCACCGAGACCCTTTATGTGGTTTTGCACATCTGGAGTATGAGGCAGAATTGTGATTCAAATCTAATTTCAACTAGCTACCTCTGAAGGTGGTGGACTATAATTAGTTTTAAACCTGAAACTGTACTGAAACACAACTAAGTAATATGAAGTAATATGCTACGTTACCATGTGCTCTATGGCTTGATTTAGTGCATGTACATATACTCTATTTTCTCTGCTGTATTCTGTGACTAACTGCTGCTGCATTGCCCAATTTCCACTTCCACATCACCAAAGTTTTATCTTTTGTTTTGATCTTTAATTACAGGCAAAACTTAAAAAATGGAAGTATTAATGTAAATGAAGCTGTAGTTAATACTGTTAACGCTGTCTCCCATTTCTCAACAGCTAGCAACAAGACAAAGTATATGGACAATAGAATTAGGGAAAAGGTTCAATTCAAACACACATTAATACTTTGGGCAGCCCCACAAAAGTGGTGTAGTGTGCTTTGGTTTGCATTCTGTCGCTACTGCTGACTGCTGATTGGGGAACTTCATTGACATTGAACAATCAAAAAACCTATTGCAATCAGAATCGTCAGTGAGTCAAACAATCCGTAGCTACTCTGACCGGTGACACAAAAGGACTGGCAGTGGCTCTGTGCACAGGCCCAGGGTCAGAGGAGGTCAATGATCTTCTGCTCTATAGATGGGAGGTAGGGCAGAAACAGGAGAGGACCCGTACTGACTACATGAAAGGGGTCTGTATGAACTGAGTTTTAAAAAATGGCTGAATATTAAGCAGTTTTTGCACAATTTCTTTAAAGAAGCCTTTTAAAAATGTTTAAAAACTGTGGGGGGCTGACGCTCAAATTTGTTAAATTTGTATGCCATGAATTCAAGACAACACTAGATTGCTTGTTTAGGAGGTCATCTAAAACACCTTTCCCTCTGAGAAAGAGACGGCTGTTGGACTTTGGAAATGCAGTGGTCAGTGCTGTGATTTCAATATTGTTTTATTTAATTGTGCAGCCATAATAATCATCCATAATCACACGGAGGGCTGTGGACAGGAAAAGCAGACACAGGCAGTCCACAGTTGTGACCAGGGCTCGACACCAAAGAAACACACACACACGTGCACACACATACACATACAAAAAGTAGAGCATTGTCCACAGTAAACTGCATCAAATTACAAAGAGCAGCGGCACTTTTGATGTTGAAAATGAAGAGCAGAGGATACAGTGTTGGTTGGTAATGGTACCTTTAGGCCTAATCCTTGGATTAATCAGATTACAAAATTAAAGTGACTGCACCAGCCAAGAATACTTTTCAAAACGTGTATAAGCTGATTAGTTACTTTCTGAAGGATTTGAGGGACGCCGCTTGGTGACTATATTATAAAATTACAGAAATCTAAATTAGGAAGAAAAAGAAGAAATGAAAAACACCGTCACGCCACCTCCCTCTTTTTCATAGCACAATTAGGCCTACGGGGCACCTATTGTCCATCTGTCTTTTGATAGGGTTGACTAGGATTTAAGAGTACTACTAGAAACAATGTCTTGATTTCACATTGATTTCTCTCTGAAGAACAGCCCCACATCATTTTAGGAGATTTGTCAAACTTGTGTATCAAGTGCATAAATCTACCAAAAATAACTTCCAAAATGTAGTGGCTTGGCCTACAATAAAAATATTCGAGGCTCAAATCAATAAGGGTCATCTAAAAAGTAATTAGATAGATTACTTTCACCTGTAAGTAATCCATCCAATACTGAATGCTATTCAGTAGTGTGGCCAGTAGAAAGGGGGAGTGGCTATGGTTCCCTCATGTTGTGAAATTAGGGTTTTGAAAGGGAGAAGGAAGTCAAATGGAAATAGCTATGTAAAGCACTCTTAATGCTTAGGCCATGTCTCATCGGCAACTCTGTACTTCTTTTTTTATTTCCCAAACAAGGCAGCTTAAAAGACAACAAATCAGTCATCTCTGCTACAAAACAGGGAAGTATGAATCATATAAGACTGCATGTGATAGAGGGTCACGTCAGAGAAAGGAAAGAAATAACCTTCAACTCAAACACTGTGGCATCAACAAAACATTTGAAACTGAATATATGATAAGCATGATATACTGTTCCACATGGTGCAAACTATTAGATTTGGAAACTATTGACATAGAAAGATATACAAATTTGACAGCTTTAACAAAAAGTGTTACCACAGTAAATTCAATGTAATACAGCTTCTGTTTATTCTATGGGTCTACTTTAACTCTGCAAAAATATGAGGAACCCCAATGACTTTTGCTTTAGTCTACAGTTCCTCTTAAGGCTCTAGAGCAGTCTCCTCTTACAAACAGAGAAAGACAGACAAGGCACAAATGAGGCAAGTCATGCCTCTGAAAGTGTTAATTTGGCCTGCCTTGGCTCTTTGGTCTACTGCTGAAGTTGTCCACCATGTGTTTGTAGGGCTCCCTCCATAATTAAACCATAAGGAGCTTAAAGCAGCCTCAAGTAGGTAACCTAGGTGTGCCAAACCGATTCTGAACCACCCAGTAACCTGTTCTTAAACTGGCCCAAGGTCACCCCTGGGACAGATCGCTCATGCTACATGTCTCTTTTGGTAGGTTAGTGGTTGACTTACATTAAGGTAGTGAGTGATACAAATAAAACTAGGACTGCAAGCAGTCATGAATGGGGCCAGCCTGATTTACTGTTGGGAGAAACATAAGACTTAACTCAGAAAAAGAATATGAAAAATGGTGGAAGAATAAAAAGTCATTGAAGTCATAAGTTACATTGTATGTGCCATAATCAAAATATAAACAACACCTTGATATAAACAGAGTGATTGACTTCATAATTGACTAGAAGCTGCAATGAAGCAACAATTCTTCACCTATTGAAGGGTGTATTAGGAATAGTAGAGCTCTAGAGGATGAACCACTGATTTATTAGAGATACATTTTTAAGATTATATTGATTGCTGTAGCGCCACCATGAGGACAACTGACTCCATACTGTACTGTCCATACATACACATACTACTGGGCATGGGACTGGACCTGTGTGCAACGTTTTGTGCATTTCCATGCATGGGAAGGCAGTTCTGATAAGAAGAATACATAAAAGAAATACAAGAGGGACTGGCAGCAGAGCTGGCCGATGGCGCGGCACTCATGTAACGTTCTTCTTTTCAAAAAAGTGCAATAAATACTATGTTCTCTCATGCCTGGTAGCGTAGATAACAGCTGTGACACTCCAGCTGTCAGGCACTGCTCAAAAACATACCACCAGATCACAGCCTCACAGATTCGTTTTGCATCCTGTGTATGTTGACATGCATCAATGTGACCAAGAGTAGCTTGCTGTCAGTTTTTCATTAATGTGTCACAGTGTGGCGGATGGTGAGGATGCAATGCAAGGACGCCTGTTGATTATTCATTTATTATTTACCTTAGACATTTCCAAATAAATGGTTGAAATGGGGACCACTAAATGCTATTAGATAAGTTTAAGTTGCGTCGGCACTCTAGAGGAAGTAGTCAATGCATCTCTAGAAGAGGGTGTGAAAAATCGAACTCCAGATTCTGTAGCTTGTTTGCAGGATATCACACTACTTTTCAACGCGAGTCTCGTGGTTATTCTACAAGTCAATGCAGACAAATGACAACCCACTACCCAGATTATTTTAGGGCTGGGCGATATGGACAAAATTAATATGACCAATTTTCCTTCTGGGGATCATTTCAGTTTCATCTTATATTAATGATGGGAATGGATTAATGGTGCATCCTAGAACTCCAAAATTCCCTCCTCATTTGCTCCATTGCCTGGCTCTACACATACATACTGACAAACCGTAAGCTCCTTTTTGAGATTCATATTTGCATGACGCCTTTATAGATGCTGAGTGTGTAAAAGCTCTCCCAAATATCTTTTCTCCTTCCTTCATTGCTTGTCTCCTCCAAGCTAAACGCTGGTAGGAGATGATTAACAGTGAAGGAGAGGATAAAAGGAGCAGTAGCAGCATCACAGGGTTGATTTCAGGCTTCAAGAAGACACAGTGCAACAGTTGCCATAGTTTGCGCTGCTATGTGACAACTTTAATTCATGTGTTGTGTGTTATTTCCTTAATGTGAAAAAATAGTTCTGCATCAACATGAAGGATACATTTTATCAATGTGAACATCTGTTCCCCTTGTAACTGATAAAATGATGATTGAGGGGAGTCATTTTGCAACTTGAAACTGATATTTCATGATGGGTAGGGCTGCATCCACAATGGGGAGGATGAAGTAGGGGTAAATAGAATTACCAGCTTGTAATTATTTTTCCAAGCCTTGAACTGGTGTGTTATATGGTTCGCTTTTTGCACACCCTCAGTCAGCCCAATGAGAACACGTATAAGGATGACTACTTTGATTATAAGTTTCACTCTCGTTACTGTGGTTATCATCCCAGATAGAAATGACAGTGACAGAAATCCATCGTAAATCATAAAATCTTCTAAGAGGAGGTTCCGTGCGACACATTTTTATCAAATCGTGGTGTGTGTATCTATTTAGGAGTCCTTAACATATAATCCTTAACTATAAATTTATAGATACCACTGCTCTGCGCCGTGGCCTGAGATTAGTCACAAATCAGGCCTGTGATCCAGGGAAACAGCTTGGCGTTGTAACAAGCTGTTACATGCTCACGAAAACTCATATTCCTGACGTCCATTTGAAGGAAAAGCTCATTTTGACCGCAATACATTTGGTAGTCTACGGAAACAAAGCGGTGTTAGGAAGGCAACACCCAAAGAAACGCCACAAAACTTTTTTTCCTGGGTCAGTTGGAAACACGCACATAGTTTGAAACCAACTTCACAAATCTATCAATTGTACTCACCCGTGGTCGTTTCGCAGGGAAAATTAGTATGTTTGTACACCTATGGCGCCATTAATAAACGATACTCGGAATGTGGATCCCTCTTGGCACTGGGAGTAAAGTTTTGGAAGTCTTCAATCCAAGCTTTTTTTGTCGTCGGCCAGAGGAATCTTCCCTTGGTCGATGTTATCGTGGGCGGGCACGGAGAGCAGGGAGTTCCTGTCCTCGAGCAGGAAACTGTGCTCGAGCTGTGCTGCAGACCTCCTCCACTAGGGACGAGGAGGATCAAGGTAACGTCAAAGGAAGTTACAGGGTAGGAATCAGACCACACCCACACCACCGCACACCGCACACCGCACATCCTATACCGCACACACAGATGGTACAAAACAAAATATGACTTACTAACTAGCATCATCTACTTGTCATTGAAATTTTACAAGGACGCATGATCCACTATTAGGTATTAGTAGTAACTTCAATAGTTACCACTATAATAATAATAATTGTATTATTAATAATCAAAATGAAATGTAAATGCAATCCCAGAGTCATTCCACATAAAAGCATATTTTCAACTTTATTCGTAACATCAGTGAAGTTGACCCTAATTCAGAATCCACATTGTTGTTTCCTGTGTAGCTATCAACAGCAAATTAGGGGGCTATAACCTTTAAACTGAATCTAATTTCAGACAGAATTTCAAACTTAATTTTATTAAATTTGAGGATTAAGAGGTTAATATGAAACAGCCAATTCCTCAAATTATTAGCACATTGAACCACCAAGAAGAACCACCCTCCAATTTTCTTCAATCCTATCAGATGAAATCTCTCCTGTTTGAGAGTTGTTTTACTGTTTAAAAAGTATAAATTTTCAATTAGCTGATAAAAAAAGTTAATTTAATATGATTACGATAGGTTAATACTTTCATTTATAAAGCCTGTGGTACATTGAAAACTGACATGACATAGACATACAGAATTTTTGAAGATTTATTGTGCATAATATGTACACATTAATCACAATTAGCATAACAGCTCCCATTTACAAACAGTTACATGGTAAAAATCTAGAAGCTTTCATGTATAACTCTGTATGTTCTGGAGTGGCATGTATGACTTAGGCCCTCGAAAGACACAGATAATACTCCCAACACCAAGCGGTCCAAGTCCATCTCCCACAGTGCAGACAGTGACATCATGACTCGTCTCACATATGATGCAAGTTATCATGGAACAACAACAGAAGTCCAAGAACAAAAACGGGGATGAGACAGCGCACCACTCAGAGTCCGGCCCATCAGACCAAAACAGCTACACATGGGTCTGCCCTCAGCACTGCTCGAAACCTGCCATCAGAGACAGAGCAAGGGACTCCACTGTAAATGGAAGAGGAAAAGAAAACAAATATGGTTACTTCCATGGAAATCATTCATCCCCATCTGTAAATAACGTACAAAGTGCACATTTCAACGATTTACAAATGTATATTTTGGGGAGTGAACTTCCAGAACATTAGCATAATCTCTAGATTATTGGACAAAATAACCCCAGTGTTTTACTTACAGTGAGGAAAGGAGCCACGGCATACAGCTTTATTCAGTATAGTCACAAGGAACATGTGACAGTTTTTGAAATCGGACTCCATCTTATCAATGGACTCAATCCTGAAATTGAAAGATGAACACAATATCTAGTCAGAAACGGCATGTCAAGAAAGCTATGAGTTGAATTCATAATTGGTGGCAAGAAAAAGTAAACCCCCGTTATTTTGTCCATTTTGAATTACATTGTATTATATTTTCAACATTTAAACAACAAACACATCATGAAAAGTTTTTGTGGGTTGCATGTACATATTCATATAGGAAAATTTCATTCAGATAAGATTTTTTTCTACTTCTTCTTAAAATCGGGCCTAGCAAATATCAGTGATTAATAACCTGCTATGTTCCACAATGTACCAGAGTACTGGGAAGCAAATTTGACCAAATACAATCTAATCTCATGTGGTCTGAATGAGAATTTACCAAAACTCTTTTTGGACAGTTGCTGCAGTATGGATGATTTATTTGTAAATTTACAGTAAAACTGTAATAACCAATTATATCTGGTTATGTTGCATGACACTATGTGAGGTCCTCCCACTTTTGTCCTGCAGCTTGTATAACAATTCCCGATTGTGTAAGAGTCTAGTAATGTCAACCAATTAACCAGGTCAAATTCCTTGTGCTGTCCACGGCAATGATTTTTGATCTACACTATAACTTAGGAGCAGATATTTTTCTGACTTGAAATAGACATAAAAGTAAAAGATTACCTAGAGGGTCACATTTTATAGTTTATATCAGAACTTACTTCCATGCCCCAAATCCAGCTTGCCATCGATCAGAGAAGATGAGGACCAGATTGAGAACCTTCATTATTGCCTCCTTCACAAAACTGACCTGAGGAAACATCACAGAATTCAGTGGTTAAATGCTGGCACAGATCTCGCCTACACCCACCCACCCCGATTTGAAGTGGGAGTATGAGAACATGACAAAAAATAATAATAAATAGTAACAGGTGAGTTATGCAATACTTCATTGATGAATCCCCCCTCCACCTCCACAGGGAGGTCAGAGTGCAGATTCAGCTACAGAACAGTGGGGCTGGTAGGAGTTCAGCGTCTTGCTCAAGGACAGATTCCTCCGGTTGCATATTTACCTTCTCCCTCAGCAGGCAGCGGTCATGAATCGTTGACAAGTATCTGTAATGGATCTTGATCAGCTGGTCTAGGTCCTTAGCTTCCTGTACTTGGTGCTGAAACTCCAGCCCTGTGCTGTGCAGAATCTACCAAGACAAAGTTTAGACAGACATAGAGTATACGTAAATCATTAAAAGCCATTTAAGATCCATAATCCTATTCTAATCTTATCCTATTTCTGATTTTCTTGCTGGAAGTGTAAGCTAAGTATTTGGTCCTCTTTGTGCTGGGTTAATTTAATGACCCTAGAGCTCATGAAACCTATTGAAAACACACATTCTGTCATTTCAGTTACACAAATAAAAATGCTTTTCTTAAATCCTGAAAACCTCAACCTTTTCATCTGACAGTATATGCACAATCACGTGTCTCAGTGAATAATCAGACCTACTCCTTCATTAGTCTCACCCTGGTCATGATGTAGTTGTGAAGGCTGTTGACAAAGTGCATCAGTTTGACCCGCAGCAGACACATTCGGTGAATCTGTTGATTTATAGGCTCTTTGACTGTGGCTTCTTCAGCTACGCCTCCCTCCAGTTTCTTAGCGACTACCGTCAAATCTATGAGAGAGAAACACATTCCACATATAAGTAATACTGGAGAAAACATTTTGATCAGCATAAATGGGGCTAAATAGTGCATATAAAAACATGCAGGTGAGAGATTCAACACATACTATATAAATAATACTGTATAAATAAACTTGTGTGTCATCATCACATTTCTCGTTTTCATCACTACTTTTGCGTTCTTGTAGTTATTCTATATTGTTATTATTGCCACCATTCCTGCTCCAATACGCCCGCCAGTATCTGCTGAATGTTTAGATAATTATTTGGGGGGAAATATTGTTTACATATTGTTTATTTAGGTCACACACATATTTGCTATTATATAAGAGATATTTCTATTTCTGTGAGAGATCAAAAAATGATTTAAATGTGCCTCCCTGACACATACCACTAAATCGAACTGTGTCTAAACTGTATTTGGCCCATTTGATCTGCAGCAGAAGGAGAAACACTTGATTGTAGATCTTCTGACACTCAGAGCTGATTACAATGTCAACAGGCCAGGGAACCTGGTAGGGAAAAAATAAGGCAATGTCAAGTTTGCACGTTTTAAAAATGAACCATAGAAATGTAAGTGAGCACATTCACCTTGCTTACCTTGTAACTGAGTGTGAGCACATCTAGATTATTCACAGGCTGTTTTTTCCTGGCAGGGTCAATGGCCTCCAAGAAAATCGATAACCTATAAAACATAGGTATGATAGGGTATTATGTGTTGTTAATAAAAATGTAATTTAAATATCACAATTCACTTCCAGTTCTTAAATCTAACAGTAAATGCATGCAGCACCTGCTACTGTCCTCTGGGCAGCGCTGTCCAACTGCCTCCTGCAGCTGCACGTTGAGAAAAGACGGTTGTTGCCAGCTCTCCTTCTCTAGCACCTTGTCAAAGATGGCTGTGTAGAAGTCATACATGGTGTCTCCAGCCTCCAGCAGGAAGTAGTTCCTCATGGCTTGGAGGTATTCCAACAGCCTGTGGAAACATCAAGGAACTGTTCTGCAATCTGTAATAAAGAGTCAGGCAGTAAATCTTAACCTACAATAAGCATAAAAGTGATACTTACTTGTAGTCTTTTTTCAGAGTCTTCATAAGGTTTCCACAGCACTCAATGTACCGCCTCTCGATGTGGGGGTAGAGACAGGAGCGCAGGGTCAGCTCAAATGTCTGGCAGGTGACAGACTGAGATGAACGGTCCACAATGAAATCGCCTCCGGAGAACCTCTCATGGAAGTCACTCTGCTCCAGGTAGAGCCTGAGGGGAACGTTGTCAAGAGCTACTTCACATTCCGACACTTTTCTGCTTTCTCTGGATTTACCAACACCACGTTTGGTGCAAAAACATAATCCCTTCGAAATTACATTTTCTTTGGACATTACCTTTTGAAAAATGATCAGATTTGGATTTGAAGAAAGCATTACGTAAAGATTTTACATTTTTAAAAAGAGGCGATCACTCTATGACCACATTGAAGTGTGGGATCTATTCCAATATATTTTTGAAAGAATAACAGATGAGATGAGGAAAAAGTTATAAAAAGAATAAGGACTAGTTTGTTCCAGTGTTTACATAAGTCAAGAATAGAACAGACGTAGAGTCCACACACTCCAGGATGCTCAGTGTGACGGTCTGACGAAGAGCACGGAGCTCAAAATGTTATATGTATACGTGTTAATAAATTCATACACCTCAGGAGCTAATTGCAGTGTGCGACCTCCACTATTGTTCTGTTCTTTGTGTCCTTGTATTCTGTCCGGCACCAGTTTGGGACGTGTGTGATTTTACGCTGCTCGGGTGTTGTGGTCATTGCTTACCTGGCAAAGTTGATGGCCAACAGTGGATCGTGGATGTCATCAATCTGAAGATGTTGTGCTACGACTGACTGCATCTTTATGAGGCTCCTCTTAGTGGCCTGCTGCTCAGTGACTGTATCTGTGGGCGATTCCTCACGGCGGCAGAGGCGTGACTGCACTGACTCCAGGAACACTGTGTATAAACTCTTCCTCTCAGCATCTGAAATGTGCATAAATTACACTAGACACTCCTGTTTTTGACATTTTTAAATAAATGACAGCAACTCTTTTGTGTTTAATAAATAACTGAAACAATGCAATCATAAAAGTAGTTGATGTGCACAGGTATACACTAACAACACAACTTCCATTTTAGTGAAAGCAAATCCTATTAAACTCTCTTACAATGGCATCAAAACACCCTGTGACATCTCACTGAGCTTTGAGCAGCAGGGCAAGCACTAACCTCTAGAGGATCTCTCAGACTGCGGGGCCTCCTTGCAGTCCAAATTTTTGAGCAGCTGCATGGACTTCCCAGCCATGATGATCTGCTTGAGGACAGGTTTGAGGAAGGACACCATGGTGAGCTGCCTATTGCTGGAGCCCTGATCCCCTCCAGAGCTCCCGCTGGCAGCATCATTCAGCTTCTCCTCATTCTCCACTGTTTCAGACACACTGTACAGTGTGTAGGTGGCATACCAGAAGTCCCTGTGGTTGACTGGCACATCCTTGTTCCTGGGCAAGAAAATTCATTCATTACATTAATGGATTTTTCAGGGTCATAGGGGGCTAAAACCTATCCCAGAATAAAAGAAGAAAGCAGGACACCATTTCATCAGAGGGCTAACAGACAATCACACTCACACCTATGGACAATGTAGTCTCTAATCGACCAGATTTGCATGAAACTGTTGCACCCAGAAAAACCCACGTGAAGAACATGCAAACTCAGAAGGGACTGGAGCCGGGAATCAAACCCACATCCTTCTTGCTGTGAGGCAACAGCGCTAACCACTGAGCTCCCATGCTGCTTTGGGCATTAGGTTGTAAAGTCAGGTTGGAATAGATGCTCTGGGGTAAATGTCTAATGTCTACGCTCCATACCTTTGGATGATAAACTCTTTGGCAGGGTCAAACAGGTGACCATGAACAATCCATTCATCCACAATCTCCAAATATGGTCTGACTGTCTCTGTCCACAGTGAAAATAACAGGGCCACCTAGCACAGAGAGATGGCAGTCAGAAATGATCATACATACGAATTTGTTTCCTTATTAAGACCCATGAACTCTGCCTTGTGTGTTTGTAACAACTGCATAAATACACAGGATCCACGAACATCACGACAAACTCACAGATTGCTCTGACGCTTCCCCAACACTGTCATACTCAATGATAGCCTTGTAGAGGGTGTTGAGCAAGTGCGAGGCCCGCACAACATTCGGGGTCTCAGGAGGGACTTCAGCGACCCCGGTGCAGAAGACTTTGTGCAGCATTTTGATCTGTGCCAAGTGAGGACTGAGTCGCTCCAGAACAGCAGACAGGGTCACTGTCTCATCTAAAAAAAAAAAAAAAGGACATATGACATACATTATAACTAAGAGATTCACACAAAAAATACACATTTGTACAGTTTCATAAAAATATAAAATAATTGGCCTCATTAACCTTTCCTATGCCTAGTTAGTGTGGGACCCTGGACTCACAATGTCTAGCGATGGACTTGAATCTGAAAACTGGACATATAGAGTGACTCAGTGAGTTAGAGACATTCGCTCTGATAGGCCGACCCCCCCCCCAGGGTCTGGCAATGACACTTGCCTTTACATATGAGTTCTTTCTCTATTGTAGTTAGCTCCTCTTTGAAGCTGGAAAAGTACTTGTAGAGTGCCCAGACAAAGGCCTGATAAGTCCTGAAGGGAGGCTCTGAGCCCTTCTTGGAGGTATGGGAGGAACCCGAGCCTGGTGGGCATGGCTCAGAGCTGTATCCCGTCACCTCGTCTATGAACCGCTGCAGCCTGAACACTGCCTGCCCGTACACAGCTATGTGCTCCAGCACAGAGCGCAGACAGTTCTGCAGCACAGAAAGAGGAACGACTGTGGTCAGATGTGCATTTCATTACAGAGGAATGTATCACAATTGTTATTACAGTATAACACAAGCAAACTTACACTGGTCAGATGAGTTACCACCACATTATTCCTTACTGACACTTTTCCATCATGATGCTGAAATATAAAGTGTTTCTTCACCCCAGAAAGAAGCCTGTAACCAAATCCAGAATATATAGTATATAGTATAGTAACGTGAAAACCAAGACAAACTCAAGGTGCCAACATGAGCCTGTTAATGAACAGTATATGTCCTCTATTATTCAACAAGGACACAAAATTGTAGGGACTTACAAGCTACAAGACACTTAAAAGTTGTAACTTCTGAGAGATTGGGGGACGATATTCTTTGCAAGGTTGTACAATGAGCACATGTTGACAATCTCTACCCAGAGCATCATCCCATCTTACCACAATGTCTCCCGTATCACTTGGGTCTCTGTCACAAAGGCCTTTTCTTCCGGCAGATACAATGGATCAGTGTTATACAAGTGTTGATCCCTGAGAAAAAAAACATGAAGCATTGAGCATTAACATTCAGTCAAACATTTTAAATCACTTCCACTAACAAATCATCTTGTGTTAGGACTCTTTTACATTTGTCAACATGGCCCACTGCTATTTTATAAATGAAGGCATACACTTCGGAGGAGTCTTACCAAACATTGAGCAAGTTGGAGTGTAAATGTAGACTGTGAGGAAAACGAGGAGCATGAGCCACCCAGTATGGTGTCACCACATGTTGTTCGAGCCAGGCCCGGGCATCAGGCTCACCCACTGTTATGAAAGTAACTGAAATTATTTTGACATTCAAAAATAGCTTCAATATAGAAACACACACACACACACACACACACACACCTGTTGGTCCTGTATCAGTCTGACATTATCAGTAACCAATAGTGCATACCAATATCTAAGTCAAGAAAGATTTCCGTGATGTTTTATTGGTCATTCTTTTATTTTGCTGTGTGATCAGTCCGCACCTGTCCATGTGACGGGAACTGTCTTGTCAGTGTTGTCCTGGTCCTCCAGGGGGGTTCGGTCCACCTGGATCCCAGAGTCCCCCCTGCTGATTGGCTGCTGACTGTCCTCCTCCTCACTCTCTTCCTCAGACCACTCCTTAGAAACAACCAAGATCGGACATGTGGATGAACTTACAGTGATGATTGCCAACTGACAGACCATGACAATGTACACAGAAAGTACATCCCTTCCCACTGTTGAAACATCAAGTCCTGAACCTGCCAGCATGAGAGACAGTCATGCAGAAAGTGTTCCTGAATTAGAAACAGGAGAGTATTTCCACCAGAGAACAGGTTCACCAACTTCTTCAACTCTGTTACACTAACAGGGTATAGTTCAGTATTGTAGATAATCTAATTTATGGAGTAGAAACATTCCAAAACATACGTAATTATGGTTATGATTAACTCACAGGGGTATCTGGGTATGGTCCAATGTCTATGTTCTCGCCTTCCATCAGATATTTAGCCCAGTCAAAGTTATCCTCTTGTTCTGCAAACACAAGTTTAAGACATAATAGTTAACTTGACATGTAAATCATTTAAAAAGGGTTTAACAATGTTACAAGGCAAATTAAACATCAGTGTAATGGACTCACCAGCCTCCTTCAGCCTGGGTCTCTCAGTGAAGTTTGTGTTTATGGGGGACGTCGATAAAAAGAGCAACAGTGACAATATACTATGATGCACATCAGTCTGCAAACAAAAGGAACAAGTAATGGCTACTGACAGAGTTGCAGATTACGCAATATTACAACTGACATTATATTATAAATGTTGGCAATGAGTCCCAGTGTTCAGGATATCTACACTGCATTAATGAGTAAGCATCTATCTAAATACAGGGTTTCTACACCGTTTTTCTAATCCCATGAATTTTCCAAGACAGATAGCACCATTTTCATGACCAATATGTCATGAAAGCCTATGTTGCAAACATTACATTTTTTACACTGAATAGCTGATCTGAATGTCCCCGGTCTTATTTCTACTACAACTATCACTTATGGCTGATACTATGAGGGAAATATCTGATTTGGGTTTTTATTCCTCAAAGGGAAATGGACCAAAAAGCAGTCAAACTTGACATTAAACATTTCACTGGTTGGAAATTATTATCAACACATTCCCATGACATTTCCAAAACTATACAGACATTCCATTTTACACAACTTTTCCAGGCCAGGAAAAGTGCCAAGGACAAAGCCACAATGGATGAGATAAGTATTGCCGAGTCCCTAGAATTATCATATACCATGGAGAAGTTTTAGGTAGAGAAATCAAAAGCCAGGGAGAAAAGGATCTATTGGGGCTTGGTGTTGTGGGCAGTGTGGGGCACGAGTTACTTATCTAGCCAGCCATATGAGTGCCATACCTTAATGCCTTCTGTATTAGGTAGAGGTGAGTTCAGGAACTCATCAGTCAACCTCATCCAGCTCTCTGCCTTACTTAGGTCTGAGTGTACCATGAGCTTTTCGTATATCCTAGGGAGACACGGGAAATCAGGCATGATTGTGTCATGCAACAGACACGACAAGAACGACTATGGCAGACTCACTTACCCACTTATACTGCGTTGAACTTTATGGCTGTCCACGTCGAGGTAGCGATGAAACCTGTCAAGAGACGACAGTAGCATCATTTACGTTTCCAACAGCTACGTTGAATTGGGTGATAAGCTAGTCCTCACTCCATCCGTTAACTCACCTGAAATTCGACCAAGCAAATTTCACTGCCATATGGAAATTCTGGTCCTCATCATCCTCGATCCCGCTGATACATTTGACCAGATTCTTTGTTTCTCTCTCCGTCTCCTTTTCGAATTTGGTCCAGTGTGCCATGTTGTTGTTGTTGCCACTGTTGTTACTGTTAACAGTTAGCCTGAGGTTACTAGTATCTACCTTATCTATCAGGCTTGCTAGGTGGCTAGTGTCGTCATATTTTGCTAGCTAACGTGGCAGCACAAAAAGATAACAATCCGTTGTATGAATTATGCCATCCATTACACAGGCAGGACATCTTTATTATCCCATTGATTCGAGCGCTCTCTGATCAGTGGACTAACCAACCGCGCAGTTAGCCTAAAATGTAAACTTCCGGTGATGTCAAGTGCGCATGCGGGCATTACAGTTGCTTTACATTACAGCTTTCGCTCAAACAATCAAATGTTACAGGGAATAATTTAATTATTTGAAAATAAGAAGAAAATTACGAGTGTGGGTTCTGAATGGATTTATATTAAAAGTGTAATTAGCACATTCGAGCAAGTGCCCAATTGGAACCCTTTCATTTTTGAAGCCGATGACGGGCACGCCTTCCCCACAACTCTCCCATAGTTCATTGCGCGAAGCCATTACAACGGATGCGTTACGGTTGATGGTAGCCATTGGCTTCTCTTCCCCTTAAAGGCTCTTTAAGATAATGATCGCCAACTCCGCGATCCTCCTTCTAAGCATGATATTTACGGCCATCTCGGGTATATCATCCCATATAAATCAGACAAGACGACATTTTCTTGTTAAAATAATTGACCTGGAGTGTTCGACAGACTTGTTTGTCTGTGCACGGTGAGGGGGGATAATCTGGTTATTTTGTCGTTACCAATGGGGCGTGGCTAATGCCCACCTCTTTCTCTTTATCGCTCTGTCTCCTTCTCTCCCTCACAGACACTTAACTTTACGGTCGGTGGTCACCCTGCTTCACAGAGCGGCACCGAACCCCCCGAGAAGACGGCAGTTCCCTTTCGGTAAAAGGAAATGAAGAGGAGGTTACAGAAGAAATACTTGATTTTAATACTGGGATATTCAGTTCTGCTTCTGTTAATACCGTACGTGTTGGATTACCGGGGTAAATCCGTACACGTGAAACATGGACAGCAACAACAGCCCAGATGCCCCGATCTGGAGAACACAATGGCACTGTGGGATAACGGTTACAAGTTCAACACCAGCGACACGACGGAGCACGCCGTTAACAGGAGCCAGACTCGGATACACATCTACCTGCATGCCACCTGGAGAACGGGCTCTTCTTTTTTGGGAGAACTGTTCAATCAACACCCGGACGTTTTCTACTTGTACGAGCCCATGTGGCACATATGGCAGGCTCTCTACCCGGGGGATGCGGGGAGTCTCCAGGGGGCCGTGCGGGACATGATGAACGCCCTGTACCGGTGCGACTTCTCCGTCCTGAAACTTTACGCCGGATCTCAAAACATCAGCACTTCGTTTATATTCGGTTGGAAAATGAACAAGGTGATATGCTCGGAGCCGTTGTGTGATGCGCACAAGCGACACGAAATCGGCTTGGTGAGAGAGGACCTGTGCGGGAAGTGCCAAAGAAGGGACATCAGAGAATTGGAGAGGGAGTGCAAGAAGTACAAGGTTGTGGTGATCAAAGGCGTGCGCGTGCTAGACCTGAGCACACTTGTCCC
Source organism: Hoplostethus atlanticus (assembly GCA_034670405.1). NCBI lineage: Eukaryota > Metazoa > Chordata > Actinopteri > Trachichthyiformes > Trachichthyidae > Hoplostethus > Hoplostethus atlanticus. The sequence continues at coordinate 1,404,280 of JAXDDX010000028.1, read as the reverse complement.
TTTGATGAAAGACCCCGCGGTTAACCTCCAGATTATTCAACTGTTTAGAGACCCGAGAGCTGTGCACAACTCACGAATGAAGTCGAAGCAGGCCCTGGTCAAGGAGAGCATACAGGTACTGAGGAGCAAGAAGCAAACTGATAAATACAAGCGTCTGCTGGTGCCAAACAACAGGGTGAACCGAGCTGAGAACTATGTCTCAAGTGCCATGGAGCTGATCTGTGATAACTGGCTCAGTGACATGATGCTGGTCATGAACGCACCTCCCTGGGTGAAGAGGAATTACATTCGCATCCGCTACGAAGACCTGGTCTTGCACCCCATGGAGGAACTGCATAGGCTCTACCGCTTCTCAAACCTGTCAAGCTTCCCTGCTCTGGAGAAGTTTGTGCTGAATATGACACACGGCCATGGATACTCCTCAGACAAGCCCTTCCTTATATCATCAAGGGATGCAAAAGAGGCTATATTTGCCTGGAGAGAGCGGCTGAATGTGGAACAAATAAATCAAGTGGAGGCCTACTGCAGTGAAGTCATGAGGCAGCTGGGATATCAGAAGAACAGCGTGGATAAAACATAGCCGTGATATGTCATGAGGAGTCTAAGGATTGAGGTATGATGAGAGAGAATCCACAGTGGTAGAGTCACGTAACAGGAGTGAATGAAGAGTCAAAGCTATTAGTAGAAAGCTTCTGCGTTTTTGACCATCTAACAAAACAGATTATCCTCCTGGTTATAACCCCATAACCCCCTTTTATAAACATTATAGTGATAACAGAGTGGTGAAGCAGAGACCATCCCTCAGAGGGTTAAACCCCTGCTGATGTGTCCTGGAGCAAGGCAGCTCCAGGGATGCTGGTCTGTAGCTGAGCTCTGTGAGGAGGGGGAAGCAGATACCTAGTAGTAATATAGCATGTCTCACACTCCTGTTATCGAACAACAAAGCGGTAGACACCAGATCGGCTTGAAAAGGAGCATTTCACAAGTGCACTATGTAATTTACAAGGTCTTGAATGGAATCCACCTGTTGAATGTATTGATTTTTCATCACAGTCCTGCTCCACATTCAGCTGTTACTACCTCAACAGCTACTACTGTGCTGTCACAGTTTAACTATATTAATGATATTAATGGACTCCTCCTTTCGTATAGATAACAGATTTGCAGGCGATCATAACCTATTAATGTATTACAATATAGTGTAGTGTGCTTTGGTGGTCATGAGTCTCTCTCTCTCTCTCTCTCTCTCTCTCTCTCTCTCTCTCTCTCTCTCTCTCTCTCTCTCTCTCTCTCTCTCTCTCTCTCTCTCTCTCTCTCTCTCTCTCTCTCTGATTAGCTAGTGAGTCACACATTAGAGACACAAGTGACACCTCTGTAACAGACTTTGTAGGTGTCACTGATTCCTGATATGGCGGAATGAGAGCTTCAGACAGAAAAAGGCAGAGAAATATTTCTCCCTCCTTAATGAGCGACTGATCTGGTGTTTAATAGAGGGCTCATTGTTTTCTCCCTGGCAATGTCGGCGCCTCATGGATAACTGGGGCTGGCAGTGACTCACTGGGCCTTACACTACGCTGTGGAGAAGGGGATCATTGTATATGCCGGTCCACGCAGGGATAGAGCTCCCTGGGTTACGCCTGTCACCACCAGCTCTCACAAGCAGACCCTTTAGAGCCAGGCTGCCTGCAAGCGGTCAGCATGTAGCAGTGAGACCTCGATGCCCCTTCCAGGGCTGCAGTGCAGAACCTGTAACTATCACTGTAGCACTGATCGGCCTGGTGATGGAGGTCCACTGGGCAATAGTCATATTAGTCCTATTGGATATGCTAGTGGTTCTTATTCTACGGGATCTGTTTCCATGTTCAAGCCGTGTCATAAATGCAATTTTTCAACCAGTGCTGAAAGAACTTTCTCTCTCTTCCAGGGGCCCAACATTCAGGGCTAAGGGCAACAGGTGAAATAACAAAGAAAGGAGTTGGAGTCTGGTCCACTGGGAATTCACAAGCATGACTGTTGGGTTGTCCCCCCCACCCCCCGGCACAGCCTGGGAGATGAACTGGAGAGAAAATACAGGGGAAAGAGCAACCACTTACGAGAGATGTATCTGAAACAGGAAGCTTCTATTTACAGTATTTGTTCATCACCTGTACAGTGCATACTGATACAGGAAGAGATCAGGTTGGTTTGACCGGGCCCTATCTGTCCTTCTGTCCTTTCTTCAGCACTAATCCATCCTCAATCCCCTGCAAGCTAGGGCCATAAAAAGCCCGAGACTGGTCCTTCTTGGGAGACTGCTGCCAGGATCCAGAGTGGAACAGTGGTGGCATCAAGTTCAGTCTCACCTATGACCTCTGCAAAGACCTTATCCGTCCTGCCAATGACTAAGTGTGGCAGTAATCTTGACCATTACTGATACTTAACTGCAGTTGGCTCACTAACAATGCTAATGTAGAGCTTTGAAAGAAGAAACTTTTGTGTGGAGAGGCCTGACTGTGGAAGTATTGTTCCAACCCCTCAGGAACCCAGACAGCTGCAGCACTCCACTGACGAAAACACTCACATTGGTGTGAAATATCCCGTGGACAGCCCTCGGAGAGCTGCTTTCTGTCCTCTGCCAAGTAGCTTTTTGCAAGTTGTCACACACACACAACAGATGTTACCGATTAATACTATGTACCATCCCCCACAGAAAAGATTATTATTCTCTACAATATTGTAAAATGCTGTGATATGCCTCTGGGGAAGTTGTGTTGGGGGGGTAAAATGTTGCCAGCATGCACACTTTCAACTTCTCTTCCCCTTAAAGGCTGGGAGGAATACGTAAAGAAGCCATTGTCTTTTTAAAGAAAGAAATAACTAGCTAATTAAACTGACTTCAGCATTTAAAGAGTAAATATTGTAGATTGTTTTAGTCAAGCCTAAAGAATACCAACTGGCCTTTGGTGGCATCTCAGACAAAGATGAAGACAAGAGGGTGGCTCGTAATTTGAAATGATTTTAATTAACATGTTGACATGCAGGTAGAACTTGGCAGCCAGTTGTTGCAACTAGAAACAACAGGTGCACATTATTGACAATTTAGCTACATCTCATAGTTCTCAAGTACAGACAGCATGTAAGGATAGCCAGCAAGATCTACAGACAAAGTGATAGCACAACAGTCTGGAGAGAGAGAGAGTGCACATGAAGGTTATATAAGAGTCCCGCGGGTGTCCTCAACTTGAGGTAACGTGCCAAACTCATTTGCCTGCGGCCACCTATTGATGTTGCTGTCCATAAAGTGCTCCCACATGTTGAATAAAAGCTTAGACATTCATCTTATCTTAGACATGTCTACATATGCAAGCTCTGGTTCTCTCTTTTTTACTTGTGTTAGTTGATATAACAGTAATTGTAGGGAAATCCTCATCAACACACAATTGACACAGGTATTTTTACAGTTTTGTCTTTTTTAAGGTTTTTAACAACCCAATGATGTTGTAATATCTGATGTAAGACATACTGGGAAGGTGTATTTTGAAGTTATGCAACCTCGCCATAATACAGAATAGTTGGATTGAGCATCACTGAGTTTAAAAAACAAATCACTTGCATGGCTGGGAACATATCCAAATATGAACCTCAGCTAAATAGCTCATTGAGACAAAATGGCAAAAGGTGGGTATCTAAACACAGAGCTGCTCTACATCAGACTGGACTTCTTATAGAGTGCTATACTTAACTTCACTTCCCCCTCTAGTTAAGAGTTTAAATGAGCTCAGGTCCGTACAGCTGGCAGTGGATTGCATAACTAGATTAATTTCCCCACTGAAGTCCCCACTGAGCAATAAAACGTGTTTGGGGTTCTCCGATTCAAGCTAGGCAATTGTGTCTTTCACACCTGCCGTCATGTACTCATACATAAATGCAGGAGCCACTGTGAGCCTTTTGTACAACGAGAAAACACAACCAACGCGTACTGTGGTGCATTTGAAAAGGGGAGTGGTTCATTTATGGGTAGATGTGGCCAATGAAACACAGGAATACCTCTCCCCCGAAAGCATGCTGGTTCAAACTGTAGCTCAACTGACCTACGGTGCTTGGGGTCTATAGTGCACATGGTCCTAAACAGCTCAACAGACCCAGGAGAAGTGTTAAAGCTTTAGAAAGAGAGATGTGAGAGACCAAATATTTCCCCTGATAATAATGCTACCTAGGAGGAATTCCCAAGGGTGCCCTACATACACAGTGAGGAAAATGTGGTTGGAGGGGCACCGCAGAATCAATAGTTACTGCGGTATAAATCATTAAAGCTTTCTATAGTTCACATGGTGCCGTAACCTGTGGAGTGGTGCAAATCAATCTGTTGGAAAATAACAAAGCTCAGTGGACTGTTGTGGAAACTAGTGCAGTGAGTGGCATCTGGAAGCTTCAGGGTGCATGTTAGAGGTCATTGTTAAACCGTTTTTTGTCTTTTAAACTGTTCTAGGTAGAGCAAGGATCGACACCATTGGTGGTGGCAGGAACACAGCTACTGTAATTGATATAATACGCCTGCAGGAAGCAGAAGTAGCTACCTAATGTTTGCAAAAAGAAATGCTACATGTAAGAGTTTCACATCATTTTCTGTGATGCGGTATGTCATAATACTGTTCATGCTAGGGAGGACACCACGTTCCCATGATTTATCAGGGAGCAGCATTATAGAGGAAATAAGTGTTCAGGTTACTTATTATCAAAGCTTTCAGGAAGTTTCTTGATTGCCACTATTTGTTAGCAGTAACTGCTAAAGTATAGCAATTGCACATTGGGTTTTGGATGTGACTATCCTAAAGACCTTCAAAAGCATTGGCTCATGTTCTGCAAAAATCGAAGTCTGCTGATATATGATTTACAACTGTTGCTTCCTTGACAGTGAAAATGATATCTGGTGGCAAATTTGAGCTCAGTCCTTAAAAACATCAATATATATAGCGGATATGACAGGAAGGGTAAATACCACTCTGATGTGATGTGCCAGCAGTTCTTCCATTGGAAATAGGTACATCTAATATTCCCTCCCATCTAATATGTTCATTTATATTCCAATTATATTGGGTTATAATTTAATCTGGGGTCCCAAATTCCACTTTACAATGTCTGAAAATTTGCTGTTTACATGTATGGGCTCAAAGCAATGCAATAAGCACATCATCACACCACACCTTAACTCCTAAATTGACGCTTCTGTTAATTCAATCATTTTTAATCAGTGTGGCGATATAGCATTTGCACAAAGGAATCCAAATCATGATGCAGGCCTCCCCTGACAATAAGGAACTGTTTTAAAGTTTCTGAGAAATTAGCCATGATCTCAAAAGGGAAGATAATATGGCAGGAAAACAGGATCAGTATTCATATTACTGGTGTGTAATACAACAAAGGCCAGATACATAAATGCTATTTTTAACAGTCATGAGATGTAATGCATGGAGAAGTTTCACTGAAGAGAAACAAAGATCGGCATTGTATTTACATGCTTGCATTCTTCACCCGTGTCAGTTCATCCTCCACAGACTGTGGTGGTAGTTAGAGGGCAAAACATTCACTGTCCTCCTCTGTGTTCTTCAAATGCCAGAATTTCCAACACACAGATGCTTTTGTGTGAATATTAGATCTTCGCTACCACACTCACTGAACCTTGGTCTGGCAGCCGCTTCAGACATATGGTACAAGTTGATGAGAGAATTTGTGTTCTAAACTAACATAACATCTGTATCGCCGCATTGCAGTATCTTAATGCAGTATGATTGCAAAGGTTGTTCAACAAGCTTGAAAATAGCAAGCAAGGAGGTCATTTAGGATTTCCTCAGTGGTAATTGATATACTGTGAAGACACATGATGAGAGAGCACTTGACTGGCATAATTTCATTTTCTACTTCTTCTCAACTCAAACTGAACACAAAATATTACACACTCAAAAGTGCAGAGATTGAATCTCACATGAGGGTATATTGTCCCTAGATCCTGCATAAGAGTCTCCCTTATGCAGGGGAGAAAAGAATCAGTAAAACTGAGTCACAGTATAGGAGTATGGAGTATTCCTCTTCTGACGGGCTTGGGGACACTGTTGCCTCAACTCCAGTTCAGTAATGACAATGAAATGCTCCTTCTTAAGCTCTGCTCCTGGGCCTGCAGCTCAGAGTCAATCTGAACCCTTCCCTCATCCCTCCCCTCTGTCTCCTCCCATATCTCCACTTCATCTAATCTCTTTGAAGGACTGGACGCTCTGCCCGCAGGAGTGAGGTATGTGGAGAGTTGAGGGCGAAGTGGTTTGGGGGTCAGTGAGGCGATGGTGCAGGGGGGGGGGGGGGGGGGTTGGTCAGACGTGATCCACAATGGGGAAAACCAGGCGTGTGCCGCGGCTTAGCAGCTCCTGCTCACGGGAGTCAAGCTCACGCTCCAGTGCCTCCTCTGAGGTGCTGCCGCTCCTCTTTCCATTCAAACTCCAGCCTGACCCCCCGGCTGCATCTGCGCCCCCGCCTGATGCCCCGTTGGCTGTGATGGCAGTGTCACCGTACGTGAGGGTCAGGTCGCCGTCGTTCAGGATGAGGTCTGAGTCGTGGTCCCTCAGCTGCTCATGGTTCTGCAAACACATCCACAGTGAAACATAAGGGGAGAGATGGGAACATGGGAGCAAGACACAGAGACATACACACACCACAGACACAGTGTGCATGTGCAGTCATACAGGACGAACTGACGTGAACAGTGCAAAGGCTCATAAGGGACACTATAGATTCACAGAAATACAAAGGAAGGGAAGATACTTGCGCTTAGTGTTGCATCAATGTGATTAAAATACTATAATAAATGCTTAGAAAGGTGCATTTGATGTACAGCAAACACAAACTGCCCTACATAGTACCCAACAAGTAGTAGGTCTGTGTTACACTGTCACACCCGTGGTTATGAAATGATTTGGAAGTGCCCTGACTAAACGGATACTCAGTTTAAGAGCACAGAATGCATCTGGATAAGGAATGAGGCTGCAGCATGAGGTTTTCACAGCTGTAATTGGGTTTGGCTGAGAATCGATAGGCAGTCCTTGTCCCCAGGGAAACAAATTGGAGCTCACAATGAGTTTGCGCTGGGTCAACACAAGGATTACTCAGATGAACGGATCAAATAAAATAATCATGATTACATAACCCCTCTGCCCCAACATCTATCTGACAGAGACAGGAAAACATAAATAAAATCCAAAAGGCTGTGGTTACTCTCTAATGAAACCATTACCATTACTATTATAAGTAGTAGTAGTATCTTTATTTGTACAGCACATTTTGCCTTCAGGGCTTCAACCTTAGTTTATACTACAGAATCAAACATGAATGAATGAAGTGTTCAATTCATGTAGTTAATAAACAATATGAACAAAATATGAACTCTCTTTTCAAAACAAACTAGCTTCAAATTATATTCTAAAAATATATAATTGAAGGTCTTTGAGCACCAATATCAGCTCTGTTAATGGGGTGTATTATTCTCTCCAAATTTCATAATATCCATAGAAAACTCTGACACTGGATTATGCGGCATGACTGCGACGGGCTCTTTCGGATACTGTGAATGCGGCGTATGATAGCCAAAAGTGAGACAAATGGAATCGACCCCATGTGAAAGTATTTCAAATGAAATGAATAGGGGAATTTGCCAGAGTGAATCCAAGTGTGACCACCCCGTGAATGGGTGTTTTCTGTGTTTAAAGTATCGGAAGACAATGTCTTTCAGAACAGTGCTCATCATTGAGGTAGTGGTGAATGGGCCTTTTGTAACCCCGAGATGCAAAAAAGCTTCTTGCTCCTATTTTCTCTCTTGCTCAAGGCCTTGGTGCTTTGTGTGTTCCTGGCAGGAACTGAAAATACTTTCACATTATTATAATTCTACTGAGAGAAAATAGTCTCCACAGACAGCCTTCACAATTTTGAGGAACAGGAGCTGAAGTCTGAAAATTGGTAGGAACTATAGTTGTCCTTTTATACAAGCTAAGGGAAAAACAGTAGCTGCCTTTTCAGGAATTTCACAGAATCAGGATCTAACTTTGGTTAGAGCTGTGAGAGATACTTCTGAGCAACATTTCAAATCTAGCTTATTTATTTCAGCAGTGCAAAGACATTTTCTGCACCGTTAAATATGCTGTGACACTGAGACAAGTGGATTCTTGGTATGTTCCTGTTCTGTAATTATAATCATTAAAAAATGAAAAATGAACTTTGAAAAAACATCTGACTGGACAATGCAGTTAATGAGGTTATGAAGGTCTGTGGTATTAACATGCATTTTTTTCAGTGTTCATGTAAGACTGTCAGTGTGTGTGTGTGTGTGTGTGTGTGTGTGTGTGTGTGTGTGTGTGTGTGTGTGTGTGTGTGTGTACCTCATATGCCTGCGGGCTGGTCAGACAGCGTGCCAACGGTCCACAGCAGCTGGGCAGAGTGGTGGTGAGAGGAGGACCGCTGTGTGTCAGGATGGGCTTCAGGTAACTGGGCGATCATTAAGGAGACTAAACCTTTAAAAGCTCAAATATGTTATTTAAAGAAAATGTAAAGAAAATACAAGGATTATTTATGGATTCAATCACTTGTTTAGGACTGAAAGGTACATTTTATGTTCATGTCAGAGGTTGCTGTAATGTTTTCAGTGAGCAGTGGCTAGATGAATGGAGGATAGTTGATATTAGGCATCTAGTAAATCACAGGTTACACTAGTCAATTTCAATGGGAACTCCAACTGTGAGCTTTGATTCAAATCCCCTCTGTCTGGGAACTTGCTGCCAGTTCTCCGGCACCTCCCTATGACTAACTAAGAAGTGTTTTCCCTGTACAATGTGAATACAGTTTCCATTGATCAATTACGGCTTAATAGTGTCAAGGATTTCTGCCAGCAGGATATTTGGAGCCTAAAACTGTATGGGATCCTGTGAGCAGCTCAGGGTAAACACTTTTTTATGCTTGGCAGCAGCGTTGGTGTTGAGCTATGCATGTCTGAACTGACTGAGGTATTTAGCTTTAGGAATGATCTGTTCCTAAAAAGCTAATGACAAAGCCGTATTATTATTACAGTATCTGGTCTCTTGATATATTACCTATATCAATTACAGGCCACTGTAAGATGTCACAGACCTGTCAATGTTGTTGCAATCCCTTGGTCACCGATAGAAGTCTATAAAAGTCTTAAATTCCTTAATGCCCCTTTAACTATTGACTTTGTATTGAAGTGAATTCAATAATTTGTTGATCTTGAAAGGGAAATTATAACTATGAGTGTGGTGATCTAGTCCATAAAATGGGCTACAATGGAGAGTAACAGGGTAGCATAGAGTTTACCTTAGAGTAAATGGTATTTTAGTCTGGGAAAGCCCAATGCCCTGTGCAAATGATTAGGTTACAAGTTCCAGCAGGGAGGAAGGCAGTCTGCTCTCTGTCAGAATGTGTGTATTATGTTCAAACTGAAATCAAACCGTTAGCATGACCAGAGCAGAATGGATTAGCTGTCTCTAAGGTAGTGTGGCTAACCTCTCAGTAGGTATTTAACGTCCACAGTCTGCTACCCAAGGATAAAGAGCCTTTTACCAGAAGCCCGCCAAAGTCAGCACCAAAGCCCCGTCACATATCTTTACCTCACCCTCCCCAAGGCTGGACATTAGAAAACTCAACCCAGCACACCTCAGCTGTGTCTAGCACGTGTCACCATGGAGAAAGTCCCCACTTTAACGCAGCTGCCCTCCACAAAACCAGCTACACAATCAACCACCTGAGGAGGCGATTGTTCAGCTGGGAAGGAAGGAGAGAGGAAGTGAGAGGAGCTGCAAAACACATTAACTTGAATCTGTTTTTGAGGCCAAATTGAGAGGGAATGGACCATGCTAGGAACATGTATGAATTCATAAAATGGTTGCTAATCTTTGCTAGTCTTTGAACAACTCTCTCTCAAACCTAGAAGCCAGACATAGACAATGAATGGGAGACTAGCTTTGTTGGCTCACACAATGTTACGTCTGAAAAGCTACATGGAGAAAATGAGCCCCAGAAATCAACAGGAAATCATCTTGGATTGGAAATAGAATTAAGATGACCACCGAGTTGTTGTTTTTCTTACCTCATGGACTGAAAACAAATGAGACAACTAATGATTTCTTTGCTTCAGAAACAGAAAGGATACTTGTGATCAAAGGTGTACCACAGTCTGAAGAGCCAGGCACTCTCCTGTTTGGTTTTACTTTGTCCCTCAGCCTGGGTCCCATCCTGGAGAAATGTAGACATGTCATCAGTCTATCAAATGGTCCACAAAAGTGATTTTTTTTTTTACTCTACCCTCATTGCTACTTCAATAGACTACTCCGGTCGTGAATGCTGTATTGCAACATCGGCACCCTTCAGGATGTGAGCAGTGTTTTTGCATTACAATACCTCTGTGACGTCAAGAGGAACAGACCACCCGGTGTTGAAATTACTTTCGGTATTGAGTAACATTGTGTAGACACTGAGAAGAATTATGACGCACCAGGCTGAGGAGCATCAAGCCCCTCTAGGTAAACACCTCAGTGTTATAATATTTCTTTGGTAATCTCAGTAGTGTAAATGGTAAAATCACGTTGTAAAATTATACAGTTAATGGAACTATTCCACTTCTGAAATCTCACTCAGCTGATTCACCTTGATTGAACTGAACTGAACTATTTATCTAAATCTTCCTGGGGCGGTTCAGACTTTCGTCCAGATACAACAGCAAAACATGAATGAATGGCTTGGGTCTGACTGAAATCCTCACCCCATGCAGGACCTGGAAGTTGTCTCCACAGGGCTGCAGGTCCTGATCTGGGTCCACTCCAACCCTGCAATAGAAGAAGAAAAAGCAATAGGTGTGTGTGGTTTGTGCATGGTGTGTGTGTATATGAGAGACAGAGAAACAGGGTGAGACAGATCAGAAGCCACTGATATTCCCAAAAACACACATCTTCCAACAGAATAATAATAATTCACCCATGAACCTATTACAGAAAGAAAGATGAGCATGCAAGAACTTAAAACACCATCATTGACTGAACTACGTTGTGTGTGCTCCAACTAATATTAAATCTAAGTTGTTACTTGTTTTGTTTTTTATTTATTTGTCTCTTAAAATGAACAAGTAGGTCAAACTAACACAAAGAGAAAGACACATGATGTAAATATGGTTACTGCAGTTTCGAACATCACTGTGCTTGGTATCTCCTTCCTAACAGAGATGGATTAAACTGAACACAGGCACATTTAAAGGGTTGTACTTTAATTTGCAAAAGCTGTGGAACGGTTCACCTTGAGCAACGGTGAGTGGAGTCCAATTCTGACACAAATCCATATGGACAGAGGCCAAGGCACACGAGTGTAGCCTTTCATGGTCATATCAGAAACCCCAAACTACAATTGACATTATGGGTGGTCTAGCCATTACACAGAGTTATCTCATACAAGGCACACTGTATATAGTTATGTTCAGACAGGGAGCTCTTTCTAAACATCTTTTCCATGATAGCCATACAGAGAAACTATCGCATCTAAATAAGTAACAGAAACAAAGCATATTTCTTTGTAGTTTCCATCCCAATGGCTAGAGAGGGAGCCTCCACAGACCTCCTTCTCTACAAGGCATCCACATGGGCCTCATGGGAGAGGTGAGAAGTGGAGAGAGAAAGGGAAGTGTGGGGGGGCCCCTCACAAGGTCCTCAGTGGGTGAGGTTGTATGGAGGTCAGACGACCTGGAAAAACAAAGAGGTGCAATGCCTGCTGGGGCTGCATCAGGAAGGATCTGGGAGGAATGTCTGGGGGAGTTATCAGTTGCCTTTATCACATGCCGGCATGTGATGTAATCCTGATAAGCATCCCTTTCCCTCATGAAGTCCTCTTCCCTCATGAAGTACTCTTGAGGGACGATTTGGGGCCCTCACGAGAGTAAAAATAAACTGAGAGGAACAATAATGATCTTGGTCTCAAGGGGTTCGCCTGTATTTTTCAGATCAGTTCACACTAGTCTCTTGAACGGCTTCCAGAGAACACAGTGTGATTTGTCCTTCACACTACTGTGAAAAACAGACCCAGGCTGTCATACAAGTACTCCTGGTTGCTCCCCTTCAGGCACAGAACTGTTAGAATAAGCACTTATTATTGCTGTTTTCAAACTTTGTTCAGGAACCCACTTTTTCAGAAGGTTATTTCTCAAGAAACAAATGTATTTTGTTGTAATCTGACAAAATGGACCCTGTTTTTAGACTAACCTACAGTATAATACCATCTATCCTAGCTTACATTACAGGAAATGGACTCATTAGGCGGCATTCCCATGGGCCATTTGGTATCCAAATTCACAGACAAGTACGCGTTGAAACCTTGTCTAGAAACCTTTTGAAGCAGTCTCATTGGCTGATGACGTCCGTTAGCGGATGACGTTTACCGCCGCTCCGTCAAATGTTCTAAAAAGTTCTAAAACTAGTTTGACGGACTGCGTTGCGATATTTTCACGCACTGCACTCTGTCAATCCATATGCTCTGTTTTTTGACATATTACAAAGTGTTCATTTTAAAACACATCTTGGAATGACGGGTAAAATCTTGTCCACACCATTCCAGTGGTCCACATACGTCCCGACCTTCCCTTTTGCCAGCACCACAGAAGTGACCAGTGAAAAGGAGTCGCATCAGAGGCAACCACACGGTTTCCCACCACCACGTGCAGTCAAAGAAAGAGTGTACGCATTCAGCTACAGCACCTGATGTACCGCCACTTTCCACGTTGACGTTGCCGTTTCTGCAATGCTTTGTTGTCCCCAACTCTGTCACAAACAAGTACACACAGTGGGCACTTCAAAGCTGAGGAGCATCGGGTAGAGAAAGATGTGTCACGTTGATCATCAGTGTAGTTGATAATGGTGTGAATATTAGGTGGAATATTCAGATATTTCTCCAAAGGAAATGGGACTTGGACAGAAAAAGCATGTAAAAAGGTGTTTCTGAAAGTTTGTTTGGTCTATGATAGTTTTCACTGTGGCTACTGTATTATGTGTGCCTCAAAGGTCTCATGTATTAGATACTAATACAAATGAAAATTGTGATTAAGGCTGCAACCATCATCATGCAACACAAAGCTCTGACTTCACATATTTGATATTATCAATAGGACACCGATGGGGATTTCATCATGTGGCTCGAGAACCAAAGTTCATCTCGACTATCTTTTACAGTCATACACCAATTACAGTCATAATAAACCACATGTATCCAGAGGAGCCAACTGGGGAATGAAGGGTGACACTATTATCAAAGTAAACATTTCCCGGTGTTGGAGATCAGTGTTACTTAAAAGAATATACACAAATGGCCGATTAAGCAGACAGTACTGACCACTCAATGTTTTAAAAACAGTAATTTACAATAGTCTACCAAATCTGTTTTGGGGACGCTCCCTGATCCTTGGACCTGGCACACAGACAGAGACAGATGTTCAGGGATCAACAAAAACACTAGATGGAAGAACAAGAGAAATCTGAGACTCTCTGCCACAACCCAGTTTAAATGAAGTAATCGTTACACAAGAATATGAATGCACATTTATTATCAAGAACCTCAGAATTTGCACATTTATCATTTTGCCTCTTTCCTCAGAAAACACAACTCTAGATAGGGCTATGCCTACATGATCTCCTGCTCGCAAACCGAATTCTCAGCTAATTTCAACCAGATAAGCAGGCCCAGAATCCCCAGCATTTATAGTTGAGGGATTAGCAGCTCTTCCCTGAACCGACGTGAAGTGATAAACTGCTGTAGCACAGTAGGATCCGGCTGCACTGTCAGGACCCTGTGACAAGGTGCAGGCCTGCCTCCTTAGAGACTATCCGACAAGACACAATAACAGAACATCAGGATCTCCACTCACACTGAACATTTAGCCCCAGTCTCCAATCCCTTCCTGCTAGTCACCCCACCACTTCACACCATCATTTCCTGAATACTACCCAGTGACAGACTGTGTGGACTTGTATCTCTTAATATCACCTATTCTAACACCAAGGTCCTCAGGGTTTATAATTGCTCCCCAGACAGAGACATAAAATTCAACTCATGCACATATAGGTACGAGGATATCATCAGGATCATAGATGAGCATGGCTGGTTTCTGACTGCCATGCACTACATGTCCTGGTTACCGTGGTGATGGATTCATGGGGAGATTTTGGCAACCCTCTGAACCCCAACAAACACAATAGTTACTGCTCAGTCTGAGGCAGCATTACTCATATTAAACCGAGCCCTTTAGCCCAGGCAGCTGCTGTCATACATATTACAAATCTGTAATTCGCTTTATCTTGATAAATAGCAGCTCTGAATGCAACCTGGTCAGACAAAAAATGAGAGAGGCTAGGCTACAAACAGATAGATACCCCTGTTGGCAAAGCTCTAGAAAGCAGGTTCTACCAATGGTAACAACATCCCACTAGGGGACAGCTCCAGCTATGGAAACCTTGCTATAAACAATCACTTCACATTTGACTTGGCTGTGGACACGGTAGCACCTCTGGCTCAGGAATGATCTCGATCTTAAGCGGCAGTGCTCGAGTGTTCAATCCCACAGTGGAGAACCAACAGCAGTTCATGTACTGAAACATGCACTGCCTGCGAGAACTGCAGGATGGAAGGCAAACAGCAGTGGAGATCTCTTGCCCCATCTCCTGGACAATCCCACCAGTATTGGGGTATTATATATATATATATAAAAAATGTCTATGTTGTAAACTGGTATAGACACAGATACATACATATATATGCATTTTCCATGTTACATCTTGGCTAGCAACCTCAGCTCTCAAACCTGATAGAGTGATACTAATAAAGTTCATGTTATCTTACTAATGGGCGGAGGGCAACAGATTTTAGGAGGTATGTCACCTGATGTGCAGCCAGGACAGCATGGGGGTCGTCCCACCACCAAACACCCAGACAGTGAAGAAGACAACGAGCAGCGTTGTAGTGAACATCATTTGGCGGGCATAGGTGGCTGTATCCCGGATGGCCAAGGCAAAGGCCATCGCCCCACGCAGGCCTGCAGAGTCACATCCATAGTTATAAGTAGAGAACCGCCCAACCACATCTGTCATTAAACAAGATATTCAGTCTGATGTGATGAGAAGATCAACGTAACGTTCTCATACCCGCAAACATCATCATGTGTTGGAAGTTTCCCTTGATCTTGTTCCTGCGACCAAGGTTGAGAAGGAAGGAGAGTGGATAAATGTTGGAGGCTCTTCCAATGAAGATGGCAACCTGACAGGCGGGGTCAAGGATTGGACCGTTTCAGTTTTTGATTGAACACCTAGTCAATAGATTCAGGGGGCACCCTGACCCCATGCAGCACTGGAGACTGAACTCTGTAAAACAGTAAAAAGCTGTCCCAGAATGGTCTAATGTCTTTATATCTGTGTTGGCCCTCTCAGTAAAAGGGAGGAATACGGGGCAAGGATTCAGCACAGGGGATTTAAGGAAGCCTTGACTTAAGGCTTAAGTGTTAAAACTATGGTCTAAATCAATTAAAACAGAAAAAACATAGATACTTTTTCTACACCAAAAGGATACGAAAGCCCCTACAATGAAGATAGGGCTGAAAACGTGGTTCTGGAAGGTGAACAGAGCCAAGCCCATGTAGGAGAAGATGAAATTCTCAGCCAGAAAGTGCAGGACCTCAAAGAGCTGCATAGAAAATAGGAGTTGTGAACATATAAAAACATCAGGTTTATAAGAACTTCAATTGACAAATGTGTAAAAAAAACTAAAAAAACACAATGAGACAAAAATAAACTAAATCCCAAGAGAAGGAGCCTTAAAGCCTGTTTATGTTTAATCTCCTCTAAGGGTGCAACGTGACTTCTTAACACGAATCAATGCAAATTCAACCACAACATTTTTTGCTTACTTCCCTTTCGGTGTGGCGGTTGCACAACTTTTTCCACACTGCATTTCTAAAAAAAAAAAAAAAACTGAGTTCTCTGAGTTCTAGAAAGGCTTTGACAGCTGTTTTTTTTTTTTTGTTTCCTCACGCTGACGGAGTGGCAGGCTCCTTGGGTGCCATGGTGATTACAGAGCTGACTGCAGCTACAGTGCTCAGGAAGCACAGGGTGGGTTGGGGTGACTTTAGTAAGCACACTAACACATAGACAATGCAAGTACAATCACCTGCCATAAGAATAGCTAAATGAAAACAAGCAGTTTCACCACTTTTATTCAAATGTATGTGGACTGTTTTAACCTTGCCACCTCTGAATACATATCTGTAACTTGGGACCTGCCAGGATACTTGGACCACTGATCCAAATTGTCTCATGCTGCATGTTGTCTACGGGCCTATCTGTATCCTGCCCTCAAGATTACACCCCCCTTTGAGGACATCCCTCCTGACACGACTGTTTTGTATCCCAGACAGCCCCGATTAAGGTCACAGCAGGCTGATCATTGGGCCATCTGGCACTGGGTGCAAGTACCCTTTTCATATTATCAGGGGCAAAACAGTTAAAAAACATGGGCCTAAGGAAGATGGACAAGTGCTTAGCTATTGTGCTACCTGCATAGTGCGCTTTGTGGACTCTTCTGAGAGGTTGTTGTAGGTGTAGTGAGCCTGCGTGATCCCACAGAACAGAACAGCCACGACGCCTGTCAGAGCACACACACATTCAGGGGGTCTAGTTAGTTTGGATACACAATGACGCAATTCACCACCATTTAGGTACAAATAACATAACCAAAGATTCACTTTTCAATCCTCTTATTGCTTTCCTACTTTGTATTATTGTGTTAATTTCATCTGCTGCACATCTGCCACATAATTCTGTGAGGATGGTTTCCAATCATTCATAATTATTCATTCAGCGCCATCTGCAACAGTTAAATATGTAGGCTATTTTGAGAATGCTGACCACAGATCTCTATTGACTAGTTCCCAAATCCCAGCCGCTTCCTTCCCAACCTTTCCCTGCATCAGCTTACCTGTAAACCCACAGGCCTCGGCTAGTAGGAAGGTGCTCCAGGACATGAGGAAGAAGAGGGCCGTCTCCAGCAGTGGGAAGCAGTGCAGCTTGGTGAACTTGGTGACGTTGGAGTCGAGTTAAAGAACATTTGGATATTTACGGACCACAACTTTTCCACAGGTCCTGCCCCAGGAAACAGTTAATCTGAAAAATAGCTTCATATTCTGCTTTTCAATACATGTGATCAGAGAAGGATATAAGGGCAGTGACTACCCCAGTGACTGCACCCATGGCAAAGGAGCCACTGAAAATGCCCAGGAAAACTCCCACAGACTTGAAAAAAGCCAAGGCATCAAACTTGTGTGTGTTTGCTCCACTGGGCTGGTAGGCCATAATAGACCTGAAACATAGAAATAAACGCTGTAGAGATTCTTTTCATTATTCACCATAAATGACCCCATTGTCATTTTCTAAACATAATATTTTTAACTGTACAGAATCACATCCCAGTAGGAAGGGATTTGTGTGTCCAGTAGAGGGCGGCAGAGCACTACTTCTCAAAGCAACGGCAGAAAACATTTGTGATGCAAGACTTTGCAGCTCTGTCTCACACTTCAGTGCTGAATTTCAACATCACAAGGGAAAAGAAACTTAGAACCTTTACAGCTAGAAAACTCTCTCTGGTGCAGTGAGAAGAAGTGAGAGAAGTGGGTTTAATAAGGCAGAGCTGTGACTTACGAGGAAAGCACTATGGCCACTGCATCATTCATAACGCTTTCTCCAAACAGCAGAGCATAGAGATCCACATCTGCATGGAGCTCATTAAATATGGCCAACACCGTCACTACAGACATGCGGACAGAAAAGCAAAAATAAACACAGATGTATATGCATTCAATTTCATAGACAGACATAAATTCTAACACATTGTCTTTCTTGGCTGGTTGTCAGCGTGTGTGTGCAGTACCTGGGTCTGTGGCAGAGATGACAGCGCCAAAGAAAAGGCAGTCGGTGTAGTAGAACTTATCAGTTAGCTGCCCAACCACCTGCATCAGTTTGACCACGCCATACATCAGATTCCTGAGGATGGATGGCCAGTTGAAGAGAATACAAGATGTTTTAAGATCAAACTGCACATAACCCAATCTCATAATAAATGCTTTAGATCATTGGGAACTGAAAATACTGTGGATATTCACAAACTTCCTGATTTTAACCCCACGTTTCATAAACACTGATAAAGTACATACTCACCCAATAACAAAACATGAGATGGCAGTGCCCAGAAAAGCATATGTTATGATGGAGCCCAGATTCCTGAAGAAGTGTCTCTGGAATAAGAAGCAGAAAAATATGCATTGCTTATGCAACCGATTACCCAAATTATACAGTTTTATACAGAGTTAGCATCGTTGTGCAATTCTCAGAAAATAAACAATAAATTATGTGTCTTTGTCACTCTCACACTGAATGTGCAATCATTTCGTTTTACACTAAAATCATCTTTTCTCAGTGAAGGAACTAAACGGATCCCCAGGGGTCACTGTCAGCCATGGGGAAGCCAAGTAACTCCCTCTGCAAACACAACTTCAGCCCCCCAGGAGTATGACTGGTTATGAAATAAACACCAATCACCAATAAGCCAATCCCTCTTCTGATCACTTCCATAGCTGAGGTCCTCCCCTCTCTGTGTGGTTCACCTTCCCAAATGGACAGAAATGCTTATTCAGATTTTGCTGTGAAATGTGCCTTTTCCATAGTAAATCATTCACCCTTCTGATCAACCACTGCTGTCCTCGTAACATAATTACTGTCAAGAGTGATCTTTTTAAAACAAAACACAACAGAATCATACAAAAGGAAAAATACTGGGCAGAACTTCTATGGCAGCTCAATAAGATGAAACACAACAAAGGATGGCAACACTTGCACACCATTTGCAATCTTGTCTGTTTTACTAAATTCAGGTTATATAAAGCAAAGTAAAGTGTTAACTGGACCTCCCCCTCTGTAACACAAGGGTTTAAAACACACTCCCACGGCTTCCCATTTCCTCAGACCTGTTGTTTGACTCATCAAATTCCATCATGAATCATAATTCTACTTGAAATACAGAAAAGCTACAATAGTTTGCAGATAGCTGTAAACTATTACAGAGAACCACGTTTAAAAAAAATACCAAATTGAGAAATTTGCTTCTTTTACAAAATCAACACTAATAGTTTTCACAGACTGAACAGCTCTGACAGTGACACAGTGTCATAAAAAGTGAATTAAGAGTCATCAATTAGTCTAAACAATCATTACCAATGAATAGACTTTCATAAGCTGCTATACATTGCAGCAAAGCATCGTGCCATTTCCCTCATTCACTTCTTCCTGCTCTCTGACACGATCTATTATTGTACAACAAAAAAGGTTGCATTATGCCCGCACACCAAGCCACTGGATTAGATGTCACAAGATGGTTTAACACATTTCACTCTCCATTATTTCAGGGCCAGGACACTAAAGATGCATCTACACTCAAGGTCTGCCACCCGCAATTCTGATTTAGCCAAAGAAAAAGTTTGACATCTTGTAACTTAAACTGACCAGGCAATATGATGAATGACTAACGGAGATGAGAAAGGGAACGTGACCTCGAGGGATCCCTGATCACAACAAATCAGTTTAAGTGAAAATGCCAAAAGTGCATGCTATACAACAATCCAAAGAGAAACTGCAAATGTTGTCAATGTCAGCCGTTTCTTTGTACCAGGGTAATGTCAGAGAGGAAGCGAAAGACATCTGGTCTGGACTTCCTCTCAAAGGGTTTTTTGTTTTTTTTCAGCAAACACTGAATGGTTTCACAGCCTGGCCAATGAGAGCTCTTCTTGGCTAACCATCTGTCCTATAAGACAGCAGTTTGTGGCAGCAGCACCCCACTACACAGCACACCACCAGCTCACGTTACCATCATACAAATTAACCCTTTGCCCCTAATTAGGCTTTTGAGTACAATGGATTAAGAGATGAAATTGTCAAATGAACAGACACATCCTAAATTTTACATAGTATAGTTTACCTTTTTTAGACTGTATCCAGCATGGAAAATGATTGGGGGCAGCAATATATTAAAGAATACTTCAGGGTCAAATGTAACCTGTAAAATTAGAAGAAGGAATAAAGTGAAAATCTTAATTAGAGTTAATAGGAGATGTAATTGCCATTTGATCATCAGCAGTTTGGTAAATTTGCCCAATGAAAAACTGAAAAATGTATGGTTCTTTGGAAGCCGCCATAGCAGAGCATCACTGTTACCTTGCGCAGCATATCGTTCTGCTCCACATTGTGAATCTCACGAGAGTTGATTTCCCCTTTCAGGGTGTACTCAAAGAACTTGCCACTGACGTTGAGCAGCAGGGTACTGGCAGGCCCTTCCTTCAGAGAGCAGCTTGGTGGAGTCTTGTTGTGGTAGCTGGTGGCGGGGATGCCGTAGCGTAGAATCACACCTACTAGCAAACCTGAGAGAAGATGATGGCATTGAGAAGGCCCATTATAATCCCAAATATAACGCACAGTAAAACTGACATGTGCTCTTAGAGTACATCACTTTTTTGCATTTTAACATCGCTGAATGAATTTTCTCGTTGTTAGTTCTCCAATTTTGTTCAGCTCCAAGCTCCAAATCCATGCAAGCACACTAAAATACATCATCCCTAACAATCATGTAATCACTGTCATCTACCATCTCCTATACATGCTATACTGTACTCTAAATTGTAATGACCCGGGGTATAAGGGTGGGTGAAGGGTGTAACCTTTGCAGTGAATAGAGATAACAATCTAGTCGTCCATAAATCCATCCAATAAGTGCCACTACACCAAGCTCAGTCATGCAGTTACTCAGAACTAAGGTAATTTTCCAGATCAGTCAGCCTTACAAGACACCAGGATCAGGCACTGACACATAAAGAGTGGTGGAGCAAGAAAGAGAAATGGGGAGACAGAAAAGGAAGCTTGTGGGAGAGCTAAATCCAGGGAGAAGGAATGAAGCAGGCGGTTACAGAACATAAATCCTCTGATAAAACAGTAGTCCTCTGCAGGAGACAGGACAAAGCTGCCAGTACTGCTTTCACTGTTAGAACCAGTTGGTCAACCACAGACAACACACGCTGTCGCCTAACCATACACACACACAGGATGTCAAAAGTCTACTATCAGGCCACACACACACACACACACACACACACACACACACACACACACACACACACACACACACACACACACACACACACACACACACACAGGGTTTCTGTAGAGCTTGGCAGTGGAATAGAGAAACTGCTGAAATATTCCATTCAGCAAGGAGCATACTCTCTGGATACCAAAGGGTTTAATTAGCAGGTGGATTCCAGTAAAGAAACCCCCTGAAAAAGAAAGCAAAGTCTATCTTTGCCATCTGTGTTATCTGGTTAATAACTGACATTGGTGGCACAGAATGGGAACCTTCTGATAAACTATGAAAGCAGGCATGAGGAAAAACACAATGCAGGTGTAGGACTTCTGAATTCTTTGTGGCTACAAGTGTTTCTTAGACAGTCTTGTTAAACTGGTTTCACTCAGTAGCAGAAGTGAAAGAAGAAATGTTGATATAGTGACTGACTTGAATCCAGAATTCCCCCAAGGGGATCAATAAAGTATATATTAGAATAGAAGAATATATATTAGGCATAGAAACACATCTTGACCCTAGCTGATGACAGGCTAATGAATGGGACTACTCTACTTTAGGACTAGGACATTTTCAGAGTTTAATAACCAAAGAACAAGGTTATCACCCTGGCAAGTTAGGTGATGTTTGTGTTGCTCAGTGTGTCAGTTATGTTTGCTGTAGTAGTGGAGCATGCTCCAAACCATGCAAGTCCTGTAACAACACATTGAGCAACCAGTTCATGTTCAAGGTTCGTTCAGAAAATGAAATCCCTAAATGGGGACAAAAAACAGTGTTCATTTAAGATTAGGAATACCTTTTATCACAAGGGCTACACCAACTAAAACCCTTACAAAAAAGGCCCATAGTAATCCTATAATACACTTTAGAAGGATATTATACAACTAGGCTATGACAAAACTATGCACTACATAAAACATCCTACAGGAATATTATGATGATACCATAGCAGATATATAACAAATAGTACTTAAAAACTCACTTGTGAGCACCACAGACACACTATAAAATATTAGAGGAATATATAGTGATTTATTTTTAGTTAGGGATAAACCTCCACATGCTGTAGCCTAGAGAGAAGCCGAGACAGAGCACCTTCTAGAAATCATCACTGCCCCAGCCAATTAAGCTGACTCTGAACGTGTGGAGATGCTGTGGCGCATCGCCGCATCGCCGCATCTTTGCACACTAACCCACCTCTATGTTTCGGGTTTAGTTTGACATCGGCTCTGTGTGCAGCCTCTCTACGGCCACTGAGAGCTTGGAGCACGCAAAGCCTACGGGAAGGTGGTGTTTTGTAGAGGGGGGGGGGGGGGCGCGCTCATGATAAGCCGTGTCTGCCTCACCGTATATCATTGCCAGTCCGGTTTCGTGAAGGAAACGGACCCGTCTGTGCTTGAAGAGCCAGATGGTGAGAATCGTTAAGGTCAGCAGCAAAATGAATGTCAGTAAATTAACGCTGTCCTGCCGGTGACTTTCCTCGGCTTCTTTCTCACTGGCAAGTTCCTCCATTACGCCGTCCTCTGCCCTCAACCTAGACACGGTGTTCAGCAGTAAAATCAAAACAGGCGACGTCGTTTTCAGCAGGGCGCAGACTCCCCGCCGCTCCGGTTCTCGGAAAGCGACCATGGGTGCAGGATGCTGCTGACAAGTAGACCGCCTCTATGCCATGTCACTGCTGCAAGGTAGACAGATGATTGGGAAAACAATTTAATGCTAAGAAATCGTAGCGCGGAGTTCAGCCTTTTAAAGGTACACTGCGCGGTATAAGCGTGAGGACTTGCCTCGGTTTGAGGTTGCACTGCCCCCGCGGAGGGAACCAAACGACACTGTTGCTGTGCTGCGCTGGCGCCAAGTTAACCGATTTTAGTGCGGTTTCTAAATTATTGTACTGGGTTTTGGGAGGGTTTGCAATTAATTCCCTCTTCTTGTCAAAAAAATTAAATAAAGCTTTCATAAAGGCAGGTTATTATCATACTGATTGGCACAACCGGTTAAGCTATTAAGGGGGTAGGAAAAATTAGCCTGTTGTTGAAAAATTATTTATTATTGAGACTGATGGCATAGTGGGCACTTCACTCAACCCCCTTCTACCTTAGCAGTAATTTAATTCTGAATTAAATTCTGCCAGTAGGCTACTCTCTCCCTGTCTCACCCAGGGCCCCACTGTTTCTCTCATAATTCCCACATTTCCCTTGAAAATGTGAAATAAAACATAGGCCCTCTACTCCGTAACTGGTAAAGTATCTGCAACATTCAAGTATCAGCACCATTGTATTTAGTATTCCAGTTGTATTTCTTCTAATGTATTTATAATGCTTATTGAGTTACAAAAAGTGACTGTATGGAGAGGCAAGACTTCAGAACATCTTTCACAGAGCATAAACAGGCATGCACTCAGGGATTACCTATTAATAGAGTGGCCTTGAGGCTTAAATTGCAGCTAATCTGTCTTGTTTGACATGGTGTGTTGTGTATTACATGTTCCAATCATTTCACCTGTAAACTAGACTTATTTCAGACTTAGTATCCTCATTCAGCATATGTGGAAAACACGTGCAACCTCTTGTATGATTGTATTTGTATTGTATTATTAACCCTATGTTGCAGTGGCATATATCATGTTAGCCTACTACTACTACTACTAGGCAGTTGGGCTGGTCCTGGGGGACCAGGCTACAGGCAACGCCCTGAGAGGTGCGCCCAACGCGCAGATGACGGTGCGTTCAGGCTAATGTAGTAAATGAATACATTTTAGTTCACCACAGGGATGTTGCCCGTTGTTTTTTTATGAAACGTCTTGATACCCCCTAACAGTAACTATATTGGCCAGTGATTCCTAAAAAGGGATCATTCCACACATGAAGAAGTGATCGAATTAGATTATACGTACAATGGCTAGGTTGGATGTCAGTGGTCCTGACTTTTCCAACATGCATTCAAAGGCAGCCAACTGTAAAATTAAGACAAGACATTTTTCGTGTTTACGAGGAGCATGAACGCGTCGTGAGTGCACACCTCTTCTACGATATGTCGGTCGTTCTGTGCGGGTCTGTGATTCGCCATTGTAACGGATAGCGAAGTATCGATTGGCCAGGAAACGAAGCAGGGAAACGGGAAGCTCCTTGTGTTGCTTCACAGAGGTGAAAATATTGTGAATTCAACAGCACGTAAGCTTGAGAGCGTCGCATTATTTCGTGCTCCTCAAGCTGTAATTCAAACATAGCTCATTTTGGCCATACGTGAAAGAAGAAATGGGCTGCTTCTTCTCAAAAAAATCCAGAAGAAAATCATCTGACAAAGATGAGCGTAATCCGACAACGACTGTTGAAACTACGTCGACAAGCAACGCTGCTCCCCTCGGCAACAATACCGACGAGGCACCAAAGCAATACAGCTGGGACAAGCGTGAAAAGGTAACGTTACGGCTAGTAAAACGTTAGAGCAAACAAAGTGGTCACAAGTGGAAGTTAGACTCAACTAAGTTAACAGCTAGCTTGTCTGACAGTTGAAGCATCTAACTGTACTAATAGCTAACCGCGGCCAATTTAGCTACAGCAATTTAACTGCTTGTAAATTCAAACGTGAATTACTAATGTAACGTTAGCCGTCAACTGTACCTCTCACCTACGGTGCTAAAACCTACCGTCAACCTCAGTAACGTTATTGGCCGGTAAGCTAATGATAATATTAGCTCTAAATATTTGAAGAGAAGTGATTATGTGAACGTTGCTGAAGGGGGCGTGCAGCTCAGAGGGTAGAGGGCTGCTGTTCTCGACGAGATCCAAAGTGAACAACTGCACGTTGCTCTCGGTCGCAGAACATTCAGATCAGCTGTAATGTTACCTGAAATATTTGCTAGGGTCCTTTGGTAATATCACTCGTGAGTTTAGTCTCAAAGCTTTGCCCTCTTGTTCAATCCACGGATATAGCTCATTATAGGATTAACGTCACTACACAACACGTAGTTCACTGCTGTAGAGCTGCACTCGAGCTGGCCTTTCTCGGTATGACTGGTTCTGACACTGCGTTAACTGATAGTGAAACTTCCCATTTTAACCTTGGGCCCTGGGGAATTCGTGAATACAAGTGACAAACTAACACCCTTTCCAAATGATATACTACAGTCCCTGCTAACCTGTATACTGAATTTGAAATATCTATCTATATCTAAATATTTGAATATCTACATGCAAACAAGGCTCTCTGTTATCCAAAATTAATTTGGTCATCATGCTCCTCCTGCAGATCTTTAAGATAATTAGGCATGGATCACTTCAGCAGTTGTTTCTACTGTTTAACACCCAAAATAAAGAATGCAGAACATGAAATAGTGTCTAAATACTGACTTGCCATCTTTGTCTTTGCACAGGTTGATCCCAAGGATTACATGCTGACAGGTGTCAAAGATGCTACAGTGGGACGTTTGCCTGGCAAACTGAATGGGCAGCAGTTTGTCATCCAAGACTGTGAGAATTGCAACATCTATGTGTTTGACCATTCTGCAACTATTACCATCGACGACTGTGTCAATTGTCGCATTGTTTTGGGACCTGTCAAGGGCAGTGTGTTTTTTAGAGACTGTAAGGACATCAAATGCGTGGTGGCCTGCCAGCAGTTTCGCACACGGGACTGTAAGAAGATGGAAGTGTTTTTGTGCTGTGCCACTCAACCCATCATTGAGTCATCAACAGGCATGAAGTTCGGCTGCTTTCAGTACTACTACCCTGAGCTGGCCTTCCATTTCAAGGATGCTGGGCTCAGCATATTTAACAACAACTGGAGCAACATTCATGATTTCACCCCAGTCTCTGGGGAGAACAACTGGAGCTTGTTGCCGGAGCCAACAGTGGTTCTGGATCACGTCCCAGCCCCAGACCAAGAGTCTGACTTCAAGTCTGTTCGAATCGCGACTGATGCCACACGCAGCATTGTGCCTTTGACAAAGGGAGGGAGGCGTAAGGACAGTGATGAGTCCTGCCTCTTTGTTTTCTTTGCTGGGGACTACACAACTGCAAATGCCCGCAAACTGATTGATGAGGTGAGGAGTGTTATGAGACTTCACTTGATTTGACACTACAAATATTGTATTGCTAGTATTTACCTTACCTTACAAACAAGGTAGTAATCATGTATATATGAGTTTATACTGACAATTAACTGATAATATTTTGCCATGCCTAGTCATGCCTAACTGTGCTTGTAAAACAACAATTCAACTTGTTTACTGGAATTGTAGAAACAAGAAACAGAAAAATCAGAAGTACCAGTCAATTCAAATTAGCTCACTTCAGCTTTCATTTAAGGAAGTAGGTTGGCTCTATTGTATCATACCATCCAAGGATTTTATCTGAAATACATTATTTAGGTTAGTCTAAAACATTGGCGTCATCTGAATTCTTAATAATTCCACAATGATGCTTCTTTACACTGTTGGCTGTATATAGGCTTATTATGTAGGACCTCGTTGTGTTTTTAGCTCACTGGTTACATTTACACACACACACCAATATTCACTTAATATCAAGTCTTCTATTAATTAGTTGTTGCATGTGAACATTATAACCCATTATCATATGAGACATGCCAATACTATCCAGTATACTGAGGTATGTTAACCCCTTATACTGTTAACTGTTGGTTTTTGCAGTCACTGCAAACTTGGTTTCCACTGTAATATTCAGAATAGTATGTTATTGAATGTATGTTTGTGATCAGGATATGAGGAGGGACCTAAACATACACATACATTTAACTGGGAAATGATTTAATTTCCAGAATACTGAGTGCATGTAAATGTAGCCAATGTTAGGCTGACTACACTTACCTGCACACAGTATTCTGAATAAAGCACAATGTCCCTCGCATTGAAGAGGGAGCATAGAATAGTGACAATAGTCAACAAAGCTAATAAGTTTGGTAGATCTTAAAAACAAATGAGTTTATTTTCTTTGGCGCACTCTGAGAACGTGTAGGATGCTGTATCACAAATACTAAG
Organism: Hoplostethus atlanticus; assembly: GCA_034670405.1. Lineage (NCBI taxonomy): Eukaryota > Metazoa > Chordata > Actinopteri > Trachichthyiformes > Trachichthyidae > Hoplostethus > Hoplostethus atlanticus. Next base: position 1,377,057 of record JAXDDX010000028.1, on the reverse strand, counting down.
CAGGTTGGTTGTGTTGTTATTAAAGCAGTTTCAGTTATGTTTGGGTTGTTGCCAAAATATGCATTACACTATCAAATAAGCATGAGACCTATTCCACATGGGACAGTGATTGGGTGTTGTTGCTAGCACTATACAAACAAATCCTTTGTATTTGCAGTTTACCTTCTCTCTGTGTGTCTATAAATGGTTGATGTTTGTTATGTGATATTATTATCTTTAATTTACACAGACAACCGTGAAAGGTCTTGTGTTGATCCAGACTAAGGAAGTCTCTATGCGACCTGAAGACGTGAAGAGAGTGTTTCAGAACAATGCAGAGGATCTTGTCGAATGGATTACTAAAGGTATGCTTAATCTTCTTGCATGTTAAAAAAACATGGTAGATGTATGTATGATCTATCTGTTTGATTCTGAAATTGATATCTTATTACTAAAGGCCCAGTCATTGCCCTCGAGTTGAACGGGGATGGAGTTGTGGAAGCCTGCAAGAACATTGCCAATGAAGTGTTCAGTGGGACTAAGGTAATATTATTTGTGGAATCTGTCTTTGCTAGTTTTTACAGAGATACTCTCTCTCTCACTCTCTCTCTCTCTCTCTCTTCTCTTCTCTTCTCTTCTCTTCTCTTCTCTTCTCTTCTCTCTCTCTCTCTCTCTCTCTCTCTCTCTCTCTCTCTCTCTCTCTCTCTCTCTCTCTCTCTTCTCTTCTCTTCTCTTCTCTTCTCTTCTCTTCTCTTCTCTTCTCTCTCTCTCTCTCTCTCTCTCTCTCTCTCTCTCTCTGGTAAAATATCCCCACCAAGCCTAGCACGTTTGTTTTGTTTTGCAGGTTTTTGTTTCTGATAACAAAAGTACATCTTCTCGAGATGTGGACAACTTCTTCAACTTCGCTGACATGCAGATGGGCTTGTGAATTATTGATTATCAAAACAAACTGCGTGTCAGATTTTGTATGAGATTCTGTAAATCCCAAACTGTCCAGTTTGAATATGATTAGTAGTAAATTGTATTTGATGAATCAACTCATTTGCCCTCTTTAGGAAGGGGACATTATGAGGACAACAATACCTTTTTAATAAGGGGTTTGATAAGGATAGGACTATTGAGATCAACCATGAGTTTACAGATTTGTTAGATTCAACCCGTCTCTCTTCTAAAGACGTGGAAGATAAAACATTTGCTGTAAACCACTGTACACATCATAGTTATTACTAGTGCTGTGAATATTTATATTTTCTATGAATGTATTTTATAATCTTATTTCTTTCATCTATTATGTGAATGTCGCTATTTGCTGTAAACGTAGTTTGTTTTAACTTGAAGCTTTATTTTCTTTACTATTTGACATAATCTTTGCAGTGAAAAACTGTGAGCACAAGGAATGCCTGATGGTAAATTATTTTCTATACATATCATTTTTTTATTTCTTTCAAGGATTTATTTGTGTGTTTGGTTAGATAACTTTGTGTACGGTGTGTACATTCCCAACGTGCTGTGTAGGTGATAGCTACATCTTTGTCAATATCTGTTTTGAATAATAGGCCAAACATTGAATTGTAAAAAGTGTATATGTTCATTGAAGTTTACCTACCTATTTAGACTAAATCAAAATGGGCAACGGTATATTAAGTAGGAATATGGCTGGGATTTTAATGTAGGCAATTCATGTAATCTGATTTTTTTAATTTTGTAATGTTTTTTTTTTTATACCGTCAACTGAATGTTTTGTATAGGAAGCAAATCAGTGTTCTTAAATCATCTTTAGAAAAATGTATCAGTTCTGTGACCTCAGTTTGTTTTTCAGGCTTTTCACACTTTGCACTTGGCCCAAGTCACCTAGATTCTAAAAACTTAGTCCTGGGCTAACTCTTAGACATTACGGATTTACGGAGTTCACATTTGTTGACACTGAGCATATAAATACTCTGCTAACTCTGATATTGGTATATAATTGATATTGAATATCACATCAAATTCATGTATAGTTTTTACCAGGTGTTTAATGTGTTAGACATTGTTTAACTATGAGGATTTTGTTATATTCCCTTCAGAAAAATACTGATGTCACATCCTCAAAGTGAATCTCTGCGTTTTGGATGGGTGAGATTAATAAAGTGGTGACATAAGCATGGACTGGCTTCCACTCAGACACCATGATAAGCTTTCACTTTAACTACTGGAATTCCACCCAGTTATACCATGTTTTCATCATCTGGGTTGGTATCATGTTCTAATCAATGCCCAGTAGCTTCACCACACCCAGTTTGAGTTTGGATTTTCTCTTATATATTAATTTAAAAATGAGAAAATGCACATTGAGGATATATAGGCATTTAGTTTAAGCAACAAAAAAAACATCAATAAAACACATAGAGGATTGTTTTCAAACAATTGTGTACAACCTTTGCCTTTCAAGACAATACATAGGGACTTATTGTGATGTACTTTTGTATTTGTAAATCTTTCCTACTTGAGCATACAGGTTTTATAGAGGCAAATGTCATTATCAATACACATTTGTGAACCCTTTCCATTTGTAATTCATTATTTTGACAATGCACCACTCATACAGGTCGTGCTTAGCTATTGTTAAAGAACTATATTGTTGGCAGAAGAATAATTAATATATCATAATTCCATTGTTATTTAATTATCAGTTCAAAATAAAGGATTTTTATTTAACATTTGCGCTCTTTCTTTTTGATACAACGCTATGTCACTGATATTTTCTACAAGCAGTAAGCCAGCCCACTTCCTGTCGTGCTTAACTACGCCTCCGGGCTGCAAAATACGTACTCTCGTGGTGTGTGGGGGTGATATGAATATTAAAGTTCTTGCTGTATTACTATTATTATTGTTGTTGTTAGATTTCCTCCAACTCCTCTAGCATCTCTAACCTCAAGCTAACGCCAGTATACAAATAGGACAAACCCAAACTGAAGGAACCGGGTGGAGTTTAGGACCCTGTGGGGCGCGCGGTACAATAGAGCTGTTGTGCCGTGGTGGTGGAGAGATTGCAACCCTTGAGATTCCTACTGTGGTAGAATAAAAAAAGGACAAATTTAATCAGTAGGGATAACCAGAGCCGCTATTTTTACATGCATATGTTGGAAATTGAGTTACGGCCGATATTTAGGTGGAATAAACCTCACTGCACGGCGTGGATTTGAGGTAAGATCCGAGGAATTTGAACAATATGCTCGTGTGTTCAGAGGGGCTCAGTGTGCCAAGATTTGCCCTGGTTGGCTTATCCAGGCCACAGGGCCCGCTTCCTTTCTGCTTTTCCAAGGATATTTCAACTGCTTTACTATACATACCGTTAGCGATCGTTAAGTGAATGTGTCACGGGTACTTCAATATCTTATGTACTGAATAAACCCAGCTGAGCTTTACGAAAAAAAGAGTCCAACTGCTGTAGGAAGTGACATCTTTGTATGATGGTGGCGCCCATGTTTGATTTCTCCACAGCGTTGTAATCTACACTGCAGCCCGCTAAGGCCTGTGTTTGGCGCCAAGGCATTTTGGCAGGGCAGACGGATTATCATTGTTGATTTACTGATTTTGGTAAACACAACCAACCACTACTAGTGAGCTACTACTAATAACAAGTAACCAGACATTAATGAATTTGGTTATCACTAGACCGTAACGTAAACAGACGAGAACCGGACAGCTGTTTACACTGTAGGTGGGGAGGCAGCCAGTCATCTATATACATTTTATCAATTAGATTAAATTATTCTTCATTTTGCAGGGTACCCAATTTATAAGTTAAAATTAGTAGTTCACATAAGTAATGTTAGAATCAGAATATGACACGAGTTTTGGCGATTTCACACTAGCCTATCCCCTCTCCTGAGCACCCAGTAACACACACAGTAACCTCCATTGACTGTGTCCTGTTTCAGAAAACCTCCTATACAACTGTCTGTCCCACTTTGTTTAATAAGTGAACCCTCCATACGTCCTCCATACACACTTTGACATGGGGCAGACAATTGACATGTAAACCCTCCTAAACTCAGTTCCCCACGTTTATAGTCTGACAAATATTTATGACTTAAATTTATAGTAGTATATGTATGTGTGTAGGTTGTTTTTTTTAGGGCAAAAAACGCATAAAATACGACATTTTTTGTTCATAATGATGGGTGTTTTCCCCGTGATAATCACTGACTGGAGGTGATAGTTTACGAATGTCATCCTTCATATCTGGCATCTTGATGCCTGTTTGATCGGTGGTAATTCTGCTTTTCCAACCTTGGATCAACATAGACCAGGGTAAAGGCTGAATGGGAGCATGGGGTGGCACAGTGGTGAGACGCCCGGTGCCGGGGCCATTTCATTTCCTTAGTTAGCAGACCTTAAAAATTGGATGGCAATTACATTGTTTTCTGAATTTTCACCATTTTCTCATCATCAAGAATGTGCATTTAGTTCTGCAATCCAATTCTGCATTTTATCTTGACCTAGTCAAAATTGCAGCTTTAATAGTCACTTGAACTCCTAATGTACATTGTTTATTTATACATCAGATAAGTGTTGAGTAACTGAACACTCAAACTGTGGTGCATTTAAAGAGATGCAAACGCTCAGGTCAATGGCAGTGTGTTTTGAATGCAGCTACAGCGGGCCCTGCTCCTGCTGCATGTCCTGGAGGTGATCACACTGTTGAATGTTGTGTGCATGTCATTTTGTTTTGAATGCAGCTCTACATTTTCTGTCAAGAGTATATTTTATTAGAATAGATGACTAAGGACAAGATGTTGCAGTATCAAAGTTCGACCAAGATTTGATTTTTGAGGAGCCAGATATCGCTGAGACCTAAAATAATAATAATAAGTGTTTTTTGCTCTGAGTTGCAACTAGATGACTCATATTTAGCCGAGCTTAGATACACTCTTGTTTCCAGTAAACCAACCATGTGTTCTTCACTAAATCTAGTTAATGCCCACTCATTCACACAGTAACGCATTGCAGGAGTTTAGTTTTCTTTTTGTTGCCAAGCCAAATTAGACAGAGTACTCAGCATTTTTGTTTACGTGGATGAAGTGGTAGAGGGTGCTATATCACTGACTGACAGAGCAAGACACACTGCAGTGAGAGTATTTCCTGTCTCTTGTGCTTTTACTGAGAGCACAATGAGGAGTGTGTATTAGGTTAGTGCCGTTGACCTGTGGCTGTGGACGGGAATATGCCTGTAGGGCTAATCTGGTCAGTGGCGCTAGTTACATGCCGCTTGCACAACTTTCTCAACTACAGGCATATGTGTGTTTTGATCACACCATAGCATGCAGTAGGAAATGGGTCCCGTGCCTTTTCCTCACCCACCCCTCCTGTCCACATGGGGAATGTGAGGCATGTGCTGTCTGCTGAAACAGCGTACCGTATCTGGGGCTTCTGTGTATTAAGGCCTTACCATACACTGGGTTTGAATTCGGCCTTGGACAATTGTTGCCTGTCACTGCCCACCCGTAATCTATCTTGTATCTCTACACTGTAAACTGTCCAAGTAAAGAGGAAATGCCAAAATCTTTATAAGGGGGGCATGTTGCAATCCTGCACCGTTATGATTCCATCCTCTTTGTATTTATTGATTATTCAGTGATGTGAAACCCTTATGACTATTGGTAGATTTGTATCCTGGGCATTTTTCATACAGAAAGCTCCCAGGCAAAATCTCAGAGCTGACCTAGTATTTAGCAGAGACCCAACTAACCAGAGCCATAATAAATCATTGTGACACAGTGGCACAGTGTATGCAGCCATAACTCTGTGGTATCCAACAGATGCGTGTTGTTGATAGTATTAGATCCATCTACTTTATGAATTGACATCCATTTCTTATTTGCAGGTATGAAAAGAGGTTGTCTGGGGTTTATCAGAGGAATCCACTAGCATGTTTTTCTATTTGAAATTTATGGTGAGTAGTTTATCTTGTGCGCAGACTCTTAGTCTGTATCCCTAGGTTGGTCTGGGACAGAGGCAAACCAGCATTATGTATGATTTGGAAATGGTTATTTGAATTTGATTATCTCAATCCCATAATGTGCATGTTTGTAATCCCATAACACACACACGTCTTTTGCTTGACTTGTGTCTGCTCATGCCTTTTGCAGGATGCTACAGGATGAAACGTCTCAGGTCCTCAAGCAGCAGTGACAGTTCTGACAATGAGAGTGAGTAGCCTACCTGCAGGATCCCATAACCTGAAACGTTTCCACGCTGCTTTTTAATTTACACCGTCTCTGTATTCAGGTCCCTCAACCTCCTTCTGCTCCTCCAACAAATATGGAAGTAAACCTGGAACCCCTGCCTCCAACCCAAAGAAACCAGCAGAAGTAAGTACGGGCTTTCCTGGGCTCACGGTCAAATGGCGTGCCGAGTGTTAATGGAGTGATGTTGTTAAACACCGGGGTCGGTCTCTAAATACTTGTGGCCCACGGCCTCTCCCACAGGTGTTCAGAAAAGACCTGATCAGTGCCATGAAACTGCCTGACTCCCACCACGTCTCCCCAGAGGACTACTACCTACTGGCGGACACCTGGAGGCAAGAGTGGGAGAAGGGAGTTCAGGTGCCAGCAAGTCCAGACACCATCCCAGAGCCGTCAGTCAGGTAATGCTGCCCCCTGCCTAAAGGCTATTATATCACAATATCACATTCTGTTTTTGTCATTTTCCCGTTTCTGTGCTTCAATAATAAGCACAACTTTATTATATAGCCCAATTACAGGGTGCCTGCAGGTCCTGTAAATGTTGTAAATGTTATTATAAACTCAAGGCCTTAAATGGTTCATTGTCACATTTTTTCAAATGTGCAATTGGTCTTACATTTCATTCTAACTGACATTGAAAAAGTACTAAGTGGATGAAACTTTCACCCTGAATTACTGATTGTCTCTGCATTCAGAATCATCACTGAGAAGCCCAAGGAGGTGCTTTACACCCGCCAGAGGAAGTACATCCAGTGTTGGAGCCAAGATTCCACAGAGTCAGGTTATGTCAACATCAAAGAACTGGCAGAGAGCATGTGTCGCTACGATCTGGACGACATGGACCTCTATTGGCTGCATGCACTCAACACAGAGCTGGATCATATGGGTACGGCACAGGACCTTAAAACTCAACACATAGTCTATTATTAATCACTGCCCTAAATGAAGAGGCCAGTGGTCTCTGCTGGAGTTGCTTTAACTACGCTGGATTTTGTTCCTGTCTGTCTCCCAGGGGAGGGGCCAGTAGATGAGCTGACGATGGAGCGAGCCATGGAGGCCCTGGAGAGGCAGTGCCACGACAACATGAACCACGCCATCGAGACGGTGGAGGGGCTCGGGATTGAATATGACGAGGACGTCATCTGTGATGTGTGCCGCTCGCCCGATAGTGAAGAAGGGAATGACATGGTGTTCTGTGACAAGTGCAACATCTGTGTACACCAGGTAGACATTAGTGTACCTTTCAGCACACAGACAGTTACCAAATATAAACAGTCAGTACTGGAGATATATTGGACATTCTTTAGGCAACATTTAACTCACTTGTCGAAACATATTGTGACCAGAACAGCATTTTCTTTCTCATCATTCTTTCACAAACAAGGAAAGATGAGCAATGACTTGACTGTTTGTACTATGGCCAATGTGTATCTAAGATGTGTTGACAAACATGCCAGTTACACATCGATTTACTATAAGTAGCATATTAGTCCAACATAGCCATATCTCTGACTTGACTTACCTGTTGCTTCCCCCCCAGGCCTGCTACGGCATAGTGAAAGTGCCTATTGGAAACTGGCTGTGTAGGACCTGTGTCCTTGGCATTGACCCACAGTGCCTTCTGTGTCCCAAGAAGGGTGGTGCCATGAAGGCAACACGTGCAGGCACCAAGTGGGCACATGTAAGCTGTGCCCTGTGGATACCGGAGGTAAATAGCAGTACACTCATATCTTCTGCCTACTTCTTGACCTCTGCAATAAGAATAGTAAATAATCTTCCATCATACTGTATGTTTGACTGTTCTGTAGGTGAGCATTGCTTGTCCAGAGAGGATGGAGCCCATCACCAAAGTATCCCACATCCCACCCAGTCGCTGGTCTCTCATCTGCAGTCTCTGCAAAGTGAAGACAGGCGCATGCATCCAGGTGAGTGTGGATCAGTGTGGTCACTGTCTGGTAGAGCTATGGTGATGATGGGCAGACTAGACTAGATAGGAGTAATGTTACCATCTATAATGTTTAATGTATTTATTCTTTTCTCTGCTCACAGTGCTCTGTGAAGAATTGCACCACTCCTTTCCATGTGACATGTGCCTTTGAGCACAGCTTGGAGATGAAGACCATACTGGATGAAGGGGATGAAGTCAAGTTCAAGTCCTACTGCCTCAAGCACAGCAAATCCAAAGTGGGAGAGCCCGGCCTGAGCCCAGTTCGTCCTAAACCCCCCAGTGAGACTGAGAAAGTGGGCCAGAGGGCACAGAGACTGCAGGAGCTGGAGGAGGAGTTCTACACCTTAATCCAGCTGGAGGAGCTGGCGCAGAACCTCGGCCTCACCGAGCACCTGATGGACTTCATCTATCAGTACTGGAAGCTGAAGCGGAAAACAAACTTCAACAAAGCTCTGCTGCCCCCTAAAGAGGAGGAGGAGAATCTGCTGCTGCAGCCGCAGGAGGACAGCATCCACACACGCATGCGCATGTTCATGCACCTGCGACAGGATCTGGAGAGGGTGGGTGCTTGTGTTGTATAATGTTCTGTAACGCTGAGGCATTTGGTCGTAGGTATTTTGGTTTTATGAAGCTTCGACACAGAGTGCAGGTCTCCTTTCTCAATATATATATATTTGTTATATATTACTATTCTGCGTGAAGGAGCACATAAGCTTTATTTTTTTATCTCACATACAGTATGTCTGTATGTGAGATAATATGTACAGTATGAACATAAATTAAAGGAATTTAGACGATATAGCAAGAGATGAATACTGTAGTAATAATAATAATGATATTGCTTTATATTCAAAGAAGAGCTAAAGAGAGTTTCATAGGAACACAAAGGAAATCTTTATCTTTTTGAGATGACAAAATCTACATTCATGTATAAAATGGAGGAGTGCTCCTTTTTAATTGCCAATGTTACATGTTATGTTTTTGCCTCTTTTCATCCTGCAGGTGAGGAATTTGTGTTACATGGTGAGTCGGAGGGAGAAGCTAAAACTGTCGCAGAGTAAAGCCCAGGAGCAGATGTTCAACTTACATGTGAAGCTCATGAACCAGGAGCTCTCTGCTGGTGAGCCATCTATTAACATGTCTTAAATTATATTATCTGAACTCTTGAATACAGTTAAATATAGCATTTATTTTGGTGCACTGTTCTTCCGTTTTGTTGTTCAGTTGTTTTTTTCAAATGTTCAATTGGTCTTATATTTTATTGTAACTGGAATTTAAAAAAAACAAAGTCTTAAATTCAAGTTGAAAACTTGCAGACACCCTTCATTGTGTCATTTGAGTCATAGCTGAATCTTGTATGTGTTTTCTCTGAAGGCCTCCCTGTTTCATTTCCCGTGGAGAGTACGCTGTTCCGTCCTCCTCCAAGAATAACTCTGAAGTTGAAGATGCCCAAAATCTCAAGCTTGGGAAATGGAAATAGCAGTTCCAAATCTGGGAATGGGCCCCTCTGCCCGGACAACAGTGGGAATGTTCATGAACACATTGGGGGAGGGCTGGGTCAGGGGAAGCCTCAGCTCCACCGCGGCAGGAGAGAGGAGCGCTCCAATGGCCTGCTGTCTTCCTCAAGCCATTCCTACAGAGAGGGCAGTGCAACAAGCAGCCCAGTGTTGTCCATCAAACCAACTGGAAAACCCTTAGCTCTTCATGCTGCCCTCCATGGCCACTCATCCAATGGTAATGGGAAACTTGACCCAGACCGGGCATGTGTTGCCAAAGCTAATGGCCTCATGGAGAAGTTTGTGGCTCAAAAGGACAGTTCTTGCCAGACCCCCAATGACCAGGACACTTCTAATGAGTCGTTGGGCAAGGGCAGCCTGTCTAGCAACTTTCGCAAGTCCACCATGGAGCACTTCAGCAGGTCCTTCAAAGAGGCTACCGTCAACCTGGTACGGACCACGGAGGACTTGCGAGTCTCTGACAAACTGTCCCGTAAGGCCTCAGCTAAGGAGAGGCTATGGCCCAAGCCAGTGTCTGGACACCAGCCAGGCAGCACACGGTCTTACCAGGAGAGTGACGGATATTGCCCTGACCTGGAGCTCAGTGACTCAGAGCCAGAGGCCAAAGGGAGGCACCAGAGGCAGGTCCGGGTACCACAGCCACAGGGCCCAAGGGGCGACTATCACAAAGGGGCCAGTCGCGGGAAGCAGTCCCTGGGCTCCAGAAAGCCAGTGCACAGGTGACGGCTATTTCTGCACTTCACTCACTGCCACAGCTCTCTTCAGACCCCTCTGGCAGTCGTCCTAAGTGCCAGGCCATCCCTCTGAACACATCTCTCCCTGTTGGCCCTGGCTGTCAGGTGCTGACGGTCTATGGGGCATGCTTTCAGGGACCAGACCAAGCCCCAGTGCTAAAGGTGCTGTATACAGGGGCATAAGACAGGAGCAAAACAACAGGTGCATGAAGGGCGTTGTAGCCCAGAATATCATCCAAGGGGACGGTGCATCTCGCTGTGTTGTCACTGTTCAGTTTTGCTTTAGAGGAGCAAACCTATATGGTCTTCTGAGATTAACATGCTTGCCTTTCTTTTTTTTTTTTGGTTAGCATTACATTTGTATTCTGCACAACTTTGTATTCAACAAGCCCCTTCCCCTACACATTAAACATGCCTTTGACTAATATTGTTGTACATATTATCTTAAGTTGCCGTTCAAATTAGGATGTAAATGTAGATGTAAATTTTGTAACAGAATCGCAGAGGTTAAATTCTGACACTTGGAAAACAGAAACAAACTCGACAGAATCCTCACTCTTGTACAATGTGATGGTAAGTGGCCATAAATTAAAACTGTGACAAGCCAGATGGAAAATTTGTAGTGAATTTTAGCGTCTTCTGCCCCTGACTTTCTTGCACACTGTGTTCCAGTTAACCTGCTTCCAAGAGGCGATAGAAGCCTGACTATTGTTGACCTCTTAAATCTGATTTCTTCCTTTTGCAGGTCTACCATTTGTCAAGTATAGGAGTTATTTTTAAAAACAAATGTGTTTTTTTATGTGTAGGAATGCAAATTCACTGTATTAGTACATTATCAGTTATCCAGGTTATGTCATCTCTTGGTCAGACAAGAGCTTAACTTAATGCATTCAGAAATGTCTAGCTATAAGAAAGCATCACTACATTCCTTGATCTATGCTTCAGTAACATAATTACACTTGAAACTAGATTCATAAAGCTAATACTATGAATACTGATCTAGGATCTGTGACAGTCATATGAATGAAAGTATGAACATCACTATGACTTATAAGAGAAACTAGTCCCAGATCATTGGATGATAGGTCTTCATTGACTCAGAATCTATCGGCAGATAGTTTGAATTAAAACTGCTCTTTTGAACATATCTAAAGGCGTATTGTAATCTTTGCAATTAGTTGCATACCTGACTTGACAATGAAATAGCCTGGAATAACTGGTGTTCACCTTAATGTAATTAATGAGGTCTAATGTCTGAGTCGTGTCTGGTGGTCCTCCGTGCCAGCATTGCCACACGAGACCTTGAGTGAAACCTTTTAAGTGGTATTTCACTTTGCCGCAACATGCTCATTTTCCTGTGCGCATCTTGACAGTCCAACCCTCAACATTAGCTCACCGCCCACCATTATTAAAATAGGTAACAGAATACAGAAGTAATGTAATCTGTGTTGCCTCACTTCTAACTCAAAATGAAACTGATTTTCAGACCAGTGGAAGCAAACCGAAGTGATACCTGGCACCGCTAATGTTGGTGGCTGATCTGATGAGCCCATGAAGGCATTCATGTGCCAAACACTAGAAATGTTATGCCAAAGTGAAATATTGCTTTCACTGCCGACCTGTATGAATCTCAACAATGCACCCTCCTTATACATAGTGCAGTTGACCTGCTGTTCAGGATTTGTTATCGAGTGTGACACCACTTTGCTACCTATCTACTGCTCACCATGGCCTGATCTCATAGGAGGCATTAAGTAGAGTATTTATTGCACTGAACTGTGCAACACATTCCCCCTCTGCAGCATGAACAAGTACTGTCTGAATTCATTTTTGTTCAATGAACCACCGGAATTACTTTTTTTAATTTTTTTTAATTTTGTTGTATAATTCTGCCAGCAGCCAGTGACAAACACTAATGATGTGGATTGTAAACTGCAAAAGTGGTGCATACGTTTAGAGCAACATATTAGGCACCCATTTTACAATAAAACAACGAGGACTGATGTATTTTCACATGCTATGTTATGTTTCTCCTTTGGAAAGTACATTTCTAAATAAATTCTGAAAATGCAGTATTGCAGTGTTCATTGTATACATGACAGGTAATATCACAGGTGACCTTACAATTTTGACAATATGGAGGTTTTCATACAAACACACACCGGCTATTTCCACTGACTAGCACACCTTCATCCACCCTAATTTCTAGGTCTTGGAAATTGCACAAAACAGTTTATATTGTACTGTTCTGATATACCTACGCTTAGGTTTTAGACTGCCGTCATCTAACATATTCTGATATTTGTTGCTGTTACTAAATCATATCTAACACCAAAATCTTCAAATCAGAGAGGGGGGGGGGGTCTAATGAGTGAAATCTGCTGGTGTCCGTTTGGTAGGAATGAAACCTGATTCTGCTGATTCGGCCCTCCTTGGCACACGGGTGGAGACCCCTGGTAAAGAAGGTGTTCACACACAAGCTAAATTTAACAAATGGACCGCTAGATGGCATCACCACACTAACAATTAAAACCAGTATGGGGGGGGGGGGGGGGGGCATCATACACAAGGATGTTAAACATTTTGAAGTGCGCATGTCTGGAGGCATGGCTCACACTAAACACACACACATAGGGACAGCTAGTCTTATTCAAAGGAGTGGCTGGTACACTAGTATTTCTAATGTTGACAGACAGTATAGACAAGCAGAGAGGAGGTAAAGTTCTGGTGGGATTTGATCACAGGCCAGCAGGTACATGACTGGTTTGTTTCATTATACTGGCTAGTGCTGTCTCAGGGATTACCGACCTGCCTGACTAATTGATCGATACTCTACTGCTTAAAGCAAACCGATGACTAAATCTTCCTCCCAGGAAGGGACATTTTTTTATAAGAATGTCGACCTCCAATTCCTGAATTGTCCAAGAATCTCAAGTACAACACCTGAACACTTAACACGGCATTGTATCAGACCATTCACAAACTTCACTGACTGGATATCTATTTCCAACGTCTAGACTCTTTTAGAGAAGGGAAAAGCTGATGTCAAAAGATGACAAACTCAACATAACCAAGGCACACGGTCATCCACGGTCACGGTAGATGGTATCTGGGAATAAAGCATACATATTTTTTCTGACCTAAATTCATATTATTCATCAGCAAGTAGTATCAAGCGAATGAAAGTTAAATAAAGATTGGGTCCTGAATCAATGCTGATCAATGCTATCAATTATATCTGGAGATATAATTGATTTCTGTGTATATTGTTTGCTTGATGATGATCACTGGAGGTCGTAGTTTACCTACCTTTAATCATGCAGCCTGTCCAATGGATTCACCTCCCAGTGATACGATTTCTACATGTATTACACTTACACCAGTTCATGAGGCATTGAATGACAGGTGCAGGTGAACAAATATTTAAAGGGAGATACAATGTAGACATAGACATTACACTGCAGGCCCAGGCCGTATTTTCACATATGCATGCAAAACTTTGTTCCAGGTTGCCTGCAATGTGCCTAGAAACAACCGATGGGTCTCTTTAAGAGGAAAGCTTCTCCTGGATCTGCTGATCACGCCAGTCGCCGCCCTCTCCGCACATCCCGCACCGCACTGGGGAAACGCCGAAACCCTGAACCGCCGCGTGATGGTTTGAATCTTATTTGCGTTTAAACCGGCCGAGCAACGAGCCCATTGCATGTGGAAAGTGTTTTAATTCATCGCTTGGACGACTGATGTTGTTTTTAGTGTAAGTCTATATTGTGAGCCCATGCTTTGCAGGTGTATAGGAAACGTCCGTAGAGTTAGAGCTACTGGAAACACGGTCTCACTTTACTGCCTAATCGGATAGTACATCTTTTTATGCAGCCATGGCATTTTCTGGTGTTTTAGAATGGACTTTTCCTGGCACACCCTTATAGTTTTATAGTCCAATTCCCCCACTTAGCTGGTTTGACCAGAGGAAGCTGCTGCGTACTTCATCATGTAAGTGTGCTATCAACCGGACTGCAGCTCACACGAGACGCTTTATGATTTACTGTAGATGATACTTTACTGTATAGGATATGAGATACTCAAATCCTATTGTGCCTCTTATACCTGTAATGGATGTTTCCCGATGTGACACAATAGCAGGGGCAGGATGAAGCCTCCGATGGAGACATGCTGGAGTGTACTGGACTGTAATTATGTTACTGCACGGAACAGCCACGATGCAACACGATGCTAATGCGTCTAATTCATTAATGGGCTGCAGACACTGGAGTCAACTATGTCATCCGTGGTGTCCGAGGGGAATGAGCTGACCCTAAGAGACCTGCCCATGGAAAGCTGGATGGCCCATCTGCCATATGCATTGTGGGACATACCCCTGTGCAACCTGGCCATCCCAGGTAAGGCAATGATACCCCAATTAGCAATATAGGCCCATTCCTGTGTGTTGATGGATGAAAACAAATATTAGGTGGCATTATGTCAAACAGGGATTTTCTGACTCATCTATACAGTCGTTGTAGTCTCATCTGGGCACAGAGCCCACTCAAATCAATCTGATAGCTTAAGCCCTCTACAAACTGTCCTAGCTGTAGTGATTATATCAATGGGCTACTATTATACACACACTTTAGTTATCAAATAATGATGTGTCTGTTTAAAATATGTACTTCTGTTTCCATAATCAGGAAGCCACAATGCAATAACCTACTGTCTGGATATGAATGACAGATCCCCTGTGGACCTCACGCAGCCTGACATGCTTCAAAAGTTGGACAAATACATGAAGCCTCTTATTCGTCCATTTGTCTACAAGTGGGCAGTAACCCAGGTGAAGTATGAGAGGAGCCAGTAGTTTACCATTGTTAATAACAGGTTCTTTATAAGTTATAACACTTTGAGCACTACGTCATGTTATAGATGATGTATCCTATGTTGCAGGAGTCTACTATAAAGCAGCAGCTAGACTGTGGGGTCAGATACTGTGACCTGAGAATTGCACACAGACCCAATGACAGCTCTAGCGATCTCTACTTCTACCATGGTGTTTACACCACAGTCACTGTGGAGGTACAGTAATAACATCTACACAAAATATGTCCATGTTTCTATACTGAAATGAATGTTCCTGTAATCCTTTAGGTTGTTTAAGCAATTATCCAACATCAAGAAAAGAAATCTTGGTAGTGTAACAAAGGTTAAAGTCCTGTTCTAACGGTGAACTGTGCTGACTTGTGACCCACATGTGTTTTCCTGCTAGACTGTTCTGAAGGAGATAAGAGAGTGGCTGGACGTCCATCCCAGAGAAGTGGTCATCCTCTCCTTTAGCCACTTCCTTGGCCTGAGCCCGGAGCTCCACATGTTGCTCCTCACAATCATAAGGAACGTGTTCACTTCCAAGCTTTGTCCCAAAACGGTACTATTGTTCTTCTGTATGGACATTTAAAAGGCACAGAGCCTGTCAGATAATAAAACTAAATGCTCTTTGCCGTTATTCTCTTGATTTGCAGGAAGCAGTAACTCTTCATAACCTGTGGGCTTTGGGCTACCAGGTGATCGTGTCCTATGAACACATTATTGCCAACTACCACAGCGACCTGTGGCCACATATTCCTTATTGGTGGGCTAACAAATGCAAAGCAGAGGCTCTCATTGAGGAGTTTGAACAAAGAAAACAATATGGCCGACCAGGTAATTTACAGTTGACTTCAATATCAAAAACATGCACACAAAGGAAGAACAAACTTAATTGATTGATTTTTTTACTCATCATTTATGCTGTCGTACTCCAGTAATAAGTGATAATTGCACAGATAAAGGGCTCATGTTATGATTTTCATTGAAAATATCCTAATTTGATGTTTTGTATTACCTCATTAAATACTTTTGGTGACATTAATTCTTGTGTGTGTATTCCGTTTTGCAGGAAGTTTATTTGTTACAGGAATTAATCTCACAGAGGACCTAAAATATATCTGCTCACACCCAACAGAATCCCTGAAGGACTTGGTAATGTCCACATATCCGACCCTGCTGGGCTGGGTAAAGGAGCAGACTCCGGGCTCCAAAGCTGGCTCTCTCAATATAATTGCTGGGGACTTTATCAGGGAGAGCCAGTTTGTACCAACTGTTGTTGCACTGAATGAGAAATTGATGAAATGGTCCTCATAGGAGTTTTGCAATAGAAACCTTTACTAATATGCATTATTGTACAGAAAAATGTGAATTGCAGCATGAAATACACGTGTGCTTGTTTTGTTGAGAGAGAGAGAGAGAAAAATATTCATGTGACTTGAAAAAATAATTTAAGATATAAATGCACTCAAGACAGTGAAATGTATATGTCAGTCTTAAAGCTGCTTGAAAACAAATCTTGGTATCTTGACCTGCACTGATTTTTTTTTGTATTTGTTTACATTCATTCCACTCTTTATGCAATGTACTGTATCTATTTTCACAAGTCAGCAAGGTGCCCAGTTTTATTACGCTACTATGACCTAAGCAATAATGATTCACTTACTCTTACCTTAACAGAGGCATTTTAGACATGCAAGCACAAGAAATGTTCTATGTTTCAAAGGAGCACATATGACTGTCATGTAGGACACAAACTTTTATAAATGTTAAGTGTGGTTAGCAAAGTTAGAAAGCAGCTAAATTGCATTTCCTAAATATATCCAGCCATTATATATAATACTCATCCATAAAGAATGTTACACCATCATAGGATGAGACTACACATATACAAAGTGCATGGAAAACCTCTTAGCATGAACCCAGCATCTGAAACGGCCTTTGCTTTAGCCAACAATTCAGGCAGGCCTTCATTTCAAATGATGCTGCACCTCTGTGCCTGTGGAGATCAGCTTTTCCAATAAACATAAGCATTTTTAAGCAAATAATCCCATTCTTGCTGTATTCACTTACCATTCAAAGGTGCGAGCCACTGTTATATATTGTCACTTCAAAAATACCTGTAGCATTAAGTCAAGCAAACCCATGCCTAGGAGGTAAAACTAGAAAAACTACCCACATGGGAGGAGTAGAAGCATAGAAGCATTTTTTCCTATTATTCTAAAGAAGTGATTCATGTCTTTGCTATTTTCAATACTAAAGTTAAGCTTTACTAACATTACTGCTAACATTAATGTCTACTGCCATAGAGTTTTGAGGCTCTGAGTAACTTTAAGTAAAATTAAATTCTTCAAATTGGTTGAGGTTAAATTTACCAAGCAGCTACACAAGAGACTTCTAGGCTATGGTAGAAAGCTATTCTGGGGTCCGTTCAGTAAATAATGGCTAGGCTACACTGTCAAAAACAAGGTACACCGTGGTACGTTTTGTCACTGGGGCTGTACCTTTTTTGTGAAAAGTACTATAGTAGCATGTATGGTCTAAAATACGGTTATAGGTCAGATTCAGATGTGTTAGCTCAGAGTGTAACGTAAAAGTACATCGTTTTTCAGTTACAGACAGAAAAACATACACTGTTGCAGTCATAAAATAGGAAAATAACCTATTAAAATGCCTTTACAAAGGCAGATGTAGGGCTATTAGACCAGAGTGTAAAGTAAAACCTAGACGGTATAGTGTTTCAGCTAGAAAAAAAATAAAGGTTACTGGGGCTGTACCTTTTTTGACGGTGCGCCTTTTGTTCAGACAGTGTAGCCTCGCTAGGTTTGATGGACCAGGAAATTCAAAGTCTCTTCGCCTCGCCAAATTGAGTTGTTGTCGGTAGTTTTTAGAGTCAATTTGAAGTCATTAGTACAATGACTAACCTAAAACAGATCGCGCGGGTCTAGTCTGATGCTCGTGCTTGGACTTAATATTGTGTCTCTGTGAACAGACAGTCCGACATGGATTATATGAGCCAAAACTATGAAGAATGGATGTCACGTCTACCGGAGGAGCTGTGGGACATTCCCATAACAAATCTCTCCATACCGGGTAATTGGAAGCGAAGACTTTTCTGTCCTTAACGTAAAACAAGTATAGTAATTCTATACATTTTAGAATGATACCATAAAAATACCACAGCAAAACTATTCACTATATCCAATAGATGTAGGCTACCATTGGTATAGGAGATTAAAAAATACCATTTAAGTACTAAAGGTCACTATAAACTCAACTGATGGACTACAAGTCCCTATAGTAATATTGTAGGAATATCATAGTGAGTTTTCGTTAGGCTAAGTACGATTTTCTGCAATTCTCGTAAAAAATCAAATTAGCAATATCAATTTTAACTTTTAACTTCACGACAGAATTCTAAATGTCTATAATTAATCTTCACTCCAGGAAGCCATGATACCATGAGCTACTGTCTGGACATAAACTCCCCCTTGCTCAGGTCCGAGTCGGACACCTTCAGGCTCCTGGATGGACTTTTCTACTGCTTCACAAGACCTGCCATTTTTAAATGGGCTACCACACAGGTATGCAACCTATAGGGCAGTTTGCCGGTGTGCTTTATTATGAAGTTACTCAGGCTATTGTTAAAGTTGTAATATGAGACGTTTGTTTTTGTTTTTTTAATTTTGGCGACATCTCTGGTAAAAAGTGTTCATTGCTGTGATATTTCTGCACTGCACAACCCAGAGATCACCTGGTACTCAACCAGTGTGACCAGTATGGTGACATTTTTTCCACTGGATTTTCTGGAGTTTGAGTTTCTGTAGGTGGTGCTCTTTTCTTTGTCTGTTCAGCCATGGTATCGCTGCTCATGCTAACTACTGACCAAAGATATTCTCAAATGGAGAAGAGATTTGCCACTCTGTATACTTTCAATGTTACTGCTGGATTATGAGCGCTCCCAGGAATGAGTAAAAAATGACTAGGTGTTAATGGGGCTATCAGACCCTAATGTTTTTGTGCTTTTTCTGCTTCCGGTTATATAAAATGCATCACTTTCTGTGCTCCAGAGGATTCTCCTTGGAAACACCTACCTGGTACCACGTGTGTGAAATGTAAAAGCTTGTAAAACCATGGGCTGGCTATAGGTTGAATCACTATCGTGTTATATCAGTGATAGAGAGTAGCAAAATGGAATTGTATCAATATGAAAATGTCATGGATTATTACTTTAAAGACAAGTGGGCCAGAAAGAGAGTTAGAGTGTTAGTGGTACTCAATAGTGAATTTATTACACAGGTTATCTTTTGTGTGCTATAGTATCGTAATATACCTATAACATTCATATAATAGAATATGATGAAAGTATCCTAAAATGTATGTATCCTAATGTATTTTCATTTGTTTGTTCTGATGTGTAATGAATCCTCCTCTTCACCCTTCAGGATAAAAGTATTGTGGAGCAACTTTTCATGGGAATTCGGTTCTTTGATCTCCGCATTGCACACAAACCTTATGACTCATCCAACTACCTTTATTTTACACATGTCATATACACACATTTAACAGTTTTGGTGAGTAAAAGGTCCAAGTTATTTTAATAACATGCTTCACATTGGGCATAATATATATATATATATATATACACACATGAACCAATGTTAAAGCTCTCTGGACAATGTCACTTCTTTATAGGAAACACTGATGACGATTGCCACGTGGCTGGAATCTCACCCAAAGGAGATTGTTATCCTAGCTTGCAGCCATTTTGAGGGACTGAGCAACAAACTCCATGAATCATTCATTTTGTCCCTGAAGAAACTATTTGGATCAAAACTCTGCCCGCGGAAGGTTAGTTTTGTCCTTGCACAGTTGTTACTGTCTCCCCTGCTTCCAGAGTTAAAGCCAGAGGAAGACCTTGAAAACAAAAATGACACACCACTGGTACATAGTATGCCTTACAAAACACCACCTGCCTGCCCTCACAGGAATCAGTCCTGACCTTGCGGAGTCTGTGGGCATCTGGTCGCCAGGTCTTGCTGTCCTATGATGACCAAGCTGCAGCTAGACACGAGGAGCTATGGCCAGCCATCCCTTACTGGTGGGCCAACCAGGCTACAGCACAAGGAGTGATCAGTTACCTAGACTGGCAAAAAGACATGGGGCGTCCAGGTGAGTTTCAGTTACAATTTGACCCAGATGTCTTTTATAGTTTAGGGATTAAGCTGACATGCTTATCCAGACTGACCTGCAATGAGCGGCAAGAGTAGAATAAACTTTAATTCCTAGCCCCAAATTTACAAGCAACCACTAGTAAGGATTGCAAGGGTCGGGGCGTCCTGGTGGTCCAGTTGGCTTAGGTGCACACCATGTAACCGGGACATCCTGGGTTTGAATTCAACCTGGGATCTTTGTCCAATGTCACACCCCTCCCTCTTCCCCAAGGTTTCCTGTCTCTCTCTCTACTTTCAACTATCTAATAAAAGCAAAAATGCCTAAAAATAAGATTGCAAGGGTTGGAGCCATATTTTCCTGACAATATTCCTCTGACTTCAGAATGATTACGTAAGACATAAGTGCTGGGACAGACAAATACATTAAGAGTAAAGGACAGGGGAGATGATTCAGCGGGGAGTGAATGAAGTGAGATACTTCTTGAAAAGAGAAACATCTTGTTTTTAAGGTCTTTTCAGTCTATGAAGCAAGATGGGAAATTATTCTACTGTTCTGAATTTTTTGATAGTAAGGGTACCATTGTGTTTTCATGAGCATACTGTTTACTAATTTCTGTCATTGTGTCCAGAGGGCTTTTTTGTCTCTGGTCTAAACCTGACCGCTGAAAGGTATTACATTGCCCAGCACCCGAAGCAATCCCTGCGGACGCTGACCCTGAGTAACTGGGAGTATTTACAGAAATGGCTGGAGAACCAGACACCTGGCTCCCAGTCCAATAGCCTCAACATCATTGCAGGAGACTTTGTGGGCCCTGTGCCATTCTGTCCACTGGTCATTGCACTGAACCAAAGACTTCTACAGAAGACTACCAATTAGGCAGAAAAGCATTATATCCTGTAATATTGTTTTATACCAAATTAACTACTTCCAAAATAGCCTTGTTCCCTCTGTCACAAATTTCTATCCATTCAAATGCATTGTTTTCTACATTTGAGTTTTTACTGAAAGAAATATGTACTAAAAATGTTTGGAATATTTGCCTTTGTAGAAAGTTTTTATACTTATAAAGTGTTTCTTCATAAGTAAACTGTATAGTTATGTTACTGCAGGATACAGGACACTTAATATAACATATGAAATGAATGAGATAAAGCATTGAAAAATGTTTTCAATGTGTTTTATGTAAGACTGTTACAATATGCAATGTATAAATATAGTTCATTGTTTATGATAATGTACATCAAAGACGTCATGAATATTTACAATAATGTATTTTTAAATATATATATATATAAACACACATGTGGATGTTCGCTTTATGCAAGGTCAAAATAAAGAGGTACTGTACAGTTTCCAGTCTCTTGGTCGGGAGGAGTATTCTCTACCTGGTGCCTTGCTATCTGTCTGGGAACAGTTTCCTGTAGCGTCCATAAGCAGCGGCGCTGATGATAACCTTGACAACGGCTGAGCCTTCATCTGCAATCACATGCACATCCTGAACTGTGGCCTCCTTGTACAGCCAACTGGGGATGAATGAATGAGCAACATACGAACACACAAACGTACACACACACACACAAACGTACACAAACGTACACACACACACACACACACACACACACACACACACACACACACACACACACACACACACACACACACACAAGAGTGCTTTCTTATTCTTAGAAGAAAACCATGACAACAATTACTATTGCGCAGTTTGGTAATCTCACCTTAACTGGGAAGTGCTGAGGTTAACTTTGAGGTTTAAAATGTGTTTTCCTGTACACTTTACAATCTCCTCTTCAACTACTTTCTTCAGCTCATCTAAGCCCTGCTCTTTCAAGGCAGATATGGACAGTGCGTTGGGCTCTGAAGAATGAAAGCTTAGAAGAAAAAGAGACAATTCATCATAAAATTATTTGACTATTAAATTCTTCTCAAATTCTTGTTACTTGTAGTAATAGGGCTGGTGAATAAAATGACAGTTGTCATAATAACCATATGAGCAGGATGTTTGCTCTTACTTGTCAATTAGGTCCACTTTATTGTGGACTTCTATCATGGAGCTCATGAGTCTGTCGGGGATCTGCAGGTTCTTTAGGACATTTAGCACATTCACCTTCTGATTCACAGTCTCCGGATGACTGATGTCTCTGACATGAATTATCAGGTCCTGGGAATCAGGGAAAGATGAGCACAGGATCAACACATTCTGATGATTAGTGACACATACTCACTACAAATACCTACATGTGAAAGGTTTCTGTGCAAATAGCAAGATCATTTCTGAAACATGTCTGATATGAGCATCAAGTACGTACAGAGTGTTTAACATCTTCCAGGGTGGCAGAGAAGGAGTCAATGAGCTGGTGGGGCAGCTGGGACAGGAAGCCGATGGTGTCCACGTAGAGTACAGTCATGCGACTGGGCAACTGACCTGCATGGACAGTGACGTCCAGGGTGGCAAAAAGTTGATTCCTGGGCCGGAGACCACTGTCACCAGTCAACGCTTTAATTAGAGTAGTCTTTCCTGGAAAAATTATAAGAGAGCGTCATCAAAGAAGTCATCAAATTGAAGACTAATATAATATCAGAAATATTCCAACACTGATATATTGAATCAAGCGTCATTTGCCTCTGGTCTCTCACCACAATTGGTATAGCCCATAACAGAGACGATGGGGAAGTCTTTGTGTGTACGCTGAGAGCGCAGTAGGTGCCTCTTTCTCTGTAGCCGCTCAAGTGCAGAGCGAATCTTCATCTCCCTCTCCTTCAATAGTCTCTGCTGGACCTCTATGAACGTCTCACCTAGGGATGACACCAAGCTGAAGCCCTTCTGTTGTTGGGAAGCTCAATAACTGGCACATAGTCACACATATACACACTGTGGTTGACTGTTTAAATACCGGGAATTACCTGAACCCCCGATGTATCTTGAGCCTCCACCCTGCTGATCCAAGTTTGCAACTTCATTTTTTAGACGAGATCTGCCAACAGTATATAAAGCAAGCAGTATGAAAACCTACGGGTTGAAAGTGCAAAAATTTAAAGCATCGTAAAGGCAAAGTTACCTGAGCAAGGGGATCTCAGCCAGAGAGATCTGTAACTTGGCCTCCTTAGTTCTGGCATTGCAGCGGAAGATGTGAAGGACCACTGAATACCTGTCGAAGACCTTCACCCCCCAGGCTTCCTCAAGCTCCCTCTGTGTGGAAGTAAACCTATCAAAAATTGGCCTTAGTGTAACCTTTAAACCTTTCCACAAAGATAATAAGAGATGGAGATTAGCTCACCTCAGACAACGGGGACAGACGCTCAACGTTGACAAACACAGCAGTGATTCCTGGCGTTTGCCTAATTCTCTCTGGGGAGAAAAAAAAACGCATAGAGAACTCAAATCAAGCCATACATGATGGCTCTGGCATGGATGGTGAATAATATCTAAGAGAGAGGTCTGAACCTGTAAGAGCCTGGAAATTCCCCTTCCCAAATATCCTCTTCTTCTCTGGTGTCTTGGTGGAGAGGACGATCTTGTCCACTACTCTCCAGTTCTCTAAGGTGTTCACCAGCCCCACGGCCTCCGCCATCATCAGCTCAGCTGCAAAAGCAAACCTCAGGTAATATGTAGCGAGTGTGAAATACAATCTCCATCCACAGACTCACGGCTGCATGCTGCGTTTCTTACCCGTCGTCAGATACTGCTTCCTGCTTCCCCATTTCACATCAGGGTGAACGATGAAGATCCTGTGGTGTTCATCTCCAATGCCTGTGGCAGCCTGCTGCTGGAACAACTCATCTACCTCACTGTCCTCAATAAAGTCTTCATCTTCCTCCCCGTCTTCCTCCTCCCTTTTTGGAAAACCACTATAACGCCCACTGGAGACATCTCCACTCTTGAGCTGGCGTGTGGAGAGTGCAAAGGCTCTTGATTGCGAGAGGAAAATACCTTTCAGCCAGTGTTGTGAAACTGCGCCACCGTGATAAGATGTGTTGAGGCATCTGTAGGTTGAGGTTGTTGATCTATGCCAGCTCTGTGTGCAGACATGCTGGAGGCGTGACATCAATAAATCAAGTCTCTTCAGTGTTGTCATATTATTGCCTCTGATAGCTGACTTGTCAAAAAACTATGCAGCATGACTTAACACTAATCTCTACTCGGACAGCATTTAACTAACTTAAACAACTAATTTAATTAAACTAGCCATGTCAAAAAGGATAGACAGCTAAGTAAGTCATCAACTCATGCCTAAAATGTTAAAACTGCACGCCGCTGGTGACTTGTTTGCTGCTTACATCATTTCCGTTTTCGTGTAGGTCTCAAAATGTCAGCCTGC
Organism: Hoplostethus atlanticus; assembly: GCA_034670405.1. Classification (NCBI taxonomy): domain Eukaryota; kingdom Metazoa; phylum Chordata; class Actinopteri; order Trachichthyiformes; family Trachichthyidae; genus Hoplostethus; species Hoplostethus atlanticus. The sequence goes on along the minus strand of JAXDDX010000028.1, from coordinate 1,352,289 downwards.
CCCCTGGTGGACATCTGGGTTATAGTGGTTTTGCAATCTGCATTAGTTGACTTTACTTTCAAATCTTCAGACAGAGTTTGCTAGTTGCCGTTTACTTTCTATTCTTCCAGAAAGGTTTCGTTTTAGGTTTATTTTTTCATTGTATATAGTTTCAGTTTATGTCTTAGTATGTTGGCTGTCATGGATGAGCAAGTATTCATGTTTTCAGTGTTAAAAAAGGAAGTATTAGTCCATAGTATGTATCATTGCATTGTTAGTAGAAGTGTATTTTTACTAATTTATATAAGACTATAAGAGACTTAAAGACTTAAACTTAAAGTAATATTTTAATTTCTTTATTATTTAATTTCAGGTAGTTTTGGGGGCAGTGATTGTAGTTTCTGTGTAGTTACAGTTTCTTGTAGCCTTTAGTCTGAGCTTTAGTTTTAGTTAACAATGATATCCCTTGTGAACACGGACGGACATAAAATGGGCCCATCCCTGTATTATAATAGCCTGATAAGCCTGATAAAAACTCCACCAGCCAAGAAAATAATGGCTAGGACAAGTAAGCACTGTGTGAACTTGAAATTAATTTATTTGATCACGGGCCAATCATCTGATATGGGATTTTTGGTACATCATAGTTGTTGATTAAGATGTGTATGAACCGTTGAAACACATCACTGATCGTGTGTGTGTGCGTGTAACCTTTTGAAAAAGCAGTCAAACTGGTAAGACCCATCACCATACAATGGCCCTCGACAGCAGGATATGTCGGTGAAAACTGAGACGGCTGTTTGATGCGGATCCTGCGTGTGCGTTTCTCTCTATTTCTAACAACCCTCGGCATTATTACCCAGCCAGCTCGGGCAAGAAGGGGGAGAGCAGGTACAGGTACTGCACAACAAGCCTCAACACGAATGACTGCGAATTCCTTTTCTATTGCAGCGTTGTGGTGGGTGTGCGCGTGACTTGTGTTATATATGATGAAGAAATCGGGTTGAGCACAAGGAGATAGATTGTGTGGTTCCCAAAATGGACAGATAATGACGGGCGTTGCTTTGTTTTCCAGATTAAACACTAATATCTCCTCGGTGTGTCTTTGCGTCTTGTGCCCTCACTGGGCAATGCCGGCCTTGTGGCACACGGGGCTGCTGCTCAGCTTGCTCTCTCACTGCGCCTGTTTGGGTAAGATCTTTGTCAATACCAGGCAGATACCGCACTGAGTTGGTGGAGATTAAAGAAAGAAAAAAGTTTGGTTGTTTTTGTGCCATTCAGGCCTACCTGTACAGTTTAACTTTTGTTTCTTTCCATGCACAGAAGAGGAGTGTGTCGTCGGGATAGTTGGACAGCCGGTCTCTGTGCCCTGCTTTTACGATGGGCTACAAGTGGACTCTTTTAACGTTTCCATTGAGTGGAGGAGAGAGGATGAAGTTGTGCTCAGGGCCGTGTGGGGGGAGGCTGGACGTGTGGAGATATGGGGCATGTCCGACACCAATGGCACCACAGTCTCCTCCAATGCTCCGCAGACGGGAAACTTCTCTCTGGAATTGTCCAACGTGGATCACAAACAGCCCAAAACATATTATAGACTATTTATTATTTCAGGGGAGGAACAAAGCCCTCCACTATGCACCGTGTGCCTCAGGATAGCAGGTCAGTGACGAATACATAGTGGGGTCCACTAGCAAAAACTTTGGTTTGTTTTCATAATTTATCCATAACATAACATTTGTTTTAACTCGATACTTAACCTGATACTTCAACAATACATTATTTATAACTGATACAAATCAAAATGTTTAGATCTTTGAGAAATGCTAGTATGAAACTGAAACATGTCTGAATATGTTTTCTCAAATTGTTGTCACACCATATATTTCATTGAAATATTAACACATATATGCTCCTTATACACAGTGTGAATTGGTTTGGTCTTTTATCAACTAATACTAGATATTGACTAAATTAATATGGTCCCCTATGCGTTATTGTCGCTACTACTAGTGCTTTAACTTTGAAAAAGGACTTTTTAAAGGAGTATTTTCAATTTAATTATTTTAAATTATTATTATTAAATGTCATTTGACTAAAAAAAATTATTCGTTTTTGATAAATGATGAAACAAAAGAGTTCTTGGTAGTGGACCCAGACTTTTGGATCCCACTGTGGCAAACTAATCAGAGAAATGTTAATGAACGCCTAACCAACTCTTTAAGGACTCTTTAAGGAAACCTCTCTTCTATTCAACTGTTTCCAGCCAGTTTCAGCTACCCGCTGCTGCAGAGGGAGGCCGCGGCGGAGGGAGACCAGACTGACTTCGTGTGTCGGTCCAGCGGAGGGTTTCCCGAGCCAGCTGTTTACTGGCTCATCGACGACACCGAGGAGCCTCCCTCCTGGCTCCGTCAGGACCCTCACAGCCCAGCTGCCCGACTCTCCTCTCTACAACATCACCAGCCACCTGACTGTCAACATTTCAGAAGACAGCAGCGTGTCATGCATCATAGAAAACCTGTCAATAAACGAGACCTTAATTTCGACAAGCTGTGAGTGCTATACTCATGTAATACTGAGCTCTGGTTGACTGCTGTCTATTCCAGTACGTTGGTCCATTACTTGATATAAGCAAACCACGAACCGTACACCTTCCTATTCTGAAACATTTTATAGACAGAAGTGGTGTTTATTCTTTGGCCTGATTTCGGTGGAATTAATTCCACTGATAAAACTTAAACTTAAACCTATTTACATTTACAACACTACACTACCCAGTGTGCATCTGACAAACAAGTTTGGACTGTTCCAAAGACTTAGGGGGAAACTTTCCACCCAAAGCCTAAACATTTTGACTTGGTTATTAGAAGTAATGCCAGTCTGGAACAAAACAAAACATCACTTAGCTTGCTGGTGAATCTACTAGCTAACGTTGCTATAGCTGGCGATACTTTTGGTCTTTGCTAGTGTACACTGTCACCCACCAGAAAAAAAGGCTCAATAGTTTTAATACGCTCCTTACGGTGAGATGTCATTTCATGGGAAATGTAGTTCTGTAACTGCACTTATAAGTACACACACGTGTACCCAAGCCTTTTCCCTCAAAGGTTACAAAAATGTGTATGTCTGGTAATTACTTATCTAACTGTGGGTGCTGCAAGATGATGTTCAACACAATCTGTTGCTGTGTTTAGTTGAATATAAGACATGCCCCCCACTGTGGGCAGCTTCCATTTCGGCTCCCTATGGCCTTTGATACGGCCTCAACCACAGGTCACACTTGCACAATGCAGTGTCATTGTAGTTGCCAATTAAGTATGTTCACTAATCAGCAGTTTTCTTGTTGGTGCAAAGATGGAGTGCTGATAAGTCCGGTGGTGAGCCGAGCAACAGAGGCCATGTGGATCTTCAGCACGGCTCTGTGCGTGGTGGTGGGGTTCATGGTGCTGCTAGCTCTAGCCTACCAGATCCATCTTGACCGGACTCACAAGAAGCACTACCACATAGACCAAGGTACGCATGTATTACTGACTCATCTTAATCACGTCAAACATTTTTTTTTTTTAAATGATACATTTCTAAGGCATTTCTGCTTCACTGGATAGCACACAGTGGAGTGACAGGAAAGAGTGAGGAAGCGGTGACATGCGTTTAAGGTCGCGGGCTGGATTTGAGGGGACAGAGTGCTGAACCGTTGTAATCAAAAGTTTTCCAATGCCTTAAGACAGTAGAAAAGATGTCAAAACTGGACTAACACTATCCAGCGTGATCTTCTAGGAATACCTGTACAGATTCTGGTTAGAGAAGTTAGCACTACTATATAAAAAAAATCATCTGTTGCCAGTCAACAAACTGCATTGCATTTACTTTTAACAAAGCTGCTCCAGTCTGTGCATCTGATGCAATAACAGGTTAAAGTCTTAGTTCTGAGATTTATAAATTGTTAACACTGCAATGCCAAGAAAAAAAACGTAAAGGTGATAAGGAGACACATCCATAGTAAATAGACAAATGTCTAACCAAGCCCTACCAGACTACTTTTTTGAGATTCATGTTGTGAATGATGCACTTTTGTTGTGTAGCATCTGAAAAACTTGAGCAGTTACAGAAATGAATGATATATGTTTAACATTATGCTGTCTTACCTGTGTGTCCATTAGGATACAAGGGCTGCCCTGCGGACAAGGAGGAAACTGCAGTGATGGAGTTGGAGCTAGTGGACTCTCTTACTGAGACCAATGTGTGAAGGTTAGGGTTGATAAAGACTTGCTAACTAGTTGGTTTTCAGCCTCAGACAATGGAGCACTGATTTGTAAATATGTATATGTTGTGACCAATGTTGTATTAGACATGTTTCCATGCATGTCTGCTTGTGACAAAGCAAAATGTTAATATTTATGTATGCATATGACAAGCTAAATACAGCTAGTACAAATAACCCCAAAACTTTCAGTTTGTTCCAGTTAATTCCTATTAATTCCCATGAAAAGTTTCCACTGAATCTGGAATTGCAACCCTAATGGGGAGTACAGAAGAGAGCAGGGGAACATAAGCATTCACTGTAAATTTAGTGCATCAATACAAGGTTATAGGTAGTTGTTATTTTTCCACTTGGAAGCAATACTATACTCATCTCTCCACTTCCTAACACATTCTTGTATCTTTACTGAACACGTCCTACGACTTTCTCACAGGGAGGGGTTATTGTGTTTCAAACACTAATAAAAACACCGAAACCTGATCCTGGGGAGATACATTTCACTCTTTTTGTGTTGGAGGCTTGTTTGACAATGTTGCAGTTTTTTTTGTTATGACAAAAAATGTCAGAGTAAATTTTTTTACATCCTGTTTTAAATCTCTGAACCCACAATCATTAATCCAAGATATTGTAAAATTAAAGACCAAATAAGAGAGAGTAATAGATTTTAGACTCTTCAGAGATGAATGTGATTCCACTCAGAAAAGCTTTGTTTTTTATATCATTGTTAAGACATTACAAAAATGTATTCTACGTAAAACAATTTCAATCAGATCAATTTGTGTCAACAACTGAAGAAGCAGCGACAACAATTTTATCCTTACAAAGAGAGCAACGTCAGTATGCTCAAATTACGTCGGTGCTTGCAGTCAATTGGTGACAATCCCAACTACATCTCGTTTCCACCACTAAAGAGTCTTGGGCTTTGTAGGAGGAACAAACAACTTGTTGCAGCAGAGATGTGATGCAGAGTTCATCTTGACACCTCTTAGTGTCTCTGGAGGTTAGGAGGTTTCGGTTCAGCCTTCATGCACAGCAGTCACTGAATAGAGGTCGTCACGACGCTGGGCTGTGATTGGGATCTGCTGGCGGACATCGGCTAAATACTGCAGGTCTGCAAACAGGTGACGCAACGATACTGAGCACTCACAAGCCCAAGTGACAGAATGACAGGTATCTATGTAGCAAAGATGTATGCAATTTGTAATCCACTCCTTTCACACTTACCGCTTTATCTTACCTGCAGACTCAAATAAACATATTTCCAATCATACAGAAAGCAATAGTAAACATCTCGCCACCCATGAATGAGGCAGAATATGTCTCCTTGTTTTGACCTGTAATTGTAGCGCCCCCTTTGGGCCAATCAATGCAACTTTGAAATACTGGCGTGTAGTGGTTCCCCAAGATGTCAAAATCTGATCACTGGTGTCAGATATATCACATTTCGGACAGATGTCAAACGAACGAATGAATGAATGAATGAATGAATGAGCACAAGGAGACCGATCCATAGTCCTTATCCATAGCTTGAACAGAAATCGGTCTGCAGCTACAGCTCTCCTGATCAATATCAATCGTCTGCCAGGAGAGAGAAGCAAACCCCTTTGGCACTCACCAATGTCGGCATAAACAACAGTCTCCTCTGATCCGGCCTTGGAGATGACCTCTCCCCTGCAGTGACAAAATGCAAAGTCACAAATCTACCCACCTTAACACCCAATAACAGCCACGACAGACGAGGGATATGGTTGGTCATGGGAAACTTGAAGCAGTTGCAAGTGAAATTACACATCGAGGGAGCGACTGACACTCGTGCTTCAACTTCATCTTTCCTTCCTGCCTTCCCTCTCTCACCTTCTCTTTCTTACTAGCGCTCAGCCTTCATCTTTCTTTTTGGCACTCGCTCGCCTTTACCTTGACCTCTCCTTCCTTTCCTTGCCGTCCCTCTCTCACCTTAAACTATGGCTCCCTCCCTGGTTTCCCACCAGCACTCACTCAGGTCACACCTTCCCTCTCGCTTTAGTTTGCACATTTGGTCAGCTACACAGTATGAGCTGGTCAGTGGATAAAGCTCTTACCATGGGTTTACAACAGTGCTGTGACCCCAGGCAATGTAGGAAGCTGCTTCATCTCTGGCAGGCGATGCTGTGGCCACATACACTTGGTTATCAAGAGCCCTTCGAAGGAGACAAGGACAAGTAAACGACCTCTTACAGTAGAGAATAGGAAATATGGAAATTAATTATTATTAATTAGCCATATTTGGGTAGATCTTTCTCGAGGTACTTGCTCCTGAAAGTATTCACCCTCATTAAGGTAAAAATACATTTTATTAAAAGGTATAAAATTTCAATCACACAAAAAACGAATTGAAACAAGTATTTTATAGTAGTTGGATTATCATATTAGTATAAAGGTGTAGTAGTATTATTAGTTTACATCAGGTCAGACTTAGGGATGGGTAATAATTCAATATTACAATAGATTTATTGTCTTTCAATAGAATCATATTGTGATATGAAATAATATCAAGTTTTCACCATTCTGTTGTTATTAATTAATAATAAAAAAACAAATACTAATTAAAATCTCTCACAAAATGATACAAAAATATTACTAGATATTAGATCCCTTCGTTACACCCAACATTTTAGGGTGTAGGGTGCTCTTTGCCTCAGCATACTTGAACACAGTTTGGAATATGTTGTTGCCTTATGGGTGACATTTGAGTGGACCCCTACAGGAGATACTGAGTGCATTGTAAGTGAATCTCAGGGCCTGACCTTCCCCTTTGCAGGAGCTCCCAATGGGCCGGACCAGTTGTCATGTTGAAGGCTCCAGGGTAAACCAGCAGCTGACAGCCTGCGGCCAGAAGGACATGCCCAGTAAACTATTATACAAGTCGTTACAATCAACACAAAACGTCATCCAACGGTTCTTCAGTCCAACTTACCTTTTTGACTATAGAGTTGTGCGAGCTCTGCAAACCTCATGTCATAGCAGATCCCAACACCGACCTTACAGAACGCTGAAAGAGGCATTACACAGACACAAAAGAATAAATGTTGTGCTCATCCGGCCCCAATGTAGAAGCCAGGAGTCACATAGACACTCACGTGTTTCAAACATCGACAGACTGCTCCCTGGGCTCAGTGTCTCCGACTCCTGGAAGCGGATTTTTCCCGGAATGTCGATGTCGAAGAGGTGAATCTGGGGAGAGACAAACGGAACAGGAAAGGGATGGAAAACAGGAAAGACAGGTGCACTGCTACATCTGTGCAAGTAGTTTTCTCAGTGAGGCGTTTTCACAAACTGCAGGGATGGGTTTTGTGATGCATGTTGTCAATGTCATCAATGCATACCTTTCTATGTTTAAGCATCATTTTTCCATCAGGGCCGAAAACCAGACAGCTGTTATACAACTTCCCACCATCCTCTTCAGGGATGGATCCTGGTATACAAGAAGTCACATCTTTTATTCCTCCACATTCTGACTATCCCTGCCTATGCATCTGAGTGCTCTGGCGAGGGTCTCTTCACTAAAAAATGTAAGCAAAAGGACGTAAACATAGTTGTGGCACCACAAACTGATGAAGGTTCCCATCACAGAGCTGCAGTTGGTACAGTCAAGACAGGAGCAGACATTTCCTTACCTCCCACTAGGTACACCTCATTCTCCTTAGCTGCCTCTGACAGCATCTGGGTGGATTCCCCTGGGATCCTCTCAGCATACTCTGGAAAGAAGCTGGTTCCATATGGAGAATTGAAGCATTCCTAGAGACATGGATCAGGTGAGATACCAGCATTTTGATGTTGACACTGAGTCTGTTCCAGTAATTTACTTGAACACTGGTTACTCGGGCTGGACTACAACTCCGTCGACTGGTTACTGATCTCACTCACAGGCAGGAGCACCACTTGGCTGCCTTGACCTGCAGCCTCCTGTATCAGGCTCCGGGCCCTGGACAGGTTGTCTGCCTTGACGTTTGTCACGTGCAGCTGGACCACAGCCAGACGAAACTCTGGGAAAAGAAAGCATCTCCTCTATTTATCAAAAGTTATAAAAACCTGCAGACTGTGGCATTTCAATGGGCAGCAGAATATTCTGTAGTTCTTACGGATCTAACCGGCGCTAATCGGAGAGTAATCGTGATTGCAAACCATCAATGAAACGAATCTGCACAGAAATCAATAAGTGGTTAGCCATGTGAGACAGGAATGACACAGGGTACTATTCACTTACTTGACATTGCTCTTGCCAAAGTAGACATATCTAGCAAAAGACCACTGTCGTCTGCACAGTGCAAGCAAGGAACAGCATGCAATTCCGGGTGGCAAATTTTCAAAATAATAGTTTGTTACAGTTTTTCACTGCACGTATGGTAACTGCAGAACATAATAACAATAAACGTTTACACTTGGATATTGGTTATACTTAAATTAATGTGGCTGAACATACTTACTTTTTTTGCAACAACATTCGTTAAATTAAGGATCTTTAATGTGAAGTTTAGAAGCTCTGCGGCATCATCAGGGGTGGGTCCTCTCCGACCAATCCAAAATCGGTCCGAGAAGAAAGGTCTTTTCTCATTGGCTGAAAGATCCCAGCATTTGGACTCTGGGTTAGTGGGGGTTGGCTGGTTATAAACTAAAGTTCAAATGAACCGAGTTGCTGTGTGTGGAACCACTGAGAGAATTTATGATATGCAGTAAATAAAGTGAAAATATCATGGCACTGCTACTATTGATTGTAAAGTAGCTATAGATTAGATTCAACTTTGTCATTGCTTTATTGCTATTGAAATGCAGTTTGGCATCTAACCAGAAGTGCAAATAGCAGTAAGTGTACGTGCAGAGTATGTACATTATGTATAGTGGTAATATTAATATTAAGACTTGTTTTTGCTCAATTATCATATGTAGTTGACGATGAGTCAAATAATTATTTGTCCATCGATCCAGTTGAATTATCTCCATTTATTAAAAACAAAAGTTGTTGGAAAATAATAATAGTACAGTAAGGTGCAAAATATACAGGAGACTTTGCAAACTTAAATGTTGCATTTTGACTAGTGGAGACTGTCTGTAGCGACACCTGTGGCTTCCTTTGCCAATGATGTTAAAGAGCAATGCATCAACAGTTAAGACTACATTGACCAATCAAGGATGTTCCAGTGAATACTGAACAAATCACAAAATTACAACACAATGCATGGATTACACAGGAATGCTAGGAAAGACTGGAGTTAAGAATGACCAGATTCAGCATTAGTCTTCATTCAAGTTTTAATGTTGCCCATACTGAAAATGTGCCTTATGTTTTATCCAGGATGAGTTCTCCTCTCATCCTCTCTCCTCTTAACGGATGAAAGGCATAAGCCCTCTCTGGACAAAAATGTCACCTGGGGTTATCACAGGTGACACCTTTTTGCTGATCAAATTCCATGACTTTTACAAGACTTTTTGGTGTAATATAGCATGTAATTTCCATGACCAATATTTGTCAGAGTCTAAGTTGCAAACATTACATTTTTTACATTGAAAATCTGATCTGAATGTCCGGGGTCTTATTTCTGGCTACAACTATCAGGTTAGCTATCTGGTTTGGGTTTGTATTCCTCAAAAGGGAAGTGGATCTATAAGCAGCCCAGCTTGACATTAAGCATTTCACTGGTTGGAAAAAAAGATTAGCAACAAATTTCCATTACATTTCCAATACTATATGCATGTTCCATTTCCATTTCACATAACTTTTCCAAGACTAGAAAATGCATTTTCTTTGAATTCCATGACTTTTCCAGGTTTTCCATGACTGTAGTATTATCAGGAAGGTAATATATCATTTCAGACATTTTACCTGAGCTGCCTACACAATTGGACTTGGATGCGACTGAAGAAAAAAAGTACGCAAGAATAAAGCAAGAGTCCAAAATATAATTTAAGGTCACAAGAGCAGCGGTATACTGTGATATGTTGCCACTACTGGTGCCAATAGCACACATCGCAGGCATGAGGCCAAAGGCAACACTGGCAAGCTAACTAGAGGACAAACTACTAGCCTTTCATTTTTGACTAATATTTAACAAGGATTATTGAGAAAGCGCAGGTTTTACAACTTTTACAACTACCATTTTTACACATAACCTTTTCATGTTTTCAGGACCTGGGCTGTGCCTAGCCGTGCATAGCGTAATCCATGCTATAGTAATGTATTTCTAAGCAGCTATTAATTAGCATGGTTTGGCTCAAATTACTGTGATAGCGCTCCAGACTCTAATACAATCACACAGGGCCTTACAGTTTTCTGAAAAACAGCGGGTCATTTCACCTGGAAAGATTCATTCAGATAACTGGGAAAAATCATTCACATACTGGATCTGAAAGGATCTCCTTTTGTAGTACTAATGTTGTCCAGAGGGGGCTATGAACAATCCTCTCTCAGCTACACAAGGCTGGTATGAGTTAATTTGATGTAAAAGCAGAGAATAAATCATTTCCCAGAAACTCTTAACTTACTTACGCTAAGCTTACTGCTTAGTCTAGGATCAGAACTTCAAACTGTGTGAGCTGGTTTCAAAGCCAGTTAAATATCCACCACATATTATATGCTTTCAAAATAATGTTGCAAAGGTCTGTGCAGATATAGAGCAGTTTACACTCTACAATACATAATTATAAACATCCTCAAATAATTCCTATTTAAGGCTGTGTGCTGAAAAAAAAGTATCAAAAACAGTTGTTGCGGTAGGAAATCTGCCTCATGTGCCACCACTGCTTTTTGGGATGTGCATCTCATATTTGAGTTGGCAGTACATGACTCATGCTCACTTCCTGACCAGAACAATTATCTTGAAATAGGCATCTAATCTCAATACCGACACTCCACACTTGGTTTGAATGAAAAGTAAATTCAGAAAAAAGATTTGGACTGCAATACTGTTCTCCTCAATACAAGTGGTCAGCTGCTGGCCTGGCTGCCTAACCTCTACTGTAGATGCATCAAGAAGTGAGATGCAAGTCAAAAGGGAAAACAATGTTTTGTCAACCACTGAACCAACATCAGTCATCATTAACCTCTCATGTAGATCATTTAACAAGTGTGCCAGTGGTAGATCAATGGGTGATTTCAAGGCTAGAGGGAAATCGTCAGAGTGGAACTGCAATCTGGAGTGGAACTGAGATCCAATAAAAATATGCCTCATCCAAAATTAAAAGGAAAAAATGATATCAATATAGCCTATAGTTTTGAGTGTGAGGAGAATGGTTGGATTCTGGAGCACCTAAGTATTTCAACACACACAGCCTGTCCCACAGGTCCTCAGTCAGTGACTAGCCCCCATGTCCCAAACACAGACACACAGGGCTTCACAGTCAACACTGCACTGCATCCGTCCAGGAGGGAGGACAGATCGAGGGAGAGCGGGAGAACATTTCACTCTTGGCAGACAGAGACTCTTATTACAGTTTCTGTCATGGTCTGCCATGATGCCCCCACCTCCCTTTAGGAGCTCTCCAGAGCATCCAGAACTTTCATGATCTGTTGCTTGATGACCTTGGTGGCATCGCCTGCATTGGGTATCAAATATCTGGGGAGGGAAGAAAAGAAACCATTAGCACAGAGAAACAGTAGTGAAAATAGCGATTTGTTCACTGCATCTGAATTATTTATGATTTTATGTGGCTGTGGGCACATTTTCTGGTTTGAAACTTTTAGCACTAGAATGAATCTCATTTCAAAGTAAAATCTCAAACAATGTACGAGTCCACAAAGTCAGACTCTGAGTCAGCGGAACAGCTCCAGGCTTTGTCTCTTGATGCCATCTTAAGATTAAAAGCAGTGTTTCCTGATTTCTACTTTTTGTGGACAGTTCACGTTCACAAACATTGGTTGAACCATCCAACATCATAACAGATGTACAACTAATTCAATCCTGTTTCAGGGCAGAGATTCTAAAATGTCTGGAGGAGGTTGGTATGCAGCATTTTACAAATAAAATATTTGGCGTTAAATACACTATATGTGCAACTCCAATGAGATCTGCACTGCGATCTGCATTTTTCTTCAAAATAAATAAATAAATAAAACCCCCAGAAAAAACAGCTTCCCTTTTCAAAATGATCTGCAAGGACATTGCTCTGCCCAAAATGTCTAGGATTGGAAGCCAGGCACCTCTCGACTGCGGATATCTCCACTCCAGCTGAGTTGTTGTTGCCAAACTTGAATGTAATGAGTTCTGGGTGCTTCTTTTTTGAGGTGATCTTCACTACTGAGTTAAGTGCCTGTCTGGACTGGATGTAGGCAAAGCCTTTCCGTGATGCAATCTCCCGCAGGCAGTACATGTGAGTCGCCGTGATCAACAAGTGACTGGAAAAACAAAGAAACACCCAACAGAACAAGTGTTAGATTTGTACATTGCCAAGTTTTGCACTGCTAAAACCTGTAAAGACATTGTGTAATGGGTTCATCATGTCATTAGTATTTTTTCAATAGTACCCTTTTTCCTCCAACCCTAAGAGCCCATCGGGTACCCAACAACCATTGGGTAAAGAGTGTAAAAAAACAAACAAAGACATAGCACAAACCAAATTCATTCATGCAGTCTTAGTCAACAGTATTCCAACTCACCTTGGGAACATGTGACCAGTTTCTTTCACCTCATTGCATGGAATATGATGCTTCACATCAGGCTTGTTTATCCAGGTCTGAATGTTGACAACCTCTTTCCTATCATCGTCTGACGTGGATGAGCTGTCAATCTCATCTGGGGAGGAATTAGATGGTGGTGAATGACTTCCATAATGCACAGCCATATACTATTTTCTTTTAATAAAAACGTCCTGGCCCTATAGTTTGACACTGTGACTGCATTCAGTGGGAATTTACCTGTGTCATACTCCTCCTCATCACCAATACTGAACACAGGCTTCACCCCCCTGTAGGGTTTGCCGACACGGTCACTGCTGCTTACATGCCTAACGAAGGGAAGTGACATAATAAGTTAGAGTCTAACCATCACTATTGAGAATGAGAGACTTAGTCAGATATCAATGACCATGATGAATCATGAACCATATTAAATACACAGTCAGGTCAGTCAACAAGCACACACACACACACAAAGCCATGGCAAAAACAGCAAAGCCTCCGGGCTGCTCCAATTATTAGACAAACACTGTGAATATTCTCAGACAAGAAAGCCAGATACTACAATAGGTTATGCTGTTAAAGACAAAGAAACAGATTAAATGAGACATTTCTACTTGGATATGACAAAAGTCGCCACTTGGAGCAAATATAAGAGATGTACAATTTTATAGATCAGTTAACTATTTTGCATAGCCTTTAAGATCAATAATGAAATGGAAAGACAGACTATTAGTGCATCTCCAAGCAAACAGCAGTGAAGTCGAGGTTCACCCTAAAATAGCTAATTTGTTCAGCCTAGAAAGAGAGACGACAGCTACAGTGAGTTGTGGATGTCAAGATGACCAACTGCTGGCAGAGAGGACAAAGACTATAGCAGCTTCAGTGTTGAAACTAAACAGAATGTTGTTAGTGAAAGCATGAAGACAGATCTTAAGAGACATCATTCGTCTTTTATACAGCCTACCCACATGTGTATTGGTTATTACATGAGTGAGCAGTATAGGCAGAGATGCTGATACTATGCATGCGTTAAGTGGGCTACGTTTCCATATGCATGGCTACTGGGTTCAAAGCAGACAATCCCTGGGACTGGTGTGGGTCGAAAGCCAGTGGGCATGCTGGTGACAAACAGACTGATGCTGGGGAACTCTTACCGATCTGGAATCACCTTCTCTGGCCAGGGCAGATTGAAAGATATTCTAGCATGGGATAAGGCACAAGGTATGGTGAGGGGATATGCTTAAATAAAGCTTTAAGTAAAAAAAAAAAAAAAAATACAAAACTAGATATAATGCTTTACAGATGCCAGTTATAGCAGTCAAATTGACCATGATTCCCTGATCATTGACCATCATCAACATTGACAGGATGAGAGTGTGTTGGGTCCAGAGGTGGAGGTTCTGTCATCAGGAATATTATAGCATACCTTTATTTGGATATAGAGGGCGAACTCCTTGGTGTGTGTATACGCTGCATGAAGCCTACATAATTTCATGTCACCGTCTAATCACAAATAGTTTCAGGCTAAGCTAGGAGCTCACCTGTCTACAGGGGTGGCGGTATTCTCAATGAAGCTGATCATCTTCTCCTTTACGTTCACGGACCTGGACTTGAGGGCAAACGTCATTTTGTTGACCAAAGACTTGACACCTTTGCCATCTCCGGGGCTGCTAAAGGACTCTCCCTGTATTGTCAGGAAAAGAAAATCATCCAAGTAATGAGGACGATTGTACTGAAGAAGTCCACAATAGAACTATAAGGAATAGTTGATGACATACTGTGTCATAACAGTGATGCTGACTGTCACAGTCCTGATGTTTCTCTGTGTTAAACTCTACCATCCTGTGTGTTCACTCTCTTGTCAAAGTCCCTGGTCACTTACATCAGCAGAGCAAAGGCTGCTGTGAGATCCTGAGGTACTGACGATCCAGTGGACATATGAGGAATCAAGCCCTTCAATATTCATGTCTACCAGGTGCTGCTGGAGAGCTGAAATGACACAATATTATAGTGAGTTTTGTGCTTTCACACATATCCAAACTAAATTTGTGAGCAGGTGCCTCAATATTCTCATATTAACCCACTCACCCATGAAACCACCCTTTGCAATGCTGACATATTCTTTGTTTTTCTGTAACAGAAGGCCTTTAGTTAGCAAAGCATACATTAATATAATTGGTAAATACACTGCATGCACAATTATTAGGCAAATTGTATTCCTCAGGATTAATGTTATTGTTGAACAAATACAACGCTCTCAGTCAATCCAAAATGTTATTGATCTTCAAACCTGAATGTTTAACAAAGGAAAAGTGAGTGTGCACAATTATTAGGCTAAAACATATTTTTTCCCAACTCACTTGTTTATTCTCAATTTTTAAGTGTAAGTGTAACAAATAAGTAACACAAAATGATAACATTTTTGACCTTTCAAAAATATTCAGTGACCAATATAGCCACTCTTCTTTTCAATAACTGCCATGAGCCTTCCATCCATGGAGTCTGTCAGTTTCTTGATCTGTTCACGATCAACTTTCACTGAAGCAGCAACCACAGCCTCCCAAATGCTGTTCAAAGAGGTGTACTGTCTTCCCTCACTGTAAATCTCACGTTTGAGAAGGCCCCACAAGTTCTCATACCAGTACCCCTCCTCCACCTTGCTGGCGCCTGACTCGAAGTGGTGCCCTGTGTCCATTAGTGATCCAGCCACGGGCCGATCCAGCCATGGTCCATCAAGAGTCACTCTCATTTCATCTGTCCATAAAACCTTTTGTCCATAAAACAGACCAAAAAATCTGTGTTCAGGTATTTCTTGGCCCAATCTTGACGCTTCAACTTGTGAATCTTATTCAGCGATGGTCGTGTTTCAGCCTTCTTTACCTTGGCCATGTCTCTGAGCACTTGACACCTTGTACTTCTGGACACTCAAGGTAGGTTGCAGTTCTGGAATATGGTGGCACTGGAGGATCATGGGTTCCTGGTAGCTCCACCATTCTTCTCAAGTCTTTTGCAGTTCATTTGCGCCTTTTCTTCTCCATGCATTTTTTGCGACACTGTTGACTATTCGCAACAAAACGTTTGATTGTCCGGTGGTCACGCCTCAATAGTTTAGCTATTTCTGAGTGTTGCATCCGTCTGAAAGGCATTTTACAATTTTTGACTTTTCAGTGTCAGTTAAATCTCTTTTTTGGCCCATTTTACCAAGGTAATGAAGCTGCCTAATAATTATGCACACTTTAATATAAGGTGTTAATCACTTCACACCCTCCCTCATTACACAAATACATACCACCTGCAAATGATTAAATCCAATAAGCAAGTTTATATGGTGGGGAAAATGTGCATAGAAATAATGATAAGGTCAGAATACTCACTTGCCTAATAATTGTGCATGCAGTGTATATCACTCTTGCAACAATAAATGTTGCCTAACAGGAAGTAAATCAGGGCCTGGCAATGATTCATTTCTTCTTTTCTGTCAGCTACCCTCTCGCCCTTTTCCATTTCTCTGACCTGCAGGAAATGAGCCAACACCATGTTCATGTACATGTCCTCCTCCTCTCTCCCACTGCCCATGAAGCACAGGTGCTCTCCGCTGGCGATGGAGCCCGACTCCAGAGACTGCTTCTGTGCCTCCAAGAGGGACTTCACAGACAGGGCAAACTCAGAGGGGTTCTGGAGCATCTGTAAGGAGCAACACCACAGAAAAGGGAAACAAACCACATAAAATACACCAAATCACACATGTCACATCACATCTTTTACTGTCATTTCACCACATAACTCAGATCTCTTTACACGTGTGGGCTTGTAAAACACTCACCAGGTCAGAGTCCAGGTGGAAGGCCGTGGACAGATGTCCAGCATTGTACTGTTCTGCAGGCCGACAATCCACCACAAAGAAGCGTACCCCCTCCTACAATACAATCAGTTCACTCATTAATCTATTAGTCCAACATCGTGCATCCCCTACTCTCCAACTTTTCCTATTGTTTAAAAGACTAACTTGCAAATGGTTAATAATTTCCTTGTTACTAGAAACAGGTTCAAGGCAAGACAAGAGGTGGTAGGTGGTATTCACCTGCTGCAGCTGGTTGGCCTGCAGGATCTCAGGGACAGACACAGGGAGACACAGTGCCTGGCTCAGGTCCATATCCTCCTCTTTAATAGCCACCAGGCTGCTGCCAAACAGATTCTGGTTCTCCTACAAAACAAATACAGAGACACACTCATGGATCCTGCTCAAAGGGTTTTCTTCTGCAGCTTCCTTACTCTCTTTGTGAGCTTTCACCCCTTGTAATCTTCGTCCTCCATGTGTATCAAACTGCCTTACCTTTCTGAGTGACAAAGGGGTCTTGCTGTAGTAATACTGGGCCAGAGAGATCAAGTCTTCTATATCCTCACTTTCCAGGAGAGAGGGAGATTCTTCCAGTATTTCTGTCAGAAATAAAGCCTTGTTTGAGTCCAGCATTTAACATGTGTCAAGCAGATTCACAAATAAATAGGTAGGAAGCCAAACTTACTGATGATGTCTTCTTTGCTGTCTCCTTCTTGTGTAAGGATCACATCTCTAAGGGTGAATCGAAACAATAAGTCAAATCTACATTTTCGAAAGATAAAGAGGGTCTAAAGTACGATCATGTCGTCCTGTATAACTTTCACTAGCGGGTACCTACTTGGCATTTACAAGGATGATGAGCATGAGGAAGAAGACGAGAAAGGGGTCAGCCTGCTGGAGGTAGTTGTCCCACAAGGTCTGGGTAACTTCAGGAAGGCAGTGACTGGCAAACAGACTGCCCAACTAAAGTCAGGCAGACAAACACAGACAGACATACACAACTGTCAGAATTAACAGGCAATATAATTTCAGCATGACCTGGAAGAGCTTTGTGAACTGTAGGTGGGAAAGAAAAACAAACAAACCCAGCTGATGGCATAGGAGTCAGGTGTGATCTTTTTGGTGTCCAGGAAGGAGCAGAGCTCTGGCTCGTGGTACTGCAGCAGTAGCCTGTACAGGTGGAAGGGGTGGCCTTTTTGCACACAGTCCCTAAAATGGACATATTTGGCAGGATTTACAATTCAAGTCTCTATTATCACATGTACATAATGTGCGAGTGAAAAGAGAATGAGAGGGAAGAGGAAAACCTAGGTGGTCATGATGGCTCACCTGGGGATGTATTTGTTCATGATGGCGTAGAAGCAGTTGTAGAGGTCACTGCGGGGAAGCTGCAGCCCCAGCAGTGGTTTGAGCAGGTGTGGCCAGCTCAGCTCTGGGGTGAAGGTAATGTTCCGTGACTTACAGTAGAAAGTGATGACTGACTCCACATCAGAGACCATATCACTCCTCTCTTCCTCTGACACTCGTAGCTGGTCTAAATACAGGAACCAACATAGGAATTGTTAGTAACCTTTTTCCAGAACCATACACAAATGTAGGCATCCACATTTCAAATTAAAAATCTGAAAGTAAAAAATACATAAGGCACATTGGTAAAGTCCGTTCAGTATGAAAAATAAGAAGAGGATAATGTTATTATCAACATATACATAAAGAGGAATGTAGAAAACACCAGCCACAAATGTTATACAGCCCTAACCCACTACGTCCACTTCTACAATCTGTATTTCTTTATTAGGTACTCATGATGGAGTACCTCGATAAGACCTGGGCTCTATGTCTTTGTCTACACGTCTGTGAAGATGTACACACAAGACACTAGATGGCACTGAGATTGGAAGTGTGAGCATGTGTATATTTACTGTTGCTCTATGCCACTCCAAACCCGGACCACCTAAAAAGCTCTAGTGCACTAATTTCTGCAGAACAAATGCATAAGAATTAAGTGCAGCGTTAACTTTAATTTCTTCTTTAACCCTAAACAATGATGACACAGTTCTAATAATATGTTGTTGCTAGCTACAACCCCACTTGTCCCCCAAAATATTGTATGTATAAATTTGCTTTGCATTTTTGGTGATAAACGATATTTTGTCTCAGTACTTTGTTATAGCTTAGGGTTTGGTTAAGGTATGACTGGTAGCTCTCATTTGGAATGGGGCTCACATCTTGGATCTGTTAATACCTTAATCCACAAGGTTTAAGCCCCAAACTGAAAGGGGCTAAGTTAATTCTGTTAATGATTTGGTGCTGGTTATGGACTCTTGTTGCTGCCATTTGTTTTCCATTTTCAACTATGTGGCGATGAATCAGAGGCACATGCATTTACTCACCAATCAGCTGTTGGCTGCGGTTGTGAATAAGGGTCTGTTCTGGTAAGTCCAGGACGCCATCCCAGGGAGACAGGCTGTCACCCTTTCCGGCCACATTTAGAGCAATCTGTCAAGACATAGTTGACACAAGGAATCACTAATAATAGTGCAAACACTGAGAGGCACAGGGGCACTTGCTAAACACAGACTGAACTACTGGGCAGGACAAACTGTTCCTATCGCTGGAAAGGTTTTATATTATGCCAAAGCGTATGTGATTAAAGTATCAATATCAGGCTAGCTTACTTTGCCGGATAAGATACTATCAGTGCACCTTTAGATAGAAGATTGATCATTTCAGTTACACAGGGATTTTAATGTAGAAATTAACAAGGGTTATATTTTATCTTTCAAAACAAAGAAACTCAGACCAATCACTTGTCCACAGACATGAGACATTCATATCTCACTAACTATTTTAAAGAAAACGTGGTGTAAAATTCTGGTTACAAACTGAACCAGAGCCTAAACTGTAGGTGTGTCCTGAAAAGATGGTGGTGTTACATAAATCACATACTATATAGCCACTGCATTATTTGCCTGAATAGGAGTTCCAGTCTGTTCACTACTGTTGAGAGAATATTTCCTACTTCACAGAAAGTTGACTCTCATGGAGTCAGTGGTGACGTTTATTCACACACACACACACACACACACACACACACACACACACACACACACACACACACACACACAAAAATAGTTTATACATTTGTATAATTTTAAGTTTTTTTAATTATAATGACAGTAATCACTACATTTTCCATTGGTGGCCATTTTCAGTTTCAGACAAGTAGATTGATAAACAAGGGAAAACTACTTAATTTGTCTCTCCTTGCAACCTCTAATCCCCTCCACTTAACTCTATCACTGATATCCTACCCTCTCTAGTGGTCATAGTGTGGACTGACTCCAGCCCTCTTCCTCACCTTCCACATCTTGGCCCTCTGTAGAGCTGGGAGCTCCTGGACCTGGATCATGCCCCTCTCCATCTCCATGTCTGAGCCGCCTGAGTCAAGAGCCTCAGCTAGATCCTGGTCCCTGCAGAAGTACGGACAGCACACACACCCCATTAGAATGTGATATATGTTAAATGGGTGACACACAATATAAATAAAGCCAATTTTGTTCATATGAAATGATACGATTTCTTACACGTGAAATGTCTCGCTCCCAATTTTTGTAAAGTCACCACAGATAATACACAGGTAACGTTAACTACTGACAGGTCGATATGTAACGCTAGTCATCTGACATAGCACCGTCAAAGCAGAGAGATCAGCTAAGATGTAATGTTAGGGTATTTTGTTCATCGGATGTTTGCTTGTGTAACCCTAACAGCGTCGAATTTGTTTCGGGACCGTTATCATCATTTGAGGCACTTAAATGTCAGCTATCTGGCTAGTTATCGTTGGGTGGTTGGCTAACGAGCATGATTATTGGCTTTGCCTAGGCAACAACTTGCCAGTGCGACCGGGAAGGGGATTAAAACATAAATACTTTAACACCTTTGTCTCAAAGCTCTTTGGTGTGTCTGTAGTCTCATTATAAATTCAATGACCGGACTGTACAATTAGCTAAGCTAACTTAGCTAGCCATTAGCTTCTAGGGTAGCCAACGTTAACGTTGCCAGACAAACACTGGCATCCATCATTCGCAGAGCAAGCAAACTACGTAACCTCATTTGTATACATCACATTCTACAACATGAAGTCAACACTACAGTTTGTCAATCAAAATCATGGCACTTTTAATCTTTGTCCAAAAACACAATTGTCTCACCAACTGCCCATAAGAACTTCCTCCACGGCATCCGCCATTGTTGTGTTGACAGGGACACGTCAATTGCCGTCAACACATGCGATATGTCGCGCAATGCTATTTTATGTGAGCAAAGCAAGGAGGCTAGATAGAAGAACAGAGCAAAGAATGTATGTCGAGGGCGAGGGCAAGTCTTCTCCCCTGCTCAAAATCAACCTAAGATAGCAACACTTTGAGTTTGACCTGTGACACTGGAATGAGCTGTAATTTAAAAAAACCTCGCATGCTTTACAAACTTCAATAATTTAATTGAATAGCTTTTCTATTAAACTGTTCCTACATTGTTTTGGTGGACAACCAGGTACACCATTTCCTCAGAGTACAATAAAGGACATTTTATTTATGAACGTCCAATTGTGAGTAAGGGATTTTGCAAATAAAGATGATCAAACAGACCATCTTTAGGATTTTTTCCTAAAATTATGGTCAAGAAAACCAAACAGCTCATTTCCCATAATAATTTACCCCATGCCTTCATGGCATAGGTTCAGTACTAAAATTGGCATAAGATTTGAGTCACTTTTATCTAACTATCTATAATATATGATGCAGTGTGAAATTCCAGATGGTAGTCAGGCACTTCAAGTTATCCTTAATTAATCACTTCAAGTTATCCTTAATTAATCTTGAATGTGTTGTTGTAATCTTGTGTCCAGGAAATTGAGGTTATCATTATGTAAAATTCTTTACATAATGTGTAAGAGCATCACAAATGAAGATGAAAAGCATCCACTCTATTTTCCTGCCCATTTGGTTGCCAAAGGCAATGTTATATATTCTGCTAAAGTATATTACACATTTCAACAAGGAGCCCCTTTAAAGTCACTGCTTAAATTTGATAGGATTGAAACTGAGAGAACACCTGTTCACTGATCCTCACGAGAAGAATTTTATATCCCTTAAAGAGTTATCTGCAAACTGACTAATGGTGTACCAGCAAGAGATTGCTTTCAATTCACTTGTCTTGACATGATGTTAAAAGTTGGGTAACTAGCAGAAATTTGTAGAAATAGAGCAACCTTTCCTTATTCCTCATTTCAAGTCAAACCTTTTTAATTTGAAGAGTAAGAGGTCCAACAACATTAAGCTGACAAGTCCTTATTGACGAAGACTGGAATAATTACAGTAAGGATGCACTGAGTGGCTGTATGTGCTGCTGCCAGTTCAAAAAAATAAAATAAAAAAAAGCTAAAATAAAAGGATTTAAGAGCTTTAAAGGGTTTCAGTGAGTGAAGACATTTCACAGAATGAAATGGAAAAGCTGCCAACCATAAGGAAGTCACAAATGACAAAGAGGTGTCAGTGCATTAAGATGTAGCTGCAGAATATAAGGTTGTATAGATGAAATTCTCCATGGGATAGTTTTTCAGGAATTCTATCTTTATTAGGATTCATATTTTCTTTTACTTTGGTCGTGATACATCTCTTGGACAAAGAAGAATGTTAGTGTTTCTGAACATACAGTCAAAATGATTCTTTAGTGGATATCAGCAGATGCACAATATCTGAAAAAGCTCACATCCATTTCTTTAAGGGCAAGTCCTGTTTTCTCCTGTAATCATTAGATGAATTGAGAAGTAGCCTTAATACCAGCTAAAGCTGCAATGCACTGTTTGGTTCTTTGATATTGGCACATAGCAAAATTTAGCCATCACGAATGCTAGATGAATGAGAGTCAAGGGGCAACAGCAGCCTTTCATAATTCTGGGTCAAACTACCTTGAATTAACAACACTGTTTTATGCCAATGAGGATACTTGAAATGTACAAACATTCAGCAGTGGTGGTGGACAAATCTATTGATTTTTTGCCCGTTATCTGAGGACCAAACCATGCATTTCAGTTCATGCATTCAGGCTAGCAACAATAAGGCTTAGGTTGTGAGAAAATTTATTTTGAAAAGGAAAAGGAGAGTCCCGCTGTATTAAGACTACTCTGTCTAAAGAAGAATCTTAACATAGTATATAAAACAAAAATATTAAGATAGAAAATAAACATGAGGAACAAAGGACATCTTAACACTTGTCCTTTAAGTCAGCTAGGAAAGAAAGACTGAATCACTGATCCCTTTTGACATCTCCTGAAACTAGAGGCAATTCAAAAAAAGAACATCTAAATAAAAACAAAAAGTTGTCTACAACATGAAAGTTATGCCAAACATATGTCCTGTTATGTCCAAAGTCTCATTTATAGGTAGGGCTTTCCTAATGTTCAGATTTTGAGTTCTGCACAAGCATTGCATTAACACTTATTTATAAAGAGAAATATCACATGCTGTACAGAATATATAAAAAGGAAACAGGCAATTCAATAAACCAAAAAAACAAACACTTAAGGACTCTAAACATAACCTTTGTGCACCCTCATCCCACGTGATCAATTCCAGCATTACACCAAACAGACATCATTACACATTTGACTATAATTTTAATCTTGCATTTGCCATTTACTAATGTATGTTAGGATATGGAAGTAACTGGTCAAAAACACTTGAGATCAACATAAATTAATAAGTGAACAGTCCATTAGAACTATATTAAGCTCTCACAGTATTTTCTGTAGTTTTAAAAATGTCACAAAAGCATTAGTCAATAATGGGTTGAACAGACTAAGCACATCTCAATTCTCTTTTCTTTATGGATATAAATTGGAAAACTACCAGTGGACAAAAAGGTATACATGTTTTTCATTCTGGATGACACAATTTCTTTCTAAAGAAACATAGGCAATAAAAAGGGCCAGCGTTTAGGTCGAATTAAATGCCAGCAAAGGGCTGCGTTAGTTAAGACCTCCCATCCCCTCAAGTCTACCAGTGGCTTGGATCACAGACTCGGCTTGATTGTGAATAGAAACCAATCTTTCCAAAGTAGCAAACCCCTTCAATGTGATGTAAACACGGTGTATATTTAGGGATCGTTTTTGCTTTTCTGATCCAGGACTTATTATTTACAAAACAAAATAACTCAGACAGTTGCAGTTTTAACACAGTCAGGCTCAGCAATGAAGACTGGGATTGGCGATCAATCGGCAGGGAAGTTAAAGTGTTGGAGGCTTCAGCCCATACTTCCTGGCCACTTCTGTCTGGGCATATGCTGCATCACATAGTGAGTACAAATGGGCCATCTCCATCTCCGATTTGGCTAGGTTAATTGCCTTGTTGAACATTTCTATTGCCTTGTCAAGATTGCCCCTGAAAGGAAAAGACCCAAGTTATTTCAAGCCCTTTAAGAAGCCATAAGATTGTTCAAGTGGTTCAGGTTAAACAGTTGATCTCACCTTTGAACTTCAATGGTTCCCATAGTTTCATAGGCAAAGTCACATTTGTTGTCAATCTCAATTGCCTTACTGATGAGCTCTAGACCCAAATCAAGGTCTTGTTTCCATTGAAGCTGCAACAAACTGGACACATACTGAACAATTACCAACTGATATCTGACTTACATGTGTATCCGAGACATTGTTTTTACAATATGCCTACTGAACAAAAACAAAATCACCTACCCCTTGTGGACATATGTGGTAGCATTGTCTGGCTCCAGGTCAATACACTTGTCATACATCTCATCTGCTTTTCCAAATTGTTGCTGATCAGTCAAAGCCTGAAAAGAACACAGAGTGATCACGTCATAAGGTCATGTTGAACAGACGCACAGCGCCAAGAGCTGTCAATCAACACTGTCTGATAGTAATTACAAAAGCTAAAATGTATTCACAATGTTGGTGTTGCACTTGACCAAAAGTACAATGACATCTTCATTAACTGAATTTTATGACAGATTTAGTTGTGTTACAGGCAAACAGTGGCCAGTTTTCATTGACTGGTAAAACCCATCCAATCTTGTATCAAAAGATAATGAAAAAAAAGTAATAAAAATAAACAAAAAGTGGTACTTTTTATAGACATACTGTACAATGGACATGGCACAACAACAATACGAAATGAGTATCAAGCAACCACTGATCATGTCTAAATATAAAATTAATTTTACCTGAGCATAAAGAGCATAACCCTCAGCACACTTTGGGAACCTTCTGATGACATCCTCAAAGCCATCCATGGCCGTCTGCACTTGGGCTGGGTTGTTTCCAGTATATGCTTGTCTATACTGAAGAACACAGAAGATAGCAACAGAAACTTGTTGTTGGTTATTGCCTTGACTGCTCAATTTCATGGGAACAACTGAACATCAACTAAATAATTCAGTTTATATAAGGCTAAACCAGGCAAAGACATTTTTGCAGTGAAGTCTATTTTCAAGAGCAGACATAAAATGCAAGGCAAACTTCACTTACAAGGGCAAAGCATTTCTGTGCCTGGGCTAGAGCAGAGTCAGGCCTGAGCAGAATGCACTCATCAAAGTCTCCCACTGCCTCATCCACCTGGTCCAGCAGGATCTTCAGCTGAGAGGAAATACAGAGCACAATCATTATGAGGCATCCCAAAATGTGTCCAGTGTCTCATGACCACTTTCATGTTGTACAATATCCCATATCCCAAGTCAATTCAAACATTCACTTAATATTTGCTCACTGAAAATCATTCAATTATGAAACCAAACCAAAAGGCCATACCTGACCCCTGTGATGGTAGACATCAGCGTTGCGTGTATCGATCTCGGCTGCCATGTTAAAATCTTGTGTGGAGAGCATTGGCTGTTGCTGTTGCATGTACATGCTGCCACGCTTGATCAAAGCATTGGCCCGGAGCTGTCAAGGAAGAGAGAAAACAAACAAACCCAACATTATCATGTGTTAGCCACGTTTGTAAAGGAACTTCTATGTATATATAGATAACTGGAAATTCGACTAACTGTGAGAAAACAGTGTGCATTTAGGTTTAGACTTGTTCAGGATGTGTATTCCACTTCCTCTTGTAGAAGTGGATCAATGTTCTCTACAATGTTGTATTAATCCTAAATACTACAATAAAAAGATAGTGTTCCCTGTTTGGGCAGTGTCACACACATGCCATATGAGGCAACAATAGCGGTCACGTTTTCAGTCGATGTTTGAAACCAAAAGTGAAACTAAGTCCCAGGCAGGGGAAGTTACATTGTTATTCAGGATTGGCTCTCAAAATACAAAAATACAATTTAACTGCTCACATATAAGAAAAACATGGTTGATTTCTTAATAATGCACAGCTAAATACGTTCAATGTCTTCTCAGCTGTAATCTGTATTTGCCAGTTACCTATTTACATTAAGTTCAAAGATTTAAGTAGCTGCAATGTCTTTCAGGCATTTCAGAACCAGACATTCCTGTGGTTCCCCAAAATGTTGAAGGCTGGGCTGTGTCCTAGCAATCTGACCTGAAACAGAAGCTGGCTCCTCCCTTACAGCAACCAAAAGCACATAGCGGTGACAGAGTTTTTAATTCAAATAATGTTCTATTAAGAGAAATTTGTGGGCAAAGAATGGACACCACCTCATGGGACTGCCTAGTAGTCTTACTAACCAACTATTTGCCTGGATAACCTCAACTAAGTACAGGCTTATCAAATAGACAGTCAGTACCTTCACATTAGCATCCTGCATGTTGATTACCCGGTCCAAATCAGGTTGGGCGGCCATAGCGTTACCAATCAGCAGGTAGAACGTGGCACGCAGCAACAGGGCCTCTGCAGTGTATCGGCCCTCAGAATCTATCTCCTTGGTGCATTCACTGATGATTTTGTCATAGTTCTCCTCCTCCATGTACTGCTTGGCCTTCAGATAGCCAGAGCTAAGGAAGGCAAGAGCCAGATCAGGAAATGTGTTTATTGACCAGGTGATTTTAAAAAGAGTAACACAAGAGAATAAGTGAGAGGGTCGCATCTTTCAGAGTATTGCACAGTGTCTAGGTTCAAAGCTGAGGAAGTCGCAAGCCTAACAGAGTGACTTGCTGTGACGGTCTTCTAATGCTTGTGGCATTTGTATCTGTTCCATAACACATTGAGCCTGTACAAAGAAATACATGATGGAGGTATGATATCCACAATCAAATAAAGTGAATACTGAGTGTATATTCTCTGACCTCTCAGTAACCTCAGCTGCCTCGCCCTCCTTGTCCTTGTCTTCATCTTTCTTCTCTCCCTTCTGCAGGGGCTGGGAGATGATGTCATCAGTGAATGAGCTAAAGTAGGACTTGATGAACTGAGGAGAAGGCATCAATGGTTCCCGGTTCTAAAGAAGAGGGGTTAAAAAATAAAGTTAACCATGACAATTTCAGGGAGATAAAATTCAAACAAATATCTCTGAACTTGTTAAAGTGTACAAATACCTTGTATTTTTCTTTGGCCTTCTCCTTTCCCAGCAACTTGAGTACCTTGTCTGCTAGCAACATGCTCTGTTGGTTCTGGAAGGACTCGAGAATACATACAGCTGTGACATCTACAGGAAGACAGGGTGTACAAATACAACTGTCAATTCCTTGATCCTCATTGCGGCAATAGCAGTAAGGGTACCACATTTTAAGATCAACTGTTAAAAGAACAGGTGAGTCTCACCTTCCAGACACTCCTTCTTGTTGTCTAGTCTTTCCAGAGCTTTAGCCCTCCTGAACAGAGCCTTGACATAACGCGGATTCATTTCCACAGCCTGAGAGCAGTCCTGCACCACCTCTGTCCATTTCATCTGAAATTATACTTTTTGTTAGCTTACTACAAAAATATATGGACATATACACGTTTCTTTCTGCCATTTTTTCACATCAAGATATCTCAAAATGTTTCCTTTTCACATTATTGAACATCACATACAGTGGGGTCCAAAGTTCCACTACCAATAACTGTTTGTTTTCATCGTTTATTAAAAACTAAAATTGACTCAGTTGATACAAATAAAAATCTTGAAAGATGCTCTTATGAAATTGAAATATATCTGAGTATCTGTGATGGTGGCGCTAACCTGCTGTTCGAAGGCTGCCGCCCTGTTCTGGTAAAAGGTTGAGAGATCAGTCTTTTGCTCTGTGGGGCAGAGGGCAATGGCCTCTGTGTAGCACTGGATGGCGTGCTCATACTTGCCAGCCTTGAAGTACTTGTTGCCTTTGTTTTTTGCAGCCTGGGCCCGGTCCAAAGGACTCTAAAGGGGAAAAGTCAAGGTTTTTTGATTAAATGGTATCCTCTCTGAATCAACCTGTTCATGGACTGAAAAGTCTGCAGACTGTTTCTCTACATTTTTAAGTGTCTCTCGGAAATGCATCTTAGACTGCAATAGGCTTAGCAGGTGATCCGTAGACATGTTGCTGAGAATTAAAGGCCACCGAGCCAAAAGCCCAATATTGTAACAAACCATATACAAACCATATATCTACACATAATGCTGATCTAACACTTTGATATTCCAGCACAGCACTCCTCAACAGTCCTGAATATGCATTGAGTTGTTTTCCCAATTTTCCTTTGGTTTTAGGAAATCTAGTTGTTCCTGTGGCTGCACCCAAGACTGGACATGCACTTGATATCAGCAGCACTTCTATCTCAAAAACAGAAGAACCTTCCTGTCTGTTTCCCTGATGAACACAGTCCAGACTGACAGCTCACATTGAGCAGAAATCCTATTCAGACAGTGTGGATAAAAACATGTTCAGGACACAAAGTAAGTTCTTGTTGGCGATGTACTTGTGAGTTACTGCTTCAATGTTAGGGGCTGGGTAGCTTTTTGTTCCATTAAAGCCGTACTGTAGCTTGAATCAAGCAAAACACAAACATCTTGGCTGAGGGTCAAAAATCAGTCAAAAGAGTTTCCGTCTTGAACTCTGGACTCTCACTGAGCAACAGTGACAAATTAGACAGCTGCCTAAGTTGGCTCTGTTGGACAGTGGCAAACTGAATTACTTCTCTGCCTAGTGACCAAATCACCAATTGCAGATGCTAATAGCCTTGTAACATCTCTGTTACATCAAATTGTGTAAGCACCCAAGTACAATATATATCCATATATCACACTTCACCTCACCGTTTAGATTTTATAATAAAGTTTCCAAATAAAAACCACATTTACTACCCTGTCTGACATCAATATGGATAACCAGAGGAGTCAATATTGCTGAGTTACCTTTCTATCTAATCTAATTTCTTTAGGTCAGGTCGTAGCAAAGATCTAACGTTATGTTTGAAACTGCACATTACCTATGCATGAAATAAATGCGTCAATAAATGTCGATCAACTCGTTTTGAAAAATGTAATAATAAATTGGCTAACGTTACAGTTAGTTTGGGGACAGCCAGCCGTGTGCCCGTTTGGCTATCAAAGACATCTACCAGTAACAGTTTGATTCTAGCAGTTAACACCAACCCCGCCCCCTTAGTTATTCTTTAATAGACTGGATAGCTTGCCAGAAAAATCAGCCACCTAACGTACTGGTTTGAATAACTATCACTCGTCATAAACCCGTGATCTCAGTTTGATTAAATATTTCACTTCCACCTAATTTTCTATGTCGTGCTTGGTCTGAAGTGAGGTCGACATTTTGAACTTGCTGGGCCAGTTAACCTAGCTGCTTAGCCTAAGCTAACGTCGCCTAAGCTAACGTCAACTAATCCAGTACTAGTGCACCGTGGTTGCTAACAGGCTAGCTGACGTTAAGGCAGCTCACTGACAGTTGGTGTCCTTGAGTGTAGTTTAACGGTAAACACAATTTTGTCAGGAAACGGTACGTTTGCACAAAGTAAACTCAAAGAAATGTGAGGAACAGACATGTAACACAGAGTGTACAGCCACGAAGAAGCTGTAGGCAACAGTACCATGTTCTCTTGCTCACGGTTGGCTCGAGCCGCGCCGTCTTGGCCCTGCACGGGGCTGGCGCTGCCTTCTGGAGTTTTCCTCTCCCCATTTCCTTTTCTTTGCTTTGTCCTGCTGCGATTCCACAGGTAAATTGCCCCTACTCCTAAAACTATTGGGGTCCCGACTAACAGTGCTAGCTGCCAGCGAGGTAGTCCACTCGCGGACTGCGGTTCGACCGGCTTGGAGGCAGCCATCATCAACCATGCAATTAAGCTAGTACCCGCACCAGATACCGCTGCCACTTCTTCTCCTACACTGCGAGGTCACAGGAACACCGAGGACTCATGGGATACTGGAGGACACGGCTATGCCACCGGCTGTACAGCACTTGCGCTTTTCATAGCCTGTCTTTGTAACCCTGTCACTCCATAATATAATTGCTCACGTCAAATAGGGACAACTGTGTCTCGGTGTACAGAAGCGAGAAGCAATAAGACTACGGGCACCTCTGTGTAAAAAGGAACTGACAACCATGCAAATCTGTCTACAAGGTGGCCATTTTTGTAGTTGCCTGGGATGGAGGTGCCAGTGATAACTCTGCTTCAGCCTACAGCAGGGCAGTTGTATATTTAGGAGGAGCGGCAGAAAATCTGAGAAAAAATTTCCTTGCTACAGTGCCAAAATCTTAATAAAAAAACAGTTGAAATGTGTATCAGATATGAGATTTGTACTTAAACTACACATCAAAAGGGCGCTAAATTAAACTAACTAAATAATCTCATACTTTCATCTTTCCCCCCCATCTAGATTTTTGTATCCAAGATATACTGTTTATACAGTTTATTTAACCCTGTTTACCTTGTTTGTAACAGTAACCAAGGAAATATGTTGAATAGATGAAACACGTGTTTACTTATCAAACTTCAAACCTTACAAATGAATCATTTTCTTTTTGGAGACCAACATTTTGTAATTTCTGTCTATCATCATTATGTATGCGATTCCATTACGTGTGGATGTTGCCATTCTACTCAGAATGAGTTTCTTGTTGCTACTACGACTTCTTCTCTCCTACTGGTGGAAGATACTGATTTCAGCCACCAGATGGCAGTGCTGCCGTCTCTCTCCGTCCAGAGTGTATTTGATGTTGCCAACTAGCCTTGATGACCTCCCGAATTTAAACGTATGCATGGTGTACGTCTGTCTTCTTAAATGTATGTTTGTTAAAGGATGTGGTGGAAGATGCATATGTATGTATGTCAGTGCTGAAGTCTAGACAATTAAAAAAATGTTTTCCATCCTTGACACCAACTCTCTAAATTTGATCCTGATCGATGCAGATTTATCATGTGAGTTTGATTGTGCATGTGTGTTTGCATATGTTAATGTATGTGTGTGGGTATGCGTGTGCAAGTGTTTTTTGTGTATTGCGCACGTATATATGTGAGTGTGTGTTTGAGTGCATGTGTTTATTTGCGTGTGAATCTCTCCTATGTGACATTTCAGAGCTCGGTGTTGGTCTGTCAGGGCAATGCCTGATTGCTCGATTTGTGCCCAAGGCAATCTGTCCTCAAACACTGACAGCACTGCCCATGTTTTTAAAGTCAACACCAACAGGGTTTAGTTGGTTAGAGCAAGCTTCTGTAGAGAAGAGGCTCGACTTTATGGTAATATAGACCTTTTCAACTTTGACTGAGAAGTGTTAGATACACTACTGTCGAATGTGATGCCCTATAATTCAAGGGGGTCCTGCAAATTCAAGGGAGACTTGTGATGTAGTTGCCTATTAGGCTACCTATTATTTCATTCTCTTCCACTAGAGGTGTTTCACCAAATTAAGAATGAAATATGGCTCCTCATTCAAACCAAACAGTAGTGGTATGTCATCCATGTGTGCAGAATATTCTATCCAGGTTGAGTCATTGTAAACATGTTACTGGGTTCAAATAATCAATTCTACAGCAAAAGACACAGCAGGAGCTTGATTTGAAAAGCCATACAATCAATTTCACTGCTAAACTGGAACATGTGATGAGATACAATGACCTTGTATACAGTTTTTGCTGAGTTACCTAGCTATTGTGCAAATCCCATCAATGACTGAGTTGCTGTTGTTCTGCTTTTCAGTTAAGCTCACTTAACCACTGACCTTAGTGTAAGGGTAAAGGTATGGGTAAGGGTATGGGTAAGGGTAAAGGTAAACGTATGGGTAAGAGTACGGCCAATAAGCTACTGACAAAGGTTGTCTGATCTTTCAGCTATTTCTGACTCTCTGTGTTATTTCTGTCAACTGTGTGTGTTTTCATAATCCACTGTAGTACTCCTGTTTCAGTAATCTGAATACTGTGACATTTTCCAGTAACTGTAATGGATTACTTTGACTTTTTTTGTTAAAGAATACTGTAATTTTTTACATGTAATCTGTTGCTTCTCATTCCTGATCTGAGGTTACGTGACAAGGCAGCATAAATGTGTCATAGCAGTACCAGTCCAGATTATACCTCTTTCAGACTCCCTGAGATGATTAGCAGCATCTTGATCCATTAAGTATGTGAGGGTGTGAAGGAGGGTGCAGCTTTGTTTGGGTCTAAACTTCAGCAGTATAATTTCTTCTCCCTCAAATTGACCATCTTGTGTTTAGCTGGGTGTGTGTTGTTGTCTAAACTATAACTTCTACAGAGCCTATGCATTAGTCACTCTGCAAACAGTGACTTCATGGAATATATTTTAAAAGATGGTTGCCATAACTGTGTAAGAGTTGCAGTGTTTATGTGACATTCACATTTTTAGGGTTTTTATGCAAATAGTGTCATAATAATTATATCATTTTGTAAAGTTGCAGGGAAAAACATGTTAGTGAAGAGGCATAACGGGATTTGGTGTCCCTAAATAGTATGTAAAGCCCATTTTTCTTATGTCAGTCTCAGAGGACCTTATTGTCCTCTAATGAATAGTCCCTATACCTGAAGAAATCACGTAACCCACTATGACTCCAGCATGGGGCTCTTGAAATAGATAGGTAGATACTGCACATAGTTAGGTAGATAGATAGATTTTGTGTTTTTACCATTAGCCTAAAACATTTTAAATTTTAAATTGTACTGATTGTAAAAAACACCTCTAAATATGAGGAGCAGTGCTTGCTATTTTTGTGACAACAATTGATCAGGGAAAAGACCTTTCACTGAAAACAGAATCAACAAATAATCTGATTCAGTGGTACCCACTGCCCTATGAGAAGATACAGTCCCTCCCTGTCCTTTGTTACAAAAGCCCCAGGCTCTCAACACACAGGGGTAGACAGAGTTGCCTGCACTCCATAATTATTGACAGGTTTGATGTCCTCAGCGAGTGGAAAGTATGGGAAAATTGGAGTTTCAGTCATCTACCCCCAGGCCCATGGCTCTGTAATGGAAATTTTAAAAGCAGCAGTCACTACTCCCATCCAGTACCAAAATACTAGCCCTCATTCCCTGACTCCTGCCGCCTTGTTTATTCCTATCCCCTCCATTTTTACTTTCTATCACTGGCGTTAAATTGATTATAAGGGATTTACTTATTTAAAGACTTGAGCAAAAGCTCTGCCGTTTATTTTTGGGTTATCCAAGAATAACAGAACTACGCTAACTGTGCTGGAGGCACCAGAGAGATCTAATTACAGTATCTTACCTTTGCCTTGTGGGACAACGTTGTGTAGTAGACCAGCTTGACCAATCGCCTGTCAGCTAGCGTCTGACTAGGTCAGCTCAGCATTGTCTTTACCCTCAGCACCACTCAGCTGGGGTCAGACTTTCATCTCTCAGTGCTCCAACGAGCTCCCCAGCCAACTCCACCATGGCTCTCAGGCTCCTGCCTGCTTTCATTATGGACAATGATGAGGATGATGATGGTAACTTCACCAAGTGGATGAGTAGCTACTGGGGTCATGGAGCAGAAGCTGGACACTCCAGAGAAAGAAAACGCAGTTTCAGAAGACCAGCAAAAACACAAGATGATCGAAGAGCATCACTCCCCTGTGTGGTAAGGATCCTCAGCATTTAGTAGATGCATATATGTGTCCTAATGGAATCATATTGGGAAATATACATTTGCACTGAAATACAATGTAAACACTAGCAACACATTGTAACACATTGTATTCATTAAGCAATGAACACATTTTGTTTTTACCCAGATAGATACAAACTTTTGCAAGGGACTAATATGACTTTTATGACTAATTGTCAAATTACCTATATACCTAAAATAATAATCATACAATATTCGTTATGTTTATCATCATATCATGTTTATCATATCAATATGTTAGTGTGTAAAATAATGAAAAGAAGCTACAGCTATTCAAAGAATAAGGTTGAACAAGAAAGAATGTATGGTCTTATTCAACATTGGAATCATGTATGTACAAGCTATGCAGCTTCTATGCAGACATGGAAAACAGAGGACTATTCAGGCTATGTGGATCTGTTCTAGAGTGTGATAATAGGTTGTCCTGACCTGTTAGTTCCCCAGACCAATTTCACATCAATAATGTCTGCTGATGCACATATACATGAGGCTTTTGTAATACAGGACAGGGCAGTGGGTACCACTGAATCACTGATTTAGTTATTGCTCCTGTTTGCAGTGAAAGTCTTTTCCGTGATCAATTGTTGTCACTGCTCCTCACATCTTTTAAATCAAATTGGACAATCCACAAGACCCAACTATGTAACCATGGTTAGATGATCATGATACGGTTAGGTATGTGATGTATTTCTGTCACTGGTGATGAACTGAAATGCATCATTTATGGGATATTTTGGAGATTATCACTTTCATAAACCAAGCACCATTTGATTGGGTTTCTTTTAGAGGAATGGTTATGCAACTCTTTATACAATTCTAGACACCGGTAGACTAACCCAGGACTGAACTTGTTGTTGCTGTCATGGTGGTGGAAAGTGTTGTCTTAGATGCTATCCTCCTGCACACATACTCAAAGCTGTTCCTAACATCATATTTCTCAAAACTCGGGCCTTATTTTTAGGGCATAGTCACATGCTTTGTCAACATGTTACTCAAGAATATAACTAGCGATTAACCCCATTCACTCAGCAGCTCAGCAGAGTCGTCTGTCTGGCGTTAAAACATCACACAGCTACTCACTACTCAAAACAGGGACCAGGGAACAAGGGAATTATGAAAATACTGCACCGTTCTTTTACTTCAGTTGGGAAAATTGTGAAGATTTTAAACAATGTGGACAAGATATAAGTTCTAATGTTGTGTAATGGCACTTGTTGTCCTGTCCAATGTGGTCCTCAGTCACAGTTAGATGCCATGAAGTTGAACAGGCTCCATGTAGCCGTGGAGGGAGAAGTCAGGCCTCACTCCAGAGCTCGACGTGTATCCTCAGATGACAACAGCCGATCCAAGACAGCCATTCCAGAGAGCCGCATCACCACCATCCCAGAGCTCACCGAGTCATTTGAGAAGAGACTTTGTTTGCGTGATAAGAAGACTGTGTCTCTGGTAAGGAGTAACATACCTGTTACTATGCTGCACACTGTGAAAAAAACATTTGTGACAAGCAATCCATTCATTAGGTGTATTACAGAGGTGTAATACATTAGGTGTAATTTTGTTTAGTCACGTTGAATTACTCCATGAACCCTCACTGATTATGTCTGCTGCATTCTTTTTATTTTTGATTACATAAAAACGCCATTTTGTCAAATAAATGTTGATGACACAATATAAAGCGGCTTCTAGCTCTGTTAGAGATTTCACTGGCCAAACGTGTATCCTATCCAACACAGCCATCTAAATAAAAGTTAGGTGGTTGTGCATGTGCATGTGTTGTGCCACCAAGTTCCTGTTCAACTCCATTAGCGTTTTATATTTTTTGATACTTGTGCAATGCACCAAGAAGTAATTAATATTGTAAATATATGACATAAATACCGTACTACTGTATTATGGCAATTCTACTATTTATTTTCTTCAGAGCAGATAAATGAAGAGTTTATTCTTCTTCATTTGTTTTGCAGGATGATGCAGATAACGTGTGTCTCATCTGTCATGAGGACATGCGGAATAGTGCAGGGGGCGTTCAAGAGCTGCACTGTACACACCGCTTCCACAAAGAGGTAAAACATATTTTGTATAGTTGGTTCCTTGCATGTCTATTCTGTATTGTGTGTGTATACTGCTCTGTCCTACCCCACCTAAGGTCTGCCCTTATTCAGTCACTATACTCACTGTTCAGCATGTGAGGGTTCAAATTCATGTTGCATGGTTGTCATTACATCATTCCTGAAACCGCATGATGTGAGCTGGTATTAAAACATAACCAATAAAACCCAAACCCATAAACCAATCCCTGTGGAAGCATGGATTCCTCTAGTAGCTTTACCGTGGTCTGACGACTTGGTACACTTGGTTGGTATACTTTGTTCACTTCCTATCAGAAGCATGTGAGATATCAGATTCATGCTGCATGGTTATCATTGCTGTGGTGGCATTCCTGAAACCGCATGATGTGAGCTGGCATGAAAACACATGCGCATACACCTAAACCAATCCCTGTTGACGCACGGAGTCCTGCAGTAGCTTGAGGACTGAGGACTTGACACTTGTGATGTCTCTGTCTGGTGGGTCTGGAAGGCGGCGCGGAGGTTAGAGAAGGGTCAGCCTCGCAGTAGCAGTGAAGCAGCCGCTTGTGAGATGAGGAGATCGTCAGGTGAAAGGAGGAAGTCCGCAGACGGACTGTTCTGCAAGGAGTACAACGCACCCTGTCGCCAGCTTTCCCTGCGGAGACATCGCTGATATCACGTGGGAGGATTTGATACTTGCACCAGTGATGTGTACATTTGGAAAGGAACAGATGGAAGGTTTGCATCCATGGACCGAACCCCAGGATCCTATTTGAACGTTCCAAACTTTTAGATGGTGTGCCGTTTAAATGTTACCACCCCAGGGCCTGGACTGTGCCTGACCCAATCTTGTAAACTCTGTGGTGGACCCAACTATCTGATCAAAATCAACTCATCACTTACTCTTTCTAGTCAGTTTCAGTGCCATAAATTCTACTTGCCTAGGATTCATTCAAAATTATAAAAAAAATCCATAGATTTTTTGGGGATTGCTGACTATTCAAGGTAGGCGTAATGAATAACACAGCTTGTATTTACCTTCTGCCATCTCATCTATATAAATAAAGTTATTATTATCTTGAAATGTATGCTACCTTAAGACTGGCAATGAATATGTGCCTCTCTATCATAACCTTACCATTTTCATATGTGATATGTAGGAAATATGTACTATTAAATATTTAATAAGTGTTATATTTACAGTGTTGTAGACAACCATGTAAACCACTATATCTGACATTGTTCATATTTAATCCTGCTTTACATTAAGTTGGTATTTTATGACTAAGTAGCTAATATCTTTCTGATTAAATTGATTGAATGGTTTGAAATATCACACAAGTGGTATATGTCAATTGCCACTTTTGAAAACACGAAATTGATCAAACCTATTACAACAAAACTATAATTTCCTTAGTGATGCCAAGTGATGAAAAAGTAAATATTATTCCATTTGTCAAATGAGGATGTCCCAGCTGCTGTGACTGCATGTAATCTCTGGACGGATCTGTACAAGGTCTTATTTTCATTTTTTTGATTACTTGCAAATTGTTCTCTTCATGATAGCTTTAAGCCCTGAAGTATT
This sequence comes from Hoplostethus atlanticus, assembly GCA_034670405.1. NCBI lineage: Eukaryota > Metazoa > Chordata > Actinopteri > Trachichthyiformes > Trachichthyidae > Hoplostethus > Hoplostethus atlanticus. The sequence goes on along the minus strand of JAXDDX010000028.1, from coordinate 1,314,888 downwards.
GTGCGTTTTTACATTCAGTCTTCAGTGTTAGTGTTTATATGTTTTCTGTTTTGTGCCAAACAAGAAAAAAAGTAAATAAATATCTTAACAAGAGAATCTAGCATTTCTGGGTTTACCTACATTATAACTTTTCAACCAGAGGGCATTGCTGTGGACGCCACTATTTATAATACAATACTGCAAGTGAAATATCAATATGGCATGTGAGTAGGAAATGGGATGACCTCAGAGCTCAGGTCAGGAGTGAGTGCTGATCCTGTTGTGCATGTTCTCACTGTAGGTCAGATGGCATGCATGTTGGAAATTACTACTGGCATCAGCAAAGAAAATCAATACCTACAGAAAGCATGAAGCTACAGTTTGCTAACTGGTATATTGGCTAGCTACATCTGGTACTGTAACTCTGCCTCTGTGTTGCTTATCAGTACCAAGGGTAAAATATAGGATGCTACCTGACATGCTGTTGGGTTACACTGCTCTACAGAACGCTAGTAGCATTATACATCATTACATGTAATCACCGTTAAATGCGTTTCAGTGCATGGAGCAGTGGTTGTGGAAAAAACAGATGTGTCCTACATGCCGTCTCCACGTGTCCATGCCGGAGCCCCTCTACTGGTCCGCGCCCTGCACCAAACTTCCATGAAGGCCCTGCACCTCCATCTGTCCCCACTCATCCTTCTGCATGGACCCCCCTGCACTACAGACGTAATAAAGTCTATTAGGGTCAGAATAAGTATAATGGAGGGTATCAATTATTTATTTATTGCTTTTTTTACTTCATTAACAGGAAACATAACAATTATTGTCCTTGATGAGAGCAGTGCGCAATAGATTTCCATGCATACATTTCCATGCAATAAACACATTGCATACATAACATTGTACAGAATAATGAGCATTTTGCATTTTCAAAAGAATTTCCCTCACAACCAAAACTATTTTTTGACTAGTGTGCAAACCACTTAGTATCAATGTAGGCCTTTAGCTGCTACATTCACTGTTTTCTTCAGAATACTGTAACTTGATGAACCATTTCCCACTTGTAGGTCTACACTTGACCCTAACCCTAACACCTAACTCTACACATAAAAAACACACTCATATGACACGTCTGCAAAATCTGAAAAGAAAAAAAAAAATGTAATGTATGACATAATTAGATAAATGAAACTAAATTAGTTTACCCACCTTTTTACACTGACATGAATCTTGATGACATGTAAATTGTGAGTATACATCATAATAAGTGGCATCAAATTGATGTAACTGATGTAAGGATGTGTTTTTTAAAGGAACTGGAGGTCATACTTAACTTTGCCCACCTTTTATTTAATTAAATTTAGAGTTAGTTTATAGTTACTTTTTAGAGCAAGTCAGTGACTAACTGTAGGACTCAACCTAATGACAACAGGCACGCTGTATTGCTACGTGCTGGAAGTCGTGTATCTCTGTTCTTGCTGTCGACTCGCCAGGGTGGAAAGTAGCGGTCTGGTCTGAGCAGGGTGGGACTGAGCTCGAGGATCCTGCAGGCGGGGTGAAAGTGCACACGTGGAACCTTGGTCACCGGAGACTGACAAGGCGTTCCATCAATCAGAGCACGGAACAATGACGCGTTTCACAATGTTCAACCAATCGGATACTTTTTTTGTTTTTATACCCTAAAAATGCCCAAACAGTTTGCAGGAGGCAGGGGGGTTAAAAAAAAAGATTGTGAAACAGCTTTTGGAGGATGTGCTGGGAATGTACAACCTCGGAGGGAATAACTGATGTCGACTTTTGTTTATTTTGTCTTGCTTAAGGACTGAGGAGGAATCTCTGTTCTTTTACGAACTGGAAAATGATTTGTGTGTTGAAAAAGATGTAAATGCTTTGATCTTTTTTGGTCGAATATACTTTGAGGAACTTTTAATTTCGAGAAACAAACCTACTTCGGTAAGACCCTTTTTTCTCTCTACTATGAAGAACTTAAAGGCTACTGTATCTTATAAATTGTGTGTGTATGCAGCTAGACTCATACTATAAAACACCCAGTGTACGTGCCTGTATCATGGAGATCATAAAATGTTTGTGTAAAATGGACTATGAACTTCTTATGTTGAACTGACTCAATTTAGTGTTTATTATATTCAGGCATAATATACCACAATACTCATCATTATATTCACCTTTGCACCCAATAATCCCACAAGTTAGAAATCTTGTTGGCTCAGTCTTCACATGATGACTGCCAGCAGTGCATTTCAGGAGCTGCTCTTAATTTGCTTCAAGTTTATCTGTTTTGTATGCATAACCTTTCTATAAACTATACCTCAAAAATAAACTTTCCCTCAAACCAACTTGGCAGGTAAAGTAATAATTGCATATCCTTTTAAAAAGATTATTATTTTTTAGATGTAGACTTGGTTAATTATTGTTAATTATTAATTATTCTTTTCAGCAAGAGTTTAGGCCTATGTTCCCAGAGGTTCCCAAACTGAGGTACAGGGACCCCCAGGTTGTTTTTTTTTGGGTGTTCCAAGCAAAATGAAGAAGAGTTTAATTTCACTGTTATTTCACTCACTACAGATTATCTCAATGAGAGTACTGTATGCATAATAACTGTTTTTATCATAGGTTTCACTCTTCCCATTCCCACCTGTAGCAGTTTTGTAATTCAATTCTATATCATCACTAACTAAGTCTTTCTAAATGGAATTTAAGGACAAAATTTGACCTAATCCTTGGTCTATGGTCTAATGCGTATTTATGTGGAGGTCCTTGACAAGTTGACATGGAGACGTTTGTGAACCCCTGTGTTAGGTTACATAAGAGCAAAAGAAGACTGTACACATTTTGTTGTTGATATTAAGAGTAAATCCTGTGTTAGCCAAACACTGAGTCTTACAGACAAGCACTCAAGTGACATGAGGGAGCAATTGCCATGGTGACTGAAGTGTTTTCCCCAGTCTGGAGAGGTTGCACAGGAGTAGAGCTGTGACCATGTGACAGAGAGAGCTTAGTTTAACATCACAAAAATCTATTTTTGAGTGTCCCTCTTCAAGTGGTTTTCTTTGTTGTTTGGCAGAATATTTTCTGTCATCTCCATCACAAAGTAGGGTAGAGCCATGTACCATCCATGGCAATAATCTTTCAATCTTTCCTCATTCATGTTTTCGCTTATTATTGATATCACTCCAACTTTGCTTTTAAATTTACAAAGCATTATGTATTGCTAATGGAATTAAAAGGCAGCTAGGGAAAGTAAAAGTCCTGCAGGTTTATAAAGCCTTGTTGTACTTGGTGAAACATCTCATACTTACAGTGGATCTATAAAAAGGTACTGGTATAGTCAAGTCAAGTCAAGTAGAGTTTATTGTCATTTCAGCCATACATGTAGCACATACAGCCAAACGAAATGTAGTTCCTCACAGGACCAAGGTGCAAAAAGAATAACAGAAGACATAAGACATGACATAAAATACAACCAACATAATAAATAAAATAATAAAATGTATAGTTAAAAAACAGCGAGGTGTTGAGCAGTCTGACAGCCTGGGGGAAGAAGCTGTTGCGCATCCTGGTGGTGCTGGCCTTAATGCTGCGTTACCTCCTGCCAGATAGATAGATAAGAGTACACACAGCGCATAAAGCAGAACTGAGATAAAAATGATATTTGCTTTGAATGTGTATTTTGTTCCCTTGAGACAATAATCATAGAGATGGACAGCAGATGACCACAGCCCTGATTATAGGCTGGTTTGCAACCAAGGGCAACAACACATCATTCAGGTGCACTTGATGTAATAATGGCTAATCATTACTGAGGAGAACATGCACAGGACAGATGACAGATCATTTGTAAATTTGTAGATGAGTTTGCACATAAGATCATATAACATTTTAATGAATTTCCAGTTTATGTGGAGAGTGCTGCTATAACTCAAGTGGAGAAGCAGCTTTATTTACACTGTAATTAAAGCAGAATGGTCCATATGTTTAGAGGTAGAGCTACAATCCTCTAATAGGTTTCCTTCCCCATCTAGACACCCCACCTCCCCCCACCAAGGTCAGCTGTTGGGCTGTTGCAAACACACACACTAATTATGTCTGATTACGCTCTTTAACTTAATTATAGACACCCTTCCACTTTTCTTTTCTTTTCTTTTCACTCTGATCTTCCAACTTGTGCCACCCATGCTAAAAATGTATACCCTCATGGTACTGTCAGTCACTTTCGATAAACGCACTAAATGGTTTATAATATGGTATGATCTTTTTTCACTAGTTACACTAAAAGAAAATCAGCAATTGCCAGTCCAAAATGTCTTAATTGCTGATACAGTATAAAAAATACAGTAAAAGAATATTGAGAATAATAATATATATTCCATCATAGAAAAAAATGTATTGCAAGAAGAAAACTGCATTTTCTTCCAACTTTTAGATAGCAATAGTAGTGGGCTCATAGCTTGAACATTACTATGCCAATGACACTTAGGATTGAATAAATTGCTAATAGCGATTGCTGATCTGATCTGTTCCCTGATCTGTCCCCTTCCATGATTAAGGTGCTGTGAGGAATCATGGGGACCTTCAAGGGCCATGCACTTCCAGGTAGCTTCTTCCTCATAGCTGGGCTCTGGTGGACAGGAAAGTACTCCCTGTGGTACACCACCCGCAGGAACAAGAACCTGGGCTCCACTCGACTGGCCAGCAGAGCCTCACAGCGCCGCCTGGAGATAATCGAAAGCTCTGCCATACTGTTCTTCTCTTTCGTTGGTAAGTAGACCTCTACAGTCATTTACAAAACATGATTTGGAATTCTCTTAAGTTGTAACCATTGCTAACCATTTTCAACAGTATTTGTAAAAACTGAATGATTTCAAATAAAGCCTCTAAATGGGTGAGGATAGTCAAACACAAGCACCCAAGATCAAACCATTACTATAAACCATTACTTACTATTTGTTTTGGGTCATTGCCTTCTATGACTAAGAAATAGCACCACCTCAGTCAGTTCCCATGCTCTGTGAAGGTTGCTGCTGACATTCAATTATTCATTAATATTAATTATTAATTAATTAAATCAAATGTCCACATTAATGCATCCATATCATTTCAGTTGGACTAGTCTAAATTTTAGCACAGGTCACGGCAACTTTTGCAATATAAATTGCCTCCATCATGAATAAGTAGATGAACGTAGAGGGTCTGAGCTTTCATACATTAGAGGCAGGTGTGCAAAGTTTTAGAGCAGTGGAGATTTGGTCCGAAGTGATCAAGGCTCAACCAGGCTGAAAGAGGAAGTTTTCCTCTTGGTAATGTTTTAGTACTAATAACAGACTATAAAGTGGGAAAGTACTCAGTGTTGCAGGTCATACTCTCATTTGACTCTCAACCTAACTTCATACTGTGTGGTTAAAGTGTGAGCACACAAATACACGTGTATACTATCCACTCTTTAATGAAAGAGATGTCAGCGTTTCCTCTGGTGTTCCCCAGGGATGCTGGCAGAGCAGTTTGCAGCAGACGGACCCAGGCTCCAGTTGTACGACTTTGCAGAGCAACACTGGGACCATCTGATGAACTGGCAGCATGCCACCATGTACCTGTTCTTTGGTCTGGCTGGGGCGGTGAGTCTGATTATCCACACTACGGAAGCTGCCCCACTAGCACTGGACCGATTAATGCTGGCCATTGCTTTCTTTAATGAAGGTAAGACATCACTAATAACAAAAAAGGTGGTTCTTTTTTCCAGCTTCCACTTAGGCCTGGGCAGTCATTAACCCATATATGTCACATTCATGGGGTTTTTAGTAGAGCAGACTAAAATTCTACGTTTTTCTTTTGTTTACCATGTCTTGTTTTTGCAGGGTTTCTTTTCCTCTACCACCTCCATGGCAGGACTATGCTGGACGTACATGTGCATCAGCTCCTGCTCTTCGCAATCTTCGGAGAGGCTCTCATAGCCTTCCTGGAGGTCTTCCACAGAGGCAACATCATTCTGGAGCTGCTGCGATGTACACTCACTCTTTTACAGGGAAGCTGGTTCTGGCAGGTAAATCTGAACGTGTGCAGATGGTTGTGTTTGAGTGAGAGGAGTTAGTATGTGTGCTATGTAACATCTGATGGCAGTGATGACTCCTGACGTGACCTTCTCTTTGGACACAGATTGGATTTGTGCTGTACCCACCCAATGGCCGTGAGTGGGACCTGAAGGATCATAATAACATGATGTTCATCACCATGTGTTACTGCTGGCACCTTGCCTTTGGCATGCTAGTTGTGAGCGTGCTCTATTGCACCATCAGCTGGTGAGAACCTACATGACACTAGATATCACATAAACTGCTGCTTGTTTGTTTTTCCTGGAAGTTGTATAAACGCATTGACATAGTGAATAACAACTTGACTGCTTCTTCATCCCTTCACTTCACTTAACTTTAGCACTTCATCACCGCAGTTTATTTTACGTTTTGCTGCTTTTTCTGTTTTCTCTGTAGTGTGGTTCGCTCAAGGTTGAAGAGGATTCCTCCAATGGAAATGGGACTTCTGAAGCCCAGAGAGAGGGAGCCAGAGTCAGAGGATGAGATTTTATGAAGGCCTCCGTTCTTCGTCACTCCCACATTTTCACACACAATTTCACAATCAGGGATATAACATGAGCAATTCCAGCATCAGTACAATTGGAAGCAAGGAACTTTAACAGAAAGGGATGAGGACACGGTCTCTAGATGCTTTCTTTATAAATATATCTCTACCTCTGCCTTGTTTAATCAAATGTAAACCCTCCTTCAGCCATGCTTTTATTGTTCATTGCTATTTATTATACTGTAGCCTACCACTTTGCATGTTCTCTCTCATATCAATTTTATTATCAAATGTTCTTAAATTTGCACATACATGTGAACATGAAATCATATGGGGAAGCTTTTTATGGATCGCTTGCTTTTCATCTGACCAGCCAAACTTACTTTGTCAGAGAGTTTAGTGTGCCATCATGTGGTGAAAACAATGCATTGTGTTTGTACAGCATTTGTCATCAGGACGTCATATTTGGACATACTTGAAACCATGTGTTAAAGTATTTAACGTGTCTTTTCTGCTCCATAATGTCGAGTCAGATCCAAATGTTTTTTTTAATTTGTTTAAATGTCTTTTGATATCACCGAACACTAATTCATCAAACACCATTCAGGGTGTTGTTTATATTGTTGATGTTGTTGATTTTTCATAGACAATGTCTTCTTTGCTGAAGAATGTATTCAGTGTGGCTTCTTGCCCTAACAAGTGTGACTATAATGTTCCAATAATATTCCTGTAGGGTGGTACTCTGTCTGTGGTACTCAACAGTGAGTTTATAGTTACCTTATCATAGATTATTATGTTGTTTTTTTTAACATTTTTTTTTGCTATAACATTCCTATAGTTTTGCTGTGATATTTGTATAGTATCCTTCAAAAGTTATCATAGGATTGCTACTTAAATTTGTTCCGAGAAATATTTTGATGAACTTTCTCCTTACATGAGGTAGTAGGCTTGATGTTTGGGAGAGAAGAGGGGGAGGACATGCAGCAAAGGTGGCAAGCCGGTTTCAAACCGGTACAACTTGTCCTGAGTACAAGAAATCTGCCCAGGATGGTTTTTGTCTCTTCCTTGAATGAAATGTTATATATAAACCAGTCTCACTCATTTTTTCAAACAGTCTATCCTGTATTGTAGAAATCTCTTTTTTTCTTTAGAAATAAAGGTGCAATAAGTAAGATTTTTACTGCCCCATAGCATAAAATGACCACAATAAATCTGCAGGGGTTTGATAGGGTTGTTGATCAATGCCAGTGACCCAGTGGTTTCAGGTGCTCAGAGAGATCCCTGGCTTTCAAAACTTGTTGGATTACTGGATTATGGCCACCACAACACATACACCAATTTGTATTTTCAACTGCTCAAGGATGGAGGACAGTGTTACAAGCAAGGAACCGGCATCGCACAACATTTCAGCTACAAAGGTTTAAAAGCCTCCTTCCTAAGCCAAGAAAGTGTTTTTTGTATAAAGATATGTTACGTCTTCACTAGACGTTCCTTGGATCTCTGCTCTGATCAACTAGCATACTCCTCTCTATTGTAAAAATGTGTTTTAGTATATATGTCAATTACAGGCCACCCTAAACTGAACCTGAGAAGACCTGTCCATTCCTACTGATCGCCGGTAGAGGTCAATAAAGTACAGTACTTTCTGTTTGTCTGTAATTTGGTCGAAATAAACCTCATGGAAGATATCTGCAACAGCGTGCCAGATCGCACAACCTTTCCATTAACACCAACACAATGAGAACAGGTTCTGGTTTGCATGTTTTTTTCTGCTTTGAAATGTTTGTTTTTGCCGGAAACAGTGGCAGGTGTCGCTAAACTCTTTCACCTGGCCAGGTACCTGACGGCTTCACGTCTTGACGGGAGGAATGCCAGTGACGTTTCCTACCCGCACAGATTGGAGGAACCAGGAGAATTTCATCTTGCACCAGGAAACAGCCAAATTAAAACGCAGAGAGAGCTGTCAAGAGAGATCCTGAGCTATGGACAAATTAAAATCGGTTTTAAGTGGGGAAGAGGGGCGCACAGAAGACCGAAACATTTTACAGGTAAAACTCGCTCTGGCCTGCTCTCTTTAGACTGTAAACAAAACTGAGACATTATTTTGATGCATGAGATGCCAACGCAATTTTTGAATCTCTACAACAGGCTGCCAATGAAGCCTCAACTTTAGGCTGGGGCACACGTGTGAAGGGATTCGTCGGCTGTTTTGTGGTGGGGGTCGTGTGCACCATACTGGTACGGTTCTGCAATTAGATTAGATGATCTCTTTTTGTTTTGTTTTGTTATACTATACTCTGTTCAGGAGAGAAGGACGCAGGGAGAGTTGATGTGGCTTTACTGGTTCGTCTTGCTTTAAGGAATGTCCAAGAAGCGACGCCTCTATTGTTCATTCATCTGACATTCATTGAAATTAAATAACCCTCCCAAGTTCGAGAAGACTAAAATAAACTGATTTATTTTCTATGTTGCAGGGTGTATGCATGCTCTTTATCCCCAAGATTGGACTTATTCTCTTTATTGTCTTTTACACCTTCGGAAACATATGTTCTCTGTGCAGGTGAGAGCAATAACCTGAAAATCATGCTACCATTTGGAAGTGGCCTATAACTGATTAAACCAACTATTGATGAACTGTGAGGTTTTGTTTTTTATTTTTTATTTTATTTTATTGTTTTCTATGGTCCTGTCCAATAGCACAATGTTTCTGATGGGGCCTGTGAAGCAGCTGAAGAGGATGTGTGACAAAACCAGAGCACTGGCCACCACAATTATGCTGGTGAGTTCACAACCCTGCTGTTTGTGTTTGTGTGACTGTTCCCTTTGCTCTCTTATAAGCCCTGTGAAATATAATATAAAATAAAAAAGTACAATGTTAGTAATACATTTAGATTCTGCAGTGAACTGATATGACTAAATTTAAAATAGTTGTTCCAGTTGTTTTTCTCACCCGTCGTGGTTTGTTGGCTTTGTTAACTCTGTAAGCATTTTAAATAAATATATATAAAGTCATATAGAAATAACATAAATATATCTATTGTTTGATTTACTCCCACCCCACAGAGTTCAAAAGGGAAATTAGTAGGGAAAACCTGTTGAAATGTTGTAGGCTACATCCCAATATTAAAGCTCTGTTGTGAAGCATGATAATGTAAACCTGGATTTGTAACTGTTCTCATTTACCACAGAAATGTCCTAGTCCATACTGCCTCGGAGTAATTCAGAGCCATGCGTAATCACTCACATACACTGAAATGCAAAAAGGCTGGAAAGAAAACCTGACAATAGATGTAGTGATGTTTATGGGTTGCAGGCCTTTAGAAATCATTCCACAGTAAGACTTTTTGTCAACATATAAGAAATGAATACTTGAATGAATTAAATTCTGTCCAAATACCTTTGGAACCCTGAAATAGGATTATGGACCAAAATAACTGTGAATCTGATGTGGTTTAAAGATGCCCACAAACACAAGCTGACAATCTCAGATTTAACTTTATGGTCACCGTGTCCTAGATTATGAGAGGACAGAGCCAAAATATTGATCACTGTGTCCAAATACTTATGCTGCTCACTTTGTACCATTTCTTTAGTTTTTCACACTTGTCCCATTCATTGCTCTAGACTTGCCTCGTGTTGACTCTCTGCGCAGCCTTCTGGGTGAGTGATCTTACAGTCAATAGAAAGAAAAGGCAACACTTTTGATTGCGCCTAAAAGGACTAATTTGCTCTGTTTATTTAAAAGTTTAATTCCAAACTCACAAATTGTATTTTTTCTTACAGTGGAAGAACTTTGGTCTTTCTTTGTTATTTTGCATCTTGCAAGTCTTGTCATTTGCCTGGTGAGTCATATTGGACTTTAACAGAATGATTTTTCCATCTGAGAGTACGACTTGAAATATAACAACTTTGTGACATAAAACGTTTGTTTGCAGGTATGGCTTGTCATACATCCCATTTGTGAGGTTTGTTACCTTCACCCCATTTATGAACATACAATATCAAAATGTCATACATGCACTTTCATTCTATGTCTGATTTATTTCAATGACTTCCCAGGGATGCAATAATGAAGATGGTGTCGATCTGTATGAAATGAACACCGTGAAGGATCCGGCTTGATGAAGGTCTCTTGGTTGCCTGGGCTCCACATGGTTCAGCTTGGTTCAGTTAACTCCTTGTAGCAGCATTCACAGCCCTCTTCTATTTAGCTCAGGACAAGATATACGTTTTAAATAGTCTTGTCATCTCAAAGGTGTTTCTTTGCATTTTTCTTGCTTCATTAACAGAATTGATTGATTTGATTCCTGGGATGTTTGGATTACTCAATTTTTAGATCAGTTTTAATAAATGTGGGCTTGGTCATGTAATTAGTGTAAATATTTGTAATAAATGTATTTATTGATAGTTTGTGTTCCTTTATTTAAATGCGCACACAACCACATCGTTATTCCCTTATTGAGGGGAATAAATTGAAATGTTACCCTGTATCATTTGGGGATTTCTCTTATTTTCAGTCTCTAATGTTTTCTTTCAGTAAGAAACTCCATATTCTATGTATGTTGGTATGTTGGTATACACCTCCAAAACAACTTCTGTAAATTGTTGCATCTATTATCGTGGCTACACTAGGTAAACCCGTTTCTCTTAAAAAAAACAAGAAAAAAAAGTTGGATGAGTACACCTAAACTATTAAAACAAAGTGCAGGAAAGCTGAACAAATTTTGATTTAAATTCTTCTGCGTTGTATACTTGTGCAGATAAGCAACAAAAGCTTTTTTTTTTTAAATCTAGTTTTCTCATTTTTGTCCAAACAAAATTCAAGATTCAAGAAGTTTATTTGTCACATACACACACGAGGTGTGCAGTGAAATGTAAAGTGGCAATGCTCAGCAGAAATGTGCAAAGGGCAAATAACAGGTTCACACTATTTACAATAAGAAAACCAACACAATATTTACAATGTCACAGTAAGAGCTCTATATAAAAAACAACACAATATTTACAATAAGAGCACTTAAAAAAATATATATAGTAAAAAAGGGAACTTGTATGTATAATATAATATAAATTATAAATTATGTGTAGTCTTTACCTAAGTGTGTGTGTGCATAAGAGGGGCAGTGTGTGTGTCTTGGTGGGGGCCCTGGTGAGGTCAGAGTTCACAGTCCTAATGGCCTGAGGAAAGAAACTGTTGTAACATTATCTGCCCAATAGATGGCAAGATAGAGGTGTATTGAAAGACTGCAAATCTGGATTCTGTAATATTGTGGTATCTGGATCAAAGTGATCTCCTGTCTGATAATTATTTGGAAAAACTGACTGAAAACCAGCAAGATCAGTCTGTTCCTGAATTGCAAAATTGAGATTAGAAAATCTGTACAATTCTGATCCATATTAAAAGTGTCCTGGTGCCTCGTTGTATTGGCCATGCTCGTTAACGTTGGAAGCCCTTGTAAAGCACCCGATAAAAGTGACCCTGCGTGACCCTGTACCTGAATATCAGAGCTCCATATACTAAAGACATGGTTGATTCCCTAACACGGACGGTCCCGCCTTTTCCCCGCGTCACGTGACCTGGTCAGGAAGTCTTGGGCCATTATAAACTGTCGGAGTGGAGACATGTCTGTATTTATATAAAACAACTTGTGTACAACTTTTAGCCTCGCTGCTGTGGAAATATGGCAAGCTTCACCCTTAAAATAAAAAATAGTGTACCAACTAAAAAGAAGGTGACTGTTGCTCACAGCGATTTGCAGAAGTGGGGTTTACAAGGTTTGTAGGCTCTATCGTAACTTAGTTATACTTGAAGCTATTTCCCTGATTAATTTAAGCTAACGCTAGCTAGCTGGCATTATTAGACAGTTGACATCAGCGCGTCTTTGAGCTCTGTGTTGTTCAGACAATTAACAAACAACTTAATTTTGCAATCGCAGAGTAATTTAGGTGACTTTCCTCTGAGTATAGCACGGCTCATCTTTGGGCCATCGTATGTGCAGTCTTTGGACTTGGCTTCCTCAGCAGAAAGTCTCTAGCCAACTGTTTGTGTCTCTTCAGGGATACAGCTGAGGTCCTATCAGCTGGATGGTGTGCAGTGGCTAGCTCAGTGCCTGAAGTATCAGGAGGGATGCATTTTAGGAGATGAGATGGGCTTGGGAAAAACCTGCCAGGTGTGTGATGTCAATATCAAATGCAATTAGTTTTCTTAATACCTTGCCCTTGGTGTCTATCTCTTGTGTATCTCAAGAGGTATCTTCTAAGTACCATGTTAATGGTGTCCCCACAGACAATTTCTCTGCTGGTGTACATGACAGGAGCTCTTGGGGAGAAGGGTCCGTTCTTGGTCCTCAGCCCACTCTCTGTCTTGGAGAACTGGAGAAGGGAGATGGATTGGTACAGAGAGTCATATACTTACACACATTTAATGTATTTACCTTTGTTTTCCATCAGAGTGTCACAAGACAGTCAATCGCAGAGTTTAGCCCTAACTTAAACTGTATATAACATAAAACTTCCAATAATGTCTGGGACCTTTTATTTATCTCAACAAAAGAGAGCACCAGGCCTTAAGTAGAGACAGGCTGTTATTTCAGGTCCACAATTATTTACAGCTACACACAACACTCCCCAGCCAATGGTATAGATCTGGTCTTCATCGGAAGTTTTATGGCATGCCAGTGCTTACTCCTGAATCCTCAACTTGTGTGTAACTGTTGCTTACAGCTTCGCCCCCTCTCTCACTGTGCTGTGTTACAAGGGAGACAAAGACAGAAGGACTGAGATTCAGAGGGATAGAGACAAAATGAACTTCACTGTTCTGCTCACTACATATGAGGTATGTGGGTGTTTTGTGTAAACATAATGATTTGAATTTAGTCAGTACTGAAACTGAAAGTGTTCTTGAACTCTCATTTCCAGCTATGTCTCAAAGATGCTCCATTCTTGAGAAGGTTTGTGTACAAATTTGTCTTGGTATCATCCATCATCAGAAACAACAATTATCAAATGTATTGGCAAGTATACTTACATGCACCAGGAATTTGACCTGGTGGATTAATGCTCACAGTACAACTGCCATGGCTGCCTTAAAGGACATCCTATTGCCATATAATCTGTGTTTCTTCACTCTCCTCCTCAGGTGGAAGTGGAAGGCTCTAGTGGTAGACGAGGCTCACAGACTGAAGAATCAGAACTCACTATTGCACAAAACCCTGACAGAGGTACTGAACTGAACCTAGTTTGTTTTGTCATGTCACTGCATCCTCATCTTTCTCACTATTGTTTACCCTTCGCTGACCATTAATCCATTGCTTTGTTCAATTCTTGATTGATAGTTCTCAGTGGGTTTTCGAGTTCTGCTGACAGGGACTCCCATCCAGAACAACCTGCAGGAGATCTACTCCCTGCTGAACTTCATTCAGCCCAGCCTCTTTCCAGCAGATGAGGCAGACCACTTTGTTGAGTCTTACTCTCACATACAGAATCAACCTGCTCTGGGTATGAAAGACATTACCATTATTACTGTCTAACTATGAAATAGTTACTAAATTATGTAGCATGGTAATCATGTAACAAGGTATACATTAGATATTGTTACATCAGTAATTCAGGGCTCCCATGGTCAGGGGATTTTTTCTTTCCAATCCTGGGAAAGTTACGAATGATGATGTACATAGCCACAATCTTTGGAAATGTAATGTCAATTTATTCATAATATGTTTTCAGCTGGTCAAGTGTAATGGGACACCTGGGAGATCTAGTTACCTTTTGAAGGAGTAATTACCCAAATTAAGAATATAATGCTTACCTAAGTTTTAAGTAATAACTATAGCTATTCAACAAAAATGTAACATAGATGCTGACAAATATTGGTTGTGATATATGTCATGGAAAAGTCATGGGGCCTGATCAGTGAAAATGTGTAGGAGTCCTGGTAATTGCTCATCACATTAACACTGGAGTTTGGTTGGTTGCTCTTCGGTTCACAGCTGCTGAGCTTCAGAGTGTCCTGGAGCCCTTCCTGCTTCGTAGGGTCAAGTCAGAGGTGGCTAAAGATCTACCCAAGAAGACAGAGCTGGTGATGTACCATGGCATTTCAGCTCTGCAGAAGAAATACTACAAAGCCATTCTGACGAAGGACATGGGTGAGACTTCTGAAATATCTATATGTGCAATGCTGCTTTATTTAGCTTAGAAAGCACACTGACGTGGTTCAGCATGTTACTGGTGAGTAACTCAAATATGTGATTGGTGATTTGCAATGCTTGAATGAGGAGCTTGCCTTGAATCGGAAAAATACCTCTCATAATTCATCGATTTGTTTTCAGAGGCCTTTGGAAATGAACAGGGCAACAAGACTAGGCTGCTGAACATCTTGATGCAGTTGAGGAAGTGTGTTGACCACCCATACCTCTTTGACGGTGAGATGTGGTTAGTGATAAGGACTAATCATGGGTATTGCAAGTGGTATATGAAAGTGTAAACTTTGCATGACTCCATCTCTTGAATGATCTCTTGCCTAGGAGTGGAGCCAGAGCCCTTTGAAATGGGGGAGCATCTCATTGAAGCCAGTGGGAAACTTTGCCTTCTGGACAGCATGTTGGCTTACCTGCACAAAGGGTCAGTCACTCTCTATTAACTAGGGGTGGCAAATACAGCTCTGGAAAAAATTAAGAGACACTCCAAATTTTTCTTAAATCAGCATCTCTACATGTATGGCAGCCATTCCATTCCTGTGTCTGTTGAATTCCAACACAGGCACAACTCATGTCAGTAGTTTATAAAATAAAACATAAATGTTCATTTTACTCAAACACATACCTATAAATAGTAAAACCAGAGAAACTGATAATTTGGAGTGGTCTCTTAATTTTTTCCAGAGCTGTATGTCTTTCTGAAAGTTTGGCACCAAATGAAGAGAATGTGTTGAGTAGTTTGGCATAGTACTTGCCTCCACCAGGTGGCGATATAGGTGCTGTCCCGCTGCTGCTACATCAGACTGCTAGCCTCGTGATAACTAGATTACCAAATGAACCAGATACTAACACAGTGCGCGATATAGATGAATAGATTGTTGATCACTTGCAGCAGTTGATTGAATTTTTAAGCATGTATTTTTCCTGAAAGCAGTGGTTGTCTCTTTCAGTGGCATTTTATTGAAGCAGTTTTGAAACAGTCAGGTGTTTGCAGCCTCATTTGCCCTACTCATGTCACAGCAACGTCAAGCAGAAAGTGTTTAAATATGACTCAGGTGTAACACCGCTACTGTTAACTTACATCAAGCACTATAACTAGAGTAAAGACTCTTTCCTTATTTCTTTACACCATGTTCTTTCTTCACATATGTGACTTTAGTGGTCATCGGATCCTGCTGTTCTCTCAGATGACAAGAATGTTGGACATCCTGCAGGATTACATGGAATACAGAGGTGAACGAGGGTAAACAGGAGGGTATCTTGGACCTATCGTAAAACTTCCAACTTTATTTACTAAAACAAAATAGAGCACCAGGCCTTTAATAATAGGCTGTTATTAGAGACATGCCAGAGACATGCCGTATTTCTTTTGGCAGATCCACAGTACTCTTTATGCCTAAAGTGAATTTATCGGTATTCATTATTGGTAACTTACCAAAAGGTTACCACAACATGTTGGCCATCAGTCTCGCAAACAAAGCATCAATGCATCAATGCATCAAAATGGAACGGAAAAAAAACTGCCAAAGCCACAAAAGCGAGTCAAAAACAGCAATGCTGTGTAGGTGATCCAAGCAGCAGTAGTTCTGTTTGCGTAATGAATTTCAAGGCTTTCTCACCACTACCTGTATCCATGGCAACAAGATAAACGGTGTGTTCAACTACATGTATTGTCTCTTGTATTGTCTCGTGTATTGTCTCTTTTTGGTATATATTCTGATATTTTAGTAGTTTTAATGATAATTTAGGCTTTTTTGCCAGCCTTACAGACACAATACTCCCCGGCTATTGGTAGATATTCAACTACTATTTTGTTTCATTTGAATGAAACAGTTCTTGTGAAATTGCAAGTCTCCAATATCCAGTTAAACAAATGCTACAGTCAACAGGTTTTTACATGTCGGTACGTTTCACTTTACTCCTTGCCAAATCCTGTTTAACTTCACATCCTTTTGAAACATGCCAAAATGCCGACACACTTTGAGTTTCTGAGTAGTTTTGAGAACACAGAAGCAACCATTTACACTATTTTTAAAAATAAAAAGACAATCATCATAACTTCCCACGTTAAAATATTTAAGTTTGTTGTCATTGATTGTGCTTGGATGTTATTTGTTTACACATGATAGACACATATTAGTGCTGACTAAAGCTTTTCCTTCCAGGATACAGCTATGAACGTCTGGATGGGTCTGTCCGGGGGGAAGAGCGCAATCTAGCAATCAAGAGCTTCAGCAGCAAGGATATCTTTGCCTTTCTACTCAGCACTAAAGCAGGTGACTGAAACCCAAAAGTTTAATTTGCTTATGTTTCCTTCTGTCTTTTTGTCTTTAATTGGAAGTACACTGGGTTCAAATGAACATCATCGGGAATGTATCTTTGTATCTTTGATTTAGAAGTACATTTTGTGTCAGGAATTCTGCACACAAACATATCTTGTTTCCTCCTGCAAGTATCGCAGTTTCTTGATCTATGTATATTTTGCTAGGACATGTTAAAATGTCAGTTATTATCCAATTCACTGTGTCACTCTACTGAGTGTGCTATAGATAATTGTTTATGATGTTTGAAGTGACAAAGCTAAGCTGCTAAACTGCATTTTGGAAAATTGTAGATGAGAAAAGTAATTTTGTAAGCCACGCCATCACTGAGATTCACCTTCCGTGCATCTCTAAATCTACAACAGGGTTCACAGACGTAGCTGAGAGGAAAGGGGCCTCCGATCACACAGAGATAAGAGTTGTGGCAGGATGACACTCATAAATAAGGCCAGCACCTCTTACAGTTTACAGTCATGCACAATGTGAAAGCAGGGAGAAAGATACCTAATTTCCCATCACAGCCATCCTCCTTATGCATACAACTCTGTATGGTAGATGCTCTATGAATGCATCATGCAATATATAGTATATTAACCTGTTATTCACATGGAATGATGAACTCTTGTGTGAATAAAAAAACAGGATGTGGTTTAAAATCTGTACTCTAGCTCCCCTTTCAGAGTGTGGGCTGTACGTTCCTAACTAGCTGTCTTTGCAGGGGGAGTGGGAATGAACCTTACAGCTGCCGACACGGTCATTTTTATGGATAGTGACTTCAACCCTCAAAATGACTTACAGGCTGCTGCACGCTGCCATCGAATTGGACAGAACAGGTAACGTTGAAACATTACTCCAAGCAGACTGTGTTGCAGTATTGTGATTGTCAATAGGTACAGAAATATTTACTGTTCTTTTTGTCACTGTGACTTGTAACAGGCCCTGTGAAAGTGGTCCGCCTTCTTGGAAGAGACACTGTGGAGGAGATAGTGTACTCTCGAGCTGTATCCAAGCTGCACCTTACCAACACTGTTATTGAGGAAGGACGCTTCTCTTTGCTGGACCAAGCCCAGTCTGCTGCTGCAGGACTCCAGGTTGGTAAACTTTTGAAACGGCGCCTGTCTCACACAACCACAGTGCCCTTATCTATACTCTTTGAATGCTGCTGCCCTCATTTCCTGTGTGCGTGTCTCCTTTTTCTTATATTGTGGCATCTCTAGTCATCTCATTTTTTACCATTTTTACTTTCCACACATGTTTTCTGCCCCCCCACAGTTAAGTGAGATCTTGAAGTTTGGGGTAGATAAGCTTTTGTCATCAGACGAGAGCTCTGTACAGGATGTGGACCTGGGGAAGATCCTTGGTCATTCACGTGACGGTCAGTGGGTGGCTGAAGAGGACTCGACCTTACTCAGAGGGGAGGAAGAAGAAAAGGCTTCTGGATCTGACGGGCAGAGTATGTTGTAGGGCCAAGTGACTATATTGAAATCATGAATCACCACACACAGTGACTACCTTTACATGTACGGAATATTCTGCTGGTGGTTAACAGCTGGTTGGGTTGACTCACATAAATGTCATAACACTCGTAAGCTCGTACTCAGAAGCCCAGTTAATATGCCCTGGCTTACTCTGATGTTAAATGAGTTGCTGAGCATGTAAACATTTTACTCCTTTCGCTTTTGCTTGGTCTGTGTCTCTAAACTCATAGAGTTATGGGTACATTTTGATGTCAACAAAAACATCACACAGATTACTAAAGAGATCAAGTAACCTACTAGTACTCAGTCAAAGAGGGAGAAGGGGGTAGCTGATGGCCAAACCTTTTCATACTTTGTGAACAGACTACAGGTGGAGGAATCTTCTGTTGAATGGTTTATTCATGGCAGCAGGGAGACTCAATCGCAGGGTATCAGAGGTTCATGTAAACTGCTTAACCCGAATAAGACCGGAGTATGTCGAGTGGCCGGGTTACTCTGCATGTAAATGTAGCCACTGACTGTACTCACAATTGCACTGTCCTGTCCCCCAGACCACATGTACTACTTTGAGGGGAAAGACTACTCGAGGGACCCCAGCTCAGAAGACCAGAAGAGCTTTGATCGTCTGCTGGAGGAGCAGCTGGCTGAGCTACAGGACGCCGGTGCAGAGGGTCGGGCTCTACGACACAATGCCGGCGTAAGATTATGTCATCTCCACTCACTCCTTCTGCGGACTTGTTAAAGATATATCTGTCAAGACTTCTATGTAGACCAGTGTTTACCCTACCTTTGCATAGCTAGGGTGGAACGCCCTGCCTAAGAGGAGATAACCCCGCCTTGAAGAGTTGAGTGACTCAGTGGACTCATAGTATCACATGGAGTTTCAGAGACTTTTGCACTCTGCTGGAGGTGATTGTTCGGTTAGATTGGTAGATTAGTTGGAAGGCCTGTTTCTGCCTCTGTTTCCTGTGTCTTCGAAGGCATGGTTTTTTGATGAAGGGCTATATAAATAAACTTGACTTCACTTGCACCCTGGCACTTACAATTATAGCGGAAATACAGCTCTAGATGTGTATGAATATCAATACACAATCTCTCTAAGTTTGCATTATTTGGATGGAACAGCAAGTGGATAATACTTCAACCAATAAAGTTCAGCAGATTGTAGGGCTACATCATTATGGCTAAAATGATAATCCCAATAATGTTGCTAGATAATGTGGTCGCGATTATTAATCCCCATCATTGGTGTGAGGAGCAAAATTAGTTTACTGCACTTTTGGCATCTAATATCAACATTGTAACTACAAGAGACCTTCTGAATGAAATGTTTTGGTATTTCTGAAATGCTAATATTCTAAGTGATAAGTGTTTATATGATTATGGGAATCAAAATGTCTATGTACAGTTGTTTATTCATGGTTAACTGTGCAGCCCTTACAGATGGTTTTGTTTTTTGGGGCCCCAGGTATCACTGTCTGGGCCCCTTGGGGCTCCATTGAGGAAGAGGAAACCACTTACTGAGGATGAGCTGGAGCTGAGGCGTCAGAGGAGGCAGGAGGCTGTGGCCAAGAGAGCCAAATTACAGGAGGACATGAAGAGGAAGCAGCAAGAGCAGAAACACAAGAAAAAGTAAGGATATATATTTTTGTATACTAAAATTATATAATGGGAGGAGGACACTTGATAACTCCAATGACATACTGTACCCACTCTCACCCACCCACCATTCTTCTAACATCCAAGTAAGGTTTCTACCCAGAAATGGCACAAAGGCTAGATCAATCAGATTCTATGTATAGGTAGATATACTACTGCTCTGTAGATAGAGGACAGTAGAACGTGATTGTAAGAGATAAATAAAGACTTAACCCACTGACCAGTGGTCAGCTTAGGTCAGTGTCTCTGACCTAAGCTATTGTACATTATTTGGTGTCTATGTTTTTGTTTGTCATGCAGGATGGCATGGTGGGAATCCTGTGGCTACAGATCACTGCGCCTACAGTCTGTGGACAGTGAAGAAGAGGAGGAAACTGGTGATGCCACCAGCATATGCTCCACAGACTCGGACCACACTGCCATCCACTATGTTTTGGGGGATGTTACCCACCCTCACGCTGCTCAGGAAGATGCTATCATAGTCCACTGTGTTGGTATGGACCCTGGATTACCTGGAACTCCTTGTAGAAAGATAGTTTTAGAGCAGGACCAAATGCCTCGGTCCTACTGCACCGACTTATTGGGAAATTGGCTCATTGGAGTACCACCAAAATCATCTCTTGTGTCTCTGGTAGATATCTCTGTCCTGTGCACATACTTACGCGTTAGCATGTAGTATGTTACGTCTTTTCTGCCAATCCTCTCGACACATAAAGTCGCGTAGTCCTTTTAAGGCCCATTATGATTGGCAAGTCTGGTTGTTGTGTAAGTTATTGCTATAACATAGCATTGTAACTACTTACCATGGTGGCACAGGCGTAGAGATCTACAGTTTCACTTAGGACCTGATATTCAGTTTGAAATGGATCTTAAACAAGCAAACAGTGTGGTCACCGGTAGCATTGTTCTTTGACTGTAGATGGGGCTTTTCAAAGTACATTCATAATACAGTTGTACAGTATGTTTGTATTTGTGATTGTATGTGTTTTGTATAGATGACTCTGGCAGTTGGGGTAGGGGTGGCCTGTTCACAGCACTAGAGCTGAGGTCGGATGAACCACGGAAGCAGTACGAGTTGGCTGGCAAGATGAAAGGTACGATCTGGTTTCACCAAGATAACAAGATTACAGAGAAATGCTCAACGTTTCGTGAGATGCATATCTATGAGGTCCCCTGGTTGAGGGTTAATGCATCATTTGTTTCAGACTTGGACCTTGGAAATGTGCTCCTCTTCCCCGTAGATGACAAACAGTCCAGATTGGATGGTCAAGATCAAGTAGGTGCTGTTTTAGTAAACGCCTAGCTAAGAAATGTCAGCAAGTGTCATGTTTGCAGTAGTAATCATGAACAGTATGATGATTTTCATGTGCTGGATTGTGTTACTTTAATATTATTAACCTGTCTCCGTCCTGTCACCTCAGTTGGCCCTCATAGTGGCACAGCAAAGAGATAAAGCCAATAACTTGTCTGGGATCCATCTCACTGCTCTGGATGAAGGTCTGAAGAAGATCTATGCTGCGGCTAAGAGAAATAAGGGTACTGTCATGCATTGAGTATTGAATTTGTTTTATTGGATTCATGTCAATATTTGTACGTGCTTTCTTGTCTCTTTGTGCTTTGTGTGCACATTTATAGAGTGGGGGTTGACACTGCTAATGTGTGAACAAGTCACATGATATTATTTTCACTGCCATGAAGTTGTTGTTTTTCCCCACAGCAAGCGTACATCTCCCACGTATTGGTCACTCCACCAAAGGCTTCAACTGGTACGGCACAGAGAGACTCATCAGGAAACACCTGGCGTCCAGAGGCATCCCCACGTCTATGTATCCTTCAAGACTTCTGTTTTCAGGAGATGTGGATATTTAAAAAATAACATAACTTTTAAAATTGATTGATCTATCTGAAGTCGTTAACTTCCAAATTTACTTTTGTTTTTCTTTTTGCCTTGACTTGACTGATAGATATTACCACAGTAGAACTGCCAAGAATACAGCGACAGTTACACCTCAAACCTCCACTTCCACCACCTCAACACCGATATCCTCCCCTGAACCACAGTCCCATGGTTCAGACGGGCTGACTGATGAGGGAGAAACAGAAACTCCAGGCCCCTCTAATCCTGTCAGGACCCACTGCCCAGCTGACCTCCCTGATTTCATGAAGGGAGTTCATGTGTTTTTCTACAATCTGCCTGCATCAGAGAGGAAGAGGCTGGCCCGCTACCTCGTCACATATCCTTTAAGAGTGCAGCTGATTACAGTATGGTGCTGTAAACCTACATGAGCTATGTAAATATCTGTGTAGTGTAAAAAAGGTGCTTCTTATCCTGGGTGGTTGAGACCACACCAGGGGATCGCAAGATGATTTATGGAATGTGAAAATATATATTTTTGATATAAATATTTTATTATGATGTTTGTGATCTTTGGGATACGTTTTTTTCTCTTGAAATAATAAATCTTCCAATAATCAACAAGTAAAACTGCCTGAAAAGCAAACGTAAATATCAGCAATCAATATCAAAGCTCACCATCGTGCATGATTACATCTGCAACAGTGGGTCGAGAACCACAGCAGTAAAATACTGGCCCAAGTATAATTACAGTTGGCTGTCACGGCTCCTTAACTGCGGTGCACTTATGATGGTGATGAGGAGGAGATCATGAGTCCAGAGGTTACTCACATTGTTGCAGAGGTGGAAAGTGCTGTCCACTCACAGGTTCGTATACATAACAGACTGACTCCTTGATGGGCCACCACAGCAAGTGCGTCACTGCTGCCACCACCACAATTGGAAAAGGGGGTGTGGGGGCAGAGTTTAGACTATGACGGCCTAAGACACTAGACTGTACTTCTATACAATAATCAAATAAACCAAATAAGTGTTAAGACCACTTTTGGCACTACAAACATGCCTCGCAAAAAAGATATATTATCCCCAAGCAGTGCTGAAAATACAGGAGACACACTGACCTACACTATAAGTAGCAGTTTCCCCACAGGGATCATGTGATAATGTGCTAACATCATATTTTCATCTGACTGTATGTTTTTTCTTAACTAGGAGCTCCAAAACCTGGTGAGACAGTATCCTCAGGCGGTCCCTACTCAGAAGGCTTGGCTGGAGTCCTGCTTCTCTAAACAAAGAATTGTCAATGTCACACAGTTTCTACATCTGCTCAGATAACAGTGTTTTAATCACTTTTTTAAAAATTTGGTGTTTCTTTCTTGAGTTAATTTGGTTAAAATATTTGGTTAAAAATTTTAAATACATTTATGAATGTCAAAACATGTAAAACTCTTGGCAGACATGTTGGTTTGGAATTAAAATAAGATGCAAATATGAAAAAAATAAATACATTTTACTTATCTCCACTACTGTGTTGAGGGGCCTGTGTTACACATTGAAATAGGCATACAGTTTGCATGCAGTTCTAGTGTTTGGCTCAACTAAATCGACCAAGGTTTTCCTGTCTGTAGTGTAATACTCATGAGTGTGAGAAAGTCACTGCAGTTTAAGTCAGTCCAGGAAGTCCAACAGTATTTACATAATACAGTAGCGCTAAGAGGTGGAGCGAGACCGCCGGGCGGGTGCACGAGTTCGGCGGCACACGAGCAGTTGTGCGTCTTCACTTTTTAATCGTGGGAAGACGAAAAACGTAATGCTACAACATTTAAAGTTCTCTCCAAAACAAGAAGGAAAGGAAATAACCAACGTTTGCGCCTGATCTTGTCAGTCTCGCGGCCGGTTTCGCCTGAAGGTAAATTGGCTGATAACGAGGACTCTACCTGTATGGTTTTACATCCAGGCCGCCAAGGTAAAGAGCATTGTGCCTGTAATTACACAGCTGATTACAACGCCTGTCTTTATTTTGTAACGTGTCGAAGAAAACGTTTTGTATTTTGTAGATTGTTGAAGGCTTGTAAGGCGTCTAACGCTTTAAACTAAAACACTGAGTAAAAGTAAATGCAGTAGTTAACAAACCTGGGCCAGATGTATTTGACAGATTTTACGTCGGTAGATACATTGCTTTTGGGGTAAAATGTCTACAGTAAGTAACCCATTGATCGCATTGATGCTGGGTTTGGAAAAACAGGGACAGGAAGAGGTGTATTCAAATTGTGCAAGGCACTGCAGATTTACAGATTTGGGGGTGGTTTCTTCGCACCTTTGTGCACTTTCCCCTTTAACACGTGAAGAGCATGAGGTCAGCAAGAAATAAAGTGTCTGGGTAACTGGTACCTGGCTCGCAGTCTAAACCAGATCTAGGTCAACTTCTCACTGGAAAGTACGAACGAGTTGTGGCGACCACAGAGCAGCTTTCGCCTTGTAAACTGAACATTACAGCAACAGTCAGATGTATTGGAGGGTAAACCAATCTTTTTAGGCTGACGTTATCTTTAAGACCTAAAGTCATATTGAGTGTTAATCATAAATAATAATACATCACATTTATACAGCGCTTTTCATAACACCCTAAGACGCTCGAGTAATAATAAATCATAATAAATACATAAATAGTAATAATAATAAATCAAGTTATATGTGGATATGGTCTCTTAAAAATATGATTGACTTTTATAGTTTTTTATGTTCATATGCAATTATACATTTTGTATTTGATAATTAGATGAGGCTATGTTTGTATTATTGTATATAAAACCTGTACTCATCATCATTACTCACCCACATGACGAGTTTTATCTTCTGGATGTTTTGTGGTTTGATTTTCCATCTGTGAGTCTTCTATTCCCCACAATTTCCCCACAAGTGTTTTTTTTTTCTTCCTCCAGAGAATGATGTAGTTTGTAGATGAACAACCACATATTTAGAAAAGTCCCCTGTGTGGGAGACGCAGACTTTACTGTAGTCCTACCTGTACCTAATGTGCTCTCATGCAAACTCGAGTGGGAAACGATTTATTTGACCTTTGAAAAAACAGTTTTTCTGAATCTCATGAGTACTAACTTCATAGCTATGTGTGCAATAGAACAATATGCAGAGATGAAGTTGCTGTATTTGATGCATCTTGCCATCAGTGCCATGCTAGTTTTGTTAATCATTGCTTAAAGTGACACCTTTGGACCTCGACAGATTTTCATGTGCTGCTTGAAACTGACACACATGGATGGCAGGTGGAAGAGGCCTAATGATGCTGCCTACTCCACTCCACTCAGCTTCAGCACCAAATAGGTGAATATATAGCAGTCAGTTACTTCTGTATGTACAATATAGCAAGTAATTCATATGATCCCCACCCTGCCTTTGGTTTTTGTAAGCTTCTTAAGGTTACTTGATATGAACTTGTAAATATGGATGTATTTTCTAACTAACCACAGCAGGTATCGGACTCTGATAAGCAGTAATAAAGTGGGAATGTAATTTTATAACTACCAAACGGACCTTAGTGGTCTTAATCATTTCCCGTGCTGATAATGACTAAAACTGCTCCTCCCTCCTAGTCACACCAACCAGCTTAGCAGATACTTGAGAGATCACCACAACACCCCCGAAGAGGACGACGAGACCATGAGTAAGGAGGAGTGTGAAAGCAGCTTTGTCCCCATGCTGGACCCCAGCCCTAATCCTGACAGGCACAGCACCCTCCCAGACCTCACCACCTCCACTGATGATTCTCAGTATAGTAGACAGGGGCCGGGGAGAGATCGAGAACATAAGCACAATTGCACTTTCTCCCAGTCAGGGCTAAGCTACAGCCCATACCAGCCACCTCGCGGCCTGCCAGCTGGGTACAGCCAGCCAACGCCATTCCCCAGTCAGGCTGAAGGCTCTTGGCTTCACCCCAGCTTTGCCAGTGGCTGGTCAGGCTATCCAACCAGCCTGCCATCTTGTCCTAACCCTAAAGATTACTCCAGCTATTCTGGAGAAAGCTCTTACTCCGGGAACAAGTTCTTGTCCCTCCCGGGAAGATACAGCCCAAGTATGAGTAGTCTAGAGCAGCCCCTCTCACTGCACTCCAACCCACCATCAGCAGACATGTATCACCATACCCTGTCACCATACTACTGCTCACCCCAGGGGGCGGCCTGCTGTGCACAATGCCCTGCAGATACCTTCAAGAGGGGTCCTGTGCCCCACCAACATCTCAGGCCTGGATACCACCCGGCTTATGGCCCATACTGTGAGTAGATATTCATATTAAGAAAAGATGTGTAATTTGGTGAGTACATTTGGTATGATGTGTCCTATTCATGATAACAGACCTTCCTAATTTACTGTCTTTTTCTTTGTCATTCTTACTTACTGCTTCAGATCCAGATGATTGTAGAGTTCCTGGAGCTGGCTATATGTACAAGTGAGCTTTTTATGATATTATCACAAATCATTTAGACATATTTGACTCATGCAGCCCATGTAGCATGTTGAGAATGATTAAAAATGATCTTTCACTCCATATAGTGGTCACAACACTCCAGCTAAACAGAAGAATCCTCCCTATGGCACGCCACTCTCTCTGGAACAGAGTAAGATGCCTTTTTGTCCTTTGTCGTCTTATTGTCTTTCTACTTGTTAACCTAGTTGTTTTTTTGTTTTTCACCTTATCTAGTTCTTCTCTCTTCTATTGTTAAGCGCCTTGGGTACCTTGAAAGGTGCTCTTAAATGAAAGTTATTATTATTATTATTATTATTAATAAGTATGGACCAATAGACCTAATAATAGAGAGCCACAGGGGATGCAGGAGAAAACTGAATGACATGGTTCCACTCAAGCCATTTTTAAGGATCCTTAAATTTGGCTATCACAATTAACAATTAACTGCTATATACACATATATACTGTGTATATATATATATATATATATATACACAGTATATATATATATATACTGTGTATATATATATATATACTTTTTTTTTAATTTTTAATGACTTATTTAATTTTTTATTGATAACAGGAAGGGTCTTTGTCACTTATGAAGCGGACAACGACAAGCATGTGAATGAGATCATCAACTTTGTTGCTCTGCTGCGACACAACGGCTTTGACACCCATGTATGCAGATGGTTTTTTTTTCTTGTTTTGACCTAGGGACAAATTAATAGAGAATGTAGATACATTGTGTTACATTGTGTTACATTGTGTTACATTGTGGTCACATTGTGGTCAGAAAGAAAACTAACTTATTTTCATTCGTTTCAGATTGACATGTTTGAGCAGCAGTTCAGGAGCATCAGCAAGATAGACTTCATGGAGCGGTACCTCAGTGAGGTAAAGACAGGTCTCTGTTAACTTAATGATGGTTTACCTTGTTCCTCTTACAAGGGGTAAAAGGTAGAACATAAATCCATTTTAACACCCTTTTAATGTAATACTATGACCGACTGGGAAGGTTGGCAAAGCTTTATTTCTTCTCGCAAGACTGAAAGTGTAAAATAAAGCAGTTTTGTTGTGATACAAGAATACCTCATTCACAGGTTGAATTATCAACATGTAGTCATCCTCACGTTATCCCCTCACACAGAAGGAGTATCTGATCATCATCATCATCAGTCCGAAGTATTATGAGACAGTGACAGGCCTCCCCAGTCAGCCTGGAGAATGACGAGAGGATGCTCATCACTGTCTACATACATAAACAGGTCAGGGTCCACAACTGTTCTCCCTGTTGATATAGGTTATTCAATTCTAGCTCTGTTGAGCTTTATTATTATAATTTCTTTTTTTTTCTGTTTGCCGTTCAGCTGCAGAATGAATTCATTCAGAACGGAAGCAAGAATTTCAGATTCATTCCCATTTTGTTCCCTGGGGCTAAAAAGGTAGGTTCATAGGACATAATGAGAATTTATGTACTTTTTATTATTATTATTATTATAATTGATGTTCTTTTATTATAATAATAATAATAATAATAATAATAACAACTTTAATTTAAGAGCGCCTTTCATGGCAACCAAGGCACTAGGCACAACAATAGAAAAGAGAAGTACTAGATAAAATGAGAAAAATAACAACTAGGCTAAAAGGTAGGAAGACAATAAGACAAAGGACAGAGGACAAAAGGGCAAAAAAAGGACAGGGGCCACAGTTCAGCAGCTGGGTCCAAAGGCCTGGCTGGAGAGGAAGGTCTTCAGCCGCTGTTTAAAAACTTCAATGGACCCAGCATTGCGGATCTCCACAGAGTGAGAGTCTGCAACCTGGTGTGGGGGGTGGTGAGCAGACCCGTGTCAGAGTTGTAATGTTGTTGAATGTTTTCCTTGAAGTATACACATGGCAACAAAACACTACACATTTTTATGATCTATGGTATAATAACTCCCAAACCTCAACTGTCTCATGCTCTCCTTGTTCTGTCTGATATTGACAACATTGCTGCCCAAATAGTGAAGCTTTTATTTTATGCACTGTTCATGTGGCCGTTCTCTCTCATTCCTTCTTGCTCTCTTTCTGTCTGTGTCCCCCAATCACAGTGTCACGTCCCCAACTGGCTTCAGAACACCCATGTTTATGGATGGCCTCGCGATCGGGATGACATTCTGCGGCGGCTGATGAGGGTGGAGAAGTATAATCCACCTCCTATTGGAGAACTACCAACCATTGTTTCCATCCCTATATAGAAACATCTGATCTAAAGACACTGACTGGATTGAAAAGTCAACATTTTCCTGTAAATTGTCAAAATTCTTGACGGTTTCAGGACTGCCCAGTTTTAGTGGTCATCGTTCTCTCTGGGAATATATTGCATAAGTATATTTAATGTGTTTCTGTGAACTCCAATACATGTGACATGGGAAAGTGCCAATACTGTGACATTTCGTACGACTGGATTTAAAGCAGAGGCAGACAGACAAGCCTTTGATCACTTGTCAAACGGTGCTGGTCTTTTATCCTCCACTGCCCGCTGTTTCACCTGATGAAACACGATAGGTGTCAGGTAATCTTTTTTTGTGCTGTTTCAACTTAATCACTTTTACAGCCTGAAAGGTACAAGGTGAAATAGTTTTTTTATTCCTTAGAACATGGTTTAAAATGTAATTATAAATTATGAACAATTAAAGGAAAATAATCAATGGTTTTGTTATAAGTTACACATATAAATGTTATAAGAAAGATATTATAAATATTATCAATAGTCTGATGACTGTATATTTACAAAGTGAACCAGAAGGGCCTCTATTTATGAGATGTAAACATTGACAGATATCCCAGTACGCTCTGCGTCAGGCATATTGTCTTTCATAATGCAATATCTAGTGTATTTAATTGGCAAACACCTGTCCAATTGGACTGAGTTACAGTTTTGTTTTGAATAGTACAAATAACAGGCAGTGCATGAAAAAAAAAAATTCTTAATATGCACCTTACCAGTGCATGGTAAATATTGATTGTTAAGACAAAGTTGTCGCTTTTCTATTCTGATTTCAGATTATACTAACCTTTGTATCAGAAAGGTACTCTGGTCCCACACAGAGCTGTCCTCTCCTGTGTTACAGTGTTTAACTAGACTGCATCACCTCTAACAGAAGTGATTTGTACAGAATTACTATTTTTATTTGATTTTCTTATATGCACGTGGGATTCAGTCATGGTCCAACCTGCATTATTTCTGTATTCTTTCAGCATTAGATGTTTCTATGTTGCTTCTTGCCCCAATTATTTGCTTTTTATGAACCTCCACATTCATTGATAAAATGTGTTAACTGACAATTTAGTTAGGCCTAGGATTGCTGGATGGTTATGCTTGATACAACAAATTACAATAGAATGGTCAAAAGCCACAGACAGAAGTACAGGATGTTACCGCTCAGTTTAAAATGAATCTGTCTGCACTGAACTGGGTGGAATAAAGAAGCTGTTAAAAGCTGTTCTAACTAAATAATCTAATGAATTATTTTATGTGGTACTGAATCACATATGATGTACAAACTATTGCTATTGTTCAAGAACCACATGGACATGGGTTATACTAAATCCTAAACTGAAAGTTTGCTTGCAATGAACATCTCCACTGGGAAAAACATCCTTGTTTGTGAACGTGGCCCCTAACGTCTTGGTGAACTCGACAGACAAGTAGAGAGCTGGGACTGGTTTACCTGCAGGGCTCAATTTGAAATTATGAACTGCATTTCTATGCGCGAGAATGAGGAATGTAAAGGTTTAGGCATTCTTTGCCATTAATTGCTGATCATTAGAGATGGGCCTTAGGCCTGCCTTTCACATGACAGGAGTCTCTACTCCAAACACACCCAGAGCCACCTGACCTGCTCATCTCATGCGCTCAATGCACACGGATGAAACCTGAGAGCAAAGAAGTAGAAGTGCAACATTCTTCCTCTACCCAATTTGTAGTGGTTTATGTGGAAAGGCTCAAACAGGATGTTGTATCAAGACAACTAGCTGATGAAGCTACCTTGCCTGGTGTGTGGTAGGTGTCTTCAGATTCAAATGGGTCAGCGCAGCCTGTTTGGTTACAGCAAAAGTAGGTGTCACATTGTAAGAAAGTGTGAGTATTTGTTAGTGTTCTCTATTCCAGGAGAAGTCAATAATTAATAAATCATGTTTGTTAGTACCATTTCTTTCACTTTGCAACTCAAATGTAATCGATCAGAAACTAGAGCATCAAGACGTTTAATGGTTTTATCTTCACAAGAGGTAACACTGCAGATGTTCATACAGACATCATAAAAAGATCTGAATACAGTGTTTCATATATTCATCCATATATTGAAAAGTACATGAAATAATATTAATTTTAATAACATAGCAAAAGGACAATGACATCTGTAATAAAAGTGGATTACAAAGTGACATTTTATGTAAATAACTCTTAAGAATTAGGTAACAGACAAGTTCAGACAATAGTTCCACTTTACTGTATGTAAAAACACTGAAGTGCTATTTGTTCAAAGCTACAAAATACACTTAAAAGCAGGAAGCGTTTTAATTTCCTTCAAGGAAAAGTACTATAAAATAAGTTACAGTACAGTGAATTTGTCCAAACTGACTTTGTTCCCGTCTTCCAGCCTTTTGTAAGCACAAACAACAGAAATAAATCATACAGAAGTAAAGAGATACTGTTTTCTTATGAAAGGCCTCTTCCCCAAAAAGGAAATGAACAGCCAAGCGGTTGTCAATAATTGTGTCCTGTGTGTGCACGTTTATGTTCATAAGTATAGCCACACAAACAAAATGTGAAACCTTCGAATCTTCAAAATCTGCATGTCACTGTGTCCATTGTAGAAATAACTACACTTTGTACTTCATGAGTTTACAAAATTTGACAAATACTTCATATTAAGTCACATAAAAGAGGCAAGCTCTCATACATCGTCAGCTGGCAAAGGAGGTATGTTGAACCTTGGTCTTGTGAAAAAAGCCATCTTGTCTCTGTAGGCAAAGAACAGAACTTATTTTCATGGCATTTTGTTAAAGACAGTCATTTTGCACACGTGTAGATATAGAATGTTACTTCATGGTATAGATCAACACATGCCTGATACAGATTTGGTCTTGTGCTGCACTAAATGTTTCTGTCAGTGTGAAAATGTGTTTAACGTGTAGGCCTAGATCAGTCTGCAGGTGAAGTACAGTAGGCTGTGTGATGGCTGACAGGACAAGCCCAACCTGAAGGTCTGCACGGGTAGGGGCTCCTTCTGGCTCTGCCCCCTCATCTGCAGAACCTCTTTAGAAGCCTTCCTCAGCCTCCTCTCTGCCGCCTCCTCCTGACGCTGCTCCTGCTTACTTTGGTTGGCCTGCAGCACAACAAAATAACCACTTTTTGCTGAGCAAGGCTGAATCTCACGTGGCTGCAAAAGTAACTGAAGCCCTCTGCTGCTAGTCCTAATCTCACCTGTCTCTGGGCCTCTCTGAGCAGGCAGCGGAAGCGCTCGTCCCTCAGGGCCCAGTGGGGGAGCTCGGTAGCCTCCTTGGCCTGCGGCTCCTCCAGGCGCAGCTTCAACTCCCTCAAGGTGTTCAGCTCCTCCGTCAGCTGCCTCTGACGTGTCCTGCAGGCCTGGAGATCCAGCTCCAGATCCAGGGAGGTACGTGTCGGCTGCTCGGCCAGGGAGGACCGGTACGACTGCTGCTCACACACACACACACACACACACACACACACACACACACACACACATGCATTAAAAACTCTGGATACTAAATAGTCTTACATGTACACTGTTGTTGCTTGAGAAATAATAATCAGACTGTACCTGCTTATATCGCAATGTTCTTCTTTCCAACGTGTTTCTGACAAAGGGGGATTTCTTTGGTAAAGTTGAGCTATCGCTGTCACTGCGATATAACTGAAAGGTAAACACAGTCATTCATGTAGAGGAGCGATCATGACACTGATAATTACCTGCTGTTCATACACAGATTTACAAGTAGAGTCATTGTAACAGTCGTTTCTTACCCTGCAGACATACTGACTACGGGCTCCAGGGGAGAAGGTCTGAGAGCGAACAATGGTGCTGCTGCGCATGAAGGGCGAGGCATGACCCCAGCGACCCCCCCTCTCCTTCGGCCGAACTCGCACCGGCTCTGGGAACATGCCCTCGGTCATGGTGGCCTTCTCCACCTGCCCCAACAGATGGACAACACCGTAATGCTATCTGTGGATAGACTGACTACCTGCAGAGCTACAACAATGCTGCAGATTATCATGTTGTCTGTGGGTAGAATGACTTTTACCTTTAATGCGGAGGGCTTGCTGGTTGGCTGAGCACAGCGCCCTCCAGTGGCGATGCAGATGCCCTCTGCACACAGGCCCTCTGGACATGGGGTTGCAAATGCTGTGCTGTTGCTGCAGCCGCTGTCCACTGACTCTGCCTGCCAGCTCCTGGAAAATACACCCTTATCACTGACAGCATTCTCCTCGTGTTTGTCTGTGCTCGCACAGTCATGAATCACTGTGGACTGGAATGTAGGCAAGGCAGGGAGTTATGCCAGTTAGGTCGGTAACAGTCCCTTGTTATGAGCACAAAGTTTTATGACAGTAGCGGTGATGTATATATCCTGGATGCAGTATTTGGTAGTACTGCATTTTGCATATGTGTGATTGTGAAGCATGCGAATAGTGAGAGACTTTGTTATGAGCATGAAAATGATAGGAGTGTGAAATGTTCGTACCTCTCGGACACGGCCTCCCCTGGCTCGTCCTTCTTCTCCAGCCTCTGCAGCTCCAGCTCGCCCCCCTCCTCCAGATGGGTGGTGGTGGTGCGCGACAGCAGAGTGCACGCTGTGTCCTGTAATGTCACAGAGCAAACTATCACCGTCTCACACTGTCAATACTACCCCCCCCCCCCCCCCCTCATGGCCACAACTTAGATGAACCTGCACTGCAAAGACATGTCTGGCTTCCTCACATGAAACATTCCTGTCAGTTACTGACTGTGGATCACACACCTGCAGGTTGCAGACCTGGAAATAGGAATTTCTCCCACAGGCACGATATGATTTATATTTAGATGCATTAATGCGACAGGTGAGTTATTTTTCCTGATAACTGCTCAGGGGTTTACATCCCCTCTGTGATCTATAAACAGTGGATATGAACACACACGTGTGTGTTTACCGTGACTCTGGGTCTTTGCTCCTCTTCCTGGTTGTCATGTTGTCTACGGTGGCTGAGGCTCTTCTGTTCTGGCCTCAGCAAGTCTGTCCCGCCCAACATCTGGACTCGCAGCCAGCGGAAAACCATCTCTGTACTTCCCTCACAATCTGCCAGGCTCAGCTGGGCTGTACCCTGTAAGAGCACAGACAGAATTGAAATCTTACACATTTCAACAAGGGCTAGACTGATATATCTGTGTGCCAATTTTTCAGCCAAATTGTATTATATTTTTATATCAGCCAGTCAATTTTTTGCACATTTTATTTATTCATTTCAGTGTTTATTCATATCAGGGATTCAGCGGCAGGTTAAAAATTACATAATGGTCTAAATACTGTTTCAGAGGCCTTTCCATCTTGCTAAGATTCAAATTCTGGGGTAAACACTGAACGCTTTTTTTTTCTGGCATGGGAATGGTCAAATTTAAAGATATTGGCACAAAATATCAACTTGGAAGCTTAAATCCAAAAGTATCGCTATTTGTATCAGCTTCAAAGACCCATATTGGTCGAACCCTACATTTAACAGCATAGACCTCCAGAGTAGTGTGTGGCAGGATCAGACAGAGTTCCTAAAGAGCTGCTCAACACTTCACAGGCCGACCCACCAGCAAGTCCTCCTGAGCCTGAGGTCCCAGCGAGCAGATGGAGAGTTGTAGAGCGCACACCGCCAGGTTGTCTGCAGGGACAGGAATGCGGAAGCCTTGGTTGAAATTCATCTGTGACTGCGGCTCCAGCGCCTTACAACAGTAAAACGCACAGGCCCTGCTGGCGTCCAGTGGAATTAAGTGCACCTTCACATACCTGAGCAGTGACAAAAGAACATGTTCAGAACATCTAAAAGAGATTTTCTGCAACAACACTATTAGTAACAATGTTCGTCAGGACATTCTCTTTTTGTTTGTCCCCCTCCACAGTCACAGTGCAGAGTCAGCTACAGCGCCTCTGCAGCTAGAAGGGATTCAGTGCCTTGCTCAAGGACCTGGGTCCTCTTGAAGGATGGCGGATGCTCACCACGCCTCCTTGCTGCCCAACCATTAATCATAAGAGTTGAAAGCACTCACACTTTGTAGCCATCTCGCACAACGGACTTGTTCAAATTCTTGAGCTGTAGCAGATGCAGTAGGAGAGACTGTGAGCTGGAGTCATATCTGCAATGAGTAAAGAGAGAGAGAGAGATACGCCATTAAATATCAGCACGCTGCAGGGTTCCTACTCCTACACATTCATCTATGCTGCAAGTGTCTCATTTTATACATTGAATAGCTGATCTGAGGGTGATCAAGAAATGACATAGATTATTACTATACTATTGTCGGTCCTAATGTAGCTAGTTAAGTGCATCAACAAGCAGCCAAGTTTGACATTAAACATTTTACTGGTTGGTAAAAAAGATCATCAAGAAAGTTCCATGACATTTCCAGAACTATATGCACATGTTCCATTTTCCAGGCTTGGAATTTTTTTCCAGGTTTTCCAGGCCGTAGGAACCTTGACGTTAACAGTCGACTCACAATAATCCAAGTTGGATCTGGAGAGGCTCGCTCACAGATGTCAGCTCTTTCATGTATGCCATCTCCTCCGACTCCTCCGCCCTGTTGGAGGAACGACAAAACTCGGTAAACTGATTTTTTCACACACATACAACACATACAAATTCTTGTGTGATCTTGATGTCTGAAGGTCCTGGTTTAATTCATTAATAAAACACAATTTTTCACCCAATGGAGAGGGTCTTGCCTGATTGTTTCAATACAAGAACATGATACTAACAGTGCCTAAGTGACAGGATCAAATCCCACTGCGACCACATGATACAACTACTAAAAATATATCTAACTACTACAGCTGTAAGTGGCACAAAATCACTGTCGGGGTTTGCGGTTTTCTTCTCCACCACTAGGTGGCGCAGGTGCTCCAGAGAGCTGGGTGTTTATGTTCAGTGACGTTCCTGACATTGTTCGGATGGACCTCCTCTCACCTTCTGCCCCAGGCCTCAAAGACCCCACTGTCTGTAGCCAGAGCATCCTCCGACACGCCTGCAGACACTCTCCTGGCCCTCCTGCCACTTCTGTTGGCACTGTTACACCTCAGAGTCACTCCTGCAGAGGAAAACACATTCACTACTAACCAGATGAAGGAACAGTATTATCAGGTATCACTGCAGTTCGTCCAGAGACGTCAGACAGCTGTTCCCTATCTCCTTCACTTGCCTGTGGAGGTGAAAGCCCCCTGAGGACCGCTGTCTCTATGACTCTTGTTCTCCAACTGATGTCCAGTGGCAGGGCTGCCGGCCTCCTCGCTACCCGACAAGGCGGTGTGTGACAGGGGTTGCGACTGGACTCGCAGCCCCTCTAACAGACCACGGCCAGCCAGCTCCATGTATTCTTCTGTCATCTGGGTGAGAGGGCAGTCCTGGGGGGCAGAGTGGTAGGGCGTATCCATGGGCGAGCTGGGCGGCGACAGGGAGGACAGCGAGGAGCGGGAAGAGAGGGAGGCCAGGGACTGCGGGGTGTCGTGAGAGCGCTTGGCTTTGCTCTGGGTCAGAGGGTCGGGAGTGAATGCGGGACAGTCTCTGGACAGGGCCTCTGGGGGGAGTAGGTAGCGCAGGTGGGGGTCATGGGGGTCCCCGGCCCCCTCATGACGTTCATACTGGGGCAGACCATAGATGTCACTGAAACTGATGGAGCTGAGGGAGCCTCGGCTGGACGCTAGGGAGCCCCGACTGGAGGCCAGCGAGCCACGGCTACTGCTGGATGACACTGTCAGAGAACTGGCCGACAGGCTGGGGAGAAGGGAGAGAAGACGCAAAGTAAAATAAAGAGAAAATAAAGAGAGGTAATAAATGACCTGACTGATGAACGAGTACTACGACAGGAAGTGCTGCGCTGTACCTCTTGAGCTGGGAGTGAAGGTAGGTGGTGATGCGTGTGGCCTCCTCGAGCTGTCTCAGAAGAACATTCCTCTTCTCCTGCTGCAGGATCCTGCCATGAATAACACACTGATGTATAACCGAGTAAAAAAAGGAAATTTCTGTTTTCAATGGCACGTCACGTCCAAAGCCATTAACTGCAGTTAATGTCAATATTACTACTATGTGCTAACCAAAAATGACCTCTCATACTGCTACTGTGTCAACAACCACGCTGTCTATCTACTCTTCAAGAACTTCAATGATTGTTTTTATTATACAGGTATGATTTACGTTTCTTTTTTTACAGTGGTAACACACCATTGTAATAACTCCACTTTGCCACTCAGTCGCTGACGGACAGACAGCTAAATTGCAACATGTGTGGTCTATCCTGACAACCAAAACAATCATGGATACATCCCCTCACTGTTTGGGTTTCCTTTCCACTGTAGTGTACAACAGCCAGTGGGTCCATATCAGTAAGCATAGTGTGTTCATCTTACAGGCTAAATAGGGGCATGAGGGCACCCATATGTTCCCTCCACTTTCAAGGGAATAACTGCAAACTAACAATAACCTGAGTAAACACACAATAAGACATTTTATGGTTTTACATGTAAAGCGCAGGAATCATTTGGGTCATTTTCTCTGGATCAGCTGACACATGCAGCCCTAGTGCTCCCTTGGAATTGACCACCACCTTGGCATGGGGAGGAAGCATGGTGCACCTCCATGTAGGCCTGCTCATCTCAGTGAATTATTTACACATTAAAGTTATAACCTACTGCCTTCAACATTCATCATAATACTGCCACAGCATAGACTGTTACTGGCTCAGTGTGACAGCACCTCATACTCACCTCTGATTGGCTCCCTTGGCTCTGGGACTCGTGGGCCCTCTGCACCTCCTCTTCTAGCTTGCTGCGCTCCTCCTCCAGCTGCAGCAAGTTCTCTGAAGAGTGCTGCTGCTTGCTGACCAGGATCAGCTCCTGCAGGAAGGCTTCCTTCTCACGCAGAAGCTGCATAAAGTCGCGGTCCCGGTCCGCCTCGGCCCGACCTGACCAGCTCTCACTGTCCAGCTGTGCTAGCTGGTGCTGTATACTCTGCACCCTAAGGCAACAGGGGGAGAGATGCACAATGCAAGTGCAAGAAGGCAGTTAGCATATTTTTAACTCCTCCTTATACCTGGGACCGAGTCCACCTTGGATACAGCTGATGTCCCCCAACAACATTCCTCCCCCTCCTCCCCCTTAGCTCTGATCAGACATCAGATCTGACTCTACTGTCAGTACACTACACGGTCATCAGCCCTGTTAACAACAACAGCTTAAACACTTACACAGTGAACATGAAAAACCTTTAACAAGTTTAAATGGTCACTGCTTCACTAGTGTCTTGGATGCGGTAATTAAGCAAGTTGTTGACATGTTCTGCCCACTGAATGGTGCGGTTGGCAAACTGTTTTAATGCTCAATATGCTTCCTTATAAAATATTTATAGTGAGTGAATAAAAATTAAGTTTGGACAAAGCGGCCTTAGTCAGCTTTAAAAATGTCCTTAGGGAAAATAAATGTTGTGACAGCTGCATATCTGGCTTGGCATACATTGGCATAAAAACATGAACATGAATCTCCACCATCAACTAATTGCTGCAACTAACAACTAGTACTAGTACTGTACTTTTTGACTGTACAGTTTTTTTACTCCAACTCAAATTCCTAGATGGCTCCTTCTGAGTAAGACTTAATCGATGTTACCTGTACTGGGGTACAGATATTGTGTACTTTGCACAACTGTTTATAGCCATTCTGTGGCAAGATTACCTCTAAGTAAGGCCACATATTTGAGCCTAGCAGACAGTGTATGCTGAGTGTGTAATGACAGCGTTCAGTCTGGTAATTTCTACCTGGGCTTCACTGGTGCACCAGCCAGTGCCCTTGCAGGTGTGTTCCCTGGGACATTATTCAGACAGAGTTAAAGGAGAGCTCAGAGACCGAGTCTTTAGCGAGAATGAAATAACTGTGTTTATGTGTGTTGGACTTCAGACAGAGTGACTCAGCGACAGAGCATGCAAGTTTCCACAGGTCTCCCTTCTCTCTGTTTCTCCCTCTCACTCTCTCTCCCTATTCCTCTCCCTTTCCCTCCTCCCCATCCCTCCCTGATGTCATGGTTGGCATTGCTGTTGCTGGGTCACCACAGCAACATGAATCTTGTAAAAAAAAAAAAGACTGTATGGAGCCAGTGTAATAACACAGTGACTCTTTGCTGCTTCAGCTATCATCACAGCACTACCCCTCACTGCTGGAACGCACACTGTCCGGAGAGCTGCTTTTCGATCATTAACAGCCTCATGACAAACCTCGGTGTGGAGCTCATAGGCACCTGTTTTCAAAATAAAGTCCTATTTCAGGTTCCATTAGACGTTGATGTTGCCAAGAAATAATTTAGACTCTATTATAGACTGAGCTGGGGATATATTCAACAAATTACACGCAGCGCAATATGTTAAAGCACCTTGTGGAGTAGCTGAGGTGGGCAGTGGGCAGGGTGCTCTCTCTCTCTCTCTCTCTCGCTCTCTCTCTCTCACTCTCTCTCCCCCTCTCTCCCTCTCCATACACAAAGGCAGCACACAGTCAGCAGCATGGCCAGGGAAGAATGTGACCACCCAGCTCATTCCGCTGGCCAGACATCGCTCAGCAGCCACGGCCACCAGGCACAAATACTATTCATAACACATCCTCCTACTGCAGAACGCTCAGTGCCCGGGAACAGGAGGAGGCTGACATGGCCAGTGAGTCAGTGTCGCATGCTGGTGCGTCATAGTACTACGATTGATAAATAAGAAACACCCCCGAAATACTTACTTTTTCTTGGCTTCCTCATACTGCCAGTTGAGTTTAACTTTGTCCACAAATTGCGAGGAATCTTGGGAACCATACTTTGAGAAAACGAGAGATATAAAGATTAAAGGTGGACTTGATGAAGATTCCTGACAGAGACGTAATACTAGATTAGTCAGATTATCATCGTAGGAACTGTTGATCATTGCACTGGTTGGGTGACGTGGAGGCGGGGAGGAAGTAGCCGTGGCGTGGCGTCTTTTGTCCCTACCTCTCCCATGATGTCAGTCTGACAGCCGGTGTCACAGTACTGCTGCAGATTACACGAGTCACCCACGGTTCCAGTGCTATTCGCCAACTCGTTCGCTGAGTCGCCAATAGACAAGCTGCTATGGAAGTTCACCGTCAGCTTAGCCAGGCTCTGTGCGGTGGAACGGTGAAGACATTATTGGGTTGATGTAATCATTATCAGTGGGACATCGGAGAGAAAACAAAGGTCTCACGAGTTCAGCTGTTTTCTGTTAGTCTGATAAATTGAATGGCGGTTTCATTAAATTCTCTCCGTAGCAGCTTCATTATTTAAGTCCAGGGATGGATATCAAGGATATCAATTACTCCTAGCGATCACGCTTAGAGGAAAATTCCACCCTTGAATACTCCTACACTGTTATAGATGATCAATCTGTGATGTTCAATGCCTCCCAAGAGTTATTTTGTGATCAAGTGTTTTTTTTGGTGTACCCGCTTCCCTTAGTCATTTTCTTCATTTCCCAGAATGCCTTTCAACAACCCCCAGTGTGAACTTGTTGCATTCAGATGTAAGAGCAAGAGAGCGAGAACAAGTTTCTGAATTGATCTGAATTGATCTACGGTCATCATCTTGGTTATAGTAAACGTTAATATTCCAATGTTTGGATAGAAATAGTAAATGTTTTGCCATCTCATGGGGGTCTCGTTCCCTGAACACTAAACCCATTATATTTAGCATATTTTGCATTGGTCTTGTTCTAATTTTACACCCTAAAAGCTTTTTGTCAAGGGACTTAATTCCACTCCAGGAAGTTGTGTCAAAACTGTTGGGTGACAAATATTTTGCTCTAAGATTTTTTATCCAACTTTTGTTGTATTTCATGTTCAGATTTAGGTCGGGGTGCATTCTAGTGAGGGCATACTTGCTTGATGTTGTGCACAGCATTGTAATTTAAAAACTTTAAAAACCATTTATTGCACCATTTATACTTATACTTAACATTTCTTCAGTTTAAATCATTCTATCATTTCAAAGTGAGTACTTTGTGCTCCTGTCTTCATAACCATGCAAGTTTTTTCTCTCAAGTTTCTTCTCAAGGCTCCTGTATGGTATGTACACACAACTAGTGCTCATCGTCATTTACGGGAAATAAAGGTGCAAAAAGATAGCGAGAAGCAGCCAAACAGTAGAGGTTAACAAACACTAGAGGTCAGCATAGAATATGTCAAACAAACCCACCTTGAAGAGCAAGTTCTGAACCAAGAAGTAGTGGTGATCAGAGGGTTTATTTACCTGGATGAGGTCCTGCCTCTCTTTCTCGCCTGTAATGATTGCCTTCTTGATGCTACGCAGCTCATTGAAGATGGCCTGAGCCTCATCCAGCTTGTAATTTGTCTGACTGCAGGACATCTTCCTGTCGATCCTGTAACACACAGACAGACAAACAGCTCAATAAGTCTGCTTCAGCATTAAGGCCCGACCCGGTATTTTATTCAGTGCATGAATTCTGACTGACAGTATTTTAATGGGTTAACCTTGTACATATACATTCATCCTGTTCCAACATTCACATCAGGGTTGGGTTCAATATCAGAAGTCAATGATATTTGGTTATAAATGTGGGAATGTGGGAAGCCATTGCGATATTTGCAGTCAAGTGTTGCTTCTGGAAGAAAATTAATTCATGCCATATTTGATTGCTAGAATCTGCCTGCTGTTAATATATATACACAATCACCCAATTATATCTCTCATTCCTTGCCAGAAACAGGGTGGTGCTTTATATTGGAAACATCTCAGTGGAAAAGAAGTCAGGAAAAATCATTAGCAGGACATTTGAAGTATGAAGTATTGTGTGGGAGGGTAATTACTCATGACATTCTCCGGACTACAGTTGAAAGAGTTTAAGTAATATGGGTGGTAACACATATGACAAAACAGTGTCAACAGTTATCTCCATCTGTTTCAACATGCTGAGATATTGTTGCCGTCTTTAAAGCGCTGGTCTCAAAGGCCACATCATTTGGGAAGTGAAATCTGAGCGAGCTCACCCTCAGTATCAAGCGCTGCCAGCTCTCTCAGGACAGCAGAAATACAAAGGCGTGTCCTGATTTCTGCTACAAATCAAACTTCATCCAGATACTATTTGATTTATGTCTCTAGAAACTACAAAAAAAAAAATCACAGCAATTCTGAATTTCACGTCTTTCACATGTATCTTAGTGGTTACTTGCCTAAGTAGGCAAAGCTAAAAACAACAATCAACGCTCCAGTCCTATCAATGCACCATTCCTGTGATTCACAGCAGTGAATAACCTTTATCAAAACAATGTAATTTAGTCATCTGAAGTGAATTCCCCTGCATTCATGGTTTGGGTGGTTTACTCTGTGTGAGTGCGAGGGGTTTCTTGGATCTCGGTTCTCAGTGTGGTGTGGTGCCTCCTACATCACTGGGCCTGGCACGTGGCCCTGGTCTCACCACAGCCCGCTTCCTTCACTCTCCTTCAACAGCAGGTACTGTTCATCCAGGGACCCTGCCTCTTCCTCCCAAAACAAGCACTGCTTTGTTCCCCCACCCCATTGGCAGGGCCTGGGAGTTTATATGCTTAGCAAAAAACGTGCCACTACCCACTCCTTGGTGCCCGTAGTGAACCCCCACCCCATGTACTGTACAGTAGCACACACACTTGTTAAAAAGACTAAGTAAACAGATTTTAAAAATAGATTGAATGGCTATTATTCTCTTAACGTCTCTTAGTTCCTTAATACTACTAAATAATAATATTACCAAACTGAAAAAAAAGCTTTCTTATGGACACTGGCTACAGAAATGGAGTAAGTCAGTAAGTAGCATGTGCTTTCTGAAACTAAGAGAACTTGAGAACATAAGCCATGATGGACTGGGATATACGCTTGAGCTGAAAGAAGAAACTGTCCAAAACAGATAAATCTAACTCCTGAATCCTCCTGCATGTATTCGCGTAGTGACAATTTGGGGTATTTCCATATCAGAAATTGTTTGTCTGGTTTATCTGATGCGACATGTTGCTGACAACAGCTGAGATAGAAAAACAACAGCCGTAGGGTCCCTTCCCGGCCTCAACCCTACTGGGTAAAACCAG
Organism: Hoplostethus atlanticus; assembly: GCA_034670405.1. NCBI lineage: Eukaryota > Metazoa > Chordata > Actinopteri > Trachichthyiformes > Trachichthyidae > Hoplostethus > Hoplostethus atlanticus. The sequence continues at coordinate 1,271,962 of JAXDDX010000028.1, read as the reverse complement.
CCCAGAAGAAACAATAGGAGACACACACACGTACACACGTACACACACACACACAATAAACAAAATTCTCAAGAGGAGGATGCGTCCATGTTTTCTGCAAGCTGTGTATTCTCCTGGCTATTCTGGGAATCACTCGAGTTGTGTATTATCTAAGAGATAAGGACTCTTGCCAGGACTCAGGAAGTGCAGAGGAATTTGCTGCCAGATATCTCTGTGTTTTTGAAACTGCTCTCAAGCCCCCCTCCCTCTCCCTCTCCATGGAGCAACTTCCTCTCCAGGCTGAGCCTTGGCTCCCTGCACTCCACTGGTGCATCCTCTTCCTGAGGTGGAGTCCCCTTTTCCATCAAAACTCTCTCCATTTGCCTTTCTCAAACGCTCTCTTTTTCTCTGAGAGGTGGAGCTTCTATTTCTAACATGAAATTTGGAACCACTCAGAAATGTTCCCAGCACAAAAAGTAACTATGTATACGCATTTAAAAACCCACACAAACTAACAGCATCACATGGTTATTTTAAAAAAACAACAACTCTAAAATACACAGTGAAGAACAGTATCTTCTTATTTCTTTGAAAAGCCTCTCAGTTTCTATGCAGGTAAAAGTGCTTTTCCTCCCAAATCTTTTAAAGCTCTCTGATTTGCTGCGTCGCTGCACTGAATAAAACCTTAATAACACAATATAACTGCATCTGTAGTTGAGAACCACAGGAACCATTTTGAAGGGATGGAGTATTTTCTTAAACCAACTAAAATACATATTAGTCCAGTGTCAAGAACAGCTGCTATGTATAGCAGAGGGTTGGAAATTTCCCATGTGATTAACTTCAAGGGAAATGTGTGTCACTATGGAATATGAATGAACACGGGGAAACACGGGGAGAGGCTTCATTTTGTTTGGACCAGATAAAGTGTAAGAACAGAAGAAACAAAGACAGAGGGCTTATGTTAAGTTGAAGATGAAAGATGAGAACTAACATGAAGAGCAGGAGAGAATCAAACTATACGAGAAAAGGGAAAGGCTTGAGCGGGCCCGGGGGTGGGGGCCAGTGTGGTCGAGTGTGTAGGAAGGAGAAGGGTGGCCATGGGAGGAAGGGCGGGCCTGGGGCCCTGAAGCAGACACAGAGGGAGAGGAACACTCACTCCTGTAGGGTCTCCACTCCCATTTCCTTATACTGGAGCTCCTGCTTCATCTGGGCCAGCTCCTGTTTGAGTCTGGAGAGCTGTGGACACAAGGCCGAACACTGGGTTACCATGGCACACAATGGGCTTCTCTCACCACCACCCGCCAAAATGCTGAGTCATGACTATCTCACACACACACACACACACACACACACACACACACACACACACACACACACAGCTATGTGTTACCGATGCAGCACAGCATACTATACTACATACACCATACTACAGCTGTGTATCACATGACCACATTTTTACAACGATTATATAGAAATGTACAAAATGTAGAAAACAAAAATGATAACCATGAAACATTTGAATGGCTCTGCTGGGTAGTTCAAACCTGCCAATGCTCCATAGTAATTATTACTAAGGCCTTGTTTGGGTGTTTTTACAGTCTACATTCAGGCTATGTCACCTCAATTACAGCACTGTTCATAATATGTCATCAAAGGATCATAAGAGACAATCATAACATTATGTCACATAACACCTCCCCTCCCACCCACAACAACAGGCAACACCCGTTATCTAAACTATGAACATAAGGGTCAACTCTACCTTTAATTGTGATTCTGAAAGTAACTATTATGGGATAGGTCTATTCATCTTTGTTGAATACAACACTTCAGGTTGTGTCCCTCAAGCAAACACACACCAATTCATTGTTGAATAAGTAAAAAACTCTCCCCATGTGACTGAGCAGAGAGAAATGTCTCACTTGGCCCTCTGAGTCAGTGACCTAGCCTCTACATGACCCTTTGATGATGATCTCATCCTCATCCTCTGGAGGCCCCTGGCCAGAGCCAGTGTATCCTGTAGGGGCCACACCCCAGCCCCTAGTGCCCAAAAGGGCCCCTCACACCGGCTCATTGTTCTCCTCTGATAATTACTTACCCGCTCTCGTCTACAAGCGATTTCCACTTTTATTTGGTCAGGGTCATATTTTGCATTTGAGGACGAGCCAGAGACTGCTGTGAACAAATAGAGAGAAATGGAGAAAAAGAGAGCGAGAGAGAGAGAGAGAGAGAAGCAGTTAGTTAATACTGATACTTTTGTGTACTGACAGACTTGACCACATCACAGGAAGAGGTGGAGGGGGATCCAGTGTCCTCTGCAAGTCAAGCTGAGGCGTGGATTCCCCCTGCCCTGACTCTCTGTGGATGGCTCCTAGACGCTGTGTGTTTGACAGCTGGCTGGCGTTGTAAGGTAAGCTGGGTGGAGATGCTTAAGGGGGTGGGGGGGGGGTGAACCAGATGAACCAGAAGGAGGAGGGTGAGAGGAAGAGAGAGCGCGGGGTCGGGGCTTTGGAAGATATCGTCTAGAGCGCTGCAACCCGACCAGATCCCAACAGGACACCCAAATTAATGGCATGTCAGGGCCAGGCGCATTTTCTGATGAATAGGGGTAGGCAGTGGGTAGGACTATTTTTTATTGACTTTATTAAGCAATGTTTCGATAGCCTTCCAGTTCATGTACATATTGGCAGGTGCATCCACACTTTCCTGCGCATGCAATTCATGTGTATGTTAGCTCCTCTGACAGTGTGCCTGTGAGCTCTATTGTTAGCTTAGTGCTCAGTATCGCCTTGGACGAATCCAACCATGAAAGGGAGGGCACATTTTATCGTGGGGCAGAGGGTCAGCTTGGGGTCTACATATTCTCCATTAGTGAAGTGAGTTTGGGGTCAGCGTGTCTTACTGCTGGTAAGGGAGCGGTTGTCCTCCTCAGAGAGCTCGCGGAAGAGCAACATTTCCTGCTGAGCCAGCTCCAGACGCTGCTGCTTCACCAGGTACATCTCCTTCTTGGCGTTTAGGGCCTCCTGGGCCACCACCAGGTACTCCTTCAGCATGCGCTCCTGCTCCTGCCGCCATTGTGTCCGCGGGTTCTCAATCTGGGTGGTCTCTGACAACAGCACACAAGGGCACAGGATGTATGGAGCCGGTATTCTGGACCGCTTCCCTCCACACTTCCTCTTTACAAATAAATGTTTGCCAAAGTCACGATAAATAACGTGCTACTCACAATGTTCAAATGCAATCGTAGTCGAGAGTGCTACATTCCAAACGGCAGTGTATTTCTGAGATAAATTCACTGCCACTGGTGGATTGTTTTATTAATATCTTTCTCCTTTCGACCTGACTATCACTAACTTGACACAGATGTGAGACAATATAGTGATTCAGAGTATGATCAGGTTTCTGCTCTCTAACTGTGACACACTGAACACTAAAAAAAAGTTGTCAAAACGAAACTGTGCAAAGTCAAAACAGGCAAATCGGTCAGAGAGCAAACAAATTCCAGACGTCCCATCCATTCCTGGGATTGGGCAAGACTGACTCTACTTCCACCTCAACCGATATGTTTTTATCAGGTATCCTTTTTAATGCAATGAGCTGGATGATAATTCTGTAAGCTACTCTATATTGGTTTTATGTATGAAAATCTTGTCTTCATACCTTTTTGCATTCATACATTTTTTGTGTTTGTGTCAATTTTGTGTTTATACAATGTGGGATGGGGAGGAAGGAGTTGTACTCACTGTTGATGTGGTCGATATAGTAAACTCCCACCTGCTGGTCATAAACCACCTCCCACCCTAGAGGCAGCTCATCTCCAACACAGTCAGCAAACGTCAGGGGTTTGGTGATCCTAAAGGGATTTATACAATTTACTGCAACAGTAGCACCAAGGAATACACAGATATACAGTATAGATCTATAATAATAGCTAACTAAATAACCTGTAGGTTCCACTCAATACATCTTCGGTGTAACTATCACCAATCCTAATCAAAGATCTTCCCACTCACAACAGCTACTACTACTAGTGATATGATTATTATTATTAGTAGTATTTATATTGTGATGCACTGGAAGTCCTCTCTCATGAGATGGGAGTGTTTTTTAAAGTCATAATGAATGCATGTTTTGTCATTCAGTCTGCTGATCTTTTAACTCCACTGGTAACCACATTTTCTAACCCTTTTAAAAGCTGCAAGACTCAAAATATTGACATTACAACATTGGGGCTATTACAAGGACAGGAATTTCAAATCTTTGTTCACTCTGTATAATTAAACACTGAATACTATGACTGAAAACCTAAAATCTTCAGACCGGCCCGGAAACAAGTTAAGTTAAGATGCCTGTGAATGTACTCTCCAAATCAGAAAACACCTAGAATATACAGTACGAGACATGTAGGTTTTGTCAGCATATATGAAGGAATACATAAATATTTTACCAAATGGCAACTCAAGGTTCAAAAAACTTGTATCATGTTATGGCAATCTCGAGGAGGTCAATGAAAAAATGTGTGGTCAGGCAAAAAAATGTGAGAAAGGTGGAGCGCCCTCAACTTCACTTTGGAAGAGCTCACATCAATCACACACACTTTACAGCATGTACTGTACATCTATAGATAGATAATCACTTTCAGCTTCTAGTGGGGCGCTCTACTTGACTCCAATATTAACACAGATGATGGAGAACAGGGTCTGGTGATGCCTCTGCTTCAAAGAAGGGATGCATATTGAGAAAAAATGTATTTTATACTGAATATTGCAACTTGAATTTGCAATACATGTGGATGACAGTGCTAAAAATGTTTTTAAAAAAAGTTGCGTGGTGGGAGAGAAAATTAGGTGCAAATTCTTAGGCTTTGCTTACTTTGAATAAACGATTTTCTCTGACACACAACGTTTTGGGCTAGCGATTCTTCACATCACAAGAATACCTTGTTTGAGTAATCTGAAACACCTCTCTCTATAAGACAGGAATGTAGCCTCTTGAGACTTCGAAATTGCCAAAAGTCAATATCTATCTATCTATCTATCTATCTATCTATCTATCTATCTATCTATCTATCTATATATATAATATAGATATATAGAGATATGCAGTTGTAAAGAGACACAAGAGAGAAAGCCGGGGTGGGATTCAGCCACTCAATGGCCTCTGGGCACACTGACCTATTTTAGATTTTTGTTTTGCCACTTCTTCTAACAACATTCTTAAAGCTTGAATTTTCAGTGATTACAACGACAGCAACATCGGCAGCCAACGTCAAGTGGAATGTGACAGAATGATTCACTAGCCCACGTTGGACTCTATAATCTTTTGGTGGCGATCACCACTTGCTCTGACAAGATATAGCGGTGACAATAATAGGCCAGGGTTAATGTAATTATGCTGATACATGGTTGATACACAACTTAGACCACCTACTTCTTAACTATGCTGATCTACTCTGTATATGAATGTCAACATAAAAGCTGTCTGAACCTGGGTGTCCCTCAGGTTTCCAAACCAATAGTTTTCCATAATCTAAATGGTTTGATAACAGCAATGCATATAGTAACTGTCTGATTACCATCAATCAGCCTCAAAAGGCCAGGAACGGTGACCCCTTCAGCCACAGTATGCACACAATGCAGACAGTGCACAAGGCCTTATCCCGGCTAGGTATGCATACAATGAGGGGCCTGCCCAGAGAGAGTAGCCGAGGCATTCTCCACAACATTCCAGAGAAGAGAGACAGACACCGTGACTCTCCTGCCACACTTCATACAGGCTAGGTTCACAACACCTTACTTACACAAAGAGATGGTTTTCAGACTGACTTGCACTAGCTCTGCCAACACATAATTCGTTCCTGTAATATTGTGTTATTGTTGGATGCATGTGCTATTTGGCTGGACTGAAAGGAATCCTAGTTCATGATAACAGGGTGTCTGCAAGTTTCATCAACTTTCAATTTAAGATTTTTTTTTACTGCCAGTTAGAATGAGATATCAGAACAATTTCACATTTGAAAAAAAATGACCAATTAGAATTAATTACTTCAGCATTTTGCATGAGTTTAGTTTTCTATGGGTTCAGAGGCAGGCGACGTGGGTGAGGTGCACCTTGCACAAAAAAATAACTGTACATCAGTGTTACAGACAACAGACAGGAATATGTAGGGCTTTTTTTACAGCAGCCATAATGTCTAAGTGCTGTCTATACATAGTACTGATAACAACACATATCATGCACAGAATACAAATACATTTTTACCCTGAAGAGACATTATCAGACCAGCCCCGTTATTATTTTTGCTATGGCTTCAGTTCCAGGCCAAAAGTCCCGTAGCTAGAAATCCAGGTCAAATGTCAAATTTCCAATCAACAATGAGGACGTGCATGTGCTTGCCCCTTGTACTTTGTTTTGAGAGACGCACACAGAGTTAAACACGTAGCCATTTTTAAAATAGCTAACTATACAAATGTACTAAAGAGGGCTGCTAGGCTAGCATGTGGTGTGTGTTAAAAAGAGGTCTTATGTGATGTAGCCAAACACAAGGACAATGCAAACACAAGCACACTCCTCACCTGCCCCTGCTTCAAGTGTTTGTGAAAGGTAAACAAATGTTCACACACTAACAGGACTTGTTTTCTGGCAAGAATAAACACTTACAGGACATTCAGACAGAACTGTCACGTCTTCCTCTGTTTGCTGTGGGGGGTTTTAACAAGGAGCTAAAACAAGAAAAATCTGAAACATTAATCAAGCAAAATTCAGAAAGCAGTCTAATACTCCTGGATAGGAAATTGTGTGTGTTGGTGTGGGGTTTTTCTTATCTAGAAGAAATTCCAGTTCACCCAGAATATGAAGCCATACTGAGAATAGGTGCTCAGCGCCAATATGTTTTGCATTGAGTCACAGTGGCCATAAAACCAGACACACAAGAAGCCATGTGACGTCAGTGGGGAGTAGAGGAAGTTTAATACCAAACTGCCCTCCAACCCCCGAGAGAGAGAGAGAGAAAGAGAAAGAGAAAGAGAAAGAGAGAGAGAGAGAGAGGGGGATCTGGATCTGAGAATATCTGAATGTTTAGTTTGTTATGCAGTCTTGTGACTCTGTTTTGCCAAGTCATGTCTTGGTCTTGGCAAGTCATGTCTTGGGACTCACACGGAGGAAAACCTCAGTGCAGAGCAAGAGAGGAGCACTCTGATGACATGGTCTGACCCATATATTCAGAGGAGGGCTCAGCCAAAATACAGTAAACTTGGTATATCAACGTTCATATGGGCCCCTTTAAAGAGTCTCAACATCCAAACCAAAGAGTTATATTACAGCAAAACACATGACACATCCCTTAAGGTCATTCCTTGCCTAGGTGTCTTCCCCCCCCCCCCATGGTGGCAGAGTCTGTGTCAGTCAGTAGAAGTCAGTAACTTCTCCTGTGAGAGCAGCCCCAACTCCTGCAGGGCGTTCAGTCATAGGTAGCCTCAAGGCAACAATGCTGAAAGCCTGTGGCAAAGGACAAGGCCGGAAGAAGTGCAAAAGAACGAAGAAGTGCATATGGATTTTTTCGACCATGTCAAGTGAGTGTAAATGCTTCATGGTTTTGTTTTCATTATTTATTTTTTTTAATTATTTTTATTTTTTATTCTAGCTAACTAGCTACCTGCAAATGTATGATCCTCATCACCAGCAAGAACAGCCAGCATGAGCATCAGGGTAGGCCCTCATCAGCACCATCCATTGCCCTGATGTTAAACATGTGGATGTGCGCATGCCTGGAGGCGGGCTCGTCTACTGGAGGTGTGAGGTGTCGCTTTGTTTGTGCTGTGCGCTTTACTGACTGAGACGGGTAAGATCAAGAAGGAAAAAAATGAGTACAATTTACCAGACACCAGCACGGCCCAGCTCTCACTACAGACACGGAGTGCAACATGAGTGCAAGATAATTTCCTGACGCGGTAAATCAAACAATGCCGTAAACCTAAAACTCCAAAAATTAAACACTATACACACACACACACACACACACACACACACACACACACACACACACACACACACACACAGGCACATGTGTAACATATTGGAACCGCCTTTATTCCAACAAAATGCATGAAACAAGATGCTCCTCCAGCGCTCTCCGAACTAGAGCAGCTCACACCTCATCACGACGGTTATTCTACACAACTCAACATAATTTTGTGATCACAGATGAAAAATGTAACGCCTGCCCATGTAGCTGTAGCTCTCAAACCCTTGACACAACACCCCAAATGGCCACAAAACTGAGGTGGTATTTTTGGTTACTGTGGCTAAAACAAAAAAAGGATTATGCAGGACCATATGTACAGTAGTGGGGTTTGGAGCCACTCAATACACTGGAGCATGCCTATTGGCCAGTGACAGTCCTGCCAATAGGACAGGCCTAATAGTTTTAAGCTGCTCAGAAATACCACCAACACTGAGAGTAAAGAGTTTATTCATGTAGGTCGAGGTATTGCTCTAAAAATGTACATTCTCTAGGATCCTTTGCACAAGGACCTCCAACCTCAGCTGAAATACAAAATGAGAAAGATTGATAGAATGACAAACATTTTCAGCTGTGAGAGGAATGGTAACGAAATGCTTCAGGGCCTGGCAGTGTTTAACAACTTACCAGCAAAATATATTTAGTTGTCAATGACATTTGCTGATTCTATAATAATCTGTGCTGTCTTTGGTGGTCCCACGGGATATTTCTATCTGTAGCAGCCCCCTTTGCCTGGCGACGGGGGTGTTGCATGGGAAAGGCATGTGAAACTGGAGTCTGGGCTACTGGACGTCGTCTGGCCATCCCCACAGCTCCTCAGGCCTCGGCCCTCATCTACAACAAAGGCCTGAGCAGCATTCCTACTGCAAATGAATACGCGCCGAACAACGACCTCTGCATTCCCCGATGCTCCCCTAAAAATAATATTCCTTATTGCATTTAATTATAGAACCCAAGACGTGGTGTTTTAATGCAAACGCTCTCCGGCTTGACCACAACGGGAGCACTAACTGTTCTTACACTTGATCGCCGCGTGTTTTTAGGCAGCTAATAAAACTGAAAGGCTCCTGCCGCTGGCGTCTTTCATACAATTCAGTCAGTGACTTTAAAAGAGCACTTTTGGTTAATTGTTCCACCAACTGTGTTCATTTAGACAAGTCGTCGCCATAGCCAAGTGCGGGAGTTCATATGGGACATGTTTTCCACTGATGTCTGAATTAACTGAGTCTGGAGGTTCAGAACACAACCGCAGCAGAAAACCTTTAAAAAGGGCAGAATTCAGCGATACCATTCAACAAAACAGGAGCAAATCTATGTTAAATCAAAAATCAAATCAAAACTATGTTAATAAACTCTTATGCCTCAACATCTGATTCAAAAAGAAATCACGACAAACTTATCCAGCCTTTGAAAGTATGCGTCTTATCTGAGGGAGCCAACTGCTGAAGTCTAGAAATAAGAATTGAGGCTTGACCTCCGAATGACAAGCATTGCATATGTGACCAGAAAAACAACAAATGTGATGACACCAACACACTGTCATAGATGGGCATGAGGCGATAACAGAAAATTCTGTATGTTCCCTTTTTAACTCCAATATGCACCACAAATAACACCTGCTTTCATGCTCATACCACTCCGCTGTTGGCACTTCTCTAGAGGGGGCTAACAGACGCGGCGTCAGGAAAAAGGCCGCAAGTGTTGGTCTAAAAATTACATTCTAAGTTAAAAAAGAAACGTGAAAACAACTTTGGGAGGAATGTCATCTATGTCCATCCTCTCTGAGGGACTGGTGCAGCATTTCAGAGCAAGGCCTAAAGCAGCTGGCCACAGCAGACAGACAGACATCCACTCCTCCCATTATGTCCAGAATCTCATGGAAATAGGTCTACTATAAGTAGATAGCATATGACATCTCTGTCTCAGTACACATTTAGATGGCGTCTGGACACATGGGAAGGCCTGTCTTATTGGAGTGGGGCCTGCAGTGACAGCAGACTGGATGCAACTACTGTTAAAACCGCTGAAACAGCCATGGGATTTCCAAAAAGTAGAACATAACATGTAGAGGCCACATTTAACAGCAACGTTTACGCAGCGTACAAATATTGTTCCTGATAGACTAGAGGATCTTTCTTCCTCTTTCGAATAAGCAAAGGAATGTGCAGATACGTAGAGAAGGAAAAAAAACAATGGCGACCCACAGCTCTGAATTGGTCCTGTGAGTTTGGCATGTCCTGTTCAGGTAGCATTCCTCACATTATACACATAACAATACTACACCATACTACACCTCTTGGCTTAGCGCGCACACACACACACACACACACACACACACACACACACACACACACACACACACACACACACACACACACACACACACACACACACACACACACACACACACACACACACACACACGGCTGCCTGTAGAGTGTTTTCAGAGCCACTACTAGGCCTAATTGCTGAAGAAAAGAAGATTGAACTTCCAGAACAAGGACTAAAGGGAAAGAGGCAGGCAAACACATTGTCTACTCACGAAAAAGAACACAGAAAACACACAGGCAAAATGACACCGGATGAAACAATGGCATGTTCGTAACCTCCCCCCACCAACAGACAAAAAAGAGCCATCATAATGAAAACACTGGGGGAAGCAAAATAGCAGCGGGGTTCAGCGCATGTGAATAACCTTTCGGTGTTGGAAACACGGCTCACCCTTTCCAGAATAATTGAATTTGGTGTGCTTTGTGACCAAGTATAAAGGCCTCCCTTTGCGAAGCGGCAGGCCGGCCGTGGCTGTTGCATAACAGAGCTAATAAAGGAGGCCTACAGGGCCCAGGATGGAGAGGAGGAGGCAGACACGTGGGAACTGCCTCTGTTCTGCTGCTTTGTCTGGGGCCGCTAGCAAGCAGAGCCCCTGGGCATTAGTGTAGGCATGCCTGACATAACGCTCATTCCACAGTAACAAAAAAGCACCACAGAATTGTTCAGCTTATCTGTAGAAGCTGGCAGGGCCAGGCCCCAGAGCTGCTCAAGGTATCCAACATCCTTAAAGGCATGATCATTAATATGTACTGCACATCAAAGCCAATGCAATCAATGATGGAATACCAGGGAATTCAATAAATGGTTTCCTTACTGCAACTGCCTTACCTTATCAAAATGATCATGTAATCATTGCAACCATAAACAGTGCCAATCAATACCAAGCTTATTAAATAATGTGGTAGGGCCAGCTAGTGTAGAACTGGATTCGCACCATTAAAAATCCTCCTTCAATACCTGAGGTTTCTCAAAGGGCTATGTTTGAAAACGGTAGGCCTTCATAATCAAATACGAGTTTTGACAATGTGGAACAGAAAAAGGCTCGACAAGATCCCGATTTTCCTCTTCTTCCTGTATAGCCTGTTGGTGTGGCATCATACCAAACTAAAAACAAGAATCTGCTCCTCAGCGTTAGGGCAAGCCATGTGCTAGGAGATGCTACATCAGTTTCCCAGGTGTCTGTGTAGTGCATTCACACACTGATCTCACTTTTCATTACAAGCTGTCATCTAACCAGAGCAACTCCACGCAGACTTTCTGCTGCCAGTCTCCTGGCGCTGGACACTGCAGAGGTCCAATGTACCAGTGGGCACATAGTTGAACCTTGGCTGACATGCAACTCGGTTACAGTGCATTATGATCATCACTGCCAATTATGTTTCAACTGAATGACTCTTGTGTTTTACTGATAATAATTCATCATCGACGGGGATCTCCGTGGGTCAACGGACCTGAGGCTCATAGACACCAGAAGATTCAGCTGCAGAAACCATCTAGCAATATGACGCACTAGATCACACTCAGACAACACACCCACACTCAAATTCGTTTGTGTTTTCAGAAGTTACATTTTGGATACAGTTTCACTATGATGTTGTCTTGACCATCAGGACTTCAAGGTGAGCTTGTATTGAGACCTCTGTTTGGCTTCAGGGACGTATCATACAGTACTCACAATGTTATGGGTTTGATCCCAGCTTGTCACCTATGTTGTAGCCCCCCCCACTCTCCTATCGGTACTCCCATCCACTACAAGCTACCAAGGATATAATATCTATATTATACAAGATAAAATTCACATTTTCTGATTTATCTACTGAAGATTTATCTTTTTAACTTAGCACGCCATTCCCCATATTGCACACTCAAAATAGCTTTTAAGAAAAATTGGGATGACAAAAGATAATTTTTTTCAATTTGAACAAATCCATTAATCTCTTAATTTATACCAATATTAAGATGATACTAGACAAATTTAGGCTAATATCAGCCTATCAGTGATATATCCGTCTGGCCTGACTTCGCTATACTGTCATCATCATAATCAAGATATTAAATAAAAGAGGACCTCTTCAAAACTGACTGAATAGAATCAGCTTAACTATTCAAGTATCGCTGCTCATCAGCTTTTGATTTTAGGTGTACTTAGAGACCAATTGTTGAACCGGTCCTTAGAAGAACTGAACAAGGGATAATCCTGATATTCTTATCAAGAGCACATTCATCTCTGACAATCTTTGGTTCTTGCCATCCACGTCTTGCCCAAATGGCATGCAAACATTCCTGTAGCTGATGGCAGAAGTAGATTTGTTAAAAGGAACGCAACTGACTGAAAGACTGATACCTTTTGCTCTCTGTTGCATGTAAGCAGAAAGTCGGCTTTATTCTATATAGTTTTAAAACAGAGACAAAATACATACGAAATATTAGACAATCTGTATACGTACAGTTGTACAGTACACAGCTGTAAACCACTGAGCAGCACCTGTATATGCTGCATTTGTTCTTTCAGGGGCTGAGAAAAGATGACCACAGAAATCAGCCTTCAGTCATGCAAACACAAACCCCCAGAGCCCCCCCCCCCCCCCCCAACACTGATGACTGTAGGATCTTGTACTCCTATCAGCTCCTATCAGCTTTACATAACAATGGTTAATCAACTTGTTGGGATGAGGGGGGCCTTCAAGTAGATCAGGTTTTTCTAATCTCGATTATACGCAGCTACTCCATTCCCACTGTTAAAGCCAGTTACACGAAGTGTGGTGAAATGTGTTGTATGCCGTTTTAAGATGTTTATTCTCTTGTCTTTTAAAACAAAATAGTACAAAGAGAAAAAGGAATCCATACAAGACTTATTAAACCTCAGTGTTTACAACAGCACTTGAAGTGTTGTCTTTGTGGGACATTGTGAATTTATGGTTTTCTCTCATAACACAGCAGAGTTGAAATACTTTCTATAATTCCCGTAATCTCCTGAAGTCTGCTTTGAATGCCTGATTGAGCCCGTTTCTGGGTTGGTGAAATCCCAGTCCCCACAAAAGCACATCCTTGAAGCTTTCCCAGTGGCCCAACTAGCATTCCTTACATATTTTCACAAAGATTTCTGGGAGTTGAAGTTTAATGTGCCCTCTCCCTTGCACTCCTGGTTTTCATGGTATACTTCATTCTCAGTCCGAATGGACGGGATTGAAATAGACACAAGCATGATTTTGGGATGAAAACAAACATATCCAGTAGGCTACAGAGCTAGACTTGTCTTGGTCTACAGGTTACAGAAAGGGGAGTTAAAGAACAACATTAATTCTGGATTATGTTGTGAATGTTCAAGCTACTGGGTGTCAGAAATCTGCTGGCCTTAATAACGAGTTTGAACAAAAATGGCATGTTACAGACATCATGTTTCCTATTCCATCAAGAGGATGAGATTAGGAGACACTCAGGTGACCAGACTGAGAAGGCTTGTCTGTGTTGTTCAGTGGCATTAGTGGGGTTGAATCTTTGATCCCGAGGTGCTGTTTGGATGCAATTTATGTCTGAGCATGATCACACGTCAAGCAACTACTTTGATCATTTTCCCACAGTACTATCTAACTCCCCTGAAACACAACATAAAGGAAAGGCTGTCCTGCTACCTTTCATGTCAGCGCTACAAAACATGCCAGGCTTTTGGTCAATAAAGACAAACAGCATCTGAAAATAAATAATTTCAAGAGAATGGCACAGTAATCGTGGATGTTTACATCCCATGTTTGCATGGTAACTTCTTCAAGAGGTGGGGAGGCCAACTGCTGCCAAATCTCAGCTGATTGATCGTTCGTGGCTACAATATCCACCACAACGCGTGGCATTATTGTGTCTAATTAAAAGTACCCAGGGGAAACTTATTGCCATGGCCAAATAATACTAATAATTAAATTGACATCACTTGTCGTCGTCCCCCCTCCCGCCCTTGCATCTTCCTGGGGAAGGCAGTAAGGAGACTTGTTGAATTAATCTCACTTTTGTGAAATCACAACACCCACGAGCCTTTAGCCTACCTATCTCTGGGATCAATCCACGAAGTTTGCCGGGTGTTGTGATCGATAAAAAACACTCTGCCATCGTAGTCCCGTGCTTCCTCCCAGCCCGCGGGCAGCGGCAGCTCCGAGCTCTCTCTCCGCTTACCGCCGCTGACCCACGGCATAGCGTCGGGATGGTAAGGGGCTGATTGCCGACGCCAGACCCCCCTGCCCTTTTTCCCCCGAAAAGTTTATCTTCACAGCATTACAAACGCACCCTCTACGCACTTGTAGGTGCAAAAAAGAATAAAGTTTCCACCGAGGTTCGCGGCTGAGATAATCCCGCTTGAGATACATCCACTTTTCCCCCAAAAAACTATCGGTCTTCTCTCACGGTCCTCGGTCCTCCATGTTCGCCTCCTCCACCATATTTCATTCCTCCGTGTCCATATTCGGGCAGGGGACATTTGCATAAACGGTTGGACGTACGACTGAGCGAGCCTCTCTGCCCAATAGGGAAACGGTTATTGTTGCCGTGAAATCACTTAAATAGTATTTTTTTATGCTGTCCCAAACGTCAAGAACAGCAGTGCCACCTACAACAGCAACAAATGATGTTTACTATTTAGCTCGTGACTTAGTTGATTCACATGACTAGCCAATAAGTTGATAACCAACACTAGTTATGTTTTTTTCTTGCACAGGCCATCAATGAAAACGGTTAATACGTAAAGACTGTTCAATTCCGTGGCAGAAACATGTTCACAGTCTTCACATAAGTGTTTTAATTCTCGGACTACTCCCCAGAACAGAGTGCGTGTAGGCCATGACTGTTAATCCGTGGTTTGTTGTTGACTACTGGGCTCTTCCAGTGATACAACAGCGCCATCGCATGTCTTCAATAGATACTTGAGGGGCAAAATGTAGCAGCAGCCAATACTGAGCTGTCAGCTGTTGTTAGTTAAGGGGGGTCTGATGATACTTTGACCTTTGACATTATCAAGAACATTCCACCCCTCTGGCCTGCGGTGTACATTTTTCTTCCATCACCGCTTCCGGGTTTAACATTTTACAGTTTAAGCATTTATCTGATGGCACCATGATTGCATGGGGCAGAGCAACAGCGCCCTGACAATATTACTGCGACCTTTGAATGACCAGAGGAAAGGAAGGAAAATAAATAAATAAGAGGTTAAATGATTGTTTTTGAAAGTGATCAGAGTGAGTAGAAGAGAGGGGAGATGAGTTAGTGTGGAGAAGGGAGTGAGGATGGGTTTTCGGCCTATGATGGAGGGTGAGTTGCTATATTAAAGTCCATAAAAGCAAGCATTGCAAGTTACAAATCAAATTGTGTGTGTGTATGTATGTATGTGTGTGTGTCTGTGTGTGTGTGTGTGTGTGTGTTGGAGGGTATTCAAGAGGAGTTCAAGAGTATTCAGTCCTATTTTGTGAAATTACAGGGGCATTGAGGGATCTATGACCGTTATTGGCCTCTATCGGCGATCAGTAGGAATTGCAACAACATTGGTTTGTTGGTTCTTGTTACAACAACAAGTTGGAAGGTGAATATCAAATCCAAGAATGCCAGGTCGGTACTGTCCTTGTGGAGAACGTTCTTCCCACGTTTTCTTGGAGAGATCTTCGCAAGAACTCAAGCACAGAGAATCCATCTTTAAAGTTGAAGCTGGACTGTGTGCTCGAGGTCGCGTGATCAATTAAGACACTTTACCAGCCGAGTCAACCGGTTCTGTTTAGCACTGTTTGGACGTTTTGTGTTGTTCTTTCAATGAATCTTGGGGCTTCCCATTTGTATGGTGCTATTGGACAGTAAACATCTGAGTTATTGCTCTTTTAAGGTCATCCAAAATGATGAATGAATTAAATAAATATATATGTCTAAGTTTGTATTATGAATGTCTAATAGCATGACATGAGTCAACAGTATTAGCCTAAAAAATGTAATGACTAATGTCACTAATGTCGTACAAAGCAACCTGACCCCACACAACTATAAGCCCCGCAAGCACAGTGGTACAATATTATCCAAAACACATTATGGACATTGCAGGTTTGTGGCTGTTGCTGCTTCGGGTCTTTTAAACAAACTTTATTCATTCCACATAATCAAACATTTAATATTGAGAATTGTAAAGCCTTTATTACCAAGGGGGACACAACTTCAGACTCACTTTTCGCCAAATATAGCTTTCACCATATCTATTCCTTTAGTTTCCTTTAGTTTCATTTTGTTTAAAAATCAAGGGTCACAATTGATGGAGTTGTTAACGGTTATCAAATTGACTGAGTGTAGTAGCACTATGCACTTTTGGGGTTAACCTAGGGCTATTCGTCTGTACATCAATACATTCACTTCTGTTGCAGTCTGACATCAATATACTGGGTTGTGTGCATCTGTGCAGCCAAGAAGGCGTGGAAGCCAAGATATCAGTCCAGTCAGCTGAGCATTTTGTTCCCTAGAGGGGGAGGGCTTTAGCAGAATGGGGGTTTTATGTATGCTTGTTTGTTTGTGTGTGTGTGATGTGTACAACTGTGTGTGTTTATGACTGGGAATTATTTTCTCACATCATAGCTTTGATCTCTAGCCTCCTACTTTCAGTTCTCACAGGCTACGTAGTGTTCATGTCAGAGCCCATACACACAATAAGATGCACTGTTGTTTCTCAGCCACTCTTGTTCAATCACATGCAGCAAAGGGCCTGACTTTGAGACCAGCTGTCCCAAGTCCCTCAATATAAAAGGTAAGGTTCTTTCCTTTTTGGTGGAAATCAAATTCTATTATGCATTATTATCAATTAGACATACCTACACAATGATAATCAGTAAAGCTAATAATCCATGAAACAGACTGCATTTACTGTAAAAAGTCATTTTTATTTAATGGATAATGGATTTTATTACATTGGGTACATAGAATGCATTTCCATACGTGGCCTTGCAATTGTATTAAAGATTAATTGATATTAGTGCTCAGTACAGTATGATTGCTTTGTACTGCTGGGGGGACAGTAGTGAGTAGTGAGTACTGTAAAATGAAACATTCAGTTTAATCGCAGAGTTTACACATCAAGGATTCCCCAGTGAGATAAAAACTGGCAATTTCATAGTACCTCTGTTGGGAGCAGAACTGGCATCCCAGGCCATGGGTAGCTTATTTATGTGTGCTCAGCCTGCCATTTGCAAATGATAGTGTAAACAACCTGGCCATATTTTCTTTAGTTAGCCGCTCATAATTGGTTTGCTTATCCTTACAAGCCCGTTGAAATCTCCCTTTCACTGTTGAGAGGAGAAACAGGATGAATAAAAACGGCGGCTGGGAAGTGAGATCAATCCCAAGTCCCACATCAGCAACAACATCTGTATAAAAATAATGTCCTGTCTGCATTTAATTGCATCCCTTGTGGTCCGCTATAATGGAGACATCATTTGACAATGATCTTGTTGAAGGCTGGCCATCTCTGCCTCTGCCTCCTCTGCCCATTGGCACAGTAGCAGTCGCAGGAGGACCACGAAGGGGAGGGCCAAACCCCTCTCCTCCCTGCCACAGATGATGTGTGCTTCTCTGAGTGGGAGCTGTTTGTGAAACAGCCGAGAGCCAGAGTGGTCAACTCTAATTAGCAGGTGTTTCTGAGCAGCGTCTGTCCCGACTGGACATTTCAAACTTTTCCATCTGAAGTGCAGCCAGAGCAGAAGTCTCGTGGGTCTGTCGAGCGTAGAGGCCAGAGAGGGGCGAACCATGGACGCATGCGCCTGCGCTTTGGAGCTGCTGGGGATGTTTGTGTATGTTGGAGCATGGCTGTGTGCATTAGCCACTACTATCATGCCACAGTGGCTGACCATGTCCACTGAGCTGCTGGCCATCGAGAGTTACGAGTTGGGCTTGTGGGAGACGTGCGTGGTGCAGGACATTGGGGGCATGGAGTGTAGATCTTATGACAGTCTGCTGGGCCTTTCCTATGACCTCAAGCTGGCCCGTATCTTCATGTGCATTTCTCTTGCCATAGGCCTCCTGGGGATCCTGGTGGCCATACCAGGACTGTACCTGGTCAACAGCTGTAAAGGACAGGGGGGTTATCGGACCAAGAGGATCTTGACAATCATGGGAGGAGTGCTGGGAATGGTGGCTGGAGTACTCTGTCTGATCCCAGTATCCTACGTTGCCCATTTAGCAGTAATACAGTTCTTTGATGAGACTGTACCTGAAGTGGTACCCCGATGGGAGTTTGGTGATGCCTTGTTCTGCGGTTGGGTAGGAGGATTTCTCCTCATAGTGGCTGGGCTCCTTCTGGTCACCTCTTCCGCGTGTTCACAGATGGAGCCCCAGCCTGTGCTGCAGCGGAGATACCAGGTTAGGAGTACAGATATTTCCTCCAGGAAGCGCTCGGAGTATGTTTAAGGACAGAGTCTGGATGAATTACCCGCATAGAGACAGCACAACAGAATCAGCCGTAGAACTCAGCCTGCACTTCAAACTGCTTTTAAAACAATGACATATCTGTTGTTTATCAAAGACATCGTATGACGGATGCTTCGTCATTGGTGGATAAAAAGCAGGACTTTCATGCAATATTTGGAAATTTGTTTATAATACCTTATCATAGATAATATTGAAAATTACATGTTGCAATTTTACTGTAAAATATCACTAAATGATCAGTGAATATTTGCTGCAGCTAATTGAATTGAGTCAAATCAAACTACATTAAAGAAAAAGTGCTGTGACCAGTAGAATTGAATATTTTTTAAAATTGTGTTTTATAAAATGCTTTATTTTCCGTAGTCTGGTATGGCTTCAGGATCTTTTTCTTTTAAGTGTTAACATAAAGAAATTTCTATTTCATAAGGTGTGTTTTTCAACACACTTTAAGCTTATAAAATGCTGTGATTGTAACTTATTCTTATAAGATACAGAGATTAGTTCCTGAAGCACAAACATGTCTATGCTTATGTGCTATATTGCACAGCACATTGAAATGATTCATATAAAGACTATCTATTGCGATACCATTGAATGGCTGTCTCTTTTTTACATTTGAACAGGCACAGTTTCCTGTACTGCATGTGTGCATGGGAATAAGCATACATGTTATTATGATGTGTATGCTTCATAATAAGATGTTTTGGAGTTTTTTGTAAATGTCTTTTGACCTGACTACACTGAGAGTCAGTCAGTTGAATATGAACCTGTATCAAATAATAAAGTTTGTCTTCTGTTATGTCAAAGTAGAAAGAGGGTCACTCTTAGTGATTGAGACTTAACTGTCCGTCATGAGCACATGCTGCACATGCATGATAAATATATCATACAAGGAACCTAATGTTTCAGATGTTGTGATCTGAAGTATTCACTGGTTTCTCTCTAACTAGGCGGCAGGCTGAGCAGGGAAACTGAAAACAGCCGGCTTGGTTTGTCAGGTGTGTCTGCTATAGTGGAAACACAGCTTGAGACTAATTCCATCAGATTTCCTGGTCACTCGCTGAGCTAAGCTGTGTTTAATGAATGCTTTAATGGGCAGCATGTCCTGTGAAGAATGCAGAACAGGTTGCCCTGTGGCCTCTACTTTGACATAATTATCGCAAAGCTATACCTCACCGAAGAGGCCCACAGACATGACGGGCTCCAGGGCTGAGGCTAAAACAAAGAAGTGGCTGGAGAGTTCCTAGTGCTGTCAGACCTTGTAGCGGATAGAGAGGCACCATCCAATCCTCTGACGCCATGCAGACTGTTGGGAGGGCCTGGTGTTTCAGCAGGGAGGCATTGAAAACAACTGACTTAATGGCACAGAGATGTTCCCCTTGATTACTGAGAGCCTCCAGTGCTGTGGGGCCAAGCACTGCGATAACATAGAGGAAATGGCTTGTCTTCTTCTTATCAAGAATCATGTTGTAAATGCAATTTGACTGCAAACAAACAAAACGGTGGCTGCACTGTAAATTGTTCACAGTGCAGAGAATGCTGTCTACTTTTTGCTCATATGCTTTATTATTTTTGGAAATGAGGATATCAATTGACTGTAATAGGACCCTCTGTTTCAACAGTCCTGAAATATGGTGATTATCCAAAAATGAGCTCAAAAACTGATGTGGTGTAATATTCAGAGCAATAGGTTGATTGTTGTGGTTTCAGACATCAGATCTTGTCTTAAACAATCATGATAATGTTCCCACACCCTCACAATTTCCCTTTTTCCTGTCCCATCTATGAGTTGATGGATGAGGACAGAGTTGCCTCTCCTGTAGATATTTGGATAGTTTTGTTTTTGCTTGTAAAATCTAAAGGCCGCAGAATTGATCCTGCCAATACAGATCGCGAAGAGAGAAAGTGGCATCAGTTGTTATCTACAGCTGATGATGAAACTTAACTACAGTCAATTTGATATTGTCTTTATCAGTGGGTGTGAGCTCAGTAATCTCAGAAGACAGGAACAGGTCAGGTATCATTGCTCATTTGCCTTTAGCTGTCATTATCTGACCCTGAACAAGTTGATAACGTTGGCCACAAATCCCATGATGAACTTAATATAACCTTAACAACTGACAATGATTGAGAAACATCTTAATTGAATCACTGTCTGTCTTTGCCCTGATCACCTTTCCCAAAGCCTTATCTTATCTAGATCCATCAGAGTTGATAGTGAAGATGCTGAGCAAAACAGATTAGATAAAACATAACCAAGGAGAGAGAGAGGGAGAGAGAGAAGGGAGGGAAGAAGAATGATTTGTGCACTTTTTCCAACAATCTTCTGTATAATATTTAGTCATACACAATTAAATTAACATCAGTGGTTCTCCTGTTACAGATTACAGCGGGATCCTAGCGGTGGTTGCACAGCTCACTGGATCAGCAGTTTTGGCCTGTCCATTATACACCACAACGCAACCTTCTTGAAGTGGATGGAGCAGGTCTGTCAGTCATCCACTTCTGAGACTTGTGTTCTTGACAAAGAGCTGTGCTCGGCTGAAGAGGGTCTTTTGTTCCTCTGCAGCTAGCCTCCCCCAGAGAGGTGCAGCAGGCCACTGGGCCAGAGCGTGTTTGCCTTCCTTGGCAACAATCACTACTCTGAGACAGCCTCCTCTCCAAACTCACATGCCTGCTCTCGTCAGCCTCCTACCCAGGTCACATGAGCAGGGCTCCAGTCAACCTGACCAGCTAAGACCCCTCGTCACACGGGGCCTTAGAAGCCCACACCTTGGCATTTCACCTCCTCCGTTTTGGTGGTCATGGGCACACTGATCATATATTACGGTAAAGCTCAGATTACTATCCTAGAGAGATAACACACTTATTCACAGTTCAATCAGTATTTATGGATGTAAGCAACACTCTCCCAATGCTAAAGTCCACAGAACAAATCAAATTGTCATGTTCCATAATCATGTATTCCAGTAGTATGCTTCAGCAGTATTCTGCTTTAAATGTGACTTTGACTTGGAAAATGGAAGAGTACAATTTTCGATGGATGAAGAGATGAAAAAGAATAAATGTCTTCTTAGATGTTAAGACTTGTGTTGTTGAGGTTGTACTTTGCCCTCATAACTCCTCAGTGTGGAATACAGGATTGTCCTTGCCTTGGTGATCACTGTTCCCATTTTGCACTGATGGCTTCTTCTGTGAAAAGGTAGCTACTGTCCAAGGACCATAGAGAGAGTCCCTGGCGTCTCTGATTGGCTCTTCCGTAGTGCCCTGCTTGGTGTATCTGTAGCAGAGGAGCACCACCCCACAGATGATGATGAGAACGGAGGCAAGAATCCCTACTGCAATGGCTGATCCTACTTCTTGTCTGATGGGGGCTGCAGGGAAGAGAAATTCTGGAGGAAAGTCGATCGTGGAATTGGTCAGCACAGAGCTCATATTCCAGACCAATGGCACCAGGGAGGACACCCCTGTGAGCACATACAGGGTTCCCGCCACTAAAAACAATAGTCTGACGTTACCACGGTCTTCTAAAGAAAAGTAGACCAACCTCATAGCAAAAGCAGCGCTCATGTTCCCCATCAGGCCACAGATTATTGCCACCATAATCAACACCTGAGCCACAGAGATTTCCACAGGAACAAATCGCTCCGTGATGCCAATGCTCTGACAGAACTCCAACTCGGGAAGGATGTGGCTGTAGAAACACGCCCTCCAGATGCCCACCCAGGCCACACCAGAGGTGACGACGGACACATCGGCCACGTGCCATAGTCTCCACTCATTGAGACCAGCTGTGACCATCATCAGGCACCAGGCCAAACATCCCAACAAGAAGGCCCAGGAACTGCCAGTGAGCTGTGTGAACGAGGTAAATCATCATGAATGTGGACAGGAGCTGGACTCCTAATGCTCAGAGTGACAGTTTGTTGACTCAGACATCGCTGAGTTCATGCAGCTTGTCTCCATCTCATCACAACCTGAAAATAAACACGCCTGAAAATAAAAAATCCCCACAGTTGTGTTATATAGTACACATATGGAGGAAAGTCTATTGTGCCATTGGTAACACACATAACAACATAGATATTATAGAATAGAAACACAGGAGCTTACAGGGTTGTATTAAGAGTATATTATACTTATATGCACATCAATGTTCTGGCAGTACTCAGATATGGAAGTTGGCCCTTGTAAATGCTATACACTGTTTACAATACCCTGGATAAATGTGACCTGAGGCACCTCCCTGCCTTCCACCCGTGACCCTGAAAATAGACCCCATAGAGAAAATGAATGAATACTAGGCAGATATTGTCTAGAATTCTGAGAGATGTAAACACGTTTTACAGTTGGTTTGTGCAGTCTGTTCAATTATTTTTCCTTGGTAATATTCAGAATGTATTTGTGTATACATGGATGTTAGCAATATATGAAGAATGAAGTGAATATCTGAAATGTTCTCGGTATGTAAACACGCTGAATTACTGGGTATATATATATGACAAAATAAAGGCAATAAAAGGTCAAGATGTAGTGACATTTGCTTTTCTGTCTGGTTACGAACACCGCAGCACAAACCCCGACGTTGCAGAAAGACTGTGCCAATAATGTGTTGAATTACTCTGCTCTTTGAGCTCAGATTTTCTCAGCTATCCAATTAATCACCATGAGATTACAACTATGGCAAAACAAAGCAGTTGTTGCCAATAAGATCCCTTCTGACATTGACATTGAAGTTGCCAGATACCCATGTCTATCTGGTTGCAATTGCAATTCACACATATATTGTATGTTTAGAAGAGAGGACATTACCTTTGGAAGTTTCTGGAAATACACACTGAATATCATCCAAGGTGAAAATTGTTGAGAATGAGAATAAAACTCAAGCTTGCTGTGAAATATCATCAGCTCGTTTTCTGAATTGACAGACACCAAATATAAGCACTACTGTGGTTAATGATTGACCAGCCATAGCCATTTAAGTGTTGCACAGGGTAGGAAGTAAAATAAAACCATCATCAATTATGTCCTGTCCTCCTTTTTACTCACCTTTGTATCTTTGGTTGTTGTATTCTCGATATGCACCAAATACTTCAACAGATATTGTCTGTATCATGGGAGCAACAACCTGAGTGATATTCCTCATTCAGCTTCATTTGTGGTCAAATCAAAGTCTTTCCTTTACGATCCACAGTATCAGTAGAGCAGGGTGGGGAGAGTTAATGTATTACACTGGATAAAGAGTTGATCATTGAAAATAAGTCAATCAAACACAGCAATCAAATTCAGCAGACCCTTTATTTTATATAAAGTAGCACAGCTGATAAAGTGTTAAGAGTCAGGCTGTAGCAGTGCATGAAGCATGTAAAATTGTAACTCAAATGCTCAAAACAACTATCCTCCAAATGGCTTTACGTTTGGGAAATTGATTTAATCCCTATAGCCTGAAATTTAGACATTTGATACACTGAAGTCGGTCAAAAAGCTTTGGAATGAAATATTACCATATTTGGTTGCAATATGATCAACCTGGAACGTTAAAGATTTTTAGTGTTGAAATTAAACTAGAAGTCAAGTAACATGTTTATCTTATGAAATACTTTTATACACAGCTTACTCTATAATTTGAAAAGTAGGTCCTTTCTTAATACCCTCTCACAGGGCAGCTGAACTGTAGTAACTATGAGCATACAGCATACGGTAGTAACAAAAAACAGAAACTTTAACCTGTAGTGGTAATGAGACTCTATATAATACACAGCAACACTTGATCATTTTAGTATGAGTAGTGAGTATAAACATGTGGAGGGGGTATTTTTGCCTGTGTATAAAATGGACAGTACTCATGGATGCACATAGAGATGTGAATCAAACACCACAGCATTCGCAGTAGAACAGACATGGGCGACTCCTAGGACGTCAGATGTGGATTACACTTGTGAGAGAAGTCTGGGATGTGAAGTGCTACTTCAGTTGAGAAGTTAGGCAAGTGCTCTTTAAAATTACCAGTATCTGCTCACTTCCCCTTCATAGGTACATTCACAGGGATGCTGCATTAATGTCCCTCCATCTTATGATGTTTATTAAGTTTAATACATCTCAGAAAAAAGCCTCTTCTTCAGGGAAGAAAGAAAAGTCTTAGTAAAAGGCCGCTAGTTTATATATATATATATATTAAAACCCCTCGTATTTGACTGAAATATTAGGCCAGTTTTTTGGATTATGTCACATGAAAAGGATTTCAGAATGTCAATTCAATAAAACATTTTGCAATGTGGTGATATGAGATAAGTGTTGATAAATGATCATAGTTGACTGTATACACACACCTGCTAAAATCAGTTGAAGATAAAATACTGTGCCCTCTTGTATGGATTCAAAAGGCTACAATAAATTACTAAAAAAACAAAACAAAAACAGCATGGAATTACTTTTTAAACACATTACATACAGTGGTTGATGCACCGTTCAAAAAGGAGTCACTTAGGGAGGCTGTCAGTCCCAGTGGTTTTAGAGCAGTCCAGTTCAGAGTGGATGTGAAACACAGAAATAGTAGGACATGCTCTGCTGAGGCTCCACCTCAGCATGGTCAGTGTGTGACACTGGGGAGACAAATAATGGAAAATGTTACATTCCTCATCCTTCCAAAAGTCTGTCTTTGTCTCTACGGCTGCTGATCTGTCACCCTCTGTTGGACATTGGGCTCAACTGCAGTTTGGAGCAACGGAGATAACTAGTCATGACCATTCAGACTGAGGGCTATATCAAAGACTAACAGTGGTCATTGTGCTGAGAGTCCAGTGTCTTCACAAGGGCAGCCTCTGCTCCAATGGCAGACTGTCCATCAAACACTTAAGCTGCTCCTCGCCCAGTTTGATCTTGTCCTCTAGCTTGCGCTGCTCGATGATGAGTGCAGACTTCATCTTGACAAAGTGCTCATAGTCTGTAAGGCTCTCCTCCTGCAGGCAGCTGGCCAGGATGTCATAAACCACACGCTCCCGGCGGTCCAGGTTCTCCTTCAGTTCCTTTGCATCCTCATGCTGTCGGATCAACAGCTTCCTCTTTTCGATCAATGTGCGCTGTAGAAGGGAGAAAGCCACATTTAAAAAGATGGACAATAGAAAATGACACTTTGTGAGGATGGACCAAGTTGTTTTTCTCTGTGAGGAAAGTAAGCTTTTCACAAAACTGACAAGTTTTGAATTTCTCTTCCATTTAACACCTATTACTGGCTAGCTGGCAATAATAGCTGCTAGCTGGCGATATCATTTCATACATTTTTTGTATATTTTTCAAAGCACAACTTTATGTTACTGGATTGGCTACTCAAATACAACTGAAGACTGAGTGCTTCCAGAGAGGAAGAAGTGCCTCTCATGAAAGAATGCACTCCTTCTCCCCGTCTCTCTTTGCTCCAGTGAACTCACCCTCTCCTCAGGAGTGGCATCCTCCTCCAGACTGTTGAGGGCGTTCTCCACTCTAGCCAGACGGCCCGATAGGGACAGCAGCAGGCTTACCACCTTGTCCAGGTCCCCAACAAACATCCTGAATTTATCCAGCTCGTTAGGCTTGCAGACCTGCTGTACAGTGGCCTCCACCTCGTCTCCCAGAGCGTTGTTGTCCAGGATGTCCTCCTGAAGACTCTCCCTGGCCTCCCGCAGCACCTGCAGCTTCTTGCTGAGGCTGTCAATCAGCTCCTGCTGCAGACGGCCATGCAAAATGGAACATTCAAAACCAATCAATCAATGTGAGAAACACTTTTGACTGTTTCAAAGAGGATCTGAGAGACCTAGCCAAAATCCTTAAGGGGGCGATCACACCTACAGTTTGATTTCTTTGGTCCAAACCAAAGTTTACTTTGTCGCATTTTCGTATTTGGTTCATTTAGGTTAACACTGGCCAATTACAAGCAAACCGGGGCATATAAACAAAAGTCACATGGACATGGAAGTAGTTTTATTGGGCAGAGTTTTGGCAACCAGTCATCCCTCGAGGTTAGAAATTTTGGTGGTGTGGGTATCAAACCAAATGCTCCTTGGCTCCAACATTGCCCTGGGTTCATGGTTATGCTAGGCTTTCCAAGCACGAGTAACTGCTGGCTATCAGATGTCAATATCCATCTCCTTATACCCACAAAACTACATGTTTTGGGTTTATTTCCACCATTGTTGTTGGTTCGGACATTGTGTAGTTAGTGTGAACCGTCCTAACTCTATGAATAGGTCTAGTAAGAGACTAGGCGTATGGTACCTTCTTGTTGGCCAGATCGATGTCCAGCTCATCCTCTGAGTCTTCCTCCTCCTGCTCCTCCTGCATGTCTTTCATCTTGATCAGAAGCTCAGCCATGGGAGCAGATGTGCTGTAATATGTAGAACTGGTCACCACGGCAACAGCTGCTGCTAGATTGTCCTCTTTCCTGAGATACAAATAACAGGTGTTTCTCACATTAATAAACCAAGCACAAATCCAGTGTAAACATTTCTCAAAAAGTCACCAAGGCTTTTTCACAATAATGAAAAGAGAAAATTGGCATGTACCTGACCTGTTGACCCAAAAAGATACACAAGTCATGCATATCAATGGATTTTCTAGCTCCATTGCAATTCATAATGCCACCATGATGTAGCTGAGTTGGTGTAAGTTAATTTGATCAGGCACTTTGTCATGATAATGATTTGTCATGATAATAGTCTCTTGTGATCATTATATTCAAAAAGCTCAGTTGGACAATATGAATACATTCTACAGATGCAGCGCAAAGCTCATTTTGTGGACAGTAAAAGCGATATTCCGCTTTAGGTAAAATGTAGTTTATCCTCATCCTGAGCAGTCAAGCACCAACATTAGTGGTCCTATTGATACATTTTTTTTCCCTGAAAATCATACCTCTAACAGATATCAACTATAACAAAATGAGAGCTAATGATTTTCAGAAGTAATTTTGCTGGTTTGTAATTGTCAAACAAAAATTCAAATGCTGATAACTATACATTTCATCGGTCAGGTTATGTCAGAGGATAAAGGCAAACTAAGTCACAGCAGGTAAGCAATGTACGAACGTAAAATGTGTCTAACAAAGCACTAGACTGCATGTGAAAATGTCATTTGAAAATCATTGATACAAACATGGCTCAGGCCTAGCACGGAAACTGAAGGTAGAGGATGAGAGCAACGCTGACCTTTCATCAATAGGCCGGGAGATTGTCTGTTTAGGGGCCACCTTCCTGCGCTGGTGAGCCCCCTCCAACAGCTGCTCTCCCTGGGGGAAGATGCCCTCCATCAAGTCCATGGTGGTCTTCATCTTGCTCTGGTCCAGGATGTCAGCTAGTGACTTGTCCTTGCCCATGATATCCCTGGCCAACTCTTCTCTCTTCTGGTCTTCCTCATAGAGCCCGGTGTTCAGGGCCGCTATGTTGCTGCTGGGCTGGTCTGTGGGCTGTGATGGCTGCTGACTGTTGTTGGAGTTGATGTGATCTCTGAGAGCATTCATGTGTGTGTCTCTCTGGGGCTTCAGGTCTGTCTGAGTGCCCTGCATTATGTCAGGCTCTCTCTGACGTGTAAAGGCAGAGAACACAGAGTAGTCCTGCTCTGGAGCTCCCAGGCTGCTGAGCCTGGTCATGCCAGGCACCTCAGCTTCAACAGCAGTGGCGTCGTTGTGCAGTAGAAACTGATAATTCTCCTTTTCTGAGACACTGTCTGAGTGGACAATCTTGATGGGCACTTTCTTCACTGCAGTATTATTGTTTTCCATCACATTCTCCATCCTGAAGTATCAGAGAGGGAGGGACAGAGGGAGAGAGAGAAAGACAGAAACAGTCCATGAACTTATCAATCTTGCAGAAAGAGCCTCAAAGAATGTTCCCTGTGTCTTTCTGTGAGGGGAAGGAGAAATACAGTTGTTGCAGTTATTCTATCCATATGCAAGGGCTGATTTAAAGTCTCATTGCGTGATGGCAACAGAGCTTTTTTCCATGCCCACTATCCTGGAACATCCAAGACATCTGGACTCCTCCCACTACTTTGGTTTCTGCTAGCTGTAATATGTACTGTACAGTGCTACGTTCACTACACATGATATCAATTAGTTTTGAATCAGGAATATGAACAAACAGCTTCATGAATGGGGCATTTACACAATATTGTACATATTAGGCATTTAGCTGACTTACGCCTAGACCGCCAGGGGGCTTTATAGAAATGCGTAAGATCTCTGTAATTTACTGTGGGTTGAGAGCACTCACATGTTGACTCTAAGGAAGCAGTGATTCTCAATAAGCCCCTTTGTACATGTAACAGAAAGACACAATAAGGAGCACCACAGTCATTCTTTTCTGACTGAGCTGGGATAGCGATAGTTCAAGAATGGCAGCAATGCTGTGCACTTTTGTGGCTGCCATATGAAATCTATAAAATTCTCTTTCTGATGAGACAATAAAGTTTAAAGGTTACCTGTTTGAGTCTTCATCTTGCAGAGAGACTGGAGGCTTGTCGCTGAGTCTCTGTGGGGAAAACTGTGGTGATGGTGAGCGCTGCCTCTCCATAGTGGCCAGCACTGAAGATCCGTAGGAGGAAGCCAGGGGAGAAGAGGCTGGTTGAGGATTGGATGTCGATACTTGACGCACTGCCCCTTGTCCTTTGTCCACAAGTCCTTTGCTCTGCTCAGAATCTCTCTTTGGAGAGTAGGCGGGGACAAGGGTGGGGTTAAGGTCTCTGTTAGGAGAGCAGTGGGTGAAGACTTCACTCTGGGAACTGGTGAAGGACTCGTGGGAGTCGCTGAGTGGGGGAGTGACTTCTGGACGTCTGGAATTGTCCAGCTTGGGTGGGGGAGGCCTTTCGGGCACGGAAGGCTTCCTCCTAGGTCCAGACAGCGGCTCAGTGTGGCTGTGGTCGTCAGGGTGAGGGAGGGCAGAGTCTATGAGGCTATGAGAGATAGATGTGGGTTTGTGGTACACAGAGGCAGGGGCAGCTCTATGTCTGCATTCAGGGTTGGTTCCTATCATGGGCAGTGGGGGTGGTGCTGGGTAATGTTCAAACTCCGCAGGCTTTTCTCTCACTTTACAGTCACCAGGCCCTCTGTCAGAGAACCTGAGAAACAGAATAGAAAGCTTTTAATTACACACTGTTCGACAACTAGGCAGCAGGGACTATCATCTGCAGCTCAATCAAATAATACAGTGTGGCATAGGCCTTGATCATCTCTAGAACAGCCACTATGATTATGACTATTCCAACATGACAAGACACACACGTCTCCCTCTGTTTTGCAATTCTCTGGTAACTGTTCAGCTGGCAGTCTGAAGAGGCATATTTCGGTTCCCACAAGTCTGCATAGGGGAATAAATAATCCTCTAGCGAAGCAAGAAGCAAGGCAACATCACTTTTTTCCTCCCTGAATCACATTTACATTTTTAACTCTTTGGGGGCAAAGTTAGAGAGGCAAGGACCAAAAGGTGAATGTTTTGAGGCGGTCACAGGGGTCAGTAGAGGCCCAGTAGAGAACTAGAGGATATCATGGGAACTTATGTTTGTAAAAATGAGCCAAAATGCTCAGGGAGGATTGTTACCAACAAATACAGCAAATTTTATGACTGTTGGTGTCATGTTGGCTTTAGACTGTAATGGATGAATTAGTGCAACAATGTGCACAGTGCAATATCATACAGGGATGTGGTGACTCAGTTGGAGTGATTGTGTACAAAGACTTTAACCAGTACGTGCACTAAACCTTCTTTAACCAGTACGTGCACTAAACCTTCTTTAACCAGTATGTGCACTAAACCTTCTTTAACCAGTATGTGCACTAAACCTTGGCATAATGAAACCAAGTGTCACATGCTGTCGTTAAGTGAACCATCTAGACTATATGGGAGCAGCATGCAAACCCCCTAATATTGTGCAGTGATTGTGTACATTCATAATCAACATTGACTACATGTACATTATGAGTACTCAGATTAAAACATAGGTAACATAAACACATAAATCATGCAACTTTGACCTGTATTGATACTAATATTAAAACATATGGTGACCTGAAATATTAGTTTTTGACGGTTATGTGAACATATATACGCCATAATCCAGTCCTACCAATTGGAATTTTTACAGGTTGTGACAAGTTACCCAATGAGCAATTGTTGTTGAAGTTTACAACCGCCTGCATGCCTCAGTCTCAGCACTGGATAAAGTGTGAGAAAGTTACCTGGAAGTAACATGAAATACGATAACAATACTAATATTACTTTAGTTTATAGTAAGAGGGATATGATTTACGTTGCTTGTAAGTGGATGATCTAATGAAATCACAGATGATTTAGGATGGTAATTCAATAGGAGTGGAGTGGAGATGCACAGCTCTGTCAGCAACAAGCAACATAGTGAGACAGAGGGTCAAAAATGTATTGAAATATTTCCTGCAGAATCCCATCTGATAAAGCACTCTGATACAGACTTTTTGCTGTGTACAAACTACTGCATCACATTCTCTACATAATGAGAGACCATAAATCATTTCTAGTTTTCTGGTTTTCTGGTTTAGGCCTGGCTAGGTATGGAATATAAACTAAAACCTGACTTCTGACAGTGACAGCAAAACAAAGAACAGAAAACATACAGAATGAGGTCAACAAATCTGACTGATTGATAATTATAAATGATTTAATGTACCAACTCACCCTAAGTGAAGTTCTACCCCTGGCAGTTCCATGAGACAGTAGAAATAAAGAGTGCGCTGTGCTCACCTGAGCTCTCTGTCTCTGACAGGAGGCACCTGTTTGTATGCCTTTACACCTGTATCAATAACCCTATCTGGGTGGAGCATGCCTCACTTAGCTCATCTCCCAGGCTTTTCACTGACAATAACATCCTCTCCACTGTTGTAATGATAACGTGAGTGTCATATGGTGTGGCTCATACAATGAGGTTGCTCAAGACAAGATATTCAACACCCTTCAATGAGTTTCACCCGTGGGAGTTTAGATAATCCATCAAGACTCCTGAATAACTGGTTGGAAATCATGAAGTCATTTTGACCATGTCACCATCCTTAGTTTAAAGATCATATTGAGCAATTTTAGAATATAATTAAGTTTTCAAAAATAGGCAAAAATCAAAATAGCCCAAGAGATCAATTTTGTCAAATGGGTTTGCATTTTTAAAACATCTACTATCTACTAAGAAAAACTGGCAGAAAGAAAGAAGAGAAATTATTCAGGATGCACCTAAATATCACTGTATAGACCTCTATTACAAAGCGTGCAACTAATCAGCTTTAACATGCCAAAAATTAGACATTTAACTGGGTAGAGTTTGCATGTTACTGAAGTGCAATGGCTTGGAGGCAAAATGATAATTAATTTAAGGAACGAAAGCAAGAGAGAGACCAGTGAGATAACGCCATTATTAGAGAACTCGCCAACAACATTTCACTGTTTTCATAACACAGGAGTTGAGTTGCCTCCATATAGGCTAGATCATGTGTCACGTGAAATCATCAACTGTTACCCATGAACACTTTGGCCATGCCCACAGAACAAACAGTAACTAAGGAGGCAGGTTTGGTCTATTGTAACCAAACCGTTATAAATAGACACCTCAGTCCTCCACATTCATTCAGCAGTGGTGTGCCACCACACCAACTAAACTACCACCACTGTAGAGGGAATGTAACATTAACACAGCATTGTAATTTACCTCAGTTTCCCAAAATGGACAAACAAGTATAAATCCAGTGTTTAAAATAGTGCTTTTATGATACTACAGAATCCAAAGAGAATTGTTTTAGTGCTGCAACCAGAGGGGTGTTCCATAAAGCGAGTTTACCACCTTAGCCAGGTTTATTTCACTTAGTCTGGCTTATTTTCAGGTTTATTCGGTTCCACAAAGCAAGCTCAACATTATAGTTCAAGCTAAGTTGCTGTGGCTTGCTTCGAAACTAGCCTGGTCCAAGGCAGTTTCATGTATAATATTTTTAGCACAGCTTTTCAGTTTTTTAATATTGTTGGAACACATGATATTTAATTAGATCTATCAACGTTGTTCGTTTTAATTCAACAATTACTTACGCATTCGTACGTAATCGATCAGCAATTTGTTGCCAAGCTTTCTCTCCCCCTTTATTTATGGAAATCATATTTCCCTTTTTAGTTATAATATGCCTGAATTCTTCATAGACTTCCACTAAAAGTTGCTGCTCAGTAGCCGTGAACATTGCGGCTCTGTCTTTAGCGCCATTTTTCGGCTTGATGAATCGATCACATCCATGATCGACCTCACAGGCTGCTTAAATAAACTGTGTACAACTGTGCACACGCAATTATCTGGATGGCTTGAACCTGGCCAGATCACGGTAGCTTGAACTCGGCTTCGTGGAACCGCTTTATCCCCGATTGACTTGTTAGGTTAACTCAAACCAGGCTTTCGAAATGAATCTCCGCTTTTCTAAACCTGCTTTGTGGAACACCCCTCTGGACTACAACCAAATTAATAATGGGGACAGACATTGAACAAACAATAATACCTGACCATCACCACCATATACATACACACACAAAAAATGGAAGCTGTCCAGACATCTTCATATTAGAGCATGGGATATTTAAACCTTCTGGCAGTCTCATGCACAATTCCACCAGGCAGAGCTAGTGTTAATATTGCCTCATTTGTTTTTTAGCCATTGACTAAAACAACAATTACATATTTGCATGTACTCAGCTATTTAGGCCACCCTACAGTAATACTGTAGCCTACGTCAAATTGTTTGACAGAACCCACAGTTTTTTCCTTCAGACACAAAGGAAAAACATGTCAAGTAACAGATCTTATTGATCAGTGTTTCATGCCTTAGATCTGGCCCAGTGAACTAGGGTGCCCATGGCATTCTGGTAGAGGGCTGAAGAAACACTTCCTCTCTGTCACAGACATATTCAGATGCCTCGCCTACACCAGTAAGCCTCCACTAACAACACAAAGCGCAGCCAAAGAGAAGGCCTATGTTGTCACAGCTGCACCAAGGCAGTGCCACTGGTATGCCTTGAGAAATCATAAAGAACTCACTGTTCGCCTACAAACTCACTGCCCTCTTCCTGGGCATGGATTCCTCCAATGATAAAGCTCATAAGCAGAAAAAATCTAATATATCAGACTAAGGATGCTCATGGAATGACCAAGACAAGAAAAAAAAATTATCAATAAAGACAAAAGAAATCATCACTTGACACTGTGCAAACTTCAGTCAAACAGAATACTGTCCATTAGAAGCTTTAGCATTCAAGGCTTCAGTCTACTCCTTGATGACAAATATGCATACCAGACTACACCCTCTCAAAGAACTACTCAAGGATCCCTGGATTTTAAATGAGGCCAAAAATCCAATGTATAGTAAAGTATTTATATTCTTTTAATTCTACTGTGATATCCAAAAATGTTTATGTTAGCATAAACAGCGCATGGTGGAGTCAATAGGTAGTTCCACTCCCCTGGAACGTGATGCATTACCAAAAGTCATATCAAATGAGAGATTCTCACCTCGTGGTAGTGTTGAACTGTTCAGCGGGTTTACTCTCTTGCTGGGCATATTCCGCAGGCTTTCTTCCAGGAACCGCAATCTTCTGTAAATAAAGTAGAACAAACCCATATTCCGTTACGCAAAAACATACAAACGATCCACAGAAAAGAAGCTTCTACCTGTCAGAGTGAACTATACTAACAAACATGTTGTGGCTACTAGGTTTCTACCATAACGAAGGTAGATTTCAGAAGGTAGATACCCGTCTTTCTTCCTTAGTCTGTGGGTGTGCCATTATGAACAAACATGGACTAGTATTTGACTTGGCTCTTTCCTTTGTGCCTTATTAATTTCATTGAATGTGCTTGTCTAAATGGGATATGAAGTCACCTTGAGGGTTTCATACCTTTGCAACAGATAAGTGATTCCAACCAAGTTTATTTGTTAATTTCAATTACAACAAAAGTTTGCCAACAATGAGACCATCACAAATTAAAATTCTCCAAAAAATTGTGTAAAGTCTTACAATTGAAAATGGCTGTCATTTTGAGATCACAAACAATCAGATTTTGTGGCTCACCTGCCCATAAAAGTCGGCTGACGGAGAGGATCGAGATCTCTCGTGGAAACAGGTGGGCTTGGTTGTCTCCTCTGTTCCTGGGTCCAGGATGTTATCAGCTGACCGGTATAGTCCGGAGGCTCTTGTTTCAGGGGGTTTCTTCTGTACATTCCACCTTGCCTCATACTCCGCAAAGGTGCCTAGTCTTTGTTGCTCCAGGAGGGACTGCTTGTGTGTAGAGTAAGGAAATCCCTGCACCTCCTCGGTATACTCTGTAGGGGGAATGACTCTGCTTCCGATCCCATTCAGTGTGTCCTCTGTTTCTGTTTCACTGGTGGAGGCCAGAGCTCTGGCCTTAGTCTCTTTGGAGTCCTTGGTACAGCTTTGAATGGCTTGTATGGGCATGGGAAATGCAGGTTTACCAGTTGCTTCAAAGAGCTTCCGTTGGTCTAGTGAAGAGCTTGTATTTTCAGCAGGAGGGAGATCTTCTTTCACACCCACCTCGTGGATCTTGTCTGGTTCAGAGAAAGATTTTACCTTCTTTTCTGCAGAAAAACGCTTACGGCTTCCAATGCGGCTTACCTGACCACCGGCAGAACCTGATTTACTCATTACAGACTCTGAGACAGTTGGCAGAGGGGTGACATCTTTACGGGCCGCCACTGAGGATGGATAATTGGGTAAGGCCTCAGCCACAGGGTGCTCCAGTAAGACAGGCTCCAGGTCTCTCCTCCTGAAAGAGGTAGCCTTGAGCACCCTAGCCTGGGCCTCCTTCAGATTATCCTTGTAAGTGCTAGTAAAGGAACCATCTGAAGAGGTGGGAGTGGAGCTTTCTGTGGACTTCCAGACTTCCTGGTCTTCCTCAGCCTCAGTGCCGGTGAGGGCGGCTGCACTCTTACTTTTCTGCAGATTTGCTTTCCTCATCTGGATTTCATTCCTTAATGTGGTGGCAAAACGGTCACTACGTCTTACCTGCTTGCTTTCAAGGGACTCCTCATAGATTGTGCCTCTGGATTTCTCATCTTGGCCTGTGGTCTCCATGGAAAGGGAGTGAAGCATGGGGGTTGCCTGTGGGCAGATCTTATTGCTCTCTTGACTCTTACGTGTGATGTCTTGCAGTAATTCTCTTTGTTTCAGTGGCAGAGACCTCCGCTGTTCAGACTGTTTGCTAGGGGGATAACTCATATAGTAAGTTTCTGCATTTTGTGTATTGTGACTTCTCTGGCTTCCCCTGTCATCAGAACTGGGTTTAGGTATAGAAGTTTCCAGTACAGTAGGGGGAGTTACTGTGAGTGGCTGTTTATGGCGGACACTTTCATCCTGTTTGCTGTATCCATTACTGTCCTTACTGTGGGAGTGTTGCTGTTGTTGAGGAAGATGATAATTTGCTTTGGTGACCGTCTGGGGGCTAAGAGAATTCCTGTCATTTCCAGTCTGCACCAGCTCAATGCCTGCTGCACTTTTCCTGTCCTCTGCCTTTCCTGATAGGGTGTGTGGGCTTGGCTGGCATGTTGTGACACAGTAGTATCGGCTATGTCCACTACTATCAGGGTTTTGGTCAATGGCTGTAGTGGATAGGGAGGTGCTTGAGGTCCTTCCCTGATTCTGACCAGAGTGTTGAGCAGATCCATTAGTGGGCAGTTCTTGCATACTGCAATAGTAGCCACTTATGTTCTGTGGCTTTGGTACAGATGTGGCCCTGGACTGGGAGTAAAAAGTGCTTTTGTCACTATTTTGCCATTGATGGTAGGGCTGGCTAGCATGGGGGGGCTGGCCTAGCCGAACATCATTGCTGGATAGGGAGTACTGTTTGTTTGAGTTGAGCTGGTTGTGATTCGAGTTATCAGGTGAAATGTAAGAATTGTCATTGTCATTTTTGGGGGTTAAAATGTGGCTACGGTGACTTTCAGTGGTGCGTTTAGCATTATCAGAAGCCTCTAATCTTTTGTCTACTCCTTTCTCGTGGGATTTAGAAGGGACATGTGAATCAGGTCCCTCAGGGTAAGATATAATGAGCCCCCTTTCATGTACCTTGGTTGCAGCAAAACTGTCGCTGCGTACAGGTGGAGGAGGTGGGGGAGGAGAGGGGGAAGCAGTCTTCTTTTTTTCAGGAACATGCCAAACAGGTCCACAGCTGGCTCTACTAGAAGTGGATTGGCGGGAGCCAGCCTGGTCTTCTGTCCTTGGACTATCCCGGCCGGTGCTCCCTCCTGGCATCTGCAGGTACCCCGGCCTATCATCCTGCTTGACTGACTCACTCAAGCTCTGGCTATTTCTGCCATTGTTGTGCTTGCCCCCTGCATCCCACTGACTGACTTTATAGAGCATGTTCTCTGTGGAGGCAGCATTGCTCTTTGAAAGAGTATAGTCTGGTGTGCCAGAGCTGGTGGAAAAGGAGCTGTAGGCAGAGTCTCGTTTGCCTCCTCCAAGGTGCTCCATACTATTGTTGGACTTGGCTGGAGAGAGCTGACCAGGAGGGTAGGGGTGTGAGACATGCTCTAGACTGTCCATACTGCCCAGAGAGCTGAACTGGTCAGACACTCTGCGCAGGTTTGTCTGGTCCCAGCCAGAGGAGAGATCAGTCGAGGATGAGCTGGAGGTTAAAACAAAGGAGAGAAAATGTGAGAACAGAAACAGCAGCTTTGTCCAGAAACAATTCAATTCAACCAATTGAACCCAAAAAGTATAAAGAAAATCTAGGCTAAAGTGGAATTTCACTTATATTGAATTATCAGGTTGTTATGAATTGTGAGCTCTAAAAAGACAAATATAGATTCTGTACAGTCCCACAGCACATTAATGGCGATTGCATATAGACCTAATCATCATTATGAGTTTATTTGAATCTGATCTCACTGGTCACTTTATTAGGTACACCTATCTAGTACTGGGTAGGAGCCCCTTTTACCTACAGCACAGCCTTCACCATGTCTGCATACTTTATATATTGAGTTGCAGCCACGTGATTTGCTGTTTGGAGGAGCAGCCTAATAAAGTGGGCAGTGAATACACGTATGGGATCCTGACTGTGCATCGAATTTACTGTCAACCATCTGAGCCAATGTAATTTGATGACATCAAAGGACTGCATTTTCCTTGGTCTTGCCATCTCATCACTTCATAACTCACAGAACATCTCACAAAAAATCTTAAATTTAGGAGAATGTTTGTTTCACATTTGTGGTGTGAACCCAGTCCTAAAGCCTTAGGTGTGGTGATTGTGCCTCACTAGCCCTAAGTTCCCCCTGCATTGCCACACCTTAGGAGTTGTATTTTACCCCAATAAAGTCTATAAACTGTGGTGTGTATTAAAGGCCTCTAGACCTACCGGACCTTACTGGTCCAGAAAAGGTGGTAGGTGGTGGCAGCTCTCTTCTGCCCTGTGCAGTCCAGTCTAAAAGTAGTTTACACTACTTAAAAGTAAATTTCTGTGCAAACCCCCTTTAAGCATAATCATACCATGTTAATTTAAGCGCTTGATTTATAACATGGATAATAAAAGAGGCCCATTTCATGGCCCTGGTGTTACCTTGCATCATATCTTGTGTGCCAGACTGGTGTGGGTGGAGACTGTGTTCTGGCAGTGTCTGATTGGCTTTCATTAAACTTGGTGGAGTGCCAGGAGTGAGGCCTGCTTATAGGTTCATTCCGCCTGAAAGAGGGCAAAAAACAGAGTGGATTAGAAACCATCCCCTTATGGAAAATGATATGTGCCTCCACATATGAATCTGCTCAATTCAAAGTTACCGCAACAGCTAGTACTGCAACTCCTCAAGTCAAAAATAATTGCCATACTGCATGTCCATCAAGGCTGTAATTTGCAACATTACTCCACCATATCCCAACAGAAACAATTTCGAGGGAATCTACTTATTGAAAGGCTAAATCACAAACCTTGCACAGTTGTCAGTTATTCATGTGAAACGTACCCTTTAAAGCGGTTCTTTCTGAGATGCATGTCAGGAAAATGTAAACAAACACATCAGCATAAAATGAAATACGCCTGAATAAATTATTATTTCCTTGTTAACATAGACACACAAAACATGTGGTTATTAAATGTAGACATGCCATGTGCCAACAGTGTATTGCATGCTACACAGTTGGACGCCACATTATTCATCTAATGACATGAGCCATGAGACAATCCAAAGAGGTATGCCAATGAGACAGGTAATTAACCACGGAATAAAGAGAGTTGCTATAGGAGGTATGGAGATGATGACATTACTAGACAAAGAAGAATATGATTATGGGCACACATCTGACAGGAAAGGAGAGGAGAAATGGAATGGTTACTACTGGTAACTATGAAGCCATAGAACCATACCTCATGGAACTTCGCAAAATCTTCGTAAGAAAGCTTCTTGCCACATGCACGTCATTCTCTGAGGGCATTTTCTGAGCTACAATATCCACCATTTTCATATTCCTAGGCAGCAGGGGAGGAACACACAAACTAAGAACTCACTGATAATAATAGATTGGACTCACAATTGATAAAAGGAGAAGGGACAAAACAACACCAAGCATTCGGACTGTTGGAGACTGATTCATGTTTGTGCACACTACTTAGTACTTCTTAAGAGCTCATCAGGACTCAGGATACTTAAATCTACCCTGCATCCAACTTGTCACTGACTGCCATGGATTAAAAAACAAAACAAAACAAAAAACAGCAATATGTAGTTTACAATGTATGTAGATGCATGGTGTGGTGTCATTGCCCCCTCTCCTGGTCAAAAGAGTGTATACTCATGTTGTTGCTTTACATGCTTTTTAGTTTCACGGAAGTTGAGAAATATGAGGAAAACATTTCCAGAAATCACTATATGACAGACCTAGATTACAAAAGTAAATCACAGGACAAAACCGTCACAGTTCTATTCACCTCTTATTATCTAAACAGGACATAGCTAAGGTGAGCTGGTTGTGCTCAGACTTTGCCATATGGCCCCATGGGGAACACAAACCCAGCATGTGGTAGGGGGCTTAGAGACCAACCAGATCAGCCACCTCACCCCTCAGGCCAAGCTGTCGTCTACCTCACAGACAGATCTGGCACCTTTCTAGGTTCAAAACTGTCACCATTTGACAAGCACAAGTGACTTTGGTATTTGTGAGACCAATAATGTAGCCGCACGTGGGCAACATAATAAAACAAAATAAGGGAAAATCCCGGGCTCATTTATGGTGCTGATAATTTTATTTACCTGAAGTTAATAGCGCTATAAAAAATGTCTGAGGCTAACCTTTGAGCAAAACAAAGTATTTCTGCCTCTATGAAATAGGTCACCAAGCCAATTCAAGCTCTTATCATAGGCCTGTGTGTTTACACACTGACTACGTCCTTTCATTGTAACTCTGAGTAGGCTTTTACGCATCGATTTCTGACCTCTACCATAAGAACATGTAAACTGAGTGCAAAAGTTGTTAACACTTTAAAATATTTGTAAACACTTTTGCAGTTTCATTGTTAGCCTCACTCTAGTAATGTGTGCTAGCCTTTACCAACTTGGTTCATTACCAAACTAATGCAGATATAGCCACGACTATGGTAACCACTTTTACTGAGAAGGAATTATAAACTTTGGTCCTATAAAAGGTCCAGCACAGACAAAGCTGGGCCATGCTTTCATTCTCATTGGACTCAGACTGCCCTACAAAGCCATGAGGTCAATAGGTCCTGCCCCCTCAGTCACCTTGTCTAAAGGCCTTGAATGATCTGATGACAAGACTTCCAAACACCTTCTTTCAGATGGAGACTTATCTTTGAAAACGAATTGTTGGACGAAACAATTGACATAGCCTAGTATACTAGTGCTCTAATACTGATTTTGATTGCAAAATGGGAATAGATGGAGAATTTTGATATTAAGACAGAGATCTGGTTCAGCCCCATAAAGTGGGACAATTCCACAAAATTAATTGTGGATTAGAGGTAAGGCCTATTTAGAGGACAAAGAGAGGCCAACATGAAGCTCAGTGCTCCTTGTCTCCTCTGAGTCCATGTTTCTGGGGCTCTAGGAGCTAGCCACACATGGCGCCTGCTATTGGTATGCAAATTAACCTGGTTTTATTAGGCATATCGTCAGGGCTACAGCTGGGCCAGCACAGATATGCTAGGAAAGTGAATCAGTTGGCTGGGATGGGGGCAGGGGGAGAAATTGTTCTCCGAGAGTGATCTGGGAAGAGCTCAGTCTTACTTAAAATGGGTTGTCACATGGTCCTGTACTAACTAAGCCACATTAAAAAATAAACAGCTCACTCATGGATACAAAACTGACCATAGAACTTGTTAAATATCTTGAAAAACTAATGGCCATATGTTAGAGCTGATATACTCAATAATATTCACAGATTAATGCTTTTCTTGCCTTAAATGAGAGTCCAAAGATTCATTTGCATTTGATTTTGAAGTGCTAAATCTCGCTGATCATGGCTTAACCTAAATGATACAGGACCTTGTGCTGAATGACAAGAGGGGAAAAAACAATAACAGAGTATTAGGGTCACAAAACCAAGCATAGAAAGCCCCCATATGTTAAACCTTCTTCCACTCATTCATCTAAATGTAACACCAAAGGGTACGACAGCCATCAAACACAGAAGTCTAAAGTTAAAGACAATAAAATATCCTATTGATGACTAGTAACAAAAGTTTCAACAACAACAAAAAAAACAGGGTCATTTTAACTCACCAAATTCCTGAGTGAAGGATTTCGAAGTGGAAACAAAGAAGAACCGTGCTATCCACAAGACCACAGAATGTCAGACTGGAGTTCAACTTGGACAACAAACTGAGACCAGTTGTGCTCCTGTGCTCCTCAGGCACCACATTCCACAGACACTTCAAAGATAGGCCAAAACAAAGAGGCATCAGCAGGCTGCCGGGGTCTGGGCATCATTGCATCGACTACTGATCCAGTACCTCCAAAACACAGACCAACAGACCCACAGACAATTCAAATACAATCTACACAGAACCACTAAGTAGGCTCACTAAAACTATAAGTTCTCCTGGCAGTATTTGCTTCAGCCGAGGGGAGATTTCCCTTAGGATTATGGGGGTTTTACCCCTGAAAGGGGGTGGTAGAGTGTACAGAGAAGGAGGAGGGCTATTGTCACAGCCAGTCGCCTTGGAGTAATCCCGTACCTTGTGTCATCTCATTGGCTCTTAGGGCTAATATGCTAATGATGGGATGAAATGCCGGACTCTTCTCTTCCCATCTCCCCTGTTGTGAAGCAGACATGCATTTCTCCCATTACTATGGCAACAGGTTGATCTCTAGGGGTGCAAGGGCACCCTGGTTCCTGAAAGCCCCTGGTAACTAGGGAATGCACCGAGCATTGTAACCTCCCTAACAGGGACGTCAGCAACACATGACAAATACAGCAGCTGCAAATAATGAACAGTGCAAGAGTACCGACTACTGGTTTTCATGGTTAATTTAAAACTGAAATGCTAATGCTTAGGACTTGCTCAGTTTGAATATAATATATTTATCCAATGTGCAACTTGATTTGCAGGGTCAGGATTTTACACAGCTGAGAAAGCTTTGTTTAGTAAAACTATCTTAAACACCTTTCGTTCTCGTGAAAAATTAATGACTTGTGAGACTGACATCTCAGCTGTATACCATCTGGCACTGAATATCAACTTTATAGTAGTCTCACCTGGATCCTTTACATAAAGACCATCTTGGAACAGTCAAACAGGGGAAAATAGACTCAGACTGTGGCCTGAGTGACCCACAAGATTTTTTGATTAAAACCTGATCTGGCACTCAAACAAGTGGTCTGGTGACAGGCAAGAAGATTAGTGAAGAATTGTTGAGACCTAAAGTTGATAGGAAGGCAATAAAACCACCTTTCACAATGATCTATTGTGTGTGAACCGATCAAGCATGCATTCCAGGCAAGAGTTTTAGGTCATCACCTTCAAGTAAATGCAACATTTTTCTCCATAAAAGTAAAAAATGCATCCCAGATCAAGTCTAAACTTGATCTGGGATGCAGTAGGATTTTCTTTGAATATATCACTGCAATATAAATAACGATGATGAAGTGCTATGTGAGAATTGAGTCCAAGAATTCCCAAAATGGACCAAATGAAAGTACAAATCATATAATCACAACAATATATTAAAAGGTTAATACATAATCTTTCACCCTAGGTCTTTGTATTATTAACTGCTAATGCAGTCAATGCATTGGGAACTACAAGATCAATAGACCCAAGCATAGAATAGCGTTTCCAGGTTAGTGGTTAGATTTATAACTGTGTTAAATACAGTACTCATGTGTCTTGGATGGAAAAGTTAGTTAGCCATCTCTCTCTGTTAGAGGGGATCTAATATTTGTTTGTCTGTAAAATTTCCCCCTTAGTGACCAACTAGAATCACTAAGAGTCACATCTCCATGGTAACAGCAATGTTTCTGATTGGTGGAACTCGAGCTAGGATTGTGGGTAGTGTAGTACTTCCACAGGAATTCATGAATAAAACATGATTTCTTAAAAAGTTGAAATAAAATTGACTTATGGCTTCTACAGGAGTATATACCATTGTTTCACAATCTCATAGCTCATGGTAAGCCTTAATCAAATTCCCTATGGTGATTATGAATTGTATTTTTACTTCCAGAACCTGAGGAATTTAGGGGGGGTGCTGAGAGGCTTTATCCCCCAACAAGAAAAGTTTACTTGGTGGTGTGGGAGTTCTTCGGGTTTCAAAGAAAGATGGGGGTCATTGATGACATGCCTGTATGCAGGGCATGCATGGCATGTATGTAAATTGTGACAAAAGGTCGAATTATGGCTTAAGAAAGTGATGATGAGGAACCTTTTATGCCCAATGATATATATACACAATATACATATGAGGTTGACATAAAGATAATATTTATTACATGGATGGTAAAATGGTTGTGTGGAGGAAGGAT
Source organism: Hoplostethus atlanticus (assembly GCA_034670405.1). Lineage (NCBI taxonomy): Eukaryota > Metazoa > Chordata > Actinopteri > Trachichthyiformes > Trachichthyidae > Hoplostethus > Hoplostethus atlanticus. Next base: position 1,228,189 of record JAXDDX010000028.1, on the reverse strand, counting down.
TCACAGACCCATGTATAGCCACAATGCAAGCAGGCGTCTGTGGCTGGACCCGGGACTATAGGTTGCTGCTTTCTGCTTTTTATTCGTTAATCATTTTATCTTCTAGCATCTTAGTTGAGAGAATGACAATCAACTTGATTGTTTCCATTAAACCTGAACATAAGACTTCCTTTTGAGACAGCAATGCTACTAATTAAAAGTTAGGATAACTGGTACTGAACTGCAAGGTTAGCTCACTTAGCAAAGCGTGGCAATAACACATAATGAAGTGCAGCATCATATATTACGGGGCAGAAAAATGCTGAGGTTGTGTGCACCCAACCTGGACTTGCAGGTGAGCTGTTTGATTCCATTGGTCCCTGAGGGTCTCACAAAGGCCTTCTTCAGCAGACCCTACAATCAAGCTAGTCATGTTCGGGTGAGAGAGGTGAACCGTGAGCAGCATATAATGACCAGCACATTCCTGGGCTGAGTGGCATACCAACTGTCAAGTCACTGGCTGCCTGCACTGACCCAAAGTCCCAAAACACCTGGACATCTTTTGTCTAGGGGTGAGGGCCCAAACAACATCAGTATGACAGATTCCTCTACATTCTTCCTCTTACACACTATCCATTATTACGGTTTACATTATAATAGGAGAATCAATGGTTTAGGGCACAGGCAGTTCGCCAACAACCCGTTAACTACCTAAAACAAGCCATTGGGTCTTTCAGTGCCACTGTTGCCTGTCATATTGAGTTGTAGTGTGGAAGACAACAGCACATAAGGCCAACAGTAAGAACAATTAGTCCAAGATTAACTGTAGTCCCTCTCAATGAGATAATGCACCTAAATTGCTGTACTATTAAGAACACAACTGCCCCATGATGAATTATTGGGACATCATGGGATCTTTATCTGTCCATTGGTGATGGAGCCAAATAGATCCACCTGACAATACTGTATAACATGCCATTACACATTAATGCATTCATTTAGCAAGTGTATTTGTAGGGACTAAATGATTAAACAACCACACCTGATCCATAAAAGTAGTAATACACTGTTGTTAATACAGTTATTATGGACTTTTTAGTACCAAAGCTAATGCGAAGTGTGAGCAATTTTACCACTGTATTGGAACCTACCTTTATCCATGCCATAGGATGTTTACACAGCTGAGAAGAGTAACTATTTAAGTAGTTGTCATTTGCACTTATAAATGTCATGTCAAAAGCTGTGACATTTATAAGTGCAAATGACAACTACATGCTCTCAATTCCTCTCCCTATCTGATGTCTGATGTCCCACTAACATTTGTCATGTTTAGTGAAGAAAAGAGGATAAGGAGCAGCTCGCTATCGCAGATGTGGGAGAAAGGCAGAACTAAATACTTAAATTGTGATTACTATTATGCATTAAACTGGCGATTATCAAAAGACAGTACAGTACAGTAGTTCATTGTAGAAAATGCAAGAATCAAACATTCATAAAAACAATCACATCCAACAATATTTTTCAGGTTCAGGGATATACCTCTTTAAAATGTTCATCAAGGACATCAATGCTTACACTACAAGTTAGACCAATGAGCCTTTCCAGGAGTAATTGTATTGTGTACCAAATCTCTATGTAGGCTTTGCTTATTCAAATGGCCACATACTTGTATAATTATATTGGAAACTGCTCCTTAATCAGTATTTTTCATGCTGCGCCAGCCGAAGGGAGAAACACTGGCAAAAGCCCTCTACTACTGTAGACAATGTTTTTTCCAATGCAAAATAATGGAGCATGTTACTTTGTGTGGCTGTTCTGTAACTATGCCAGAAGGGGGAAACAAAATGCAACAAGCAACAACTTTATATTATAAAGCTTGGTTCTTCATTATATCGTTGGTTGCATGTGGTGCCAATGCTCCAAGGAAAGGGGAGGGAAGGGAAAGGAAGGCAATCCAAAGTGCTGGAGTGTAAGGCCTGATGCAGAATAAAATCCTATCTGCCCCAAGTGACAAACTAAAATTCACAAACTACAAACTAAAAATGTGAAAGTATTCCATTAGGTAAAACCTTGAAGATTGTCTCATTTGACATGCCACAGCTGAGCACAGAGGCACAGTGTACATAGTAAAGTTCTGTCGAGGCATGTGCCTCTACAAGCTCGGAGCCTATCCTTAAAAAAGAAAAAGAAAAAAAGAATCAAGCTTACATGCTGCTTTCCCACAGATAACCACACCTATCTGTTCTCTAGCAGAAGTGTGACAAGCCTCTCTTAAATGACCGCACACAGGTAATATCACATTAGTCATCACATGCAAAATACACAACAGGGTAAATCGGGCTCCTCCTCTCTGCTGTCTGTAAAGAGACCACACCTGTAGACAGGAGCAGGTTCTGACAGCTTCCTGACTCTCATTCATCTATCTAATATAAGTCCTGAAATTGGCGTTTCAAGGCCTAGATTAAGGCTATATACAAACATGAGGGCTCCATACAGACACATGCAGTGATGTTGAATGCTACATTGTTAGATGTTTGCAGACCCCAACACCAGTTTAAAAATGATCTGCAGACTGCAGATGGATGGAAGGAAGAACAAATGGGACCAGAAATCAACATCAGCTCAGCTCTGAGGTTCTGTAATGACCCAGTATCACCATGCTGTGTTCTAATTCAGACATAGAGTTGTTATTGTGGCCTTGGGAAATTACTGACTGGAGATGCTATTTGAGATTCTCAGTCACAGGGCAAAGCCAAAGCTCCAATATAGACCTACAGCAGGAACCAAGGGTCCCACAGGACAGGTCTAACAGTCTGTCTCAATATGAACAATGATACATAAAGGAATTATCTCTCCCCATGCAGAAACACCAGTGTACTGGAATGACAATATGTACCATGCTTCACTTCTGTATATCTTCGAATTTTGCCTCCAGCTCATCTGTAGTGTAACCCACCGTTGCTATCTCCCGGTTCCTCCCCTTATTTCAAAGACAAAAATAATCAACCTCCCACAACAACAAATGAAGACTCATAAGGTGTACTTTCAGTGGATTTTACTGTCCAATTTCCTCATAAACCTCCATAACAAAATCAGACCAGAGAAACTCCACTGTATCCTTTGCTTTTCTACGTGATAGTGGGTGCATGATGATTTAGTTTTTCTTTGAAACCTCAGATAATGGACTCTGATGTCATCCCTAAGTGAGTCCCTCCAGCATCCTAATACCCCAAAGAAACGTACTGAACCGACAGGATATCAGATTATACCTACAACCTAAACATAAATCTGAGTAACGTGTGATACTAAATGTTGAACAAATATTTGCCAGTCAAACCACCACCACTGAATGAAGGGGAGTATGTACTTCTGCACAATCTATTTTTTCAAATCACTTATAATTGCATTTTTAAGTTACTTTGCAATAAAATGTGCATCAAGTCAAGGTGTGCACAAATCTGTGATCAGGCTGTATGCTAACATTATATTTAAAATAGTCAACAGTCAAATGGTGGTTATAGACAGGAATGTACATTTGTCTTCAAATCTATACTTGTCTAACAGAAAAGTCTATTGTGGACAAAACACAAAAGGAGACAGTCTTTGTGGAAAGATAAACGGTGAGTGGACTTCCTTGTACGGTTGGATTTGTTTAGGGCTTACATTATGATATGATACAATACAGCAAGAAATCCAGACAGCAAGGAGAGACAATGAGACCAGTGTTTCACATACAACGAGGCCATGTGTAAGTAGATCTTCTGGACTCGGCTGACAAATGATTCAATTATAATGCTGTGAATACTAAACAATAAGACTGAACCACATTTAGGACAAGAGGAGTGAATCGATTTATTTAATGTAGGCTTAATGTTCATAAAGAGTGTGAACAGTGAAATGTGTGATAGGACTAGCAGAGAAGCAATGCAAACTAGAAATGTCTTACAGAGGGTGTGAGCGCAAGACATGTAGAAGTTTTCCGAAATTTCAAATAAATTAAAAAATAAAAAACAACCCACTGAATAAGTGCCATATCATTGCATTTGCATCACAAACTTCCTTTAGCTGGTCCTTTCCATAGCTGTCTGGGTGGAGTCTAATAGGCTGAATGATGTCATCTTCACACCTCTCTTCCTGCTTTCAATTTGATCAACGTGGGAAATGAATTCTTCTCAACTGCAACAAGGCAGAACCAGGGAAAACAGGACCATCCAGCTAGAAAAGGCATCAGCAGTGACAGCTAGAGATAGTGTATGTTGGCCTACAGACACCCTTTAATCCAGACAAACAGCTGCAAGGGCCAGGATGCTCCATCTCCTCCCCTCTGTAACCATGGTTTGTTAGAGCTGTAACCATGATGACTTGTTAGGTTGAGAGGGTTGTGCATCTGTGGCAGCAGCAGATGCAGGGGGAGCAGGACATGGGGAGAGAACTGGGATTTGGTTACGTACCTTTTTACCACCAGAGTGAGTGTCTTATGGGAGCCTTTCACTAAGCAGATCGCCTCCTGTCTGTAGCCGCTCAGGGGAATCTCGTTGATGTTAACAAGCTCGTCTCCCACCTGGAGACTCACAGCTGCTGCCTTGCTGCCCTCTTCCACCTGCAACATAAATACAGCAGATGGAAAACTGAGAATGAAACAAAATGTTTTACAAAGACAACATTGAACCTAATCCATTTTAGAATTTGAAACTGAGAAGCTGGTGTGAAGCAATTATATAACACCTACGTATACACACACACACACACACACACACACACACACACACACACACAATTATATACATCTATTTGACCCCTGGTCAACTGAGGACACCGACATATATGGCTTGTAATACATACGGTCTTGGTCTTGGCTGACCAAGGATACTGAATTATCCAATTCAAACTATATACACAGAACTATATAGCCTGCACTACATTTTGTCCTGGCATCTATTGCGTTTTGTTGTCTAAAATTCTGCATCATTCTGCAACTTCTGCAAATTCCGCATACTGTGATTCCTCTAAGCACTGCACATTGCAAAATCCACCGTATTTTGCATTACACACAAACAAACAAACCAACAAACACACAGAGCCCATCTACTATAGAGGTGCTCCAGAGCACCTAATAAAATAGATTTTATAGGATACCAGTGACAGAATAAAGACTACACTGTTTACCTTAGTTAATAGCGTGTAGGCCAGTTTCTCAAGACAAGGTTCAGAAGGTATAAAATGCTTCAAAGGGCCGTTGTCAAGGCCAATAGGATGGTGTAAAAACAAACCGTATTGTGTCTGCATCCTGGGCAAGACAAAATAGAGCCCTGTCCATCTGAGGGTAGACACCTGGAATAACACATCCCTTAAAAGGGTAGTACAGTGGACTGGAATCAGCAACAGCAACAGTGTTGGCAGGAAACAGGAAAGCTAGATTCAAGCTATCAAAATGACACAGAAGCACAGCCTCTTAAAGTATGGGTCACTAAGTATCAGGGTAAACGTCAAGACAGAGAAGAACGGCTGGCCCTACACCAACCAAGAAAGCCAGACTTGACAGGGCATGGTGGAAAAGAAAAGCAGCAAGAGTCTGCTTGGCAGTTGGCATATTAACATACAAGGCCGAGGTCTGCAGCTGATTATCAGTTCTCCACTCAGATGCAACCTGTGAGAGGCGGCTGTATGACTCAACTACAGAGGTATGTGTACATATACAGCCCATTACGTCTTATATGGCCTTTATCCCCTACATAGAAAACCAGAGCCCAGATAGCACTAATCATAGCCCCTTTTCATTATTCTCTAATAAAGAGAGGATTTAGAGGCAGGGTTAAGGCAGGAGGGATTGAGAACTATTATGATGGCTGGCTAGGTTCCTGAGATGGCCCTGATATGGTAAAGTGTATTTTGTAGAAAGATTTAATCACTGACTGGTACACTGAATACACTGTAGGTTTCAAGGTTTTGAACAAACACCCCAAAACCCCAGGTTTGGTAAAGATCAGAAAAAAAGGTTGCAAAAATTGCATCACATAGTAGTAGGGCACATACCATGTAACTGTGATGTTCTGGGTTCAAATCCGGCCTGGGACCTTTGTTGCATGTCAACCCCTCCTCTCTCCCAATGTTTTATGTTTCTCTCTACTGTCTGTTGGCTAATAAAGGCAAAATAAAAAAAAGGATAGTAGGCAAATGTAACTGGGGTTCAGACTGAGCAGACAAGGTCAACTGTGATTCAGACAGAGCAGGAACAGTCAACTGTAGCTCCAAAGAATCAGGGAGAACAGACACAGTCAACAGTAGCTCAGGAGAACCAGAGAGAACAGACAAAATCAACTGTGGCTAGGGCAAGGAAGGCAAAGCTTGCTTCAGGTACCTTATCTAGGCCTAAGGTCAACACTGTTCAATCTACAGTGTTTGTCTGATAGTATTATTAATTTCTCTCTAAGTGGCTGCATACACGGTACATAAAAGGTTTGTTACTTCAAAATCAGCAGGTCTCCATGACATCTGGGATACAGCCTAGGACTACATAGTAGATTGTAGCTAATGCAGCTTTAGTTCAAGACAAGCCAAACGGTAGCACTGATCCACAATGAGAAAATCCTGTAACAGTGGAAAGACGCTTTCTAAAATAATAACAAACAGAGCAATGCTCTGGCAACATAAACACACACAGACAGCTAGAAAACAAAAAGGCACATAAAGGCACAGTTCACGCCAAATAAACTCAGGAGATTTATACTGCTTTTCAAAACATTTTCCACCATGGCACCGCCTCTAGCACATGAGCTATCGCATGCCCTTTGTTTACCATCTTCCTCCAGGCTATATCACTCCAAGTCAAGCCATCCTGGACTCTCCTCAAAATAGCCTTATGTCTCTCTGTGGGATATGAAAGGAAGGATGTGGTTGCGATGGTGGTCAGGAATGTGTCTTTTCTGCTGAAAGATGTCCTGTGCAGTGTGCTGACAGGGCACTGATCTCAGACCCCATGTATGGCTCATGCTTTGCCTGTACACAGCTTAGAAGATGATTGCTTTTTCAACCAAGTACGTATTTTGTGTGTCTGACATGCTCGAGTTTGAGTAAGGCACTTATTTCATTGATTGGTCTTACTGCTACCAATGCTACTCCAAGACCATATATTCATTGCAATTTGATGGGGCACCTGCAACAACGCAAACAAAGCTTTTAAAACCACCCAAATGAGACCTTTACATAATTTGCTATAGCAAAGGTTTGCCTACTGTACCAGTCACTTCAGCAAATTAATTTTGTTAGGTTGCCATTTGGCTACTGATTAAGCTACAGATACCTAACCTTTTCAACAAACAAAACAATCCCTCTCACATTACCCCTGTGACAGTTCTCTCTGCTCCTCTGACAGAGTCCAAACATTTTGTGTGTGCCATCTACCTGCATTCCATGCTGAATAACCTAACCTCAACATGCTGACTTCCACATACTTTGCAATAAGGAAAACCTTAAATCTTGGAACTGTTTTTACCTCCATGAGTCAATAGACCTATTCCATGTTCTCTATGAATCATGTTCATTCTAGAGGTTGTGTAATCCAGCAACAGTCAAATGTAGCCCACAAACTTGTCTCACAAAGTATTCCTAAATCGGCAAAACCTGTTAACCTGATTTAACAGAGCATGTAAGAACAGAGTCATTTTGCAGCATTTCTTTGAAGATTTTCCGCTGCTTCTTTAAGAGCAAAACATATTTTCCTGACACAAAAATGTGCTCCTGGCCTACAGAAGATATGTATGAGGTGCATGCCCAGCTGTGTTGTGTAAAATAGGATTATTTAAGTTTATTGAGACAGAGGACTTAAACAAAGTCCACGAAGACCTTTGGCAAAACTTGAGCTATGAGTGGAATGTTAAGAATTTTAATTAGATCCAGAATTTTTTTTTTTTTAAATACTCAAACGGCCTTCAATCTTCTGGCTCCTTCTTTATTATCTTTAATTTACCAATTCAAATCGCTCCATAAATGACCAACAAAGCTCTTAATTTAAGCCCTCTTCAACAACGTGTTTTTCTCGGCCCACCATCCCTCTCAAGACCAAACAGAGTGTGCTCGATGCTCCCTACTCACTCACATTACAAAGGACACTTTCACACACTTTTAAAGTTAATTCCAATAGCTAGAGAGATGTTCAATCTTAACATCAGTAAAGTGGACTGTGGAGGTAAAAACGGATAGCTGTGCAAATCTTAAGCCACAGCCCCAAAGGGCACTAGGCAGAGACACAGGCAACTGATTTTTACCAATTATCAATAGTCACAGATCATATATTTCCAGACTTAGAATAATTTGCCTAAGGTTAAATGTTTAAATGTTCCCCCCCCCCCCCCCAGAAAAACAGAAAAACAGTGAATAAACTGCTGTTCAATACAGAAGGGTTGCATCTTTGTAGACAGGTATTATGCGTACGCTTACATTCTCTTGAAAATCCGTCTGCAAATTTGTGACTTTAGTCATAGAGGCCTTCATTAGATAGTCAGACAAGAAATGTTGGGAATAAGATATTCCCTTTTTTAGTCAGTATCAAGCAGACACTAATCCGTGGGCAATTCATTAGGCTATTCTGTGAGTCAGAGAAGTTATCAGTTACGTCGGGAAATAGTAGGTCTACTTGCATCTTTATCTAGTCTACAACAATAATTCAACTAAATAACTTTAGAAATCAAAGCCTGCAATCTGTGGACTGGTCCAAAAGAAGCACTAATCACTAATCCTGACTAAATTTATCCCATCATGCCATTCCAACAGGCTTCAGGCTGTCAGGGATAAGTCAGTACATTTGGAGTATCAAGCTCCAACATTCCTCCCCTGCTCCTGGTACTGCAAGTTATTCTTCAAACCCAAATTTAACCCAGTCCAACACCAAAAACATAAAGCAAATGTGCAGATGACTAACACACAGCCTAAACAACAGCAAATACAATTTAACGACTAGGCGTCAATTGTTGAAATATTTTTACTGCCAACCAGAAAGTCTCTTGTAAAGCTATTAACTATTATTCAAAAGGTTCTGGCTGTACTAGTGATAGGCCTATACTAAAGGCTTTTGAGAAAGTTGAGAACATCTCACCAACAGATGCAAACATGTCCACTTGAGATTTTGTTGGTCCCTGGGTCGAAGTTCTTGCATTCAGTGACAAAAGATGATAAAATACTGCCAATATTAAACCTAAAACTGCAGTCCAGCTGGGTAATGGCTCACACTACACAATTCAGCAGTGTGACCAGGCCATTTAATCTTACAGCTTAAGGACTTAAAATGGCAGGAATTCTACTCATTTGGATCACATGCTTGTAAAACCTATGGTAAGGGGGTGAAGGTGGTCACAACTCTATTGCTATGAGCCCCTGTGGTGCCCGAGTTTCTGAGTTTCGCCTGTGTGGGTTGGACTTTGGACCCGTTTAGGTCAATACAGAAATGACACACAAAAATCAAACAGGGGACAACTCCCGAAAAACAGGTGCTGGTGTTTTACCATGTCAAATTAACTAGCAAGGTCTTTTGAAGTAAATCATTAATCCGTCAACAGAGAAGTGAGGTTATAGTGTGATTTAGAACTGCTACACTAATTTGGTTGTATTGAGATTAGGTGCTCACCCTCATGGCCATTATATGTATATGGTGGCTCATATCACACACCTAACAAGGTCAATTCAGGCCTATATGAAAAGGAAAATGATGAGCATTAGTGTCTGTTGTACTGAAAATCTAATGATTGGAGGAACTACAAGATGTTGACTTTCAAGCTCTCTCATTTTACTTCACACTGCCAAATGAACACAGCCATAAGCAACTTTCAACATACAATAACACTGCACAAATCACATTTGATGTACACTTAAAGTACATCAAATGGCACAATCCATACAGTAGCTGCATGTCAAATTCATGTATGAATTTCCAGCATGGGCATTGAAAAGACAATGGGCTCATGTCATGCACCATGTACTCACAACATTATGGGTTTAAATCTGACAACATTTGTTGCATCCTGTCTCCCTCCCCTATCTTTCGTTATTTTGTTATTCTCCACTATCAGAAAAGGGCTATAAAATATTTTAAAACAAACAAGGAAAAAGCATGGCAAGGTACTTGTGGTGTAAGCAGTGAATCTGGTGTCAGGACAGTCAGCAATTTGTGTTTGGTTAGATGATTTTGACTGACTAGTTAGTCCATAAGATAAATGTCTTTACACAAAAGACTGGACTTCTCACCAACCAGCAAACTTGCAAATACACACCATCTTGAGTACAATCTCTCAACTGTGTCCTGAGATGAAAGACTTGGATTATTTACCTTGGTTATAAGCAGAGGTTCTCGATGCTCCCGTCCCCCTCTGAGTGTAAAACCCCATGGTGCTCCTCCAGAAAGGAGCACATCCACCAGCCTCCAGCCCTCATCGTCTCTGGTCCTCTGATCCAGATCTCCTGATCGCTCCATCACATGCCGAAAGTTTTCTCCTTCTGTATAGCGTGGATCATTTCTATGACCCCCAGCATCCATGGTACTTAAGGAAGGAAAGTTAAAAAAAACATTATCATGAAACTTGCCTACTGGACATATAACAATAATATTCACTTGTCCAAAAGTAAGTTCATCCTGACCAAATAGGATTGAATGTAAAATGTGTTTCACTGTAAATAGTAGGCCTACTAGACTGTGATTTCATATATAAATTCAATTAGGTCTGTAACTCAAGTCCTTGATTGGCTAATATAGTTATACAATAATTACCCTGTATTATAAAATTCATCACAGGAGAGTGGGCAGTCTATTCACCTTTAGTATTTTTATGCTAGCAGGGTAAGCATCTACATTTAGATCACTAATAGGACAGTAGGATTTTTTTTAGGTCCTTGTTGAACTGCGCATATCTGAAATGTGTGTGGAAGAAACCTTTATAGGCCTGCTGTTGACCCTCATGTAACATGCGTGACAAACGCTATTGTAAAAAAACAAAAAAAACAAAAACAAACATCAACGGACACAGTCCCTGATAATTATCCAAAACTATTCGTCAACACATAAAACGAAAATTACTTAGCCAATTTAAGTTGTTATGCCGAAACTTCAGTAGGCCTAATACGGACAACTACATTGTAACCTGCTACCCTACATTAATCTTGTGTATTGGCTAACTTCAACACAACAATTCAAAACCAACAATAATTCATTTGGACATTTTGATCAGAGAGGTATGCATGAACATGTGTGATAATTTGTATTATTGTCATCATCCCTCATCCTGGTTTTCAATGAAGATTTATTATCCCAAGGTCTAAATACCCTTTCAGAGGCTTGCCTACCCTGCCAAGAATGAAATTCTGGGGGAAAACACTAAATACTTGTGATTTAAAAAAATTAAAATAAAATCTTTTTGCCATTGGTTGTAAGGCAAAACTGAGAGGAGTACTAAAAACAACCCATAATGGAACATGTACTGTGTCCATAGTATGTTCATGCTGAGTAATACTGTACAGTATATTCAAACATGGCAGCGCATTACATAATACATAAAACCTAAAATTTTGGATGTCCTGTTTACTAACATGACTTTATTGCTCAATATCGCCAGCCTATGAATGATAAAGCACTAGAATCAGTAGTATAGGCACAAGATACACATCTAAGATGTCAAATTTGGGTGCTGTTGATATTTAAATAAGCTATTTGACAGTTAAATAAATAAAAAATATGTAAAAGCGTTTTTCCGGAATAAGATGATAAATTGTTATAAACTCATCCTCCCTTTATTACGAATTAGGCCTATACTTTTTTATATCCCTATATATATATATATATATATATTAACATTAAATTGTATTAAACTCAATTTAAGAATTCAGCGTTTTTCCTTTGGTTTAGGACAGCCAAGTTAATATCTAATACATACTCAATTAATATGAAAACCCAGGGAAGTACAACTAGAAGCTGTGATGTCATCAATATAAGCTGGACCGTACACAGGTTTCTAGCGAGAAAATTGTTCACAAATATTGATTGGACTGTCTTAGACCATTGCAATAACAAATAGATTTTTTAATTTAAGTGGCATTCAAGGCAGAACGAATGTGAATGTCCAATATAAACTACGTTTGCCAGTCAAAAAAGCTGTTTTCCCCCTTATTTAGAGCATAAAATGCACTCGCTATATCACACTAGGACATCCCTACCGCTGCGTAAACACCTGTTGTCACACTCTAGACAAGCTAACTTAATGCTCTTATGTGTGAGAGAATTAAAGACATAATGTCGAGCAGCACAATGGAAACCATCATCGCCTAAATCGACAAATAAGCATAAACCGGGCTAGGTTAATACTTGACAACCCGCGTTGTTAAATAGAGTCTTACCATGAAACACACACTTTCTTCATGAAAATAACTATTCAGCCCAACAAGATCCATAGCTTTATCAGAATCAGCTAATCGCCTTACATATAAAAAAAAACACACCGCATATTCAAGCGCGACTCAGCTAACCTTACCTGGGAACTGAATTTCTTGTTAAACCGGTGAACAAGCTTGCTTCGTCGCGGTGGCACGCAGCTATCTTCCAGGTTCACGTTACACATACTTCATTCTATTTTTCCAAGTGTCACTTTCACCAAAATAACTCACTATTTCTATGAACACGTTCGTGTAACGGACGAAAGTTTCCCTGTTGTTTTATACGCAGCAGTTTAGTCTATAGTCTACTTCATGACACTGACCCAACATCGACAAGCACACACACGAGAGTTTAAATTAGCTAAACTAGCTAGCGCCATGGATGTTAAGTGTAGCAATGGTAAAGCGCAAGCGTGCCATCTACTGTTAGCAGAGTGGAGATTTTTTCTGGGAGACATTGCATTCGAATTTGTGACAAGAGGGCTAAAATTATATTACACACCAAACTCAGATTACATCTAGTATCTGGGTCGATAGATAGACATTAATCCCGTATTATTTCGTATTTATCAATTTGCTAAAGCCAAGTTGTGAAGTTAAAACTAAACATACTCGTTTCCATGACAACGTAGTAACTTAAGGGTCGGCAGACGGGCCAAGCAGTACCAATTCGCGGAAGTCGCGAATGTTGTTGATACGTCACCAGATTACCTAAAATCCACCAAACTATCCACCGGTTGTCGTATACAACTAACATTCAACGTCGAACATAATGTTAAAGAACTGGGGAACATGGCTTGGTTTAGAAAACGAAAATGGTCAAGTTACACAGGAAACAAAGTCTATCGTTGATGTTAATGAAGACAAGACTCATGATGTAAACAAACCGACTCCTGCTAATGACGGTGAACAGACCGCTGCTGCGAGAGATGTTCAACCTCCACAACTTCTCCAAAAAGCAATGGGAATCGGTGGTAAATTCACTTGTTAACGTGTAAGCCTTGTAGTGACACACAGTCTTCCTTTATGTGTTAAAGGTGGTATTTAAGTTCGCTAACTAACGCTCAGGGAGGTATAGTGTTAGTTAGCAAGAACTAATTAGCTAACCTAACTTCAGCTACTAATTGTATTACAATTACAGTAATGTCAGATAATGATAGGTTGCTTCTCTACAGGTTACATGTATAATTTTGCCAGCAGTGCCTCAAAGAAAATATCTGAGTCCGTTGTTGAGACAGCACAAACCCTAAAGAAAAGTGTGGAGGAGGGGAAGATTGATGGAATCATCGATAAGGTAAATAGTCTGCGATCTCATCTTGATTAACTTCCCAATTCTTTATATTGAAATAGTATGAATAAAATGTTTTCCCTACCGCAGACCATTTTGGGTGATTTCCTGAAAGAGCAAGAAAAGTTTGTCCAGAAGAAAAATGCAGAAAAGATTGGTGAGTAGACATTTTATTTTTGTATTCAATCATATAGCTCTTGCAGATATGTTGGATGTCAAGTTTTGCTGTATACTTAATAAATATTTCGGCCATTCAACCTTCATTAAGGTAATGTTTCAGTCCAGGGTGTACAATAATGTAATGTATAAAATGAATGCATTAGCTACAGTCCAGTACAGTACAGTTACCATTGTCCCTAGATGCTGCTGTACCACCATGGGTTGGTTATAATGAAGAGGAAACCATACAGCAACAGATTTTAGCTCTTTCAGCTGTGAGTACCCACAGGAATATTTGTCAAACAATTTCTTCAACAGAGAAACTTCTGTCTTTGTTCACTGCACATTATTGCATCAGTACCTTACCATTAGAACATTTCACTTCAGTTTGTTGCTTCGCTTGTTGACAGGACAAACGGAATTTTTTGCGAGACCCCCCTGCTGGTGTGCAGTTTCACTTTAACTTTGAGCAAATGTACCCTATCGCCATGGTGATGTTGGAGGAAGATGAACTCCTTAGGAGGATGCGCTTCCATTTAGTCCCCAAACAGTGAGAATTTTTTGTTACTGAAATGTCCTATCTGTCTATCATGTGCATCCCTGTGTAAGAGTGAATTTATTAAGACTACATTTATTTTAGGTATGTATGTGGTGCTTGAAGGGATATAGTCTATCCATGAAACATTCCACCACAGAGATGACTGCATACTCACGTATGTCATTCTTAGGGTAAAAGAGGAAGCCTTCTGGAAAAATTACTTCTACCGTGTCTCCTTGATAAAACAGTCAGCTCAGCTCACAGCTCTAGCAGCACAACAGGCTGAGAGGAGGGAGGGGGAGAAAAATGATTCCAATCCTGAAGATGTGCATCAAACAGGTATAATGTGCTTCATAGTATAAAATTAGATGGGGCCTGTGTCTGATCTTAATATGTTCTAGTTTGTGACTAAAATGAAAATTAATTAGTTTAGTTGGTAGCTTTTCACACACAAAACCATAGATATACCATTGAGGCTAAGATAGACAGTTGGAGGTTCTCTTTATCACTGTAGGATAAACCAAAGAGTGAGTTAACTTTTTGCACTTGGTCTCAATGGTATTTTATGTATGGTTTTTGTGACATACTTAATAGCCTTTGTAGCCTCTATTAGCCAATGTTAAGTTTTCTTTCATTTGTCCAAGGACAGTGCATATACAGTGCATATAATTTCACTAACAGTTTTAAGAAAACGTGGAAGAAGTCTAAAGTATTAATGTCACTGAGAAAATATTAATCACCTTATATTTCTATTGCATGATACTGTTACGATAATATCACAAAATCATTTTGCAGAAGTAGTTCAACGGAAAACTCCCCCTACCATCATCAGTACTAAACCTAAGCCAAATGAGGTAAGATATCTAGAAAATCTAGTTTGAACACAACATGCTCTGTTCATTGCGAAACCAGAGATTGGGCAAAAGAAGAAAGCTAACAGTAACAATCTAACCTGTTTCTTCTGTTATGGGAGGATGAAGAAGAGATCTCCAACAGCCCAGGCTTGTCTGAATTTGTGAGCGATGCCTTTGATTCATGTAAGATAAATGAGGAGGATCTACGCAAAGAAATGGAGCAACTGGTTCTGGACAAGAGGGGAAATACTGACACACAGGAGGGTAGGTTTTAGAGGCCTCAGACCAGTCTTTTTGTTGAAGTGTGTTACCGTCTACTCTGTAATTATCAGTTACATGAGTGACAGAACATTGGGTTTTTCAGAGGAGACTCCAGACTGGGAGAGGGAGTTGCAGCAGGAACTTCAGGAGTATGAGGTGGTGGCTGATAATGAGAACCGGGATGACAACTGGGACAAGGAGATTGAAGAGATGCTGCAGGAGGACAGCTAGAGTACCTCTGTTCTATACAGACTCCTCCAGCCTTAAGTCTTGAAGGACATGTTTTGAAAGACCAGAAACAACAGCTGCCAACAGCCTTTATGTACCCACTATAATGATGCATGTCAATATTGGGCTTGTATTTCAGGACCCTCTTAAGAACTGTCAATCTTAAGAGACATGAGCATTCAAATGTGTTTTTCCTGTGCCTTAAAATAGTTTAACATTCATTAGTTAATATTCAGTGTTGCCTCATAACAAAAAGGAGAGGAGAAATTGTCCTGCACCCCAAACATATATTGTCATACTGATGTTCAGCTCCATAGAAATGGAATTTGAATGGTTGACTATGACAGTCCCCAGGATGATTTTCTGGGCATAAGAAAAATGTCTATGAATCTACAAATGCAGTATCCCATCCATTGAAAATGGAGCAGCTTCAGACTGTCTTTGAGATCATAGACCAGAGGCTTTGATGTCGGTATCTGGCCTTACTGACTGGGCTGCTGTCGGAATAATGTGAATTCTTAAACTGAGTGATATTTCCCTTAAGTGCCTAACTATAGGATTTCATGTAGGTAATATGACCTGTATAGTGTTTTTTAGAAGCATAGTTTATCCTATTACTGAGCCAACTGTGTTTTATAGATGGCATTGTTATACAGGTTCAAAAACATCTGAAAGCCTATTCTGATATCACTCTTAAATTCTGTAGAGGTGTGTTTTTGTAGATTGTTACATAGTGTATACCTATAATGGACCAAAGGGACGTTTGTCAACAATGCTAAAATGGATGACTGAATGAACATAGTTTTTGCAGTGATCAACTGTGTCTTGTCCTCTCCATATGCACACATATATAGATGTTTATATTGTAATGTACTGGATGTGGACATTTCAGTCCACACCAGCTTTGCCTTTTGTCCTGTATACACCAAACTTTATACAGGGAACCTGTCTCAAAAATCACTGCCTTCTGTTTACATTTTGCTCTATACACAGATTGCATTTTATCACACTTGATTCAACTTTTAATACCTTTCATTTTTATATCTGGATGGCCTTTAATTTCTGAATATGTCTCAGGCTGATCAAGGTTGGGTAATAAACATGCCTTTTGTCAATATGTGACTTTCAGACACATTTGGTATTTTCATTACTAAACTTTAAGAAGTTGGGCAACCCACTCCCTGCATTATTTAAGTGCTGTGACTGGATGGTGAAAAATGAAGGTGGTTTGTGACAGTATAGCATGAACAAGGAACTGAACCCATACGTTTAGTGTACATGATCCTACCAGCAGAGTAGTACAAATACATTAGGGTACCCTTCAGTGAGGAACTTGACAAGAAAACATACCTTTTTGTCTTGCTTTACCCATCTAATCATTTTATTCTGTTGCATGGAAATATCTCAGGTATTGTAATAGTAAATTAAAAAAAACTTTATCCTCTGTAGGTAATTGCAACTGCAGTAATGTTGGACTGCTTGCAGTGCTCTCACGCTGTATATTCAACTATACACACCGTATAATTTAATACATTAGAACAGAACCTAACATTCACACTTCTGACATGTATCGTACAGAATAAATTATACATGAAAATGTTTCTTTGAATTTATACAAATTGTTAATAAGAGGTTTCAGTATTTCAAAATGTAGAACAATCATATACAGAAGAAATTACAAAAGGGAAAAAAAACGAGATGTTTTGAGAAAATTATTTCAAACACTTTTGGTTCATACAATACTCTTAAAATGTACATACTGTGCAAGATGATGAACTTTAAATACAGATAGAATGCCAATTTATATGATTTGTGCAGTGATGTGTGCCAAGGCATTTTGTGTGTATGTGTGTTTGTGGCAAGTTATTTGAAAAAAAAAAAAAATAAGTAAAAAGTACTCTTTGTAGCTGGAACTACTACTTGTAGCTCAAATTAAGTACATTTGTAAAGAAAAAATATTCTCTGCTACTATTTCAAACACTATTGCTGTTTTACTCAATAGATCTCTGACAAGCTTAAATTATCTGTCCAATTATCGTATCATTCTACTGTTTTTTGCAACATCACAGTTATAAATGAGTAGTTCACATCATATGTGGTTATCAGTGGTCAGTGACTTTTTATATTGACTGGCTACCAATTTTGGTTAGACAGTGACAGCATGAAGTAATAGCCTATATTCTCTTACAAGTGGCAGAAGTGACTAAGCCTTAAATTGTCATTTGTAAGAATTTTATCAAATAATTGAAGTAACATTACTATCTGGGGGTGATGATGGGGTCACCGTCCTGATTACCACAAATTTGTTAGTAAATACTATTATGACTAAATGCTAACATTGTTAGCTATAGAGCTGAAACAAAATAAGGAAAACAGTGATACGGTCCCGCTTCTCCAAATAAATTCCTATGTCGGGATCACACTTAATCCATAATGCATTTATGTTGCTGTAAACTATGTGCAGAGTTCTACACAAGGATCCCATGGCTCAAATGTATTGAGATGAAACTGATCACACATGGTAATCGAATGGAGAATTACAACATAAGTTGCAGCTTTGATTCAACTTCCATCGAAGAGAAGAGTATGGCATTCAACGTAAGAGTGATCCCGCCTTGGGAACCAAGCGGTTGAACAGTCGGATTACAGGAGTGGAACGTGCCACCCCAGAACACCGCCTGGACATGCCCCTGTCTATTCATTACATGAAATATATGTCAGTTCATCTACATTCATTTCACTTTGGATTGCAGGAGTGCATTACAAATTACAGTGGGTCAATTTTAAATGCCAAATGTTTTGTGCTTAAAACTACACTCTATCTTTAAGTTAATCGCAATGCAGTCTTTTGAGCAATATAACAGAAACAAAGGCAAGACGAAACATAGTTCTTTGGTTTTACCAATGTAATACTTTTGACTTCCCTTTACAGTATATGCTGTAGGTCTGACTAAGACAATGCTTGCTTCGGATTTAGTTTTAGTTCAGAAATCATGAATCCAGAATGATTAGCTGAGCTTTGGCAAATCAAAAGCAAGCAGGTCAGTGAGTACAGTGTCTTGGTTTGGTTTGGAAAAAAGCAGAAACACCTATGCTGCTTTTCCTCCTTTTTAACAGCTGACATCATCTTGGTGTTGTGTTGAGACATGAAGACCAAACTGAACTACAGATAAATAACTCAGTGGGAAATACCCAAGCAGTGCTACATTGTGTTTCAGAAAAAAAAAGTAGAAAAGAAAGGCAGGGTTGTGGAACACAGCTATACAGGAACAGCATTTGTGTGTGTTTGTGAGTTTGTGTGTGCTCAAGGGTTGGTTTGGAGTTGGTACAGGCTACATATAGCAGAGTAGCTGGCAGATGAAGGAGTGTGTGGCAAATGGATGATGAAGACCATGTTTATGTCAGTCCAATTTCCTCCAGTACGCTGCGTGGGGTCTCTGCTTCCTGCGGAGGGAAAGAGAAACCACAGTTCCGGTGAGAGAGCTTTCATTGTTCAGCTACACAATACAGATTAAAGGCAGATTCTCAACTGCTCACTTGTGGAGTCACATAGTCTATAACACCACTCTGTCAACTACTGTAATGTCACCTTCACCTCAACAGTAGTGGTGGTGGGTGGGTAATTTACTGACATTAGCAAGCATTCAGTGGAACAGTTGCATAAAGATGGCATCAATCCACGAAGCTGCCTGTTTAGTAACTAGTCCATTCCTTAACCTCAAAACTAGTATTTGGGAATTTTACAGTGGCATTGAGATGAAAAGTAAAAACACAAAATCAGGATATGAAATTTAGACCTTGGCCTAAATGCTAACTGAACTAATTTGTTATCTGGTGGTTGTGGGTGATAATGTCAACATCTAAATCTAGAGAAGATTTCCAGGACTGTTCAGCCTCATAGTTGTTTGCTTGATGTTGATTTTTGAAAAACAAAATAACAAGACAAGCACTTACTTTGGCGTCCTAAAACATGGTTCAGCATAAAGTAAAGAGAAGAGTTGAGTCAGACTAGTGAGAAAAAACAACATATCGCCTCATGGGACAAGGAGAAAACTACCCACCTCTAAATAGTGATTCCTCAACTTTGATTTCATTTTCAGTTCAGAATGTTCTTAATGTTCAACCCAGATCTTGAACCAAGGGCTATGCAGTATTCATTGATTATAGACTTAGAATACTTTACAGGAATAAATAATGAATGAATCCCATGTCACCTAGGCTAAACAACCTCATCCTCCAAGCAAATGGAGATAAGCACAATTCAGTTGTAAGGATATTGGATTTGTTTGTCATTCAGTCAGAGGATTTTCTGTCTGGAAAGTAATACAAGTCAAGGACAAATCAATCACATTAAAGAGAGAGACTTTGTGTACTTAATTGTCAAATAATCTTAGACAATTTATTGATTACCTATTATATACTTTGACAGAGATCCATTAATAACAAATCCTCAATTTAGCATAATAAAGATTGATGCATTGCTAATGCAATCGTTTTCATTAGACACATAGACTTGAACAATTACATACCATAGAAAACATTTTAAGTGCACCAATATCAATGTGCATTTATTATGGCTAAATATATTGTCAGGCTACTTATTTCAACTTTCTCCCATTATCACACAAGATTTATATGACATATAAAGCCAAAAGAGTATACATCTTGGTTAATCAGTGCAAATAGCAAACCTATATATTTCTTTAACATTAATCTCACAAACACCACTTACCTCGAAAGTGGCATTTTCTCTACATAGTTAAATAGGAAATTATCAGGGTCTATAAATAATTTAAAACATTTTAAATTTAACCAACTCAACTTATAACTAGAAAGTTCAAAATGACAGAGTAAGTAGCCTTTTTAGCCTGCAGTGTGGGTTGAACAACCCTTTTCCTGTTAATACCATGAACTCCTTGAAATAATTGCAAGGACAATTAAACAAAAAAATGCAATACAAATGATTTGAAGTGAGAAAATACAAACAAAATGGACAATGGAAATCCACAAGAGACATGGCAAGGGTGCAGAAGACGTGTCTTCTCTCAGAATGTATTACATTCACTTCCCTCCTACGGGCTGATGTGCTGCAAATTCAGTAAAAGAAAAACAATTCTAAGACCAATGAGGGAACCAGCAAAAAACTAAAGAGAATGAACACCTCTTGGCCATGATAATCACTTAATATGAAGGTCAGTACATACATGTGTCAGTGTTACTGACACATGTATGTACACACGTATGGTTCGACACATGTATGGTTCAGCTGAAATCAGCTGTAATGTTCAACTTTAACAGTCATAGACATTCTGCACCTGCACTACCACATGTGCAACAGGGGGCAGACTTTTCCCACCTATTTTGAGTGGTAACATCTCAGATGAACAGAAAAAGAAATTTGGATTTTTGTGAACATCAATCATAACAAAATAGTACGTAGGCCTATTGCTTTAAGCCAGTAGTTTTCAATCATTTGACAGTCATTTAGCAGACGCTTTTATCCAAAGCGACTTACAAAGGTCATAGCTAACGCTATGTGGGACTCGAACCCACAACCATGAGACTAAACGTCTCATGCTCTACCGACTGAGCTAACCGGGCCCACAGTCATGTGCCATCTTGACGCAAGACTGTGCAGGTTTTCATTTCATTCCATTCATCTTCAACCACTGAGGAGGAACTAATCAGTGAAATCATCTGGTGTCGTGTTTGGTTGGAATGAAAACATGTGTACTCTTGGGTCACGATGGCACAGGATTGAGAACCACTGCTTTACAGTGAGACAATAAACAGAGGTATTCAACTGGTGGTGCAATGAAACCAACAGTGAAGTGGATCGATGATAGGCATGTAACAATATATCACCACACAATATATCATGACACAATAAAAGTCACAATATGCATCTTGCTGCTGAGGAATGTGTCGTAATGAGCAGTAGCCGTAATATAATACAACTCACTCAGTACAACTCACTCAATTTAACACTTTCATGCCACAGTGGCTTTGTTCATTTAACCATGTAATAAGAAAGTAATAAGTAAAGTAAAGTAATCCAGCCTAATGGGCAAGATTGTTTAATTTTCAATTTACTTCTAATATTGTGACGATATTGTATCATGAGCCCAGTGTCATATATCAAAGTGAATAGTGAGCTGAGCATATTGTTACACCCCCAAACCAATGACAATGTGATGCTGGTGCTTAAAGGGCAAAGAAAGGTGCCAGGCACTGAGGAGCTCAGCATGCAGGGTGGATAGCAGCAGCAGCAGCAGCAGCGACGGCAGTCAATCAGTACACAGGCACATTAAAGTACTCATGACGGGGCTGGGGGAGAGAAATGCACACAGCTTAGAACACACAACAGCATTAAGTCATAACAGCCACTTCACTAAGCCACTTCATTCACAGGACATACAAGAGACACAGCAGGAGGCAAAGTATCACTTAGTATTGTGACCCAGACAAACTATTCTGACCACTGCCTTCTATTAAGGTGTCCTTTAATTCTGAGTGAGTGGGCCTGAACAGGTGGAAACTGACAGCTATGGAGCTATGGAGTGTTTTGTTTCATTTTCTGTGGGCATACAGTCAAAGAATTGCTAATCCAAACTTCTGTTTTGGGCTTCAACCTGGAATTAAATCATATAGGAGATTTGGTAGTGTGGACAATGTCAATGAAATGTTACACATAGAAGGAAAATAAAGCACAGACAGACTAGGAGAGGCTCTGATTTCAAACATCTATTGCCAGCGCTAGAGAAACTTACTATTGACATGAGACCAGGAATAAATGACAAACTGTACATTGTCCTGATGAGTAGGGATTGAGACGCTACAGACAGACGGGTTGTTACGAGTGGTGACTAGTGGGCTCTAGTGGTAAAGTAGGCCAAAATCCACAGACAGAGTATTCACCTCAGTGGGTCTAATTCTGGAAAAGACCAGAGGATTCAGAAGCCATATTTGGGACCAGCACACCTGTGAGGCAAACATTTATAAGAACAAAAATGAACAGAATGATGCACCACTGGTCAACTCAAATTGTCTCATACAGCTACAGCACCTACACATCTACAGTAGGTCCTCAGAGACCTGGAGATTAACCGAGCACCACCACAATAAAAAGGCCCTCTGTGTAAGAAACTCCACATTCAATGTATCTCTGATCTCTGAAATGCAGAGTTGAAATCTACTCTTCCAATAGAATATCTGTTTGCTTGCACTAAAATAATGCCCACCTCCTGAGAAATGTTTCATTAAAGGCTTATTAAAATAGTTTCATCCAAATCCCCTGTGGAATGTCTTCAATGTAATTACTGCACCATGCACTACTAATGCTTTAAAGCCCAAAACACTAATTCCAAACGCACCTCAACTCAACCTCTGTATTATTTTCACCATACAGTTCCTTTGTATTGTATGCACGTTAATGTTACATTTTCCTAAAAGGGCCGTCCGTTTGTTCATCCATCTGTCCGTCACAAGGAGATCTCAGACACTACTGGTCGGATTTAGACAAAAAAGGATGCATCTCCCCAACGTGTTGACATGGATTAGCCTGATTACCAAATTACACTGAGGGGGATTCTTAACCTGGGGAAATGATGCGTCTCACCACTGCACACTGGTATTTTCAAATTACGATTACCAAATTACACTGATAAGCAGGGCTACAATAACAGGTCAAAACAAGGTGACATATTTGTTACTGATTGGCCCAGAAGGGGATTGCATGATTTGAGGGGAATGTTATGTCTACTGTTGCCTTGTTTGATCTGATTTCATTTTGCCTCCACACAAAGCAAGAGATTATTTAACCAATCAAACGATTATTTGAATTTACTCTACAGCTCTAGTGTATAGTGGGCATGGTCTGATTGTCTAGCTTTGAAGGGTGGGGGAGACAGGTTTGTGCTACTCTGTGTAAAGATGAACTACAGTATACAGCTGAAGGAAGATTATCCTAAACTAAGAATAAAATTAGTTTATGTTTTTGTCACTTACAAGTGGTCACACCTAATGCTCATTGAGTTTTGTTTTCAAAGAATAGAAAATCATCAACTTCTACCAAAACATTCAAAAGGAATATTTCATTAGTTACCACTGCCCCTTCACGTCTTGTTACTAGAAAGTAGTGGTCCAATAACACCAAAGACAACGCTTGGGGAATCAACATCAGCCACAGTGAATGTAAAATGCTGTTGCTGCACGGATCCTTTTCCACAATACAGAGCTAAATCATCAATCTGAGCAATTTCATTCAGTGCTGTTAATAAAACAATAGTACAATTCAAAGAGACAGGCTAGTCTTCACACAGGCAGCATAGTTCTTTCACTTATCTGTGACAAATGGTATGAATTCAGTGTAATTCAATTCAATTAATTCAATGTAATAATACTAATAATTCAATGTAGAACTATATTTAGGAATGAAAAAGGATCTAGTATGTACTACAATGCTGTAATAGTTAATAGTCAAAGTTAAACCAAACTAAAAGTAAAAATTCAACCAAATTGAAAAGATCAAGTGTTGGATTATGCTACCTGTCTGTGAAATTGAGTGTACTCAGACATGGCCATAACAATCCAGTCTGGGTTCATGTCTGATTATGACCCTTATGTTATGTCATCTGTTTTTCACTCAGCATTAATAGACAGACATACTGACAGATGTACATGCAGTTAAAAGTACACGGCACGCAGTGGAAACCCATGCTGACTGACTGACTGCATCAGTCCAGTATTTACCAAATGCCTGGATGGAGGCATGGACTCTAGACCCTTTACAAGATCTCTTCATTTGGCAAACCTCCCCAGTCTTCACTCTGGCTCTATAAATACAGAATTGAGCCAATCAGAGACCTCTCTCTCTCTCTCTCTCTCTCTCCAGGTAAATGTAGCATTAGGGCTCTTAATTGTGTAGCTCTGACTTCATTCTTCCAAAGTAAGAATATAAATCACAATGACCTATTCACAACAAAAAAATGAAGCCAGAAATTATTTAATGTTGCACTTTACAAAGCAAACAGTAAAGGCTAACCTCAGGAACACAGTACGGTACATTCTGTACAGTACAGCTACATAATGGTCCTGCTGAATGTAAATCAATGGGCTGCTTCGCTTCAGATTATCCTGAGGGATTGTAGTCCTGGCTGGGTAACAAATACCACATTGCTAATGGTTTAACGCCACACTAATTTCCTCCTGCTCCACACAGTTATTGCAGATTTCACCACATACACATTGTGTTACTTGGTACTCTCATTTAGAAACACGGGCACAATTTAAAAGTAGGTTGTCCAAAGCTTTCACACGTTTATCACTTCTCAAAATGTGCACCCCTAAATTGGTCTAAATTCATTTAAATTAAGTTTTTCTATGCTTTTCTTGACATATTTCATATCCATATCTACAAGTAGCATAGCTAAGGAATTTGATTAAAAGTACAATAAATTATATGATTCAATGTTTGATTAAGTTTCAGTGTAAAATCTTTAAAATATTTTTTTAAATGACCAGGTTAATATAATAAGGCCATGTTAATACACAAAACTGTGAAGAAACCAAGCAGGCTTGAATAATGTAAATTCTATTCTAGTAAATCAAAAAACCTCTATAACTTGAGATTTTTACCTTTGAAATACTTGAAATTTTACCTTTACATGATTGATCCGTCTATCAAAATATCTGGGAGGAATTCTAGACAATAGGTGTTTTAACTACAGCCTTAAAGGAAAAATCCACCCCGTGGACATTTACTTGGTTATATATCATCAATCTGTGATGTTCAGTGCATTCCAGGACTTACATTTTGGTGTACCCACTTCCTCAACCTACCTCGCCTACTTCCTCTTCAGTTAGTGATTTCAGAGAACTGGTTTCTTTCATAGATGGAGAGAGCGCAGTGTTTCCCATTAATTACCTCGACTGTGGCGGCCCGCCGTAGTCTAATTTGTCCCGCCACAGTTTCATAATGAACCGAAAATATTTTTACACTTCTCATAATAACATAAAAGATCTCTAACGTTGTGTTTTGCGCCGTTGCTTCAGCAAAGCATCTCTCACTCCCAGTCAGTCAGCCCCTCCCTCCCCTGCTGTACGCGCGAACGCTCACACACACACACACACACACACAAACACACGCACGGGAACATTTCGGGCTGCATCCGAGACACCAAGGCATTTTGAGGACACAAAATCGTTTGAGGTAAGTAACGTTAACTAACGTTACAGTATCCACTGCAGTTATCCACTAGTCCAAACACAATTTTGACCTTCAAAGTTTAAAGTACTTCAAAGTACAAGTTACAAGTTAGTATTATTTTTTTCACTGGCCCAACTATTAACCCTGCGGCCATCTGTTTTCGCCGGGGTCACTCCATCACAGCCCTCCCTCCCAACAGCCAATCAGATCCCAATCAATGGTAAATTAACCTGCCCATACTCTTGCTGATTGGTCCATGGGGGTCTTTGATTATAGACACCTCCTCATAATATGACAGTTAGAGAAGCTACAGAAGATGGCCACTAACGAGTGATGAGGACGAAACGGTCGGCACCCGTGGTGAACGGGGTCAGCTAGCCAGTATCTGGTTTGGTAAATACTGACCCATTCGGTTCTACTAGCATTGCTACAAAATGCTAACAAGCTTCTCGTGGACATTTTTAGTAACCGTATTGCCGATTTAAAAATGCTTTTCAAGTCTTTGAATGTGTAAGTATAAAAACCTGAACTATCCCTTAATTTTTTACAAGGCTGTAGTTTGGCCAACTTTAGAACTGGACGCTGTGATGTGAATGCTGTCCATGTTAGTTTACCTCAACATGTTTTTTTCAAATTTGATGGAGAAGTGCATTAAAGTAATTTTAATGCAAAAAAAGTCTCCTCTGTTATTTAATTTCAGCACTGTCTATCCATTGCTAGAATAAAATAAGTTTACTTTTTACTTGAGTACATTTAAAAGTAGAAACTTTTTGGTGCCCCAGAAGTATCCTCAATAGCCCCCTCTAGTGGCAAGAAAAATCGCTTATTGCACCTTTTGCTATTTATTTCTTCCTGTTGCTTTTTATCTTCTGCCATCCTCTTTACATTTACAAGTCTGCTCTGCTTAGTTGCAGAAAATACCGTTATGAAGAACAGCAATGGCGAAAAGTAAGAGCAGAGTCTTTGTTTGAACGGACGTCGAGATGGAACTGTTACTGAAAGTAACAAACGAGTATAAGGCAGTAAACGCGGCGGAGAATACAAATTGGGAGTCGTCGCAAAGCAAATACAGCGACATATTACCGCGGTACCAGGAGCACTATCCATCGCCAGGGAAGGATACGTCTGACTGATAAGACCCAATCAGAAAGCGGCTCTCCCACAGCAGCCAGCTAGGGCAGAAGCAACAGGTGAGATTGACAGCAAACACAGAGAGATGTAGAAGCAAGGCAGAGAAGCCTCATTTCTATTCTTCTCTGCCTGTATATATTTTGTTATGTGTTTGACACAACGTGAAGCAATTTAGCTGTATATATTGTTATTTGTCAAAAAGTACTTGGCAATTAAAATATTTACAGTGGAGAACCTTATATACAGTATTATTTAATAATTAATTTAAGAAAGTGTGTAGCAAGACGGAGAAATATTTACACAGTTGTAACGTTACTGTAATGTAACAAAATTGTTTACAAGAGCACAAAGTTCTTCATAGATCTAGCCTCTTAATTTTGCTCTCAAAGTGCACCAGATTGATACACTTAACTTTAAAATGTACAAAACTTTCTTCCCCCCTAGAGGGTCCAAGGTCCACCCACCACAGTCTCACAAAATCCTGTGGGAAACACTAGAGCGATAACGATAGCGTTTGCTATGCAAGAGAGCGAGAGTTTTTCTAGTCCAGAAAAAGTGAGTTGCACCACTTAGTCAAAAAACATCATGTCTTGTGGCTGCAATGCATTCTGGTCTACCGAGGCTACTGTTGGAGGAGAAATTCCAAACAAACAAAAAAATGATACACTGCCAATAGCTGTTATTACAGTGTAAAAGTGTTTTAGGGTGGACTTCTCTTCTAATTTATGTACAGTTCTCATGTTAACAAGGTTTCAGCAGTGGCCTGATTTTGCTTCCCAGAACTCAGTAGGAGTGGCTTTTCGGCTCATTAATTGACTAAATGTTGAGGCCCTGAGGAAACAAAGCCAGCCAAACCCATCAACCGGCTGACACCATCATGTCGATAGATTAATGTGCAATGCCAAACCACATTGTTGAAGGAACTGTGTATAATTTGCATGCATTTAACATTCCAAATGACTTTCACAAGCTGATCCTTTCAAATCTGTTTTTGACAGAGAGAAAATGAAAAATTGCTTTCCATTCTCTATCTCTAACAGGTCTGTTTTACAGGTCTGTTTTAACATATCCAACATAAATCAATAACTCTGTAGCAGAATGGGAAACCATGAAGGCCACAGGGTAAAAGTATCCAAATTATGATATATTCATGCATTGGGTTTTTGAGATGGCATGACATATTCATGGCTTTCCATAATATTGGGTCCAAGTGCCACTAAAACCCAGACCAGAACTGTAAGAATAGAAACACCATTACAGGTGTACTCCAACATAGCTAAAGCAAGTAAACTGTAAAAGAGAACTGCTTTAGCATTGTAGCTGGATGGTCACAGCTATGGTGCTGTGACCAATGCATTTCAGTATACTGCTGAATCATATTTGCAGTGACAACATGGTTTTGCTACTGTAATTATGGTCCCTCTATGCAGAATGCTCATCTAAGCCTGAATTGTTTGTGCAGTCTCAGCAATGCAGACAACGAAGCTTTGTTTCTGGGTTGCAGGTCTGTCTCCCCTTACCTCAACTATCAACCAAATCCCAAAACATTCTCAAGTGGAGAACCACTCAATTTAAGAATCCACATAGACTTTTCTTGTTGCTTATTAAAGTTCAATCACTATTTGGGAGAATGAACTACCCTTTCAATGCAGTAGGTGTTTCATTGAGAATAAATGGGAGACTAACTTTGTTTGATTCAAACAATAAATGTGTTTATATTAATCAATCCATAACCAAACCACCCTGTATGCTCTAGCATCCACCTTTTCCCACTTTTCCTAATTCATGCTGTAGGGAGGTATACATTCTTGTGACATGACAAATCACATGGCAGAACTCCTCGTCTCTGGTATCTGGCTATAAGAGTCGACAGTGAAACTCATTAATACAGACTTAAGATTCCCTAAGAGTTCAGGGGTCTGCCATGGAGATTTAAGTCTGAGCAGCTAACTATAGTGGCATTTCATTACCTCCTCATAAGTCTACCTGATATCCAATATTAACACATACTTATATGACACTGAAGTGGTTTGATTCTGAGCGTATCATTATTTTTTATTTGACATTCTTGCCACTGAAACAATTGTAGGCACTTTATGAATGACTCAAAATATGAAAATTAAGGAGAAATGTATATGCTCTGCTGTTGCAGACCACTGAATATTATTGTGTACTGTGTATTGTGTACTTTCTTGTGTCATAAAAGATTTCTCTTTGATATGCTGTTAATGGCAGGTTATTGGTTAGTGTCTAAGATTATATCTACATGATTTAATGGATTATTAGAGATATGAGGGTTGAATTCAGTATGAGGGGAAAAACATACCAGTAACATTAATATCCATGGCATGTTCATGCCACTTATTTTAAAATATTGTTGCTGCTGGTATGTTGTTTCTCCTAGCTTTAGAATTGTGGTGGTGAGTCTACTTCTAAGGCTACTGATCTAACACTACAGCAAGGATTGTTTGGCTTCCCACCAACTGTACCTGGAAAAAGGCGCATCTGAAAGTCTATATTCTGCAAATCACAAGAGAGTGTGAAGAATACACAGGCATGGAGAGAAATATGTCAGCTGAAATCAGGATCAAGATCAGGCAAACTAAATGGAAGACAACAAAGGGCTATGGAACCAATAGAAATAAATTACAACAAATAGGGTGCAGAACATTTGCCAAATGTAAAGCTGCAGCAATCAACAGAGCACTAAATTCATGCAGTTCAGAGAATGAAATTATAGGTGGGAATGTTCATGTGGTATCCAACAATGACAGGTGTGGAAAAAAAAGACGCACCAGATACACTAATAGTACCAACCCATTAACCTTCCATTTCAAGACTCCCTAACCAGAGGTGTAAAGAGACTAGATAATGTGCTTGAGTTCATGTTTATAGTACCACTACTTTCAAGTATTTTGAAGGTCTATACTTATTTGTGTAATTGTAAAGTATTCACATCTACTTAACTTGAGTAAGTTTGATTTTTAAATATGAGTTGTGAGTGCAATGACATCTGACATCAGTCAGTCTAGAATTTACCTACCTACCTTAACTCAAACTATTGCTGTGATATGACCTACAAATGAACCTTCCCTAAACCTTGTACTAACAGACACTTTTAATTACTTGCAAGGGCCATGCCAGAACAGGTAAACAGCCATTTTGGGGGGGAAGGTACAAAATCTAAATGATGTTTGCTTTAACATAACATCCTTGAATATGTTTTTAGTCAGCTACTCTTACTTGAATAATTTTAGACAAGTAGTTTTACTCTGACTGAACTGAACTGAACCACCTCTGCCCCGCTAACTTTTTCCATTTAAACTGACCTTCACCTGGAGAATCAGAAATATCTACACATTCATAGTGAAGCTGAAACCATATTACTAATGACATGTGAGAGAGACAGAGACAGAGAGAGAGAGATAAAAAAATAATGAAATGAATGAAAACTGTATTATTCCCAGTTAGATTTAGTTCGGTGCCTTACCTCCTGCAGCAGGTCAGCCTGCTCAATGGCCTTCAGTACATTCTTTTTGGATGTTTCTTGAGCTTCCCCACCCAGCAAGAATTCATCCAGAATGAAGTAGGCCTTCTCAAAGTTGAATATAATGTCCAACTCACAAACCTGTTACGTAGAAAATAAATCATACTACTTATGACAGAATACTACATTGTGTCGATGCTGAATGAGGCAAATATATGGCAAACATATAGAATGGATGCACAACAAGTAAAAGAGTAAGAAGGGTGAGGAGGAAACAGAAACGCACACTGCCAAAGTATTTATCCAGCAGCTCCACGTATCTGTGGATGATCTCCAGTGTAATGAGCTCGTTATCCTGGTCCTCTATGGCACAGCAGAAATACAGGCTGGCATATCTGCAACAGAATGACAAGCCAGCCAACTTCAACTTGACAATCCAAATCAAAACTAACAAGTCAAAACTTTCTATTGAGAAAACTGTAGTAAATATAACAAAGCAAATGGAGGAGGAGATGACTTTATGCATTTTTACCACTAAGATGAGGTATACTGACTGGTATACTGGTATACTACTGGGTGTTTTTTAAAAAAGCCAGGATCCGGATGCATAAGGCTGTATAAATTCAACCTCATTCTGCTCTGGTTCTTTATCCCTGATAATCCCTGAGGCACTCTTTAAGCATGTGATGATTGGCTAATAAAGGAGTCACTCAGTTGATTCTTCAGATCCCAAGTGGCATGAGGGCACAGTAGAGGACAACCATAAAACATTAGAACCGCTTCCAAACATTGGACAGGATTGAAAAAAGTTTGCCTTATGAATTCCCATTATTGTTTTTCTTTCAATGTTAATTTAGCATTAACCTTACTCTAACTAACATAATAAACAACTGGTTGAGTGACTGACAGGTGATTGTCAGCTGATTCTGTGGTTGCCTAGCAACAAGAACACAGCAGGCTGCTTTGCTTTGTAAAGCTTCAACAAAAAAGGCAGAGCAGCATGCCTTGTGTTGTTCAGCCTTCAAAACATGTCCTGTGTGAGACTTGGGTGGAGTCTACCACTGGCCAATTCAAATGATTGCACATGCTTTGCACATTTGGACATTGGACATTACACACGCACGCACGCACGCACGCACGCACGCACGCACGCACGCACGCACGCACGCACGCACGCACGCACGCACGCACGCACGCACGCACGCACGCACGCACGCACGCACGCACGCACGCACGCACGCACGCACGCACGCACGCACGCACGCACGCACGCACGCACGCACGCACGCACGCACGCACGCACGCACACACACACACACACACACACACACACACACACACACACACACACACACACACACACACACACACACACACACACACACACACACACACACACACACACACACACACACACACACACACACACCTCCCCCATCTTTCCTGTCTTTCTCTCTCTCTACTTTCTTCACTTCACTCCTTAAAATGTCTCTACCACTGAGTGCATATTGTCCAGGAAGTACGTCTCAAAGAGATTAGCATCAAGCTCTGTCAGCTGAAAATTATACAGCAAGTTTAGGCAATACATTTGTTCTTAGCCTTGAAGAAACTTGAAAAAAATCGTTTAATAGATATGTCTGAAAATCTCTGAAGTGGTCCATTAATAAAGGATATATTTCTACTTGTGCTGACTTTGTTCTTCTACCACTGAATGGGAATAGAACCTGTGCATCTCAATAGACCTCTATTTTTGTCAAGGTGTAACCCATCACTTAAGAATAGGGTCTGTTACTGGCAGTAGTTGTGTGCTATAATTACTAAGTGTGAAGAGGAGGCAACTTTAGAATAGGGAACCTGTGTGGGTTAGTAAGTGTCAAACTACTAGTGAATTGGTTATGAGCAAGACCTCACTTTAGAATGAGGAACATATTCTGAGTTAGAAAGACTTAATTTAGAGTTATTTGGACACTATTAACACTTGTAGTTTTGTGTTTTGTTACATAAGAATAGACCATATTTATTAAGTGTTATTAAGGGAGAATGACTATTCTTGTGGTACTACCACCTTATAAGGCCCATACTGAGCAAAGCATATTAAGATCTGAATTCATGTACAACTTCCTTACTTACTATCAATAAGCAGTAATTAGGAGGTTATTGAGGGAAAACTCTTAGTTAATGGCCTAGTAGTTGTACAATATGGTCATGCAGAATAAGGCATTAATAAGTATATAATGACTAATAAAGAGCCAATATGCTACTAATATGCATGCTAATAAGCAACTAGTTAATGGTGAATATGTGTACCTTAATATAAAGTTTTACCAAATCTCCATTGTAGCTTCCCTGAAATATCACTATGTGACATCATGAAATCTACGTTTGTCCAGTTACATTAATAAAATACACCACTAAACAACTAAATAGGCCCAGAAATGCAAGGTACATCACCAATACTGTAGCTGTTTTAAAGTGTTTTAGGGTGGTGTTACAACATCTCTTCAATGCTTTCTAATCACACAGGTTTGATTGTATGCCTGACAGGTTCAAATATACAATAACATGGAGTCCACTGAATTTCTGACGGTACAAATGCAGAAGCATGAGACACCATTGAATTACTGATACTGAAAACACTGCAAAATGTTTCCTTCATAATATTCAACTGTAGGAGGGTAGGCCAACACAGTCTCTGGGTTCAGTCTAGTTGTGTAATGGAGCAAGGTCATTGACTGGTCAGCACCTCAGGAGCTGTGCTTAGCTGTCTGTGTTTGTGTCACTAATACCCTGCCTAATCATCAGCTGGCATGGCAACAGGATATAATGAAGCAAGAATACTGGTCTTTTTTTCATTGTAATCCAAGTACACTGATGATGCTTTCATCTCATCTCTTTTTCTAACCCCTAAATTGATTCTGCAACTGAGCCAAGTCTTGCATGAATGACAGGTCTGTGAATTACATTACATTACAGTCATTTAGCAGAACAACGCAGGGAAGTGTGAAGAATCAGTTCTGTGTGTATTCAACCAGCAAACATTTTGTGCATAAACTGGTGCGGATTCCACTGACCTCTTATAAACAATCTTGAGGTCTCTCCACTCTAAAAAGCTGCACATTTTGGGCTTTCGTGCCAGGACTGTCTGCACCAACTCTCGGGTGATCTTCTTTTTCTCCCTGTCAGACAAGGGCACATACCATTTCTGAAGCCTGAGCTTGCCTTGCCGACTGAACAGTAGCATGAACTGCATCTGGAAAAAAAAAACAGATGGGAGAAAATTGGGAGAAAGAAGAAGAACTGTTACAGACAATGAGGAGTAAGAAGGGGTGGGATAAGGACTCAGACATCAGACAGACACTAAAGGAGAGTCTATAGGAGTACACAAGAACATATGAAATCACTTCACATGGCATGTGATATGACCAAGATGTAGAGTGAATTTATCCTGACAACATGATGAGTCAAATCCAGGACGTACACATGAAATAACCAAGATGCAGGTTTTAAGGGACACTGATTCTGACTAGGAGAATCAGACTCGGGGAATTGATCCATCGGTAGCCCATGAAACAGTTTACACGGAACGCATGCCAACGGGACTGCTGGTAAGTTTTTGTGTATGATCTGCTGCCATGAGTAACTCACCCTCGCCTAAGTTAGAAAGCATGTTTAGGACAAGCGGCATGCCGTTGTACTTGTTTCTAATCCAGCCTGAATGACAGGTGGTTCGGGGCAGCAAAACGTATGGCATGTTTTCGACGAGAAGAGAGATGTCTGTCATATGAAAGACCAGTTCTCTACTATGCAGCTAAAGACACGACTGAACCCATCATCTCGCCTATCAACACAGCCTAACGGAAGTAACCGTTAATCAGCGGTTAACGTTAGCTTGGTCAGCCACCACTAGCCACTGTTTTGATCACGACATGCCACGAGCGGGTGGGTGTACGGTATCATTTCAATGGTAAAAATACACAATCAGAACTACTTACCTTGGATAAGAAAACTGTATTCTTCCTCCGAATAAATTAAGCAACCAACGCCACCCGACACGCACAGCCGGCTGACTTCAATCTTCTGATTGGTCAATGAAGCACATACAAGATTGTTCATTGGCTAGTGCATTTCGTAATCCCCGCCTTACCAAAGCTTTAACTTGGTATAGTGGACGTGTTTGGGTGTTATATACATCAATCAAATCACATAGGGCTCTTTGAGCGTTGTCACATGAAGGATGAGCTGAGCACTGGATATTAAACTGTATGTGTCGTTTGAAATTGAAGTATGACAACCACGAATTATCGCAGCAAAAACTCTTAAAAGTAGTTCAGAAAAGACCAGGCCCTCTGGTGGAAAACTAGGTAAAACAAAGCTTATATTTGGTCGAGCAGACTATAGCCTAGAGCAGACAGGCAAGGATATCTAGTAAGGTCTTCCTCTAGTACTTTTGAGCTTCTATCTGCGCACTTTGCTCAGTCTGATAGCTCATTCTCTCTCTGTCCCTGTAACTATTTTCTCTCTGTTTTTCTCTAATATAATATGTACAGTCCATACTCACTCACTCACTCACCAGGCATTTACATCTTTCAGTGATCATTTTTGGTTGTTGGGCATCTACAGAGTACATTCAAGATAAAGGAACAGTAGACTTAGTGAGGGTAGCACTGGCTGTAATAGTGTACGGTGCTTTGTGTGGCACAGTTTTGATCCAGTGGCACATGATTTCAAAATCAAAAAGTATAAGTATTCACAAGGGATCATATCTGGTTATTTGGTTATATAGAACTGAGCTTTTTCCTGGACCATGTCTAACATGGTTTTCAAACTATTCATGACATAGGCCTCGTCTTACATTATTCATGCTGTTCGAACCACTGAGTTTTGTGATGTTGATGGGTTAAGGGCATGAAACATCAACATGAAAGACACCACTCCCATCAACAAGGAAACTCATGATTGATTTATGAGGTGAAGGTGGTGGTGTTTGCCACATGGTACTGTGCAATAGGCACAGGGAGTTTGTCTAAGGGTCAATAAAGGGTATTAGATAAAACCATCAGAGGCCTGTGGATTAGAGTAATCCTATCCACTAACGTTGGGTATCACACTCCAGTACAGCTGAGGAGGAAGATGGAGGTCACTGCTCGTTGTGTTGCTGTGCTGTCCCTCCTGCTCCTTTCCCAAGGTAAGTTCACCATGCAGCGTTGTCAAAGATTGAGACTTGGCTTGTTGACGAGTGATAATTAAGCAATACTGTTCTGTGTTTTATTATCATTAAAATGAGTTTTTCATCAAAGTTATTTTTTTGTACCCCAGAACAGTGTATTTGCTCTGTCGTAACACATTATTGTAATATAATACGCACACTAATCATGCAGCATAAATACAATCTTGTTACTCGCCTGTATTCACATCTGCAAACAATTTATGAATTGATTTATTGAAGTCTTACTATAATCAGATTTTCCTGTTTCCTGGTATTTTGTATTTCTACTGTCAAATATAGTTTTAGCTCACACATTGTATTTTACCATCTCTTTTTATTTACATTTCATGCATACGTTTCATGCATTTATTTGGTATAGTCCTGATTGCTGTTCACTCACAGGAGGTAAGAGCCCATTGCTAAACCACTTAAAGAAGTTTGAAATGTGATTGTAACTGGCTCTGAAAGCAAACTCTGGATTAACTCCTTCCCTCTGGGTGCACTTGGCAGGAAGAAGAGGTTGCGCAGGAGGAAGAGCTACAGGAGGAAGAGCTGCAGGAGGAAGAGCTGCAGGAGGAAGAGCTGCAGGAGGAGGAGGACCAAGAAGTCATTGAGACATGGACCAGGAAGGTCAAGGCGTGCACCTGTGACTGTGAAGCTGCTGACTCACCGACAGATATTCCCACTGTCATCTCTCCTGTCCTGTCAACCGCGCCACCGCCCCTACCACCTCAGAGTCACCTGTTGGACTGCATGCCAGGTGAGGACGCTGCCCTGGTCACCTAGCTTGGAGTTCCCTCTCTGTACACCCCTCTCCCAAGTATGCTGGATATCCTTGATCCGCTAGCTTTATCTTAGAAGCCCTGTAGTCTGTTCTGTACTAAACACTGTCACATTAGAGAATACTGATACTATGTTTCCTCTAAACTAAATGTGATGTAGTGGATTCTATGGGTTTGTGTGTATGGTCACAACCTGGACTGCAGCCATTACTTTGTGTAAAGAACAATGCAATGTAGTGGGACATCACAAGCATGGAGATCTATAGTGGGTCGTCTGCTTTTTGGCAAATGGTTTGATGGATCACACAGCTGATGGTAGTTGGCTGGCTGCATCCTCACATCCACTTAGCCTAATCTTGGCTGTGTCACTCCATCTGTGATTTAGTAAAATTACTGTCTTCTATCAAAGCCGTAAGATTTTAGACTGAGTTATGAAGTCGAAAGGGCTTGCATCTGTGTTCAGATGATAACAATGGAACGGTGAAAGGTTTGGGGTAGGAAAGAACACAGTAGCTGTTAGTGTGAGACCTGGATTGGCATATACAAAATACTGTGAGATAATCTCATTACTAGTGCAGCAATGTGATGAGCAGATTAGAGAGCCCAAAATAGGGCATGCCCTTCACCTAAAAGCATGATACTGGGCACAGCAACAGACGTTAGATGATCTCCTGCTTCTCTTTCTTAGCCTCTTCAGTAGGCAGACTCAGTTGATCATCAGCTCTTTAACTAGGTTGCTAGAGGCAGAAAGACTGGGTAGAATACATTGTTTATTTGAGAGTGAAATGAGGATGCCATGAAATGTAACGTTGTGCTCTGTGATGCTGAATGAGCTGGGTTACATTTGCATTGCGCCCCATAAAACATCTCAACAAGATGTCATTTAAAAGCAAACTGAGTTGTCTTTTTTTATGAACCATTAAAGCTACATTTTTTTTAAAAGTCCTTCGTACAGAACGGCCACGTACAGGAGTTGAATTGTGCTCGATCATGTGTTAAGAGTGGCTGAATCTCATCTTGAAAAAATTTGGAACAGGGAGGTCCTTAATGTGCAATAACAGTTCATGACCCATTTTAAGTTCAGATTTTCAGCCAAATATGCTATATGGCCGTCTTCCTCAGAATGCCCCTATCACAGACCCCTGGGCTTTGAGGCTGGTTCGGTGACATCAGACCAGATCAGTTGCTCCAATCAGGAACAGTACACCGGTTGGTACTCTTCCTGGATCCCTAACAAAGCCCGCCTTAACAACCAAGGTTTTGGGTGAGTGATGACAACCCATTATCTTCTGCATTTCACATCACATTCTTGGAAACTACCTATATTGTGAATATTGTAACATATCCATGTGCTCTATACACTATATATGTAGACATACTCTCTTGCCTCTTGCTAGGTGTGCATGGCTCTCTAAGTTCAATGACCAGCACCAGTGGATCCAGATTGACCTGAAGAGGGTGGAGGTCGTGTCTGGCATCCTCACCCAGGGCCGCTGTGATGCTGATGAGTGGATTACAAAATACAGCATCCAGTACAGCACTGTCAAAAGTCTGAACTGGATCTACTACAAGGACCAGACAGGCAACAACAGGGTGAGTACATGCTAGTCAGTAAAGGGACACGTTTTCTGGAGCCTATGTGCATCTTTAGAGGCACAGTAGAGAGGGTTGAGACAGGTCATGTTTCCTCAAGCGTGCTCTGAAACATCCAAGCAACAACTGCAACATTGAAGCTTTATATTTAAATCTCAAAATCATTCAATTAATATACCATCTCTTTCTGCCTTGGAAAAGACGTAACTAAAGATTGTGACAATAGGGGATTGATTTCACTATCATATGGTTTATTGGTGTCGGGCTCACAAGACTCCTCAGATTCAAGACTGGAGGCTTGGAGGGAGGATCTGAATGAGGTTATACCTGTGGAGGAATGGAGGGAGGCTCAGACCCAAACGATAAATTCACAGCTGAAACTATTGCAATATAAATAGCTGATCAGAATATACAGTACTCCAGCCATAATACATATATTCAATGACAACATTCCTGATACCTGTACCAAGTGTAATGAATTTAAAGGCACATTCTTTCATTGTAGTGCAGGAAGATTGTAGAATTCTGCAAAGAGGTGAACCATACAACTGAAATCCTCAATATTAAGCTTCCTCTTGAGCCAACTATATTTATCCTGCAGTTGTATCCTCACAATATCCGTTTGAAGAAGAAAAACTATGTTTTCATAGACATGTGTATTCTACAAGCAAAGCGCCTTATAGCTCTTTACTGGAAGAAAGTAAATAGACCGAGGTTAAGTGGTTAAAGGAGATGGCATTAAATATGACAATGGAGAGGATAACTTACATTGTAAGAGGTAAACAAAACTGAACTGAATGCGATAGTAAAATTATACAATATATAGTGACGTGTTATGTTTAATTTCTGCTCTCTCAGGTGTTCTATGGGAACTCTGACCGGTCCTCCACTGTGCAGAACCTGCTGCGCCCACCCATTGTGGCTCGCTATATCCGCCTACTGCCACTGGGCTGGCACACCCGCATTGCTATGAGGTTGGAGCTGCTGATGTGTATGAAAAAGTGTACCTGAAGCCTACCGGGCACCTCAGCCTGCTTTGCTCACTGTCCACCCTTCCTCTGCCAACTTCCAATCACTTGCCAAAAGGGGGACATCAGTCGAGCGCCGTAGTGCTGCTAACATCGAGGATGAGAAACCCATCTCCTTTTCATGACCCTGTATTTGTATTACTTTAACATGTATTTCTCTTTGCTGAGGACGTTTCCTTCTTTGGTGAAGGCCAAAGTAAAGTGGGCAAGTGTACATATTTTGTGTCCTTTAATGTAATATATATTGTCTGTCTTTGTGTCTATAAAATAACATTTTTAATGCTCCAATGCTAGAATGGACAACTGTTTCTTCATTCATATTTCCCATTCTCTTGAAATACACATGATTTTGGGTTCCTGTGTTCTTCAATAAAACTACAGTGGTGAAAAAGAGTTTGATTTCTAATTCAGACTTTTTTTTGAGTCTAACATCCTACTTTAAGAAAATATTTTAGAGGTAAAGAGTTGAATCAAATCAAAGTTTGTTTTATTTAAGATTTACTGTTACATATGTAAACATGGATATTCTAAAATAGTTAAGCATTCATTCGTGGGTTTATGTTCTTGTGTGAATGCCGTTGAAAAAAAAAAGCAGATAACCACTGACTATGCTACTAATTTGTGTCTGTAATAAAAGCACAAACTTAATACTTGATTTCATTTCAACAGTTGATAAACATCTCCTGTTATAAATATTACCAAACATACAGTCACACATCAGTATTAATATAATACACTGTGCTCCTTCAGCAAAACAATAATCAAAAGAGAGAAATGTATTGTGTCAAGTAGAGTGTGTGCACAGTCCTTAAAGATGTAGTACCTGGAATACACAGAACACGATACAATAGAACGGTCATGTTGGGAGTCGGTGTGTTCTGTTGGCATTTGAAGGCTAGCTTTTTGCTCACTGTGCAGACAATGAACACAAAGTGAAGAGGAATTTACACAGAATAATAGCAATATTGCTATGCCACAGTCTCTTCAAAATGCAACATTAAAAAGTTAAAGATTTCGTTTTGCCAAGCTACTTTCATGGCACTTTACCTCAGCAGAAGGTGACAACCTCTGCCCCCACTATGGCTCCATTTTCAGATTTCTTAAAACATGGTTCCATGTGGTTCAATACATCCAATCAGTCTATTACTTAAAATTTACCAGTATGCCCAGAATGTCCTACAATTTCCTCTAACTAAAAATTACAATTTGTAAAAAAAAAAAAAAAGGTTTAGGAAAAAGCGTATACTTTATTTGCTTTTTATGAATCCAGTTACAAACTGTATAATATTCTGGGTTTACTGTTAATCTTTTAAACTGATTGAATGTGTGGAACCATCTGGAACTGGCTTTTGTGAAATCTCTGTGAGAAATGAGCAATAAAAACACTTCCTTGAATCCTGGCAGGGGAGGGACCTCTGTGCCTTACAAGGAAGAATCACACCCTTGAGAATCCAACTTCAGACGTCCTTTGCCATAGACTGGAAGTTTGCTCAAATTTGCGCAAAATAGCTATTAAGTTTTTACAGTAAGTGTCTGAAAATAATTCATACATAAGGGGACTGCATAACACTACACTAGTTTGTTAAATAAATGTTCTCTGAATCTCTGAATATTATTTAATCTTACAGAGATAATTTTACTACCAGACTGACCTCCAGTACAATTTGTATAAGGAACAATTATGTATGTTTGCCCTACTGAAAATGACTGAGGTGTGACTATAGTTTTTAGATATATTACAGATGAAAATATTAGTTTCATAATATTAGTTAAGACTATTGTGGTTGAAAACACTTTTCAACAAAGTCAGTCCCTAAATGTTGGTATATAATAATCTCAGTCAGAAAAAAAGTAATTGCAGTGTTTCATTCTATCCTACAGAGGGTGATGAAGGTTGGGGTGTAAGCAGTTTATGGCACCATCATTTGTAAATGACTGCATTTCAATATTACATAAAAACCTAAATATCCTAAAAAAGACAAGCAAATATAAGCTTTTTTGATTGTCAATGCCAACTGAGAAAAAATGGACTATAGCTATATTCTCAAAAACAAGATTGCTTTGAAATGAACTTTGGTGTAATGCACATTTGAGCATCTCTAACCAGTATGACAGAGCACATCCAAAGGCAAGACTGCTTGGACCAAAGAGTTACACTCCTGGGTGGGATGAACACAATGCAAAGTTATTGATAGAAATCTCTATTGTCACAATTGATAAAATCTTATTTGTTCAGACCACTTTAGATAGTCTGAAGGAAATACTATGCAGTAAATGTACTATATTTCTATTGAATAGAAACAAAAATACTTACACTTAAAATCTACACCTTAGCTATTCATATACATATTTAATTTATAATATATTTACTTTATAATATAAATTATAATCAGAATTACATAGGTAATATTATAAAGTCTATCAAACATGGAAGCTTTAAAAAAATTAAGACACGAAAAGGCCAATGCTTTGGGCCTATTTGCAAGCAGTGTTGAAAACTGAAGGGTTTGGTATCTGTGTGTATCAGTGTTTGTGTGTATTCAGCAGGTGTAGTGTTACGTGGGAGAGGTGTAGAAGCTTATGAGCAACAGAGGGGACACAGAGGGGTTTGAAGTGGATCTGAGAGCTGGAGGGCAAGAGAAAGATTACAGCGCAGTCTCTTTCAGGTCGTTAAGGTTTGGCATACGAGATCGAGCAGGGCGTCCAAAACCAGGCCCGTTTTGGCCTCCCTTGATGCTCATTTGCTCTGGGTAGGGGTTGCCCTCAGCGCGGCCCAGGGCTGACGTGTGCCAGTTGGACTCCAGCTGTCCAGGGAGTGGGTAGGCTGCCTGTCGGCTCTTCAGTTGGGGGGTGCTAACTCCTGAGTGACCTCGACTTTCACTGAAACCACCTTTAGCAGAGGTGGGATTAGGTAGGGGCTGGAAGCGCATATCAGATGGGGTCGTTTGGTTGGAGGATGAGGATGAAAGGTGCAGGAGCTTGCGGAGAGACTTCAGTGGCTGACTCTGAAAGGGTCACGGCACATTACAGAGGATCAACATGTTATCTAACCTGAATGAGATGAATGCCATACATATTTAAAGCAATAACTCTTTAAAACACCAGACATCTAAGCAAAGTGTCAAGCTGAGCTGAGAAGTACCTGAGAGTGTGCATCTGACAGTTTCTCAGGTGGCCAGTCATTGTCTCGGCCTCTGTCTCTCTCTCGCTCTTGCTCCCGGTCCCTGCTCTTGTCACGGGTCCTGTGGCGGCTGCTCTGGTGGCCAGAGGACCTGGAGGACTTCTGGATGACTGCATCCACCCCCTCAGAAGGAACCTGTCATACAGAGGGAATAAGGATCACTTTGCCTGCCAAAACATACAACTAAACATGCACCTAAAGCAAGCACCCCTGAGCATTCCCCTGACCCATGGGAGAAGGCAGGAGGAGAGACAACCCCCTCTTGTGTATCATATTGATAAGTGAGGCTCTTTTGTGATAGACATTTATAAAATCAATGGGTCATTGTGTGACTCCTTACATTTAATTGGGCTTTGTCACCAGCAGTGACCCCTTCTCTTAGTATCTGAACAAATATTAAAGATTCTGAATGGAAGAATGTTTCATGCAAAGCCATCGCCATTGGGGTGATAGTGAATGAAAAGTGGCTTGAAAAATGTGGCTGCTATTGTCTTTGTGTATTTTGTCAAGTTGTGTATTTTGTCAAAAATCATATAAGTGATAGTTACTCATCAATGCTCTGTAATCACGTGATGACCGACAAATGATGTCGTGCTCCTCCATCTCTCTCTCCTTTGGGTTAAGGTATACTTTGAGGGGCAGAACAGTTGATTGCGTG
Source organism: Hoplostethus atlanticus (assembly GCA_034670405.1). Taxonomy (NCBI): domain Eukaryota; kingdom Metazoa; phylum Chordata; class Actinopteri; order Trachichthyiformes; family Trachichthyidae; genus Hoplostethus; species Hoplostethus atlanticus. Next base: position 1,185,198 of record JAXDDX010000028.1, on the reverse strand, counting down.
CATCTGTGTGATGTTGGTAAGCATTAGACTGAGCTCCATGTGACAGCGTAACCATGCAAACCAAAGTCTCCTTGTCTCACAAAATCCCATATGCCTAACCTAAGCCGGAGCCCACTCTCTTTCATCCTCAATTCATAACCTGAGACATGCTGTTAGCTATGTGGCTGCAATCAGTGGTAATTGATCATAATCCCATAGACAAACAAAGTGAACACAAAATAACCCACCAGATCCAAATTGTAAATAGATTTAGGAACAGCCCTATTTTTCCAAATTGAATTTGAAAATTTTCCATGTAAAACATCAGTTAGATTAAATTGCCTATTATTTAAGTATTCATAATAGGCACATCAAATTGCTCTCATAAGCATAGCTCTACTTCCCATTTTGGTTAAGAGTTATACTGATACCTAGATGGATTTGGCTGGTTACATTTGCATTCATTGTTACATGAATGAACCACATTTCACCATGTTTATCATCCAATTATTATCAAAGAACACCTCTGAAAACAAGCTTCGAAGAAAACAATAAAAAAGGGTAGATTAATGTTGTTAATGCATGCAATGGCAGATGGGTCACATGGAGTTAGGAGATGAGTAGGATACTGTAAAACAGCGGTGTACCATGGGAGAAGACACTACAGGGAGGACTCTCACAGAGGAACTATGCTTTATGTTATTCTTTGGGTTAAACAATGGGAAAAGACATTTCTTGATGATAGGAGGCCGTCCATCAGGGAGTTCCATCTGCAATATAGAGGCATGACTCCAGTGGAACAAGAAAACATGATGCATGTATTAACAACAGCAACAGCAACAAACTATTTTATCTCTCTGTAAAGGTACAATAAAAGTGCAAGGCATAAAAGGTTGCAAAAACAGAGGAAGAGATATGTAGTCGGACAGCTTTACAATGTACTGACATAAAACCACATACATATGAAATATTGAATCCAGACACTGAACTATGTACAGAAGACGACATTAGAAAATGTTTGAATCACAGAGTCTCATTAAGAATTACTGACAAAGAACCCACCAGTTGAGATTTTTTCTTTTTCTTCTTTATTGCTCTGAAGAAACCCTGCTTCTCCTTTTCTTTGGATGGCTCAGAGGGGTTCAAAACTACAGTCTCTGGGCCAGTCCTTGGGGCAAAACAAAGGGCATTGAGCAGGCCGATCCAAGTAACACTGTATGGTAGTTTACAACTCCCAATAAGATCTGACAGTTTCTGTTAAACCCAGCATGTTATCGGACCGGCGTAAGATTTAATGTTCCACTTAATAGTGTCACAGAACAAATGGACACAGAACAAATAAGTGCTGTCAGGGTCAGCTGGCTTAGGAAGGATATTATCTGGGAAATCAACTAAGTACTGCTGTGGTAAGAAGATATATTTACCAAGGGTCAAAGGCTGGTTGACGTTTGGAATGGTTAGTCAAAGTGCTGCCTTCCCCCACCAGGCCAGAGCCCCTGCTCTGACCCCTGCTATCATGGAAGGAGTTGTCTGGCCGTGGAGAGGGGACTGTTCCAAAACACAACCAATTAGATCATTCACCTTTTGATGGAGAAGAAACAAGTACAGATTCTGTACAGTCTCACTGTGTAGTCATTGTTTTTGCAGGCTACACCTAGCTAGCTAAAAGCAATTTGGAAACACACTGTAGGACCAACATGTGAATTGTGACCAAAAAGTTATTTTGGTAAATAAGTATTTCCAATAGTATACATAAAAAACAATGGATATTTTTCCTCAGATGCTGACATAAGTAGTCAAAAATAGAGACAGGAGTAGATGTTTCTGAATATAAGAAGAGCAGCTAAGGCGTGAAGAGTCATAGTTAAGGATAAATGTTCACAATAATGGAACTTCCTTTCATTAAGCAGATGCTGCTCAATAAAGAGCAGACAATTTGTAGAAAATGATTTTCTCAGGTGAAGTTTTTCAGTGCGCAGGTACAGTATGAGTGAAGTGTCTGATTCCTGACTGACCTGAATTTGTATCTTGATGCAAAAAGGCATGGCCAAGGATAGCACTATCTAACTAAACCAACCTCTGTAGAAGCTCCCCACCCTCCTAGGCATGGAGTCGCTGTAGATGTTGCGGTTCTCTTTGGAAGAGCCCCCATCCTCAGTTTGCTGGTCATGATACATTCCAACCTGGACAACAGAAGAGCTAATCAAGTAAAATTAAGGGGCTACCTGCTAGGCATTCCTCAGATGTTTTTTTTTTAACTTTAAAATAATTTTAAATAATACTGCATAATACAGTGCATCCAGAGAAGAACAGAGGAAGAAATGGTGAGACACAAAATTGCCATGCTGTCAAAATGAGTATAGGTACAACATCCGTCATTATCCAGTGGTCATTGTCATAGAACAATATCTATAGCATTCAGCTATAACAGGAATTCCAGACTAAAATCGTTGTCCTGCACTGACTAGCTTTACTGTGCTATCATAAGTAGTCACATCAGAGGGAAGCAAAGCGCACAGAGAAAATGAAGAGGCATCTGATGCACAGAGACAGAGAGAGCAGTTCACGACAGCAGTATCCACCCACGTCCGCACTCTCGGAAGGCTGAATGTGGGTGGGGAATGGTGGGTGCAGGCAGAATATCGGACCTCGCTTTTTTGCCGCTGTATGTGAAAAGATGCGGTGTTGTCCCGCGTGGAGTCCCTTATCGGGGGTCTGCTGTGGCTGACCTCAGTGGGTGCCTGTTCGCTCTGTTGATGGAGAGATGATGAAGCATGAAGCTTGACATAGCATGACACCCATACAAACACACATATACACAATATATATATACTATATGTATATATATAAAAATATACAGGTAATATGATTCACTGTATATCTTAAATCTAAGATCACACTCCAGTAGTGAGCAACATTCATAGGCTGAGTGCTGCAGTTATGTTAGCCATGGGTTTCCTACACACCTGGGAAATTGACTACCAAGAATTGGATGAAAGCCTGTACATAGGCCGATACCGATATGAAACTGTGGAAACTTGTGACTGAGTTCTCCAATACAACCTAGTGTAAACTGGCATTTGTTAAGAACAGATCCCATAGGCTTATGATCACTTTAGGGGGTGAAGCTGGTGAAGCTTGGTGTGGGCTGATGACTGACCCTGCTCATGTCCTCTTCTCTGGAGGAGCCCCCAGAGTGGCGAGGCAGGGTGCGGTGCTGCAGCTGTGGAGAGAGGAGCTGTAGGCTGCTAGCTCTGGTGGGCATGCCCTGCCCCACTGCCAGTCCCTCGTCTGTGTGCGTCCTCTGATGGTCCCTCCTTACATACATGGAGTGGCGGTGCGGCCGCTGTTGGGAGGAGAAGGGGCTGGTGTATCCCTGACCGTAAGACAGAGCCTCATGCGGGGCTGACAGAGAGTGAGCATGGCTCGCACCGACACCACTTTCCCCAGTGTCAAGGGCATCTGGGGACTTGGCCTCCTCTGAGGCCTTGTGGCGGGAGGAGGAGCGCCTGTAGGACGAGTCCAGGGTATTGCTCTCTCTCTCTGAGCGCGTGCTTCCTCGGCCAGTTATGCTATAGCCTAGCCTATCCCCACGGCGGGTTGACGGGCTGCCCGGTGCTGTGAGGTCGAGGCAACTGGAGGGAAAGTAGCGAGATGAGGGTTCGTCAGCCAATAGGTGCACCTCATTCAGGTTCCCTACCGACTTGGCATCACTGAGCGTGCCGTGGCTCTTGGACAAGTTCAGGTAGGCGAATTTGGAGGAGGAGGGTGTGGAGCCATGGGACTCCATATAGCTGTGTCGACTGTGTTTGTCCCCTGATTGAAGTGTGTTGGTCTTCCCCTCCACAAAAGAATGGCGGTTCTGCTGTGAGCGGAAGTTGGATTTGAGGTACTTCGCTCCGGGGCCGTCGGAAACCTTGGACCCCAAGTTTACGTCAAAGTCCCCCTTGTTCTTGGTTTCACCGGGGCTGAGCAAATGGGGCAGGTTGTTGCTAGCCAGATCCATGCTGCATGAGGTTGAGTGGTTGAAGATCTGCGGCTGGTAGTTCTTAGGATGCAGCGTGGGACTGAGGTTGACTGTAGTAGACATGTTGCCATTGAGAAAGCCGTCGTTGCTGGGGTGGAGGTCTTCATGCCGTGGTAGGCTGGAGCTGTCTCTGCTGCTGGAGTGGTGGTGTCCTGAGCTCTTTCCCCCATGGCTCCTGACCAAGGGCAGGGAGGGAGCAGGAGAGAGAGAGACAGGACAGCATCAACTGGATGCATTTACTACAACTGAATTTCAGTGTATCTGCAAGACTGATAATAATTCAACTTTCTTGACAAACAGTACATCACAATGAAACATTTGTAAATCCTTTTACTAGGGGCAAGAGGGCCCATTAAAGGCCTACATGTTACAATGTTGATCCAAAATGGAGTGTGAGGTCTGCAAAAATGTAGCTATGCAGTGACTGCCACAGATAGCACACTGATATGTCAGATATCACTAGGGGGTTGCAGAGTACAAATAAATGGCCAGCTATACTTGCACTATCAAAAACACATTAATGCCATATACCTGCAAACAATATGGAGACATGCGGACAAGCATAAACTAGCTTTAGTGTGCACCGCTGACCTGCTGGGGGTGGTGTTGTCTCCATGGTGAGGTTTTCTCTTGGAAGAGCGTACAGGTGTAGGCGTGGGTGGGCCTGGCCGCTCCACCAGGCGCTGGGTCTGGAAGGCGTGGTGGTTCAGACTCTGCTCCGTTAGAAAGCGATCTGTTGGGCTCAGCAATAGCAAGTTCTAATGCACAGAAACACATGGGAAGCCACATGAATCCTCAGTACACACCGAACATCCAGACCTCGCAAACAAACTGAACAGTGCTATTATGAGTCATCACCATTACCATAAAAATCGCCCTGCAAAATGGAATTGTGTCCCACATCCACTCAACAGTGATGTGAAATACATATTATATGTTTTTTTTCTTTCTTGAAAATATATATCTTTAATAATATATATACATCAGCCTTTTCATAATACTATTAATGCAAGCTGAATCTTATGTCAGTGCATTCAAAATAACCTGAAATATAGGTATTTTTGAACTCCTTGTGAAGCTTCTTTCCCACACATCTCAAATATCTGGTAATGACCTTTGTCAGTGACTCTGGCACTGTTGGATTATTGGATTGGATTGGATTATTATTATTTTGTATCAGTATTCAATATTCATTATGATTACTGAAAATCTAGCAAATAAAAATTCAACTCAAGAAAGGCTTCAAACTGGTTATTGATAAGAGAGATGCTCGTCCTTGCTCAAAGCAGCCCTGGGATGGTATAGTGTCAGAAATGAGTCACCACCTACAGGGAAAAGCACAAGTGCACAGGCACAGCCCACATGCTTGACATGGAGCTTCTGTTTACAGTGCAGACACAGCAAGAATAGCAGTGCTGGAACCAGTGTATGAGCTGAGAGATACTGAAACATGAACGAGGCATCATGCAGTCACAAGATAAACACTCACAAGGACAATGATGCAATGACCAGAGGTCTATTTTCCATAAATTTGAGTTTTGTTTTATGGCCAGAACATGCTTTCATGAATGAATGAATGAATATAACATAAAAAAATAAATAAAATACTGCCTCAGCAGAGCAGCCAGAAAGCTCTGTCAGACCTGTGGTCCCTACCTTCATCAGGTCCAGCAGGGCTCCACTGACAATCCCCAGGTATCTTCGCTCCAGGGTTTGGGGGTGGTTCACAGCAGGGAACTAAAACAAAAGAGCACAAATAGCAGTGTCAGAAATGTAGCCAGTGGAATGATACATTTGTTCTGGTGTTTCAGGTGGGGAGTTTAATGTCAGGCACATAGCCTGTCTCCAAGTGATAAAAGTCACCCCAATAGGAAACATGCTGTTTCTGCTGTCTTGCTAGAACGCTCATTGCTGGGCTTGTGTGTACAGTGCTGAAAGTATCACTTTGTCAAACATTAGTATGTTACTGTGACTTATGTATGCACTTAAATGAATCAAATGATCATTAATTTTACAGGAAGAGCAGCATATCACCTGAGTGTGCTGTGTGTGGGACAGGCAAGGTATGAAGGCATGCATGAGCCATGCATGCACATTGTAATTCAACTGATGCAACACAATTAACTGTCGACTACAGAACCTGAATGCTGTTAGGGACAAGCAGCCAGTGTGGGTAGTGATGAGCAGCCAGTGTCATTAGAAGCGGCATTTCCTTATATGTCAGGTGGGTGTTAAGCCTTAACATAATTATGGTGTTCTTGTTGCAAGTCATGTATTATATTGGGTGTAATATTTGTATCACTTAAATGTGAGGACGCTCTTGTAAAATGTTTTCCTTCTGTATGCACATGAAGTGTGCCAAGACTGTGAATCACAGCTTGTTGTTTCTTGTGATGGTAGTTTCTTCTGATGCTAGCCCTCACAAGCTACTGCTCCTGAAGTTACCTCTGAAACACTGTTAACTAAAGCACTGTTGCATTTGATGCTCTGCACATCCAATCGGTCTATTTCAACCCTAGTTTTTAATACTATTTTCCTTGTAGGAAAGAATGTGACTATGGTTAGTCTGGCTCTGTGCGTCAGACTGTTTGACTTAGAGGTCCAGGACCTGCTGTTTTACATGACGAGGTTTCAGCTCAGCTGCCTAGTGCTTTCTTTTTATTTTACTAAAAACAATTTTGATGGTCCCAGTAAACACAATTCTGGTGTCAGTGCTGGTCCCATGGTCAGCGTACTTTTCGTTTGTTGGCAAGAAAAGGTGACCATGCAAGAGGGGCTTAAGGGTGTGTAACAAGGCCATGGTGACGTTCCCTGTTCATTTGAATGAGAGCAGGCGTAGAAAGTTTTGGATTGTGGGAAGATGAGTCTCTAAAAATTCAAGGAGTAGTGGCAAGAGGGCAGTGCCAGAAGGGGAGCTCAAGTGAAATTTATTTAGGAATATGCCCAATATTTGCCTATACCCATTTCCACACCCACAGAAATTATCCGCTCTCATTGAGGGGCAGTTTGCATACTAACAATTCAGATACTGAGGCGTGGGGCTTGGAGAGGAGGAGGAGGGAAGGACAGCCCTGGTCTGATGTACCACCAGTCTGCCACTGAAGACTATCACAGCCTTCCCTCGCAGAGCACACAGGATACATGATACACGATGAGTCATTGTGATCCAATCAGTCACGGCACAGCAAACTCAGCCAGAAAAAAAACAAGTAGAGAGCACGGAGCAGTGAGAGGAAATAAATAAGGGAAGAGAAAAGAGGAGGCAGAAAGAGATGGCGAACAAGCGAAAAGATGAAGTCAAGAGAAATGGGGGGAAAAGTGAAGAAACGCAGAAATGACAGCAACATTGAAGAGAGGATGGGTTGAGTGGGTTGAATGAGGGTTGGAGCAAGGAGTGGTATTGTAGTGCAGAGTGGCCTAACATTACCCGCAGCCCATGGAAGCGAGGGTTGTTATAGAAGAGCTTCATCTGTTCAGGTGGCAGGGGTCCCAACACCTTCTGGATGGTAAAGAGCTGGTCTATCTCACTCTCTCCTGGGAACAGAGGCTGTCCATCACTCAGCTCCCCTAGGATGCAGCCCACTGACCACATGTCCACGGCCTTGCCATAAGGAGCCCTGGGACCAGAGATTTAAGGGGTGACTGTTGGTGATTAACGCTAGGTATATGAATAACTAACTAAGTGTATGCCAGTATGTTGGGTTGAGAATAGTAACCGAGTTTGCCCTCTACTGTGGGTTCCTGGACAGGGCTGAAAAAGAACAGACTTACCCAAGCAGGAGCTCTGGAGAGCGGTACCATCTAGTGGCCACATACTCTGTGTAATTGGCATCATTCCCCTCAGAAAGATTACGTGCAAATCCTGGCAAGAGAAGATTGAGGAGGCAATATAGTAAGATGAGGGGCTGTTTGATATACTCTTAAGTACTGAAACATCTAAACGTTATTTCATCTGGCCACCTTTCTATGCTCTAGTAATGAGTCAAAGGTGTAAGTCATGAAGCTGTTATTGAGTTGAGCAAGATTCATGATATGATTCATGATAGGAGATCATGAGCACTCTGGGATTATATTGCTATGGTAAAAGTAGCCTCATCCCTTGATCCTGTGTCCTCTCATACTGTTTTTTGAATTATTTGGATATATTTTGCTTATTTTTATACTCAAATTGAAAAAGGAAGAGGAAAAGTATTAATCCACAATGAAAGGTATCATGCCATCATCCAATAGAGCCAGAAACCCCATTGCTTTCATTTTCAATTTGTGCATCTGTCAGAATTGTATGCAATGACATTCAACATAAAAAATGCACTGCAAATAAAGCCCATGTGTAATAACTGAAGAAAGAAAAAGGCACAAATGTAATTCTTTGTGTCTGTTCCACGGACGCCTTTGGCATCTCTCTGACACAGAGCAAACAGCAGGTCTTCAGTCTCTCACTCCAGCTTGCCTACATGATGTCAGCCAGGCACTGTTTGCCGTCTTCCCCCCATTTTGTTTTGGTGCTGGGATTACTACCAGATTGAATCAAAGCTTGAGTAGCCTCTTGTTTTCTAACACATTTCATTAATTGAGTTCAGGGAAGGCTACACATCAGCACACTCAGAACTAGAAGAGATGCCTGCACAGAGCTTTAGATAGGCTGATGAAGACTGCCTACACTCTTAAAACATTGGTTTAAGCCTAATATGGTCTCTATAGAATATATTCCTTTTGCATTAGAGCTATGAATGTTTGGCCACCGTCCTTACAGTTTTTAAGCGTGTAGAGTGTGTGATAGAGGTGCTCACCAAAGTCACATAACTTGAGGATATCATCAGAGCTGATGAGGAGGTTCTCTGGCTTTATATCTGAGGTGGAAGAACAGAAATATAAGGGGTGTATGTGAGTCAATACATTGGCGTCATCATTACATCATCACTGCTATCAGTTCTAGCACCACCTGCTCATTTGTTTCATATAATATCTGAATATCTGAAGCAGACAAAGAATCCCAAGCATAAAATTCTTCATCTACATTCTGTGGAGAAAATCCACAGAATGTAAAGACAAACCATAATGAATAGATCGAGTCCCCCCATAACGCTGTCATATGTGTGCCTGGATATTACACAGGCCATCTGGACACCTGCTCTGTTGCCATCAATGTGCCAAAAACTCATATGGGCCATCTGGTTTCCTATTCTGCTGCCATTGATCTGCTAAAAGTGCATGTCTTGTGAATAATTGAATGGTTAGTTAGTAGATTAGAAAACCCATGAACCCATAATTTCAGCACAGAGGAATATTTAGACTCTGTTGTTACTTGTTGTTTTTCACATGCAAGCACAGATGGTGCTGAGTGACGTTGCAGTTGTTAAGACTCTGGTCTCTGAACCTGCATGTGGCCCTACCAGTCTAGCATCAAATCTTTCCAGAACCGTCTCTTACACTGTCTCCTTCTCAGCTTTCTTACTATCTGTCTTGATAAAGTAAAAAACTAAGATGATTTGACTGCCCACTCTATTAATAAAACAAAAAGAGATGGCTTTTACCCCTGTGAACAATGTCATGCTTATGGCACCAGTGAATTGCTTTGATTAACTGGTAGATGTAACTGCGCACTTTCTCAGGCGGCACACCATTGGGTAACTCCTCAAGCAACTCAAGCATGTTCTAAGAGAGAAAAACACAACCAAAACATAAAGTTAATTTTATGAAAAACGACATATCTACAGTCCTGGCACCTGCACATAACATCAATGATATGAATGATATAAAAAAGCAACGTGGGCAACATCCAGGAATGCTCTGCAGCAGGCTTACCTTCTCCACATACTCAAAGACAAGATATAGCTTTCCTCTTCTGCGGAAGGCCTCCTTCAACTCAACAATGTTCTCCTGCTTGAGGGTGCGGAGCATCTTAAGCTCCCGTAGGGTGGTCTCTTTAACCTCCTCATTCTCTGCATGGAGGTGAGAGAGAGGGGAAATAAAAAACACACAAATCACATGGGATTACATATGACATGGGAGATGAGATGGACTGAGGCGCTGCATTGAAAATAAATGGAATGACATAAAATAGAATAGAATAGAATAGAATAGAATATCCACACAAGGAATAGATTTCTAAGAACATTCAAGAGTTGAGATGATACGTGGAGGAGAAGGCTGTTCTGACAGAGATGAGGGACTTCTTACCTTCACTGTCCTTGAATTTCTTAATGGCCACAATTTCATTGGTCTCCTGCAATCAAAACAGAGAGCAACTAATTAGAAACCAGTCCTGCTGTTCAGTGCTTCTATCAATACACACTGACAGTGGTTAGACAGTGCAACAGAGATGAATGAAAACACACCTGATCACATCTAATGGTACTAATATTGCTACTACTACTACTACTACTACTACTACTACGGCTACTACTGCTACTATAAATACTACTACTACGGCTACTACTACTACTACTACTAATAATAATAATAATGAAAGCGGTGGTAATAATAATATGTCATTTGCTGGACACTTATGTTTGTTGCTCATGTCAAACACCGCAATTCACATCAGATCAAAAATGGCATCTGGAAAGTGGATGAATTGTCAGTAACAGGGATGAATAACATATAAAGATATAAAGATTAACATATTAAATAGAACATTAAATAACAGTAAACATGAACAATAGAACAATAGGAGGAATTAACCCGATAAGGACCTGATAAAGTTGAGAAATGACCACTGAGTCATTGTCTTACTAAGACCATTCTCATCATCCTTCCATGAGGTCTCTGTGAGACACCACTAGCCCTGATTCTCTACATGTCCTAGTTAGGCCTGGTATTTCTGCCTATGGCTCAGAGCTGTGCTCTACTTTCCCCCTCTCAGAAAGCCACAGGCAGCATCACGCCAGAGCAACATGGATCACAGTGAACAGGGAGCCCTCCTCCCAGCACAGAGGAATATAGGATGATTCACAGCAGGGTCAACATCATGATCGTCAGTACTGAGCACACGCAAACTAGCCTGAGTGAAGGGAAAGTTAAATAACCTGTTATATGTTAATTGTGATCCTAAATCTTGTTCACAAACGTAGAGAATAAGACCCAATCACTGGCTAAAGAGCATTTCAACTTGCCAGGATCAGAAATCATCAGAGCATCTTAAGACAGAGAGAAACTGTATGTACATCTAACTGTATGTACTTATGTAAGTTTGATAGCACACTGATGCCAATCCCTGCTGGGCTGCACTGAGTTAGTAGGCTGAGTTGGGACCAGGGCCATTGTAGCTCCTTTCCAAGCAGACAACCTCAAACACAAACTGAAATAGTTATCTGTTAAATAGGTATGGACAAAAGTATTATGCCAGTATTATGAGGTGTCACTGTATCTGCTTGTTCCTACATCTAACAATAGCTCTAACATTATGTATGAAGCTATTGTGGTGTCTTTTGTTTTCTGATGTCTCAAACAGCTGTTTTATCTACTCAAAAAAACTCCTACTGAATTAGAAATGGTAATGTGTAAAGAAACTCACAAAAAGACACAAAAGAGGGCAACATAAAAAATAATATTTTCCAGCTGATTCTAGTGTTGTGTTGGTAAAATTAAGAGATTAAAGTTGTGATGAAAAAACTTAAATAAACAAACAAACAAATAATTATTGAATTACCGTGGACTGGGCATCAGTCAGGGGTGAGACAATTCATTCCACTATACCTGTGTGTTAAGGGTTACTTCAAATGTTAACTACAGGCTATTGGATGCACAGCAGACGATAACATATAACAATGATAACTGTTCAACATCCTGAAAGTTTTATGGCAAATAGTATTATCATATATAAGTGTTTCTATGAAATTAATAACTAAGGTATGAATTGCTCACAGTCTTGATTAAAGCTATCACTGTCCCAGCAAATCACAATTGGTCAGTGGAGGATGCAGCCATACCTGATGCACTGAGAAACCTCAAGAGGCCATTTTCCTACATGCATATGTTGCTCTCTTTTTCATCTGGTTTGAACTGTATGCTACCACACCCCCTCTGTAATAAACTGCGACAGTGAACCCTGCATTAACTGCATTAATTATGTGTCACTGTCTTGCTTCTACACAGAGAGCAATATGATAAAATGAATAACTGCTTGGCTGTGAAATGTGCTGATACCACAGCTCTGGTGGACTTCTAGGGTGATGAATAACACTTTGAGTATGAAGCCAACAGGCTGTTCACTTGGTGCGAGAGGAATTACCTCAACCGCATGATAAAACAAGGAACTGCAAATTTATTTCTACAGGAAATCGAACCATTCCCTTAACGGATAGCCAGAATCTGAATCAGAAAACTGAATCGACTTCATGTTGGAACATGGATTCTCCATACATACTACCTCTGCCACACACAGAGTTGTACTCTCAACAGGAGCAAGCTGCTGAACCAGAGCTCCAAGCTCTGTTGACGGAACTGCAGAGGGTTGCAGGTGCTGTTCAATATGAAGACAGTTCCCACAACTGTTTTGTGGACTTTGAACTGTTGCCCTCCAAATGGAGATACAGTGCAAGGTCATGGTAGAGCAAGGTTCATCCTCACAGCATTCAGACTTAAAAAGAAACAAAACTGATGGCATGCATGGTGTTTCATAAGATGAGCCAGCTCTTCTAGGTACAACATTCTCAGGCATATTTTTCTTTGTGCACTTGAAAAGAGGAAAAAACATGAAACATTTCACTATAACTAGTAATTAAGAGTAGGTTTGAGAAACATCTAAGATAAATTGTACAGAAACTCTGGGCATTTTAGAAAATCCATTTGAATTCAGGGAAGCAGCATTTTAATGTAGGCCTTTGCTTCCATAGGTTACCACTATTACTGTAGTCCCAATCAGTGTGGAGGACTCTACCTATAACTGTGTCTGCATACTTACACTTCTGAAAAAAGGACAGTCATGAAGGGTACAGCAACAGGTGGGCCTGGCCCTGACAGGCTGCATTTGACAGTACTTTAGAAACAGCCTGAAATAGCCTGGATCTATCAGGGGACGACGAAGAACTGAACATTCAGAGATGTCCCCTGTATGTCTCTCTCTCTCTGTTCTTGCCTCCTGATAGGACCACATAGTCAAGTGCTCCACTCAAGGTGACCTATTTTATGCTAGATGTGAAAGTCCCTTTTTCCTCTCCTGTCCCAGTTTCTGTTCAGTGGGTGCAAAAATAACTGTTCCCTTCAAAGGGGGCGGATAGAATGTTTTTACTGAATAATTAGTGTGCTTGCTTGAGCAAGTACTCTTATATTGTCTTACTTTCTTCTTTATTATTATTCTTCTGCCTAATATTTGATGTGCAACTACTGTTTAAGATATCAATGCCATGCAAACGTTAAAATGTTCAGCATATTCGTGTTTTTCTAAGTGATCCGATTTATAGTTTTTGCGCAATTCAAGTTCAAACAGACAGGTGATGTCAGCAACTCTCACAGGCACAGAGGAGCCACAGATACACCCACAGCTCTCTATCTCTCTCTGTCACTGCTGATACTTCTGCTACTATTACAACAACTACTACTGCTACCACTACTGCTAGTACTAGTACTACTACTACAACTGCTACTTCTACTACTACTACTACTACTACTTGTACTGCTACTACTACAACTGTTATTACTACTTTCATTCCTACCAGTAGTACTAGTACTACTAATAGTAGCACTAGAATTGACCTAGCAACCATCTAGTATGCCCTAGCAACCACTTAGTATACCCTAAAAACCCTATACCCTAGCAATCACATTGAAACACCATAGCAACCACCTAGTACACCGTAACAACCACCTAGTAACACCATAACAACCACCTAGTAACACCATAGCAACCACATAGTACATCCTAGGAACCATGTAGTACACCCTAGCAACCACCTAGTACACCTTAGCAACTACATTGAAACACCCTAGTAAACACCCTGTACATACCAGCAACCACCTATATACCCTAGTAACCACTTAGTACACCCTAGCAACCACCTAGTAGCAACCAAATCAAAATCAAATCAAATTACATTTATTTGTAGAGCCTTTAATCATTGTTACAGTCTCAAAGGGCTTCACAGTGCCCAAAGTGTGAAAACAATAAATGGTGGTACACAAAACCCCCCAGCCTTGGACCCTCATGGAGGACAAGGAAAAAGATCCAAAAACCCTTTCATGGAAAAAAATGGAAGAAACCTTTGGGGGGGGGGGGGGTTGGCGTGCAATAGATGCCGAGTTTGGGCAAGCACAGTATACAAAAGATACAATAGTTTATTTGGGTGGGACATCCAGATCTAGAAGCCACCTAGTAACAGCTTAGCAACCACCTAGTACACCTTAGTAACCACCTGGTAACACCCTAGCAACCACATTGAAACACCCTAACACCCTACCCCAACTTTTTGGTAGTTTGTGGTTTGTTGGGATACAACTACTACTACTAGAACTGCTAATGCCACTGCTCCTACTAACATTACTTCAACTGTTACTACTACTACTTCTACTACTCCTTCTTAACACATTATCTTTCTAAATAATTCAACTTTTTAAACATTTTCAACCTGAAGCAAGCACACAAATTTTCTTTAACCTTTTCTAGTTCTACATGTTATTGAAAGCCATTCAGCTCACTTAGGAGGAATACAATTTAAGCCTACTGCATCAGTTCTGTGAAAACAGTTACCAATTATACAACCTAAAAATTGTAGCTGTGCCACTGCTAAAATAAAAAAAAAGCATTTATGATCAAGATAGGATAAACAACAGATGATTGCAGAGCTGTGGTGACTCAGTCGATGCTACATGGCTGCTGCTGAAACAAGCATGTGCATAATATATCTAGTTAATACAGTAATTACTCTGTTTTCGACTCTCCATCAAACAACTCAAGGTCTCAGGCAAAAGCAATGCCAACAAATCCCTTCCAGCAAGCTAACTTCAACAGACTACTTCTCAATTCAAAACAAACTGACACAATGTTTACACAAGAGAGCTGGAAAAGAGACTCAACCTCAAATTTGATGGTATCTGTGTAGTGTAAGAGTGCACTTTTGATTAGCTTAATCGGTAGCACAGGCATCTACCATTCTGGCAAGCACATAAGTCATTAGCTTAAGGCTGGGGAGAGACCAGCCACAGGAGGAAGTTATAGAAACATTACTGCCTGTTGACCTACAAGTACGTGCCAAAATAAAAAAAAGAAGATAGTGTTGGGTATGGTGATGGGCCATGGCATATGGTTCATATCGTTTCTATGCTCCTTATGGGTGTATCACTGCCATGAGGATAGATAGATAGTACTTAAGATGAATGCGAACAGTAAGAATGGCTTTGTATTTTTGGCATTTGCCTTGCTCCCTAAGGGATTCAGTGAACCTAAACTATGCCAGGAAAATAAACTCCACACCATAATAGAGCTTCCAAAACCCTTCACCATGAGAAACAAGCACTTGAGCCTGTAGACCTCTTTTGGCACGTGCCACATACTATGTACTCGTTCACTTGTTAATAATAGGATGACTCATCTAACCATATGACTTTTTCCACTGCTCAGTAGACCACTGCCTGTGTTCCTGCACTACTTGACTTCCAAAATTGCATTTTAGGTTTAAAAGGAGTTCACTTGCACTGCAACTTCTCACCCTTCCTTGCTCTGCCATCTGCTTCAAGATATCTTCATACATTGGTCTATTCCTACAACGGATGTCTAGTTTCTCCTGGACAGCACCTGCCACCACATACTGCTATCAAACATTGAGTTTCTTGTTGGCTCGAGGGCCAAGAATTGGGCATTTTTGGTACGTTATCGTGGTGTAGTGTAGAGGCCATGGTGATCGCGGTTCTGCCTGCGGTGATTACGTTTCTACTCTGTGCATACAGTGGATACTTTCTCATTAATGCAAACACTGTACGGATCACATTTACACCTGACTGACTTTGGTTGAGATCCAATCACAATGCGAGCCAGACCAGCTCCACAGACAGAAGGCTTTTCACGAAGGAGTTTTACTTATTAATCTCCTCCGATTAATTAATTAATGAAACCACATAATTTAAGACCATGAAATTTAAAGGGATAGAGCCCTGACGCTGTCAATGTTATACCTCTCAGGGTGGCTTGGGATATCAGCTCATTGCATTCAGAATGCTGCTGTGTGCATTCCTCAGAGTTGTTACATGCTTAAATAAATACTTACCACAGCAGTGTTTACTCTCTCATTTCTTCATTTCACATACAGGCACATAGAATCAGCATTGGCCACATACAACGTTTGCCCTGCATTTGTGATTAGCTATGTAACTAGAGAGAAGCCTTTGTATCTGGCTTATCTTAGAGGTTAAGTATCAAATTACTCTGTTTTGATAGGGACACAAAGTGCTTAATTTGTAAATCAACAGGTCCCACAATAATGGGAGGACAGAGAGGGAGATCCCATAACATGAGTCAGCCAGTGAAACTGTGCCAGGAAATTGAAAGGAATTGTGAAAGGAAATTAATAAACAAGCACTTCTCTTTACCACCTTAATTAATTGTTTTGAAGTTTATTTTTGATGAATTGATCATATGGTTTCAGTAGAACCTTTGCTGCTGTATAATGCAAAGAGGCATTGACAAAAAGGTAATAGGACAAGTATGATTGTGTTGAGGTTTTTGACTAAATACAATGAGAAAGTTTTTCAGCTCTACAACACAGAAATAAAACAGCTAAGTCACAAACAACAGATAATCTCTAGGCCTACGAGCCACCATGGCTCAACAACTAACTAATATTATTGAAATCCATTTCTGTTAACTCTCTTCTGTAATACTGCAACACCGACGAATTTGTGCAAAACTACTACTACTTGTATAAATGTAAAACAGTCTTACGGTATTTTGTTGGGTCAACTGATTGAGTGTAATCTACACTGAGCAAACATGCCCTACACCATGTGTCCCTGAACTTAAGGTCACTCGGAAGCAAGTAAAAGGATTTTCCACTTTCGATATTGATCTGCCCAGTTTCGTCCACACAACGAATGAACAAAGGAAAGGTAAACAGCAAGCATTCCAACTTTCTATGTGGTATTATGGAAGCAAACACCATTTTTGACCCACCAAAGAAAGTGTTCAGTGTGATTCTATAAATAAGTATGGCGACATAACTGGTTTTATCTTACTCATTAAAGTGAAAATAGAAAGCAGAGAACCAAGACTTTCATCTGTAATGTTTACAAGGGACACTTTGGAGCTACTCCACTGACAAAGAATGGGACGCTGACTTTGCGAAATAGCTACAAATGAGAAAATGTGCCATTTCTCTCCCATTTAATTACACATTTACAGTCCATATTGTGACTCCAGGACTGATGACATAAACGTGTTTCTTGGGTCTTTGTGAGAAAGACTTGTCAAATATTCTAAGTTAACAATAGAAAGTACGATTAAGCTCAGTGATAAAAAGCTGACAAACTAATTCAGTGAAATAAATTCACAGTTTTAGCATAGGATTTTATGAAGCACCAACTGGCAAGAGAAAAAGGCCAGGGGCATCCTGGTGGCTCAGTTGGCCAAGGTGCATACCATGTAGCTGTGACATCCTGGGCTTGAATCTAGCATCCCTCTCTTTCCTGTCGCCAACCCCCAACACCAGGCAAAGGTCCAAACAGGCCCAATAGAAAATGGGCCAAAAAAATAAGTACTAAACCCAACCATGTCTGTTTTGACGGTCCATTAACCATGGACAAGATAATTAATAAAAGATGAGCAAGAACTCCCAGACATGAAGCTTCTCTGTACTCCAGCGTATTAAAACCCTACTGGGCATAACAGCATGCTGTTGTTCCAGTCTGGCTGAGCTCTTTTTCAAACAGCTGTGGCATAATTCTGCAAGGCACGATAAGAAGCACCGAGGTGGGAGTGTGGTAAGGCGGCAGCAACATACAAACAGCCAACAAGGGGGCGGTGGGGGGCAGCACTATTTCAGTAGGACTCATACTATTTTCATCCTTCCTGTTTAATACACGTATAAAGCAAATTTGAGGGGAGTGGCACTGGCTAAATAAGCATGTTCAGTAAGCACTACCAGCTGCAAGGCGGGCGATTGTTTCACATAAATGCAGCCATTTTCTCTGGGCAGCGCTCTTTCCTGCCTATTGTCACAACACCATCATACCCTTGGAAGACTTATGTGTGAGTCTGTCTGTTCTGTATGTGTTAGCACACGCATACATGCATGCGCGTGTGTATGTGCGCTGTTGAATAGACCGTTTTTTTCATCCTGCTGTTTGTGAGTTAGCCTCCTTGAAAAAGCATGTCGGTTCGTCCACTAACAACACATTATGTTCCAGATGGCACAGATCCACATCGATCCAGAGAATTCATCCTCTTGTGTTTTCACACTACAAGGTATAACGTTACCAGCAATATCCATTTTATAGTCAACACTGCGTACATTATACACAAAAGATACTGAGAATACATTGCACGATGTTGGACCTCTATGGGCTTGTTTTTTCTTTATTATATGCCAGAGCAATGATAATTGATTAACGATCTGATTGAACAGACATTCCAAATGTGCTTCATAAATTGATGCCCAATTAACTAATGGAAACAGATCAGCTAGTAAACCATCTCTATAGCTGTTTTTTATTTTAACTACTGCACTGACGCTACATTGCTGACAGCATTTAGCAACAAACATACATACATGAGTGCAATATGTTATAAGATATGTTTGCTAGTGGTACAGTTGCTAACGTCAACTTGTAAGCCAAGTAACATGACGTTACTGTATTCTCATTAGAAGAGGCAGCCAGCTGATCAACTGTTAATTAAGTAGTCCTATACGTCGTCACCACAAAAGCACCATGAGAACTGAACATGTGTTAGTAATGGCTTTATAAAAAACATTATACCCTCAAGAATATAATGCGATTGTTCGCTACGCTGATGGACTTTGGCACAAATAACAACAGTAAAAAGAGCCATCTTGAGTATTGCAGTCATAGGAAAAGCTTCCATTCATTGTGCGGACAAAACTGAGGCCTAATGATGTGAGTTCTTTTGTATAAAATGGAGACATTGGCATTTACAGCTGTCTAGGCCTGGGATCAATCAGTCTGAAGTATAAAGACCAGTAATTATAGGCTGTGATTCCATTTTACAGCAGGGTTTTCCTATTTTTCTGCATATATTCATCTGAGTGCTTCCTCAACATGGTGCAGTTCTCTTTTACAATTCTCACACTCAACCTAGCTCACTGGCGTCTCTTAGGCTACGTCCACACTAAGCTGTTTAAATATGAAAACACATAATTATTTCTCCGTTTTGGCCTCCCGTACACACTACACCAGCATTTTCGACCACCGAAAACGGAACAAGACTTTTGAAACGATGACATTTTATCGTCACTTGATCCAGCTGTAAGCGGCTGGCCGGTCTGCGCATGCCCATGGAAGAAAGAATGTGTGGATGGCGAGCTTTTTCAAATTTAAGCTGCTTAGTGTGGATGTAGCCTTAGTAACACAGCTGATGAGAATATCGCCTAAGATATTCCACAGTCAATATTGCAATGAAAATTGTAATGCAGACATATGTAATATTCCATACGCTATTGTAGCACAAGAAAAACATCAAAGGTTTTGGATGAAAAAGGCTCAGAAAGTGGTCTTTCTGTTTCTGCCAATTCTCACAAACCCTCTAGATCTGTAAGTAGGAGGCAGTAAGTCTCTGTTATCATTTGATTATTCATATTGGATTGCTGTCAATTCCTGGCACAGTCACTTCCTTAAATAAACCAAGATGACAAGGCTGTTACTGCAGCATTTAACTCTTACTTTAACTTTCACAAATTCTTATGCCGAAAAATAATTTAGCTTGACAAAGGTCAGAGTGGTTGAAAACTACCTATCAGAGCTATTCAGAATAACAGTATTACATAAATGAAACGTGTGTGATGTGACAGAGTGTATAGAGAATAACAGCCTGTGAGACAGATAGAGAATTTATCTGCCCTGATCAGCAGGAGCTCTTTTGTGACTTGTTACTAATATGATTGATACATTTCTAGAACAGAAACTAAACCTTTTGATTACAGTATTAGAAAAGGTATTCTAAAAAAGGTTTAAGAAATTTGCTGCCGATCTCTTATCTTCGTCTGGGTTACACCTATAAGAATCTCTCTTGCTGATGAACCAGAGCAGAAATAACAGGACTGACCAATTATCCAATTGTCCATGGCAGACAAATAAGACATCTCAGTAAGTCTGAGGCAGAGGACCACTGTAATAAACTAAAGTGGAGTGACCAGGTGCATGAAGACCACTTACTTCAGACAAACCAGCATAAGAAAATACTGTCTTATTATTTATGAGGTTCTGTGGGTTTCTGTGGGACCATTCTTAACCTTCGATACGCATAAACCTGTACTATTGCAATGCTTTGGTACCGACAGAAACAAGAGGTTCTTGGGTTTCATCTGAGCCTAGTGGAATCTTTGTCAGATGAACACACAGGTCACTGAAGCTTCAAAGTACTTCACCCCTCCATCCTTCCAACTTTTTTGTAGGATAATACCATGTTTTCGACAAACTCATTAAGTGTAATATAAAATATCACTGGATCATAATGATTTGAAATGAATGAACTGATGATTGGAATGGTTTGACAAGACGTACAAGTTACAAGTAAGTGAGTGAAACAGATTATACCAACATTTAAAAGCTCTTACCTTGTGTCTGCACTTCAAAACAACACCATAGGCACCTAAAAGAAAGAGGCAAACAGTATGTTTAGCTCAGATTTAGCTAATTTTATAATGACTATTGTAATGTTGCCATGTGAAGTATTCCATTGCTACTGTAGCCTTTTCATGGTGGCACTTAAAAGTAGGCATATATAAAGTGATTGAAGATAATGACAACGTAAATTAAGTTAAAAAAAAAATGTTGATTTGTGATTCACAAGCTCAGCTTGACCTAAACATAGAAATGAACAAAGATTAATTACATCTAAAGTGCTGTCCATCCTCACATGGAGTGAGCAGGCCAACAATAAATGCCCTCTTACTAAAGGTCTGAGATCTAATGGACCTATTTCTTTCTTTCAGTCTATTGCTACAAAATTACACAGATTTTAAAGTATCTTTTTAAAAAGGTAACTTATTTCACATGCTCAAACGAACTAAGGAAAAACATCCTTTCTATAAGAGGGCAGGTGGCTTGGAAAGTAGGACACAAGTGTTGGCAAGCTACTGTGGTTCTGATGTTATCGACCCTGGCAGTCACACACATATCCCCCGAGGGTTCAAGTGGAATTCTTGGACTGAGTAGGCATGTGACGAACTGCTCAGTGGACCTCCTTTAGAACATCAGTGGTAGAAGACGGCTCTAAATCATCTACTCTCTTCAGGGAGCTAATATATCTCTATATATCTCTCTATAATAGAGCTCTAATATATATATACATTGTCAGGCTAGATGTCTAAAGTACTCAAAAACAAGTAAAAAAGACAAATTGACAAGTGCAACAATAATTGTTGACACACAGTGCAAAGTCTAAAATGTTGTGACCCTAATGTAAAACATCAATGACTCCAATGACGTACCCATACTAAACCCTTTCTTTTATGCCATTTTTCTTCCTGGATTATGGCACTGGGGATAATAAAATGAGATTATGTGTATTTGTAATTGCTAGGGTGAGTTTATATGCTGCATTCAATACTAAAACAAAACTGATAGACCTCAAAACAGCTAAGGACAAATCTATAATACTGTATCAAGTGGAGCAAACTATATTATGAGTGCAAAGGCAATAGAGTTGGGATGAAAAACTTCTTTATTAATAATGTAACAATAATGTAGCATTAAAAGTGATGATTTCCTTCAGAACTGAGTCATAGTTGGACAAGCACTCAAGCTAAAAGTTTCCCTGTGTCTTCTCACAGGAAGTGGGGGTAGGGGTGTAAAAACTGGGACGAGTGGGTGGCCTCACCTCAGGGCCTCTGCCACTTTACATTAAGTAGCTTAGCTAAAATGACATGCTTTCAAAAAAGCACAAGAACATTAGGGGGAATATAACTATTGAATCACCCTGTCCCATTGAGATTTAAAACACTAATACGTGATCCTAAACACAAAGTCAAACTAAGAGCATGCAAGTACACATTTGGTTATCAGTACCTAGTTACACTTTTACAATTAAAAATTCTTCCTAATAAATAAATATAAAGCAATTTGACCTTGACCTTGCTGAGTTAAAAGAAGAGAACAGGGGATTTTAACAACTTCACTCTGGGCTGTTTTCTATTCCACAGGTAAATTGGATAAAAAAGCAAGTAATAGCTCACTGAAAAGACTTATCTCAAATGTGTGTATGTATGCAAAGTCTCACATGGAAAGTGTGGTAGAACACTCTAGACTAGTAGTCAGTGATATCTGTTGGGGCTTGACAGTGTGTAGGCCTGTGGAGTACTTTTACATTTAACATTTTTACACTACACAGTGTAAAATTTAGCAATCTCACCTTCACCTACAATCCCAAGGACTTCAAATTTATTCATTACATCACCGATGTCAGGAATCTTCATGAAGTCAAAAGACAACTTGCTTGAAGTGCTTGGAGATCAGAGAGAGGGGGCCCAGCTAAAAGATGGCATGAGGTGGCCAGCTGTTGGATCCTAGGAGGCATACGCCAGCTGCGAGCCATAGTACCCAGCCACATGCCTTTTTCAATGGCTAACTTTCACCTGCACAAAAACATACAAGAGTTGTAGCAAACATAAAAAAACCTACTCACTTACCTTAAGTGGTGAACCAATATCAGTTAACAGCCAATACTGGACCTGAAATACTTGGTATTGGTGAAGAGCACAGTTTGGAGTGATATGTGGCTTTGGTTTCACAACATGATATCATCTTGACAGAGAGTCTGAAGAGAGCTCATAATAGCATCACACTATTTTTGCCTCTTTCAAAAAATTCCCCAAGCTGTCAATATCACGAAAAGTACTATCAGCCAGTACTCACAATGCAGTTGTACTTCCTCAGCAAAAACTGGAAGCGTACACGACTATCTCTATAGGGCAATTTAAAGGGGGTATAAAGATAGAGGGTATCCCTCTGGTTAACAATGAAATGTAGACAAATTATTTAGACAATAGATTCTATGTGTCTTTAATGCTGCAAAGTACGAAGTAGCCTGTGCGTTCCTAGCTTTTCAGAGCATTGTATCACACAGCCTCTCTATGTGATCAAAGCATCTTTTGTAGTATCCACATGCTCTTATTTGATTACTATATCAGATACGGTTCCAAACACCACTGTTTCTATTTTATTGTTTCCTTGCTGGAAGGCTTAAGGACTAACGTTGCCTGCTCACCTTCTCAGTCTCCTACATTGCTGTGGGCTCAGGAGCTGCTCATCAGTATGCAAAACCTCACCACCAAAATAAACTCTGTCTCCCATAACACTAAACATCACTGTGGACTATTACTCTCTAATCTTACTTAGGCTTCAGCTCCAGCCACTCAAGACTGGCAAACTGATAGCATCCTTAGGTAAACCTGAGGAGAACTGGACTATAGGCTACTACAGATACTAACCTCAAATAGCCTAACTGCAGTCTCTTACATGTCTTCAAAGAAAATGCGTTTGTTCATCTATACTTTATTCACAGTGCCTCCTTCTTATCCTCCTTAATAGCCTACATGTCTTGGCATCTAGCCTATTGTTTCAAGACCAGATTTTAGCCAGCTGCTCAGTAAAACAGCCAGGCCTAGACAGAAAAGGCTAATATGAGCAGGAATGCACTGGGCATTGCAGTAGATCATATATTTTGTCTCCATCAACAGAATGACTCATGCGTGGTAATGGACTGAGTCTGTGGAATTCATGTTTTCAAAACACAAGACCTTTAAATCCCCTGACAGTATGAGTGCAGTATTATTTATAGCTTAATTGGGTCTATAATCATTAAAATTAAACATAGTGGGAAGAATTCTACAAAAACAAGGGATCCTAGAAGCAACGTATTCTTGAAAGTGATTTCCCTTTAAGGTTATTACATCTATGGGAACAATCAAGAAATACAAAAGACAAAAATGTTGCAAAAATAATAATGAAGAATGTTAAAAAAAAAACATTGCTGCAAGATATATGTTAACTACATCAAACATGCACTGTTGCTTCTTGTAACAAACCTCCCACACCCATCTTGAACAACAACAAAACACAAATACTAGCGAAAATGTGTCAATGCGTCAAGTCATTATTATTAATGCATAACCAGCCTATATGGTCAAGTGTTTGTTTGTGTGCGTAAGCGATGACTGCCTTCAGAACGTAGCTCGCGCGTTTTTAATGCAAAGCTAAACTAAATGCAACAACAAGTCAAACATATACATATAGCTAGATTCGTGATAACTTAGTGTCATCGTCTCACATTAACAGTTTTTTAGCCCTGGAATCTCAATGGCTAGTTAGTTATCTTGTAACTAGTTGTGTGACTGAGTAGCTTTGGTGCTCTGCCTGATTCAGAACGCGTAAAACCGCAATTAGCAAAACAAACCTCAAGCTTGGTAACGTTGCGTTGCTGTTAAGCTTGCAATGGAAATATTAACATCATACTGACAACGCACAATTTATTTTTCAGATAATGATAAAATAAATTACTCACTCACTCAGTTACTGTTTGAAAAAATGATGGAACCGGGCCCATATATCCACCCACCAACGAAGATATTTTCATTGCACCAGCTACAGTAACTGGATCCTGTGGTTGACAAACCGCAAGCACATCACCAGGCAACAGATTTTGAGGGGCGTGACAGTAGCCAATGAAAATGGATAAAACTTCTTTATTCGAACGCCTTCTTCATGTAAACCAATCAAAGTACAGAGTCGGTACAGAAAAAATACTGTTGTGGTCTGGGGGTGTTTCGTATGAGGTGGGATATGATTGTTCTAATTTCTCAATTACATAATTCACAAGATCACACCCTACTTTCAGTATAATAACATAATTTAGTTAGGTAATATTCCTAATTACACATAGATTTAGATACTTAACATGCTACTAATGGCAAAAAATAACACAATTCTAAAATATACACCAGAAATGTGATACCTGGGACTGCATTTTTTGGGGTCAATAGTAGCCTGTATCACGAAAGCCTATATTCTCTGCCAGCATCATCTTCATCTCATCAAACTAACACCTCATCATAGAGGAAGCTGCACTGTGGCTTTGGACCTGAGGAAAACTTCCCTGAGAAGATGCACAATTGACTGGGAGAAGATGCATAAAGGGACTCCTTGCCAAAAGTTGATTTATTTCACACATATCACATAACTGTAGACAGCCATGCACAAATTCAATTCACCTCTTCATACCTATACAACTCAATTGAATTGATTATGAAATATTATGAAAACTTACCACCCTAAGTTTTATATACTGAATAGGGATTTGTAGGAATTCATATCAAAACAAAGCATTACAACCAATGTCTAATGAACTAAAAGCAATTAAAATAGCAAGGCTGGGAATAATTAGAGATCAGATGTATTATGGGTGTTATGCCACTTTAATTGATAAAATCTTACCCACATCATGATTGATAGGGCAAATGTTCTGGCCTACATTTCTCCTTCTAGGTTTGGTGGTGGGGAATACAAAACTGAACTCGTTTTGACAGACAATTGCTGTGACAAACTCCTGTCTGTATCTAATCTTTGGCCACACGCAGACCAAATTGGAGGTTTTGACATGCAAAACGCATAGAAGGATCTATATGATTTTTTCTTTACTTGTGCTCTCAGATGAAACCATTCTGCCACCCACAGGATGATCTTAAAACTGAAAAAGTGGACAATATTGCATATACTGTAGCATCTAAAGTAATCTATGGGGTGACTTACATTATCAATCATGGGCCACTGTTGGTCTACACAGACACTGTCAATGGAAATGCATATTGGAAATCTCAAATAAAAGATATAGATAAGAATATTTTGCAAATGGATGTCACAAAAACTTTTCCGAAGAAGTGCGATGATCCAGGAGTTGCTTTGGTTGCTCTTTCAAGTCTGACCACCTTCAATCAGGATGCATTTCAAGGTTTTGCCAATCTTAAGGGATTAGTACAGGCATGAGTTGTTTAATGTAACTTTGCACACATTATACATATAATAATAATAATAATAATAATAATAATAATAGGCTTTATCTTATTTTCATATCTAGAATGGGTTTTTATAATGTCTGCAGCACCAAGAGTGTGTTTCCAATCCTGTTGATTTTTGACTAAAACAGAGAAGAAAATTATCATTATAACTCATTATTCATGTTACATGACTGCAGCTGGCTTACTATGGTATAATAATGTCTTTGTGAACAAGTAAAAACCTGGAAAGGTTAAATGAGTTTGGTTTTATGGCACAGGTCTGTTTCAACCTTGTGAACTTGCCATAGCATGATAGCAAACAATAGATGCTGCGTTTATTTTTTATAGTAGTTGTGTGTACAAAAGAACCATGTGTTCTATGAAAACAGGTTGGGTGCACTCTGCATGCTTCAACCCAGAGCTTCACCACTGAAGAGAGAAGACACAGTGAAAAACACCTTTTGAAGAATGGGGTGCAAAAAGAGGGAGGGAATATAGGGGAGGGACAGAGGGGGTAGAGGGTGGAAATATAGAACAGCATAGAACACAAGTAGAATCATGATGAAGCCAAAAGACTGCCCATTTATGACAATATAGTTACCTCTGGTTACTATATCCAAATGGTCTGAATTAAGCTGTGGCTTTCACTTAAAAAACTAGAAAGTTTAAAAGGCTGTGCATACTTTTGATATCTAATGTATCGACGAATTCAGGTAATACATTTAGTTTCAAAAACTGCAAAATATGTGAAACTTTGTCCAAACATGTTACAATGCTTTATTTTTCAGGATTAGTCGTGTTCCTGGGTCGCCCAGGAGAAGCCTGTCAACAGAAGATTATCCAGTTAATATGAAGACTAATACCTAGTTTCAGAAATATTATATAATATTAACCCATATTCATTTGACTGTTTTCTGCTGCAAGTTAATGAAAATGCTCCCTCAGGCTTGTTCCTTTGCAGTTGTCATTTTAAGTTGCATTAAAGAGATGATATTAAACTTACCTCATCACCAAACCAACCAGCACAGCGGCGACCAAGGGCCCAGTCCAGTAGACCCAGTGGTAGGACCAATAGTTGGCCATCACTGCTGGTCCAAAGGCCCTGGCTGGGTTCATGCAGCCACCAGAAACTCCTCCACTAGCACCAAGAATGGAGAAACAAGAATAATATGGGGAGGTTGAGAGAAGTGGATAATTTAATTAAATTTAATAGTAGAGTCCTTGCATGCTGAACTGTCTGTGGCTCACCTATTACCAGGCCTAAAGAGGAATGGAGAACTCAGACAATTTTTTTAATAGTTGCACTTTATATGTCACTGGCTGCTTCCTCATCCATAATGTCAAGTTTAGAACAGCTGTGTCAGAACAGTAGTTAAGACTCACGCTCCCAGGACACTGGTAATGACAACCAGTCCGATGTAGAAAGGTGCCAGGGGGGTCTTGCTCTGTTCGTTGACTGTGGTCATGCAAACTGTTAGGACCAGGAAGAATGTCATGACGATCTCTGCCACTAAGACACTATACAGGCTTGCACCAGATTGCATGGCGTTGAAAGCTGCCCCAGAAGCATTACCAAACTGCGACTGAGAGAACACTGTCTATAGAGAGAGAGAGAGCGGGGTGGGGGGGCACACAACATACAAGTCAGCCCTCTGTAAAATGTGAAATAACATTATTAACATTTTATTTCAATATTATTTACCGGTGAAGCTTTAAGCAATGCTTATATGAGGTGTTCATACGTGTATTCATTTATTCTACATCACTTTACGTTCGAGCATGAAACATTGTACTCAGTGCTCAGTGAGTTTGTCTCTGTACACCTCTGCTAATGCGGCTCCCATTGTTGCTCCAAGGAGTTGAGATATCCAGTATGGAATAAGTCTTATGCAGTGCAAACCACCTGAAATTACCACTCCCAGTGTTACTGCAGGATTCAAATGACCCCCACTGAGGAAACAGAGAGGAAAATCAAAGACACAAGCTGACACAGGATAGGACTGAAGTCTAGATTATAAACTCACTTAAACTTGGCTTCTGCTATTAAACACAAAATTCGAATTAAATATGCGCATGATAGACACAACTTAAGCAATATTATTTGAACTGATTTTCTCAGGTTAAAATTGTCAAATCCCAATAGCAACAACGTTACTCTAACCACAGAGAAAGAAAATAGGCTTGCTAATAGCTATAGGACATTTAATGACAACTTTTTTTGTTTCCTACCATGCTCTCAACACTGTCATATACCCCATACGACATTAAAATCACATATGCCTATACTTCATAGTATGTTTAGAGGTATATTTAGAAATATACAAAAAAGCAAAAATTCATGTGTAAATATATGACATTCATTGGACCTATATTTTCTACACAGGAAATACATTTAATCTGAAAGTATATTCAAAATATATGTTGGCCAATATATATGTCGAATGAATATCTTCTGCATGGACGGTTCCATTTAATCTATTTTTGTATATTTTGAAACACATCACATCATATTCTGGAATATGTGTGAAATGTATTTTTTTCAGTATAGGTATGTTGCCTATGCCTAAATAAAACCTGGTTAAACGTTACCTGATGCCAGTTGTGAAAGCAACGCAGATGGTCAGAGCCAGCCCATGAGCGACAGCTGGCTGCAGCCTTCCAGTGTTGCTGGAATCGCCAACCACGGAAGCACAACCGCTGAAAACGAACAGCAATGTCCCGAAAAACTCTGCCACACACGGTAAAGAGTACCCGTCGTACCAATTACGGCTGCTTTCGTGGTTTACTTCTATTTTAATTGAGTTTTCATTCTGAATACCGAGCATATTTGCTCATTTAAAAACTCTTGCTGGATGACTACATTTCTGTGAAACATGCATTTCCATTTTCATTCAAAAGAAAACATAAATGTCCTAAACTTCTAAATTCTAAACGTTTACCATCACCCCTATCGCGAGCGCTTCTAATTAGCCAGCTGTTCGTGAAATAACATAATACATAACATAATATATTGGGGGGGGGGGGGGTCGTGAGAAATATTATTTTGTGAGCATTTTGTGAATAGAATGAGTGTTCTCACTGGCCTAACTTGAAAGTAAATTAAATTTACTTAATAACTATTCCTCATTTAAATTGGGGACCCTCTCAAGGACCACTGGGAACCACTCTGGGAACCACTTTTATCTTTAAACTAAATTTTACATTGAAAAAATGTCTAGTTGGCTCTGCTCATCTCCATGAAGACTAGTATTTCCCTTTATAATATTTCATAGCAGTTAAGTTTGGATTTACTTTGGTTACACGTCGGTCAATTCATCTCAGTTTTGGTTCTGGTTCTAAACCTTGTTTTTTATTTGTATTTTTCATGTTATAATGCAGTTCTAAACAGGACTCGATTAAGACGGTTGCCCTAAATTATGGGGGGAAAACAGTTATTATATTTATATTATCATTTCCCATGTATTAATGCTTTTTTAATAATATCAAAGGTTTTCTCCCCCACACCACTCTCTAGTCAGACATTTATTAAAATAAAGTAAAAATAATTGTTTTGATTGCTTTCTATGGGGTTGTGAAGGCTGTTGTGTGGTTAGAGGTTCATTAACTTGGTTTCAATTCAATTTAGCTTTTTATCTGGCTTGTCATGTTCAATTTTTGGACAGCTTTAAACAACAACCACAGAGGAGGCGAAGGAAGGGGAAAGACTGAGTTGTGTGCATTGACTAAGCAGTGGAAAAAAGGAAGAAGACTAACTACATTTACTTTGTGTAATTCGAAAAGACAGACCGAGTATCCATAAGCTGATTGGCTGGAGAAGAGTGAACCATTGGTTCATTGGCTACAAGTAAACAACCCAAAGAGTCATTGGCTTGCTGAACACCACAACAAGTCTGTCTCGCTCATTAGGTTCTCTTCGCTAGCCAAACAAAACTATCTTTGGCATACATTACATTCGTGTAAGCGTACACTAACGTTACATTCGTGAAAAATATGGCAGCTGACGAATAGAGAAAAGTGTGTGGATCTTCACTCGCATTATCTAGAAAAGGACGGCACTTGTAAGTTTGTTCTTCAGAATAACACGGAGTTTCAGAAAAATGTCGTTTAAAACTGTACGGTCCAGGTTACATATAAGTTGTCTTGATGTGATAGAAACTGCTTTGAGAGGGTTAACATTAACGCTAACGTTAGCTAGTTATTAGCCAGCGGTAGCTAGCAAGTCAAGCAAGTCAGTTGTCAACATTGGGATAAGACTATTACCTGGAACAGTCTAACGTTAATGTTGCGTGTTAGATATGGCGTCAAAAGCAAATGTTTAGAGATTAAAATGATAACAGTTAGCTTTAGGTAGAAAGTTAACATTACCTAGGTTGGTTTTACCAACCAGCTATCGTTAGATGGCTGATGTGGTTGACATAGCCAGCTAACAGTTAATAGTTCAGAGCCAGAGTTGATGAAAAAAAAAAAACACTGGAAAGTGATAACGTGCAGTTAATATGCAAGACATTTTGTTTGTAATATTAGTTATAGGAATAAGGTAAATTATCAGGGTAGTAATCACGTATCGGTAAGTTAGCTTATAGTAATGTTAGCTTTATCATAGTCAACCAAAATGGCTAGCATTACCGTAAGCGTTAATGAGTTAGCGAACGTTTTGTAACGTTAACTGTAAACGGTTAATTTACGTTGAGAACATGATGTCGTAGGCTATTTTCATCGTTTTTACAGCTTAATCGATGCTGGGCCGTCTTTTGATTCTTTTGAAGTAACTAAGTAACTAACATTAGCTAATATGTCAGTGTTCAGTTCATAAAGTCCACAGATCAAATGTAGGATAACGTTACACTGAAACCAGAAAGGTGGAGGTAATGCACAAAGTTAAATACTCATACATGGACTACCCAAGTGCACTAGGCCTAACGTTATAATGTTGCACCTCATTAATCCCACCCCTGTTGCAGGCTTCCTGTCTTTGTGGGAGTGTCCATGACTGGACCACTACTGTACATGAAAGCAGTTTTAACATGCTATAGTTTGCAGAAAAGTCCATATGACTTCAAAAAAATCCATCAATGCTATGCTATCATCTTGAAACCCTGGTAACTAGACTTTTACTTTGACAGTACCTGATTAACTCATGAAACTTTGTAATTTTGTGTATACTTGTGTGTGTGTGTGTGTGTGTGTTACATTTCACATGCAATATTTTCACATTTGATATTTTTCAGGACAAAACTACAGGGGCATAGAAACATACTGGGTAAACATCCTGCACCTTTTTATTCTCATCATAGAAATATCATCATTGGTCATCAGTCAACATGGGAAAAACGTCTCTAAAAGGCAAGGAGAGTTAATTTCACTATACTTGGTCAAAGTGTTGTATGAGACTGTTACAGTCAAAAAATAGATATGCAATGAAAGTCAGTATGTCACCTGCATGTTTCTAAACACTTTTTGGAGACCTCACAATTGGAGATTTGTGGCCTTCTGTAGTGCTAGCCATCAAATCATTAATATCCTATTTCTAATTTTTTGTGTGAAAGGGAGGTAGCATGGAGAACTTAATTTGTGTTGTTGTGACTGTACTGGAGAGCTTACACAAGGCATTTCAAAGTTGTTAATAAAATGTCAAAGATGTCTCAATCAGTGACACATGTCTCCAGGCTTCATTGGATTATTTTACAAAATGATACATACAATTTTATTTTTCGTTCAAATACTGACATTAGCTCCCTCAGGAATCTATATTCACTATATTCACCATCATTGTACAGGCCCAATCTTTTGGACTTTTGTTTGTGACTCTCACATCAGTAAATGCAAACAATAAATATTATTACTTGGAAAATATAATACTTAACATATAGGTAAACACTATTATCTGGGTCACATTGTCATAGTTCATAAACTATGTGTTACAAGTATAACTTTGAGTTTTAAAATCAAGGCTTTATTGAATGGCATGACTATACTTGTGGCAGACAATATTGATGGTTGACTGTCCTGGAAGTAATATGAGATCATGTTTTGGAAGAGGTGATTATGTACTACAGAAAAATATTACTTTGAACAAATGTGGTCCCATTTCTGTCTGATTTAATGTAATCACAAGTTTCTTTATTATGAGAATGTTTGCATTTTCAGATCAGAGGGATGGCAAAAAAGAGAAAACAGGAAGGAATATTCCACCACCAGGTACAACTCCTGCGACAACTAAAGGTAAGGCTGGATTGGGGTTTCCAATGATTGTTTTCCTTGTTTTGTGTTAGATAACGCTGGTGGAATGAATGAAGTGCTGTATTATGTGTGTTCTTTGTCAGAAGTGCCCTGTAGTGGTTTTACAGTTAGACTACTGTTGTATTAACTTATGAAATGACATGACATTGTTATGCTTAATGATACAACCTCAAATTCCTCAACAGGTTACATAATATAATGACATACTGCATTGTAGCATATTGACTGGATTTTATTTTACTGAATATGTTTTATAAACAAAATAAATATAAATATTTACAATTATGCCTGTGAAAACATTTCTTTTCAGATGCTTTTATCTGGGAAGATTATCTAAAAGAAACATCATCTACACCGGCTTCACCAAATTTTTTCCGTCAGGTATGTCCACCTGGAGTGTTATATGTTTACAGAGGATCTGCATGATTTTAGTCTTGGACTAAAAAAATCCCTTCCTTCTTGTGGGAAAGTCTGTTTTGCGCATTCAGATTCACAGTTTGAAGTGAAGTTGGGCTATTTTGTCATCATTGTTAACAGCTAAATAACTAATCAGATAAGCTTAAAGTTGGGATCATTGTTAAGATTTTGTTTTTAAGCCAATTTTGTAAGTACAGAAGTTAGGAAGGGAACCATGGTTCTTTGAATTGCTGCCATGGTGTTTTACAGATTGGATTTATAGCCTACAAAAAATACACACAGCAGCCTACCATCTGTCTCTTTCATCTTCTTGACCATTAGCTTAGCATGGTTCCTTCACAAATGTGTTTCAGTCACGAGCACGTATGGTACTGTCTTAATGTCTGCAGGCAAGGGTCCCACCCTCCAACGACTTCAAGGTGGGAATGAAGCTTGAAGCTCATGACCCACGCAATTCCACCTCAGTTTGTATTGCCACAGTGATGGGATTAACAGGTGTGCGTCTGCGTCTTCGTCTGGATGGAAGTGACAACAGCAATGACTTCTGGAGACTGGTAGACTCCTCTGATATCCAACCTATTGGCACCTGCGAGAAGAAGGGAGATATGCTGCAGCCACCACTGGGTATGAAGGCTCAAATTCAGGGGAGGTGGGAATGAAGAGGAACACAGTGCATGGTCAGCGTCATTGACAACCCTTTCAATTCTGTCGGTAATTATTTAAAATTGGTAAATGAAAAATCTTCATCATCACTGCTTGTGATTGTCAACATTACAGAACAAATTATCTGCTATGACAGAATTTTCATTCCAACAGAGATTCTGTCATTGCTATGTGTTTCTTTTTACTTATTAGGAGGAACTACATAGCATCCATGAAAGCTCCTCATTTAGGATTGCTTTGTTAAACACAGTTGGATGCCCTTTCCTACCTGTGCACAACTAAACACAGCCTGTAGAAACATGACAGGCCTGCAAAATCTCAGCAGCAACAAATGACTGTAAGGCAGTCTGAAAAGTTGAACTGAAAGTAACTGCAAGATCACCGTGTAGAAAACTTTATATGCCACTTTGATGTTTACACCTTCTTGGGTTTTTTTTTCATAGAGATGTTTGCTGGACTGAGTGGTCACACATTGGAAAAGGAAGAGAGAGAACACATCTTCATTTAAGCAATGAATTATCACCTGTGTACTGAGAGCCTTGCCTGCTCCTGCAGAGACTGCAGAGAAATATATAGAATTTGATTTAAACTAAGGAAAACTAAAAATGACCAGTTATTGGCACCCAAGACTTCAGTCCACTTAAATTTTCTAATTACTCCAATTTACTCTTATATAGTTGATTTAAGAAATGTATCCCCTTTTTAAATACATATTTAATTTGTCTTGGTTTGCTCATTTAGTGCTCACACCAGGCCCCTTCAATACATGACATTGGGCTTTGGCTTTTACAGCAGATTCTAAGCCTCGTGTGTGTATGTAATGTGGAATATCTGGATAGCATTATGAATCCTGAAATCTCCACGCTCTTAAGTTGTCATCCAAGCCCAAAATAGTCACTTACACACTACCTTTTCAGTGAGGATGTCCTGGATATCTCATAGAAGTCTACTGGGAAATATTTTGCCAGAAGGAGCTCTGAACGCTGTACCATATCTAACTCTTAATATCTTGTTGGCTAGCTGGTTTAGCGTAGAATAAGGATATTTAGGTCATCATTACCCCAAACAATTAATCCACACTCTCTTAGAATCTGCCGTGGGAGTGAAAAAGAGTTTCCCCACTGGAATCAATAAAGTATCATTATTACATTATTATTTAGTTTGGATGCTTTGGATGAACTTACTGCGAGAGTTGTATTAATGCAATGTATAGTTGGTCATTGCAGCTGTTAGGAGGTTTTCGTAGTTCCTGAAGTCTTTGGTACCAGTAACGTCCCAGTAAATATTTCAGTTTCCTTAGTGTAAATAAGAGATGGACAACTTTGATAGTGCTAGAGGCCAAACACTGCTACAGTTGTGCTTGAAAGATTGTGAACCCCTTATAATTTATCATGCAATCATTATTTAATCAAAATTAACCTTTTCTATATATTAGAATAAATGTTGAATATATATATCTATATTTACCAATTTCATATGTTCTTAGAGGAAATTATGCATGTAGTAAAATGAAAATAGTTTAAAGGGAATTAATGAAAGTAATTGAACCTCTTGCATTAGTTAAATCAAGTAGGTAAGTAGAATCACATGTAAATAATTAGTTAGCCAGTCAAAGGTCAGATTTTTAGTGTCGCACTCATAAATATAGGTGAGAAATGAAGGAAAAGTTTATCTGCTCAACAATACTGGACATATATGTACATATTTGATGTTATAACAACAATAACAATATAACAATCCCTAAAGAGTAGTTAACATTTGTTAATGTAAGGGTATGTGAGAAGTTGAAGTGAACATGAAGGGTACCACCAGTCCATCACTACTTCAAACCAGGTTTTTGTTATGTAATGTTTAAAACACAATAATGAAAAGCAGAAAGTGTGAGTTATCCACCAAATCACAAGGTGTGCCAATAATGCTGACCTACACTACAGATTCATTCAACATTTTTGTCTCTAATATCTAATCCTAATTTTCTTTTCTTTTTTAACTCAAGGATTTAGAATGAATGCCTCCTCATGGCCCATGTTTTTATTGAGAACTTTAAATGGAGCAGAGATGGCTCCAGGAGCAGCCTTTAAAAAAGTATGTATTCCTTCAAATATCAGTTTGTCATACACAAAGTACAAGGTGGCAATATATTATTTAACAGCTTGTTTCAATGTGCTTGTTGTATATATTTACAGGAACCTCCAAGGCCCCCCCAGAACAACTTTAAGCCAGGCATGAAGCTGGAAGCTGTGGACAAGAAGAACCCATATCTCATCTGCCCTGCAACTATTGGAGAAGTAAAGGGCGATGAGGTCTTTGTTATGTTTGATGGGTGGCGGGGAGCCTTTGATTATTGGTGCAAGTATGACTCCCGGGACATCTTCCCTGTGGGCTGGTGCTCCATCACTAAGCACAGTCTGCAGCCACCAGGCAACAGTGGTAAGTGTTACCCTCTAGGTGGCAGCAGAGTTCTGCTTGTGCCTTACTATTACAGCCTGTGACTATCTGAGGCAAATGCTATGGTTGTAATAAGTGTTTCCTTTACATTCATTTAGCTGCGGTGACCCCCCACAGCTGGAAAATTGCTCCCACAGCTAGAAAAATATAAATGCAATGAACATTAATCATCTGGCCTTATTGCTTAGCCTGGCAGAGTAAAAACAAGCACATCCTAATCTTAAACAGGTGCTGGACAGAATACAAAGCATGGAACAAAAGTAGAGTCTGCACACTGAAAGCTGCTCCCAAGGTGATTATTAACATCTAGACAAGTGCTTTGAGCGCAGTCCTCAGACATAAGATAATTGAAAACCAGTGCCACACTTAGTCACCGTAATCAGTAGTCACACTTACTTCCTGGATGGCATAGGTTAGTGACTAGCTCAGTGAAAATGTACAAATGAATGAATGAAATTTCACAGTAAATAGAAATACAATTCAAAACAAAGAGACAAAAATCATAATGTGCACACAATATTAAAGCCTAGAATAGGAATAGAAAATAATAAATTTACATTTAATTAATACAGTTATACATTTACATGTATACAAGGAACGTTTAGAGAACATGAGTGTACATCCGGTTGGAGAACCTTAATAATGTCAGTAAACTGTGATAGGTAATGACAGAACAACACCATATTTAGTTAGAAACCCCATAAAATATCCTGCTGACACACATTTCTTCCTGAGGCTACCATCCATAAACGGAACTTAAGTGTGTGTATTTCTTTCTAATCACTAGCTTACTTGTTCCTGTCAGGCAAAAACATTGATATGTGGCTCAGATAAGTCCCAGATAAGTACCCTAACAGTAGCCTATAGGTTTATTTAATAACCAAATAAATATAATAATAATAATAATAATAATAAATATAACTTTTTAAGGTGACATATGAAATGATGACGAGCATCACATGATATTTCATGAAAGGAAAATAAGGAATTACAGCAGCAAAGCCACACAATGGGCAATGCCCTAAAGATTATGTACAATAAAGGGACCATCAGGAAAATTAGATAAAAATGAAAAACATTGGTATTTGCTTGCAATCACCTCTTGTCAATGGTGTTTGCCAAACTTCATGATGATTGGGCTGACTCAACTGGAGTTATAATAAATGTTCTGATGGGCCACATCCTCTTGCAAATTAGTTTAAGAGCTTTATCATTACATACTCAGTGTGGTGATCACAGGCAAATTTGAAGGACAAGCTGGACTGAATATGCCAACAAAATGTCAGTTGAAGTAGGTCAAATGGTTAGTTAATATTTGAATTGGTGCTGTCATTAGGAGGGTCCAGGATGGGTGGGACAGGGCAAAAAGGGCAAACATTTCCAGGCCCAAAATTAAGGTTAAATTGGGTCAAAGTGCGGTTCCTTTTACTGCATGCAGAGGGGTTTATCTGGAGCATGTATTTAGGCTTTGCAGGGGATGGATGTTGAGATGATTGCATT
This sequence comes from Hoplostethus atlanticus, assembly GCA_034670405.1. Classification (NCBI taxonomy): domain Eukaryota; kingdom Metazoa; phylum Chordata; class Actinopteri; order Trachichthyiformes; family Trachichthyidae; genus Hoplostethus; species Hoplostethus atlanticus. Next base: position 1,147,770 of record JAXDDX010000028.1, on the reverse strand, counting down.
TTCTATGCAATCCGTACGTTTTACTTTATACCTCAAACATAGAATCATAAACGGTGTATTAATTCCAACATAGATAATAAAATATATAGGCCTATAACCAGGCAGTGAAATGTATACACTAATGTTATTGTGTAATGTGAAACACTGTGCAGGGTTTACTTTTACTTTTTAGTGGTAGTTTCAAATGGGCTTGGTTGCCCACATCGATGGAGGATTGATGACTTAAAAAGTGGGTGATTTCTGAAGATTTCTTGATTTAATTAAGTCCAGTCCCAGGCTTTTTTTATATTTGGTTTCTGCATGAAAACTTTTACCAAACTATGATGTGGTATTTTCAGCTTGATCTTCTAGATTTATGTGAGCCTGTTAAATTTCGGCTCCATTTTTAAAAAGGTTTATACCCACCCATCCCGCAAAAGTCAGCATTTACATTCATAGCATTTACTAAAAAACATAAAACAATTGGAACAGCATAACAGTTGAACCTATACAAAGTTTGTGGGATTGATATACTGTATTTTCATTTAGGTGTTACATTTATTTTAATTTGGTGAGAGACAGGAGAGTCTAAATGTTTCTATGTATTGCACGTGAGGCTTTGCAGATACACGGTGAAGTCCTGTCACTGAGTCCTGTTAGTGAGGGGGAAAAAAGACACAGGATGTGAGGTCAGAGATGGAGAACAGGCAAGGAGAAGAGGGAGGGGAGGGGTGAAGGAGGAGGATTTATGTCCTTCACATCCTACCTGTTTACATGGAAAAATGATGTTTACATAAAAGCTACACAGTCCAGTCTAGCACAGGAGCTGAACCGTGTCTGTGTGTACAACTCTGGATGGAGAGGCTAATATTATGTCAACTAAAAAAACACACATGAAAAATGCACATGGCTGTTGCTACACCCCTGTTAGCTTGAGTCCTTTTAGTTTACTTATTTTTTTTACCTGCTCATGTAGGGGCTCTAACAGACCCTTAAAGCTTGGGAGGGGCTTAGGGAGAGAAGTAATCCCCCCCTTTACCCAGCCCCAGCCCCCTCCACCTTCATCTCTCCACTCCTCCCCCATCTAATGTGAATCAGTCTATGTCTGCCTACCCCGGCTCCTCTGTCAGTGTGGGCTTTGTTATGGGTTTGCTCTGAATTTTGTAGGAAAATTTATATTCAGCTTTCTACGCATGGGTAGTGTTGGGGAATCTTGAGTATATGATGAAACAGAGAAATGTGCACTAGCTGAGGAAAAGATCTGCTGCTGTACAGGCATCTGTGAGCATTTAAAGTCTTATTTGTTGTTATTTTTTTCCCAAGCACGGTGAGTTCCGCTTTTATTTGGTTTCTATTCTTGGCTTGGCATTTTTCTCGTGGATAGAGAACCAACATATTCTCAAAATGAGAGATGCTAGAATGGTGTTTCCCTCCCTTTGTTTACACTGTAGATAAGAAAAATCTTATTTAAAACCTTTTTGAAAATAAAGTCTGGTTAATCTTCTATGCATTTGAATTCCATGCATAAGACTTTTTATGGTTTTTGATTTGTGTATTTTCTGTTACTTTCCACTACATGTCTGTGAACTTCAGCTCTTTGTATTTAAATTCATTAACTTAGGAGGATCTGCTTTATACAAAAATGGTAAAATAATTAATATTGATCGTATTCTTTATTAGCAGCTAGCCCACCTGTGAGAGTTTCTACAAAGCACTGACCATGAAGTGCAGCTGTGCATTTAAGAGTCGTTTGAATTAGCAGAAAGATCCACTGTAGTTGTTTGACAGGAGACTGCATTGCAATTCTGTTGAAATTGTGGATGGTATTAAGAAAGCTTGGCAAATAGTGGTGTAGCCTTTTGTACAATGCTAATATGGCATTGTTCTGTAGAAAGTCCTCCCCCAGTGATGAAGTCCTTTATAGTCAACTAATGAAAATGCCTTCTGTTGTGTTATGTTGTTATGGTACCAATGGCTATCTTGAACAAAGAATCAAGTGGTTCTCCCAGTGCCAAATAACAGACATTTAGTACATTGGATTGTCTTATGGCTTCTTGTGTAGAAGGTTATATTTTGAATAGCCACATCCACTTTCTCCATCCTATGCTGTTGTTACAGTCACCCTGTCAAAGAACCTGCAGATTCTCTCTGCGTCACCCTCCAAGCCCAGCAGGCGTTCCATGCAGTCCCCCTACAGGCTCCCCAACCCCCTGCCCCCTCTGCCTGTCAGGAAAGGGGTAAGGGGGCGTCGGCCGAAGAGTGAGACTATTGCCCTACTCAAAGCTGTGGCAGAGGCAGCAGCTTCCCAAAACGGCAGAGCACCAGAAAACACACAACTTGTGCCCAGGCCTCACAAGAAGAGAGGCCCCAAACCTGGGAGCAAGGTGCGATCCTGTTGAATTTTATGTTTCAAGTCAAAAACTAACACTTTAATGCTCCCAGATATTTGAACATTGGATGAATATTATTTACGTATTCTCTTTACTCCATAAATGTTCAATCATAAGTGTTCATCATTTTTTGTGTCATTCAGAGAAAGCCCAAGGTTCCCCAGAGCACAGCACAGCTATCCAGCATCCAGGTGCCGCAAGAAAGCCCTGCCAACCTCAACTCTGTGGTCTCAACAGGTAAGGATGTTAATGAAACACTTTTCCATCCTACAATGTACTATTGCATTGTCTGTATTGAATGAAAGGCCATCAGTAGAGTATTACATTTGATCAATTTGTATCTTTTTGTGTTTGTCTCCAGTGTGTGTGTATGTGAATAAGCATGGGAATTGTGGTCCCCACCTGGACAGGAAGCAGATGCAGCATCTGCCAGACCACTTTGGTCCAGGGCCAGTGAATGCTGTGCTCCAGCAGGTGGTCCAATCATGTATAGACTGCGCTTACCAGCCTAAAGTCCTGCTCAGTGCATTGCAAACCAACTCAGGAGGAGGGGAGGTTGTCAGAGGTAACAACACATAGCCAGCACCAGCTGTTCTCATTTATTGTATATTGTAACCCACAAGTATTTTACCACTACAATAATATTTAAAACATTTCTAGTTGAATAATAAGCACTCTCAGTAGATGGCTATAGCCTAACTTTCTGCAATGGAAGAGTGATCGACCAATAACACAGGTGTTGTCCTTCGTCCCAGTGAGAACAGATGGCGGGGTTCGTCTAGTGAAACTACCGATGGCTTCCAGTGCTTCCTTTGTGCTGCGCTTCTTGGAGACTGTGTGTCGTCACCTGCAATGTGACAACCTGTTCAGCAGCCAACCATTTAGCCACTACACCATCTATGACAAGGCCAAGTCAGGTAATCTAGTATGTTCATTTAGCATAAATGATCTGTCAGGAAGAGAAATGGAATCCCATCTGTGTCAGGGAAAAAAGGCTCTGCTTGGCCTCTTGCCTTTCTCTTCCTGATTATATTGCTTATTATATTGGAATTTACTAGGAATGGGTCATAAAAACAAATATTTTAATATTAGTTTGCTGGAATCAATGTCAACTTTGTAATTTGATTGTTAACATTTTTAAATACAAAATATTAAATATTGAGAAGTCATTAAAATAATTTTAGTAAAAACAGTGTAGAGTGTATGTATCACTTAAATGTGATAGTACTATTATACATAGTGACAGAAGCCGAACTCTGATAATTTTTGCCCTCATTGTCAACAGGCTTGCTATAAACAATCAGTAACGGTTAGAGCAGAAAGTGATGGTTTTGTCCATAATCTGCTTTAGCCTTAGTAAATTTTGGCATGCACTGAATATTTGTGTACAGCTGCTTTGCTCTCCATCACTTGATTTACTTTATGATGATTTGAATCAGATTACATATTTGATAGTCATATGTCAGTGGCATTGGTTATAATCAATTCTGCCTCGTTTCTGTGTTCCAGTGAAAGAAGAGGCATTGGAGGTGCCATCTCTGGGCCGGGGTAGTAAGCGGAGTCTCTCTGGGGTCTCTCCGCCATATGCAGCCCCTCTGTCTCCCAAACATTTGCGTACTGACGTCCACCCTTCAGAAGGTACAGCTCAGTTTGCAGATGTCTTTCTAGTTGTAATACATTCACATCTCTAATCACTCAATATCCCTCCCCCAATTTGTTTTCCTGTAGTTTCCTGTCATTCACCCCCTTTAGATTTTTTTTTATTGCCATTTTAGTTCAGAAAATGAATTAATAACTTCACTTAATAATAACTTCACACTTTGCTAAATGCAGTTTTCATTTTAATACTAAGGTTTCAGTCCAATAGACTTCATTAGCATGCATTTAGAAGTCAAGCTAATCTTTATTAGCCTTGGGGACATTTGGTCGACAAACCGCATCCATGGTTATCAAAACACCAACAGTCATTCTATCAGATATAAATCCCAGCTCCATAGAGGCCCAGGCTATGTCTTTTGATGTCTTTTGAATGTATATTGTCTTTTGCTCTCCAGCAGAGACCCTGCCCTATGGAGAGAATGGCCTAATAAAGGAGCAGCGCTTCATGGACTCAGCCTCCAACTCCATGACCCCTCGACCCCACACAGTGCGGAGTTCCTCAGAGTACCACTCCCAGGGCAGTAGCCTTTACTACCCTGGCAATGGCACACCCCTACGCCGCGTTTCCTCTAACCCTGCAGAACTCACCTCCACGCAAACACTCAGACGTGTTGAAGGTATAACACTAACAATCCTTCAGCACTTTGCTGAACTGTCATCTCCTGGTGAATTTACAGATTCCAATGTTTCTTATAACAAATATGTCTCTTTAGCTGACATGAAAATGTAGACAATAAGAAGAGACAACAATAATCACTTTTTGTTGCAGTAGCATTGACAATCAAAAGTTTATCAGGTCTGACTATGTCACTCAGTAGATGTTGTAGCTAAAATGAAGCTTTAGAATATGGAGGATTTGGGGCTACGATACGGATAGTTGGTTATCTCTCCTTCCAAACAATTGTATGTGTCATTCACTGTCTCAGGTGGTCAATATGTCTGCTCTCTGTTTGTAGCGGCCAGCTCTACCACCGGCCCTGAGGCCCTGTCTGCTGACCGGGAGAGTCTTCAGGTGCCCAGTAAAAGCCCCTCCTCCTGGTCGATTGAGGAGGTGATGCAATTTGTGAGGGATGCTGATCCTTCAGCATTAGCCCCACATGCTGAATTATTCAGAAAACATGTAAGTGAACTTTGCTATTTAAAAATGCAATCTGTATACCGTTACCCAAAGCACCTTACAGTACCATAAGTGCTTACATGTTTTCGTGTAGGTTACCCTAGAGGGAATCAAACCCTGCTCTTCCCATTGAGCTAAAAATCCCAAGTTGTTGTTTGTTCAAGAGCCTATACATCAGTTTTAGCTGCAGTAGAGAAACTGGTTCATTGAGTATGTGTTCTTAAGATACTTAGTCTCCTTCTTTATTTACACAGGAGATTGATGGAAAAGCCCTGATGCTGCTGCGGAGCGACATGGTCATGAAGTACATGGGCCTCAAACTAGGGCCTGCACTAAAGTTATGCCATCACATAGAGAGGTTGAAACAAGGCAAACTGTAGCAGGGCCCAGGACAGTCCTGTCCCTGCCAGACCCATGGGCAACAACTGCTGAAAGGGCCAACATGTGAACTCAGCATATTACACCAAATTACTTGTGGGGAATGCCAGGGTTACATTTTACTCCAGACTCCACCTAGAGAGGACTCGATAGATGTTACAACTTCATTTTGACTTGCAGAGTGGAGAAGTGTGCCGTGCGTTGCTGACACATTACCTCATCCCCTCATCAGTGAACAAAAAGCTGTTCAAGTGTAATAGACGCCATTGACTTCATGAAATCCCAAAGGAAGATAATCCCTGTAGTGTTTACATTGCATAGCACATGTGCATATGAGGACAGACGTTTTTTATGGAGATGAAATCTTTTGATCCTGGTTTCGGATCCCCAAAGATGGAGAATGTTTCTTCTTATATAATGTTTTTATTATTGTTGAGATTCCAGTTAATAAGGAAGGGTCTGTATACTAAGATTAATCCATCAGATGTTCTTCCTGATTCTTATGAGAATTCTGGCCCCTTCTCTTCTGCTCTGTTGTATAGCTGTTGTTGTCAGTTCTTGTTAATTCACAACTATGCCTGAATTTTGGGGTTAGCTGCCTGTCCAAGGATTGCCCATGCTAATTCATTCCATTTCTTTCATAGAATGATAGAAATTTTACTTTGCTTGAACATTGCCAGTATGCTGTTAATCAACTATCAAGTGATCATATTCTACTCTAACTATTCTGCTTGAACCTCAAGCTTCCCATGAGTGTCCTGCAGAATCAATAACTGCTGTGTCCTTTATGCTGTTGGCATGCTGGATGTGAATGGCATGATTTATGGTTGTGTCTTAGTGGGCCATGAGTTTGATTGCCCCCTACTGGTTGTATTCATGTGGAGACATCGTCTCTATCCAGTTTTTATCAATGGAATTGCCCCAGGCTCTGAATCAACTTATTTTATTTATTTCAATTGACAGATTGTTATGGAAGTGCAAATATGACATTTTTAAGGGCTTTATATGTTTTGTTTTGATGTAATATTTATATCAATTCTAAACATTTGAGCTTGTTGGTCCACTTCCAACCTCAATGTTGTCACTTTGACCGTTACAATCACTGTTAGCAATGAAAACAGATATGTACAGTTTTATGGGTTTAACCATGAATATCAGCAACAGAATGTACATTTTGTAGAAAACTAAATATTTTAAGGAAATCATATATAAGTTAGAAATGTGAAGATAATGGGTCGGGGATGTGGTGAATATTTCAGACAATGTATTTCATACTGCTTTTTAATACTTAATGCAGCGCTCTTAGTTGAAATACCCCAGTAATAGACTTTGCCTTGCTTTACTTACGGCATTTCTCAGGTTTATGTGGTCTTTGTTAGTACAAGCTTTTGTAGCATACTGTTTTGGTATAATATACTTAACAAAATTGTTCTTTTGTTATTCCCTCTGACTTAAATTACTTATTGTGCCATATGATATTCAACACAGAATCAAAGTGCTGTTGATTTCCCCCTTGCATCTTCTTAAAGTACTTGAAAAATGTGTTGCAAAAAGTCACTTGTTCATTATGTCACACCAGAAAAACAATATGTATTGTCATAATGTTGTGTATTTTCTATTTTATAAAGCTACCAAAAGCAAAACTGTATGTGTGTTGTCCCTGATAAGAATAAATTTGGTTAAACTATAGCTAAGTCTAAGAATGTATTTTCACCATGAAAAAAGATTGAAAGAAAGTTGCTCAATTATTTTATTTTAATTCACCAACATTACTTACAAAACATGTAATCCATTGATGATTTAGAAAAACTCCATTCAGGTAATCAGATACCCAATGCATATAAAATGAAAGCTTTGCACAATACATACTACAATGTAGAAGAAAATGTACATTAAATTCCTGCCATCAGTCTCTGTAACACTTAGCACAAAATTAAGAATACAAGCCAGGCCTACGTTTGTGATATTTCTAAGGATGAAAAATGAGTTATAACAAGAAATTGTCAAAACAATTTGAAGACAGTTTGAGGATTTTAAGAAAGGTTCTTACTGATCACAAACAGACTCTTCAGGACATCTAAAATCCCCAAATTGTCATAATATAAGTTGTACCAGGGAGGACCTGCTTCTAAAACCTGCACTACTGGTGTTCTCACTAGCGAGAACCCATATTATGTCCAATTTCTGTAGTACCTGTTAATCCGTAGGCTTTTTCAGTATGCTGAATTTAATATGGTTTAGTAGTTACATTTCCAACATCTCCAATGTCAATATACTGAAAACACAAGAGGTTTACACGGCTTTCCAGGGTGGATTGAGTAGAAATTGTGAGAATACTCCCAAATAGAGCAAAAAATGAGCTATTATGCTGTATTTCCTGAGCAATGGTTAAATTGACTAATCATGGGAAACAATTGTAGACACGAGTACATTTGTGCATCAGTATGGTTTGAATGTATGTTGAAGCTGTCATGTAACATGTTTACATCTTTCACATTGCATGCTACAATATACAGTAGCATTGTTACCGTTGGCAGTACTTACTGAAGGATTTTGCATGTACTGGATAGACCTGTTTCAACATGGTGAACTAAAGCATCCTGGCATTCAAGGATACTTTTTTGTGGACATGTTTGCATACAAACTTTAAGCATTGTGAAAAAGCCTACTTATGAATATCCTGTAGAGGCATCTGGCCATTGGCCCCGTTCTAGTCTCTCAGAGATTGTCAACAACCTCCTGCTCGTAGGCTATTTGATAGGAGTGCTAGTTTAAGTGAATGGAGAGCCAAACTGTTTCCCTCAAAACTGGATGCAAGCTGTTCCATTTTCCACAAGAAATTGTAGAAAGCGTAAAAATACCTAATGGGCTTTTGGAAGGACTTTCATTTGATTCCAATCAATTGGTTTGGGCTCCAACTGACTTTGATTAGCATGGCTAACAAATCCTAACTGGTTGCCAAATTCTCAAATATTTCAATGCTACTTGAACTTTTTGCTGGATGTAACTTTTTGGCTAAAAATGTCTTTGTTAGTAACCGAGGGCCCCTAGACTCCTCAATTGAACTAATTTTAACATTAGAATATGTATTAATTCTCACTGATTTCAAACCAGTTGCATGAAGTCAAGCTTATTGATTCTTCTGGTGATATATTACCCTTAAATTAAGATGGACAGTCTTGTCAAGGCAAGCCAGAGAAGCACGTTTAGGCCTTAGGGCTTTTACTTCACTGCCATATAAAAAGTACTACACATACAATACAACAACTGCCAACACATTTCAACTGACGTGTTACTTTACTGACATCTGAATTAAAATGCTAGTTGAGTATCCAGAAGCAAAAAGTGCTTAATGAGACTGACCGTTACAAAAGAAGCTGTTTGGGGGAAGGTGTTCTCCAGTCACATTGTGGCTCCTAACTGACCATATATACACATTATAAATAGAGATGTACAAAGAATAAATTAGGATGAAATCCTCTACAACAAAATTGATCAGTTAGTCCACAACCTGAATCAAACAACTTCATTTTGGGGACAACCCACACTAAAAAAAAGACTGACTATACAAAGAGGTGCCTGCAGGATGGAGTGATGACATGATTCAGAATAAGATGTAACTGTTAAGGAACTGGTCAAAAGGTCCCCAGTATGCATTGTACACTATTCAAGAGGACAGTCTGCCATTTGGCTGTTGGGAGTTACATTAGCTGCTGTGAGAACACAGTATGTTGTAATTCTTTGTAATGAAAAAAGGATTAGTCACCAGATTTATTCATTTTGTTGCATGTCATTCACAGATGTAATTAATGATCTAATCACAATAGGGCAACACAATTTGTTTTAATAGGGTAGGTAGGGTACCCTGTATCTTTTTCAACTAAACTATGACAAAGTGCACTCAATAGGATAAATAAGCTGACACACAACAATACTCTCACATTCACAACTCTGATCATAAGCATGGGATAGAAAAACACCATGTTCTAAGAAAATAATAAAAATGACATCAAACCACTTGGAACAAATGTTTTACACAAAACAAAAAAAACAAATTTGGTAAAGGGGAGATGGAGTTTTTCTAAGGGTTTTACAAACAGCTATTCTATTAAGATTATTTAACACTTCACATAAATATATGTTCTCTTACTGCAACCAAAAAATGGCTATTGTTTCACAACTGAAAGAATGTGTGGAGCAAATTATTTGTGATAGTTGTAGTTTGAAGGAAATCTTTATGGACACTGAGTGTACAAAATATGAGGTCAACCTCATTCATAATGGTTTTGGCCAAACCATGTCTCAATTATCTCATATCCTTCTTTAACCTGTCTCCTCCCCTTCAACTACATCTCCCCTTCACAATTTAGGTGGATTTAATTGGTGAAATCAATATGGTATCATAGCGTTCACCTACATTCACCTAGTGAGTCTATTAGTGGAAAGAGCTGGTGTCCTAATGTTTTGCACACTTGGTATAAGTTGTTTCTTTAGCTTTGGCTTGTGATTGTGTGATACACCATCAATAATCTTGACTTGTATTCTGAAACACTGTTGAATAAAAAAGGCTGTTTTTTTCTTTCCAGCAACCAAAAGAGTCATTTCCAGAAATCCTTTCATTTTCTTTGGACCGGTCCATTGACGAAAGTTCTGTTTAAATGTGAAAGCAATCAAGAAATCCCTTTTCCCTGCCTTTAAACAAAACACTGAAGAATAACAGCTGTTGCCAAACATTCATTTTAAGTTAATGAAAGTGTGACCCTAGCCCTGCAAAGTCATTATTAACATGCCATGCTAAACCCCTACCAATCAAAACAATACGCATCGCTTCAGGGAGCTACTGATGAATATAGCAATTTCCAATGATGGGACATGTTTTAACAGTCTCAGTCAAGTCCTGCCATTACATACTTCTATGCTCTGATAATGTAACGGTGAGAACCTAGAATATCAGGTTTTATGGTCTTCAGTGCACTTAATAAATGGAACCCACGTGTCTTTACTGTAATTATATTAACGTGACTCAATAATGTAATTATTAAGTGTAGTTCAACATTTTAGAGTTATAAAGAGAATCGCCAGTGCCATATGGAGAGCCTATTCAGCTGCCAAACTCAAAAACACATAAACAGTATAACACTGTAGAGTACATGTAGCATTACAAAAAAAAAGCATAGTGATTCATAAAAATGCAAGGGTAACCATTTCTGAGTCCTGTTACTACCGTGTCATACTGTCACATTCATGAGCCTCAATTTATACAACGTGTACCCTAAATCTCGGCCTTAAGTGGAGATATGAGTTTGATTACAGAATGTCCCCACATGTGTTTTATGTTACAGCAGTACTCTCCAGAGGTATTTACCAGAGAGCGGTCCAGCAATTAATCCCCCTCTGGCAAGCACTTTCACTTCCTGGGGAGCAATGCTGCTAGTCTCTGCTTCTTAATGGGAAGAAAATGGATCTCCTGTGAGCTGACCTTCTTCAGTTTGATGGCTCTGTTTTTGGGGACCTTTTTAAGTGGGTCATTAGGGTCATGCTGCTCCCCTTGGGGCCTGGATGGTGCTCCATACAGCTGTTGCAGAGATGCCCCCGGGCTGCCATCCCGTTTGATGGAAAAGTTCTTCGTAGATACCCCAGACAGGCCTTTGATTTTTCCACAGAGGATGGCAGGAATTGCATCCTTCACAGAAACAATGACCTTGGCTGTCTGCGAGGTGCTGACTAACTCAAGGTTCCCTGCTCCACTGAGAGATGCCCCCTGACCTAGAGAACTAGACCCACTGGCACTACTGTCAACCACCCACTTATGCTGCCGACTGAACTCCAGAGAAGCTAGACTGCTCAGGAGTTTGGAATCTAAACTCTGGGTACACTCAACCGGTCGCAAAACGCCCAGAGACAAGGCAGTACCAGTAGTATCTTGACTAGATTGGAAAGCAAACTCTCTCCCACTTCCTGGTGACCCACTGGAGCCACGTGACTGAATACACTTTTTCCTCACACCAGCTACTGACAAGTCAAGCACATTGTCCTGCGGACAGGGGTATTCCTGTTTTGGTTCAACTGGGCATGTTCTGATGGAAAGATCTAGCACCTCTCCTTCAGCCACAGGGAGTGAGGATGGGGAAATATTTTGTGGATGAGATGATGACAAAAATCTGCTCAGAGACAAAGGAGGAGAGGTAGTATCTTTTGGATAAGTCTGAGTGCTTTTACTCACAGTGCAAACTGGTTTTGGCAGGTTCCCCTTTGAGTCCTCAGTCTGAGGGATAGGAATGGGGATGGGAAGGGGGATGGGGAGAGGCACAGGCAGAGGAATGACAACAGGATAGGGGACTAGAAGGGTGGCTGGAGGGACCAGAGGGGCCATAGGGGAGGTATAGGGATGTGACAGTGGAGGAAGTGGAAAGAAGGTGGAGGTAAATGGGTCTGTTGGCACAGAACCTGGTGACTGACAGGATGAGGAATTTGCCTGGGAAGGGAAAAGGTCCTGCAAGATGGCTGCAAAAGCTGGGTTCTGAAGGAGAGAAAGCAGGTTAGACTCCTGTGCTTGTCCTGCAGACTTCTGGTCCACAACTGGAGGCAAACCAGCTGCCAAAGAAGTATTCTGACATAAGACGTTGTTCTGGATTGGCAAGGCTGGACAGTTGGTGGTCTGGGGAATTACAGAAGGACCCAGGTGCTGGAGGACCTGCTGATCCAAGATCAGGGGCAGTGAAACTGGGCCTTGGCTTGTTAGGAAGTATGGTGGTGCCCCCATTTGGCCAAGCTGAGGCCCAGCTGCTCCAGCCATCTGGAGGTGAATGGGAAGCATCAATGGACTCTCCCCCAGGCAGATTGGATGTAGTACAGTTGTGGCTACCTTCAGTGCCACCCCTCCTGATGATTCAGTAGTTGGGTTCACCACTGAAGGTGCTGGAGTCTCAACCAGGGTAGGGAGCCCTGCCTTGGTCAGTCCTGTCGCAGCAACATCCCACGAATCAGTGGGAGTGACTGGATTTACTCCATTCTCCACTTTGCCAGTGATTTCTCCTCCTCCCACCTCAGTGTTACACACCTCAGTCTGGGGGTGTGCCATAGTTATGGACACATTATCATTGCCCTCCATAATCTACTTTGAAGTCAATGAAAATCTTCATTAAGTGCTAGTGACAGGTCACATCCATTATTCTTCTATTGTAGCTCTGAAACAGGAAACAGAATGGTGAATGTTATACAATGTCAGTCAGCTTCACAAATGGATATCTAAAAAACAAACTTGATTTATCATGAGGATAATCTCACACATATCCCAAAACAGAACACAGTCTTGTGAAATTCCTTTGGTTTAAGAGTTTTTGAGTTAATGAATAGGAATGTGTCCTCCATGTCATCATCTGTGTTGTGTTTCAAACAGCTCATAGAAAAGATGAAAATGTGAACATAGCATGGCCTAAAGCCTCAGTGGGGAAATTAACAAGTTAATTGTATATACTTAGTAGAGGTTTTTTGATTCAAAACAGAACTACAACATATTAGTTCATAGTTCATTTGTAATGGCCTTTGCACTAAAGTGATTCAACATTGAGTGCATCCATTAACTAGCACCTGCGTTTCACTACATTCATTCAGCAGCAGCGGCTCCTCACTGCTGGAACATTTTTTCCACTCCTGGAAAAATATACACACTTACAATTTATCAGCGGGCCTTCTTGTTTACCCCAAACAAATGAATACAGGGGAATTACAGTTAGTACAGTTCAATGAGTTCATATGGTATATCATCATAAGAGTAACCAAATGAGAGTTTCAAGTGTTAAATGACACAGGGAATGGAAACTGATACAGTAAACATCTACTCCACATGCCAGTGGGAATATAACAAATGATAAAAAGAGCTTTAGAGGAGGATATACAATTGTATTCTATTAAAACTAAGTTAACACTTTGATGTTATAGAATAATGCTGCACGTTTCAGAAAGCCAAAATACTTTTTAGACCTTATTAATGCTACCTGGAACTGATTTTTAAGACCATTTTAAAAACCAAAATAAAGAAACAAAGCTGGCAAAAACATTGCTAATGAAAGTGAAATTATTGTGAAATTATACATTATGCAGAATAACAAAAAGGACAGCAGGAAATTAATTGTTAAGGGACATCAAGACCAACTGTGTTTAGTAAAGCAGATATGATGCATATTGTTCTGTATTCATCTAAAACTGAACATGCAGCGCAAAGAAACCTTTTTCACCTCATTGCATGGAGAAAAAATAAGACCTCTAATAGCTGGATTTAAGGATTTGTAATACTTAAATGTAACTTAGACGTTAAATTAATTTAGATAATTTAGATAATTTAAAGACTTAAAGACTTTTTCAAACTTTTTAAGGTCCTGCAGACACCCTGTAATTTTCTATCAATTTCTCATAAAATATAAGACTGAAACACCAACATCCACTAACACTAGTGGACTTGGTGAGGTGCAGCAAATCACTGCATTATACTGCCTGCCTTTTCCTGATTACAGAATATTGTAGAGAGAGCTTTTTCCTTTGCCCATTCCATTCCTCCCCTCCTCCACTCTTCTCCTGTGGTTTAAGACTCCAGTTGAAGAGGTTAAGCCTGGGGTAATAAGCCATACGCAGCTGAATGTAGGGAAGCTTTTCATTTGCAAGGCCATGGAGCCCCAAGCAATACATGGAAAATGTTGCATTGGAAGAGATGACCCAGTTCATCGGAACAATTTTATTAGGTGATAATGAATGCTGCCAATTTGATTGATCTATCTATCTATCTGTCTGTCTGTTTTTACTGTATATACTCTAGATGATGTCGTAATACGGCACCCTGCCGCACAGCATTTCAGAAAGTTGTTTGCCTTTTGCCTTTTTTTGCCTGACTTTGCCTTCCCAATTCACTGCATGACACCTCCAGACAACACATGTCCCACCCTGCAATGGCTGTCAACCCTCATCCATCTGTAGTGATAAAATGTCCTTAGGGGGCTTTGCTTACAATGCCAGCAAGGTCAATTATTCATACACATTGAAACACCAAGGATAATGTTCAATACACGGGGACAGGAGACTTAAAGCAAGCTGAAAACAACGATTCTTTGTAATTCTAAAGCAAAGTGTAAAAGATGTAGATCTTTTAAGCAAAAAACACATTTAATTGTTAATTAACTAATTCAATCAATGCACACATGGTATTCCAATTTGCTAGCAAAAGCATAACACAATTTTTGGACTAAATAGCCTTCATGTGGTGTTGGGTTGCCTCACTGAGCAGTGAGGAGGAGCGCTCTACCCCCCGGGCTGGTTTTATATTGTTCTGTAGCATAGATGAGACATTGTAACGGGGATCTGATGGATTACATGGAGGATTCTAGAGCCAGACGGTTGGCCGAGCACCTTGTTGCCATTTGACACACAGGAAAGGTCTGGGAAGTGTGCACCTTGGGAATAGGAAAACATGCTTAAACATACTCTGCAAGAGCCCAATAAAAGCCTGTGTGTATTTATAGCCTGAAGCCTCTGTGCTCATACCTTTCCAGTCTTTGCACAGTCTAGAGGCAGCCAGGGTTTCAAAGAGGAAGGTGTGTGTTCACTGAATGATGCCCAAGAAGGTCATGGTTGTCTATATGCATGTAATAGGCTTACGTACCACACATGCTGCTTTGTCCTCATGTGGTAGTCTCAAGTCATGGGATGGCAGGCCCGACAATAAATACTAGGCCAAATTGTTGCCATGGGAATTCATACACACACAAGCACGCACGCACGCACGCACGCACACACACACACACACACACACACACACACACCCTCCCTCCCTATCTCTTTCTGTCAACCTCTCTCTGTTGATCTTTCTCTCTCTCTTTCTCACACACACAAACAAATGCTCTTTTCAAAAGCATCTATGAACAAGAACTTTGGCACAAGGCTGTTGCAACAGATCATTTTCTTGAAGAACAGTGAACAGAGAAAAAAAATGGGTATAATGTCCCAAATGAAAATTTTCCAATGGGAAATAAAGATTTTGAATTCTTTTGTCATTACTCCACTGTTTTGATGTTGCAGTGCTGCTTGCATTCCAGGAAGTTCGAGGCAAGACATTTCCTGCTTGATAACGTGGCCATGAGGTCTGCGACACAGTAAAGCCTCACTGACCAATTTGAAAGTCTTTCTTGGCTGTGTTACGACTCCCCTACTGTCAGAGACTGCAATGGTTTGGCCCAAATGCTGACACTTGACATAAATAAAATACCCCAGCTTTTCCCGCTGCACCAATAATGTGCAAAATCTCAGAAGTCCTCTTAATTTTCCTTACTTTAGGGGTGAATTATAATACAATTTTATAGTTTTTTAATTTTAAATGTGATCGTTTTCAACATTACTGTTTCAGGAGAAGCAGTAAACATATAATTGATAAGCATTGCACAGATCAGGTGACCTGATGCTAGGTAATAATCACTAACAGGGTGACACGTTGGTCTCCCCCCACCAACACAGCAGTTCATGGCTCACTGCTCTACCTCCTCTTCCCTTGAGTTATGTGAGTACAATGTCTAAATCTGCAGACGGGCAGAAAAAGGAAGTTTAACGAGGGAAGTCTTGGTTGAGCCATAGCACAGAGGCAACATGTTCATCTTTATCATCTTTTTTCCTGTTGTGTCTTTTCAAATTATTGACTCCTAGAAAATCTTCACTTGAGCCTTGAGGTTATGTTCAAATGGATAAATCACATAAACATCAATACATTTCAGCTACACCGGTTAATGATTACATGTTACGTTTGATTAATTCATACTAGGCCCTGTCCAGAATTTCCTGGACATGATCATACAAGGCTTTCTGAGACATTTCCAAATGATTGGTGTGCTGTGGGTCTCTGATGTGTGCTATGGTGCTATGTGCTATGGAGACCCAGTCAACTGAGTGCATGTCCTGGGTTGTTCTTCTTTACGTCTAGTTGGTATCTGCTTATATAACTCATTTCCCTGTGGTCAAACAGAGCAGATGAACTGCTACTAGCTCCTCTGACTAAACACTAACACTAACACCTCTTAAACTGGCGAACACACACACACACACACACACAAAAATGTACCAGGGCACACATTTAACATATTGGGTCTCATAATTATCACTTTATATCATGTGAATGGCAGTATAAATTCAAATGTGACTCTATTTACCTAGTTGGTTTTAGGTTAACCATTATAAATCTAGCGAAAGTCACGGTGTCACAGGAATAGTTTCACATTTTCTGAAGCGGAAAGAAGTCGGGGATCTAGTTGTTAAAATAATCACCAGTGCCATTAAATATGAGGCATTGTAACAATCTCGCAACACAAACATGCCAGCTTGTCGTTGATAAGCCATTTTCGTGTCTTTTAAACAACATTGTTATGACCAGCGAAGTCACAGTGTCTTTTTTTTTTTTATCTCTGCCATTCTGAACTCTCTCACGTCAACTGTGAGAGGTTTGCGTTCACTAAAATTCAACAGTGGAGATTGGGTTTAGGGCAAAAACAGCCAGTAACAGCTAATTGGGTAAATAGGCAAGCCCCAAGAAGAACGCTGAACCTGACAGAGAGCCAAGTGAAATCCCTCCCCTGTCACGTTTACTGTAATGATTTCCACATTTTCTTTTTGTGCCTTGCCTCATCGATGGAATGTGCCCCATACTAAGTCAATAGACGGGAGAAAACAACAACAAGCCTTGGTAATAATTTCACATGACACTAAACTGCACTGTACTGCAAGTCAAAGAGAAACGACATTATAAGGGCCATCCTCCTTCCTTGTTATTACCTCGCTGTCAAACAGTACTCATAGATACAGTACTCATACAGAACTAATTAATCAACGAGCTGTACACACACTTCTGTGGTTAGAAGTTAGAAGATGAGACTTTTGGCCAGAAGGAACAAAGAACCAGGGGTGGAGCATGGCAGATGATCTAAAGGTCACCCTCCTCCACACCCCTCTGCTCCCATAGCCAATTACTTCTCATTAGAGAGACATGCAGAGCCTGTTCATGAGCGTCACATCCTTAGACTGAGGCATCAGACTGGACTCACATATGTGTGTCGTTTTCAGGATCTTTTCTATCTGGTCAGCTACCGCTCAAGCCAATCTTCTGGATGAAGGCTAATAACATCATCATAATAACATCAACATCAACAGACATAATATAATTAAGAACAATCCAATCTGGCACTTGAAATATTCTACTCAAATGGTGAAATTAGGATATTTCAACTTAAAAATGCATTTATACCAACGGGTTATACCATGAGGTATAAAGTACATTACACTCACATAACCCACATAACAACATAGGCTAGATGATTGCATGACACATTTAAAAGTAAGAATGCTGGTAAGAGAAAACAGTAAATAAAGGCCCCCTTTTACCTCATGAGAGCCCATATGATATTATTCTGTTATGTGATCAAGATATACATGAAGATGCATCGTTACAATCTTATAGATGGTTATTAGACTTCACACCAATACTAAAATCCATACCTGCCTCTAACATTTCTGGCATTTCTTGCTCAGCTCTGTAGCCTTTTGTGACAGCAGACCAACACAGACAGATCCATGGGCTGCTAGTGAAGGCAAGGCCACTGCAACAGGCCCCTGACTCACACCGAATAACGTTATTTGGTCGTTGATGGGATCAGCTAAGGACATTTTCCTTAAATGCAATCGCAATGCTACCGCCTCCCTCTCAGGCAGACGTGGTCATTCATTATAAGCTCGGTCACTGGTGTGTAGCCCGTAGCCCACCATTAGCCATGAAAAGGACGGAGGTTGTGCGCTATTTTGATTGTGTGTGTGCGCATGTCTCCACACACATCACACGGTAATAACATGAAGTAGGTGCATTAGGAGGCTACACTGCCTCAAAAACCATAATGTGGGGCTACGCTTCGTGGTGATAAATTATAACCTGTTAACTTTCTTTTCGATTGGTCTGTTATAAAAACAGCTCGATCTGACATCATGCACGTTATTCACGAATACAGTAGATTGTATTGAGCTAGCTGCGCAAATAGGCTCTCCAATGGGAGAAAATGCTTAAGTGCATTTTGATAATCGAGACTGTACCAAGATGTAAATCAATTCTGGTTAAATTCACGTACTAATGTGAAATTAATTAATGTTCGAGTATATAAGCGACGTAAAACTAGGAAGGCTTACCCTGGTTCATCTGAGGACCTTTTCCTTCAATGCAATCGTTCCCATAAAATAAATAAATGCCTATTTCGCTGCCAGCACCAGTTTTTACCTTCCTCTCAGGCGGACGTCCGCAGTAGATGCTTTCCGAGCCGACCAGTCTCTCTCAAGCAGACGCGAATAGCATGCAACTTGTAATATTGATTAATAAATAGATACGGCTTTTATCTCTTCGTCGCCGTCCGGTTGTAGCGACTCCGGTCTGGAGGTGAAGCTGCGCACGCAGCGGGTCCTCCCTCCTCCCCTGGTCCGGCTCGACACTGAGGAGGAAAAAACACAAGCGGCTGTGGCTTCATCTTGTGTGATGTGTGAGCAATTACATCCTTTTATAATTTAGTCAAATCCCATGCGACGGCCAAAGCTCAGCTGGTAGTCTGCCATAATGAAAAACAACTATGGTAGCGCTATAATTTAAGAACGACACTATACAGATGCCACAGCAAAGTCCCTTTAAGATATTATAGTGATACGAAAGCAAATATAAAAGACCCTAAAATACGACCAGGCTGCCATAAACTAAATACCATAGACACGTTAGAAATGTATAGGAATAAGATTTATTGACAATAGATAGACACATTGGCCAATATTTTAAACCAACCTCTTCATTTTCATCGTTTCCGTTATCGCGTTTATTTGTTAATCATGTTGGACCGGTGGGCAGGCCTTTATACAGCATTAGGCTACAGCACAGTCCATGGATGGTTGGTGATTGACTGATGACAGAAGCAGAGAAGAATGGAGTTGGCGGTGAGGCAGCTGTACATGAGAGACTGATGGTGACAGGCCTGGGTGAGCAGGATCCCAAGGGTTTCCATATCAGTTCCAGCCAGCCTAGGGCTCTGCCTCGGGGCCCGGGCCTCTCATTGTTCCATGGGGAGGCTGTTTAATGCACTATAATGAGCCTCCCAGTGTACCCTGGTGGCATGAAGACTTTGGTGTGGTTACCTCTCAGTATCCCTCCCCCACCATGGCTATAATCAAATAAGCATTTGTTTCACATGTGGAAATACAGCTCAGTTTAAGAATTCACGTGTTATTCTTTTGGTGTAGCGCAGTCCATTCAATATTTATGAGCATTAGTATATACGAAAATGAAGATTATTCTATTGTAGCGCTGCAGAAAGAAACCCCTGTCCATCTGCTCCCACAGTCATCTTGACTATGCTTCCCTATTCATCCTCTGTGGAGCAGCTTCACACTTTACATCTGATGCCATCACAACTTCACATCTTCCAGTCTATTTTCTAGTATGTTAATGGTACACGTCTGGTTGTATGTCACTGCATTGGCAACACAAATGCATAACCAATACAATTAATGATAAGTCACTGAGCAAAGAGGCAAGGGATTCACGTGGATGTCAAGGCTGCATGACCCTGAATTTAGATCACACCCCCACCTTCACCCCTCAGTCCCCTCACGTCTAAATTGGATGCAGACATCAGGCTAGACTGCTGAAAAATCCTCAGTTTTTGAGCAAGCTACAATTACAAATACTACTTCTTATATTTACATCAGCCCCCTGCAGCCTTTGTTTTGCTCATTGCATTAGTAGTGCTGGCAACATCTGCAGTGAATGAGCTTTTCCCCCGGCAGTTCACATTAAAGGCCTTTAATATGATTTTCCACACATATTTTCTTTGTTGTTGAAAATTGTGTTTAATAATCAGACAAAGATAGGTCATGGTAGCCTGACATTTGCTTTGAAGACTGCAAACTGAACCTAGCAAAAACTACTGTATTGTTTTTGGACCCAGAGGGCACATGACCCTGTTTAAAAATATACATGGCAGTTTCACTCATGGGGCACATATATACAGCAACTGCTCTAAATTAGACAGCCTATAATACATGCAGAAATAGACAAACAATCAAATACTAAAAGAAAGATATCTCTCTGGTCAAGTGACTGGCCCAGCTGGACATGACCATTCCTCATGCTTAGGTGCAGCTCTTAACACGCAGATTTTGATTTATCTTCGATTCTGAATGGAGCTGAGCTTAAAACTGATACAAACGCTACAAACCACATTGAATTTCTCATCCTCATCATTAGACAAAGACAAACACATGGGCAAATCGTTCATGGACTAACAAACCAGTGGGGAATGCAGACAAGGCTGTTATCTGTTTTTAGATATCTTCCTCTTAACACAAGAAATGCTTGATTTCTACACCACCTACAACCCATGCCAAGCCATCCTCTCTCCGATGTTAATCAAGGTCCGGGTTCATGGTCAGTATGCCCTTTGATGGATACCCACATGGGATACCAAACAGTCCAGGGCTTTGTTTGCCTTTTTTCTTCACTCACAATCTCAGCCCAGTTAACATGCATTGAGAACAAGGCATTTTTGTCCAGCCGACATTAATCAGAGCAACAAAGAGAATTCACACTGACTTTATAACTGGACCAAGAACTTGAAGGGACAGGGACAAAAATGCATGATAATGATGATTACTACAGCTAAGCTTTGAGTTGGAGGGCCGTCTGCTGTTTGCTTCTTTTGATGCAGTCGTCGTAGTGGGACCTGTTCAGCCTCCGCTACAAGGTCTTATTTCTCTCAGTAAGACCACTTTTTCAGGAACAGGCCTACTAATTTAGTTGCAATTAAATGTTATTCACCGTTATTTTGCATTAAGTTACTCAATGTATATTCTTCTGTGGAGTCCGCTGTGAAGAACACCCTCTAGTGTACATTTGAAGTCAGTGCCATAATGGTGTCGGATTTACTGTATCAAAACACTCTCAAAACCTCCACTTGACCCTGTACATCATGCATCTGGGTGACAACAAGACATCAGTTGCAAGATCAAAACAATCTGGGAGCATCTTGATATGATACAGCAGAGATGGAAGTATATGTGCTCTTGGCTCACAGCGTCATGAACATTTTCAGGGACACTTCATTCTATTTCATGAGGTGTGATGCCATTCTTTTGGGGCTTTTGGCAATCTGGGGACCCAGGATGCTCTTATGCCCAGTTGGTAATGTAGCATTACAAGATATTTTACAATCTGTTTTCCTCAAAGAGACACACATGTAAAAGTTGAGATGATGACAGACTAACAAAGGTAAATAATGAATTGATATATTTGGTTCACTACTACTCAAACAAGGCTTGTATCTTTACTCCTTATTGAATTTGTAACCTAAATCTCTACCAATTCTTCACCAGCAACTGCACTTCTTGTAAATATGAAGTGGAATGTGTCCTCTCTATGTTTGGTTTGCTATATCTTGTCTAGTTTTAAGCCAAAGGTATTTTTTTGTGTGTGGACAATAAACTATTGTATTGTATTGTATTGTATTGTATTGTATTGTATCCTATCCTGTTGTTGCTGTAGGTTCTGAGTTGTCGCCATCTAGAGGCTTGAAGAGAAAGCACACACTGAGGTCGAGACATGAACCTCAAACAAATCTGACAAAATCCCACAAACTCCAAAATAAATCTCCCTTTAAACAAATGTGGTGCTTTATATTGTGTCTGCTCAGGAGACAACAAGTAATAACACAACTGACACAAAGAAAGAGTAATGTTCAAAGCAGTCACATTTATTTGACTTTTTTATACACATTTGCTAAGCAACCAGTTGTGCTGGCAGTTGGCTTTGATAGGATTTACTATGGGATTTCCACAATGTTTACTAAAAAATAAATACAAGACAAAGTGTTGCACAGCTCAAAAATATACAAAGGTTTGAAATTAATGTAAACTTTGAAAACATTTTTACAAAAGAAACAATTCAACAACCTTTGTAACAATTTTAAAAGTTATTGTATTTACAAGTTTGTACAAAAAATACAAAACTGCTGCTAAAAGATTGATTTGAAGCATTTAGTCTGAATGAAATGCATCTAGTACCATAAGTTACACTGTAATTCTTCTTTAGTATTGGTTTATGTTTTCAAAAAAATATTTCAGTCAAGTAAACCAAAAAAAACAAAACAGTTCAATGCCACTAACACATGTACATGTTATAGCCTTTGGCAAAAGCATCTACTCCACTCCTAAAGCATACTCAGATTATGAGCCATGAAGAATATTATTCAAGGAAAGTCAAACAGTTCCAAGGAAAGGTCTATAAATAGCCCCAGGTACAGCAAGAGACAAATGAAACTTCACAAACATCACTTTATCAGTGCAAACGTCTAGATTATATATATTGTTGGAATGAAGGTTCACAGACATAACCCATTGTGTACCCTGTTATAGTAGATAGTTAAACAGTCCTTGTGCTAGTGTGGAGTTTATTCTTAAAGTCAGCTTTCGTTGAGTGGTGTCAAGTTACTGACATACGGAAAGGAATCATCCATCTGTGGTGTTCATCGTAAGGCCAAAATACCTACAGTGTACCTAGGGACATACAGATGCACCTGTAGTGCCATTAGAAGATTCCCATTGGGCAATATGGCTACATAGACACTGTCAAGTTTGCATAATGGTTGAGTACCATCGTTTTTAAATAGACACCATATAGCAATAAAACTGCTATGGACATATGAAAGAAAACACAGATCGCTCTCTCAGGGGCTCAGGGTTAAAACTAAAACTCTCACTTGTAGCTTATGATTGTTTATGCCATCTTTTAATGACATTTAATGAATTGCTTTTCCCACTTTTCTCTGGAACCAGTGTCTTAAATAAAGTTTATCATTTGTCTCATTCGATCATCTTCATAAACAAAATAAGTATTTGAATTAAATATGTTATTAAAATACCAGTAATTCATCTTACTTTCTCGGATTTCATTTTTAGGTTAATTGCAGGTGTGAGCCAAATCATGGGAGCACACAGAGATTTTTAGTTCAACTGTTTCACATAAATACATCTAGATTGCTGCGACACAGAAAACATTAAACCATGACAAGTTACATTTTGGTGGGGAGAAAAAATACAGGGGCATTTGGTACAAATAGCAACAAATGCCACGTCTCTAAGCCACGAACTTGAATCTTTCCACCATTGAGCTTGTCATTGTGAAAGACTATAATACTCCTTCAGCAGTCCAGGCTCCAACATTAACCCTAAAACCTCCGACAACACCTAAAGATCAAACAAAAACACTTAACTTGCTTTCACAGCTGACCTCCACGTTGCTTCGTCACTTACTGTAAGACCATTGCTGAGATCTATTTTCAAACTTTGATGGAAATAAAATAATTCTTCTGATGAGCAGAGTAAAATAAGGCATATTTGATCCTCTTACATACTTTCCACTTGCCCCTTTCAACAATGCATAAACACTCCAAGCCAACAAACCAGAAATTACCATTATTATTATTATTTTTTTTTTACATTTGACCACCTTATTCTTTTACAGCTCTCCTATTTCCATACCTCCCACATTTTCTAAACATCATTGCTTTAGATCGCTTCTTAAACTCTTCCCATTTTAACGCCTGCTCCCTTGTTGTCTCCCCAGATTGTCAAATTAGTGCTTGGTTTTGACGTTTTCAGTGTCTGCTCTTAAACATGTATTATATTACCTCTAATGTCATCATGTTCAAGTGATTTTAAGTATTTTATATGTTGTAATAATAAGCTATCTAAATTCCACATTTTCTCTTCCATATATTTATTAACACATCACATCAAATGATACTTTCTGGAAATACGAATGGATATATTTGAGCTTCACATTTTTTCCAATGCTCATTCTCATACAGTGTTAGTCCTGAAATTCAGTTTGGGGTATCAAAAGAATTGGTTATTGGATTATCAAATTACTGCTGTGTTTTTAGCTAATGAGAAACAATTTACAAATTGTGTGTCTATCTACATAGGTATTCACAGAATACACATGGTAAATATATATCTCTATTTTTCCAAGGTATTGATACAAATATCAACTTGTAACAGGTTTTCATAATTCCGTAGAAAGATTTGACAGCAGAACAGCTGAGAAGAGATTAAATATTAATATGGTAGGGCTGGTAAGACAGGCTCCCAGTTGATTGCGGGTATGTCACATGTCCATGGGCAGGAGGAATAAAGACCTGGCAGCACCCACAGCCATACTGGAACTCAAAACCATTAAACTTGGGTCAATTCTTCGTACACATAATCGTCTTTACATGCAGCATATTGCATTGATTATCATATCAGGGATATTCTCTAGACGTGTTTGTAAATCAAGTGCAAAAGATTTGTGGTTCATACATCAGTAACCTATCCTTCTGGAGAAAAATGTGTTTTTAAATAAGGGAGGGACATCAGAGAAACTCCTTGCCTGCCAAAATCCCTGATTAGAGAAGGCCACAGTTCATTTTTTCTTTCCCTTCTTATGACCTTGACTCAACTCCTACATCTAACCTGTCTTCGATACTGTACAGTTTTATGTATAGCAGATTATGTTACTGTAAATTGATCAGAGACAGAAGATACAGGTTGCATTTCTTTCTCTGGAACCAAAAAGCGTTTTGTGGAATGATGCTATGTTTGTCATTTCTGTTGATCATATTTTTCTACAGAATATGAAATGCTCTGGTTCCCTGTTCCTAATAGTAAGTGTTCCTTTCATAAGAAAATCATTACACATATGAATAAAATGTTTTCAAATAAAGGTACAATTATTCAAAATAACCACAGAATAACATGAAACTCTTATTACTGCCACAGTCAGTTAAGTTATTTTGCCCCAAATTGTTCTTTCTTATTCTAACATATTAATCAACCTCGTGAATACAACATTTTATAACTAGTCATTGCTCCTGGTCAGAAACCAGCTTTGAAGGTGGACCTCAATACTGGTCCATTTTTTCCTGTAAACTATTAAAATAATTTCAAACCTTCTGATGATTTTCATGCCCCTATATGAATGGCTGACCACAGTTCAAGGTGGACGCCATTTTCTAGGTGGAGCCCTGCGACGATCGGTCATCATGAGGGCTCCCGTCCGAGTTCTCCGTTTCCCCCTCAGAGATAGCCTGCATGGGTGCTGTGTAGAGTCTGCTGCGGATGCCATAGCGGCTGCTGTTGGCTGGCGGAGGGATCCTGGAGCGACCCTGTCTGGAAGCAGCGGATGTGGGGAAGGCCTTTGGGGAGAAGCCCTCGGCGTTGGCTTTGGGGAAGGGGCTGTGGAGCTGATCTGGCACCGATACAGACTGCTGCTGCAAGGGAGAGACGGGCTCATCGGGCTGCCGGGGCGTCTCCACCAGTGAGTCTCCTGGAGATTTAGGAGTGATGGGGCTTTTGAGGATCTCTGTAGCTGACATGCGATAGCTAGAGTCAGAGCGGCTGCCCTTTTTAAGCAGCAGCAGTTTGAACTCCTCATTGGAGGTGCTAGACTTCTTAGCACTCCTGTAGATGGGCCCGGGGACTTTCTGCAAGCCTGTCGGGGTCACGGGGGAGGCTGGGGTCACTGGTGTGCTCGGGGAGGTCACAGGGTTTCCAGGTGGTGTGTTCCCCGATGCAGCACTGAGGCGTTTTTTTATATTCAACTCATTGGAGTCCTTTCTGCCCAACACTTTCCTTTTGGACCTATGGATGAAAAAAAAACATTTATGAATCTATGTTAAAAATCTATCTGAAATACATTTTAGGTCATTTGTTGTCAGGAAAAGAGACCGAAGATGGTTACCTGTGTATCATAGCAAACAGATCCTCAGTTGTGCGAGCTTTTGTGGGTGACAGAAAGACACTGTCATCCTCTGCCCTCGTCTCCTCATTCAGTGGGGACATCGCATTGTCACTGGGTGTAGACTCTGGTAAAGGAAGTTTGTTAACATTTTAAATATATCGTCCTCTTGCCAACCTCTTGCCAACACGAAAAGCTTTTTTTCTATATAATGTACAGATTCAGTGATACTGTAAATGAAGACAAATGTCAAGATTCAATAGATCTGTATATTGCATCAGCGAACAGTGAAACAGTACCTTGACTGAAGTAATCTTCTGTGTCTGGTGTGGATCCCTCCTTGTCTTGTGAGGCACTTCTGGTTCTAACACTTGATGACTCATATTCCAATTCTTTGCTACCGTCGTCGCTGATTGGGTAAACTTGCGATGTCTCTGACTGACAGCTTGTAACAGGCACTTTATCAAGACTGTCAGATCTCTTGGGTGAACTGTGTTGAATAGAGGGAGAGCCTAGTTTTAACAGACACATTGAAGGTTCTTCATCGGACGGCTCAGTTCTTTGTGGTTGGACAGACTGGGAGCTGCCCTCTCCAGGCCAGAGGGGAGTTGCAGCTGAGTCTCTGGACACCTCTTCTTCCTGACAAGTGGTCAACTCAGGGATGGCAGTGCCCTTATGACAGAGCTCTTGGTCTAAGGACAGCCCTGATTGGAGTCTGAAAGCTGTCATACTCCCTAAAGGAGAGGGAGCCTGTCTGTCCTGCTTGTTCTTCACTTCACTATGACATGCTACTTCTCTGCCGACACCTGCACATCCTTCCTTTTGGGTAACCACAGATTCACACAACTCCTGAGAGGGTGTATGATGATGTGAGTTGTAGACTGTGGGACTTGTGAAATCTAAGGACCTACTAACGGAAAGTGTGCTGACGTTGTTCACAGTGGGACATTTGGGTTTGGCAGCAGCACCAGTGTTGTTTTTGTCATGACTACCTTCGCTTTCCTTACTGATGGATCTCAGCTGTACTGAGTGCAGCACTGTGGGCGTGATGGACATGAGATGGGTGCTAGGCACCTCTGAGTAGGCTGGTGCTACAGGTCGGGCTGATATTGGCACCACAGCCTTCTGTTTGTTTTGGTGGAGGATTTGCATCTGGTTCCTGTGAGCTGAAGGCTTGCTGCCAACATTATGAAGGGCACTTAGGTCAAGGTGGGAGGGAGGTATGATGGGCAGCTCCAGGTCTCTCTTTGAAGAGGAGCCTCCATCCCTGGAGGACAGTGACTGCAGTGATGAGAGAGAGGACTTCCTCTCTGGGACTTTGGGTTTCCTCTTGCCACTGCATGGTGACAGGGGGCCAGGAAAGAAGGCAGAAGGGAATGAGGAGGTGGGGGTTTCTGACTGACTGGAGTAGCCACTGGATGGGGATGCCAGGCCTGCCAGCTTCTCGGGGGATGTTATCTTGAACTCTCCCTCCACTGATGGAAGCGAGGGTGTGGTAGCCCTGGACCCAGACTGGGACGTCTGGGACTCAGAGCTCTCCTGTGACTTGATGCATTCAATAACAGTTGTACCTGTAGCTGTGCTGGAGTTTGACAATGATCGGTAGGGATCGTTGGATTTTAAATCATTTAGGAGCCAGAGATCTGCATAGTCTGACTGTACAACCCCATCATCCTTAAAGGAATGTGTGTCTGTGGAATTTAACACACCTAAGTCAGGCAGCTCTAATGAGCCCTCAACACCCCAGGCCCCCAGGGGCTCCCTGACTAGTGAAGGGTGTTCTACATGACCTGGGGAGCCAGCCAAATCCAGCTGAAATTTCCTCTCCTTGGAAGACAATGGCAGTTGCTGCCCACAAGTTATCTTTGGTTCTTTCTTGTCAGGGATGTGTTCCTCACTGCATATTTTCCTTAAGGATGAACTCCTCTTAGGCGGAGATGGCTTCACCTTTGGTTTTCTTAAGGAGAGGCAGCGTCTCCCAAGGGTCATGTGACCACCCAAGTCAGGCTGGCTACAATCAGAGCCAGTGGCTGCATAGTTATAAGTGAAGCTTTTGCTACCTTTAAGACCACAGTCAAAGTGCATGGAGGTATAGTAGCCTTCAGTGTCTACAGAATAGTGTGAAACAGTGTCTGCCTTCTCAGAGATTGGCTTGTCAGAGTAGCTGCTCTCATAGGTGGCCATGCTAGTGAAGCTGGGGCACCCCAGGCTGCCTTCAGCTTCTCTACTCTGCTCAGAGCTGAAGCCTTGGGAGGATGGAGGGTCTGGGTGGGGATAGGTCCACTCCCCCTCACTAGCAGTGCAGACCCCTGCATCCTCTAGAATGTCCATGGCTGTGGAGGAGAAGGAGCCTGCCCGCTGGGTCCTGAGGCCCTGAAACCTGTCCATCTGGTAGTGGTCCAGGATGAAGCTGGCCTGGTCATCGTTGGTGTGAGTTGCAGCATTCAGGGACAACTCAGAGTCACAGTGAGAAGACCCAGTCAGTGGTGGCGAGGCTGCTGGGAGGATGGTTTCTGAGGTCTGGGAGGGGCAGGTGGAGCTGCTTCCACTCCAGTTTCCACTGGAAGACTGGTGGTCCTCTTTATGGTCCATCTGGCCTCCTAGCACCCCTGTTGTTGAGACTGAGTGGATGGGGCTACTGAAGGTGTCTGAACTGGATGAGATCTCACAGCTCTCCATATCAGCCTTCCTGGGCAACTGGGATCGGCCCCTCTCCATCCAGCTGTGCTCTGGACTCTCTGCATGCTTCTTGTACTTCAGGCTACCCAACTGGCAGTCAGGCATGGTTTGGTCATCTGTGCTCTCTTCTTCATCCTTCAGAATCAACTCTCCAGGTCCAGATAGGAAGTCTTCTGTCTCAAAGGGGGAAAGCTCTTCCTCATCATCTTCATCACTGTCATTGTGGCCCATGGCCAGACGGCTCCCCTCTCGGGGAAGACTCCGGGAGCGCAGCCGTGCGCCCACTGAAGCGGTGAATATGGCGTCAGTGCTTTCTTGCATGGAAGAGATGTTGCCTGCGGAGTGGGAAAGGGAGAGGGAGGCTCCGTGGCCCCTCTGTGCTCTGATCCTCCTCCGAGAGGGAGCTCCTGAGATCAGAACGTCTTCTGTCTGGCAACCTGAGTCCTTGGTGTTGAGACGACTGTCCAGGTCCTCGTTGCAGGGAGTGATATCTTGGCTAGCATGAACTATCACTGTCCGCTCCCTGGAACCAGGAGACTCATCAGAGTCTGGGGAAGAAAGAAACACTAAGGTAAGTATGAGAAAATGCAATTACCAAACTCGGTAACTGTATTGATCACTGTAGCACTGTATTGATCCTTATACTGTGTTAATTGAACAAACTATTTTGGTACCTCAGTGACTTTATCAGGGTAATAGAAACAGCATAAATAGAAACATATTTATTTTCATTTGAAGAAAGGAACACGATAAATACGCCACATATTACTTTTGATACTTTTGATTATTGAACTTAGCTATTTGTGGTACAAAATGCATTAAGTTGCTCTGTGTTTGTAGTAACACGATTATCAATTAAAATCAATTGAAAAAGTGACATACCTAAGTCTTGCTGCACCTGTCTGGGAATGCCAATGACAGTCTTCCGTCTCCTTAGCTTCCTCCTCCTCTGAAGCACGGACTGCGAGTGAACAAGCGAGCAGCGCACACTAGCGTCTCTGTCAAAGCCAACCCCTGCAAAGGAGACAGGACATCTGAGGAATCTTTGTTTGATGGTGCCTGCAGTGATTCCCCCTCTTATTCTCACGCTGTCTCAGGGAAATCCATAACATTTGGCTCAACGACATTATATATCCTTCAAAAATAACAGGAGACAGTCATCTGGTGGAACTACCTACCAAAGTAAAACCCAGATAATGTGAATGCCTTGACTCAGAATGTCGGGTATATAACTTAATGTCTAAGCTGTTGTATCATCAAATGTATAGGAAACAAACAAATTTTATCTTTGTTTACTGTACATTTATATGAGATATAAATATATATGATATATATATATATATCATATATGACCCTTACACTAAATACTTGACATCGTGGACAAAAATGGAAAATGACACAAATCACTGCTCTATAATGCATGTTGATGAGGTTACCAACCTGGGGAGAAAATCTTCAAAGATTGGAAAACGTAAATACAATCCCAGAGAGGAAGTCCTGTCTGTCCTCCCTTACCCTGTCACACCCTGTCTTACTAAGATAACGCTGTGACGGTTTCTGCTTCTACTTTGTTTTTGTTCTTTCTTGTTGCAATGCTGCTCACCATCCTTCATGACTATCATGTGATAGCAGGCCAGGCTTTTCAGCACCACGGCAATTGCAACACTTTGCTTACAATGTGCAGTTTTTCTCAACTGTCTCTGACTCAGCCAGTGTCAATGTGGGTGAGAGTAAATAAACTTGGGCAGGCCTTTTCACAATTAGACGGGACTAATTGGCATTCATGTCACAGCATCTTGCCTCTTTGCAATCACAGGCACAAACAAAGCATCTAACCATGAGGAAGTTAATAGGGCACTAACCGTGACTTGCACATTCAAAGTGACACTATACAGCAAATGTAAATTTTAATGAGTGCCAAGACACAGAATGTGGAATCATTCTTAGCCAGGACGATTCAGAAATGTCTTAAAGGGAAATACGTCAGACAGAGACTCCTTATACTCCTTATACTGTAGTGTGGATGAAAGGAACTTTCATCCACACTACAGTATAACAGATTTGCGCCTCCTTCCACCTGACTAGTAGCTTCTCCATATCATAATATTGACAGGCATGGTGAATGGACAGTGAAGGGAAGGCTCGCTGTACAAAGCTGGTATTGCTGAGGGAGAGGAAGCAATGGCTCCCTCTTATAAAAAACAATACTTTGCAACTTTAACATACCTACACAACAGCTCAAACCTGTCTTGATTAATCTCATCAAGATGGCTCACAACTTGATGTGTGTCAGGAGTTCTGTATGATTTTAATCATTTTAGACAAGACACATCTGAAAATATTTCAGTATCCACTTTAAAGTTCTCCTTTGAGCCAAACAAAACACAATAAACAGATCCACACACTGAAATTTACCAGTGACGTTAATGGGGATGACACATGAGGTGATCACTCGGGAATCGCTTTTCATTCTCTCATCTGGCGTGGGCAACGGCAGGGCTTTAGACCAGTTAGTCTGCTTGTCCAGGGTGGAGGGGATGTTAAGGATGGGAAACTTAGACCGGTGGCCTAGAGCCACCGCTTCGGTGTCAGGGTCAGAGGGTACAGCCTGTAAAAGATGGATATTTGCATGGTTAAGTTATTATTGTTAGGTGGCATTACATGAAAATGGGTCTAAAGAGTTAATCAAACTCAGCTTCAGAGAAGGGCATGTGCTGGTGTTTTGTCAGTGTACCTACAGTGATTAAAATCAGTGATTACATTGGTATTGTAAAATGAGGAGTGTTTATCAGAAAGGGATGTAGACTAGATAGAGATTAGTGTTGTGTTCAGCTGAAGCAAAAGATTGCTTACTGTCTGACTAGAGGTAAATCAATACACATGCCCTCCCAGGAATTGAGTTTGAGACTCATGATGGATCGCACAGAATCCATTAAATAATGGAAACAAAAAGCATGCCTTAGATAGAATGGCAAGCGCAAGAAAAGAATCAATTCAAAGAATTTAGACTGCAGGCTGCATGCAAAAGACAAAATTTACAAAAGAGAAATCTAAAATACAAACAAAAAACCCAGAAATATATAAATATATAAATATATGCTAAAACAGAGAAAGACTTTTGTACCTTGGAAACATGTATGCTATAGCATTGTTCACCAGACTGACCAAATAATAAAGAAACAAATACAACAAATTCAAGTTTGCAAAAAATCTGTCAGACCAATAACCTGTTTGGCACATAAAATATATATCACAATAAATATGATATCTCAAGTCCTTCTATTTCTGCTTCACGAAAAAAGAGCCATGTCCAAGTATCAACCAACCACTACTGCACATAACAGACATTTGACAAACAGTGTAAACAGTCATTTCTAGTCACAAGGAGCCGGTTTGGAAAGGTTAAACTCTGAGGTCACGCTCCGACAATACAGTATGGCACCTATGTGACTTTCCTGCACAATAAGAGTCATCTTGTAGTATCTGAGAGGAAATGCCTCACGGTGGCATTCCCCATTCTGACCTCAGTATCAGTCATTGTACTCATTCTCAAGTGCACCGTCTTCCTGGATGAGCATTCCACAACTCCAAAACTTCTTCCCATAACCATGGGCCACTTCACCCTCTCAAACTGGGAATATGGTAACAGATCCCCTATAATTTATGTCTCCATGCCGAATGAATTTAGCGAAGAAAGTGCTTACCTTGTGATTCTTACAGAGAGGCACATGTGAAACTGGGAGTGATTCTCAGGCTGAACTGGTTCCCACCTCCACAACCCCACCGCCCACCCCCATTTAAAGCCAGCTCTTGAGCCTTTGTGCTCTCTGTTCCCAGCAGACCAATGAGACCCTGACAAAACACTGGCCACAAAAGAAACCGGTTTCCTTGGAAACTTCTCCCAACTAGTAAAAAAAAAAAGAAATCAAAGGGAGTACGTTTACAGCTGATTTGTTTTTAGAATAGAAAGGCGCATTGGTTTGAGGAGTGTCTGAGTGAGAAAGGATGAGTGAGGGAAGAATGAAAGAGTGGGGAATGAGAGAGAGAGAGAGAGAGAGAGAGAGAGAGAGCGACAGACAGAGAACAGGGGTAGACACATACATGATGGAGAAGAGAGAGGAGGCGGCAGGCAAAAAAAGGAAGGCAGTGCTTTGGTGTTGGTGCCTTGCGCCCATCCAAAGGCTAATTTCATTACAGTGGGTATCCAAAACAATATCTTATATGCTGACTTAACAGCAACAGTTCAGTTATACAGAGAGAAACTTCAGGCTGTCCGCTCTCTCAGGGATGGGTGCTCAGAGGAAGAGTTTTAGGGAAACCGCAGCACAGAGGGATCATGGGTAATCACAGGCACAAGCTTCATGGAGCAGACCCTATCATTATAGAAACCCAGGCTGCTGGGCGGCTGTGACTGTGGCCCTCACACACACATTCCTAACATACTGCAGCTGACTGTTTCAAAGCCTGGCTCTTCATATGAACTACAAAAATGGCTGAGTATGTGAATGTATGATGTGTCAATGTGCATGAAACAGCTTTAAGTTGGTGTTCTTCTTCAGTTTTTTTGCCAATTTTTTTCTTGCGGCAACAAAAATGTATATCACTCAGTAGGTGGAGCATGACTCCAACAGTGCCAGAGTATGCGGCTTCTCAGGGTTATGTATTTAATGGCCATGCATTTAAAAAGGGATGCATTAGAAAAATTAGGAGGATTAAAACAAACAAGGGCAGAAAAGGAAATGTGAAATAATGTTAGACACACAGGAGCCAGAAACCAGGTAGGGGACAAATACCTTTCTGCTCCAGGGAGAGAAGTGGCAACATTCGGTAGGGGAGGAGGAGCGGGTGTTTTCAAACTAAATTAAAAGGCAAAAACAAAAGGACAACAAAAACGAATGACAGAAATGAAAAAAATGAACTCATACAAACAATAACATACAAAAACAACAAAAACGACAACAACAACGACAACACTGAGGTAAACTTGAGAGGGAATCTATGGACTTGGTGGAGACAGAAAATGCATCCCAGACAGGGATGTGGAGCTGAAGGAGAAAACATCTGCGACCGATGACCAGCGGTGTGATTGAGTGGACCTATCAGGAGATTATCAGTGGAACTGGGAGGCAAAAGTGCTGCACTCCTTCCTGGAGCTCTATAAAAACAAGGCTGATTTATGCTACATTCATCTGGAATTGCTCATCTATGACGATGTAAAGATGAAATGAACAGTGTCAAATGAAATTCAAAAACCTGACAGTGCTCAAACAAACAAACAAACAACCAAAGACATAAGGCACATGAAATGCATACAGCCACAGTCCACTTCCTTCTTTACCTGTGTCTGTACTAGCTGCGTCGCAACATCTCTAACATGTCTCTCTGGCTGTTTGGGAGGAGAAATATGAATTTAATTTAAAAGTACATCACAAAAACTGCACAGCATTGAAGGTATCTCCATGTACATGAGCTGATGAATTCTTTCCTTCAAATGAAAAATGTTAAAGGGAATGAGCACATGCAATGAAGGGCGAAGATGCATCTGTACCACAAAATCATTTGTCAGTTTCCGACCGCAGGAACTATCCAAGAACTTAGTACTATTGCTACTTAGTACCAGGACCTTTCCCACTGGGGAACTAGCCCTGAAAAGGTTCCTCTTGGATAGTTCCTGGCCCCCAAAAAAGTTACTCTTTGGGGGACCAGGAACCATTGAGGCGGAGTTGCAGTACTGAACAACGCTAATTGGTCAATAGAAGCTACGCAAAAAACGTCTGCCAAACGCCATTTTTAAATACCGGCTTGTTCAATCTCTGCTTCAACTTCGGCTCTACTCGTTTCCAAAAAATTCTAATTCTAATTCTAATATGTTCATACCAAAGCAGTGGTGGAGCAAACTAGAGAATTTTAAGTTTCGCTTCCATTTTCACAACGGCAGGCTCTGTTGGATTGAGAGCAGCTCTACTGGTCTGTTGTTGTGGGAGTCGTCATGTGAAACCAAGCTCTTATTTGCATAATCTCCCCGGTACTTTGGTGTGGTTGTAAAACAACCTCCAACTCCTTTGAGGAATTAAAACAGTTCCTGCTGAGAAGGTTCCTGCTCAAAAACGTACCCAAAAGGTTCAGGTTCCTGCGGGCGGAAAACGGCCTTTATGGAAAACACACCAAAAAAATGAACATATGGGCTCAATCTCATACTCAAGAGACCATGTAAACACAGGATCAAAGGAGGAAGAATAACTGAAAAGCATTCTGTTTAATGTTTGGGGTTCCTACATGTCAGCTGTGAGATGGTCATGTAATTGAATCCAAGGTTAATCATCATCAACAATGAAGCAACAATGATTCTGTTGGTTTCATTTGTTTCATTTGGTGAATGAGAAACCTAAAATCTACCTTTTGTTGCACTGTTTGTGTGCCTGAGTCCCTCACAGTCCTCTCCTATACGACACATCCACACATAAAATATCTCAACAGATCTTATGTTGGTAGAATCAAGAAGCTATTGAATAGCATCCAACATGGATAGCAGTTATCAAGGTTAACTGTGGCGGGTATTAGTTAAAAGTTCATTTTATACTGAGAGGTTTTATGGAGGTGCTCTCACCGTTCTCAGATGCCTGCCCCTCTGTTCTCGCTTCTGGAGGGTGTGTGGTGAGGGGTATGTGGGCATAGGGGGCACCACCGAGATGGAGATGGTCACTCTCCGCTCCCTGCTGCTCGCTCGTCTCTGCTGGTGATCTGCCACAAAAATGATGTAAAACTTATTGACACTGCAGAGAGGTAAAAACACACAAAATACAGCCCCCTCCCACCCCAACACACACACACACACACACACACACACACACACACACACACACACACACACACACACGCGCATTTGGATTTAATAGGGAAAGACTAAAAACTCTGAAATCCATGAAACACAGAGTACATGGCGTCTAATGACTAGGGTGCAGGTACTGTACTAGGGATCTAAGGTGCAGTAGACTTAATGTCCACTAGAGGGCACAATGACACAAAGCAAGATGCAGACCTTTACGGGACGAGGCCCTTGTCCCAGAAGTGGCTTGCGAAATGATGTGAAACACAAAGAAAACGAAAGCAAGAGAGAGAGAGAGAGAGAGAGAGAGAGAGCGAGAGAGAGAGAGAGAGAGCGCAGATATTAGATCAGCTGTTTGGCATGGCTGGTAAGTTGCTGGTCCCGTGGGCAGACTGAGTGACTGAGGGGCTGAGTGCTGCTAAGGGCCTCACCTCTTTGCTGGGCCCGCAGGCTTAGTTTGGCGTGCCTGTGGAGCTCTTCTACACATACTGGCCGTGTGGAGGGGTGGAATACGTTCCTCTGCTGGTGCCAGGGGGCTTGGTAGTGTGCTGTCAGCTTACTCTCCACATCCAGGTTAGACACAGCTGTTATAGAGAGGGAAGAGACGAAACTTGTGTTCAGCAAAATCCTGAATTAGATCAATTTCTGGTGAAACTCGCCAAGAAAAATGTGAACATTGACAACGTGTTGAGCAGCAACACTCACTAATAATGGTACTAGCTACAATGAGGTCCGTGTGTGCCTGTAAACGTGTAGACAAAGCAGCCACTGATACTGATTTCTGATTTTAAGGGACCAAAAGTTCACCTTTGTCTACAGATAGATAGAAACAGTTGGAAGAGCAAATGTCCAAACAGAAATAATCTGTCTGACTACGTGTCAGTGAGATGTAGTCAGACAACAAAGACACAATATCAGTACGAAATCATGGGACAAAGAATAATGTTGCAGTGGTGCAAATGCCATGACAGGATGCTTTGGTTCAGAGTCAGACAACTGATGTCAAGCGCAGTAGGTAGTGAGAGAAGGTAGTGAGATGTAGGTAGTGAGAGAACGCTTCTAATGATAAATCCAGACTATTGTGTGTCAGGGCCCCTGGCTGCTATAAAACAGCACAAGCCATTAGCAGATCAGAAAAGCTTTTATTCGGCACCTTGAATAATTTCCCAGGTGTCTTAACCCTGTAGGGACGAACTACTAAAAACAGCTTGTTACAATTTCATCACTTCTTCTTGGGTTTATAATTCCCTTTCCTCGAATACTGTAATCAGTTGGT
Organism: Hoplostethus atlanticus; assembly: GCA_034670405.1. Classification (NCBI taxonomy): domain Eukaryota; kingdom Metazoa; phylum Chordata; class Actinopteri; order Trachichthyiformes; family Trachichthyidae; genus Hoplostethus; species Hoplostethus atlanticus. The sequence continues at coordinate 1,110,642 of JAXDDX010000028.1, read as the reverse complement.
GCGTTTGGCGCCCTCCCTCTGAGCTCGGTGTGTTGTGTTACTGTTTCATGTGGTCTTTAATATCTGTCTTGATAAATGAGGTCCCCTGAATATGCAGCACATGGTACGGGATGTACTGCAAACCCTACACATGGCGAGTGTTGCAAGGGAGAGAAAGCTGACAGGAAAAAATAGGCCATGAGTTTGTTGCAATACAAAAAGCCTTTTTTATAATAATACTGATGTAATAATAATGTGACACTTTATTGATCCCAGTGGGTAAATCCCCCCCCCCTCCATGCACAATGAGGTCAGAGCTGCATAACAGCATCACATGGGTTTGCAGCAATTCAGTGTCTTGCTCAAGGACACTTCAGCAGAGTGGATGAGTCATCAACTCACCACGCCACTCTGCTGCCCCATGTCATATTTAATACACAGTATCTTGCATTTCCATTTACTATACAATGCATTTAGCAGGGGCAGCCTGACCGAGCCGTGCTGGTCCTGTGAATATACCATAGGACATTTAGGAATTTCCATTGCAGCATACTTGTGGCCATATATTGGTTAAGGTCTGTGCAGGGTATCAGGTTAACTCTACATAAATCCACAGCCTCTGACAAATGTAACTAATGACCTTTCCATTCCAGTGACAGTGTAGTACATCAAGTGTAATTGAGGGTTTGTGTGTGTGTGTGTGTGTGTATGAATGTATGCTAGTACATCTCTTTGCATGTGTGTATGAATGCAAGAGTATATTGATGGGTATAAAGCATGACAGAAAACACTGAGCTGCTATTGTGTCGCAGCGCCATCCATAGTCAATTCCAGCTGAGACACAGCACACACTTCTTACTGTGTCTTCTGGATATTGATATTGAAGCAAACACAACATACATCTGCTGTGAGAGTGAGTGATTGCAAACAAGGCTTTTAGGATCCCAGGTGTCGATGTAAAACAACACAAGCATATTAGCGTGGAGCTGAAACCTGAGAAAATCAAGCAGGGACAATCAGATGCCCTGACATTTGCAGGACAATAGCTTGTTTCTAATGCAATAGTATTACCTACGGCAAGACAATAGGTATTAATGGAACCTGATCCTCCTGGAGTAATCTCACTACCCCCTCACACCTCCTCAGATTACAGTCAAGGAGACTCTCTGCTCTCTACATGTACTACATGTAGTGCAAGTAATGGCTGTAACAGGAGGAGAGGTTTGGATATGGAGGTCAATTCCTACAATGCAATAAATAATTGCTAATAAAGTAAAATGCAACACTGCAGTAAAGAATCAGTGGTATTCATGTACTTGCCAACATTGGCATAAATGAGAGCCAGCCCCCCCCATCTCTCTCGCTCTCTCTCTCTCTCTCTCACACACACACACACACACACACACACACACACACACACACACCTCTTGCTGTAACCCCCTCTTTGCACTGATGCTCTAGTCATTAGTAAGCAGAAGTATTAGGGCAGACCGATGTAGGTCAGAACATCTATGAGTGCTTGAGCCTCGCTGGGATGCAGCATAGGAAGGCTATAAGACCAAATCTACACTATGGCTTTCTTCATCAGAAGTGTAATAACAATTTAATATAACAGTATAGTCAGGTATTATACTGCATCTCATTCACGGTATGAATGAACACATCTGTCAAGGAGTGGTGTGAGATTACAATTCACACATCTGTAGGAGGAATCCAAGAAATATCTTCAGGATTCACATTGCTAAGCCTCGTCCTACCTGGCTGACATCTGCAGGCTTGGCCTTCACCGTGCAGCCTGATCGAAAGACACCCTGTCTGACCTCCACGTCTACTGGAAGTATAACCACGCAGTGTTGGCTGAGCAGACCCTGACTTTGCTTTGTAGTCCAGCCAGAAGCCAGCTTAGTCTGTTTCCCTCAAAAGACACAGAGTTCAGCTCCTCACTGCTGCCAAAGCCCAGGAAGACCCAGCACAACATCACACTGAAGCCCAGCCGCCCTCCCCTTCTCTGAGACACTGAGACATTTTGCTCACCCCTGTGTTTGATCAAAGCCCCTCTCCACCCAGGTGCCTGCCGTGTTGCAGACACAGTGCTAACACCTGACTGCTACTCGACTGCTAGGCTGTCGCTTTGTTTTCCTCTTTCTCTGTTCTGTGTCCAACTGCTACAAATATCGCACAGCTTTCTACCAGTCCTGCTACTGTGCATTCCCTGACATCACAGGAGCCACTGCATACACGGTATCTTTCCAACAGACACAACAAAGAGTTGATATGTTTATCTGTTACCCAGAGACACCCTGACCCTTCCATATAAAATAAAGCATGTCAGAGTGATCCAACAACCCTCTGCAGTGACCCCCGCTGACCTGAACACAAGCCCTCTGCTGGGTCTCGTCCTCGACGTGGAGGAGCAGCTGTAGATGCTGGAGGTGAGCAGTGCTAGATCAACGAGGAGCAGCACTGCTTCTTGTATCTCCCTGTATGTCATGTTTGACCTGTACGTTGTGTGTGTGTGTGTGTGTGTGTGTGTGTGTGTTAACACAAGTTAACACAAGCAACAGTATTTCAAACTGTTTTGAAAGCATGGCAAATTCTGATTCTGATTATTGTGTGGACTGTGATGAGAGAAAGTCACAAGTGATCTGTTGGAGATATGAGTGCTCTGACTGTGTTTGTCAGCCCTCTCCCCTCCCCAGCTCCCTGCTGAGATATGAACTGTTGGCCCTGCAGTGTGATACCTCTGACCGGCGGCTACGTAGCAACGGCTCCAGCAAGCTAAAAACCCCTCTGACAGGGCAGCAACAACTTGGAGACAGACTGAGCTCTCTGTGCTTGACTCCATACCCCATTCCCTGTTATTGTCTTCCAAAACACATCAGTACTTCCTTGCACCCAAGCTCAGTGACGTAACTGCAACTTTTAGTTCAATGAGGCTCAATGCAACAAAGCTTAGATGGATATTAGTGAGGTTTTAAAATGTGAACTACTTACTGTGTAGGCCTATCTTCTTTTAATGGAGACAGCAGTCTGCATGGGGAAACCCCTCTAATGGGAGAGTAGTCAGCTGTTGCCCCACATGAGGCCAAAGAAAACACATCAGCCTTCAATCATCTCATTGACCTCTCGCCAGCCTTCCCTCTCTTTCACAGCCAGACTGAGTGATCTTCAAAATGGCCTCATTCAGCTACAGCCAATTAACATGGCCTTCATGATAGTCACAGCAGAGATAAGAGCCACATGTCTGCAGGAGACAACAACAGCAAGACTTGGAACAAAACGTCCTTTAGGACTCCAGTGGAATGATTTGGTTCTATCATGGGACGGTCTAATAGTACTCTGAAGAATTAGAGTGGTTGTCTATTATATTTTGGAAGCAATGCTATGTACTTCCTTTCACTACAAATCAGCCAGAGAACACTGCTGGAGGTTGAAGTCACAGAGTCTATTATCTGCACCTCGGCAGAGCCTATCAATCTGTCCTCAATCATCATGTGCAGCAGGATCTAAACTGGGTTGCCAGATCTTCCCCCTAGACCTCACTATCAGCACTGGCAACAACCCTCCAGGCCAAGCGACTGGGGATGAAAGCCGGTGTCCTCAGACTACCTTTGCCTTGTAATTATTCAGTCTTGGCCCAGACAGGAACCTAGCCAAACCCCTCACACTCTCACACACCTACAATTTCCCAACAGCCTGGGAAAACACACCCACAGACGTCAGTCATTAGGTCATACTTAGATAAGGAAAACTTTTTCTTGAACTTGATGGAACAGACAGTGCAGGGATCTGAATATTTCACCAGCTACTGGGTATCATGTAGTGTCGACCAGAGACTCCAGCAGTTGGATTGTGTCCACACTCTATCACACAGAGGGTAAACTGACCATGCAAGGGCCTCAGACACTTAGCTGAGGAGAAGAGACTTTCTCAACTCGTCAACACATGCTTCTCCTGACAATACTCTGACAAAATGCAGACAGCATGCAGACATCAAGCCACTGTGGTCAATGTAGCAAGTTGTGCATTCAGGTCAATGAAATAGCAGAGAAATAAGAGAAGTAAAGTACATGCAACCCTATTTAACCCACAGCAGATTATACAGTACCTTGGGATGTGAGTGCAAGGCAGCATCCTAGAGCCATGGCAGAGCTGTGTGGTTGTAACTATAAATGTCAGTCAGTCGGCGTGTGTCTCTCCTTCTGACCTCCAGTCACCTGAACTGGGACTTACTGCGTCCCTCTGTCTTCACAGCGACGTCCCTCATCTCTACTGCCAGCCGACTGTAACATCTGCAGGCCTATTCACACTCCCCCCGACGGCCCTCCCCCATGCCCCTTTCCCCACCCCAGCCCCCTAGAGCTGGGTACAGATGGTCCAGCCAGGCTCTGACTTGGGCTACCACTAATCTGTTTATGGTCTGCCAGAGGAGAGTAGGAGCGTTAATCCAAACCACTGAAACAACACTTGCCGCTTAACCCACAATAGAGGATCATGGTGAGTGTAAAGGAATGGAGAGATGCGTAGGACTGCGGTTACTCGCATCCTTAACTTGATTAGGATGAACTGCTCTGATGTACAAATCACTGTGATTCATTCTTTGGATAAATTGTTCATCTACTCAGAACAAATTAAATCCAGTAATGTGCTTTAAATGAAATAACATAGAGTGGCTGATAAATACAATAATCTATGGACTATTATTAATTCATTACTCACCCTGATACCATATTGGAATAAAGCCTAAATGCATTTCAGTATACACTGCAGGTTCAATAGAATGAATGAATGAATCGTGCTCACCTGAATCTAGCAAGAAATAAACACATAAACACTTACTGGTCAGATTTATGAGAGAATAATCCAAATCTTTCCTGCTGCCAAAATCAACTAGGAGTTAAATCTCCCCGCTACCGTCGAAGGGAGTCTGGCCCTGAAAACAATGTTGCTTTTCCAGGGAGAGTTGGCAGTCAGCTGGTGGAGAAAGTCCCTTCTGAGGTCTGATTAGTAAAACACAAAGAGTCCCAATGCCAGTAGGCATGGAGTAATACCCGTCTCCCTGCTAATCCGCTCTGAGCCCACATCCTCTCAACTGATGGTGATGTCGACGCTGCTGACCCACTGCAGCAGGTGAGCGTTAGAGGACTGTTTACATTCAGGCAAGAGGCACATGACATGCCTAAGGCGCTACTGAGATGCTCTGCTGACAGAGCAAGGAGAGGAGGGGATAATTGCAGCACAGTGTGTGAGCATGTGTATGCAGGGGGGCTGTTACGATTGTTTACCCAAAATACTGTAAAGCAACAAAAATCTGAAACAACATTTTAAAATACATACTTTTTTTCCCCCATCATCTATCATTCCACCGCCTCCCTCTCTGTCATGATCTTTGTTTCTCTCTCTGTTAATAATAATGTAATAGAGGATCAGCTACAGAACAGCCAACAAGGGGGCTTAAAGGTACTCTGATTGAAGGATGGTCTCCCTACTTACAACACCAATGATGTCCAACAGCGCCCATAAATGATTCATTCTGGGTGAGTGCTGCAGTGCCATGTTGGTAAAACTATCAGAAGGTGCTGATGAAAAATGTCTGAAAATTGATTATTCTTTTCAATCATAAGCACATGATCTCCTTTAAAATACCATGGTAACCTCAGTCAAGGATTTCAGTTTGCACCTGATACAGAAAATCACTGGAAGAGAAAAAACAACTGTTAATTTAATTTGAAATACACATAATAGAGGACCAAACATTAGTTTCCTCAATTGAAGGAAGGAACTATTGAAGGAATCCCTTGAGGTAGGGGTGAGATGTGTTTGATTACACTGCATTCACAGTGTCAGCAGAAGTGTGTGCCAGAGATTAAGAAAACTCTGACCTGCCATCCAACACAAATATCCATTTAAGCGCACACTGGCCAAACATGACTGAAACACTTTCTGGTGGAAGACTGGAAGTCTGATCCACCGGGCTGCATCTTTCCTTCTCTCTCGCTTCCTACAAACTGGTTAGAACAGGACCAGCACACCTATTCAAATGTGCTGCCTCCCACCTCACCTGGAGCTGTCGGCATGCAGCTTTGATGTGGGATAGGGGGCGGGCCCTGCGACCTCCGGCTGGAATGTGATGCTGGGAACCAGGAGGCCTTCAGGTGGCTAAATGAGCCATTGTTGCAGCCTGATGCTGCTCTCAGCTCCCTCAGGTACCACAGCAAAGGGCTGCTAGGCTGTAATCAAACCATCAGCATGCTTCCTGAAGTACTTCACGGTCCCTCAGCACCAGTCGTTCAATTACTTAGTTGAGAAAATTAAAAATGGCCCCATCATTACAGCGGGATCTATTTACAATGTCTGCGGCAGACAAATTATATGTATGCTATTTCATTCTGTTGAATTCATTTATTTATTCAACACCGTGCAGCTTCTGTGCCACTATGATATCACCAGAAACACAGGTGTCTGAAATTACTCTTGTTTAATTGCAGCATAGTAAAGTCTGGCTCCATTTCCTGACTCCGGGTCAAAATGCTAGCATGCGCTGGCTTTGCCACAAGCCCACACATGAAAACCTGTCTGCTGCTGTAACTAAATCATACTAGGGCTTCATGACACATTGGGCTTCGCTCAGATTCTGGAGCAGTGCCTGGACCTCCAAACTGTCTGTTTGCCTGTGTGTGTGTGCTGGGAGGTGCAGTAGGGGTGGAAATAAAGGGTTTGAGTGAGGAAGGAGGAGTTGTGGGAAATCCAACACATATCGCAATGTTTCCTTTAAAGAATATGAAGAAATGCATTGCCTCACAATAAGTAAAAACCTTCAGCTGACCTCAAATAATGATCAAATGACTAAGCTACTTCAAACACACCCTCAAAGTGTTATATTATCCTTTATATCTGCAAGCAGTCATGTTAATCTGGTCTGACAGCTGCAGTACTCAAACCCACCAATAGTCACCTGGACCCAATACAATTAGCCTGGAGGAAAAAAAACATATTTCAGACCAATGGCAAAGCCTGGAAAAACACTTCCTAAATTCTAAAACCCACATCACTAATGACTAGACCTCAAAGCTTCCCTGTTGTGATACACTTCCCAATAGTGCTAAAAAATGTCTCATGTTTGACGCACACACATTGCACTTAAACCACTATGACTTTAAAATATTTTGGATCGTGTCTGAAACCATGCTGCCCATGGGACATTTCCTGACAATGAAATTCTCCTGTAGATCACCCAGCATTTAGTGCTGGAGGAGCGGAGCGGTATGCTATCGAGGCCTGTTTTCTCAGCTGGTTCATATTACCACAACAAAGTCCAACAGCAGGCTTGTGGTGACTTTGAAATACTTTCCATTTTGAAACCTCCAGAGTGGCAAATATCACTGGGTAGGCATGTTGCCCATGGGGAGAAAGAGAAAGCAGATTCTGGATGTATAGGGAAGTTCAACGAAACACAAAGACCGCACTGGAGGAAGGAGGAAATTCTCTTTTAACTGATCTAATCCGTAAACTTGAAAAGCAAAGTGCATTCATTTGAAAAATGTATGTGTAAAATACATCACAAGTTTACAAATTGGATTTGTGCATTTGTGTTACAGGTTTGCAAGTCATCATCTCACAACCTCATGCATTATATTTTAGTACAGCTTGTGTGAGGACACTGCCAAAAGGGCTGCAAATGTTTTTATTGATTCGCAAAAGGAAATACTGATTAGTATCTCATAACCAATACATTCAAAACAAAATGGATTTTGCAAATTTTAATTTAATACCCAAAATTGTCATGTTACAACTTTGTACATCTTAGAAATAAATCTTATTTTGGCAGCTTTTTATTTCTATACTAAATGATGTCTGAACTTCTAAATAAAATCTAGACTGACTGCAAAGCTTTTGTCACACAGTCCATTATGTTAAACACCACCTAACCCCTTGTTGGCAAAATCTGCTCTTTGACTCAGCCCTCGCTGAGCAATGAAAAGGAAAGGGACAGTTTGAACTCAGCTGAATGACAGCAATCCCTAGCAAACAGAGTTGGCATTTCATTTATGTGGGTTTTACATGGACACTCAGCTGGGTCAGTAGGGGTCAGGGCCTACATTCAGGAACTACTACCTCTTGACCTCTAGACACCTCATTATTAGGTCTGCACACAGACTGGGAGGTCAGCTCACATCAGTAAACACTGAGTAAATCACCATCTTATTGTCCTCCACTCCACGTGTTCACTGAACTCTAGTGCTGCCAGAGTAATTGCTAGCTGCAGACGTTAGGTTGTAAAATGTTTATGGATAAAATCAACCCATCCTTTCATTTCTGGTTAAAGTTAATCCCTTACAACAACATAATTGCTAGCAAATAACGTTCTGTTGATATGGGGAAAGCTACATTGTTAGTGTTTATTTCTCTGAGAAAATGTCTTGTACGAAGTCCAAACCTGGATCTCTCTTTCTCCTCCCTCAAACTACCTTCTCACCAAAATAAACAAATCGAGAAAGTTGAGCTCTTCTTAAGGGGCGTCTACGCACCAGATGGAGGAAAAAGTTTGAAATAAAAAAATAGTCCCTCCTCCCTAATATAATTAAAATTCCCACACCCCCTAAATCAGCACGGAGTTCATTTTACAGTGCTGTCCTCCTGATTCGCTACAGAGGTCTCGGAGGCTGCAGCACACCTTCTCATATCACATCATTTAACGGTCTTTGAGGTCACAGCTGACTCCTATTGGGCTGTAATGGCTCTCCCACTGAGCTTGGCCCAGGTCCCTGCTTGCAGCAGCCCTTTGAAGTACTCACACACTTACGCTCAGCTTCATGAGACTGGCGAGAAGAAAGGGGTGTGTCTCAACTGGTCTCTACTGAAAAAGCACTATAGGTTTCCGTACCCTCCAGGTACACCTGGGCTATTAGTTTCACAAATGAGACTGTGTGCCCTTTGACCTTCCTCTTTTGTTCCCCCTGCTCTTCCATCTTGCAAGCACCTCAAGAAAGGCGGGAACTCCGGGTAGGACTGTAAAAAGCAGTGTGATTTCCAGAGAGGAATTTGAGTTTGGGGCCTTACTGGAAGTGGGTGGTGTTAACCATAAGGTGGGGGATAATGAAGGTCTGACTACACTACAATGAGCACTTACGGGAATATGGCTGCTTTTTAAATGTCGAAACAAAAGTGTTTTCTCAGTAGCCAGACAGGAAGAGCAGAGGAGAAGAGAATTTACCTTTCCATGAGTACAAAGCCATGAAAAACAAGACAAGAATAGCAAAGCAGATTAATCTTTCATCGGCCTGTGTCTTTGCCAAACCAACATGCCTCATCAAGCTGTTTTTGTTCCCTGATGTCACCGGTATAATGAATTGTGCAAATGCCGCCTCTGTAGACACTGACGTTATGTAATGTCAAAACAAAAGCACACACAACATAAGGCAGACAGATAGTCTAATTCCATGTCTATAACTCAATTAGAGACAATTATAAACACAACTGCTACATGACAGAAAGGATATTTCTCAAGTAGGCAACATTTTAGTGTAATACACTGTGTTGCAATAAAAAATGAAACAAATGATGTACTGGCAAGCAGCAATAATCAAAACTATGCCAAATACACAGACTTGGATTCAGGTTTTAAGGGAAGTGTGACATACCATATGTATGATATTTCCCATTGCATTCCCATTGGAAACATACAAATCAGCATCAATAGAATTACACAAATCAAAAGGGACTTCCTGAAACAGCGGATGAGTTCGGCTACATCCTGATGGGAGTGTACCACAATATAATGTTGCTTCATGATAGATAAAATCACCTGGAAAGAAACTTGAGTCGTGGCTGTAATACCAGCATGCCGCATGGTGCTTGTCGTGGTCAAACTAAAACAACACCACCTCTCAACACCTGAACTACTACCAGTGTTCTCTGCAACCTGCTCATTCATCAACTTGTTATTCAATATCTGACAGGCCTGGGAGGTCAGAGGGTATGAGCCTGCATGGCGCTCGAGTCTCGGGTCAAAGACAGAGCTGTGGAGGTTATGGAAACAGTGACTTGCCTGGTGTACCCATGCACATAAATTTATGTATGTGTGTGTGTGTGCGTGTGTGCAGGTGGGTGTGCAGACATAACATTGCTGAATACAGCGCTCAATGAGACGGTGTAAGGATACCGTGAGGTATAATACCACAGGCAGGAAAACTCACACACTTCAACAATACCTCTGTGACCTGTGCTAAAAGGCTGACTGGCTCTTGGTACATAAGAATATGAGAACTGTTATATAAGTGTCTGAGCAGCTTAATCATAGAGGGCTTTCTGCACACGGGTTTCCTGTGTAAACACACGGCTGTGTGTGTTTCGGACTCTGGTTTCACCAGTTTACTGGCATCACTCAACACTCACACGGAGCACAATAAGCAGAACAGACAGCCTGTGAAGGGAGAGAGGCTGGACAGACAGAGAATGAGGGGGAAAAGGAAACCCATAAAGCAGACACAGGCAGTGGTTTGGAAATAGGCTATGAAGACTAAATTTTAGCTGGATGATTGCAATGGAAACCTCTCTTTAGCTGACAAATATGGTCAGACTGAGGTCAGCTTCACAGGCAGTGACCTGTGTGTGTCTGTGGGAAAGCCATTAGGAGGGCGTGGCATTAAGCCGACTGGGCAGAGCTTAGCTGACCCTCGGCCATCCCTCGGAGGCTGGTGGGGTTAGAGAGGACGGTCCTACACATCCCCGCCGGCCCGGTGGACTGATGTGACTCAACTCGGCGACATAAAAAGGGCAGCGTGAGTTGATATAATCTCAGGGCACCATTTAGGAAGATGTCAGCACTAAACTACTACATAGCAAAACATGTCTCTTCATGGGTTCCTACTGGTGCAGGGAGGCTTGACATAAGGGAGGTCCACGAGCAGCGTTTATGTCACTGGGGACACGAGGAGACCAGGAAACAGCTGCCAGAGCTCAGCGTGACACACAACCCCCTCGGACACTCTGGGAAAGGAAGGTGGAATGTTCCAGTCTCCGGGCGCAAGCACCTTTCTATTGTTAGCCTGCCCGAGTCAGCACAATGCAAGAATGTAAATACTCAAACATTCACCATTGGAGATGATCCTGCTACCTGCTGTGTCACTGCCAGTGTGTGTGTGTTGGGGGGGGGGAGGGAAGACTGTGTGACTATTTGGGTGTGTCTGTCAGCTAGCCTGTCCAATGAACTTTTTGTGAATGAGAAGAAAGAGAGGTGTTTGCTTCCTTGTTAGCGCAACAGAGTAGAAAGCATGAGTGTGCACGTGTTTATAAGCTGAGGGGAATCGTGGCTGCGAGGTAAACCCTAGACATGCTGACACTTCATATCAACCCACGCCAGCAAATGACACGAGCGTGCCGTCGTCTGTGTTATTTTTAACTCAATGTCTCCATGGAAACGGGGGCACATATGCACGGAGACATGTGCTCAAGTGAGTGTGTGCTCCACCACAGCTCATCCTTCCTCAGCTGTGGAAAAACAAACTCGCCTTAATGTCGCCCCGTGCTAAACCATGTGTCCTCTGAGTGTGTTTCTGTCTGTGGCAGAGTTCTGCAGATGTGTGTAAAAAGTAAAAAATGTAATTCTGTAAAAGAAATGATGTATTCTGCTATAACAAAAAAAGACCTCGGACACTATCTGTTCTGCAGTGCAATTAAAAACTTGAATGAATGAATGAAAGAGTTAAAAAATGGTTCCACTAATATAGATTTCATTGATACTTACCTATTGTTGATGAGCAGAAATCAGCAGGATGGCAGCAGAGACATGAAAAAGAAAGAAAGAAAGAGATCATTAGTCGATTATCTGGAAATAGGGCTACCAATTAAAACTGGGTTGTGTTGTTAGCTCATGAGGAATCAATAAAAGATACAGTAGCTACAGCAGCAGGGGTGTTTTTCATTACGTTAGGAATACTTTTGTTTGACTACTCCGCAGAGAAAAGCCCTTTGCTTATCACCCGCTATATGTTGTGAGAACGTCCAGAACAGGAAATGAATATCTTCACCTCGCTCTAATCTCTAGATGTATGTTCCCCGGGGTGTTTCTCTCTGACACAACTTTACAGACACCAGACTCATGCCACTAACAGGACACAGCTCACATGTCGGCAGCCCTATACCACTCCATCCTGGGGGGGTTTACTCAGAAAAATAAAGGAATGGTCTTGGGCAGAGGTTAGGGATGGAAAGCAGGCCTGTGCTCTGAATAGACCGCTGCCCCTGAAGGGCTTTCTCATATAAGTGCTTTATGAATGGCAGACCTGAGGACTGGATGCCATCGGATGCATCAACATTGAAATCAAGCATTCGTTGGTTATTATGCTACAAGCAACAGACATAGTCAAGCTGAAAGTGCATATTTGTTTTGTGGCTCTCTACAAAATTGTAACAAAAGAGCAGCTATGCCGTCTCGATTTCTTAGGAATCTCAGACATACCACTTCCCTCCAAAATTCCCGTGTCGTCATTCCTGCACATTCTTTCCTTCTTTTCCAAGGAACGACCTCTCTGACTCACTCGGTCTCATTGCCCTCTCATGTCCCTGCTCCATGCCTCTCTCCCTCCTCTCCTTCACTCTTTTGACTTTCTCTCTGTGCCTGCCACTAATTTGCAACAGCAGCATGTTGGTAACGATGGGTCCTGTTGTTATGCCGTGACAGAGAATTAGTGGAAGCAGCCAATGGCGTGGCACGGCGGGTGACACACTCTGTTGGGATGTGGTGTCAGGCAGTTTTACGCTAGTCAGAGCCCACGAGAATGTAGGTCACTCTTCTCTCTTTTCCCTTGACACAGGAAGAAATCTCCAACAGAAATAGAAAAAGGAGTAAAACAGTATGAGTATACAAGCTCACCAAATATGTTCTTAGTAGAAGTGCTCCGATAGCAGAACCAGTACTGACTACTATAATAGGTAGACTGGCCAATACGAGTACTGATCCAAGTACTCCTCATTCACACCGTCTAGTAATGACCTTTTAGAAAACAATTACAGGAAAAAGTACATCAATTGCATTTTTATTCATTTGGTCAAATTGTGCAATGACAGCAATCCTCAATCAAATAAAAGAAAATAATAAAATCAAAAGTAGGATACATAACTTGGCTAGAGGATATAACTTCTCATTATTTGTTTACAACGGTCAAACAACAGCTTATTGACACACTCTCAAAGCCAAGGATGCTCCTCTAAACAATAGGTGCCATGACTATGAACCTCTCAAAAAGCAGCATTTCAGCATTCAGCTTCATTTGGCGATCTGAGTGCAAGTCCGCTTCTTAAATACCGATCGCGATACTACAGATGCTATTGGTGCAAAACTAGCTCTTAGGTTCTTTGTGCGATAGGACGCTGCACTGTCAGACTCAAGAGGGTCAATGCTTTAGTCAGTGGTGTGCTCAGACTAATAGGGACAGGGACAAAAATCTCTAAAATCTCTAAAAGGGCACTTCCCCAGAAATGCTAGCTGGGTCCGGGGGCATGCTGCCCCAGAAAGAAATGTTTGAAATGCTTTTAAAAACTAATTTCTGATGAGCTTTGTACAGTGGCATGTATGAGCTCTTGAAGAAAGTTAAGGCATGTGCAATGCAAGCTAAAAAAATCATGCATTTGCTGATGTAAATTGCAATGCACTACAGGACTCAGGAGTGTTGATATAACATCATGGCAGAAAAGCTGTTGTGTTTAAAGCGTTATTGGTGTGGTTGGTGAGGAGGAACTTGCTGCCAGGGTTGAATAGCCTTTAAAGTGGAAATGCTGCCATATAAATGCCCCTCAGAACAGTTGTATGTCCCTGTTAGCTTACAGCCCCTCGGGGGATCATGTTAGCAACGCCTCTTTAGCATTTCTATCTTCGTGTCTCAAGATACCAAGATCAGCACCTCCCACCCATGCACGCCAGTGGGTTTAGGAAAAGCAATTTAAAAGAGAAAGAATATGGGAAATACACAGAGGTGATATGCCCCCAACCCCTAACTTCCCCTCTTGCTCTCCAAGAACAAATAAGCACTAAAGATGGATGTAAATGAAAATAACTGCAGATCAGTGTAAAAGTCAGCTTGAGTGACATAGGAAAACAGAACCCTTACCAAAGCAAACATTAAGACATATGCAAACATAATTCAAAAGCAATTTATAATACCTACGGCCAGCACACCTGACAACGTCACCAGAGGAAATGATAGATGTATGTATCCACACATCAATCATCCGCCTGTAAGGCCAATGGGAAATGTAAATGTAAATCACCAAACTGAAAACTACTTCACACTTAAAGAAAGTCGACTGCTCTGCTGCTGAGTTCGCCAAACTATAACAACTGTACAAAAAAAAGCTGATTCATTTCTTCTGCGCTAAAGCGAGGAGCACGGAACAACACTAAACTACAATCTAGACGTAACACAGACCATCAGGGCCATATCATTTAACCACCACCCTACTCATGGAGCTACCACTGCTATATCAAATCACATCACATTTTATTTGTAGAGCTCTTAATCACAGTTACAGTCTCAAAGGGCTTCACAGTGCCCAAAGTGTGAAAACAATAAATGGTTAGTACAGGACACCCCCCAGGCCTTGGACCCTCACAGAGGACAAGGAAAAACTCCAATAAACCCTTTCAGGAAAAGAAAAAGGAAGAAACCTCGGGAGGGACTACTCAGAGAGGGATCCCCCTACCAGGACGGTCGGGTGTGCAATAGATGCTGAGTTTGGGCAAGCAGAGTATACAGAAGACTGTATTTGGGTGGGACATCCAGCAGCTCAGTCAGTCAGTCAGCTATATAAAAATAAAAATAAATCTTTCTTTCTCTTTCTATTTACGAGTGTCTTTTCTGGTTGTAAATCGGGTTGGAGGTTATTTTTCTTTCCTCCACTCTGTTTTGGGCGTGTGCACTCAAGTCAGTTTGGGTGGTTGCATACAAGGGACCACCGACGCACTGGAGAGGTGGTAGAGGGAAAAGTTATCTTCATCCAGTCAAGCTGTTCCTAATAGTGTCCAAATTCCACCAGATGGCTTTTCTCAACAGATTCCAGTCCCAACCAGACCACAGGACATGTCAGACAGAGACTACAAGAGGAAAGTTGAAATCAAATACGGTCTAAAGCTCTGGCAAAACCTGCCTTTACAAATCCCAAGATCAGACTGAGGACAAATTTCAAGTTAAATCCTTCAACACAGTTCATATCTTCTTCAGATCTGCAAAGTCAGCACTTGAGTGTGAGTGTAAGATATTCAGTAAAGGCAACAGAGAAAGCCACAACTTCACATTTTCCAACTACAATGCATCCATAGAGACTAAGGCCAACCTGTGAACCAGACTGATGCAGTAAAGATAATATATGAGTGTGGGTGAGTTGGTTATCACTGATTCTGGAGTTTCTCAGTGCTCACAGTGGAAACACATCAGGATATTTCCTGTAATTTCACGCAGGGTTTCGACTTGACAAAAAACAACAAGAAAAACAGCTCATTTTCAGGAAGTGTAGGGCCATAATCATAACAAGCAAGTTGAGCTCTTTCCCTAAAGCACCTGTGGGAGCTGCAGCCAACTAATAAAAACACACAAGCCCCTAAATCTGCTCTGCATCACTCCCGAGGTCCCAACTCTGAAGAGGAATGAAAAATGCAACATCTGTTTGCTGTGTGTGTTATTGCCACTGGTGCCCCGTCCCTACAGGTTCTGTGGGTCTGAACCACTGGAGACTTTTCAGTGAGGCTATGGAATTTAACCTCCCTGCTCCAAACTCCTCTAGTGGAAGCAGAGGAGGATCCCCTCCCCAGCTGAACAAACAGCTCTGGCAGCATATAGCGGTTTGGGAGGACGTGTCGTCGGACAGAGAGGCGGAGGTGAGCGCAACCTCACCTTCGGCATACCAGCAACACTGATAACACACAAAAATGACACAGAAACACACACACACTTTTAACATAGAGCATGAAACACACCCACTTTCAGATTCAAATGTAAAATATATTTTCATCTCACATGGAGAAAGTCAATGAATGTTTCCAGTTTTAGATGTTTAGATGTGTAAATTGAAAAATGACCTTCGGATGAAGTCATACTGTATTGAAGGTCAGTGCCAACTACAAATCAAACACTTGGAGCCAAGCTCAGTGATGTTTCTAATGTAAACAATGGGCGTGGAAATGAAAATTACAGCAATTAATCCCACTGCAAACCATATTGAGCCTGCTGAGTCTGCCAGTTATTAGCTACTATCTGAAAAGAAGAAAGTATTTCTTTAAATAACATGGATACCACTCCTTTCACACTGATTATGGTGTTACAGTGACAATTTCAAACAGAATGAGCTCCTATAAGAAGGTAAGGTGAATTACACCTCATGACGTGTCTCCCCTTGAGGGACATCTTAAAGAGGACCACCTGCCAGTTTCCTTCTACACGTGTTATGGCAAATACTTCACACATGTGGCAAAGGAGCTTATAGAGAACTAGAACTAGTACAGATTTCACTGTCATCAAAAGCCACGAAGCACACCAGAGGGGAGGTCATGGCATTATTGAGTAACTCTACTACAGGTTACATGTTTCAGCTGGCATTTAGACAAAGCCGCTAAAGAAGCTGCATTGGTTCTATATGGCCTCCAGTGCAGTCCAGGCCTGAGCATGACGGTGTCAGTCTGTTCTGCCATGCTGGGAAACTGGATCCCTCCATCTATCATAGCCCGTGGCATCCATAAGAGTAACCAGTGGCTGGCCCGCCTGCCTAAATATCAGGAGTCACCCGGAAGCCTGAGATGCATGTCTTCCCGGAGCAGTGAACCCTATCTGGGCAGCTGCATTGTACTTTATAGGGTGGGCATATAGAGTTTCCTGAAGTTGTTATTCCCATACGGGTAGTGTTTCGCTTGGTGTTTGACGTTCCTCTCCCTTTGTTTACGGTTCTGACAAGGCTGCGCACTGAGCTGTGCTCCCTCTAATCCGGCCTGGGTTATGACGGACACGCCTGCTCCCTTCACTGGGAAAGCCTTTTACTTCAGCATGTGGTGCAGTGGAAATTGTCATTTGTCGTACGACGGGCAGACATCCAACGCAAACAATTCAGCAACATTTCTATATCCCTCAGTTGCAGTGGCCAGCTCTGATCCACTTACAGGCTAACTGCCCCCTTCATGCACACATAGCTCACATATTCACACCATGATTATAGTATCAGTGGCATATAGCTTGGGCAGAAAGCTGATCTGAAGCCAGACAAAACTGGCTAGCTATTTAGATGTTGAATTACTCAGCACACAGAATGGTATTACAGCAGAAGTGGTGAAGAAATGCAGCAGAGCAGAGGAGAGACTGCTCTGAAGCAAGAGGGAGAGAAAAAGATGCCTCTTAACAAGCTAACGTATCACCATGGAGATGACTGTTGGTATCCCAGAGTGCACTCATTCTGCGAGGTTTCATTGGACAGGAAGATTTCAAAGGAACCAATAAAGAAGAGGGAAAGTGTGTGTGTGTGTGTGTGTGTGTGTGTGTGTGTGTGTGTGTGGAGGGTTTTAGAGAGATTCAGAGAGAGAGAGGTCAGCCAACGCACAATCCTTCATACACAGGGAGGGTAGCGGGCAGGAGAGGATCTGTGGATGAGCACATCAAAGGTGGGCCCGAGGACTTGACTTGTGTTTATGTTTCATTTTTCTTTTATCTGCCGATCAGGGCGTCTCTCTATGATCTAAGCTTTTTACCTTATATAGATAACATTCCCCTCTCTCTCTCTCCCACTCAGAGCACGTCTTCAGAGGAGCAGAAACTTGGAGGACGCTCCCAGGAGTATTGCCTGTCCCTTCCCATAATACAGGCATTAGGATAAACTAGGTACTGGGGGCCAGTAAGAGGGGGGAGAGGGAAGCTACAAAAAGGCAGAGAAGTAGAGGGATCAGCAGGCAGAGTGGAATTTCTTCATTACTTTCTCCAGCTCTTTTAACTCTGTTCCTCATTACCTTTGTGCTGTAACGAAATCGCCACACTTGTCTGACCTGACTTCCTGGTCTTTGTGGCTGAATGTCTGGTGGCTTTGTTTACCATGAAGTGTAAACCACCAGCTCTTTCAATTTACGTCTCTCAACCACACAGGATTTTGTTGACAAACTGCTAAATTTTCATTAAACACACACACTGTGTTATAATGAAGTCCATGGTTTAGGATCGAGCAGTGATTGGGCAGAGCCTGAACCACTCAGCAACAGTCTAACCACAGGCCTCTGCAGTGCATAGTGTTGCCACAAGGATGCCACAACTCTGTTAAATCCTCTGTCACAATATTGAGCTAGTCTCAGTTTTGACATCATTCACGATGTTCAGCTTTGAAGGAGTTTTGTAAACAGCGACAGACCACAGAACAAACAACATGTTCCCTCTCTAAGACATCTCCAGGAGGGATGAGCACTGCTCAGACAGTTTACCCTACTAGTGGACTGTGTTTCAGGTTGAACCATGTTGATGTAAGCCCAGATGGTTTCTGTTTTATCCACACTGGTCTATGTCCGGCCAGTGAAACAAAGAGCTGACCTTTCTCCATTGATGTCTTTGATCACAGAGTATTCCAGTTGTTACTGGAACAGAGAAAACATCGGGAAAGCGCTGCAGCCAGGAACCAAAACTATCAAACAATCAATCTGTCCTGTTGCAATATGCCCTTTTGAAACGAATCCACATGTCAACATGGCCCATCTGATAATCATCGAAGTTGAATTCCCTCATGCCTGCTTTAGCCTGTCCAATGTTTATCAAAAATATGGGTAAAACTTTATTTGTCCTGGGTAGCACATTCACAACAGGCTCATGACATGTGTCATTTGTGTTTTCATCTGCACTAGCACCATTCAATTTGAAGGGTAAAAATGTTTCCATATCCCAATTTTGAGAAATAGCACAAAATAGTTGTTTAAGGCCTGGTGACAGCCGCTTGGAAAATAGTTGTTAAAGGTCTGGAAACATCCACGGTGCTCGCTTCCTCCAATATTTCCCTCACTAAATTGCAAGTTGGTTAATGGCCTGGTGCTCATTGGTTTGTCAAGCACAGGAGTACAGGAGTTTGTATGATCTTTTATTTGATTTTATTTAACCTTTATTTTTTTTCCTCCACATTATATTAGTTGATGAACTAAGCTATCCACTGATGTTTCACCTGATTAACATCACTATAGATGGGATGCTGTGTCTGTGGGCAGAACCTGAGCTTGCCTGGCATTCAGCTTGCCTTGATGTGAACTTCACACCAAAAAATCATGCACATCTAAGTTACCTTCAGGCATAAGTAAACACAGTTCCTTCTTTGAGTGTTGAAGCATGTGGTGTTTCTGTGTTTGAAAGGATTATGGGAATTCCTCAACAATATGACGTTACTAAGAGAATGGATTAGGGTTATGTTCGTCAAATAGCAGAATGAGGCCCGGGGGTTATTTTCCTACAAGCGTTTACCAGCTATTTTCAGCGGTTCTCATGTTTCAAATACAAGTACAACTTCCCAGAAAAATCCTCAGAAGTACACACACACTGCCAAGAGACCATGATGTCATGACAGGCCCTGCCCCGAATGACAGACTAACATTATGCAACCATAAACTGGGAATAAAACTCACATGACTCACACGCACTGGAGTTCAAAGTTCCAAAAAACACTCCAGTTCTTCCTCTTCCTCCTATTTCACAAGCATGTTAGTCACACTCTGAGGTTATCAATAACAAGCTGATAGCTCCTTATCAACTGATTGATAGCCTACGCCCTTTTACTTCATTGGAAAATCAAAGAATGTGGTCTTTCTGAGTGTGTGTGTGTGTGTGTGAGATGTGTGTGTGCATATGATTGTCTACAGTACCACGGTGGTTATTTCAGAATGACCAACTGAAAAGCTTGTGCGAGCGGCAGACCACAAAAATAATAGCGGAAACCAAGAAAACTAAGATTAGATTGCACTTCATCTGCAGCTCATTTTCATTTGGCTCTCTGGTGTGTTCAGACACAGACGCTGGATCAGTCCTGAAAAGTACTTTGAACAGGAAATCACATTGACTGGATTACAAACACAGCATGATCACTGCACGCTGCTATTGGTCCCAAGTGCGTGGTCTGTTAGCCAATGGCGTCACTCTGCATTGTTAGTGCAGAGTGTGTATTTGTGCCGTGGTGTTTGCATGCCATGCTGCCCTCCCCGCTCCTCTCCCTCTGCTTGGGGATCTGTGGGGCAGGGAAGGGGGAGAGGAGGGCTGCTTCAAACAGGGCCATCCTCCATACTGAAGCCAACCAAGCAAGATGATTTCATTGTCTTCTCTCATTACCCTTTCCATTTGGTAATTCTCCTATTTGTTAAACAAACAGGCCCCATAGCAGCACATCAGATTAACACCGGAAAGTACACCTTCACTACTAACATGACTCCTTGTGTCCATCTGTCTGCACACACTGAAAGACACACAGACACAAACAAACATCCACTACGAACTCGGTAAACAGATAAAAATATCTAAAAAACATCCCATGCATTCTAAACTATCATCATGTTTTCATATTTCTCTGTCTGGTGAGGAATTACTGCGTAACCCGTATTCCAAAACAAACCATCCTGCAGACTAGTATTAGTGTTATCATATTGCCTCTATCTGTAGTTACAGAATGTTTCATCCTCCTCTTCTGTCAGCAGACATATTGGGGCAGTATAAATACGAGTTGGCAGCTTTAGCTCAGCTTGCCTGGCAACACGGCTCTGGCGATTTACTTGCAATGAGCACCAGTCCAATCCGGACAACAATCCTGACCAGAGTTTACTTCCTTCTTTCCCTCATGAAATCTCCTACAACTTGTCTGAGAGGAGAACCTTGCAGACTAAACTAAGGCAGGTTCTCTAAAGTAGCAGCTAAAACAATCTGGCTACAATTACACCCACCTTAATTTCAAAATGAATGTTTTTAAAGGACAGCTGTAATTTTGACTGGCCTTCCATCTCCATTTGATGGTTAACGTCTGTTAAGATCTATTGAGTGTTTATCCACAGTTTAAATCACACAGATATATTGAATTACAATCTGGTTGTATTTGAATTCCTCTGCACGGTGGTTCACATTCTCCATCTGAAATTTATACTTGAAATTCTGAAATAACTACTTTGTTCAACTTTAAGATGCATTCATTTAGCCCCGACATTAACCTCTCGGTCCATCCATGAATTGAGATCCATCAAAACCTTTACAAGGCAATCAAAACAGTGACAGTAATACTGGCCACTGGCCAGCAATGAGCAGGAGATCAACGTCAAGCCAAACATTTTCACAGTATATTATTGCCAAATTCATATTAAAGCAGCTTTGGAAACACTTTCAGAAAGATATTGAGTTTCCGATTTCACAAAATGATGCAGGTAGCAGCAACAGACGCTGTCTCAACTTTCATTCTGGCATTATATTTGCAAGGGCTTTCACTGTTGGTGCAGACTGTCGTAACAACATCTACTCAACATCAAAATGTTTTCTGGGTGGGCCTCATCTATCAATCTGCTCCTGTGTGCTCGTATATTTGTGTGTAAAATGCGGTCATAAGAAATCTGCATTTGTCAAATTTGTAGATACAAGGGGAAATATAAGTATGCCTGCTGTTTCTATCTATGGAAGATAGTGAAATTGCTTGAAACTCCTGTGATTGGTGGACAATTACTTGTTGCAGAGCCTGAAGCTGCAAGAAATATGGGCAAGAAATGGCAGAAAATCTCTGATGAGACGATGAGAAGGCTTAAGTCAAACTTCTCCATTTTGTAAGAAGTACAATATTTAGCATTTGAATGAACACAGGGCCTCCTACCAAGCAGGGCAGCTAGGTGTGTGTCTTGTGCTGTGATCAACTCTGGAGATTGTCTGGCTGGTAAAGATCACTTCATAGGCACTCAGGATCATGGGTGCTAATATACACCTACTTTTCCCAATCTTGTTAAATATATTTTTCTAATGTTTAAGCTATAATCATCATATGTTCTCAAGAGACTGTGAAACCTACAAACAAATATCATACCCAGAAACAAATTGCTTTGCATTTTGCTTGACAAATGAGGCCCAGTGACTTAATATTTTCCATTCAAACTGTAATTCCGGTCTTGGTTGAAAGACGAGGCAGCTATGATACTTGGTTGCAGACTTTGGGGAAAGGGTGCTTTTACAGAGAGCAGCAGAAACGATCTGCCAAGCCCAAGGATTAGGCCTCTCTCAGATGTAGCATAGTGAGATGTGTGTGTGTGTGTGTGGAGAGGGGGTTAAAGATGTTCATTCTCCACATGTGAAAAACCCCAGACACAGCAGCTGCCACTCAGCTATGCGTGACCACCAACCACCAATGAGCTTTTATCTGTGAGAAGTCTCAGTGGTTTGTTGGTGTGGGTGTTTGTGTCTTTAAACAATACCTATAAGTGATAATCAATAACTGTAAATTAAACTTTTAGAGTCTGGCACAGATCTTCCAACACTGTGGCGCTACCGACCTGAGCACATAAAACAGCCCACCTGCAAACACAAGTAACTCATAGTAAATATTTGATAACTGCGCTATTCTCCGTCTACTCTTGGGTTTTTGAGTGTTCTGTTTGAATGCCGTCTTGTGTGGTCAGAAGTCTGCTCCAGAGAGCTACAGGAATGCAAGTAGAGAGGAAAGCCAACAATGCTTTTACAGCCACCAAAATCTTGTATGCAAGCCACTTGTGTAGTTCCTGTGGTTCCTTATGTGCAGAATAAGCTCTCTTTGAAGAAGAAGCACAATAAGATAAGAGACTTTAATTGGCACAGACTCCATAGTCCTTTTTTAACAACTGGATCTTCCCAATCCCTAAGAGGCCCTGCCCCTCATGACAGAAAAATAGAGGCAGAAAAGATATCTGTTCAATGGACTGTAGTGAGTAAAGCCTCGGCCAAACTTAAACATTCTGCAAGTAGTACAACGTTTTGTTTTCCTTTTCCGACCGTGGAGGAGAGACAAGCCCAAGTCCAGAAAATGAATGGGGTTAAACATTGTGGGAACGCTCCCGGGAAGTGGCTGTGATTAGTCTGGCTCCATTGGGCATGATATCACAGCAGGGCAAACCTGGGTCCAACCAGAACGCTCACAGAGAGATGAGGAAGACAGAGTGAGGAAAGGCAAGATGAGGAGTGAAGGGCCCGTTTACGAGAGACCGAGAAAAGAGAGAGAGATAGAGAGAGAGAGAGAGAGAGAGTTGGAGAGAAAGTGGGAGTAGCTGAGGGAACAAGCATGGTAATTTGGTCTCCACAGTTTGACAGTGATTTCTAAGATGGTAATCACATCAACTTTGTAGCTGAAGCGGAGTGACATCACTGGGAGCTGCTCGTTCATCCCACCCTGGCAGGCCCTAATGGAAATCCAATAGCACCGCACTAGTCTCAGGGTCCAAAGCTACGCTACGGCTATGTAGGCCTCCTAATCATGAACAAGAGGATTGTAAGATAGGAAATAAGACGTTAAGGACGTTAAAGAGCAGCCCTCTTAGTGCTGCCAGATCAGGACATCGCTACTGACGCCACCCGAGTTGAGAATGAAAGTTCTTCTTGAGTGAAGTTTACAGTCATGATATCTCCATGCACATGCTAGAATTCACTTCAGGAAAAATCCTCTTTCATATTAAGCCCTTTTGCGTTTTTGAAGATTGCTGAAAGCTTCTCAACATGAACGGATAATCAAGCTTTTAAATGGAAATGGCTTGTCTGAGTAAAAATAGTGACCGTAGCCTCAGTATGGTTATCTTACATTAAGATTTACAAAATGTAACGTGGGGATCAGACTAAATCACCCATAAATATTTGGATTGAATCAAGTCCAGGCAGATTAAAACAGGGAGGGGATTTCATATTCAATTCTTTCTGAGTGAAGGGATTTTAGACAAAAAACAAAACAAAAACACAATTCTGCTTAGTCGTTATTTTTAGTCCATGTGCTGTTTTGTTGTTGTTTCTCTTCACTGGTGTTGAAATAAACCAGCGTTTCCCAGACCTTTAACACAACGGATCACACCCCAAGCGTGTTGAGTGTGACTTGGCAGATATTTAAATAAAAACACATCTGGGTCAGTGACATTGGCCCAGAACACAACAGATGTCACCAGCGCCCGTTGGGGGGCGGAGCTAGTGCTGTGCTTGAATACTAATAGGAGGAAGGAGGGAGGCATTTAGCTTTGTCTTTGCCCAGCTAAGGGTCACCGTTGAAACCACACTCACTTCACAGGGACAGAAGTGTGTCGCCTCACACGGGATCCCCTTTAACCAGCAGATTAGGGGCGATCAGGGTAGGGGTGTCCCAGATTGAAGGGATCTGTCTGAGGTGAGGTAGGTGCCCTGTGCTTGTTATTCAGAGAGAGGAACGACATATTGTATCTCACAGAGTCCCTGCAGATTAGTGGTTCAACACAGAGTAATCAGGGACATGGTACATCCCACTACAGCACATTGGGGAAAAGTCCTTATTGTTCTTTAATGTTTTTCAAGGAAGACACAATCCCCAAACAAAAAATGTATAGAACTAAATATATAGGAAAATGGATTGCCACCATAACAGCAAAAAGAGATAACCTACATGGACTGACAATGATAAAAAGGTGCAAAAAATAAATAACATTACAACAATTATATTGCATATATGTGTGAATACACTGTAAATATCCTCTATGTTATTATCACATAATGCAAAAATGGAAAAATGCTGCTTGTGAACAATGAGCACCAGAGCACAAAACAATGTCAGAAGTCATTGGTTCAAAGGAAACAAATATCGAGAGATCCTTGAATGAAATAAAAGAAGAAAGAAGAAAAGAAGCCAAGTCAGTATGTAATTTGAAGGGCATTACTGGTGGTGCGCTGCAACTGAATCACAGATCAATCCCTCCTGCCAGCGGTGATGCCTCAGGCCTTCGTCCCTCACAGCCTGACGAACAACAGGATGGAGGGAAGCGTGGTACAGAGCAATAGGCATCTCTAGGCAATAGGCATCAGGGTGAGGGTAAATATAGGGGTGCAGATGTTAGATGTCTGTTGCCCCCAGGTGAGTATGACATCATCAGAGGGTTTAGAGGTTTAGTTTAGAAGAACCAAACTATTTCAAATTAAGAGCCTTGTTGTTCCATAAAAGCCACAGCTTCTTATTCCAAAAAACACACACACATGGTGTTAAAAATACATCATTAGTCCAGATTTGTTATCTTTGAAAAAGTATAACACCCCCCAAAGGCATTCCAATTTACTTTTCTCCACTGGGTATCACATGAACTATACTGTATGCAGTCAGGAGGCATTGACACTGTCTTTACTGGAAAGACTTTTGTTTCCTGTGATAAGATCCAACCTGACCTGACCTGAATTCAAACAGGAATTCTGGCCGATTTTCATCCTTTGTGAGATGATTACTAATACCATAGGATAGCTGTGTGGTTCTCAGGGTTGAGCTGGATGTCTAAGCCTCTTTGTCTCTCCATCTAAGGTGGAGCCTGTTGGTATCGCTCTCGGATGACACGTAGAGAAAACAGTTTTGGGGCCGTGGTATGAAGGCCACTCTGATTTACCTTGCATGGCTTCCAATATAAGCTCTTTAACTGGCCATGACCTGATGTGTGTGTGTGTGCTGCAAAGTGAACTTCATGCGCCTAGCATTTAGCAGCTATGAGTAATGGTGGTCCAGACACATCCCTCTGGAGACCCTCCACAGTTTGTTTATGGAGGGAAGTGAGGTCTAAATGGATTGAGGTTTAGGCTGGTGACTCTCTTTGGTGTGGAAAAGCGTGTTCGTGGTGTGATATCTGACAAGAAACATGAGCCAAATGTCAGTACCAGACCCCTGATTGCCCCTGCTGCACTATCTGGACACACTCATCAATTCTATGACCCTCTAGAAAGTAAAAGCCCAGATGGACAGGTCACATCTGTCCTGACAGAGGAATGCTCTCCTCTGAGAGGGCTCCCCTCTTCCCTCTGTCTCCCTCTCCACTACAACAACCCTATATTCCTTTAGCCTCAGGGCTTTGGGAAACACAGGGTTGTAAGGTTATCCTCCCCTGCCCCCCTCCTCCTCCTCCTCCTCCCCATTCTCATTTTCTCAACTCTCACTGATGACCATGACAAACACAGGCCATGTGGTACGACAGGAGACATGTCGACCACTGAACAAAAACAACGTTACAGAGATTAGACAAAAAAGCTCCGACGAGGGTGACACAGAAACAGAAAACAATCAAGCCTCAAGCTACTTATTTGTAGGATGAATCCCACAGCGTCATAAAAGACAGATTAAATAACACATCATAATCCAGAGGGATCAGGGAAATATGCAAACTAACTGCAGTGACTAGTATATATATATAAAACATATTAACATCCATACAATCCCATTGATTATCAGCAGAGTGTAAAGAAACTGAACCCTTGGAGTTTCGGCTCTTTTTCAGAGGAATTCATGAAATTCCAATGACTTTGAGGACTGGGCCCTTTTGGACAGCTTACCCCAAACCTTCTGTCTCTTCTGAAGGTTTGGTGAAAAGGTCCATTGTGTCAGCCATGAACCTTCCAGTACATCACTGTTCTGGGTCCCCACAGAAACTCTACCATGTCAACATAAGCAAATGGATTACCACACTAAGCACTAATAATCGACGCTGTCACTACTTACAAATTAGATACACTAAAGCACCGTGGTAATGAACGTGTAATAATTGTGTAAATCGTGTTTGTTATGCTCCAATTACACAACTATTATGCTCCAATTACTCAACTCTTGAGAAGACTGTTGCAGAGATGTCAGCAGATGTGAGACGGTAAACAGAAAGAAAAGTTAACTTTGACTGGTATGAGTCATGCTGCAGCTGCCTTACAGAACAATATTTATTCACCCTGAGGGTGCGTTCCTTTAATTTCTGCTACAGCACATTCATTTTTTCATGGACACACAACACACAAGGGGTTGTATAATCTGCTGTAACCCCATTAACAACACCCATTCAGCCAGCACGCAATTCACCTTCAACACCCCCATAAATCTGGACTGGGGTACATGTGTGGTCAGGCATAATCAATGGATTCACATAATGTAATACAAGCCTCGCTGCAAGAAGTGGGTTTATAGCCATGATGGTAACAGTCACCTCATACTAGGGCAGCACCAGTCAGCTCAGACCAACCTAAGGCTATTGGGGAAAGCGGAAATGCTGCACATGGATGCACCGTACAAGGATTTGAGGAGCAGAACTGTTGAGCAGATGATGAGTTACAGACCTCTACGATCTAAAGTTAGGCTAACAAAGACTCTATGAATCATTGATGAGTCCTTGTGGGTTTCAGCAAGAACTTGTTAAGGACTGGTTGCCAACAAATGGAAAATGACTTACTGATGAGCCATATTTATCACAGTGGATCCTATTGACCCAATACACTGATGCTGCATCAGTTAAAACATTTGATACATTTTGTGTTGACGGAAACAGAATTTGCAATCCTCTCATAAGTATACCACAACAAGATCAAATGTTCTTTAATATACTCAACCTGTTTTGGCTCGCTGAGAGGTAATATTAGCCCCACAAAGCAAATAACTATAATCTGCCTTGTAGATTGCACCGATAATACATAGATGCATGAACTGAGAGTCTAATGTGCACAAGCCATTGCACAAAGCCTGATTGTCTTAAAACGATTACTGAAAATACTCTGTTGTGTACAGAACTGCAGGACTATATAACACACCCTTGTGTGTATAATAGTAAATCGGTGTCTCTCCCTCAGCACACCTAAAATAGACAGATGGTTTGTTCTGTTGATGGCATTCCTCTTCAGCCCTCTCTGCCTGGGTTTCATTTCATTTGAGGCTTCTCTTGTACTTCGATCTCCATTCCCCCTTGAATAACTTTTGGATCACATTACTGTTGCTCTTTTAATGTCGTTTGGCACTTTGTAACGGCGCTTGGTCCAAATTGCCTTAAAATACCATCGGTGCATACACTTTTACAATGGGTAGTGACAGCGGGATCCAAACCCCTAACCCTGTGCCAGTGTCAGCACCAGTAAGCAACAAAGGACCAGACACTTAGGCCTGTGTTGTACGTGTACAGTATGAGACGGAGGACCTCTGAGCAGCTGTCCAGTAGCTATCAAAGACAAAGCTCACTATAGTGCTTCATCATGGCATGACTGGCGGCTATACATGACATCATAAGAAAGGCACATATTCCTATGTATTGCAGTTAGCAATACATTGTTGGATGGTGAGATAAGCTTGATGCCTCAAGTCTATAACATAATAGAAGCACTGAGATGGAGTGAGCAGGAATGGAAGAAACACGCATGAAAGACTAAACCTTGAGCGGACACTAAAATGTAAATGTAGTCTGAATGAGCCACGCTACAATTGTCTTTCATTGTCACAACTGTTCTGCATGAGATCTGATTTGGTATTGAATGTGGTGCAACATGATACGATCGAAGACGTCAAAACTTAGAGTTGAGCATTTAGGCTACTTCAAACCAGCCCAGAGAGCATCTTGAAGGAATTATATCTGACTATATTTTACAGTGGAGGCTGATGGTCATCTGGCTCAGTTTTCTAACACTTTGTTTTCTGCAGGCTGCCAGTGAGACAGGCTGCCAACAGGGCAGTCATTAGCCCCCCTAATGTGAGATGAGTATCTTGTTCATAATGTAGCTGAAGTGACACAGCTCATTGCATTTTCAGCTTTTAAATCGTGCAATAGCCATGCAATAGGCTGGATGAGGAGAGTCTTCCCTGAACAGAGACGTACATCACCGTCGGATATCTCTCTCAGGCTCAGATCATTCTCGACATGTGAGGTATCTCAACTATCATCAGGGCAGAGGTAATGAAAACAACGCTGTGAGAAGAGGAACCGGTCCAGAGATTGTTGTGCAACACCAAAGTATTGAACCTGATTCCAAGACACGTGCTTGCCAAACAGGATCTACATGCTGGAGGACAAGTACTCCATGTTCAAATTAATGGAATGATCATTCTTGCAGACTCACTTTAAGTTCTTTAAGCCCAGAGAGTCTGACTCAAGCTGTTACTGCTCAGGTCTCTGTCTTTAAACTCTCACCACTTGGCCTCACCTTCCTCAGTGAGATCTGGATCAGTGCTCCTTTCATTTTTAGACCCTCTGAAGAATAAGAACACAAGGGGAGGTGGAAACATGCATCCAAACATGAGTGCACACCTTTTCATATACACACACGGGTTAGGTAGTTTCTTTTCAGTTTGAATCTCCGGACTAGCTGGGAAATTTTGGTGGTGGGCATGATGAAGGAACAGCACATTTTGCTGTAATCGTCAGGGAAAAGAGAAACAGTCTCCCTGCCCTCAACAACTACTGTCAAGGTGCCTGTGAGCAAAATAGTCAACCCACAATTATTCCAAATAATAAGACTGTGGTTGTACTGGATAGCTCCCAGGCACGAATATGTAGCTGGGTGTTACTGAAAAAGTGTCAACCTAGTCAACTTTACCCAGATAAATGAAGGTTAGGTAGGTAATTCATTGCTGCCCCATAGACTGCTGTACCTTCTGCAGACTCCCCTTTCTGCCAGCAGCCCACTATGTTTCACTCTGGTAGCCCTGCAGCGTGCATGCAACAGATAGCTCTTTGGCAGAACACCAACATCAACAACAATAACTACAAATCAAGAAACGAGAAAAATACCAAATAGGGTGTGGGAATGTGCGCTTCATATGGACAAGACAGATACTTCAACAGATATCACTCTGTTAAAAATAGAAAGTGTGATAGAAATAGATAGAAAAGATTTGTTACATTTTACACAAATGTAAACCCTTTCAAACCCTTTGCCTTTAGCTATAGCCTCTGTGAATGATTACCATTGTATGTACAATGTTCTTCAAGCTCAACTTCAAACAAAAAGCTACCATAAAAAGCAAAGGCCGCAACCACAAAAGTGCCATTGAGGCAGTAAAAAACAATACCAACATAAAAAAGCCTACAGGAGTACAAGTGAGGACAAATTTCAACTCCCTCATAAACTTAACACAACTTGTGCTGTGAATACTGTTACATAGTCCAAGCACGATAAAGAGCGTGTGTCCTATTATTCCTTGATCTGTGGGATAAAACAGCACTAGTGTGATTCAAAGATCAGGGCAATGTGCCCCTCCCTATGGCCTGCAGTCCTGAGACTGTGCTTAAACTAAGAGATCAGACACCCCTAATCTCCATTGTCCTGTCCTGGGTAGACGACAGGGTCCTACCACGGCCCAGTTTAACAAGCAGGGCCATCTGCAGAGTCACAGATGGTCCCCGCAATGTGGAGACCACAGGTTCCCACATACAATTATAGGGATAACCTGATATGATCTGGTTTACCAAAATGGAAAACTGTAAGACCCCACACAGACAGCGAGAGCAGAACAGTGAAAAATGGTTTCTGGTTTTGATAAATCATTGTGATATGGCATGGTATGCAGGTGGATATTTATGTTGAAGTCCAGACTAACACCATGGCTATTCTCACACCGTATCTATACATTCATCCTGTCAGCTGTTTTATTTCCCAGACCTCCATGTCTACAACCCGGATCCCTTTAAACATGCTGCAGATGCTATTGATTACTCTGTGTTACCCTTATGTCAGTGTGAAGTCCTCTTTGATGCACACTTCTACAATCCCTGTCGCACTTTACTTCTAAAAACACACAAAGAACACATTCAAAACACTGCTCAATGTAGTTGCCCCACCTCAGGGTCAACTCTGTTTAAACTAACAAGGAGGATCATTGGATCAACAAAAAAATGTGGCCTTTATGACAGGAATAGATCACCGGTATGCGATGAGACATTTCTGTCACACGCTGGTGTCACCATGGCATTTAGCTGGAGAATGAACAAACACTGGGCCAATAAAACAGGGAAACAGGCAGGGACACTTTTTAAGGACACATGTAGTGAAAAGAATGTTGTGCACAAATCAATGAATCATGACTGTGTCCTGCCACATGGGTTCATTTGGGACATTTCTTCCTTTAGACAAGGTGCTGCCAAGGCAACTACCCAGACACTATCTGAATGGAGACTTCCTGCTGATGGACTTGTTTGGACAGGTCCTGTGACCCTCACCTCTCCACTGATTGGCTGCTAGATGATGGAGCTGCCAGACCTCATCCCAGCAAGGGAGCTGTGACCTTGGCCTTGAGCTGAGGTGAAGGCAGGAGGCTGGGAGGCTCGGGGTCCTGATCACTGAGTGTGCCCCAGTATTGTGTCCCTCAATGGAGAGGTAATGGCTCACACAAAACTTCCCAGCAGCCAGCCAGCTGGTGTGCCTCTTGCCTGCACAAAGAGATCTGCGAGGTTAGGCCTTCATCCCGACTTCAGTCTGTTTCAGTGTGGCAACCATTCAAGCCCTGTTCTCAATTTAATTTGCACAAGCGCTTTTCTTTTATGTCTTGATCTCAGACAGCCAAGTTTCTCTCTTCCACCCTCTTCTTGTTGGACCATGTGACACACCTCCATTTCACTGGCTGGTAGAGAATGGGTCTGCTGGTCTGGAGTGCTGTATTGCTCTGACAGCATATGGGGATTTCCCCCTCGGCTGTGAAGCGCTTTTGACTGCCTCTGGGAACAAGGTGCAATCGGAGTCAAGCTATTGTGCCATAATTACATGCATTGATAAACATCATGGCTGTGGAGCCATTTTAAAATAAGGGTCACTAATTTGGCCACTTGACAGACACTTTAATCCAACTTGCCTTAAAGTACCAAGAATAGCCTCACTGAGAATCAGAAACCCTGGGGACTAACCCTGGCAGTCCCAGGCTCTACCCGCTGAGCTATTCAAAACCATGCTGGCCTAAGCTACAACTGGGGGCATTACTTTTGGTTGGTAGACAAGGTTTTTCTTATTTTCATTATAGGATCTGTAAAGTCGGTCTTGTAAAAATTGAGGCTCACATTGTATGGAATTATTTGGGGATGTCAAGCCAAGCAATAGCATTAGAGGGTTGGAAAGAGAAAGCATTTCAGGAAATATCTCAGTTTCCCACACAGTAAAAGGAAAATGTTACACACACCCAAACACCCAAACACACACAGATGTCTGGTTACACTTTAGTGGTATTATTGGGAGATTGTAGGAGGAGAGAGTCTAAATGAAAGTCCGCGCTGCTAATGAAAGACACCTTCCACAACGCTATGAGTACCAGACTGGGCTGACGCCCAACAGATGGGGCTTATCCATCTCTCAGCAGAAAGACCCAAGCCGGTAATAACAAAATGCCCTTAGGTACTTTCCCTAGTGCACCATGTCCAACTACCATTTTATATACAGCCTGACTCTGGGAATATTCTCTTGAGATGAACTGATGCAGACAAGTTCACACCAACATGACCCTCCATTAGTCCTGTGATGCAACGGGGGTCAACAGCCCTCAGATTTCCCATAAATGACTCAACATGAGAAAGTGGTTTCCAATAACTATTTCTCCAGGGTCTGACAATAAAAATAAACCACAAGAGAGCACAACTGTAGCTGCAACAGTAAATCTTGTACGACTATCAAATTTAATTAATTTAATTAAATTTAATTATTTGGGTCTAAACATTAACACTACCAAATACATGTTTGTGGAAAAAAAAACTAGAATTTATGTCATTCAAACATATTTATCTTAAGTCTCCACCTACATTCAAATGAACTATTCACAATTTGTCAAAAAAGGCACCGCCAAGCATCATTGTTATACACCTTGGGCAGTAGCATCAAAGGATTACTCAAATACTGAACCCTTTTGAAGTCACCTTTGTTCTTCTTGGCTGCTTTCAGAGCAGGGTTATTCACCATTCGTCCCTGATCCTCACTGGTGCCCTCAGTCTTCACATCTTTGCCAAAATATCTGAGGAGAAAAAGCTGTGTGATATCCAGCCACTGACTTTCCAGACCATTTTCCTTTCCGCCCCATAGATTCCATTCATCATTTGGTTTGTAAGGACAGTCCCTTCAGTATAATCAATTAGTCCTCCACTGTACACAAAACAATCAATACTTTTAAAATTGAGATAGTATGTTTCTTATTATCTTTGCTCTTTCATCAGAAAAGCACATTTGACTGGTGTAACATTATTGTAAATATGAGGCACAAGCTCTTTAGTTGTCCTGTAATGGCAAGTTGCCTGGTGAAGAATGCTTGCCCAGATAGACTGGGCATATCATCAGAACAGACCTGCAGCAGCTACAATGGAGGATAGAAAAACTGGGTATATCCCAAAAAGGTTTTCTCCAGTCCCTCACTACCACTATTATCTCTGACCAGGAAGTAACTCCTAGAAGTAAGAAAATTAGCACTTTTTAAATTACCTGCATTGACCCTGTGCATTCTATCACAACCCGTCTTCAAATTGTGAGCTTTTCATCACGCTACCGTTTTCACAATGCATGGGGAGTTGTGAACACCTCAACGCCTTGAAATTCAATGTTGCAGGGATATGGACACTTTTGAGCATCAGTCACACCCACAAATGTCATCCCCATGAATCTTGATAAACCATAATCCATTGATAATCCATTTCTTGGATTCAAAGTGCACTGTGAACATGGATGCATTTCATTATGGATTGGAATAAGATGACCGCTCTTCAAAAGTATGCTATTTACAGCTTCAGCATGACACTATATTAAAAAATTGAATAGAATAGAAGAATTGGGACGTTATCTATTTCCCCTTGATTGCTGTTGAAAGAGGAACAATACATGTCTTGTTCAATACATGTTTGCGTTACTCAGATGTCAGTGGAAGTCCCCTCCAAGTCAGAACTCCCCACTGAACACTGTGAGTGCAAACTTCAGATTGGTAACAAGATCTTCCTTCAGGGCGAGCATCCCTTTCTTGGAAGCATATACGATGGATTGTTGGTAGAATTTCCCCCATTTTCACAATTAAATCTGATGGTAAGAGGCCTCTGAGAATATAGCATAGTTACTTGAGACTCTTTGGAAGTCTGATGCTTCATGAGCAGTAAAAATGCACACAATAAAAACTGAAAGATTTGATATTTACCAGTCTACTAAAGGAGGTCATTCTAACCATTTGCCCTTTTATTCTTGCTATGATAAACAGCTCATTGGTCACTGTCTCTGTTCCCTGATATTATTAAAGCAGTTCTCTGTTACCATAGATCTATAGTCTCCTTTGCAAAACTGAGCTGTGTACCTCAAGGCTCCATCCTGGGTCCTATTGTCTTCTCTATCTAAATGCTTCTTCTTGGTCATTTAATTCAGGGACATAACATTTCCTTTCATCGTTATTATCAATTATCAAATATTAGTTAATACACAGACACCCAGAGTAAAGGGCATTCATGTTGGGGTAATTAGTGGAGTCAGTGAAAGCTTGAAGTTGAAAACTACTAATTGAGGAGT
This sequence comes from Hoplostethus atlanticus, assembly GCA_034670405.1. Taxonomy (NCBI): domain Eukaryota; kingdom Metazoa; phylum Chordata; class Actinopteri; order Trachichthyiformes; family Trachichthyidae; genus Hoplostethus; species Hoplostethus atlanticus. The sequence goes on along the minus strand of JAXDDX010000028.1, from coordinate 1,076,227 downwards.
AGTCCATAATGGATAACAGGGCATCCATTTTCATGGCAAACTGTTTTTTGCTGCTACAGCAGGACGGTTACTCCCCAGTGGGACTGCTGGGGGCGGGATGGACTGAATCCCAAAATAAGAAACTAGGATACTGAGAGGAGAGCGAGAGCGAGAGAGAGGGAGAGAGAGAGGGAGAGGGGGGGCAGAGAGAGCGAGAGAGAGAGAGAGAGAGAGAGAGATGGAGACACAGAAAGAGAAGCAGGGAGAATGCATCCAGTCAGAAGAGAAGAACAAAGTATAGAAAATGCCTAAGGGCACAGGAAGGCACAGAAATTACTGGCAAGAATAAAAGATGAATCCGGATGGCTAGGAAAAATCCTTGAGGAGGAGAGTGAGAGGAGAAAGGAACAAAAGGCAGTGCAAGAGGGTGAAATTGCATGTGTTTAAGAGCATGATGAACAAAAGGGTGGAAAGAGTCCTCCTATCACGCTGACCTGTCCAGCAACGCCTGGGAGGCCTGAGGACATCCACTATGCCACGATGCCACAACTAGAGCATCACAATTAGGCACATCTGGCATCACATCTTCACCATCAAAGAAGAACATAGAAAGGGCTCAGATTGCACAGCAAGGTTAAGTAAAATTCACCACTGTTCAGTGAATTATTGATTTAGTGGATACGATTTGACATTGTTATTCTCACATAATGCTCACAGTCCTAATCCTTACATGATAAACATTAGAAAAATAAATAGACAGGTTTTAATTCAGCCTAGGATTCTGTGTTTAAAGTGACGTGGTTTGATAGGAGGAACAGTGTTGAAGTGACAAGAAGCAGAGCACCAAAAACTCTGTATCCAGGTCAGTGACGCTCGCTCACAAACACTCCACTAGCCTGTTACATGGTGTGTTCCACTATTTGCACCAAGTGTAAATCAGTGTGACATCTGAGGGCCCGCAGGAGGGTACAGACACAGCAGGCCCCAGATAAGGCCAAGAAGTGGGAGTCTGCCCTAAAATGACAGAGGTAATGCGAGGAGAGCAGAGGAGCTGTGGCTTCATAGAGTAGACATACATGGCAGACAGACAGTTTCTCACTGAGGCTCCAGCAATAGTGCTGTCTGTCCTGGTTGTAATGGCTCTAGTTCAGTGTAATGCAAGCTGCTCATGTGGGTGAGAAGAAACTAACCTTATGTAGATATATATATGTATATGTATGTAGACCATAATGTGTCTGAGGTGGACATCTAAGTGCATAAAAACTTGCACTTGTGTCAAAAACATAGCCTAGCATGGACTGCAGACAAGTAGCTGGGATTGAAAAGTGTAAAGCTGCTGTTAACTTGCCAGTAGCTGCCAAATTTCTCTGATTGCATTAGATCACAGATCAACATGGAGTGTTTTATTATGCTGCTGATAGTGGAGTGCTACAAACAGAAAGCCAGCCGTGTAAATTACAAGGAGTGTAACAATATTGCTGAGTATCTCTCTGCTTGGATAAGTCCCTCCTAACTGTCCTACTGGACCACAAAATAAAAATCAACATCAGAAATCTTGCAGAAATTGAGCAGATCGAATTGAGTTAGCCTAAAGTGATGAGCACACCTTTTACACACACCCTCATATCCACAGGTGCTTTCCTTTTGAGGTGCTTGTATGATGGTGGGATGATTTATGAAAAGGCTCTTTCAACTTTAAAGAGCCAACCTGGCTGATCCACAGGCTCTCACACTGAGGCGAGGTGAAGGGAGTTCACATACCACACAAATCCCAGTCTAAACACCTGCATGGCAAAGACTACCAATTCACATACATTTCCTTCCTGTTGAAAAAAAATGTTGAAGTCATTTTCAACACACATTTTCCCTATTGTCTTCATTTCAGATGAGAATATATTTTCCATGCACTTGCATGGAACTTACACTAATGATTTGAAGTTTTTTTCTAAGCACTTTACTGCAGCATATAACTCCCTACTGGCAAATAGCAGGGGAGGATTTATACATTTTAAATCTCTTTTTATTAGAGCAGTGAATTACCATCAGCATCTGAGATCCTTTATCTGTCTCCTCTTCTTAATCTCTCCCTGCAGATAGCAAGCCATTTTCTCAAGAGGAGTTAGAAAACGAGGATTTTACTTTTCACTCTATCTTCTCATTCTCTGTCTGCGAGAGCCCGCAAAGATCCCAAGATGTGTGCTTAACATTTCTGTGAGAATTATTCCATGGCGTAATGGTTAAGTCTTTCTTTGTCATGGTGGTGGCCTGTGAGGAGGGCAAGAGACCATATCATTTAAAGATCTGAGTTATGAGAGGAAACTCAGGCAGGTGGGCTGAAATGCTGGTGGCTAGCGGAGACTGGCCGACAATAGTTTTATGGCCCTCTGGCCTGTCAATATTTCTCCAGGTTGCCATGGAAAAGGCTACATTAGGGTGAGATATTCTAAACAACATGCCCCAGTAAAAATCAAAGTTGGAAACAGATTTACTTGGACAGAATCACCTAGTGTTAGCTACAGCATTAGCAACAACAGCTACATTTGTCCTTGTTCAGACAGAAGGCTGAACCAGCCTTTCTTTCATGACACTGAATAAGTATGGATGAGGTCATAACAATCTTTTCCTTTACCTGAAATTATATAGAGTACTTGCCTGAAATCGTTCTTGGTTGAACTGTACTATTATAAAGAGTTAAGTATCAGCAACATGGGTCATGATAATCACAAGATGTGACTGAGACTGTGGCATTAAAACTATTCCTGTGCAACATATAACTGCTCAGCGCTTAAGAATGGGGTTGAGAAAACCTTTTCAACAGACTATGTTAAGGATTAAGGATGAGTCACATGTGTTATTGTGTGAACTCACTGCAGTTGCATGAAGTAAAGGACAAAAACAAACTAGCCATGCGTTTATACATGGCTCATTTCTTCCTCAGCCAAGCGTGTCAAACTGGACGGAAGAGGTCTTTTAGTTATCAAGATGAATCTGGAGAACTAATCCTGCCTGGTTCTGGACTGGGTTTTGCAGGTCCACTGACCTGTGGCTATTCAGTGTAATGTCAAATGTTAAATCCACTCTAATTGGAAAGACAACTCTTTAGAGGCCGAGTGATAAGCAGGGTGGAGGTGGCTGTGTTTGCTCTTTTGTGTATTGAAGGGGTATGAAGGGGGTTGGGAGGTCAGCAGGCTGTTGAGGTCAGGGGTAAATGACTTTGCCCCCCACCACTTCTTTAAGACATGCTTAAATTGTCCCCTGGTGCCTTGTGCCCCACACTCAGAACTCTGTATAGAGTAATGCTTGGTGGGGGACGTTATTTAACAAGCTCAGCCATCACACTGAGGTTAACCCATTTCTGTGTGTGTGTCACGCCCACACACCTCACAAGAAGGAGGTAGCCTATCATGACCCACAACTTCTGCAGTACGGCTGCAACAAAAACAATCTCCATTCAACAACAACAAACAGGTGTTCAATCTCCTCAGGAGGAATTTTTGAACAAACGAGAAGAAAATAAATAGCACAACATCAAGCGTGGGATTTTTCACACACATACATTCCAATGTAGAGGCCAGGTTATTTTTCTGAGGAAGAACATGAGGCATACAATAATCTTTTTCACAACATAAATGTTAGCCTATTTAGCTGAAAATATACAGTAGTCTAGCTGCAGGAATTTTAAGATCAGTGTGAGTAGTGGATCTATAGACGCTGATACTCAGAGGCACTTGCTCTCAAGGAAGGTCCGACCACAGGAATGTACAAGTGTAATAACTCACACATTTCCCTCAAGCAAAGCTATGAAAAACATACGGTCCACTTTTTAACAAAACGTCTCCTTTCATAAACAAGCACACCCTCAACCCACTCCACTTCATCTCTTTCCATCTCACCCTCCCTAATCACACCAGCCCAATTTAGGATGCATGTGGGGTGCAAGGTCCCAGAAGTGCAAGCAAGTATTGTGGTTTCCTGGTCACCGGCTTTTTGGAATGCTTGACTTGACAGAATGGTTCGGCAGAAACCACTTCAATGGCAGGGCAGGCGATCCACCGAGGGCTGAGGTGCTGAGAAACACAATTAATGGAGTCTGCAGAGCCTGCTGAAGAAGTAACCTTCACTTCTAATTGGAGCAAAGACCACGCTTCTCATTTCAATGTCAAATCACTGAAGTAAAAGATGACAATGAACAAGTCTGTTTACAATATTTCAGGTTTGACTGTAATGTCGATGCTGAACAACACATTGCATCATTCATCCTTTGATATTTAATACTTTTCATACCCTCAATCCAAAAATGCAAAGTAAGTGCAAACGAATATGAGGCGGAAGCCACATTGGCCTGCAAGTGTGAAAAAAAAGTTGCACAGTGCACAGAGTGGATGACATCAGCTCCAAGAGATCCGAAGGAAAACAAGCCGCAGCATCAAGGCTGTCTAGGTCTTCTCGGTGTCTGTCTGGGAAGAGGGGGTTGGAGCAGGAACGAGTGAGCAGGTCTTTGAAATCCGCTCTATAATTAGCAGGGGCACTATATCAACGGCAGGTTGTCTGGACCTGTAGAAATATGCCTACACTTCTGATAATGAAAGAGGACAGAAAAGTAGAGGCTCTTGATCCTATCGTAAAATGTGATCTGAGGTGCACTGTATTTCTTTGTGTGATTGATTGAAAATCCATACGTCATTATTGTTCTTTCCACTTTATCTCAACTACTTGATAAACCGCGTGAAAATGCCATAGATTGTCTCACTGCTGAATGCTAGATAAACAGCACCTCCTCCATTATCCGATGGTCCATTGTGAATTATAACATTGATTGACATTGACCTAGGATCGACTATGCATTGATTCATGTTACACCCTCGCTTAGCACATCAAAGTCACAGTAATGGCTGGACTGGGTCAATGAAATGTGGGAGGGACTGGGAGTAGGCTAATGTAGTTATCTGGGCTAAGCTGCCTCAGTGGACTTCATAGTGACATAGAAGCTGTGCTACTGCTGTCCGCAGAAACTTTAATTCCAGGCCACTGAGGCTCCCAGAACTGCGAGAAAGAAACTGAAACCAAAGAGACAGAAAGGAAGGCGTGGTAGGCAATCTTCATCACTCCAGTGTTTGTTTAACAAGAGCAAACAGAACACATATTTATTCTCCATATAAAATGTACCTGTGTTGTAATACTCAATTTGCCACCCCCACAGATGCAGCTGTGTGCTCCTGGCTGATGGGATCACACTCACAACTCTCTAATGGTTCATTCATTTGAAATCAGATCATCCACTACTGCTGTGTCGCTCCGTTGCAGATGCATGAAGGCGACTCGTGTTGATAATGCAAGTGTTAACTAAAACCAACGTTTTTTCCTGCGTCACCAACAAAAAAAATTTGTCAGTGAATCACAGTTGCTATGAAAATGTATGTTGTAATGCTACAGCCTATCAGTTTCAACTCAATATTTTTGAGTCACAGGATCCTTGCGTAAGACTCTGCAGACAGTTTGCAGCAACACAAAGTCATTATGGATTAAGTGTGATCCCGGCATTACTGATGCTTCCTGTATCCATAATGATCGGGGAGAGCACGACTGTTGGTGAAAGGTAAAGAGAGGTCATGCTATGCTATTGTGCTCAAAACCGGTTTTACGCTCTGAAGCTTCTCCATCCAGTATTCTGAGACAGTGTAGAGCGTGGTCTGTGCGAGGAATGTGGTAAACTGCCAGCCATGCGCTCTCGGACAAGGAAGCCACCGAAAAGCCACTTGCCTCACAAGCATTGTGGCTCCCCCTACACACTCAGCCAGTGAAACTCAAAACCCACCAGAGTGCTCTAACCTAGGACTACTCTTTATCAAGTGCCTAGCCTGGTTGAGTAGGTCTGATGCGAGTGCAACACAGACATTGATGGGGTGTCACAGGATAGCTGTCCAAACACGGGGGTGAGGGATCCACGCCAGGCGCCGGTGTGTGTGTGTGTGTGTGTGTGTGTGTGTGTGAGGTGGAGGATCAGAGAGAATGAGAGAGAGTGTGTCTGCATCGTTTCTCTGTGGTTTTAGGGAAAAGATGACCAAAAGGAAACAAGATGACTTTCTTTTTCCCCTGTTCCCCATGTTTCTTTTTTTTACTGAAATGTTTATCTCATAAAAAGGTTATAAAGGATCTCTTATATTTTTATCCATGGGATCCCCCTGTCTAAATATCCAATCAATCAACCATGTAGGTGCATCACTGAAGCGTCTATAGACGGACCTGTTGATGTTACTGTAGCTCAGAGATAGCTCGTGTTGTTTACAGAGGGTGGAAGGCTGTGGGTGAGATGGAAGGAAAGTGAAGGGGAGACACTGCACTTCCAGCAAACCACGTCATTTGACCTAATTATGTCAGCGTCATGCCCGGCATTAAAAACATTCCCTGCGTACGAATCTCACCACACAGGGAACAGGCACGTAGTTACGACATCTCACACCGGAGCGGGTAGTGGTTGACTGGTGCTATGAACCCCAGACAGGGTGGCTAACAGGGGACAGCCCTTGTGACACCTTACCAAAGGGCCAATAACTGATCGTGCATAATCCAATATGGCGAAGCAGCAGCTGTGTTCTCTAGTAGCCATCCTGCAGACGAGTCACAGCCACATCATAAAAGCCCACCCCCGCCCGCCGTGCTCTCTCCGTGCCCTGAACTGCTCCATTTACACTAATTGTCATTCAGATTAGGGGGGGCTCTGTTGTTTAAGGGTGCCCCTGACACAATTAATATGAAAAGAACAATTAAGAGTAATTAGGCTTTTTCAGGCAAAGCGGCTATCTGGTAACCTATCAAGGAAGACCTCCAGCGAGGTCTGGAGTGAGGAGATCTGGTCTATCCTTTCACTCAATCATGTTAACTCCATTCTGAGTAGGTAAATAATTTGAACACAAACTCAAACAACAAACGGAGTGTGCAGGGCTCGAATCAGAACAATAATAACTTTATCATTACTGATTCTGGGTGTTGTTGGCGTCATCAAAGTAGCTTCCAAGACAAATTCACTTATAAGAGTCTGTTTAGGAGTCAGTCAGCTATCTGGAGATTCTGTGGGTCAAGAGAAAAATATGTGATCACTTCCTGTTCATTTAGAAAATAGATACCAAGTCGTCTTACATCACACCTACAACAGCTTGTGCTCCATTCCAGTCCAGAGAGGAGTGCACCATGATATGATACACAGGATCATGATACACAGGCCACACACATGGCAAAAGAAATCAAGAATACGGCCTGTGGGAGGTTGGTGAATGCCAGCTGGAGCAAAATCAAAGTTGATAACTCAAGATTTGACTAAGGTAAGAATTATGATCGAGGAATGCCTTGAGCTGGTTGACCATAGTCGAGGGGCAAACATAAAGATGTTGGGTCTGTATTTGGGTTGTTGCTGTTATGTGTGGAACAGATAAATACCCTTAGGCAAACTAGCCCATTCACAGACCACAGGAAGGAGAGCTTGACAAACATGCAAGGGCTTGTAGAGCCTAAACTAAGCACTGCAAATCCTCTGGGTTATGTCCAAGCTGGAGAAATTTTGCCTGGGTGGACAATTTGGGGGGTAGGGGGGCTACACACATTTAATGAGTGCTTCCTGGATAGTGATATATATATATATACACACACACACACACACACACACACACACACACAAATCAAACATCACTCCCACTAACTCAGGGGGACACAAAGATGAAAAGAGCCAGGCAATGGCCACATGCTGTGTTATCAGGGTGATGAATTCTTACTGCCAAAGAAGGTTCAGCACGTGAAGTAACTCAACTAAAACAACCGGGAAACACTGTTGACTGTTATTATACAAGATGAGTTACCAGCAGTGTTAGAATCAATGAGGACATCATCAGTTTTAAATCCTTTCTACAATAGAGAAGTCTAAATGTGAGAAACTCGACATAGGTGAACTGCTTCCCGCCAGTGCCTGGTATGCGCCATTGACAAAGCTATCTATAAGTCCTCGGCGGCTATAAACCCATAACGTTGTCCAGCTTGCAAAGTAGGCTGTGAGAGAAAGCTGCTCTATCATAAACAATAGCAAGGTTATAATAAGCGCCTAACACGGACACGGAGCAGCCAGCCTAACACGCCCCTCAGCATGGGAAGGGATGGGAGAGGAGCGCATGTCTCCCTTTAAGGACTTCATATCTCCTGTTAGAACTTATTGCCCAAATTACAAAACAGATGTTACATCTTTATTGCACTGAGACCAGGAATTGTATAGAACAGAGAAATTATGACAATAATATTTCTACAGGGACTTTTAATGTGTTGGTGCTACTCAATGCGGAGTGTATATAGCGGCGCTATCATACTTTATGGTATGTTACTCGTCTGTGGTATCACTATGTACAGTGTGTTTGCGATACCCAACAGTGAGTTTACAGTGATCTTATCTTCATGGCCCATATAGTTTTGCTTCTAAAGTTTTACTATAGGATTGTTATAGTTCTTTATCCGGAGGGTGGCTCTATCAGATGGAAGACTAAGGATGAAAAGTTTGCCTATTTCTTTTTTGTCTATTTCTAGTGGACCGGTTGGTGTGCAGCTCCAATAAAAAATAAAAAAAAAGAATGTACTCACGCACTGCCTCCTGTTTGGGGTCCAACCCGGAGGTGGTCTGCTGAAGTTTGTTGATCTTGTTCTGGAGTCCCCTGACCCGTTGGTTAGTTGACATGAGGTCGTTCTCCAGCTCCTGGAATATGGAGCAGGCATGCTTAGCCAGGTCCGAGAGCTGCCGGAGGGTCCGAGACAGAGCCACATTACTGATGGAGCACAGATCCTCGAAAAGCAAAGCCTCTTCATTTGGTATGGAGCGTCTGCACAGTAGCTGAGGTTCCACGATTCGTTTGGCAAATGGCATGTTGATGTGGACCAGGGGATAAATCCAATAAAAACTGACCCAAGAGTGAGTACGAAGACAGTTCTCGCCCCCCGCCCCCTAAATCCAGTTTTCCTAAATTCAACTGTTGATGCCCCCCATCCTCTCACTCTCTAACGCTGGTTGGCATAGTTAGAGGGGACTGTTGTACTCCTCGTTGCTGCTCCGGTCATCTGCTGCCTATTCCTAGTATGTTTTTCACTGCTCCAAAGTAGAGGTGGTTTTTAAAAAAAGACGATGCTAAAACGTGGAGCGGCATCTCGGGCTCTGCTGGATCCGGACTCCCTCTCTAGCGCTCCTACTGCTGAAGCTGCTGTCAGAGCCCTTAGGAGCAGGAAGAGCTTTAGTAGTCCTGTAATACGTTTGAGATGGACACAATGTAAATATCACAGCAAAACCTCACTAGATATGATATCCTAAAGGAATATTATAGGAATAACATAGATGCCATAGAAGATACTCACTATTGATTACTAGAATAATAAATAAAAACCTCTATTGGAACATTATAGTGATTTTCAGTAGGGAGAAAACGATGCCACAAGCTCAGAGTAAAAGCTTCATATGAATCTGAATCACCCTGACAGCTTCCCTTCTGCTCATACAGTATAAATGGAATTTATTACGTGAGCACAACTACAAAAACTTCTTATACTGAGAGTCAAAGCAACCATTACCCAAGGACATCTCAATGAATGGAGGTCCAAAGTATATTTTCACAGATTTTCATTTCCATTTCCTACCAACAGACATGAAGACATTACACAGATCATGCAAGATGTGCTACACAAGCACCACACTGCTTGTTATTTACACAACGTGAGATGGCTAGGCTTGATAATTGGTGTCTAGGAGGTAGAGAAGGAGATGGAGGGGATGTTGGCCGTGTCTCAGTTTATTCTCTGGCTGCAGCCTATCCCTGCTTTATGTGGATGTCCTCATAGTATCTCACAGTTGGGATTATTTTGTCTGTGGCATTCCTGTCAGTCACATCAAGCCCAGGAAGAACAAGAAGTTTAGACACAACTATGTAGGATATCTGGCTGCGGGTGACTTGGTTACTTCCAAGAGCTTCAGTGTAACCCGTTTTTTGATGTAATTAGGTTCAAATGAATGATAAGGGAGAACTTTTACAGTGATTCCAAATCCACCCATCTTGCAGTTGGCATACCACGGTTGGGTTTATTTGTTACTGAGTTAGCCAACAAATAAATTGCATGTACATATTACATGTCACCATTCATTCTTGAAGCATGATGGAACTTTTAAGATTCCTGTGCTACTTTGTCATATGCCTGCATAGGTTAATCTTTGCTTTCACCTCTGCACGCAGACTTGACAAACTAGACTGAGCTTCATTCACATTTGCTGAATGAGTGTTAAACTAAATCCCAGCTGACGGGGCCAGAATCAGCAGAGGTGGCAGCCTAAAGCCCTTCCTGTGGGCTAACTAATGTCCACACCAGAAGTGCAACCTTTGCAAAGCCTGGCGGGGACAAAGGAGAGACGAGAGAAATGGTGTATGTCGTCATCTTTGAGTAATGGTAGAACAACAAAGGGCTAACTTGAACAGACAAAAGCTGGTAATCTTTGTTGGCGAGAACTGTCAGCTTTATCTTTTAGCCGCTGGGGTGATATGGTTTATTGGGAAGGTGTTGCACATTTACAGTATATTTACACTTCAAATATTACTCTCCATGTAATGGGTTTAATGTGTCCTATTGAACATCATATGTTGAATAGTGTTCAGTTCATTTGATTTTCATTTGAGTTCAAATTCCTCCTTTCCTATGGCATTTGGTTAATGTGGAGGTGGAGAGTCCTGATTCTGTCGCTAGTGATCTGCTCTGCTTCTGTCTGAGAGGACTAAATATCAGAGTGCTTCCAGCTAGAGGAATCATTTAATAGTAATAACTATGTAGATAACTCAGTAATCATAAACCAGCTAGATGGCAATTATACCAAACCAGCATATACTTAGAGGTGACACATGGCTGACACATATAGTTTCCTCATCACGTGCAGCTGTCATCTTGAAATGTAAACCAAACAGTGTTAAGTGGTATTTATAGTTCAATGAGAATGACTCCCTGTTGAGGCGAGTTAATGAAGGCATATACCCATCTCTTAATGTACGAGATAATATAAAACCTATGCCCAGAGACAAGCATCGACCTGAGCCAGTTTAGATGGAAGTCTAATACAGAGGCTGCAGGCGTTCACATGCAGGGCCGTGCCAAATATTGGTTATGGGAAAGAGGAACTGCGAGCGGTTTGCACAGTCTGGTATCGTATGTCTCCCTGACTGAACTCATTCGTTTCAGCTCATTCATTTTCTCAGATGTGGGACCAACATATTAGCCCCGAATGCCTCAACACAGGATCAAACACCGCTCAGCTGTTTGCCTAGGATTAAAGACAGAATGAGATCAGAAACTGTGACATTTTATTCTTCCTCTCTTAAACAAATGTCCTGCAATAATCATTAGCAAGGATTTATCCGACATACTTTTCTTTGGTCCTCTGCTATGTTCAGTCAGTCTTCCAGGATATCTTATGTCCTGAGTATGAGTTATACATGGCTATTCCCAGGAAAAATTTGAAGGTTTTAGTGGAACCAGGCTACATTTTAAGGGATCTCAACAGAAGTAGACAGAAGTAGAAATGGACTTGAATGCAGCATGAGTGAAAAAGAAAAGGGTATATCAGTTTGTTAGGTGTCTAAATGGGAGTCAAGGATATCAGCGGATATTTCTGGACAGCACTGCATGAGGGTCTGGGAATACAGCCATGATCTCCTTGACCCCTGCTTGTTGTGTCTACATCAGAGACAGCACAGCGGGTTAGTAGGAAGGTTATGACTGCTGTCTGCCCTCTCACCCAGGATGTAATGCTGACTTTACATACATCTGAAAAATGTCAATATATCCAAACGTCACTGCCACTAACTGAATGAAATGAGTGAATGCTTTTGGAGCTCCATTTCAGAGTTGGCCCTGAATGCTCTGGGGACACGTAGGAAGTTGACTTCGTTAAGAAGTTATTTTAAGGTTCCTAGACTCAGGCTGAACTGTGACTGAACCCAAATAAATTCTGTTTACCAATCGCTTTCCTGGCAGAAAAAAAGACACATGATCATAATCGTTCTGTTAATCAGTGTGTGTGTGTGTGTGTGTGTCTGTTTACACTGCTTACACATTTTTTCAGTTGATAAAAAGGAGCTGATTGAGTGTTTCATTAACTGCAGATGTAGCTCACTGGTGTTCAGTGTGTGGATGTGAGGTTTTTAGGAGACAGTTGCAGTATGAGATGAGCTACTATAATATACTTTCCATGATGAAATCCTACTTGTGCCATAAAGGACAACATAAATCCCTACTACATTATAACATAAGGTGCCGTATGTCCCTAACTAAGCATAGTAACCTGCAGTGTTATAGTTGTTATGGTTACCTGGGGTAATCCTGAACTCCACAGGGACTCTGATTTAAACACTTATGTACTACAATAAAATGATTACAAGAGATAAAAATTGTCAATTTTATTGATAGATTAGTTTGGTTATTGTCTTCAGCCTAGAGGTCAACTGTGCATGAGACAATTGTTTTAATTCATAATTAAATGCTCACAACATTTTGGCACACATGCAATGGCAAGCATGCTGTCATGTTATACACCGATATGACATGAAACACAATCATAGTCCAGTTTCTATACAAGCCACCAGGATGTATGAAAAGAAGACCACCACAATCTTGCATAGACAAAATCAAAGCCACATATGCACATACAGACATCGGCTGTTTTGAAATCTATCTTGCAAAACATGAGAACATTGTGCTCATTTCTTTTTTCACCAACATTCTGGGTTTTAATGATTTATTTTTCTATTACTTTTTTCATTGAACATCATCGTGACAACATGGGTGCAGTATGGTTACAAATAATCGACATGACAAAAGAAACCCACTATCGACTGAGCAGGATTTTACAAGGAAAATCCAACTGCTTTTATTGTCTTAAATTGACAAAGTTTAGATGGGATAAAGAACAACAATTTAAATTGTCAAGTAAAATTAAGATATTTCACACAAATCCAGTTTAAAAAGTGACAGCATTCTTCAGTGTCCTAACAGCCACATGTGCCAGTGCTACGGTCTGACTCTAACAATTCACTTCATGTGTGCATGCCGGAAACACAAACTTCTACGTTTCACACACACTTGACCTGACTTTTGCAAACATGAAGTACAAACTTTGCAAATGTGCGTTCTTTGATACTGTATGTGTGAATCTGTGGAACATTACATTCATCAGTAGCACCATCTCTCACTTTATACCATGCACACATACACAGAAAAACTAAAAAGAGAATAGTCTGGATTGCTGTATTTTAGAGTTCCCCACATTGATGCATCGACATGTATCTAGGTCGTGGTGATTTGTGTATAAACTGTTAAATATTTTGTAAGCAAATGGATATTAATAGGAGTAACTAGTAGTAACACAAGAGAGAAAATAAATTAGAATCTCACAATGAACCATAGCATACTGTGCATGTGCATATTATACAATGATTGTTTAATCCTGCAAAATATCATTAATAAGTAATACAGAGATGACAATAACAAAGAACTAATGTTGATTTCCATTTGTCCAAGCTTTCATGACAAATTCAACTTTTCATTTGGGTGTAAAGATGAACACAAATCACACCCCTAGCGTCGAGGCTACAATGCACCTTTGCTTACATTATCATCAGCCCTTATATTTAATTTATTTGTCCTGGAAGACAACGAACAATTTTCTGTATCACGTCTCAAACATTTGGGCTTCACAGGGAAGTTCATGCACAGTAGCGCCGGCGATGCATTGGGAGCGCGAATCGGACCACACTTATGGCCCAGTCACGTGGAGGCCAGGGGCCGGAGGAGCTCCAGTTGGGACTCCAAGGTGACTCTCTCGTGGTGAACCTCCTGCAGGCAAAAGCACTGAATGAGCTCTGATCACACCACTGAACAACGCTGGTAACTCAGGTGGTACACACCTTAACCGCTTTCTTTGTCAAGGTAACGAGTGTAAATAATAAAGGTTGGATTAAACGGCAGGAATGGGAGTTTTTGGTCTGTTTGGTCTCATAAGAACTTCCTTGAACTGCTGAGGAGTCTGTGTAGTAGAACATTTGTATTCCACTTTAAGTAAAGAGTATTTCAGCTATTCCTTTCCATTCACCCCCTCCTTTCTTTACTCACATAGCTGGCTGCCTGGCTGTCCCATGCTCTATTTTGAAGAAGACAGTTGTGAATGCCAATGGCTGTTTGGTATTTCGACAGGGCATGAGTCTAAATAAAGACACGTATGCCTTTCTCCACAAAATTCCACAGATGCTGGGAGGAACCAGCAGAATTAGAGCAAATAAATCACGACCTAGTCTGTCTAGTACAAATGGGAGCAGAAAGTCATTATAAAAGCTTCAGGTCTGAAAATCAAATTGCTCATTCAGACTTTGCATGATATTTGAGAATGGCCTGAAACAAGCTGTGTATTCTTGGACCTGTCCGCTATGTGTAATCTTTAGGCTCTGTTGTATTGAAGCTATAAACACACTCAGGCATGTGAGGATGAAGGTTTCACTACTGGATCATTTACGATGAGAATGACAGGCATGCAGCATGTGTTCCAAATGTGAGTTAGTGCTTCACAGGCAGATCCCTAATCCAAACAGCTATGTCTGCGCCATTAGTTCAGCTATTAGTTCAGCTATGAGTGATGGGTAGAGGGTTAATTTAGGGGTATTTCAGCAAGTTGAAATAGCGAGAGCATTTGTTGTCCCACAGGTCAAAGCTTCACTTTGTAAACCGGTGTTGGTAGGATCATTCTTAAGAAAGCAACACCAGAAATTATGTGCCTGAAATGGTGTTTTGTATTGAATCCAATGGGTCAAGCATGTGCCTTGTCAGTGTGTTTTGAGGGGTGGGCTGCCTCGTGACCCATGGGATGGCTGTGAATGACGGAGTGTCCATTAGGCCAGCCACTAATGCAGTCCGCTCTCATGCACACACCCCTGAAGCCAAACATTGTGTACACACTACTGGCACGGCTGCATCTACGAACCGCCTAACGTTCTCCAAAAGAGATGATGGGGAGAACCGACCTTAAGTTGTTGTTGGAGCTCGCTGTTGAGGCGTGTCAGCACAGCATTGGTTTCCTTGTTCTTACGGATAGCCAACTGGATCTCTCTCTTCTGTCTGGACAGCAGCCTGAGAGATAGTTTGGTCCAATTTTACCCACGTTTTAAATTTCATAAAATATCTGCAGATGTTCTATTAACGTCTTCAGAACACCAACATATGGATTTATACACATAAACCCAATTACTGAACATTATTCCACTCAAATCTAAACATGTTATACATAGTATGGATGAAATGCCTTGAGTTAATAGGTATTGGTTTCAAAGACAACAAATGGGGATCAATGAGTGACTGCGCTCAGAGACAGTGGACTCCACGACTACAGCCTCTCAAGGATCAGAGAGCAAAGGACCGGGGCGTCACATCAATCAACAAGTCGCTGTTAGCCGTCACCACTGTTATTGATGGTCACCTATGAGCCCGTCTGGCCAATAAGGAGACTCAGCCACATATGTTAGAGCCATCATGGTAGGTCAGGGTGCGCCGTGATGTCTGTACACCACGGTCAAACCCATAAGGCTGAACTTAAGGTTTCAGGGGTTAACAATCACCTTACACACTTCTCACCATCAGTCACCTTAAAATGTGGTTTTCTTTCTTAGATCTCACATCACATTCGTCATGAGTTTAGGCCCAAGGTTTAGCTACCACTATTCAATTAAATAGATTTAGTTGAAGGGTGAGTTTGCTTGTATTTTAGGTTATAAAAGGATATTTTACTGACTTTTGAGCAGGTTTGGTGGGGGGAGCAAACGGCATGGTAGGGGGTGGAATGGCCTCCACGTTCTGGCTCTCCGGCTGGTATTTCCTGCGGACTGGCTTCTGTGGAGCCTGATTGGCTCCAGTCACATCCTGGAAGAAGGTAACAAACAAAAGCATTACAAAGCCTGGAATAACCACATTACCCCCCCGCCCCAACACACACTCCAACACAGATACATACACACACACACACACTGAAATTAGCATGAGCTTCACACTTCCATGTCAGGAGATCGGACCTGTTTTGGAGTGTTTGTCAGGTCCTCAGCACTTGGCCCAACTCCAGAGACTGGACTCTGTTCCTCAGACTTAACATTGCTCTCCTCCTGCAACACAGACAGAAGGAAAACCATGGGAGACGTTAAAACATACAAAATAAATAGCCAGGCCACCGCCCACACAAGTTCCTATATGCAACAAAAGAACTCAATATTGAGAATGATGGAAAAAATAAGATCTAGCGTTGATGAGATGAAATGACATGAAGGAACTGCTGAAGAGGCAAGATGAAATGCATCCCACCTAACCAAGGATAAATCAGCATCTTCCCTACGGAGAACATGATCTAGCTCTCTCCAGCCATGGCTTCCTGCCTTCTCGGGGGCAGCCGTGATGGATTAACCTGCTTTATATTGCATCTCCTTGCTGCATTTCATCCATTATATTCCCTTACAGACACACTGTATAATGTATCGCCACCTGCTTTCATTCACTACAGAGGCTAATAAAGCAAGAACGCCTGAAGCCTGTTTTGTGCCGGTACTACACTTAAAGGTCAATTCCTTAATTTCAGCACATGGCCTGGCCACTGCATTTGGGAAATGTAAGGAATGGGGTTGAGTGCTGTCACTGTCAAAATCAGCCAGAGCTACGGGTACACCAAGAAAACATATCTAAGTCTGTAATTTTGACAGGCCAAGGCATTTCTTACAAGGCAGGGCCACTTACAAGTTCACTGCCCTACAACATTTCCCATATGTTAATGCTGGATTTACAGAATTTGATCCATTAAATTTTAAGGGCTGGCTGCCTCGCTTGCGGTGGCAGTTGAAATGCCAAGGCTTTACTGATGGCTTAAACAGGCTTATGCTGGTGCTGTAAATTGGGCCCTGGAAACATAAAAATCTATTTTGCTGAGCCATGCAACTGACTAGCAGGCAGATACAAACACATGGCTTTGAGATTCATTGCACCATTGGATGAAATACCACCACAGCCTGGAAACATTTGAAGGTAGTCAGTTGCTTGAGTGGCAATAAACCACAGGAGCACCGTGCACAATATATGTGGTCAAAGCCTTATTCTCATCACCACCATATCAGACACGGATTTCATTGAATAGGCACCTTTCTTCTCAGGGCTAGGACTCATAGTTACCAACCGGTTTCGGTTTAGACAAATAATTGTTTTTATTGTGGAAAATGTAAACAAAAGGGGGGAAACGTCATATCTGAACCAGGTGGAATGAAGGCATGTATGCTGCAGCTCCATCTGGTGATTGTGCCGAGGTGCCTCAATGAGTGGAACTGGTTAACACAAACAGCAAGAAGGGAGGAGAGAAGACCATGACCGTGTCTACCACTGGTTCTCACAGTGTCTTAACTTGTATCGTGGATCGATCCAGACTCTCTCCACCCTCTGGAGGAGAAACTGGGCTGTGGTGAGTCTGGATGGCGGTCGGGCTTGGCAGAGATTTAGGTCTGCCGTGCTCAGAGAAAAACAAAGATGTGGTGTTTAGGTCATGACTGCAGCAGCACCGCCCGATGTCTCACTGACTGCCACTTGGGATCACTTGGTGTATTGATCATGTCTCTAAAGGTACAGAACTGGCTCACCACTTCACCATCTGATTAAATGTACAGAACTGAATGTAAGTTGCTTGTTTGCCTTTTCTTCTTCTTGTTTCTCCTTTTTCCTCAAAGAAGAGCATTAGCAGTGTGCCTGTACATGTGACATGTTTCTGACCAGCTGTTCCCCAACAGCTCCATGTAAAAGCTGGTCATAAATATTCATCCTTAACTTGAGATTGACAGATTTCACGTTAAGGGAGCTATTTTTAACTACTGCGATACTTCATTCATCTCTAGACTGTCTCTCTGAGGGGCTGTGCTGGTATCAGTTCCAGCTTGTCTTACTAGGTCAAAAATATATACCAGAGGTATTTCCAACTTCCAGTCTGGTTTAATTAAGACTAAGTCAAACATCCTGTGGGAAAACAGAAGAAGACAATGATACTGCACAGGCAGCACCGGTAGGAACATGCAGTTACAAATACAGGAAGAGAAGCACATGTAATGACAGTGCATGTGAGACCTGGCTACACCAAATACGAAACACGTGATATGAGTAAAAGAAAAGATAGAAGATAAAAGATATGACTAAGGTTAAAAAGACTTTGTGGGTAGTTTATCATTCATATCATGTGTTACTCAATAATGGATTTGAGCAATTAGACAAGGGATTGAGTAATTCTGTTTGAATAAGATTGGGATCTCTAGTACCCTTTGACCTTAAAACTGACTACATCTGATCCGTCTCAAAGGTCCAACAGGAGCCAGACGGCTGGATGACATTAACACTGCTAATGTTCCACAGGCAGAGAAGCGCCTCAGCCCTGAAAGCGGCGTCCCAAGGATTCATGGATAGGCCAATACAACGAAGAGCCTCGCAAATAGAAACCTCTTGGCAAATGGACAACACACATCGAAATACTGCACAGAAACTTACTCAAAACATGCTTGTGCGCTAAAACGTCTCATACAGGAAATTCATATACTTGAGCTCGATTAATACAATAATAACACATATATTCTGTTCATTAAGCCTGTTTGGCAGACTAAAGTAGATTAGAAAATAGAACTCTTATATTATTCTGTACATCTACAGCTGGTCCAGTCTCACAAATCTGTTGTGATCATTTCCAACAGTTTTCAGTAAGCTTGGCCTCATCAGAGTAGGACCTCAGTAGTTTTGGGCGTTAGAGGCATTTGGGCAGACCAGTGGCAGAAACAGACAGTGAACACCCTTGGCTGAATTTAGCCTGATTAATAAATCAAGGTGGATTTTGTTTGTGCCCACTAAGTAATCAATCTTCCCTCTTTGCACTGAAGTGAATTCCAACGTTTTCATTTCATTTGCTCCGGGCCCCTTGGAAGGCCTTATTGTTTTCCTGTTTTCTAGTGGATAAAAAAAAAAATTACACAAATAAGCAAACAATGTGCACTTAATTATGATGAGACATGTGTGAAAACAACACACAATATGTCCCTGCAGTTTATGAGCAACTAAACACGCTGTGGGATGAGGAACAATGGTCATAGTTGCGCGAAAGTGACAATTGAGTGAACACATTTTGTAATGTGGTGTTGTTCCATGTTTCCTAGATTACACTCCCTGCCAGGCGTGTTAATGGTCCATGTCTGCAGCACTATGGACTGAATCAGTTTTACAGAAAAGGTTCTGCTGTGCCAGACTTGGGCTTAGAATGACGAATGGATCAAATAATCAGTTTCAGCAGCATAACTTTATGCTTTATGAGTTGAAACGTGGCATGGAGACAGGGATGGGCTGGGTTGATGAAACAGGTTGAAGCACTCCCTCTCTGAGGCAGGAAGATGACATTGGATGAGTGAGTTTTAATCAGAGAGATGGATGCTCTGGGATGCAATGGGGCATACTGCCTAAACGCAGGAGTGGATCATGAGTGGATCATGTTTCAAATGATATTGTCATGGAACAGAAACTTTCCGTTGCGATTTTATGGACGAATGCTATACACTTAATGAAAACACATCTTCAGTTTTTATGTTGATCAATAATGAACATTGCATTGGATTGTTATGTGGCATAATTCAGGATTTGCATGCAGTATGTTGACTGAGGAGCATTAAACAAGCATTAAGCAAACCACACACACACACACACACACACACACACACACACACACACACACACACACACACACACACACACACACACACACACACACACACACACACACACACACACACACACACACACACACACACACACACACACACACACACACACACACACACACAAGACAAATGAAGGAGAAAGAGAATGGGGGTGATAAGGGATGAGACTAAATGCACGCCATGTCACTTCAGCCATAAATAAATCCTTGATGGATTCACTTGCATGAAATCCACAGTACAGCAGACTTTGATGTACACTGCTGTCATACCCTCTGAGCTCATTTCTGTCCTGGAATAGATATTTGACAAACGTGATCTAGATGACATATTTATGGTCTAACCACCTGAAATGGGAGCTGGAAAAAAGGAGTGAAAGATTCTGACAATTTGGGATGGAATTTTGAGTTTGCCTGTCGCATGTTTTTTTTTTCCTTTTGCAAACATCAGCTCATTCCAAGATCAAATGACAGCAAAAAGTAATTATGGATCAAGATCAACAATCAAATAGAAAGAAAACACATTTGAGATGAAAGGTAGACTACAGGTCAGATATTACCTCTTCTCTAAAGTGACTGAAGTCAGCAAAGTTTGGCTGCTGTACTGTCTTCTGGGGGGTTTTCTCTGGAGCAGTGATGAAGTGAGACACCTGACAAGAGGGACGATAGAGCAGTAGATGGAACTACACAACCGAAGCCTTCTTTTATCTTGAGTTTTTAAAACAGTTTAGCATCTAAAAACAAACTTTGTGTCGTACTCTAGAGAATCTTAGCATTGGCTGTGGGCTAGGAGAGGACATATTGTTGATATAGTTTACCTACCTGTGTGGTTGATGGCCTGGGAGGGAGGGCTGGAGGAGCTGGCAACCATCCACTCTTTATCCCTAAAGCACAGATGAAATTTCACTATGTAGACGATCGTACACCTCTATTGTGCATCCAGAACTCACATTTCACTCCCAAAACTAAAATATCACACCCATATTTCCATAATAACGCACAATTGCACAACTTTGTTTTGTTCATCCTCGTGTGAAGCGCCACTTGTCAACGTAAACAGAAAGCGCCCTTCTCCAGTTCCCCCTTTTGTTAGACCAAGAAAGGAGAACTGTCATAAACAAACATAAAGGGTACTGTAGCTCCAGGCATCTAATGTTCCCTGCATTGACAACAGGATGAACTAATGTCATAAGCACCCGAAAACCAAAACTGTGATGTAGCTGTGAATCGTACCTGGACCAGCCTGCTGGAAGAGCTTGTTGAGGTCCAGAGAGGAGGCCCTGGAGTGGGTTTTCTGGGGTCGAGGAGGAGGGGTGGGCGGCTCTTCTGTCTTCTTCATTGCATCATCAATAGAGGTGCTGGAGTATGACCTAGAAGTGAGGTTCGATTAGAGAAAGAGAAGAAAACAGAGAATAGGTTACATATAGTTCAGCAGTAAGACACCTTATATTAGTTAACCCGTTATTCTATCATTGTGGGGCGATTTTCACCTCGGCCGACCGGTTCTGGTCTTCGTCTGTGGGTCCAGGTCCAGAGGCAGCTCTAGTGAATCAAATGAACAAAGGCAGATCAGACTTTCGATTTTATGTGAGTTCTAACAAATGAGAAGCAACAAGGACTACTTCCTTGTGGAAAAAAACTAATTGTAATCTAGTACATGTAAGGTAGCAATTTCAATACCAGAGATTTTTCAAAATGTCATTCTTGCCATTATTTAGCATTTTGGCAGATTTTCATTTTGACATATTATTGAAAGATTTGATTTCCATCCATTTTGCACTGTAACAATCCATTTGTTTCTGAAAGGTCACACACTATTTTACTATAATACAATCATAAAAGCAGCACCCCTGAGTTAACCATGCTTTTTCACCAAATGTGAGTTTTGTGCATTTTTGAGCTGCTAAAGGTACATTTTCATTGAATTTTGTGTTACAATATGCCTATTCACAATAACTATACAACATTGTGAATTGTGAAACAAGAGCCGACAGTGGCTGCTGTAGTACTAGTGGAGGATAGATGCAGGACAGATGCATGGTGGGGGACTTGGCTTGGCTACCCACCCAAACATATCCACATATTCCTATGATCTTTAACTGTTAAATGCTGGCATCTAAAAGCAGTGAGACATAAAGTGTATGGGGTAATAGAGGAAGTAAGAGTTCATTTCTATTTATAGTTTTCGTATCACCTGGTCTCTCAGGAAAAGCACCAACTTGTAGAGTAAATTTCTCTTGAGATGTCGCCACCCTCTTTGAACCGACGTCTGTAGACAGAGTAATAAAGATGTCAGCTATGAGATCCATTCCATGATACCCAGACTTAATTGATTCACTATGTACAAACTTCTTAAGCTAGGAAACGATACTAATAAGTACCAGTTAAAAACTGACTGAATGTTCCGAGATGTCTTCATAGACTAGGGTTGATCATTTAGGGGGTAGATCTCACATTACCTTGCTTGCAGGATTCTTCTTTCAAATCTTGCTTTGTTGTGGTCAAGCTTGGCTGGAGCCTTTCTACAACACTCCTATCCTGAAAACACAAAGATCAAATCCAGATATACACTTACATGCAGGCAGGGATGTAGTGGAGTGTAAGCTTGCCTTAACTTGTGGTAATTACCCAAAAGGAGTAACACGTTTTTTAAATTTACCATTACATCACTGCCTGCAGAGATGGAAAGACGTGTATCTACATTGTATCTTGTATGTAGTAAAAGCTTAAGTTCATCATGTTGCTGAGGATGCATTTGTACAAAGACAGAGCAGTGCTATGCTCAACTTGTTAGTGCCCCCTACAGTCACCAAAGAGAAACTACCTTTTCAATAAAAACAAGAATCAGAGAATTTACCAACTGGCTGGCCCTGGGTTCAGCATCCTCAAAGACAATAAGAGGCTGTGCCCGCTGGAAAACAAGACATTTAATTAATGAGTAACCACAAAAACAAAAGGATGGATGGATGAGTAAATGCATGTTTCAGAAGAAAGATTCACAGCTATATTCCCCGTACTTCAGGAGCATCAGGTATGCCCTCTTCCTGCTCTGTGAACCCTGGCTGGAGGGTTGGTGGAAGGGTTTCTGGGAGAGGATAACCATTCTTGCGTGCCACAATCAAGTGAAAGGCTGTGCAGAACTCAGGGAAAGTGAGCGCTCCATCTCTATCCACATCGCTCAATTCCCTTAAAAAATGAAAAAGATGAATTATGAAATAACTGCAAACCCTGAGAGCAAGCCTGCACAATTATGGCTAAAATCATGACCCTCATCATCAGCCTTGATGATTTGAGTAACACAATTTTCTACTGCACCTTTGGCATCTTATAACATGATATAATCATATAGCTTATCATAGCATGTCAACATCCTGGTGGTTTTCAACAACAGTAGCCATTCGAAATGAGATGAAACATTTCAATATTACAGATATGGCCCATTTCTATGCTTATTAATAGTGGAAGCTAAATGTATGATATATGATCATACATGGTGAATTGTGCAGCGTGTGTTAAACTTTTTACATTACAGTCATTTAGTGCATTCAACGTAAGTAGGCAAGAGAACTACTAGTCACCAAAAATCATAAGTGCATCTCCTCCCCACTTTCTTTGGAATATAAGTTAGCAGTTATTTATTTTCAGCATTTTTGTTGCTTTTTCTTTGCATTGATTTTTGTAAGAAGATGCAATACATCAAGGACTTACTATTTCACGCTCCATCTGGACATTTGATTTTGTTTCACCAGGAAGCGTCTAAATCCCCCAATAAACCCAAAGAGTGACACAGCAATAGACAACAGGACTGTCACTACAGTAACAACCCCCACCATCCGACTGATATTTAACAACAGGGCAGCAGTGTTTATGGACAAGTAGGCTCTTGGTCCTTGAACATTTCATCCTCTTTGTTGCAATAAATGGTAAGACAGTTTAAAATATCATTGCAGTGCATTCTGACATCGTGCTCATTTGTTTGAGGGTGAGTAAAAGATACAAGTCTGCAATGTTATACTGAGGGTGCGGTCTGACTCAGTGGGCATGCTGATGTGCTTGGCTGATACAGACCCAGATGACCCCAGAGCGAGGACAAACTATGAGTCAGCACTCACCAAATGTGGGACAGCTCTGGTATTGGAAGCTTGGACTTTGTGAAGAAGTTCTTTGCAAGCTGTTCCTACAAAAAGGTAAGAGATAAACAGCAGTGAAATAGTTTGATAGAAAACACAACACACATTTCAACTTTGCAACGCAGCTGGGTTTTTTTCATCAATACACGCGTCACCAAATAGGACTGTTATCTCAGCGCTACCAGGGGCGTGAGGGGGGCGTCCTCACCCAGGATGAGAGCCCCCAGGTCGGGCTGCAGGGTTTTGAACTGGTTGGTGTAGTACTCTCGTTGTTCCTCTGTGATCCTCCAGGGATCATCATCAGAGTAATCCACTACACCCCGCTGATCCAGCCTCTCCACTGAGGGGGCCTGGGAAGATGCTCAGAAACAGGACAAAGGAAAACATACTCACATCGCAAATGAAATGAGCGGAATCTGTCAAAGATGGATTTAGGAAAGCATACGTCTACCAATACACCAAACAATATCATCCAGATAGATTTCTTTCCACAATAAAATATTGACGACATGCTGCCCTTACCCGAGGAACAGCAGGGTGCTCCACAGTGGGCTTGGTCCCGTAGTTACTGGGTGAGGAGTGCTGCTCCAGCTGAACGATGGGCCGGGAGGAATGTTTGCTTTCATAGGCTGAGGGATGGAGAGAAAACACTGCTTTGGTAGAGGATACATTCAGAGATACAGAGATTTTCATCCATTTCCAGACTAAACAACCTCAATTCATTCCTAATTTATAATCACAGGCCTTGTGATTCTTCAGTGTTAGTCCCTTGCGGCATGAAATGTCATTTACTGAAAATGGTTGACATATTCTCATTTTGCTAAAAGAAGGAAGTTTCATACTGCAATAGTAAAAGTGACAGACAGTGATGTTGACAAAAGAAAGAAAACAACTGATCTTTTAAAATGACTTCTTCAGTGAAAAGGGTTAGAGTTAAACCTTTGTGATAATTTGAAACAAAAAATGTTGAGAAGGGAGAGTCATCACCTGCATTAGGTATAAAAAAAAGAGTTTGCTGGATTAGAAATCAGTTTTGTGCTGCTGCAGGGAAGAAAAGTCGGTTGTGATGAGTCATAGAACAAAACTCTCACTTGAAGCTATCTTTTCTGAGCCTCCGGTATTCCTCTGGCCTGTATAGTAAAACTTCAAAATGGTGAAATATCCATTGATGAGGTATTTACAGTGTGTGTTGCAGTTGCCTTACCTATTTGTGAGTCTGCCCCATTTCTCTGCATGGTGTAAGGGTAGTGGCGGTAAGCTGACGGAGAGCGAGGTGGTGAACTACATGGTGATCGCGGTGGGGACCAAGGTTCCTTTCAATACAAGCACAGTACACTATTTGGCATACATACAAACAGTGTGTGTATGCATAGAACAAAAGGTGTATCCCCAACAATATACACTCAGTGGCCACTTTATTTGGTACACCTAGCTAGAAGCAGCCTGAACTCTTCAAGGCCTGGACTCAACAAGGTGCTGGACACCACAGTGATCTTAATCCATGCTGACTCAACAGCGTCACAAATCTCCAAATGTTTTGTCGGCACATTCATGTTGCAAACGTTTCTTTCCACCTCACCCTAAAGGTTGAGATGTGGGCAGCGTGCTAAAGTCACGGTCATATTCCTGCAGTTGTCTTGAGATGATGACGCACTGTCCGCATGCCACAACAGAAACCAGGATCCCTTTTTTTCCACTCCTCATTCATCCAGTTTTAGTGATCTTGTGCCCACTGGAGCTCCATCTTCTTACTTTTAGCTGACAGGAGTGGAACCTGGCATGGTCTGGCACCCGTCTGCTTCAAGATTTGATTAACTGCCTGTTGGCATGAATGAATCTTGCCATTTTGCCACTGACCTCGCTCATTGAGGCGTTTTGCCCTCAGGACTGCAGATGCCTGGATGTTTTTTTGTTCATCGCTCCTTTCTCGGCAAACTCTAGACACTGTAGCGCGTGAAAAAACCCAGGAGGTCGTCTGTTTGTGAGACGCTGGAACGCACCAACGATCATACCTTGTTCAAAGTTGTTTAAATCATGCGCCTTCCCATTCTAACACTTAGTACATTTAGTACAACAGTAATTGAACCTCTCAGCCCTGACTCACCCTGGAGAGTGAGCTCTTTGCTTAAATGGAGATCTGTACCTAATATAGTTGCCACTGAGTGTATTTTTATTCTCAACTTCTTAAGACATGAGTACGGAGTAATTATTTACATTATTAAGTGACTGAATCAGAAATGTCACACAGCAACACATCACAACTAACAGTGCTAACAGTGAAGCTGTGTAGTTACAACACAGATGTTCGTCCCAGGGTCACCTTTATCTCTACGTTGGCCTCCAGGTGTCTGAAGGCGCTCCTGTCCGCGGGAGTCCAGGTGACAGAAGCTGGTGCCGCCCCACACTGTGGTCCCTGACTGTCTGTAGTTTGAGGGAGGGTTGAGTACCGCATCTCCGGTTCATTCTTCAGTCCAACAAATCTGGGTAGAGGTAGATCTAGACGGGAGTCCAAGACAGCGAGTTTACAACAGTGCAAAGACATTAAGGTGTTTACTCAGTCTTGTTCACCATGTTATTGTCGTATCATCGATCAGAGTACGCCCTTATCATGTACGTCTCAGTGCTGTCACACACCAATTGCAGCGTGTGTAAAACGCACTTTTTTTCCGTTATTTTTTTGGAAGGTTTATCTACAGGAAGGATTCTGCTTCCTGGTGTTACACACCCAAGGATAATAAACAATGATTGGAGAGTGTGATTTTTCAGCAGCCTGATCAGTCGCTTCCTGGCCTGGAATTGGCCTGAAGGTATTAATCAGGATGAGCGTCTTAACAACCTTACTCTGCAGTAGTGATTTACCACTGACGCATACCACGGTCAATCTGAAACATTGAAAATACTTGTTCCGATAATCCACCAAGCGGTCATGTGCTAAAATATGGAAAAAACAGATTTCCTCATTGGCCAGGGTGTGACTGATGTGTGTGTGTGTGAACTTGTAATCAGGGCAAACCCATTTAGCCCTTTCCACGCGACTCCCCTTTCATCCAGATTAGACCAAATCCAGGCATGTTAAGATAATCTCTTGATCCCCTTTTGCACTCACAAGACGCCTCCGCTCTGAGCAAGCAGACTTACTGGCCGTTACACTGTCCAGGCGGACGGGCAGACTAGACTGGGCAGCAGCCAGCAACTTCAGAGCCACGTAGAACTGAGCTGTACCGAAGTAACCGAGCCGCTTCGCTCCGCACACCTCAGTTATCTGTAGAGGATATAAAGTCCATGATCATTTTTACATCAGCCAAAAGGACAACTATGCGATGATTCAATCCAGATTTAGTATCCAGAGTTTGTAATTTCAAAAGTATGAAACATGCACTGCATCAGGCATTACCAATGTTTTCAACAAAGCAATATTTATAACTTCAGGGCATTTAATATGTTAGCCTGACAAGTAATACCTTTCTTACTACCTAAAGTATTTCCCTCTTTTCCAGAAAGACAGGAAAATATTGTAGCAAGGACCAGAGAAAGCCTAAGCATGTGATTTTTTTACACCCTGTATCAAGATATGTGGAATGATGGGATCAACTGACAGAGTCACCCTAGAAGATACAGTATGTAGGGGATAAGCAGCACAGTGGGATCTGTTGATCCAGTAACAGATCCTCTTTTGATTAGAGGTACAATGAGCAAAGAAGATTGTGTTGGACAAGTAAGGAGAAAATTGACTAAATATAATTGAAATAAAATCTTTAGAGAATGTTTTGAATTGTGAATTGAGAGTTCATTTTCTGTGTTCAGAAACTACAGATAATAGAGTGAGATATGAAGGCCGACCCCCTCGTGACCAAAAGCACAGGTGACTCTTTAACACACGAACCAAATCCTTCTTTGTCCCTGAACTGTTAATACCCACTGAAATACACCACATGAGAAATGCACAACAACTCAGTCCTAGAGTAGCAGGACTGGAACCAGGGAACTAAGCCTATTTTTTATTATGCTCATTGTTTGTGATGAAGAGGAAATGTGTCCTAAATTCGCACTGAACAAAAAAGTTCTCATTCAGACGCTGACAATTACATTAGAGCGTTAATCCTCCAAATTGTAACTATGAGGGATTTTCAAAAAGAAAATTACAGCCATTCAATAAGAAACAAAACATCTGCAAGACTGACTTCTTTGTTCCTTTGTCATCTGTTTAAAAAAGGCCCTAATACATACAGTAGACAGGAATATTGTTATGCAAGTAAGTAACATGGCTTCCCTTTGAAAAAGACTCTTTCAAGTCACTGCAGAA
Organism: Hoplostethus atlanticus; assembly: GCA_034670405.1. Lineage (NCBI taxonomy): Eukaryota > Metazoa > Chordata > Actinopteri > Trachichthyiformes > Trachichthyidae > Hoplostethus > Hoplostethus atlanticus. The sequence goes on along the minus strand of JAXDDX010000028.1, from coordinate 1,048,011 downwards.
GTCACAGTGAGGAGACCATGTTGTCAAAATCAATGACCCTAACGAGACTGTTTTAGTCTAGAGGTGGCAGGGGTGTCTGGCAGACGACACAGAGGAAACCTTACACTCTTCTTGTGGCAACAACAGATTAAAATGGATCAGCTATCACTAAAGTTCTTTCATAAACATACGAGAGCCAACAATTAAAATGCAGTTCATCTAGGCCAAAACAACTCACTGCACGACTGTACAAAGCAACACATGCACACACTTTGTTTCTGGTCTCAGGGGTGTGAGAGGCTAAGAGGGGAAAATGTGTTGGTATGTGTGGAGGAGAGGAGGAGGAGGAGGAGGACAAGAGTACGGCACAGAATGACACGAGTGCCGTCAATATGGATCGTCTAATGAGGTCTAAGGGGTTCGTACCCCTGATGAGATGATGAATGATGAGAAATTACTTCTGCTTGACCTGCGTTGTATTCGTTCCACAGCTTCCAGACAGGCGGAAGCAGCATCAAAACAACTAGTGCCCAGTGAGAGGCTGAGGAGATACTAGAGGTTTGTCCACAGTGTTAGTCAGTGTGCCTAAGGTCACCGGACTTGTCCAGATTATTTCGGGAACACCAGCGAAGGCCGTGGGTAACCAGACAGGAAATCACATCTATAGCCTGGAGGTTATTTTAAGAAGATGGAAAAATGCCTACTCTAAAAACTACTCTGCATACAATGTTATCACTGGCGCTACTTTTCTGAAAGTCATCAATCATGTGCACAGTGAATGTGAATGAGAAAATCAAGTCTGAATGGTAACCATGGGGTAATGCTTTTATATCCTCAAATGCAATAAAGCTGCTGGATATGTGACACGTCTCAGCAGCACCGAAGTCGAGATTCTTTTTCTTCTCTTACTTTGCAGCAGACTAGATGCTTCAGGTGTATCGAAATTTGAAATGGAAGACATCTGTAAATTTCCACCTATTCAGCATGATGTTCTTATGAAATAGCACAAAAATATTCTGTTATTGAATTACACAGAATAACAAATAAACTAAATCACACTCTAGCCTCTGTACGATACTACACACTTAGTACAGTATTAGTACTTAGAACAGTATAGGCCATGTGTCTATTATGCCTTTCAGGAGTTGTCAGTAGTAACATTTGGCATCACCACGAGGCCTCAGTCCTGTTCAGGAGGGTGACCTTTCTGTCGCTTGTGGGGCCACACCCTGCTCAGCCAGACAGGTTCCTCAGCAGTATCTCAACACATCATTAGATGCACCCAAGCGCGTCGCTATGCACTGAAGCGGCAGCAGCACAAACGCATACCAAAGACTTTAACTTCAATCTGCCAGACCATCTAAAGAACAGACATTTAAAACGGCCTTGTTGCACTGGCGGATAATGTGGGTTTTTAAATCTAGCTTTGAAGAGACTGACATCCGAAAAGAGTTATTCTCTTCTTTCATCTCGCGTTAACAAGATGTACACGTACATGTCGTGACAGACAAAAGCTCATTTTCACATAGAGCCTCTAAGTCTGAAACATAATCGGCAACTCAGGGGAGGCATACACCTAGCATTATAAGGTGCCTTCTAGATTGCTGTTATGGCTAATATGTTTACAGGGTACATTTGCTCTGTTGCCGGTGAACATAATCTCAGTCAATAACAGCATGACCAAAAGTCTATGCTCTAAATCCATGTAATCAGCATAGCAATTGATTTCATTGCAGAGTAATGTGGAAGCTGTGCAAGAGCTGCCGTTTGCCCAGAGCCTATTGACTTCACAGAGTGCAACGACAGGCCAGCAGGGAGGAGCGCCCTGCCGTAACTACGAATTTACCCTAAACACAGGCTAGATGTCAAGACCTCCTCTCTACTGATCTGATGTTTCTCATCTATTTACAAATCAAAACATCACAGGCTCTTTTGTCATTTCATCCTGCTGGTGAAGAATACAAAATAAAATCAACAGAAGATATTACTAATATTACTAATAGACTGAAAAATTCCCCTCATCTTAAAAAATAGTTAGGAGAAAGTGTCCATACACACTCCCATGATTGGCCCAGAGAGAGTCAATAACAAGTGTTGGACAGAAACAGACATGTGCATTTCATCTCAGAAAGACTCGAGGACAAACGGACACTAATGAAAGAGCTGAGCATGACAGTGAGTAAGTATATATCCCACAACAGAATATTCTCTGTATTCAAAGCCCGTATGAAGTAAAAGTTCTCAGCCTAGACTGGAACGCTAAAAGTGAAAGAGGTCCAATCAGGTCCATCATAACCCAACCGCTAACTTGCTAAGTCATCATATAACCTAAAACAAAGACGCTATTTACGATTCTCTGATGCTGTGTGACATGAAAGGTCTAAAAGTCAAGAGTGATCCTGCAGGCATCCTGCAGCAGGGCATAGCAGCGCTCAAAAGGCTGTGTGTCAATCATCTCCATGCGATGGCGGGCTTCCAGGCCGGATAGGGAGGAAACAGAGCTCACTGCCAAACTTCCTGACACCACATAGAGACACAATAGGCTGCGGTGGCTGGGAGCGGACCCCTCGGGACAGCGTGCTGCGCTAATGGGACCACTACCCGCTGTTCATGTGTTGCTGGAAAAATATGTTTATATCTCTGTGATGGGTCAGCCATTATAATGAGAGACTCTGACACAGTAGTTCTATGTTAGAATAAATGAAAAACCTTTTAGCAATACTACTACTACTTTTATTTTGAATGTCAAGCAAATGTCTGATGTTGTCCCATAAAAGACAGGGACAGCTCCACTCATGACACAGTCTATGGTGTCTATTGGAACATGGAGGATTCCTGTCTCGTCACATAGTTGCAGCTCTGCCTGGGTTGAGTCGGCTTCCCAGACTTGTATGACAAGGTACTGAAGGCTTCAGTGAGTACACCGGTGTGGGCGGGAGCCTGAAACAGAGGAGACTTGGCATACCTGACTCAAGGTGGCAGGTCAGTACACCAACAACAACTTGATACAAAACTCCTGCATGCTGCCCCCTGCCCACTATTGTGAGTAAAGGAGCTCCTGGGATACTCTACTGAAATATACTACTGAAATAGTGCAGCTGCTTGTAAGTTATTGAATCATTTTAATTGAGTAGTTTCATTAAAAAAAAATATATAATAGTCTTTCTCTCGCTCACACACAAAAGACACACAAAAACACACATTTGTATAATTGTGAGGACATTCCCTAGATGAACCCAACACACTACAAGCCTGACCCCAACATGTACCTTAACCTATCCATGAAATGAGCTAAAAACTGGGCTGTACTTGTGGAAGGACACACAGGAAGACAATCCACTAAGAACATATTTACAAGTTGGCACATGATGATATGGTGGGAAGTGTAGGCTACTCGTGTAAATCCTACTCCTGCAGACTACAGGGGTTTGGTGTACAACAGCCGCAGTTCTCACCCGTTAAGACCTGATCCATGTGATGTCCAAGCAAGCGCAGATGTGCGACAGGCAATACTCACTTGATGCAAGGATTCAGGGGGCAGCTGAGACGCCTTGAACAGCTCTCCTACTTTGCTGGCCGATAGTTTTCCTGAGCTGTCAGCTTTGGCACAGGTTGTGGAGACCTGAGTAATATCTGTGTTCATTTTCATTCAGGGAGATGAAAGTCCCTCCAGACGCCACACCAGAATCCTGATCCATTCCCAGACTGCCGCATGGAGAGACGAGTTGGCACCGCGCGGCCAAATAAATCGCTAGATTCAACCCGACCACCGCCTCTTGGTAGATTGAGTCGGATGACGGATTGGCAAGAGCAGGGAAAAATCACCACCGACAAGTAGACTGCTCGCTCGGCTTCTCCACTACTGGCTATTATGGCTGATTGTAGCACTTACCAGTCTGCGCCTTGTGGGGGCGCCAGAACAGAGGGAGAGCCTTGGTGTTTTGTCCATTAGAGGTTCCCCTTCACAAGCCTTTTCATTCCAAGGACCCCGTATAGATTTGTTTTAATCCACGAACAAACACCTGATAAGAGTTTGTCACAGGGAGGCATTACTGTGGTTTGATATGCTTTAGTAGAGGATTGTGTACCTGTCTACACTGCAGGTGTAACAGTTGAGAGAGTGAAAATTATTATTAAAAGAAACAATAGCCTAATTCATAATTATATAATTGTGAAATATTAAATAAAATACAAATGGTGAAATCAAACTAATTCCCTTTGCTAGGGACCCCCTATAACCACCTCAAGGACCCCTTGTTGAGCCCAGGAGCCCACTTTGGAAACCACTGCATTAATTCACATGGTCGCTTAATAAATATACACTAAAACCTCCTGATGCTGTCCATTGTAAGGACTATGTTAAAAAAATAAATGTAGCTCACATTGTGACTGACTAGTAAGGTAGCATTCTCAAATCCAAGTGAGGGCTTTGGTAAGCAAAAGTCAATAGGACTCTAAAAGTCTAATGTAGCTTTACTGCCATCCTCTGTTAAGGAAAATACCTACAGCATCTGGCAAGATTGAGCTGGGAGCAGTCCAAAGGTGGATAGAAAGAAGATTCCCTAAATTATTCTGAAGAAATTGGCATCTAAAGTTACTGGATATTTTATGCTGTGTATCAATATTTATCATATTTGTGTAAAGAACCAAGCGTTTAATTTGGACACAACATAACTCAACTACAGAATACAGTACTCTTTTACTGCAATGGTAGAAACAGTATTTTGTACATGATAAAAGCATGACTTATCTTGTCTGTTATGGGGAGTGGTTCAACCAGGTTTGTACATGCTGTAAATGTTTTCAGTAAATTTCCTCATGGGTGTTAAATGGACACAATGATGTTTTATGGGATTAAAACGTCATTTGTTGCAGGAGAGAGACTCAACCACAGACTTTGCCTTGAGTATGTGTCGACTCAGTCTTTCATAAATGGTTAAGTTAGACAGCCGTGTTCATAAAAAGTGAGCGTTGAATGATTAACCATGACACTATTGTTTGTGAACATTGAACATAAGAGCCCTGAGCAAGGTGTCCAATCTATTATGATGCCATTATTCAACTATTTATTTCCTTCATCACATAATAAAGCTAGGCTTACTAAGTGTGTGAGTGCCGCTGACCCCATCCTTGGCCTGAGAACCACATTGAGGGTTTAAAACTCCCAGGAGCCCCATTGAGTAGACACAACACACAGGGAAAACACTTATGCCAAACAGAAAAATTAGGCGTTTGAAGTTTGTTGTTATCAATTGTACCCACTACTAAGCCCTCACTATGTAATGCAGGAATTAACTGAATGAATCTCAACTTTGTCCATAATCTTGTGGCACTAGTTTAAGTCCATATACTGTAATGTGCTGAACTGAGTGTTAAAACACCTCACATCAGCATGAAATCACCTGTAACCTTTTCACGTTGGGAAGGAAATGCCACTGCTGTGTTTATCATTACTAAAAGTTGATATGAGCGTGTAGATATGATCAGATGCTCAGCCGTCTCTGATTAACTTGATCAGTTTGTCTGACGCAATCTGTGTGTTTCTGTTCTCATGAAACAAAAAGAAGAGAGATGTTGCTACTCTATGTAAAGGCGTCTGACATGGTTCATGGTTAAGTCACATACTGTACACCACTAAATAAACAGTAGCAGTCTGGGCCACTGTGTTTTTCTCCAGGAGGTCTGACTCTCTCACATTATCAGACCTATCTGGGAGCTTGAACAAACAGTAGCATTTTTACTGCAGCACCCACTTTATCGTTTCCACGTACTGCTGGTCTGAAGGCAAGTTGACGTTTTGACGAATGCTGGAGCCATTTTTTAATGGGACGGGTTGGTTCAGGCGTGTCCTAGCTTAACCATTAAACCCAGGTTTCACCCATCTGAGTTACTCAGTTGACAACTGGGACGTTGACTGACCTGTTGGAACATTCAGGTGTTCTTTCACTTCTCATCCTCAGAAGTGATGTTGGCAAAGATCTTATTCCTGCTCTGCCTGGCATCCACCTTGGCAGAGCCACTCTGTGCGCCAGGTAAGTGATACATGGTCAGTCCTCTTACTCAGAGAGAAGCTAGTATTGCTAGTTTAATTAATGTAGCTTGCTCATACTCGTTTGGCTTGATATTCAGTTACATTTTATCCCACAGTGTATTTATACCTATATAAAATATTGAATCTACAGATCAATAATGTTTCAGCAGTGCTTTGGGAAAGAACTTGATAGTAACAATAGAGTCACTATTCTTGCCTCCTTGTTGTCTGTCAACTCCAAGGAATGTGGAATGCAGGTTCCATTCTTTTAACTAGAACAAACTCAGACTGGCCTCATTGCTCAAAACTCAATAGACTGGCTTAGAGCTCAGAGGTGACCATGAAGTCACATGTGGGTCTACATGGTAGTCTAAAGACAGGACAGCAAGGCACCACTAACTAAAGTTTAGCCTGAAAATCAAAGGCAATCAGGCTTTTATTTAGAAATACCTCATATTAATACAAATTTTCACTGAAATGATGTCGTTCTCATCACAGTACTCATGTTTTAGTCAACAGCTGTTATGCTCTTTGTTGAGATACACAATGTAAATACATTTGCACAGAACAGCTGTTACAGCACGGACACAATGCAACAATACCTGAATCGGCATTTTGTTCTTTATTTGAGAAAGTGTAATGTCATCCAGATTCCACAGACGTTCAATAATGTGTTATTGTTGTAGATGGTTTAGATGCCTACAAAGTCCGACTCAGCATCAAAACAGCCCTGGGAGACGAAGCTGTACGTATACATCTAAACATTTATCAAGTTGAGAAAATGATCAAAACATTACATCATAAATCATTTTATATGACCTGTTATCTATGCAATTATACTGTCTGTTGCCAAGAAAACATTTGAAAATGATCATAATTACTTTGAGACAAAGTCCAACTGGTGATCATGCAACCTTGAAGCTGCTCACTCCAAAGAGCACATTATACTTTAATGTTCTGTTTATTGCTATTGCAGTACGAATGGAACAAAAATGAAATGTTCCTTTTCCGAGCAACTCTGGCTTTTGCCATGAGGAGATACTTCAACAGTGAGGATTTCAAGTAAGAGACCTTTCCATGTCTTTATAATACAGACATGATAACTACAGTATGATGTCTCTTCTCACCCTAATAAAACCAGTGACACATTCTTCATGGTGTTTATTGTCTTGTGGAACTTCACCAGTGTGGACAGCATTGTTGTGTGTGAGGAGACGCCAAGGGTGTCCTTCTGGTTTGTGGTGGCATCGCCTCAGAACGCCACACGCCTTGTTGAAAAGGCAGATGTGAAGAATGCTGTAAGGTAATGAACTACATCAATAATGATACTATGATCCTTTATTCATCCCTGTGGGTAAAGAGGGAGGTCAGATCACAGGGTCAGCTATGTAACAGCGCCCCTGGTGCTGGTAGGGATTCAGTGTCTTGCTCATGGACACTTCAGCAGGATGGATGCTTCCCAACTCAGGGGCGGGAATCTGGGAACTGTGGTTGAAGGGCGGTCTCCACATTTCAACATCCTTTATTTCAACTGCCAAACAACTGCACTGAATCCTGGTTGATTCTAAAAATATGAGGTACAGTCGTGTTACTCTGCACTGTTAGAGTTGTAGCAATTGTAAAAGTCTCCCATTATTCATCAGTGCTGCTACTACAGCAAAAACTGCAGCCTATTCTTTTTCAGATTGTACTTTGTTCTTATATTAGAACAAAATAGAACAAAATAATATGTTGTTCTTGTGCATGGTGCCACAGAGCATCAGTGGTATACTGTTGCATGCAGCACATGCAGCAAAAAATGGAACTTCTGTGATGGCTGCAAGGTAGGCCTGGAGATGGTACGTGCTCATGTTGCAAATCAGATTGCTGATGCTGATAATGGGAAGTATTTCTGACCATTTTATTGATTTATTCATTGTTACAAAAACTAGATTTTTGGACGTTCAGTAAAGTAACTATATGCTCAATGTAACGCCCGGCAAGCCCAGAATTAATGCCCTGTCATAATATTCAATTAAAAATCAACAACCAAATAACGAGTGAAAAAAAGCCATCAATATGACAGGTAATCCATTGTAGAATTGCAACATGTTTAGGAATACTGAATGTAAATAAAGTAGAATGTTTTTTTGCAAAATGATCATGTCCATATTGAATCTAAACCTTATCTGCCCAACAGGTTGTCCAGACATCGCATCAACAATGCCTTCCTGCTAACAGATCACACCCTGGAATTTGTCGGCATCTCTCCCACCTTTGCAGCACCAGTCAAGCCTAACACCCCTCCATGGCTCATTGTGTTTGGGGTGGTCATAGGCGCTGTTTGTGCTGGCATCGTCGCTCTGCTTGTGTCTTCTCTGCTCAAAAAGAGACGGTGAGCAAATGACTTTGGATGCAGTACATTTAGCATTTTGTCAATATTCAAGTGATTATTAAGCTTGGTCATTTTCTGCTTGGTTAATCATTATCTAGCAGAAAGAATGGGAAGACAGAAGATGGGAACTTTGAAGAGACACAGGTGAAAGTGCCGGAGAATGGCGTTGCATGTGAGAACCTGGATGGTGTTTACAACACAGGATTCTCAGAAGATGAACACGTCACAGTGATGTAAAGGGCTACTCTACAAACTGCTGCCATACAAGATAGAGGCTCCATAGGGACGTTTGCTGCACTGTTTTTGTTTGTAGATAAAGTAAAGCTGTGCTTTATTTTAAATGTTTGTAACTTGATGATGTTCATAAATTTGACAATGCATCCTGAACTTTTTTTTCTTTTTGAAAGGTGCTGAACATTAATATAATAACCTGCAGGGCCTAGAAAAACAATAATGCAAGTATTGTCATTGTCCAAGGAAATTAATACTGTGCTGAAGGATGATGTAATGCTTTAAGGTGTAAGACTTGCTTACCCAAATACACCATGAATTAAAGATAAATCCATCTGTGTGTGGATACTTGTCAGTAAACCACATCTGAGTGTGATATGTTCTTTGAAGAGTTTAGGTGACCATACTAACTGCTACATTTTCAGTCCTTTACACAGTGCAGTTTGAAATGTCAGCTTTATTTCTGGGGGGAAGGGGAGTTGGGGGGTTATGGATAGGCAATAGGCCATGGTTGTTCAATACAAACTTATTATAACACGCAGATGCCTATATTATTCAAAAGTGCATTTCTTTTAATGAAACAGAATGGAACAATTTGGCACTGTGGCAGCCAATCATTCTCCAATAACCCTTCTAAAATTACCCACACCAGACATGAGACATTCACTGCTTGACTTTTCAACACTACGTGCATTGAATGTCTTACCTAGTGCAGGAGAAGGTGCCTCTTTTTAAATGTCTACTATTTTCTTTGGTGACAGGTTTGCATTGTGATATCACAGCATGGGAAATCCAACATCAAAAACCAATGTTTGATGATATCATACTATACTTGTTTCCCCATTTATTATTATAGAACAACCAATAACATTGCATATTAATTTATGTTTTAAAAGCCTGTATGTAAGCCTACATACTTTTTTGTTATGACCGCTAGGGGGTGGAATGTTCACGTTTTCTGTAGACTTTAGTTGCTCCATATAGGATACTACTGATGCAGTTAGCGAGTGATACATCTGAGTTAATGTTTCGCTGCATACCTAACATTTCAAATCCAACCATAGATGAAAACCCCTGCAAGGAGTTGCGTCTTGCCATGACATTTTATCACAGAATTACTTATTAAACAAAAAAGATTTAATTTGCTTTATCTGAAATAAATGGCATTTCCCACACTAGACTATACAGGTATGGTTCAGAGTTCAGGAAGTCGGAGAAATCGGGTCTAATCGCCAAAGCCCGAGTTCCCAAGAGATATTACGACCTGAGAGCAAACAGACAGAGCGACAGTTCTCACGGCTACGTCATCACTCTGAGTTCGCGTACCATTCTGGAATCTAGAGATGGCCATTGAAACCGGCTTGTCCTCGTCAGCCTCCTCCTTCTCGCTCAGTCCTTCCTGTCCCTCTCTATAGTCAACTTTCCAACAAAGGCAAAAATGCTCCCAAAATAATCGTTAAAAAGTACTGTCATATAATCACTCTCAATCTCTCTCTACAACCTTGATTTCCCCGACGTCAGTGCTCGACTTGACGTTCAAAAGGTACTTCCTGGTGATAGTCATATATCCGATAATCAAGATAGCACCTGAAGGTACAAATAGAGAAACAGTACATATGAGCAGGAATATTATATTTCACTTGATATGATCTTTTGAAGATATAAGCACATTTCTTCAGATGCTGATTAGTTAAGAAGCAAACCGTTTGCACTAACTATGTACAAGCCGAAATTTGTTGTGTTCGATCTGGGTAAGTGTGCCAACGTTATCCTCTCTAAGTCTTATGGCAGCTAGCTAGTTAGCTAACCTACTGTAGCTAGCAGTAGCTCTAATACTGTAGCTCATCCCTTCGAGTGACCTGTATTTTCTACACTTATTTACAGATTATACTCTCTGGCCCTTCTGGGTAGATACTCATGTCGACGCACCTTTTCACAAAGATAAGAAGTAAGTAGAAAGAAACATGCTGGGACACACTGTCCTGTATAACCCACCCTGAGCCCCCCCCCCCACGCACAACAGGCCACTTTACTTCTAGGACACTTTACACTCTGCTACACTTTATAATTTATAACTTTTGTACTTTTATAACTTTGTACTTTTATAATTTTGTACTTTTATATTTGTTCTTAGCACTAGCGTAGGGTGCCAGAGAGGCATAAGAATTTCATTGCCAACTTTTGCTTTTTTGTGAATGTTTGTGCATATGATAATAAAAAACCTTGACCTTGACCTTAATATGAACATGAACCTCCCAAATATCAACCAACGTTAAATTGAAGATATCCGGATTGAACCACTTTCTGGTCTTGTTTTCTGAAGTTGGTTATTAATAGTTAATTAGGAAATGGCATTTTGATAAGTGAGATTAAAGTGGTAAACCATTACTTATAAGACAGAAAAAGACTGGAGTCAGTGAGCACTTCCGTATTCTACCAGCCTATCAAATTACATTATTCAATCACTGAAGGCGAGAGTGATTAAACCCTATAATAATAAACTACATTATGAATTAATAAACTTAGCGACCCCCCCCCCCCATTAAATGTATTGGTAATATATTTTATTAATGTCTTTGGCTATGTTGTGCACAGGCCGATGATTTTTTTTCACTTTTTTTTAACAGTCCTGCAAAATATAAGGGATATACACAATACATTGTAGAGATGTTCATTGAGAATATCCCATCTCGGTGTCTTTGTAGGGGAGTGATACTGGATGCAAGGCGGCAGCAGGTCTCTCTTTATAAAGACACAGTGGCGGTCCTGACCTCTGTCCACAACCAGGGCATTAAGATAGGTATAGCCTCACGGTGAGATATCTAGAATACAGGCAATTTTGTAATGCCTTAAATTGAGAGCTGTAAAGTTCTTTTCGGTTCTGAAATGTCATGGTGCACTCTTCTCACTATTTTTCAGCACTGGGGAGGTAGATGGAGCCAATCAGCTCCTGTCACTCTTCAATCTCAACCAGTACATCTCCTTCAAAGAAATATACCCTGGTTCAAAGATCACTCACTTTAAAAAGTAAGTCTGAAAATGCATTCACACAATTTATGACCTTGCCACTAGTGCCTCTTTCTTGAATGCAATTGACACAGAAGGTTGTGCATGTGTGTTTACGTGTGTGTGTGCGCGTGCATTTATGCATTAGAGAGGGAGTGCAGAGGCCATGTGAAGGGCTGGCCATAAGGTCTGGCCCAAGGTAGATGTCACTTCTGAACCCAAATTTTAAGTACGTTCGGACCTGTTATCCCCTCTCTCTCTCCAGGCTACAAGCTGACAGCGGATTCCAGTACAGTGAAATGATGTTCTTTGATGATGAACAGAGAAACATCTCAGACATCAGTCGATTAGGTATTTTCAACATCACTATATCATTCAATTTCACATGTCAGTTTCACATAACCATGACACTTCTTGAATCTTTGTCACTCTAAAGCATGTTCTCCTCATGATTTTGCCTGTGTTTGGCTCCATTTAATGTTCCCTCTATCCTTACAAGTTTCTCAGTCCGTGTTGCTGAAAAGCCCCCACAGCCTGATGCTGCCAACACCATGCTTCATAGAAGCGATGCTGTTAGGGTGACAAGCTGTCCCCAGTTCTCACCAAACACAGCCCTTTGCACAAAATGAAGAATTCAATTTTCATTTCATCAGAATGTTTTGCCTCAGTGTTTCCCTGCCCAGATTTGTCAAGTGCTGTGCTGATTGTTGTCCTTCTGGCAAAATCTCCCATCGTAGCCTAGGAGCTCTTCTGTCAGAGTGTCCTTGGGTTCTTTGTCACCTCCCTGACCAAGGTCTTTTTTGCTTGGTTACTCAGAACCCTAGGAGCTCTTCTGTCAGAGTGTCCTTGGGTTCTTTGTCACCTCCCTGACCAAGGTCTTTTTTGCTTGGTTACTCAGATTGTCCTCTTGTAAACTCCTAACACTTTAGAAATGGTTTCATAAGCTTCCCCAGATCTATACCTCCTTACAATTCTGTCTACGGACAATTCCTAGCATTTCTGTTGTGTACTGTCAGCCGTGGGACCTTACATAGACACGTGTGTCATGCCCAATCAATTGAATTGGCCACAGGGGGACTCAAACCAAGTTGTAAACACGTATTGACTCAAAACCTTTCATCTTTTCATTTCTAATTAGTTTGTAAAAACTATAAATAAAAAATCCACTTTGACATTATTGATTGTGTGTGGATCACTGGCAAAAATCCATTTAATCCATTCAAGGGCTTGAATACTCTATGAAGGCACTATATTTATGTATGTAATATTTTAATAGTTCAGTTGCTTATGTGAACTAGCGAGCCAAGTAGCCTAACATAATTTACTCTCTATAGAAGAGATTAAAGCAGCTGATCAACTAGAGACCCTGAGAGCTGAGATCACATTCAAATAAAGTGCTAATGAATCATTAGTCATTCCCACAAAGTGCCATGGGACTGTACACAGTCTGTATTTGTTTACTTATTTAATTGTCATTTTATCGTTTTAAGATGATATCTTTGATCAGGAAAGTCAAACTTTAGTATTTTCATTTGGTTTCACTGGGTATCTGCTGCATGCCATGCTCCTTTCCAATGCCAGAGATAATCTTCTGAAATCACTTTTGATTTGATTGATTGAGTTTTCAAATAATATACACATGGAGAGCATTTAACAAGACAGCGACTCTGCCTAGATGTGGATGTCCTTCTAAAATATCACCAAGAGCCACAAGAAAATATTAAAAGTAGTAAAAAAACAACCCAAGAATAACATCCAGTGATCTACAAGCCTCCATTCCTACATCTGATGTCACTGTGCATCCATCAACAATAAGAACAACACTGAATAGAAATGGCATTCATGCAAGGGTAGCCAGAGTCTGCCAGAGTCTTGCAAAGATTTTTGGAAGTCTGTTCTCTGGACAGATGAGTCCAAAATTAAACTCTTTGGTTGCAATCAAAAATGCCTTGTTTGGCAAGGTCAGCTGTGTATATGTTTTGACCATAAAATTTGATCTCTTGTTATAGTGCCCCCTGTAGGCCGTATGTTGAATATTGATTATGTCTTGGTTGATGGACACAAAAAACATGCACTCACATACAGTGCATACGGAAAGTTTTCAGACCCTTTCAAGTTTTCCACATTTTGTTATGTTTCAGATTCATCTTAAAATGGATTCAGTTCATTTTATTTCTCATCAATCTACACACAATACTCCACAATGACAAAGCAAAAACAGGTTTTTGGAGTGTTTTGTTAATTTATTAAAAATAAAAGACTGAAATATCCCATTTACAGAAGTATTCAGACCCTTCACTTAGTACTTGGTTAAAGCACCTTTGGCAGCAATGACAGCCTCAAGTCTTCTTGGAAATGATCCTACAAGCTTGGCACACCTTTCTTTTGGAAGTTTCTCCCATTCTTCTTGGCATAATCGTTCAAGCTCAACCAGGTTGGATGGGGAGCGTCGGTGCACAGCCATTTTCAGATCTCTACAGAGATGCTCTATTGGGTTTAGGTCCGGACTCCAGGACTTTCACAGAGTTTTCCCGAAGCCACTCTTGTGTTTTCTTGGCGGTATGTTTTGGGTTGTTGTCTTGTTGAAATGTAAACCTTCGCCCCAGCCTGAGATCCTGAGCACTCTGGAAAAGGTTTTTACTTTTATATTTTTCTGCATCCATCTTTCCCTCTATCCTGACTAGTCTCCCAGTCCCTGTCGCAGAAAAACATCCCCACAGCATGATGCTGCCACCACCGTGTTTGACTGTAGGGATGGTATTAATGAGGTGATGCTCAGTGCCTGGTTTCCTCCACACACACGCCGTTGGGAATTGTGGCCAAATAGTTCAATCTTCATTTCATCAGACCAGAGGATGTTGCTTCTCATGGTCTGAGAGTCAATCAGGTGCCTTTTGGCAAACTCCCAGTGGGCTGTCATGTGCCTTTTTAGTGAGGAATGGCTTCTGTCTGGCCACTCTACCATAAAGGCCTGATTGGTAGAGTGCTGCACTGATGGTTGTCCTTCTGTAAGGTTCACCCATCTCCACAAAGGAACTCTGGATCTCATTCATAGTGACCTTCAATTAGGCACAGGTGGACTCCAATCCAATGTTGAAGCATCTCAAGGACCATTGATAGAAGTAGGATGCACCAGAGCTCAATTGCGAGTGTCATAACAAAGGGTCTTGTGTGTATTGTGTGTAGATTGATGAGAAAAAAAAATGAATTGAATCCATTTTAAGTCTGAAACATAACACAATGTGGAAAACTTGAAAGGGTCTGAAAACTTTCTGTATGCACTGTACATGCAGACACACTGAACATCGTACATTACTAGGCTCCCTGAATAAATCATTGACACAGGATGTAATGTTATAACAACTTACCCTGTTTCTCTGCTTCCCCAGGTGTCCACTGTGTTCTAGTCCGTAATGGAGTAACAATGAAACTAGTACAGGAAGAGCTCAGTCGCTTCTCCTCCAGAGGCTCTACATGAAGACTTGACATGAATGTGATTTTTTTCTTCAAGATTCCTCCCCTGCTGAAGCGTCTGTGCTCTCACTCCTCATTAGGTGGATTTTGCAACTGAAAAGCTTTTTTTTTTCTTCAGGAATTAATAAAGCATTACATTTTTATAGATTCATATAATAATTATGATTCTCTTTCCTGCTTTTTTTGCCCCAATATTTGTGTCTTGTGTCCTGATCACGTTGCGATGGTGTATACACAGATGCAGTCCATATGTTCGACTTTAGGTGGCAGCATTGTACTGCCAACCACTGAGGTTACAAATTGCTTGACTTCACAATATGAGCATTCTGTCTTCATGGGTTTTTAACATTTATAATGCTGAATGCTAAACATACTTGAACTGTTTTTTGTTACAATAGTTAATTGTAACTATTTTTCTCATTGAAACTCATTGTATTCATATTTAGTTCAATGTTACTTCTGCTCATGATGAGGAACACTTCTTGTTGTAGTATAATATCATATATTCTTGCAGACTGTTACACCAGCAGGCCAGTATATTGACAGTATAATGATGACTATTTATCATGTGGCCCTTCATTTAGTAACCCATTCCTTTTCTCTGTATTTCATGTTCTTGCCCGGAGTAGTAATCTTTTTACACCTCATTTTTCTTTCCAGTGTGTTAAAGATTTTTTTTGTCATATTTGGTTTGAAAACATTGTTTTCTCATTAGAATGGTTTAATTTCCCACTACTGCAAACAAGAAGTGGGGACAAGCAAATAAGGGTGACAGGTAATATGGCAAGTCGAATACATTTTATCACATTAGAAGTGTAAATAATGGTATATTATTTTAAGAACTTTAAATGATAAATGAGTTTTGAAAAGGGTCATTATCAAATGACAGATTGTCTGAATAACATTATACCATTTTAAAGTAAATCATTGTTTTACTGCTGTTGGTATTCTGGACTCCTTTTGTCTTGTGTGTATTGCATCATGTCACGGTGTCTTCCTAATTTCATCTCAGAATTTAAGTAAGCATTTGATATGTTTGATGAGCAAACGTGAACAAAACAGTGACTAGTGAAATGTTTGCATTAAATAAATGATGGGAACAAATGAATAGCACTGTAAGTATACATCGGCAAACAGTTTAATCACTGAAAATCAGATACTCTTCCAGTGAGTGAATACCATGTAAGTGTTTCCCCCAAAAAGTTAAGTGTCAACCATAGAACAACAACCACTAAAGCCAAGGTTGATATGTATCTACATATGGACATCGTTTACTGTACTTCCACTACAGTACACAACAGTCTTTGACAGTGCTTCTTAAAATATCAAATAATCTAATCATTTCTAAGTGTGCAAATTGCATAGTGAGCAGGTTTCACTACCATGATGATCACTACTCTGGATCTACAGGGCGAAATGTGAGTTTATACAGAGCAATGTACGCATGTGACAGTGTTGGCCTATTGGGACTTTGTGTGTTTTTTAGAATTTATTTGATTCACATTACCGATTGCCATTCAGATGTAAAAGTTGCATTCAAACTCTAAGTGTTCCTAGTGAGTGTGCCCCTATTAAACTATCAATATTAAATATCACAATTTTGTTCAATATTTCATGAGGCCTATTTTCTAACAATGCAGCTTTCAGGGCTCAGAATCAATATTTCAGAAAGTTAATATTTCATAACTTTAGCTTTGAAAGCCTAAGTGCATTATTAATATCAGTTACAAGAGCAGTGTAAAAGTGACACATTTCATATGCACTTTATACACAGTGGAGGTGAATCTATGAGGGGTGCATTGATTTCCCCGCAAATCTTGGCTCTACACTGCCTTTTCTGGGAGGTGGGGGGGGGTCTGTGTATTTTGGCCTCCTGTTGTGTTTAAAATCCATCAGTGTCAATGCAGTCCTCCTCTCTCTACCGTTTCTTTTTATCCAGGGTAGGTCCTCTAGAAATCCCATTTCTGCAGTTCTTTTTCTTCGTCCTCCTCAGTTTCTTGTTTATATGTCTCATTGACAACATCCTCCATATTCTGGCCTCCCTCTACCACCTGCGCCTCTTCCTCTGTCAACTTTTTCTCTTGCTCCTTCTCTTGTTCCCTCTCTTTGATGATCTCCACCAGCCTTTGAAACTTCTGGTTTAACTCTTCCATCCCTCCCACCTCTCTTCCCTCCTCCTTCTCTCCATCGCTCTCCAGTGAACTCAGTGACTCGGCCCTCGAGTCACGCCCCTCGAACTCATAAGTCTGCAGTGAGTCATAGGGTGGCTGGGACAGGTCAAAAGTCACCTGATCCAGGCGGAAATTCAGGAAATCTTCCATTCTGATTGGCAGGGAGTTGGTAGTCCCTATTCTCTCGGGCGCATGCTCCGGCCCACATGCCCAACCCCTGTCGTATCCAAACACCGCCCCACATAAGGGAAAAGGCTGTGGGGTCAGGTCCCTCCTCCCAAGTCTGTACATGTTCAGAGGCTGCGCTCCCCCTGGGTACAAACCACTGCTTCTAGTCCCGTTCATAGCCATCTCTCTGTTACTTGGATTGAGTGAACCTACAATGCTGTATGTGTCCCTTTTCAGGTAAACAGGAGTGTTAGCAGCATTGATTTGGCTGCTGTTAGGATCATTTTTCTCTGAGAAGGAGGGAATAGAGGAATCGGTATCAATTTCATCTACTGTAGAGCTGGTTGCTCCAGTGCTGATCTGTGTCTGAGATGACCCCGGTCTTCCCTCCTGCTGGTTTGATGAAGAGCTGGTGTGACTCTGGCATGAAGATTCATTTTGGTCAGAGTAGGTCAGAGTTGCAGCTTTGTTTGTTAAAGTCAACTCTGTTGGGTTTATCTGTATAGGAAAGCAAGAAGGACGAAATTAGATGATGCAGAAAGACACACGAGAAGCTTAGGATAATATACTCTGTTAATATCAACACTGTTAATATCTGACCTTGACCTGATCCTGATTCTGTTTCGTGTCAGAGTTTGCTTCACTGCCTCTGCTTGTGTCTGCGGGGTTGCTCTTAGCCAGCATGTGTTCTGCTTCATAACTACCAGGGCCCATCTCAGCAGAGCGCATGTGAGCTGCACCAGGCTCCAGGGGCTCAAAGGTGCTTTGGCTCTGGATGATGAGGGAATTACCAGTGTGATTGCCAGGGACCCCAAGGGTCAGCTGGGCTAGTTGCAAACCTGCCTCCAGTGGCCCTTCTGGATAATCTCTGAGAACAGGCAGAGTGTGGATGCCGTAGCAGAGACGTCCGTAGAGTGGAGCAGAGCCTGGCCGCTGAGGGTCCAGGCCGGAGCGAGGGTTACGACTCCAGCTGTACGTTCTGGCCCTTGGCAGATTCTGCTGGGTGTACCATCTGTGCCAAGAGATGAATGTCAGAGTGCGTCACACACACACACAAACACACACACACACTTCTATACTCCACCACCACAAGGATAAACATTTTAGGACGCAGCTCACATGCTCCTGTTGTTCTGCATGTGCTGTATTCTGTGCATGCTCTGCAGTGCCGTGATGTCAAAGGCTGCCGTATCTGCTTCCCCTCCCCCTTCGTCATCATAGGATATGATGTTCTCCCTGACATCATCCTCCTCGAAGGGTGAGTGGGAGTCTCGCTTCTGATGGCGCAAAGACAGCGAGAGTGCACACACCACTAAAGGGCAAAAAAGAGTCACATGACCACATAGTCTTTACACATCACAGAAACAACCTGACCGAAATGCTCAAAATCTTTCAAAAAGTCAGACATCATAGATAGTAATACGTCAGTATAAGGAAAGAACTGAGTGCGGCGGCCTTCCAAACGTACCCAGCAGAGTGGTGATACAGGCCAGCATGGCTAGTAAAGTGACCATACTGAATATGAGCGATGGAGAGGTAGATGGCAGGAGCACACAAACCATGTGTCTCTCCCATCTCTTGTCCCTCTGTCTCCCCCTATCCTCTGTCTGCATGCCCCCTCTCAGACAGGGACAAATGGTCACGGTGACTGTGCCAGTGTTGGTGAGACCAGACGCCCCGTCGCGCAGCACAACTGGGACGTAGAGGGTGAGTAAGGAGGCGGAAAAGCCAGGGAGGGGCTCCAAGGCTGACTGGAGCACCAGGCTGGCTGTCACACCTGATAACAGGGCAAAGCACAGGACATCAAACACAATCATCGGAGAGCTAGCACACAGCAGTTTTGTTTTGTGACTGTGTATAAGAGAGAACAATAGACCAGTTCAGTACTACCTCCACCTTCCCTGATGGTGAGGTTGAGGGCAGAGCTGGACTCGGGAGGGATGCTGAAGTGGACTGGCGTGTCCTCTCCTCCTTGGTCCTTGTCGATGGCTCTCAGGACCTGCACTACCTGTGAAGAGGATCCTTTATTTGACCACAGTAAATAAAATATAGCTCATCAAATCTCACAATAGACATACATAGTAGCCTGTTTAATTCAGGTACAGATTTAATGGAGTTAAGTGCTGAAGAAAAAGCCTATTGACTTTGGTAGCGATGAAGATAAGGCACACAAACATCGTTGTTAAAGAATCAACACAATTTTGAGGACACCCAAGACACTACATTATACAATAGATTTCCAGCCTTAATGTTTGTATTAGCCTCAAAAGAAAGGTATTTACCAATAACTATTTTGTATATTAAAAGCTTATAATGTTGTAACAACAGAAGAAATCAAATCAGAAATGAGTAAAAACATATAGGCTTTCACAGATAGAAGCCACTTGCCAAAGCTCAGGGAAAAAAGTGCAAAAAGAAGAAAATAATATGAAGTGAAATGGAATATCAGGCAAATGCTGACACAAACTGACCTGACCGGGGGCACTGGAGTCACATACAGACGTTGTGTACTGTCTGTCCAGCTCTGGCGCATTGTCATTCTGGTCTAGTGTCTCTATGGCAACCACAACCCTTGACACAAGATTGGGATTGTCTGGGAGAAAGGAAACCAACCGTAATGTTCAAATTATCCAAGCATTTCTCGTATTTCTATTGCTCACTTTCTATTATCAACCCCAGGCGATGCTTTCAGTGAAATATGACTTTCCACTAAGCAGTGGTACCCATAGTGCTAGAGGGCAGAAGAGCTGACATACCCCTCTGTGTGGCGATGACAGTGACATTATGCCACTGCTCCCGCTCACGGTCCAACTCCATCACTGTGCTGATGAAGCCTGTGTCAGAGGCAATGCGGAACAGCGCCTCAGGATCTGACTGAGGATCGATGGAATACCTGAGATACAAAAACACAACAGGACAAGAGTAAAGAATTTGAGTCCATTTGGCACAAGGGGCTATTCTACAAATTGATTCAAAGTGGGGTCGAGGGTAGAATTTACAACATAATCTATTCAATGTACACCAAAAACAAATGTTGTGTTAAAATTGGACATAAATGAACTGAATACTTCAACCACAGAAGAGGGGTCAGACAAGGCTGCAATCTAAGCCCAACACTCTTCAACTTATAAATGAATGAATTGGCAGATAAATCAAGCATTCCAGGTGTTGTTGTCTCCATCAGCTGTCTGCAGGAGTAACAGACTTTGTGACAGAGTTTATTGTAAATAAAGTCTTTCACAAATAAATACAGACTTCATTGTCTGTCACTCCTGCAGACATAAAATATTAAAAAAAATATATGGACAAAACAAAAATCATGATTTTCCAAAAGAAAGACAGAATATCTATTAGTTCTGGGAAGTTAAACGTGACAATCGCATCAATCGCATGAAGTGTGACTATAAAGCATGGGTCAAGACCCGCACAGAACAGCTACACCGTGAGTTCTGCAAGCACATCATCCGGAGATCCCCTAACATCCAGGACTGAGCTTGGTGGATTCACACTTCTGATTGATGTTGAGAAAAGGGCTTGCAAGGTCCAAAGTCTTTACATCACACAGCTTTCCTGGTCAACATTTCCTGCCCAGAGAGTGACCCCTTCCATCAACTGGCCCAGACAAATAAAATGGAAGCTAACTCCACCCAAAGAGCATTACTGAAACAAGTTGAAAAGAATAATAAAATTGACTACATCAATTATTGGCAAAATTAAATTAGACAATACACCAGATTGAAATGTTTTGATGATTTGCAGTGAGATTATCTGGTCAGAACTTTAAAGAAAGACAAATCCTAACAAAATACTGGGTCAGTGATCACAGCCTTGCTATTGAAAAGGGACGCCATAAAAGATACGGCTGGCCAAAGGAGATACAACATGTTCTCATTGCCAATTAGGACTTTATAAAAGAAATTAAACAGTGACAGGAATGTACTTCCCTGTATTCAATAACTTTGCAATAACTTTGAAAACCTTGACCCAGAAAAAACACAATGTGCCACAATTGCAACAAAATATGTTTGTATGTATTTTAGCAACTTCACAACATGTATATGCAGTGTTTTTTGTTCTTGTCATTGAATTGAATTGAATTGAACTGATTGAGTAACTGAAGGTGTTTTCAGATATAGTTCTCTTTAAATGAACCAAACCGAATTCTCTTTGAATGGACCAAAAAGAAGTCAGTTTCTTTGCAGCCACACTGTATGTTCACTTGAAAGAAGACTCTAATGGATACATGTACATTTTCCGTTCACACTGTGGAACTCAGACCTTAACTACTGGTTGCAGCATCCATTTCCTAGAACTTGGACTCTATTTTTATAATTAATCTATGTATATAATTTCAATACAAAATTGAACAGAATAGGTTTCAATAATGCAATCAAAAATAATGTGTTTTTTTCGACCGGGCAGATAGAGGAAGTAGGTAGCCGCTATGTAATGAGCATGGAGGGACAAAAATGCAATGAAAAATGCAAAGTGAACTGGGAGCACTTTGTGTTCACTACACGGTTCACAATGGGAAAAACAAGTGAACTGAAAAACAAACTCTAAACGAACTGCTCTCAGACCACCTCACCGGGATGGTCGCAGTTCGTTTCAGAGGGTCTGAGATAGTTTGGAGCGTTCACTTATGCCCCGAAATGTTGGCGAACCGCTCTGAGTTGACTAAAAGTGTCTGAAAACACCCTGAGTGACTGAGTGAGTGTGTGATGACCACCTGATGTTGGTGCTTTGTCCTGTGTCTGGGTCCACAGCATAGACCCGTCCCACAGAGCAGACAGGAGGGCAGTTCTCAGACACGTCCAGATGGTACAGAGTCCTGGAGAATCGTGGCGGCTCGTCAGCATTAAGGACCATGACCCGGACTGTTGCCTGGTCCTTGAAGGGGCCTTTCCTTAGGTACCGAGCATCCACCATTGGGTTGGCAACCTCCACAGTGAAAGAATACGAACTGCGGGTCTCATAATCCAGCAGCTGTTGGGTGAAAAATAAAAGTCAGCCTTGGTCCATATGCTTTATTGAGACCCTATCATAAATTATTCATATATCCATATACATATATAGTGTATCACCACTCACACAGGATTCTACCTGCTTTTCTCACTCCTCTGGGTTTCCCTCTGTAACTAAAACATTCCTCTTTCTATACTAGACTTACTCTATAATTGATCGGGCTCTCATTTGAACTCATTTTTATCTTCAATTGCATTGTTGCAATTGTTGCCTGAATAGAAAAACAGAACAGAGCTCATTCAAAATATGAAACATGTTTGGACACACAAGAGTGTCCTACAAAATCGTCACATATTTTTGCTCACTGTGGTGATTTGGTAGAGTGGCCATTTCAGCGAAATGAGGCTCCACTTTGCACTTTGCTTTGTTGGAGTTGATCGAGCTTCACTCACATTGCTATCACAGCAGAACTGGTGAATTGCACTGTGGGATTCGAGTCAAATGTCTGATATCTTGTTTATTTACTGCTATCTAGCTGCAGCCCTTGATAGAAGCCGATTGCAAGGATATTGAATATAATCCCTGTGGCAGGAAAAGAGAAAATTACTTTGACAATGTGATGGAAAAATTCTGGAATAAGCACATCCGATGAGCTGCGTCACCCACGTTTAGCTTTAGATCCTCTGCTATTGTCAATCCTCTTACTACTTTTTGTAAGTATGAAATCAACGTTGATTTTATTATACAGTCATGCTTGAAAGTTTGTGAACCTCTTGTGTAATTGTATTCATTTTGAGTTTTTACCATACAGTCCTTTATGATTTGTGAAATTGCGCATGTAGCGAAATAAAAATAGTTTAAAGGGAATTAGTGCAGGTGAAAAGTACACCTACTCTTGCATTAGTTTAATCAAGTAGAATCAGGTGGGTAAATAATTGGGTATGAAGTTAACCAGTTAAAGGTCAGATCTCTGGGGAGGAGGTTGTGTGGCACTTCCATAAATCCAGATGAGAAACCTGGTCAGTTTGCATGCAGGTGAAAGAAAAACACTATGCTGTGATCCAAGGAGACCTCAGAGGACCTCAGGAAGAGAGTAGTGAGTGTGCATCAGTCTGGAGAAGGTTATAGTCATATCAAAAAGATTTGGGCTCCATCAGCCCTCTGTGAGAGAAATAATATACAAATGGAGAGCATTTAACACAACAGTATATCTGTTTAGAAGTGGACGTCCTAAAATATCCCCTAGAAAAATATAAAAACAACCCACAAATAACATCCACTGATCAACAAGCCTCCATTGGTGCATCTGATGTCATTGTGCATCCATCAACAATAAGAAGAACAATGAATAGAAGTGGCATTCATGCAAGGCTAGCCAGGAAGAGGCCTCTGTTGTCTAAAAAGGACAAAGCAAAATTGAAGTGTTTGGTCGAAAATGGCACCAAACAAAAACTGCTCACCACCAAGATAACCTTATCCTTAAGGTCAAGCATGGTGGAGGGAGTGTCATGGGTTGGGGCTGTTTTTCTTCCTCTGGACCTGAACAGAACGTCAGGCCATCAGTCTGAGAGCTAAAGCTGGGCCGAAAGTGGCTGTTCCAATAAGACGGTGATCCTAAGCATTCAAGCAAATCTACCAAAGAATGGCTCAGGAAGAAGAAAGTTTAGTGTTTTGTATTGGCCAAGTCAAAGCCCTGACCTAAATCCAACTAAGATGATGTGTCAGGACTTGAAGCGGCTGTTGATGTGAGACAGACCTCAAACCTCACTGAGTTGGCCGAGTTCTGTAAGCAGCAGTGGGTGAAAATCCCTCAAGGAAGATGCCAGAGACTGATCGGCGGCTGTAGGAGATGTTTACTCCAAGTCATCACTGCTAAAGGAGGTGCCACAAGCTATTGATTGAAGGAGTTTTGTTAAATAAACAATAAAAATAAATCATATTCATTTGTGCACATTGTCCTCATTAGGATTTGAGGTTTAAATAAGGATTTCATAACATTATTCCTCTCTAACATGGAATAATGACCATCCCCTGTAGGGTTCACACACTTTCAAGCATGACTGTACATAAACATGTATGTATACACATGCATTACTTCTTGTCTGCGCTGTGTCTCTTCACCCTGTCTCATCACTCACCTTGTTCAGCACGATGACTGCCTCTTGGTCTCTTCCAGTTATATTGAATGTCTCCCCCTCCTCAGTTTCCAGGATAGTGAACTCCATCTGAGCGTTTTCTCCCAGATCAGGATCTGTGGCGGTAAGACGGCCCACCTCCACCCCTGGCGCTGCTAACTCAGACACAGAGAACGACCAAGCACCTGCAAATGGGCAGAGAGTAGAAGAAGATAATTAATTTAATTTACTTTTGGGCACTAGCTCTGCATGTTGGTTCAGGTCCCTATTCACAAACCATTTGCTAGTGTGAATTTGTTTAAAGGTCACTGGATAGACAAACAAGTCAGAATGCCTGCACCACTCTTTCCTGTTTGAAAACAGTTATTGCAAAAACATTTAACTAGCGTGTACAATCAATTTGAGTTGCACAAATTGAATATTACCATAATGTGTTATTTCAGTGTTGTTATATTAGGGCTGCATTTGCATATTTTACATCCACAAGAGCACTGCATATATTAAGCAGTACCACAGGAGAGCAGCACTCTGCTAATGACTCAAACTCATGTATAAATTTAAAGCCCCAATCACTAACTTATTTTGACCATAGAAATTTGAGCCACTTTCTCACAGATTGTTTTGAGATGTTTGACCTGTAGATAGAAAAATCCAGTTTGCAACTCTGTTTGTTATTGGAAGCATAAACAAGCCTTTTAAAGCTTCAAAATGAATTGAAAATAAATGGTTTACCTGTCACATACTGGTGGTTCTTGCATCAAGAGTTCTATTAATCAATGTGAGAATTAAAATCCCCTTGAATCCCATTGTTTGGTTTTTGTTGGTGTAGTTTTCCTCTGTCAGGTCAAATGATTTTCTTGGCATTAGATGATGATCTATGCCTCACTCTACGATGCTGCACACTAACTAGCTGCAAAATCAATGTGATGCTTTCATTTAATGCAGAGCGGGGCATATCTCGAGCTAATGCTCATTGGTAATAATTCAAAGCCTCCACGATATAGAGAACATTTTAAATCACACCTCTCTCAGATTCAAAGGGAATACTAAATGATGTTACTTGTAGCATTATTGACAAATAGAAAACAATGACCTAGACTAAAGTGGTGTGGGAGGGAAGATAATAAAAATAATAAACTCTCGGCATTTGAAAATATTAAATTGCTTCTATAAAGCACTGTGGTATAGCGCAATACATCAACATGGGGGGAGGGTCTTCAAACATTAAGATGAATGGCAGTAAGGAGAGGATGTTGGGGATGAGAACTAGATAAGAGGGGAAGAAAGCGGAGAGATACATAGAGAAATGCATTTTATGTCTCAGAGTGTTAAGACACATTGTGCAGTGATTTTACTGTCTATTGAAGCAGAAAGCACTGAACTTTAACATCAAATATTAATAACATGGAATGTGGAAAAGCTTGGATAAGAAAAGACTGACATGATCTTTCACTCTTCTTCCTCAAGGCACAGTCCATTTGAACCTCAGGGACCAAATGGAAAAGTGATTACACACGTTGTTAATGCCAATCATCCTGACAAAGGTTATGATATTGCAATCGATGTTAGAAACAGGGATGAGAAGGAAAGCATGAAACGAGTGAGAAATATTGACTGACATACTGTTCAGCCTGAGCTATTTTGGATCTTATATCATATCTTGAGCCAGCCCAGACAGCAAGGACCCTAAGGAGGTTCGTAGTGGCAAGGAAAGATCAGACTACTGTCACAAATGCCATTACAAGATGTTTCATCATTCTAATCTTACACACAACCCCCCAGCGCGCACACACACACACACACACACACACACACACACACACACACACACACACACACACACACACACACACACACACTCTACAGATAACAGAGATTAAAAGCAGCCAACAGTTAAGTGGTGATCTGATAAAAGCAGTGCCTACTCCTTCTGAAGTGGGGGGGGTTGTCATTGACATCACTCAGCTTCACCGTGACCGTTGTTGTCCCCGACAACCCACCCAGATGGCCCCCCATGTCTTTGGCCTGAAGGACTACCAGGTATTCTTCCTGAGTTTCTCTGTCCATGTCAGGTACAGCTGTCCGCAGGACACCTGGTGGTGGGGACAAACAGGACAGAGTGCAAATCTCAACACTAGCGCTGCAGCAACAAAGATCACAGTGACACGGTGTCTCTTGAAGTTACCATCAAGGTGATGCACAAGCATGCATTTTGGAATTACGATATTGCAAAATCCATGACTCCGTGCCACTTCTGTATTTGCAAAGGATATGAAAAAATGTAAAATAAAATGTATTTATGGACACTGGACATATGGTAGCACACATACAACACATAGTATCTAAACAGACTCCTTGGATTTACTGTATACAGTAGTAATCTTCAGCAAGGCATGATAATGTAAACAGCTGTGCGGTACTTGACCAGACCTGTCTGAGGATCCACAGAGAAGTAGTCCTGGCCCTGCGTGATGGCATACACCAGCCTGGCACTGTTGCCATATGTTGGATCATCAGCATCTCTGGCTGTTACCTGGATTATGGAGGTCCCTGTTGGGGAAAGGAGGTGACAGGCCATTGGAGACATCTCAAAGGACACAGAGACTCTTTTTTTTTTTTAAGTATATTTTTTTGGTCTTTTTTATGCCTTTATTGCGAGATAGAGATGGGAGAGAGAGGGGAGGACATGCAGCAAATGACCGAGGGCCGGATTCGAACCCTGGTCGGCTGCGGGAAGGACTGAGCCTTATGGTACGCGCCCTATGCGGTGAGCTGAAATGTGATTTAAAAGTGCCGACTGATTCTTGAGTCATGTTAATGCTGTCAGTGCAGTACCTATGTTGGCCATCTCCGGTACCATGGCAACATAGGGTTCGTTGGGGAAGACAGGCGGGTTGTCGTTTATGTCCTGCACTCTGATGATGAACTCAGAGGAGGGCTCCAAGGCGCGGCCCGTCTGCCGGTCTGTTGCTGTTGCGATAAGACGGTACTGGTCCTTCTCTTCCCGGTCCAGGGATTTGGTGACATGTATGTTTCCCGTCTTACTGTCAATAACAAACACAGAGCCCTACCCCCTCTCCCTCCAGTATGTATTTGGTGTTGCCGTCGCCGCTGTCCATATCCGTGTGCAGCTGTAAGAAAACAACATAGGGAAAGCTGAATGAACACAAACACGATTTATCTCTTCAAGCTGTCTTATCTTGTGTTTGGACTCTTTCCACTTTGAGGCACAGAATAGTAATTCAGACATCACATCCCTCATTAACACTCATCTATTTGTCTGGCAAATACTGCAAACACGACCATGTGAAATGGATGATTTATGTTAAGACAACATGTGCTCAGTGAGTCTGAAATGAACGGCACCAGGTGTGGAAGATACATATGGGACCAGGATGAGTGCTGCTGCATACAGCTAATGAACTCATTGGACCAAGCATGCCACTGGGGGATTGTTAAGGGCAAAAGCACATCAATGTGGACAGTGGCTCTGCAAAATGTCCTATGTTCACAGATGCATACTACAAACAGCCAAAGTGTCCATCTGTAGGTGTCTTTCTGTCTCCTCTATCCATCTGTCTCCCGTAAATCCATCTGCCTGCCTCTTCCTGTACCTTTTAAACTTCCTGTTTTCAGTCCTTGTGTCTTTCTCACTTTTTATTATACTACCTCTGTTCCTCAGAATGTCCATCTGCTCACATTTCTCTCTCTTTCCCTCAGACTATCTATTTTGCTCTCTGCTGCAAGAGTGCTTGTTCAGTATTTAATGGCAGAGAGGATATTAGTGTGAGCTAGATGGGTAAAAGGCCAGACACACAGAAATAGAAAGCTAAAGAGATTACTCAGCCTTCATCACATAGAGCTTTCTGACCAGGAACCTTCACATCTCTCTACCCTTAAGGCACATCTGCACATGTTCATAATCCACAAGGCTTACTCACACCCTCTGCTGTGGACCTCCGTTACTCACAGCCAACTATAACCTGGACCTTAAAATGCAGCAGTAACACTGACTGGTTAAAATTTACAGAGCAGTGTAGATTGTGTTCACATTGCAAGATAATGCACGCTAGGGTTCATGCCAGTTTCAATCCCCACACACTACACATAGACAGGCAGGCACAGACAAGGAAAAATAGATGTACACTGTGCACGTGTGTGTGTGTGTGTGTGTGTGTGTGTGTGTGTGTGTGTGTGTGTGTGTGTGTGTGTGTGTGTGTGTGTGCATATTGGAGGATGAAGTTAGGGATTATAGAAACTCATGTTGCATACCCTACAAATTGCTAGATGAGGGACTCAGGGTTTTTTATTCATTCCTACACCCACATCCCCCTCCCTCTTCTTCCTTAAAGCTAGCTTTGGTTTTGATCCCACACTTCAGCACGAGAGACATCTCTGTCAGTGTCTGTGCCTATCTTCGCTCTCCTGCTTACCCCCCCCACACCCCCCACCATCCCCTCTTCTTCCCAGCCCCGCTCTCCTCTCTGTCTAATTGCTGGCTCAGTCCTGCTGTGCTTCAGTCGGCATAGTAAAACACGCTCACGGTGGGAAACAAATTTATCCAATCCATAAAAACAAAAGCAGTAAAAAAGGGGAAAAACGTCTCTTCCCATTCCTTTGTCACTTTCTCTCCTCCTCTGTAATCTGAAATTTCTCCCCCGTCTGACTCATACTGTACAGCCACCTTGATTCTATCCTCTACATACTGTTTTCTTGGCCACTGAAATTGCTTGCATCCTGTGATGTGAATTGTTAATAAATCACCTCAAACCTTGCACCGGCAATCAGTTTGACTTGATAAGTCTGTATTTTCGGCAAAGAAAAAAAGCAGCAGCATTTGAGGGAAAAAAAAGACTGTGGCATTCAATTCCCTTACCACGCAGAGATGGTTTATTATAAGCAATCAGGGCTGCACAGGAGTGAGCAGAGTCTTCTGTTACTGATTGCAGTAACATCTCTCCCTGACTGTATCAATAACAGCCAGAGAGCAAGATTAAACATTTATGAGGTGCATATAGCATTGGTGAAAATCTAATTTACAGTGTTTTTATAAAGTACGCTGCTAGCTACAGCTACGATGTCTGGCAGCACTCCCTGTTAGCGTTACAGCTGATATAATCCACACTCTGAGTAAAGCTGCCAGCAGCTGCATTAGCTGTAGAGTGCCTGCCTGTGAAGTGCTACAAGTAACCTCTGGGGATCCAAATGGTTCAGGTGTACTGTGGATGAAATCATCTCAGACACTTTGTTTTTGTGTTGCGACACTGACAGCAATTGAATGTTACTGGTGTGGTGACTGCAGAGATTCACCAACCTTGAGCTCTACGAGAACCGACAAGTGGAGGCCTGCCGTACAAACAATGCGGTCGGTCAGAGGTGATTCACATGTGCGTACTGACTAGTTGTGACAACAGCTTACCCGTCCGATGAGCACAGGCTCGGGTCCTCTGTACTCTTCGATCACAAAGAACTGGTTCCAGAGCCAGCTCCGCCGCCGGCGAGAGCGAGGCTCCGCTTGTAGCAGGTGCAGCCCCGCACGACTGTCTTCAGACACCACGGCCCACTCATAGAGGCCCTGTGTCTTCTCAGGCAGAACGTCAACACCTGCCTCCAAATGCAAGTCAGGCTGGAGAGCGTACTCATCTGAACTGGAGTCTAGACTGTGACCATTATTTACAACTTCACTATTAGACAGAATCATATTGCTCCTTTTTGCAGGAGTCTGCGTGGGTTGAAGGGCACGTTCAGGTGTCTGGGACTTGACAGTAGAATGTAGACGTACCACTGTTTGCCTCGATTTAAAAGACACATCTGGCAGGGTTCTCATTTCATCCGTGGTACTCTGAACATGGCCGTCCAATTCTTTCATTCTCACTAAAGAAACAGAAGTTTCAATTGACTTTGGACGTTGTAGGATTTCGTGACTTTTCTTAGATGTTACCTGCAATTCGTCATCTTCCTCTGAAAGGCTAAGGGC